>JAPTHL010000008.1:3970500-5294000 GCA_028455855.1 Meloe dianella | reverse complement strand
ATCCAAAAGAAAATTCAGTTAAATATTGGGAAACTTTGATTATTATTGAATTTATCGATTGAATTCTAAGACATTTGCCTTACATGGATGTTACATGTCAAATTGTTCTTCGACTCACGTTGCTATGATTGAATATTATTACAGTGATGTACATGCATAGTCTACAATCTGTAATACTTGAAGGTTGTTGCAGGATTTATTAAAATTTACCTCTAACGCTAATAGACATTGTTGAAATTTATGAATATTTAACGATTTAAACAATGTATAAATTACGTCAAATCGTATACTGACAATAAATAATCAGTTTCTATTTTATTTATGATTTTGATAACAAAGCCATTTGTGTTCTGTTGTATTTATAACATGATTTTGTGTTGTTTATTTATTTTTGTTGAAGTATTATTGCGAGTGTGTCTGAATGTAAATTGTTTTGAAGAGTACACCGCAACTATTCCCTGATTGTTGTTCTATTCCCATTCGCATTGACATTTACTTTCAACAATTAATCTTTCTTACTGTGTAAACTATCTGTTGAAAGTCCTATTCTCAGTTGACTTCAAATAATAAGTTCAGTTACTTAAAAGTTTCAGTTCGTTTGGGCTTGCAACAAATTGTCTGCAAACATTAACTTTTGCATTTCGTATTGTTTTTGAACTTTCATGAGCCTATAAAGTCGGGCCATTACAGCCTATAATCTATAATTTATCAAATGAACAAGGCTTCTTCCCTGTGCCATACTTTAACGTTACACTAGATACGCATAATTCAATTTATAATGGAGTTTAGTTGATAATATAAAGTATTGCTCAATTATATGTCAATTTTAACTTTACTGTAGTTCGGATAATCGATACTCGACTATATTAAACAGAAACATTTTTTGTCATAAAATTATTTACAAGTTTAAACACATAATTATAAATCGTAACAATTTATAAAACATTTAACGAATCGTTGAAATTCTAATGAGACAATGTGAGTTAATTAAGAGTTAATTAATTAATTAATTCGTTTTTCTAATTAAAATTCGTTGATTTCCATTCCGATAGAATCGAACAATAATTGGGGTATTGTGAAGAACATATTTTAATTCGGTTAATTCAACATTTCAGGAAGCTATTCGGTCTTTGTCACATTTATTTGAAACTCTTGTGTTATACCGCGAAGTAATAAAGAATGTCAGCGTGTTACGACAAAAGATATCGAATGATCTATCAGTTCCAACCAGATTTTCATCTCGATCATTGTCATTTTCTTGTTGAATTTCATTACTTATAAGTTCGAATTGTTTGATAGTTAGTGAAATTTCCGTACAACTCAACAAAGTACACATTTTGTCATTGCGAAAAATTAGATATAAAGAAAATTCACAAATTCCCGGGTTTTGCCCATTAGTCATAAAATGCATTATTGACAACATTCTATTTCCGTTTTACAAATGCCCTGATTA
The DNA here is from genome assembly GCA_028455855.1 of Meloe dianella. Lineage (NCBI taxonomy): Eukaryota > Metazoa > Arthropoda > Insecta > Coleoptera > Meloidae > Meloe > Meloe dianella. The sequence continues at coordinate 5,292,547 of JAPTHL010000008.1, read as the reverse complement.
AAACCACAATTATAATAGGAATTCAATTCATTTGTATATTATTTGAATAAAACGAGTGATCATTATAAAATGATTTGTTTGTTTGTTTTTAATAGAAAACAAGGCAACTCGTCAATTAATTTTTATAAAACATAAATCTTTTTGGAGACGGTTTTGTTCGTCTTGAAATAATTAAAATCGCTTTGAATAAAAAAAAATGTTTGAAATTTACAACAAACCAACAATCATTCAAATTGATTCGTAAGGTATTTAGATAGGTAGCAGAATGATTTAAAGGAAATTGGAAAATCGGGATAAGTTGGAATGAAAATGATTTGGATTTAGATTATTAGACTGTATTTCCATTTGGAGCGAGTTCCTTGCCAGTGTAAATGGGTCCTTAGGTTTATATTTTCCACTATAATTTGGGAAATTATCAAATTTCCATTGGGTATTTTTTTATTTGTTTTAAACATTTATAAAGATATCAGACGAAGTGAACACATTGATAAAACATTGCGGTTAGTCATCCTTCTGTTGTGGCAACACTTGTGGAGCTAATCAATATAAGATACAATATATGTAGTGACATTGACTGATTGATTTGGTGATAAAATGAACAGAACTTGATGGCCTTTTGAAATTAACATGTCACATATCGATCCTGGTTGATTTATTGATGTTATTTATCAAATTATGCAATAACATCAATTTATGGTTTTATTCCCGATTGTCAAACGATTTTCAACTATTTATATCGTGATTTCATTGAATTTAACATAATCTGAGCGGCCTCTTTTATCGGTTCCCCAATTTGCGAGGTTTTTTGAATGATCGGTGTAAAGTGATCGATTTTTCGTCAGTCAATTCGCCATGTTATCAAAATGGTGCAATATGTGAGCAGTTGCAGCATTAATCCAAGATGATGAATGCATTTAGTGATTGCTAAATTCTAAACGATCTTTCCATGTGATGTGCAGCATTAACATACAGAAATTTGATGGTTTTTATGATAAAATTTCGTTAAAATTCACCCTCACAAACGCGCCATTTTAGTTATTGCTAATATGTGAAAGTAATCAAATAATCTTAGATTGTAATCAACTAAATGCAAGTAGATTCTCTTGTTTTATCGATGTAGGCTAAAGCAATTGAGGCAACGTTATTGTTTTGGAATGTTGCTTCAATTGCCTGTCCCTATCTAAATAAAAACTTTCTCTATTAACGAACGTTGATCATTTTGGTGAAGTTGGTTTTCTGTTTGTACATAAAATATAACGAACGTGGTTGTAAAACTTAATTTTATCGACCTACATTTTTATTACCACATAATCTACTGGAATTTTCCTTTTTAGAGATCTATCGCGTGAATTGCAATGATTTATGGCAAATAGCGCAAAGTTCAATTGCTATTTACACAATAACTGCTCCTATTTTTACTGGCATTCTTATGTTATTTACAAGATATTCTTGACTTTATCAACGAGTTGTATCTGAAGCGAAGTTGTCCAAAATGAATAATGTCGAGGCGGACCAGTATCTAGGACATCATCAAACAGATTTGGGGTTGTATAAAAATAGTTGTGGATTCTTATCAGATGACAAGTAATTTTTCAAACTTTCCGGAAAGATTTACTTCATCGATTAACTTCACATTTTCTAAAATTCTTTGAAAATATTGTATCAACTAGGCGCAATTTTATAAATTATTCACTGTCATCTCTTTGAATTATCCTGAATGTTACGTTCGTGCATTAACATTTGTGCTATAAAGCTGCATTTATAATTTTCATATTTGAATAAAAGGGAATTTAAAAAATAATTCTTAGAATTCTATTGTGAATTATTTACAATTCTTGGTTTGCTTTTAGTTGTGTGTTTCTTCAAAGTTATACAGCAGAAAGAGGAGGAAACATTTGAATGGAACGGAGAATAGATGCTTATCATGCATAAAACTAATAACTTATTTCAATCGGATTTCCATTGTGGCAATTAGAGGGAATTTTCTTTTGTTTTTATTTTGCTCGAAAAAAATTACGTCAAATTATTTAACATTTTAGATTAGATTAAATAATAGGCGTCGATTGACCTACCTGAACTTAATATTTTATCTATTTATATATTAGAAAAAGAGATATCTTTTTGCAAAGTTAGAGACCTCTTCCTTACTTGGATAAGTCTTATGCAATCGATTTGCATAATATGTTTTCTTTGGTTTCATCGGCCACTGATTTCCTGGTATTTATGGGTCTTGCTAGCATTTTGTTCATGCTAGGTCATCGGCTATTTCGTCTCCAATAAATTCCTGATGCTCCGGTAAGCTTATTGATCTTTGGCAGTTGATATTGACTGAAGGCTATAGACTTTTAGGGCTTTCGGCCATCGCCTGACTGTCTGTCTAGATGTATATCTGTGTACCTTTGAGGTGTCTTCAAGTTCTGCCTTGCATTATGGTGGGTGGCTTTCCTAATACTAAGAATCGTTTTCTCATCCAGGTTCTTATCCTTTGGCAGTCTAGTAGGTAAAGCAGAGGCGCTCTGTACGAGAATGTATTTTTCTCTAAAAGTAACACGACCGGGAAGTAAATACATCTGATTGTATTCTGGTTCTGTTTTGATTCCTTTCATTAGACGTTTCATTTCGTAAATCAAATCAAAAACTTCAGAATGTCGTCTTCTTGGACTAATGATTAAATGAATTTGATTGTGAAAATCCTCGTCTTTTTCAATTTTACTACAAATACAGCTTTTCTGAAATTATATTTTCTGTGTAACAACTTTACTAAACGCTCTATTAAGGTTTGTTTAACTTTTTTAGTTCAATGTGTGATAGTCGTTAGATTATTTTATTAAAAGTTTTAATATTGTTGAAAATGTCATTTGTTGTTATTTAAATCACGAATTCGGAGTAACAAAATGATATTTTTTGACACAACATTCTATAAAATTGGTTATCGTACGTATTTACTACTATAAAAACCACTTTATTCCACGTTACAATCAAATTGTCAAAGTTTAATAATTGTCGAATTACTCCATAATCAGCTTATTGCCATCATTAAAGTATTCTAACTAAACTTAGTATTAATAAAGTTTGTAATTTTATAATCAAACAAATTGAATTTCCATCGTTGAATTGATTTTAATGAAAACTTGTGCCGTTGAACATTGAATGGAATTTGAAACGTTCATGTTGTTTTTCGAATTTTCAAAGTATTCCAATTTCAAATTTGTAAATTGGCAGATTTTATTAAATTTTAGACAGTTATACTTTAACTTACAGTCATCCCATTATGACTTATTCTGTGTAATCGGTGAATTATTGAAAGGTTCAAGTTATTGTCAGTTTCGTGTAGATATGTTTTATTGTACGATTTATTATCTACATTATTTCTTTTGATAGGTCTTGATGATACTCGCATTACATCATCGTTGTCACTTTAGGACAACCATAATTGATTTATATGTTCGGGGAAATTTGACAAATTCTATGACGGATGTTAAACAAAAAAAAATGGAAAAGTTTGTTGAACAACAGTTTTCAACATAGTAATCTAGTAAACAGTACAAAATATAAAAACAAATCTCCAAAGATTGTATCTGGGAATATAAATTTAAAGTTTCTACTTTCGTGTTCTACATTTTTTTTTTATTAAACTTGCACATTTTTTTTGTCCGTTGGAAAATTTCAACGAAAAAACTTGTTTTATAAACAAAATTCATGAATGGGAAATTCTAGAAAATTGTCAATTTATTCGAGTTTTTTCAATTTTATGTATCTAATGAAAAGCCAGTGTCATTTAAAATTCAACATTTTTTACGGTAGTCTACCTATTCTACATGGATTTATCCTACAGATTAGCTTTTTAAAATAATGACGAGCTTTTCATGGAGTTATGCGATTTTTTCTGTAATTAATTATTCTCATTGTGCAATGACACAAATTCGTTAAAAATGAGAACTAAGAAGAATATGCAATGAATTATCGTTTTTTTTCTTTTGGTATGTTATAGGGGACCATTTAGTATAGTTAGAAGATGTCTTCATAGACAGACTGGCCAGCAATTTGCTGCAAAAATTGTAGATGTAGCTAAATTCACATCTAGTCCTGGATTAAGTACAGATGGTAAGTGTTTCAATTAATTTGTTTCACTATTCGTGCCCTTTGATTAATGTTTAAAAATTTTAATTCTAGATTTAAAACGGGAAGCGACGATATGTCACATGCTCAAACATCCGCATATAGTCGAATTATTAGAAACATATTCATCTGAAGGGATGCTGTATATGGTATTTGAATAGTAAGTCATTCAATTCTATTTTAATAAACATATATTTCGATGAAAACTACACAATGCCTGTAAAAGACTTTATTTACAATCAGCATTTCTTATCAATGTTGTTGAAAATTGTCGATAGTGATAGAATTATAGCTTAGTATTATTGTAAATTGAGTCCTATTTAGAACTAGATAAAGTTTATGAAGGAAAAAAAGAAGAAAAACTTTTATTTCAACAATGTCTACAGTTCGTTTTTGCATCCTTTGACAACATCTGTCGAATTTACAATTGATAAACTTTTCTTTGATAACATCAATTTCTCCCTATTGTCAATACACCGTCTATTTTGAAGTTGTGTCCTTTAAGATAAGTTGCACAACACGTCAGATAATTTCGATGGTGTCAGTACAGTTTCAGTCGAACTGTCCGTTTTACTTATGTGTCAAAAATTAAAAACTTGTATATTTTGAAAATGTAAAGACTAGGAACTGAGAACTGAACGGATCGTGTACGCTTCCGGTCTGAAATGAAACTAAAATGGTAACTGAAACTGAACGGAGAAGTGAAAGGACTGTGTAAAAGACCCTTTAGTATAGAAATAGGATTTATGATTGTTAGCTAACTTTACGGAAGAAGGTGTGTAAACTTTGATTAGATCCTTAGCCGTTCCCTATAGGCTCAACATTTATTTGCGAATGTGTAGTGAAAGTTCCACATGCTGCTTATACATGTGTTTTATTATGTATCATTAAGGGCGGGTTCATCTTGAGTATTGATCTCATTTCAATATTGTTGATTTTGAATGTGTGAATTCAAGATAAGGTCGATCTTAAGTCGAGACAAATCGGACCTAAGAGATGATTCAAATAGAAATTTGACTATTTTTCATTTCCAAATGCAATTTTTTTTACGAAACTGGATCCATTAAAATTGCATTATTTCCCAATGATTTATAGTTGTACGAGATATGTGATTTTACAGGTGTAGATAATTGGTTGCGACATTTAAATTCACATAATGTCATTCGATGCCTCAATAGAATCCCACCTGTGTTAGGATTGATTGTATTGAGATGAAATTTATGACAATTGTACACTTTAGAACATGAACATACAATGTCAGACAGTCTATTACGAAATTCTACTCTTTTTTTGTTTTTGTACGTTAAACGAATAAATATTGATCGTTTAAATTCATTTGCTTTTCCATATTCAAATTAGTTTAAAGAGAAATGACAAGACTCATTATTTTCTTAAACACGTTATTATTGAGTTAGAAGCGAATTGTTTCTCATTCACTTAATTAATTAAAAAATAAATACAATAAAGATGAAAACTTTTCGTATTACAATCAATAAATCTCTAACAAATTTCTTCTATTACGTCTTGAAATATCATTAAAATAATATCAGGTTTTTATTAATGATCGGAATCTCATTTAGAACATTTCCAGGATAACTTTATAAAGATACACAAAAGAAAGATGTGGAATATTTGAGAAAGATTAATGTTCGTAATAAAGTCCATCTCTTTTATTTCAATTGAAATTAATTGATTTCAGTTATAATCTTAATTAGTTTGATAGTAAAACGGAAATATTTCTCAATTTCAGTATGGATGGTTCAGATTTATTCTATGAAATTGTCCGTAGAGCATCCTCTGGATTCGTTTATAGTGAAGCTGTAGCTAGGCAAGTATAGACTGATTGGTTCTTCTAATAATGGAGTGATTTTCGGATAATTGTGATTTTTTTTATTGAAATTTTCAGCCATTATATGCGTCAAATTATGGAGGCCTTGCGTTATTGCCATGAAAACGACATAGTCCATAGGGATATAAAACCGGAATGTATATTATTGGCAACAAAAGATAATTCAGCACCTGTAAAACTTGGTGGTTTCGGTGTGGCTGTACAATTACCTGATCGACATCCAACAAATCCAGTTGGTGAGTGTTTTGATTTAAATCAATAATCAATTTAATGAAATTGTTTTGGATGATACGGAAATGTTTTGATCAAGTTATTCATGATTGTTTTTTTGTAATTGTCAATTCTAATTTATTTATTTTCATATGTTATCGATAAATATCCTGTGTATTTCAGGGGTTTTTGTTACTGAAGTTCGTCGTAAACTTGTTCGGTCCTAAATGTTGAATTTATTGCTTTGTAAAGGCATACAACATTTCAATATTGTACAAAATGATTGTTTAGTCTGTACTAACAAAGAAAGGCCCTTCTGTTTATAGAAATCAATAGAATCTGAAACCATTCTCTTTTATAAATCGATATTTACGTAATTTTAGTAGATTTTTTTTTGTTCTGATTTGAAAATAAATCCTTATAAGATTGTGAAATTGCCTACCACTATCATCATCCCAATTCCCTTTTCTTCTTCTTATTAATGGCTCTTTTTTGTCATTCTCTACAATCTATCATTTTATTGATTTTAAACGTTCATCAATGACAAATCTAAATTAAACCGCTCCAAGACATTTTTCTAAAACAGTGCGTGTACTTAAGTACTTCCCACAACAACTGTTAATCTTTTGTTGATATTTGACGTTACTGTGAATTCGAGGTGTTGTATCTCCGTAATGTCATTATACGTTACCACCAATTGAGTTATTAATGGATTTCATCTATTTGCACACATCATTGACGCGCCCGTACCGTGAAATATCATCCGTGGTAATACTTCTTCAGAACGTACTTCACAGACGTTTCTATAGAAATGAAATCAATCTTAATATCGGATGCTTGTGGATTAAAAGAATATAGAGTATACGATCCGGGATATGTGGGTAAAGAGTCGCGAGGTGCAGTCATGATGGTGGCAGAGATGTTCGAAAGGACCTTCGACCTGCGACTCTTCTAGGTGTAGAGGAAGCTTTACCAAAAAGAGTACCTCTTCTGAGGTCTTCAATGTTGTATCTCAGTTGACTGGAACAAATTCTGTAAGAAATTAACAGGCCTAGCGAGTCTGTTGGTTTGTGTATAGCAAACTCACGGATTAGAGCTTTCGTAACTGAGTGAGAGTCGTACTATGCAAACCGTTGGACTCGTGCGGAATACAGAGGGTTGAGTGGTACCAACCGTTCCCGTCGGGTGAGCTACACAAAAAAAATCGCTCAGCAGCTCTCCTGTATCGGTAGTAAAAGTTTAGATAGATTTCATCTCCACTGAAAGGCCTGTAGCTCCAATGGAATTTGGAGGTCAGGCAGATGGCAAGGTGTGAGGATGATGGTCAGGAATGGGAAGAATATATATGTATGTTTGATAAAAACTATTTTTAACTTATAAATAGTTCATTTTAGTATCTCAGACAGTAAAGGTTTAGATAGGCCTGGCCTCTTCCGAAAGGTCTGAGGAGCCTGTAGCTCTAATGGAATTCGGATGGCAAGGTGTGGCGATGCTGGTCGAGCATCTCCCGACATCTCGCCCATGGAGGGAGGGTCGTGTGGGTTGAGCCAAACGGCAGGCATTGCACATTAAATCAAACATTATGTATATGTAGATAAAAAGAATTCAATTTTAGCCAAATAACTAATTTTATTTCTATAAAAAAAACGCTATCAATACTGAAAGCGTTACTACTTCTTGTTGGCTTGCAACGTATCCGTACGATTGTAAAAATAAAACAATTTTGCATCGAACGAATTTCTACTTTATATCCACAGTGTTTCGTTTGTTTTTTTGTTTTTTTTGGTTTTTTAAAGTCCTTTGTTTCTCTGCTATTGTTATTATGGAAGCAGAATGAAAGTTTTAAATTTTATGTTAATAAAATTCACCAAGTAACAGTTGCGTAACTTGATCAAAATTGATGTGTCAACTAGACAATTTAAGGATATTGTAGAAAGACCTGGAAACTCTACAACTCATACCATCTCAATTAAAATTCTTAATCATTATTATAAATGAATTTGTATCTGAATTTCAAAATAATTTTAATCATTTTATAAAGATGAAAGCATCACCGTTATTTTCAGGTATTATTATTAGTTAATGTTAGACATAATTTTGTCACGTTTAAGTACTGGTATTAAATGAACTTAATTGAAGCAAATTAATTATCAAACTCTGTCCCAATGTTCTACATTCTGCTTTTGATAACGTTGAAGAATGTACAGTCTGAAATGCTTCTGAAACTCTTTCATGTTCTTGTTGGAGTTTTCTATAATTGTTTTTTTTGTTGTTGATGTAAAGCAATTTTGGTTGGTTTATCACAATAATTGAATAATTGTAAAATTTACATATTTACCAGTCGTATTATTTATTCAAATCGAAATAGAGTGCAACCAACAATTTGGTAATGAAATAAGGTGCAAATTGGATTCTGGATCTCGGTCTAGATAACTATTGAATTGTTAACAATCCATTGTTCATAGAATCATTGTAAATAATTACTTCGTATTTGTAACGGAAACAATTTTGTAATTTCACTTATAGTGAACCGAAATTAATTTGGCCCATTTGACGACTTCTTGCGATCAATCAAATAATATATAGAGCAAATATAGTGAAACCGAATTAATTTCGTTAACTTGAGTAATTTATTCTCAAATTGCCATCATGTTTCACAGCTAATTTCTGTCATTTCTTCCATTTTCTCTTACTCTTGTTGCTTTCGTGCTTTGTTTTGTAATTTTGTATGATGTGCCCTAAAGGATATAAGGAACGTAGACAGGAAAGAAAGCGTAAAATCTCTTAAGACAGAAAACTGATAGTTTTTGAAGACTGCAATTTTCTGTGAAGCTTAAAGTAATAATCTTACCGTCTGCAAAGTGGAATGATATTGTTATTTGTCATATGCAGCAATATAAATTATTTTTTTATACATCGTTTTATTACGTGACTCTTGGATGCATATATAACACACATCTATATTGATTTCATGTTATAAGTGATATTGCATCTGCAATATTCGATCAGTAACACGCGATATCGACATTCGCTTGAATATCTATCAAGAACACTGTGTTGATGGTATGAGTTGTAAAAGTAGTTGTTATTTTTTTTTTGTTGTTGTTTGTTTTGGTATCTCAATCTATCCCACATTAGCATTGGTTCATACATTATGTGTATGCAGAATGCCTTGTGTCAGACTATCGGACCAACCTCAGTCCTATGGGTCAGCTGTATCTAAAATCTGACAGAGCTGGTAAGCTAAGCTATCACCAGCGCTTATTGTATCTATATTTACACATTGCCAAAGCGTTACCAACAGATTTCTACAAATATTACAACCGCAACATCAATGACGATAACAGTTTTTATCGTGATTTGTAATAAACTAAAAATAACCTTCAACTTTAATTAGAAAAAAATTATTTACAAATTATCTATGAATAGATTCTATTGTTCAAGATAAATATTGTAAATTATATTTGTAACTTGTCAATACAGAATTATTGTCAAATTAAATATTGATTCAACAATGTATGTTCGAGTAGAAAAGATTTATTTGCTTCATTGATTCGAAACACACATTTATCAGATATTTTATAGTGGAAAAGTACTCAAAAAAAAACCAATCTAAATTGCTATTATTTAATAGAATCTGTTGATGGTCTGTTGGTAACGTTGATTATATCCGCTGACCGGAAATATTGCTTCCATTCACCAAAACATTATCATTATCATTGATCCATTAATTTAATTAAATGTTAATGTTATAATTTTTGTGGAATTATTAGTTTATTTGAATTTGTTTACAAAATTTGCAAAAATTTCAAAGAGATTTGGTGGTAAAGCTGTTTTGTTTCTGTTAAATTATTTTCTTTGGTAGATTTTCCATATGTTTGAAGCGTTGCGTTTCGTAGGGACGCTCTGTATATTAAAAAAAATATGAAACTTCCTGGGAGTCTTCTTTGTTTTTTTTTTGATTAGGGACTATTTGTTTTTCTCTTTATCTGATGTTGTTCAATCATTCATTTTAATTTTTATCCCAATTAGATGTTTTATCACATTTTTACTGTGTGTTTGTGTGTGTTGTTTTTTAAATGATGACAAATTTTTAATGTTATTTGTTGTAAAATAGGTCGTGTAGGTAGTCCAAGTTTTATGGCACCGGAAGTTATTGAAAGGCGACCGTATGGTAAAGCTGTTGATATTTGGGCATCTGGTGTCTTATTGCATGTCTTACTATCCGGATTGCTTCCATTTCATGGTAGTGGACGTAGATTAATGGAGGCTATTTGTCGTGCAAAATTACATGTAAGTTTGGGTTATTTACCTTTAAAAAATTATAGAGCTGTAGAATAGCTCTTCAATCTTTATTTGAGTTGGGAACATTCTATTTAATATTTAACTTGAACATAACTAGTTGTTTAATTTTCTATTGTAGTTGGATAGTCCACAATGGGAACTTGTTAGTGATAGTGCGAAAGACTTAATACGACAAATGTTAACTATTGATCCAAAACAGAGGATAACAATCCAAGAAGTTTTGAATCATAGATGGTTAAGGGTAAATATACCAAAAAAAAAACTAAAACAATCAGAATTTTTTTCTATTAACACTCTACATTAAGGATCGAGATAAGGGCCTCCGTATTCATCTAAACGAAACCGTTGAAGAATTAAAGAGATTTAATGGACGACGAAAATTGAAAGCAGTAATAATGAGTGCGGTGAATTCAAGTAAATGGTATCCGTATGATGATCCAAATGTGGATAGTTTCTCGGATTTTGGAGATGATGAAGTTTCCGCATGTGGTAAGTCCCATTTATTATATATTAGATTTTAATATCATTAGATACTAGTCGATTTATTTTCTAAATAAGATCATATTAATAATAGAGAAAATCAAATTGAATTTACAAGTGAAGCGGATTAAATCAATTTTAGAATTTAGCTTAAATTCTGGGCTATATTCTTGTTCAATTAGAGTACTGGATTTATATTTACTGCATCTGATCCTATTTCCATTCTTGTTTGAACGAATCTGACTGACTGATTTGTCGGGTCAAGCCGACCAGTTCAAAGTAGATGGTGTATATGGAATCGTGTTCGGTTAAGTATGAAATACGAACATATTTTGTTTTGAAGCACTGAAAATTGCGTACATCTCTATAAACCTAATCTTCCTTTCATAAACTTGGTTGATTTGGTTTAGATGCTATTTCTGTAAGTTTTCGCCTCTTGCTTTTGTCTATTATTTGAATCTATAATGCCACATATTCGCTTTTTGTTGACTAACTCTGAGTCATGAGAAATTAGGGGAGTTTTATGACAGTTGATAAATGAAATCATTATATTATTATTTTGGGGATGATGATAGTAGGTGAAATCGATGAACTAAAGAATGACATAGTAATCAGAATAGAAAGCTATTCGGAATTCAGCGATACGATATCTGTAGGAGATTTGTTAAGGTTTCCATAATGGTCCCTGGGGCATCCAAGAACGAGTATATATTGAGAAATTTGTTAATTTTTAATGAATGCCATTAATTTTATGAAGATGAAGATTTATTGTGTCAAACAAATGTTGGGGTGTTGTAACGCCTGGCGCATCCACCATTTTGTACTATACTACAAACTATACTAATAATTGTAATTAAAAAAATTGATAATTGATTTGTTTTTTTGCTGGAATTATTGTCGTTTTCTATTTGTGCAGTTTTGATATTTAAAATCAAATTAAATTTAAACAAGATGAATTATCTTCAAATTGTATTTTAAACACAACGATAATTTGATGTTGAAATTTACATTGTGTTAATGTTGAATTTTGAATTATTTATCAAATCGTTTCGACGTTCTACAATTGGATGTTTCTATGTTAATATTAATTCATAATTCAAACATTACATGTTTGGAGATTTGGTCGTTTTTTTTTTATAATAGGATATATTACAACAATTTTACAAAATATTAGGATAAGAAAAATGACAGACGACGACATTTTCGTGTTGTTATACAACGAATCAGTATTAACGTTAATCGTACATATCTAACGAACGAATACAAACGAATCAAGGAATGCAAACATCAGAAATGTCTTTGTTGTCCCTTGTGCTCCACTCAATAAACATTTGTACTGTCCCCCGTTTACACTACACTCACACGAACGAATGCGAATGATTGGTTTTCTTGTGTTTGGTTAGCCGTCCACACTGTGCGTATGTTTGCGTTCGTTCGCATTCACCCATTAAAATACATTAGTCTTTGCTTTTATAATAAACAAACACTGTGAAAGGTTACAAATTTAGGTCGTTTTTTTTTGTTTTGTTCTTCATTTACATTCAATATTCTATTATCAAATTATTAACCTTGACCTGAACTAGATAGCTAGTCATTGTTTCTGGAAATGGATCGGATGTTTAGAGGATGATCGGTTAGAATTTAACAAAGGACGTACATTATGTTGTAACATTGTTGAATTTTGCTCGTTAAGTGTAGATGAAGTGTTTTTAAAAGACACTTTTGCAAAATCTATCCATTCATCATGGAAATTCTGTTTCTTTCGATAATAATGGAGAAGATTCGGTTGTTGTGTGAGATAATTAAAGAAAATTGCAGAATCAGGAGAACGTTGAAGTTTTCCCCACTTCAATAAAAAGTTCGAAAACGTCTAGAATTACACGATAACATGATAAATCAAAAGATAAAGAAAATTAAAATAGTGATAACGAGACGGATATAGGTTTTTGTATGTGTATGATGGTTGATAACATGTAATTTTCGTTTGTACATTGCATGTTCGAAATACCGTTGGTGTTTTTACTTAATCTGGCATCGATCCAATTTAGAGATTTCAATTGTAAATCGTATTAATTATTGTCGTTCTCTATCGAAAACGAACACGCTGAACATTTCTATTTTGTGAATTCATTAGGCCAAATGTGGGGAAATTCTAATAATTTTCGTAGAATTGGTTTAGAATTAACTGCATTAGGTAAGTACTCCGTTATTTCTCTTCTTTGGAGTGTTTCTTTAGCTTTGTTGAATTAGTTTATTTGTAGCTAGTAGCAGAATTGTATATTTTTGATCAACTAAAGACTATCAGTAAATCTGCTCTCGTAACCATTTCTTTCTTTTTACTTTTCACACCGAATAAGATATGTACATTATCCTTGAAAGTTTCTTTTGTTAGAAATATCCTATAATGGTACGCGTACACAATTCAAAGCACGTTTCAAGTTTATCCAACATGTTGATAACATTTTAATGTACAATAATACATTCTCGTTTAAATAAACAATTTAGAATTAATTTTCGTATTAAAATTTTAAAACAGCAACTTGTTAACATTTACATTAAGAATAGTACGATAATTCATCGTGGAACATTAACAGCTTCTCCGTCTTTTTTAAATGTAAAGTCATCAATTCATGGTGTTGTATAACGTGAAGACAATCAGTTGTACAAAAAAAAGACATAAAAAATGTTAGATAATGTTGAACACATTAGGGTGTGCTGCCTTTTAACAACAAAATTTTGATTTGTGTCTCTATTTAGATTCGTTTGTTGTTTTTTATTATTATTATTATAATATAGCAGGCAAAGTGTCAACAAAACAGGATTGAAATATACACAATTGTTTGTATTCTACAAAGCGTCTTTTTTTCTTTTTTTCTTTTCCAGATAAATATGCTCGTTTGAGTACCCTCCGCAGGATGTAGTTCATGAATCAATGTCAGTTTCGTCAAATTGTCTCCTGATTTTATCGTTTTTTTTTTGTTGTTGTTGTAAAATAACGTTTCTATTTCCAATTTAAACGATGAATAATTTCGTCTTATTTGATGGCTTCTTTCAAATACAATTTTCTATTTTTAATAATAAAATTAATGGTGAAAGCGTGCTGAGTTTATTTTGCAATGTTTCAACGATTATCCGCATTATTTGGAAATGAGAAATGAATTAACACAATTGTAGACTTTCATCTTCAGCCAACAATCTATCGGTTTCGTATTATTCTGAGTGAATTTAATAAATATTTTGCATAAAGGGTTAAATACAGTTTAAAAATCAATATTGGAAATTCACAATTTCCCTACGAAAATTACCTCGTTTTATAATTTACTTCTAAATCTTCAAAATTGATCTTCTATTAACACTATTATATGAAAAGAATTCAATACCTCTGAAATTGGGGGGGGGGTGAATTTACGACGAAAATCAATAAATCTTGGTGTATAACAGTGTGTTTACATAAATTGATGAAAATTCGAAAGAGTTTCAACACGAATTGCTCGACATTCAAAAGGGATGTTAATACTAGATTTTTCAATTGGAAAACGTCTGTTAACTTTATACCTTTTTGGATTGGCCAAAATTAAAAAAAAAGTAAATTACTTTAATTAGGGTCGAGATATCACGTAGTAGAAACTAAATTATGTATGTAAGAAATTCTCCATTAAAATATCCAATTTCAATATCAATAAATATTTAAAGTTTTTTTTTTAACAATTTGTTTTTGATATATTTTTTATATATTCCTCTAGATTTCTACAGATTCAAGAGGGTGTATTAAATATTGGAAAACTGCCATACTTTCTTTCGTTAATTCAACTTGAACGCATCATTGTTCCAATAAATTCTAGATATTTCTACATGTATACATTTCAGTTCAATTCACTTCCTTTGCTAATATTTTGAGGGTTTATCGTATTGAATAGTTAAAGTCTCAACGAATATTCGAAAATTATTTCAAATTTCTATTTGTCGTTGCTTTATTGATTTTAGAAATATTTTTGAAATATTTGAAACACCAGATACGCTTTAATACGTTTAAATCCTGAAAATCTGTAAGCTTAATTTTTCTCTTTCGATAGAAATGTCAACGAAAAATGAAAACTGGATGTTTTAGAGCTACTTAAAAAAGTATATAAAAGATAAATCTTTAAAAGCATTGGAAGAATTTTGAACAAATTGAGAAAAGAAACTACCATATCTTAATGGTTCTCCTATATAGAAAGTACAATACACAGAGAGTGTCAAGAATATATATAGGTAACGCCCGTATAACACGGCACTCTTCTAACACGGTTCGAGAATTGGGGAAAACTCTCATATAGCACGGCAACCTAGATCACGCGTTCACTCTAACAGGGTTTCAGAATTAGGTAAATTTCTGAACAATTAAACGGTTTTAAGAGAAAAAAAATCGAAATTCTATTCGACGCCCTTAACAACAAATATCTTATTTGAAATTGTCAGTGTTTTGTATAGCACGGATTCGCATAACACGGCATTTTTTAATAACGTAATTACCGTGTTATACTGGGGTTACCTATACACACATTTTAACACATGTAGCTATTTATGGTCGTTTCACAAATGGTCCTAAGGAACTGGATGTTGTGGTTCTGGACAGGCAGAATGGTGGTGCCTTTGGACTATTGGACAGAACGAAGGAATACGAATGAGTTTGCTCCAAGTTCTCCGGATTCAACACCGGTAGAAGTACATTAGATGACCAGTGACACTGGCAAAACTAGGTGTAGAAATTCGTGTGGCAATTTTTTATCGTATCACTCAAGCTGTAGTTTGTCGACATCAAAACTGTCTGGACGCTAAATGTCATCACTTTGTGCGCTTTTTGTAGTTGTTTCGCATAGTGCGGCCTTTGTGTTTCTTTCTTGAAGTGTGTATAGATTTTGTCGTGCTTTTAAAAGGAAAGAACTCATTTTTTTATTTATTTATAAAAGTTAGCAAAGCAATAAACATTTGTTGAATTACCAAATAAATTGGAATTTTGATCTTTTTTTATTTACATTCGTTCTATAATTAGATTTAATAATTTTGTTGAACGTTTCATATTGACTGGATAAAATGTAATTCAAAAGAGTTTTCCTAAGAATTTTCTCAAATTTTATCAAACATGTTGTGGTAAAGTTAAGAAAAAATGGCCACACTGATAAATAGTTGATTTTCGTGTTATTTAAAGATAAAATTTTAAATGAGATCGAATGTTGTCTAGAGAGTGGCCAGACGACAGTATTTTATCCAGTTTTTCTTGTATCCAGAAGTCACTACCTGGATCACTGACGAATAGTGAGTGAGTGGTTATTTTATCATCAATTCTCTTACAAGTTGTTTGATTGGTGGTGCCAATTTTTTTTCAACACTACTCTCTTCATCATTTTTATCTTGTCCATTTTGTTCATGTTTCCTCACTACTAAAGAGTATCTTCTCTATTCTGTATTCTGAAACCTGTTGATTTATCGTTTATACATATATATTTTCAGCTGTATCCACAATTCTGGACTCCTTGGACGACATCTACTGCCTGCAGGAGTCACAGCCAGAGGAGCGTGCGCATTTACTAGCACTATTAGAAGATACACATTTACATATACTCCTTGATGTAAGTTTACAAATTGAGGATATTAACTAATATTACAACATAATAAATGAACAAATTTAGGATAGGTTTAAAACGTTGAATCTTTATTATTTCAAAAATGCTCATCAATTATTGCCGGAAATGACATTTGTGTAATTCGCATGAGAACAAAATTCGTGTTAGTAGTATAATTACAACGGTTTATTGAGCATAATTAATTGGGACTTTAGGGTATTAACCGTAACCATTATACATTCAAAATCTTTGTTAATTGTATCGATTTTCAAAATTTTACCAAATTTCTGGATCTTTTGTCATATAGTTTTCGAATTAAGTGATCCTTAGCCCAGATTGAACTTTTCAGAACGGTAATTTAAAGTTGTTGGAATCGTTGACGTTGCCGTCGATTAAAGGGGCGGTAAATTGACAATGAAGTATGCCGCGCCGTCGCCACCACCACTATCCATTATAAATGACCTCGCCTTCATCGACCTAAGTCCATACAGATGGTTAAGGGATGATTGTAGATCAGATTCACACCTATGCCAATATGTTAATGACACGTAGCAATATAATTATCGTTAATTATTTTTTTTATTTTTGTATAATTGCTAGATTCCGTATAAAGAGCAATATTTTTTGTGTTACAGCTTTACGATAGGATTTCTAGTAAGTTTGCGACGCCGATACGGGCGCCACCTAGTGATGCTGTACAAAAGGCACGCGACGCTGCCGACGCACTTAGAGAATTGGAACATAGACGTGATACAGATCATAGGGATTTACAGGAATTGCGGGATCTACTATGCCGGCCATATTTTAAGGTAAGCTTTCTCAGTATTTTATAACAGCAAAATTACAGGGTGCTATCCACATAACTATCGAAACCATCTACGAAAAGCTCTAAGCTTCCCACAACAAACTTCTATCAATCCACCACCAGATCGCACTTTAAATAAACACTTTTTGATTTATCACATTGCTTATTGTTTGAATTGTTTTGTAATTCGGGGAAATTCCAAGATTTTGATGGTCCCATTAATTCCTAAAAAAACTTGTACAATTCGAACATTAATGATCGAGTTTTCAAGAAACTACAAAAAACTCGCATTAACAACAAACAAATTGTTCAGTCTACTCGAATTATTACTGACAATTTTTCACAGTTTTTCATAATGTTGTTATTTAGAATGCAGGCCTTTTTCTTTTTCTTCTCATTCATCTCGAAAATATCAATCATGATGTTGGACTGTGTGTAGATAAGTTCCTTAAATATTTACATCACATTTCAAGTTTATATTGAAATTTTGCCAACATTCTTTTTCATCTCTTTAAAATTTCTTACTTTTTTCAAAGTGATTGGGTAAAGTTAAATTTCCGATTCAATTAAATTACGAAAATTCTATTTTCTGTAATAAAATATTCAACCAATTCAAATATTTCGATGAAAATCGCAGTTTTCATCGAGTTTTGCCAATCGTATCGATTAATATATGATTGATAATCATAGCAACTGGCTGGAATTGATCGATTTTATTATTAATTTTTAACGATTTTCGGTTGATTAATTGTTTGTTTATTTCAATTGCAACACAGTTCTACCAAAAGTCGTATTCGTTATTAAATGAATATCGTTTGTGTTTTTGCTACTTTCAAATTAGATACAAATGCCCGTCCGCTGTTTAAATACATAAAACATTCGCATCATTAAACTTGCATTTCGATGGTTCGGATAATCGATACTCCACTGTATATGAGTAATTCTTTTAAATGAATATTTGTTCATTACTGTAATATCGAATTGAGTTGAGTTTTTATTTGGTTGTTGTTGGATTTTTTACAGTAATTGAAAATACTTGTGTTCTATGTTTTGGATTGTTGTTGTTTTCTCTGCTTTCGATCAGTTTTGATTTTAGAAATTTATTTCCATCGAGTATTTTAGGAATTTATAGAAATTTGTTTGAGAATTGTTGGTGAATTTAACGATTCGATTGTTTCGAATTGTCGATTTCTAATTTGATTTCTCTATAACATTCCAATTATTTGTTAATAGAATTGTTTTGTATTCGTTTATCAATAACAAAAGATTTAAATTAATATTGTTTTCTAAACAAATCACAATAACGATATTTGAAATGAATCTAAACACATATTCGTTTGTTGTCTATATTTACAATAAATTAATTCTATAGGATTGGCCTTTTCGTCTAGAAACTAGAAGAAATGCAATAGTCGTATGATGTGCGTTCCAGCATGTGCTCATCATAAAAGGCAGTTTTATTGCTTCTAGTTTCTCCATTGTTTCTAGATGTAAATGTTGATTTTTCGTTAACAATACTCGAACCGATATTGAAAACGTTGATATACCTTCACATTAAATAAAGCACAGCTACAAATAACAGAACAAGTTGAAAGAATCACACAATCACACAAATTGTGCCTTTGTGTGAACGTGAAATGTTTTTCGAAGTAATTTTCTAAATTAAATTTGAACGTATAGATTTAAGCCAAATTCTTACCAAATTCTCTTGATTGTAGACGATTTCCAGCTATATTTTAATGTTAGTAACATTTCCATCATTGATATCGATTTGTTCATTGTTGAATGATTGGTACCGAATTTACTTTTATACTGTACGAAAACAAATTGTAAATCTCTTAGAAAGCAATCTAATGTTATTATTATGAGATGTTTTCGTTTTTCATTAAATTATTATATTGATGTCAAGCGGTGAAAATCAACAGGGGGGAAAATTGGATCTTGGTGGTTTTGTGTTCAAATATGTTGGTGAAATGTTGGAAAATCGTGACAGGTGCAACGAATCAACGAAATCCTAGGGCCATATCATTCTACAATTCCGCATGTTTTTCTACTACAACCGTGATTGACGACATCTAAATAAAAGATGTCGTTTGTCTGTTTTTGATAAATACCGATTGATAGGATTTAGTTTTCATTTAAATTCGTTCTAATTTCAACCCATATCCTTATAATGTGGCCAAATTTTCACGAGTTTCCAATAATATTCAAACAAGTCAAAACTATTCCCAATACAGCGTGAAAAAGTTACCACCTGACCTGAGCTGATCCGACCCGATCCGACCCCGGAGTTCATAGTTCTAGCCGGTCGAGTCGAGTTTTCTTTTCAGACTTTTTTAAAAAAAGTAGATAATTGATTGAATCAAATGTAGAAATCATTTCGTATTTCGTATTTGAGTGTGGTGGTACCATGTGGAGAGATTAACAATGCCCATTTTTTTTTTGCTACGAATAGTTGGTTTTTTATTGTTCGGTATTTATTGGCAGAGTTTTGTCTTGCCTACGCCTTTTTTTGTGTGTCTTTTTACAATTTAGTCGTGAGAATTGTAGTAATGCGTGTTTTTTTTTAAATAAAATTGGTTTTTATTGAACGAAATGTATTGTCTTTTTTCAATTGGAAATCTGTATTTTTTTTTAGAGAAAAATATTGATATGAAAACTTTTTGTCGATGACCGCTTGTTATCCTTGACCTAGTTTTATTCCACGGCAATCAGGGGTATTTAAATCGTTTTTGTGACAACAATACGACCACACATTATTATTATTATTATCATCATCATCTTATGTGGGAAATTGTGTGTCCGTTTTAGATAATCGTGTGAGTACGGCATTTGGCGAGATGCTTTTAACGCAGCGCCGTGGCGCTGTAGCATCCAGTATAACTACGAGGCTATCACCAGTATCGCTTCGAACTCGCAAACCCTCACTATCGTGTTTATTGACAAACATTTACGAAAAGTGTAGACAGATAGATAGATAGATATATATGAAACACGTGTTTAACTAAACATCGACAATGTGTCGTAAGTGCGATGTTCGATAATCAACAACGGTCGCCGCATACAGAAACTACCCCGAACATTTTTTTTTATAAACATTACGACACCTCCGCCATCTTACAATCGGGCAACATTCACAATTCAACAATCGAATGTTAACATACTTATTTTTTTTCTACCAAATACATCACCACTACCACCTGTTATGTAATTCCAATTCTAATCGAATTTCAGGTAGTACTGGTGAAGATTATTAGATAATGCCGATCACGCTTTGAACGTGCTTTGAAATAATAATTAAATGAGAGAATGAAGAAGTAATTGAATTGGTAACAGTGAAATATTGGACCATTTTAATGTATAGGGGATGTATTTGTTCATTTGATTGTTAATTATGTGCATGTGCTTTGTATCTACTGATTTACATATTGTTGTTGTTGCTTTTTTTTGAGTATTTTACTAGTTTAATCGTATTATAAAATTTCCTTTTTCAATGCTTTGTCTTCTTCAGCAATCGATAATTCAGATCAGAAACATTTGTTGACTTGATAAATGACAATTCTTTACTCTCTATAACTGACTTTTTTAAGTTTTTTTTTTCGCTATCGCATATAATAGAATAAAATTGGAAGCTAGGAAGTTTTTAGTAATTTCCACTGTATAACAAAAACGTAGAGAGAGAGAGAGGGGGGGAGGTATATAATTAAAGTTTAACAATTTTCTATACGAAAACTTAGTCTTCGTAATGATGATAACGTATTTAGATTTAAAATCTCTTTATAAAAAGTACTTTTTTTCGTATCAAATTAAATTAAGTTGAAAAATACGAATCCAGCTACGACAAAATGATTTTAGAAAGAAACTTTTTGAACATCTTGTTGTGTATGATTTTGGATATAGTTTCGACGGTGTATTACATAATAACTGCCTATTAGTATTACATTTACATATCGATTTTCATAAATTAATTACAGTTAAGAATCCATCATTATTTAACTACGAATAGTTTTGTTCTTATTAATTATTATTGATTGATGGTTTTTGCAATAGATACTAATAATGTCTTATTAACTAACTATTTCTATTCTAAAGTTGTTCATATTGGGTCAAACATAAAACATTCCCAATGGTTTTTGTATGAAAATACAGGAAACAGTAAACGGGCAAATAGATTTGAGGCGAAAGCATATCCTGCAATTTTTCCATCAAAACTGAAACGTTATGTAAAAAGGAAATAGAGGGTTGAGTTAGTATAATTTTGAAAAGGAGAAGGGTTCGACTCTAGCCTCATTTCAAGTAATCATATTTTAGTTAAAGGTAAAATTTGGTGGCTTTGTTGTATCTGCTGTGTGCAGTTCAAATCCGGCAAAGTTTGCTCATAATGAGACGTGTCCATTCCTAGAAATAAAACGATCAAGTTATTGGTATGTTGATCAGAATGAATTTGAGATAATGTTTGAATTTTATGATGACTGAACGGTTATAAACTTGAGTCGTCGTATTATGATCGCAATTCTCAATTTTTTTGTTCTAGTTTATATCAAACGATACAACACAATTGTGTCACAGTTAGAAACTTGAACATATTTGGTATTTATACAAATGATTGATTTGACACTTTTTCAATCGCAAATTTATTGTAAAATCAGCATTTTAATTAAAATTGGTGCGATACAATCGGATTGTGTTTTATTAATAAAGTTGTAAATTCTTTTCAAAAATTCTTTTGATCATTTCTTTTTGTAACAACGGCAATAATTTTCAATATCAAATTGCGAAACTGTATGGCAGTTTTGTTTCCTTTTGTTTTGCTTCTCCATGTTCACAATACTGAATTCATTTTAATTAAGGTAATATTCCCGTTTAGAGCCTTTAAAATGTGGGATTTTTTTTAATTGTAGAATCCACACAATATTATTGTCGTTTTTATATGGTATTTATTTATGTTTAAAAAATATTCTGTGAAATTGTAATCAAAATTATAATGTTTTATGTTGGTATCTGAAGAAATTGCCGCCGATTACGGGGTGCATATCGTCACTTGTAATCATTCGAAATTAAAAATTCAAGAAGTTTTTTAATCAGTAAAGAATCTGCTATCGCACGAACCACCATCATTTGAAATTGAATCTAACAAAAAGATGGCTGTTATTCAAATTTAAAAAACAACAACACGATTTCTCAGTAATATTTTAGTTTACTCTAATTGATCAGCTGAAAGGAAACGAAATTATTGATGTTATGCGATAGAGAGTTTAATGCTTAAGAAAATTGATTGGGATTGAAATCAGTTCACTGATTCGTAAGTGATCGGATGCACCAGTTTGAAAAACATTAGTTTTTAGATAAAAAAAACGCAATTAATGTTTAAAGTATTTTTGATTGTTTGTTTATTTATTGATCATCATAGTATTGATGTAATGATAATTAATGGAATTTCATGGTTGCATACGTACATATTTGAAATTTGACGTGAATACCTAATATTGCATTCAAATAGTTCCGGATCAATGTCGTCTATGTGGTTTATATCCAGACAGCACTGCCTCTATTCCATGTTACCTATATTCTATTAGATCAGATCCACTATTTTATTGCCCTTTCTCCTTTGTATTACTATTACCAACACTAACATATTGGAGATTTATGATGCTACACATTAAATCTAGCCACGTCCATTCGAATTTACGACTGCAAATCCTAGAAAAAAATGTGTGACGAATAGAGGGTGGCATAGAAAAACAACAACAATAAACTGGGATGTTGCATCAACACTCTAAAAAAAATAAAACACTTCAAAAAACTCTTTCGTTCGATATTTTATCTGAAAATAAATTTTCCAACTTTGTAAGGGTTCCTCCTGTAGATATCTGAATTCACTCAACTAAGAAAAATTTTGTTTTGACCAAGTGCTGTTCAATTTTTGAACAGGTGAACAAAAAAACGATGAAACTATTGATTAAGGAAACTTTATTCTATGACAAGAGAAATTTCATTCGTTAGAATTTATAATCGTACATAGGAGATATTTAAACAATTTTCGTCTAACTGATGCTTCTTTATTTCATCATCATAGATATTGTGAAAAAAGCCGTTTTGTGAAGCGTCAATAATTGTTGTTTATATTTATTGCTTTTGTTTTATTATAGTCGATTTAGAAGTTTGTAGACGTAAAAATTGGATCAAAATATATGATTTTTGAAATTGTGCTGAAACTCGCCCGGCGCATCCACCATTTTTATGATTCGCTTCAAATCTCCATCATTTCTCATTTTATTTTACTGGAAAATATCTATATTTATAATTAAATGAGTGGTTTCAAATCCATCTTGTCTGATCAATCTTGTGCACATGTTTACATTTCTTTGAGATTCTTTTGTGAAACGTTTCTGTATTATTTGAATTCAAATTGGAAATGCACGATGCATCATGATCGAGCAGATGATGCAAAACTATCATTAGAAAAACGATAGATTGTACAAACGATTTATTCTAGTAGGAGCGTATATTTTAGTGTCTAGGAAGGATTGCTTTAAATTTTGTATGAGGATGGTTGTGTATACTTGGAACAACTAAAAATATAGTGGTTGTGTTCGAATGTGTCCTTTAAATTGCGTTGTCAGCTGGTGATATAATTCATTAAATTTCCAAACATTTTGGGTTATAATTATGAGGTTACTTTTAACGATCAATTAATCTTTGGTGGTTGTCACAGTTTCAGTAATAAAAAAAACACGTTTTTATTCTCTCCGCCAATGAACGAAATACCGTTGAGAGTTCTCCAAAAAAAAAACTCTTTATTACATGTAATTTTTTTAAAATATTCGTCTTGTTTGTGATAGCTACTGAAAGGCGTCATCAGTTTTCAAACTTTTTCCGAACTTCTAAAACTGTACCATATTGGACTGTATCAGTTTATCATTTCTTTCAAAATTAAGTGGCAAAGCAGATAATGTCACATCATCAAGTCGAATTTTTTTCATCACTTGTATAAATAATGAAATAATTATCGATTGTCACATTGTAGTTTCTATTTTTGGGTGTACAGTACGAAATCCACAAAAACTAAACTCGTTTTTGGTTAGTTTGAAGTAGACTTTTACGATCGTTCAAAATTTAATTTTCCAACTTTTTCCTTGAAGAACGATTCTCAAGTTTGAATTGATGACGTTGAAGATCTTTTTTTGTTAGAAAGTTTATTGAATTTGAGAGGTACTATAACTAACTTCATCTGATCTGAATATTAACAATATTCTTTTTATGATTACACTAGTCTCTACATATCCGCCACATAAATTACTTTATAATTTGTTGTAGAATCTAGCCTTATACCATTTATATCTATGGTATAATGTCTTGTTTAATTATGATTTTCACCATCTAAGTCGTCCCCCTCATTAACAAACTTGCCCTAATATATTTCAACCCTTATTTTACACCGTCCACAAACAACACATCATTAAACATTAATAATTGAGGAATTTTGTTTGAAAACGACCACAGATAAATATGAAATTTATTTTTATTTTTACATAAATTATTGATCCTTGGACAAGTTCAGTTTGTTTTAAATTCTACTCAACATTATTAATTATTGTAACTTTTACAAATATTAAATGGTGTTTGTGTCTTTATAAAGTTCATTCTATCTCTAGAAAGTTCTCAGGTGTTGCAAATTATTACTCATTAAATCTAAACAGTTAAAGTGACACCATTTTATACCTTGAAGGATTTGATGCATACACTGCGCATAATTCGATTAACTATCAAATACATATCCAAATTATCGATTTTTTTTGTCTAGAATTAACTGTAAAAATTCTAATATTTTCATCAGCTTTGAAACGTGTATTTATCCCAAAAGATAAATAATTAAACCTTTGCTTCATTAATTCAAAATGTGAATATAGGTGTGTTATAAAGGTAAAGAAGCTTGTTACTTATTAAAAGTGATAATGTGGATTATCTATTGTTACAATATCATCTTTTATTCCGTATTTAATATCCCTTTTTGATTATTTTTGCATGGTTACTTCAAATGTAGTTTTGTTTCTACATACTACAATGGCTTTTCTAGCTCTTTATGTGTATGGTATCTGTTGCATTATATCAACATTTAATTAATGGATCGTTAACAATATCATGTGTTCAATATAAACTTTAATCAGAGACTCAAAAACTGTGTTTTTTTTGCTACTCAAACACTCAACAATTAAAGATTGTTTAATGTTGATTTTCAATGAACGGTCGTTTAACGTTCGTCCGCGATTATTATCCACCAGTATCACCTGGTGGTGGTCTAATGGTACAGAACCAATGGATTGGTGAAGAAACGAAACGTTCGATGCCACCACATGTATACAAATATTATTTGGCTCGTACACGTTGTTATAGACGACAAAGCTTTCGGGTAAGTGAATATTGAATTATTCATGAGGAGAAACATCATATTAAAAATAAAAAACAAGACAAGAGTTGACGCTATTTTGATTAAGTTTTTGATGTGGTAAAGTTTTGCTGTAATGACTATTTCATTTCGTTATATAACAAATAAATCATCAAGAATGAAATAATGCAGTATTTTCGAATATAACAAGAAATCTATATTTATGTTGAAATAATATCCATAAAATCTAATTTAATGCTATGTGGAATCATTTTGTTTACCGCAAATAAACTTGAACAGAATTGAATAATCAAATGCTAGGAGAATTATACAAAAAACACCACAGTAACAGTAAACAAATCTCGAGATTTTTTGGGTCAAAAGTAACTTTTATAGCAAATGTATGTAGAGAAGCAGTAATATTTGTCTTCAAGGCGAACAGAACCAGATTCGATTTGAGAATAGATTCGTTTCGATGCAATATAAAAATAATCAATATAAGAAGAGACAGTCCCTATAAAATAAATACGTTATTCAAATGGCAATTACAATAGTAATACACTTTTAAATATTTTCTCTTATCAGATAGTTACATCATTTATTCTATCAAGAACTTAATTTACGTTTTAAAACATTGTGAATGAAGTTAAATTTAATCAATACGAACAGTTACGAAATAACCCATACACAATGTCCGTACAGTTTCATTGTTGATTGTATGAAATTTAGTTTAACAATTTCACTATGAAACTGTTTTGGGCATGATGCTCCTCATTAAATAGATGTGGAAGTGTGTATTGTTACAAATTTCGAATTATAATATCCAATTAACTTCACTCTATCTATTTACGAATTAATTCAATTCAAATTTAAACAATTTACCAGGAGTAGATTTAATTTAATGAAAAATAGAAAACGGAATTATTTTTAACGTTCTGTGCATTAATCAAAAATTTAAATTTATTTCTCCGGTACAATTAAACATTGAAGTGGTCTCTGTTGCTTTGCTGCGGTAACTCATATTCAACTGGATTATTTAGTAGCTATTACGAGATATGTCGTTTTATTGAAACAAGAAATCGCATCAAATTCTTGATGCATCTCCATTGCGGATATATCGAAGCGAAGATGTCATGCTTTTGAACCAGAAAAAGCTACTTTAATATTGATAATGTACGATAATGTTTGCAAGTCTCCCCCGAATAGATTCCTTAAAGTTGTTCGATAATTACTTTAATCTATTGTTAACAATATTAATGGGTGGAGATTATTGATTTGAATAGAGTCTAAAGTCGACTTTAACGCACATAACTTCCAAGTTTTGGTTCACATAAATTCCAGAAAGTCGCTTAACAATCGGACGATTCTTGCCGTTTTGTATGGAGACTTAATCGAATTGAAACACGCTAATAGTACTGATAATGTGAAACGTTTTCATTAATACTGGTGCGAAAATCGCACATAAATCAAATGGAGAGAAAGAGAGAGAGGGGGGCGAGAGAGAGAGAGAGAAAACAGAACAAACACCACACTTTTTGAATCGAAAATCTGAAATTCATTCGTTGTTAAAGGAAATAGAAGTGTCGTTTTGATGCTAAATTACAAAATGGAAAAGGCTAGAAAAGAAGATTCTAATAATGTTCGTAAAAGCGGATATTAAGACGGAAAATTGTCAGCCGTTTTCTTTGGTTTTTCTTTTGCGTTTTATTATTCATTCGACAAAATCTACAGAAAAGCAATTATTTTCATAGGCTATACGTTTATAGACATTTTATCATCAAACTGGCATTAATCGAAATGAGTTTCGTTAATATTTTCTAAGATAATCTATACGTAAAATGCGTTGTAGAGCTAATTAATTTCAAATTGTCATGAAAAATATCCTCAAATTCCTATTTACATTAAAAAATATTTAAAAATAACCAAGAAAATTGATGGTGAATTCAACGGTTTATGGTCGATGCGCTACTTGTTCTTTTGCTCTAGTCTCATGATAAATGCACAATTTAAGCTACATAGAGAGTAAAATTGATTCAAATGCAACTTAACAACAATTTAGAAAAGTTTCTCGTGTGAGCAAGATCAGCATTTTGGTAGGTTTCTTTTTATTTTTACACAGATCACATCAAAATAAATCACTCTAGTCGGGAAAAAAAGAGTACCTTTAAGCGTTTTGTAGACATTGGACGAAATTCATCGACTTGTTGATTCCATTGATCAGTTTGGTTTTTTAAAGTTTTCCAAATGAAAAATCTTGCCAAAAACAGTGCCGTTGACAGATTCGATTACTTCAATACTGTTGCACGTATTGTTTATATGCTGTCTGTCTATTTATCGAAGAATTTCTTCTTGTTATTTGATGTTGCAGAAGGAGTCAAATCGTTCGTAAATTTCGAATTTTATGAGATACAACTGGTTCGATTTACTTTTGTTCATTTGATTGTGATGTCATTCTGTGGGATTTTGTCAGCAATTTTTCGGTAAAATCTGCTCTATTTATTTAAAAATGACAACATAACTTCTCCATTATTCGCTTCAATGTTTACAATTTAAATATGGTCAAGTATAAGGGAGGATTTTAGTGTTTATGTAAAATAACAGAAGATAATGGATGTAGGACTTTATTAATTACACAAACGAGTCTCTACTCCCCACGCAATAACAGTAAATCTTTGAAGGACCTCCTCGAAAATCGCTATGACAATTTGATGTTTCGAGCAAGTGCAATAGACACAAAATTATGGTGAATGTTAATTGCTTACGTTACAAACAAGGTGGATCCTTCCGTTATGTTAGAATAATCCTCCACTGCCACGATCATCGTCATCTAGAATAAATCATATAATGTGGCAATGACAATTATTAATGCAGCACATCGTTGACTGGTTGGTTGGTTGGTTGGTTGGTTGGTTGCTACCACTATTGCCATTTACAATATTGTATAGGGTGAGCGAAAGATATCGATTCATGCGCCGGAAAATATAAAGAAGATTGAGGCCGGATTAGTCAAGTTCGTTGTCAAGCTACACTGACCTAAAGCACTAGAGAGACTTAATCATCTTCCAATTAAAACGGTAATAAATTTGTTTTCATTTAGATTGTCTTCAACATCAAATGAAATTCGATTGTTATTTGAATGCTGACGTAAATATTTCTTTTCATTTTAAAAGCGATTTAGAAATAAATCTGAAAGTAGTAGCACTAACAGTCGTTGATTTAGATTGAAGATTTGCGGTAGATTCCTTTCAGATGGTTAGTTCGTTTAGTAAGATTTATGAACTTAGGCGGTTTGTAAATTTATCTTGCAGCATTTTTATTTGTTCTTCAGATCGATATCGCAAGATCATCGATATTTCTTAATTTTTTCAGTTGGCAAAATTTTGTTCAAAAGCATCGAAAGAATTTAATGATTGATTAGGTGTAGCCAGAAAAAAAGATAAGTAAATAGACTTAAATGTTCTTACACGATACTCTCAATCACGTTAAAGTTCTCTTCGGGTACCTGGGGGTGAAAATGTCTGTTTAGAATTCACCATTTCTCATTTATATGTTGTACGCAGTATCATGGTGGTGCAAAACTCGTCTCCGGGCAACGGAGGCATCGTAGCGCCGGCGTCACTTTTACACCGATTCACAAACCACATCTGTCAGTGTGCGTTTCGCTACCGTTTAGTCACTGTCGGGCCAACAATTCATCGTAATTATTATCATCGTCGTATATGTTTTCATAGAATTATTGTTTATTAAACAGGAATAACACTGTTTTGGTGTCAGGTGTGTCAAACGTTCGTTCAAGGTGCATACGGCCTGGATCCGTACGGGGGCGGCGGATGGGCCCCCCAGCCGCACTCACATTATGGGGCGGCGGGTGGCCCACCACCTACACATTGGTGTGAACAACAACAACAACGGCCAGGCAGATCATCAGATCCTGTAACTCCTGTAGGTGGTCCTGTACGACCTGCCGAAAGTCCTTTCCGTGCCACCTGTCCTGTACACAGTCCTTTCCGTTTTCGTTTTACTAATGGTGTACCAGATTATCATCAGCATCATCAGGTGATGAAAACAATTTTCTATTTTCTATAACAAAAACGTAAAAGTGTAATATTGGAGAAGTCCAAACTGAAAACTACGAATGACAGAAACTGTGTCAAGGTTGGAATGTTATGATACAGTCAAAAACAATCTTAATTCCATTGAAATGTTATAAAATATTTTTAATACTGACAAAGCAAAGTAAAATAAAATTTTGTTGTTTTTTTATCTGTTTGTGTTTGAACATTATCTCGTTCACGAAAAATTATTGCAAAGATGCTGTTTGGAATACGAATTGCAGTTGTTGTGCTTCTCGTACGTATTCCTTAGTAATTGTTTATTCAATGTTTGTGAGAATGGTCCATCAAGCTGATTACAATTTCCTGGCGCATCCACCAAAACTTCTCAATTTCTCAACTGAAACCGTTTGGTTTCGGTATTGGTTATAATTTCCTCTAATTATAAATGAATTATTACACACATTTCTACAATTCCTCTGTATATAAATTCATCATAATTTCGTATTGGAAGAAAATCAAACAAAGTATGCCGAATTGTTAGATAATTTTGCCAAGTTTACTGTTTCTTTAGATACTCGATTCATATTTTGTTTGTCATCAAACCATTGCCATATTTTTACATTTTTTTTGCGACAGTTACATTCGAGTTTCAACAGTGAAGTGAATTGTCATTAATTTTTTTTCTTCACAATACAAAACAGAATTGAATTACCGATCACAATTATTCAAACAACTATTATTGAAAATAAATCAATTTACGATAAGTTATCCAAAGTTTCCGATTCAGTGAACAAACATCATCTCACTCAACATATATTTCTACAATACAAAAAAGATTAATTTTGATCAATAAATGTAATGTATAGGCTGTTAATTTCATGAAAATAAAAGTCATTCTATAAATTAATTCGATCTTTTTATTGGGTTTGTTATTATTAAATATAAATCGTTTTTTTTTCTCTATATGTGATAATTCTGCGAATTTCATTTTGAATGGAAATGAGAATTTTTCAATCATCAAGTTTCGATAAATCTCCAAACGTTTTAAAATCGAATGGGGATGATGTGGGATGGATTGTGATTTGTTTGTTCGAATCGTGGGATTCGTCTCTTTTTCTTGCCAGATTTAAAACAAAAGCGATTGAACAATTCAGTCAATAAGAACACTTGTAGATTATTGATTTGCGCCCTATTCGGTAAAGCTTTTCATTACAATCTAATTACATATCGTTTATATTATCTTATTTTATGTTAATGTCACGTATTATGAAGCGGTGGATAAAAAAAAACACAAATCTGAACGAGATATTGATCTGTTCAGATGAATGTGACACATTTATTTGAATAGACCCTGTTTTTCGTTTTTTATCTAGTCCATTTCACTTTTCTCTGTTGGCTAGTTTTTCGAATGACATTTCCGATATTTGTTGATATCAAAATCGATTATCGTTTTATACTCAATGTAACTGCCACCTGGGTCCTGTTTTCTTTCACTGTGTTTAAATTGGAACATTTTTAATCTCTTCATCGAAAATAACCATTTCTACCGAATGTCACATGGAAATGAAGTATTTTGAATGCATAAAAGACCAGTTGAATGGATAATACATACCAATTACTACAATCCTCGTTTCTTTTTATTCTATTTTGTTTTTTTGGTTTGATTATTCACAAAACAGCCATTAAAAATGAACATAAAACTTAGTAATTTTTCTAATGCATTTTTTAATTAAAAATTTGACGATTATTGCCATAATATCAGAGTAGACGTGTAATGAAATTGCACCGACAAAGTTGTTGTAATTTAAAAATAATTTAGATTGCAGAAAAAAAATAACGATAAACTGGTATGCTACCAAACAAAAATTATAAGCAATTTGTGTCATTTTATAAGAATCGATTAATAGTAAACGCTAACACTTTTAAAATGGTCAGCTTCAAACTAAAATCCCTGTTAAAATTTATCAACCCTTCTGGGATTATCTTGGGAATGTTGGTATTAACGATAATGTGGAATTGTTGTATTTAAAAAAAAAACAACAGAAAAATTATTCCGTAACCAGTTATTTTGAGATTGTTTAAAATTCGAATGTTTTTGTGGTTCTTCTAATATTTTTAATGATCGCTTGAAATTCATTAAGGTTTCTCAAAGATTCTGGAAAATCGTCTTTTTAGTATTTAAAGGAAGACTTCTTAATTTTTCACAAAATAATTAGACTAAGGCGATTTTCTAAAGTTCCATTAAGAACTAATTTCTTTTTCCAAATTTAATCATTCACTGATAGTCTTGAAGATTATATCGATCTTGATTTACGTGCTCATTCTCTTTATTATCATTTTTCTTTTAAGAATTATTAAAATTTAAGAGAAAACACACCTGTTCGGCTGCATTCAGACAGAAAATAAGCGAATTCAAATTTGAAATCGTTAGCATCTCCTAGAGAGTACGTTTCTTGTGATTGATCTTTTTCTCTTGAAGAGCAAAACTGAATCAGCACCATCATCTTTAATGAGTTGCTTGACAAGTTTAATGGGCAACATTTTAACACAACAATTATCCACAAAAACTACACGAAAATTCAATTGGTTGATTGTAAACGTATGAAATTTCAGCGGTTTAGAAAGAAACGAATATTGGAGTGACATTGAAGGATTGACAAAAATGAATAGAGATTGGGATCGAGATAATTTAAGTCAAACGTTTCAATGAATTCACATTTAATTTTCGATGTCCATGAAATTTAGCAAAGGACCACATCGATAAGTCCTGTTTTTGTACATTTATTCGATCTTATTTATTACATTCGCAAACTAAAATTTATCGTGTTTATTATCAGTGACATATTCCCAAATGTAATTTTTATTAAAATCGTTGTAGAAAGTAAACTATTTACGATTTTATACGAACATATAAGTAGACTATTAATAAAACAATTCCAGTTTATTACACATAATGAAACAGCTCTACTGCTGAATGCTGAAATGCCAGTAACATAGCACTATTAATCAATTGAGTATTATAAATTGCATCAATATAAACAGACATGTGTTCTAGAAACTTAAAATTAATGTTTTAAAGAATGAACACAACGTATTTGTCTCATTGTGACATTTTATTTATTTATTTATTAAACGATTTCAAATCAAAAAAAAAATTATGTCAAATAGACGTTTTCATTGTTGTCTTACTGAAGAAAATTAAACAACACTTAATTGCTTTTCTTTTTTTAATTGACACACCAATTTCGAGTAAACCATTAGTCTGATTGTAACCGGAAAAATTTTTTCGAATAGTGTAATTTTGAAATACAAATAAAAATCATTCGATTCGATCGACATGGCTTGTTATTTTCTATGTACTTTCTTCTATGTAGTGAAACAGATGTTTTACAGTTTCAATAATATCGAATCAGCCACATCCAAATAGAAGGGTTGCTATAAGTATATTAACGATTATATCGGAAAATCTGGCTTTTCTAGTTTTAAAAATATAACTTTATTTAATAAATAAACGACATAGTGTAAGGGAATTGGAACGTGTAACGTTGCCAACTAGTTATTTCTACTTTGGGAATAATGTTTGAACGTGTATTGTGGCAATGATTGCGGATTGATTTTTTGTATTGTTAACTATTTAAATATAGAAAATTTACGACAATTTTCTGTGGGAAAGTTGGTTGTTATCATATAGTTTTTTTTGATGTTCGTTTTAACATGCTGTCAGCTGTAAATGATTGATAATCATCGATGTTGAAGTTTCAGTAACATCCCATCGTTTATCCGGTGATATGTACGGTTATTTAGTTTTTGAAATTTCTGCTCTTCTTAGCATTGAATGATTCTCTGCTTTTTATAGATTTCATATAGTGTTTATGTGGCATTAGTAGATTTAATCAGAGATAATAAAGCGGACGTGAACACAGAACTTTTACTGGATTCTTCTCCACAATTCATTAGGGTAAATGAGCAAAGTAACACACCCACATAATCATCGATTTTATGTTGGTAGACAACTGTTACACCATAAGAACAATATATAAAACGTGTAAAACAGAAAGGGTTAACTAAACATTAGGTTGAAATTCGATTTTTTTGTTTGTTATCCTATTTTGTGGAGCATTAGCCAAAACGATACGACACGTGTGTCAAAGTTTCTTATTGTTAGTAAAATTTACAATTTTGATTTAAACATCAACTCTACAGTATTTAATATTGATTAAGTTTAATGTGGAAGCTCTAAATTTGTAATTAAAATGTTAATTAAAGTATTTTAATCGTTGATCTACTTTTTTTTATTGTCTTTATCCTCGTTTTGTTGTATTTCGGCTACATTTATTCACATTCTTATCGTGTCATTTATTCTATTCTAATTAATTTCGTGTTGGGAACTTTCTAATAATCCCCTTCATTTCTAGATTTTATATCATTCAGTTGGAATGTGGCGTTTTCAGCAAATTCACTTTGGAACTTGAAAGATGTCCGAAGAAATGTGCTGACATCAGAAAAAAAACATCTTAATTTGACGTGTGCTCATTCGTCCGAAAGTCTTAAAACTTGCTTACTTCTAGAACTTTACTGACATAACTTTTAATAATATTCCACTGGTGTACAATAGACGTTTGTACAATGCGGGCTGGTGTAACACGATAAAACGTTTAGTAATGTCAGGGCTCGCATAACACGAATGGGTGCGATTTAGTTAGTTCACTTTTTAATTACACATATGGTATTCGGATAATTTGTTGTCATTGATGAAAAAGCACTTATGTTTTCTCTTTTTGTAATAAATTAAGGCATAGGGTGCAACTGAGAAAGTTTTCCATTAGTTCGGGAACTTTCCATGTTTTCCAATTGGAATAGGGATTTCCTCAAACTAATAACGATCACTTTTAGCCATTTATTATGAGCTTTAACCATAGAATAATAAAGCAGTTACTGTCACATTATGAAAATATCCATCAATTCTCTTTTAACATTTCCCAATTTAAATTTGGCAAATGATACATTAATTAATTAATTAATTAATCAATTAATTAATTAGGATGTTCACAGTGAGCATTTTCTACTAAATTGGTTGAAATTAATTGTGAACAGTCTTTTGATGGTTTTGCAGAGATTCTACTCAACTTGAAAATAAACGAATAATTAATTAATGTGACATTGGTGGTGCGCAAATTTTTGTTATGTCTTTCTATTACGACAATATAAAGTACACATAAGCAAAGCAATTCATTATAAATAATGGGTGTATTTTATTTTAAATTCATTCAATTATTCTTTTAACATAAATACGACCATTCTTCTTCATTTATAATTGTTTGTTCTTTTTGTTTTGTTGGAAAAATTTGACGACTTTTCAACAACAAAGCATTGATGGAGTTTTGAACTTTATGATTATCTGTTTTTCAGTCTAATTTCTCGATATACTATTGTTCTTTTTATTTCTTTAGCAATATCGGTATTGATCTTATGTTGTGTTTAATTGAGATAATTTTGTTTCAGGTGAGTGGATTCAATTAATCCTACATTATTAGATGGTTAGAATTTTAATTAAGGTATGTAATACTGTTGTTAATTAAAAAAGGTGAAATTTATTAGGTGGTAGAGAACTTTGAATAGTTATGGCCACGTGTAAACTATACAAAATATCAGAGATCTAATTTCATTAGCTTTCCACGTGATTCACTGTTTTTACCGCACAATACTCAAAGTTGTTTATGAAATACAAACGATTTTCTAGCTGCAGAATGCCATCTGTAAAGTAACTAATTTAAATTTACTGCTCCTAGCGACAAACTACAACTGACAAGATAAAAGCTAATTTTTAAAAAACACCCACAACCTCGTCTCTTTAGAGTAAAAACCGTTTTAATATCCTTTGAGGATACGTCAAGTGTCCGAACCACTCTACAATTGAAAGTTACGCCACTGTTTCTGTAATCCCTGGAACGGCCAGTATATTGTTATATAAGAAGTCTTTTGTTAAAATATATACAAAAACGAGAATTTCGTGCATGTCAAATTGAAACGTTTCACTCAAATATTTGCATGTTTTTATGTACATTCAAATATACGTACAGTAATAGAAATAATATTCACGAGTTTTCTAAAAATTCATCAAATATCTACAACGTGTCCTGTTTGAATGGAACAACTTTTACATATCTGTTATTTATGTTGATTATTTGCTATTCTAAAGATTATTGGATTTAAATGAAAATCGAGGAAGTTTATCTTCAATCTGGTAATTTCATGATCGAATGCGGTTTCAATAACTGATCGTTACAACATTGATGTAATAGATTTAAATCCTAAATTCCAGATAGAAATTATATCAACCACAAATATCCTAACCGATAATATTATCGACTAAATCATTAAATCGATTATCAGTTTTCTCTATAATATGATTGATTGAAAGGAAATTAAATCATATCTACGACTATCAATAATGAATGTGTAACAAGTATGATTGACAATCACCTGTATCGATTGATAAGCTATCAGTTTTCATCTAACAATCGATCTATACGTATATATAAAATGGTGTTTTTGTCGACTATTTCAAATGATTACATTGATCTGAGATGGTCACAACACCTGTCGAACACCATTCATCTTTTCTTTCATTAAACTTTCTCTCATCAAATTCCCTTTCCGTTTTCTCTTCTCGTGATTTTTTCTCCTTCTTCTTTTCCAAGTATTTGTTTGAATTTGCGATAAAAACTCTACTGGCAGAGCTTTCAGCTTATCAAATATTCCACTCTTATCTGTTTGGTTGTGTTATCTGTTTTGTTTGATAACAAATTGATGTGAAATGTGAACATCATTAGTTAACTTCATTTGACAGGTGATTTCGCCTTTAAAGAATTAATGTTTAAAATAGACAATTTGATGTTGTTGGGTTGTTTGTTGTAAGTTGAATATTGAATGAGTTCCGTTACATTTCAAGTTTCCACCGTTTCACGTTTGTGTGTTGATATTCTGGTTTCCTCATTCTCTCGCATTTTCTTGATGTTTGTTTGGTAATCATCGTGAATCCAAATAATATTTTCTGTTATAACTATAACATTTTTAATGCAATTACTATCGATAAATAAGCAGACATTTAATGATGATGGCGTGCTCAGAATTGAACTGTTTTGTTGATAGTAAAAGTTTCAAGCAATATCAACAATAAGTTGCTTTACTTATTAACGCTATAACAGCGACCGTCTGACTTTATCTATTCGTACCAAAAACCCTCTTTCCTTAACTTTATTATAGTTACATACATATAGCTATAGTAATCTCTGTCTCTTCAAGTAATTAACAATATCTTGAAGTTGATGTAGCATTGCCTTTGTTTTGGGGGGTTGAAAATTATCACTTGTTGGTTATGGATACATCATCGCTCACTTAATTCTTAATAGAATGTTATCAACGAAATTTCTATTTAAATCATGTTTTTTATTGAATACGAAATAATAAGTTTTTTATTTTCTTTTTGGTAAAATAAATAGACAATTAATTTACGAATGAATCCATTCATGTATTCTGAATAATTTCAATTCATCATTTATTCGTATAAATTATTTGAATTATTGATGAAGCTTGGCAATGTTCGTTCGTTTTCTCAATTAGTAGATCGTAAAAGATGATTTTGAGTGTCATCTTGTAATTTGTTTGTAGGAGTTTGTTGTTGTTGTTTTTTTTTATTATTAAAAAAACAAGTTTGAAATTTGTTACTGTGTTTATATTTTTTTGTTTCAGTTGATTTTATTGATATTAAAATGTTTGTACAAGGGAAATTTTATTTGTATTTTACAAAATGTACAGGGCAAAAAATATATATGGGCTAATTGAAAACTTATTGGTCCTCTATTTACTGTTCCAAGCTTCTTTTCTTGTGTCGAGATTTGGTTTTGTTTTATTTTTCTGTATTTTGGCAAATGTACAAAAGTTTTTAAGAGTTTCCGTAATTAGATATGGATGGTGTTAGATGTTCTTTTAAACTAATAGAAATTACGTTTCTTTTCCACCACTTCAAAGAAATATACATCTCACTTTCTCATAACAAACACAATGTTGTTGTGTATAAACAAAAAAAAGTGAGCCGTCACGGGACGCCTGGTAGATATGAAACATCGTGTTCTTATAAGTAATATGCATGGGAGCATTATCAAGCCATAAAAGGATATGCGCGTGTGGACTTCCACGATGTTGAAATTCAATCCTCAGAAAGTAGTTTATAACCCTAAACTTACCAAATGGACTGATCTTCTTTGATTGTAAAATTGTCATTATAACATTAATTAACTTGTTAAAATAAATAGCACATGTAACAGCATCGTTGTTAATTAATGAACTTTTTTGGATAAAATTTAGTTCTGATGCGATGAGATTTGGCATATTTCCTTTTCCTTCAGCTAATTTATGCAATAATGTTATTAAATCCGGCCACCCTATTTCATTTGCGCTTAGTGTCATGAATGCAGTTGGTTTCCCTAGCTGCCGAATCATTGCAAATAAATCTTTTTTCCTTGAAGACCAGTACCAAACTGAATTTGGTATCGTCCGTAGAAAAGCTAAATTGGACTCTATGCAATTATGAATATACTCTTCGGATTGAACTTGTTCCTTAGTTATATTGGTATTTGTACCGACATGTTTAAACGCGATTATTAAACAGTCACGAACCCGCAGTCTCATTATCTTTACTGCCATATATAACAAATGATAGGGATCGACTCCTCGACGATCCTTACGCCGCAATTCACTAGATGCCATCATGAAAGGTGTAACTTTGACTGTATCCCTAAATTTTCTAAAGTGTCCCATATAAATACACGGAAATGATAACTCTTCAGCATGCTCATCGTGACTACAACATGAGGAAAGCTATTGGTTGGTTGTAGGAATAGGAGAACAGGTTTGAATTTTGGGTAGATTGACATGGGATGATTTAACCTTTAATTAGATTTTTGATTCTCAATTAATTTAATTAATGAACGAATATTCTTCAAAAAGTGGTAGTGGTATTAACGAATTTCATATAGAATATAAAATAGTTTAATCGTTTCAGTGATATGTCATAAACGTCAAAAAGTTTTACTTCAATCGCGCGTAAAGTTTACACGCACACAATTTTTTTGTTCTAAGTAAAACACAGGTTATGTTTACCGTAGTAAACAACACCGTTGACGCGTGTGAGGTGAGGGGTACGCAGTTGGCTGCGAATGGCAGCCCGTCGCTACACTCGCAAACGTCGCCACGCCAAAAATCCGGTTGACCCGCGCCAATAGATGTTTCACATCAAAAAAAATCTCGAAAATTTAACTTTGAACAGTTGTAGTTGATATCTCTATGGGAAGATATAATTATAATTGAAGTAAAGATGAAGATTTTGTTGGGGAATATTAAGAATTTTCATCAAAAATACTGTATATTACCAGTGTTAAGCCTGGTTTATATTGCTAGTTGTCCATATGACGCATGTCAAACAGCGAGTTTACTCTCCAGTTAGTAAACTCGCTCAATGGAATTGAGGCTTAACATATTTCGCTCAACAAAGTTTAGAACGTGTATTTATAATGATTGGTTAGATAACATCAAATATAGATAATTTATCTGTTTCTATTTTGTTTATCTTTTGTTGAACAATGTTTGTTGATCATCAAATGGGGGGCTCTTTAGTTGTGGCGTTGCAACACCACCCACAACGGAATTGAGATGTCTTATCTGGAATGTCACGAATGCAAATTCCAATAGACAAATGTCAAAGTAACAATCCCTCTGTGCTTACAAATGTAGAATAATACAATGTATTTTGATAGACAAAGTTTAAGGGCTAGAAGGATTATTCATATATGTTCTATTCTGCAACAATATTACAGGAATTGAAATTAGATTTCTTTGAAACAAATATGAAAAAGAAATCTATTGTTGATTGTGAGATAATGATAAAGATTTTGTTACAGAATGGGAAATTTTACATGTTTCACATCGCCTACAGATTTAGTAACAATATAAAAAATTATTCGAAATGTTTGTAGAAAAATGAAAATACAGCAGAATTTTCAGACGTTTATAGAGAATGGAATCTACAATCTTCAAAGTGATAAAAGTACAGGATGCACTGCAGTAAAATTTAATGAGAATCTAAAGATTCTATTTTAGTTCTCATATTCAACATCGTCCACTGCATCTCTATGTTAACACACACGGCCGCAGTTAGTTTAAATTTCAAAAGTTGACCAATTACAACGAATACGGATGAACTGACAAACATCAACAAATCCCAACAAACATAAACGAACGTGAACAATCACATAGTTAGTTTAGTTTTTAATTTAATTCGTTTTATTTATGTATCTAATGTGTATTTAAGAAAACAGTCTGCTCACGAATAGTTTCTTTAAAGTACTGATTCGTGTTCGTTCATTAGATGAGGACATAGTTTTAAACAATACAAATGATCGTATAAATATTATATCAACATCAACAAACAATAAAATTTATGTTGTTTAGAATTCATTTGATATTTAGACATTTATCGTGTTATCAATGAATCCTTGTTTGGAACGATTCAAACTTTAATCGGAATCTGACAGTAACACAGTTT
Organism: Meloe dianella; assembly: GCA_028455855.1. NCBI lineage: Eukaryota > Metazoa > Arthropoda > Insecta > Coleoptera > Meloidae > Meloe > Meloe dianella. The sequence continues at coordinate 5,252,132 of JAPTHL010000008.1, read as the reverse complement.
CGAATCTCAAAAGGATCATTGATCCAACCAAATATATAATGAATTTTTTTGCCAACAAAAGATAACCCACAATCGGAACATATTATTGTTTAATTAACAAAATTGAAAATAAAATCACAATGTCTGTTCTAAAATTGTTTTGTTGATTGAAATCGAAAATCGTCTTGAATAAATAGTTTTTGTTCAAATTGTATAAACTCCTAATATTTTTTTTATTTTGTTTAATTTTACAAAACTATTGGAATTTATTGATTTTCCTCTTATTTGAACGAGATCGATTATGGTTCATTGGAAATTAAAATACTCGTTCTTCTGAACCAATTTATCGCGTCAACAACAGAGAAGACATAGTAGAGGAAATACTGCATCGGAATTCTAAAGAGAAAAATGATAACCACACAGATAAATCTTTGTTTTCCTACACACACACACACACACACACAAAATAACTCAATAGGAACAAGTATGGGTAATATTTTATAGCTTCTACTCTAATAATAGAAACTTCTCCAACTGGGACATCTTCAAAACAGACTTAACTATTCCGTCTGATAAAACTGAAATGTTTCACTACAATATATGCCAGATAGGGATTGTTATCTAGGAAATTTATATTTCTTAATCAGTTTAAATGGCGCCACTGTGTCTCATTATGATTATTTTTTTTTAGGTCAACGTTAAATTATTATTGCTTAAGTAGAAATGCACGTTACTCAATTTCCTGTTGATTAAGTTTCTAAAGATTGAGTAGAAAGTTTCTTACAACACTTTGCTGTTAAAAAAAAGTTTTCAGTAAGCTATAAATCGTTTATAAATAATTAAAAATCTATAGATTGGAACCTAAAATTTTCTCCTTCATAAATTCAACGATAACGTAACTTGTCAGTTATATAAAAATGAAAATTTTCCAAAATCCATTCAAGCGTCATTTCAGTGTGCTCAATTCGTATATATTTTCAATAAAACAGTTCAAAACAATATGGGGTTCGTCAACTATGTGGGTTCGAAATTGTTTCCGTTTTAATGAACATGTTTTGTTGTAGTTTTATTTGTTGAAAAAAACACGAAAGATACTGTTGTTGGTATGTTTAACTTGAAATCTTTAATAATGTTGTGTCCGTAAACTTTCTTGTTAATGAACGTCTTGTTGGTCATTTATTTTAAATATTTCCACGCTGATTTTACGTGCATACCCGTTTTGAATATCTAATAATTTTGTTAATAACGAGAGTTTAGAATTGTTCAGAATTTTCAATAACATAATTATAGATTTGTGTGTCAACAATTGTAGATATGATAAAAACTATGTGACGAATTTTGTTATAATAGTTGCTGTACCATCCCGATTTATGGTCAAATATTATTACATTACCATAATAACAATCCAACAAAACAAACCAAATTAATGTTGAGCAGTTTCCATTCAGATAATAACGATTTTGACCTTTAAAACGAATCCTACTCTCCGGGCGCATCCACCAAATTTACAATTCCCCCTTAATTCTTAGATAATTTCATAATCTTGTCTTAGCAGTATTTCGAATGCAAATAATAATAAACGATAATGAAATCATTGATTGGTTGTCTGTTGTTATTTGTAGATGATCCTTGAAATTGGTTTTCCTTCAAGAGGGCCCTTTTGACCCTTCTCCGTACATGCAATTTGCTGTATCCAATCGTTCGTCGATTGTATGGAAAGATTCAACCTTTATTATCGTAAATGTGGATGATTCTGTGTAAACAATTTATTTAATAACTGAAACTATTCCAGTCTAAATTTGTAAATTCCACATAAACGCGATTGCGTATAAAGGATTTTTTTTTAATTCTTTTTTGATCAAAACAAAATTTTTTGATAGCCTTTAGTTATTCCGGCGCATCCACCAAAATTGTGTCGCGTGAAAATAAAGAAGATTCATTAATATCTTTAATTTTCTGCCAATCTTCTCATCTTTAATGACTTGATGAAGACTCTATCTGGATAAACCGACTGTTTTTCTAGATATAGTTGTCCATCAATTGCCGAAAAATACCAGAATTTTGTCTTTATGTGAGAATTGATGGATGATCGAATAAGGGATCAGATTCGTTTGGATTTTTTGATAATCGTTACAGCATTTCTACTTGTGGATAAAATAATATATCGAGAATATTGGAAAATACTTTTCTTTAGGCCAATGCAATTTATTTTTACAAGATCTTGTGTAGCTTTCTGATCTAAGTCGAATACTGATGATGTGGGGGAAGATAGTCCATTTGTGTTTGAAAACCTAAATCGGAATTCATTAAATACAAAACGATTAAATACAAACAAGCATTCACTGAATTGAAGGGGGACATTTGACTTAGAAATATTGATAAAACCAATTTCAACAGAATCATTATTTCCAAAATAAACAGCTTTTGACTAGTATTGTCCGTTAACAATATTTGAAATCCAATCATGTACCGATAAAATTGTTCCCGTAAAGCTTTATTTGTGAAATATTACAGCTTTTAATTCATATTAAATCTAGTGATGATTTGTAGAAATAATCATCGATTTTTGAGGACAAATTCATTGCAATTGAAACGGTTTGTACATCAATCATTTATTTAATTAATTAAAGTTGCCATTTTGTTTTTTTTTCGAAATATCAGCCATCTATGAGATAAATCACTGATATTTACTTAATTGAACATTAATTAGAGGCATGAATTGTTAATTTTATTCGGCAAAAGGCTATGCTAATGATTTGCACACCCGTCACCTCCACCAAAATCACTCTCATTAGGCGTTTGTATATTTTTTAATTTTTAATTGGAAGTTTTTTGTTATGGAAATTCTTTAATAAATCTAGAACGTCAATTCAAAACTTTATAATCCATAAAATTGTCATAAACATTCATTTTAATTCTTTAGTAACTATTTTATTGACAATTTCTAAATGATATTCAATTGCTAATAAGATGAGAGTGATTTCACAATAATAAATTATTTAATTCCAAATATATCCCACTATAATATCGATCGTAATCCATTTAATCTTGGATTAAAAGGTTAAATACTTTTTAATCATTTATTATTATTCACTTATTGTTTATAACATTTGCCAATGTTCACCATGTTTACATTACAACACTAATTACACTCTAAGCTAATGAAAAATGTGTTTTTGTATAGAAAATTCGTCCAATTTTATTGATTTTTGATGAAATTAATTCATCCTATGTTTATCCGGATGTCTTTTTTGGCTTGTTAAGTGGTCAGTGTTGTTTTTATTGTCCATCGATTACAATCGTTGTCAGTTGTCGGAATATGCCAAAAGCTGCTTAGGGAGTTATATTTAACGTTGTTTAGAAATATGTTGTCGTTCTACCAAATTCTTTATCTGTGATGTTGTGACACTAATAGCTTTTCCATCTGATTTTCCGTTGCCTCTTTTATCTCATACTTTTGACATGACCTTTGATATTTTTCTGTTATCATTTTACAGAGCGAAATATATCAAATATTTCATTTTAATCATGTGAAAGTATCTAGTGGGAAGATATTCGGAAATTTGTCCCCTCAAAAAAAAGAGTTATTTTTAAGATTGTTACAGGCGTTTCGAAAAAGCTAACACTTGTATTTGAGAAATTGTTTATCTCTTAGAATGTAATCACCGCATCTCTGGGGTATCGTAAACACTTAGATTTATTTTCGTAAAGCTTTTAAAACATGAATGTTTGCACAACTGAAATTGTTGACATAGAAACAAAATCAATAATATCAGAAAAGAAAAATCTTAATTTTAATTATTCTTTGAATGGATAATATTTTTGAAATTAGTTATTTGTTTTCGCTTCATTCGTTACAATCTCATCTCCCTAAAAATTTCATTAAATGTTATTGCTATTTGTTGAAACAAACACAAATCTTTTTTTTTGCTTCGAACTCTCATTTAACGAATATTAAGTCGAAAATCCTCGAAAACACAATACTAAATTAATTTTTTCTCGTTTGACGGTGTCTTTGAATTTATCGAATTTCCATGTTAGTGAACAATTTTCTTCATAATTCTCAACATAAATCTTAACAATGATGGATTGTTTGAAGTGTAATTTAATTTTTTTATTTTTTTGAAAGAGAGCTTGGCAGAGCTGTAACGATCCGTGAATCATCTAAAATGAAAGTAATACACGGTTATCCTCTATGCGTGCTGTGAAATTACTCTAATTTATCAGAAAAACGTGTGAGTAGTAGTTGTTGTTGTTGTTCTTCTGTATTTTTCCATCCATTTGAACACAATCCTAAAAAGGATCCCGTTTTATGTAGTCTGAATTGCATCCTGATCTTAATTTGATAACGATTCAAAATGCTGATTGAAATTGGTATTTGCCGCTGTGTCAGCCTTCAACTGATAATGCCATCATTAGCCTTGTTCTATTATTTTGTTCTTCAACACATTGGCAATGTTCCATGTCATCTGGTTACCAATTGTCGCTAGTGTTAAATTTTCATATTTCAATCTAAATGTTGGCCGGTAAACAAAAAAATCACACTAAAAATTTAATTGCATAAACAAAAACAATACAAAAAAAAGGAGAACGAAACACGGCACAGAAGAAAAACAACCCATAAAATTTCAGCTGAATAATCATTTCATCCCCCTGAAGAATTATAGACATCAAATAGAAGCAATATACAAAATCTATAAGGGTGTTTGATATTCGGATAAAATTGATTGCTGTGAAGGTTTTACTACGACGATTGTATGGTTATTTCAGTTAAATGAAATTCTATTCGTATTAATATTCTGACATTTTATTCTGCAATTCATCGAATCGAAAATTGTTTATGTCTCGTATTTCTACCACATATTGTTCATTGAAACATTAAGATTTTTAATTGTGTTTATAGATTGAAAATGATGTTCATGTAGAAGTCGTTTGGGTCTCCCATATAAATGCTTTTAATCTATCTAACGGATTCATTATATTATTTATGAGGAAGTTAAATTGTTGGAGATTATTAAAATTTTAATAAACGAAAAGGGATGTTCTATAGTCGGTTTTTCATTGTCTTAAAAGAACATTTTTCAATTTAGTCATAATTATACAGATACAGATTTTACAAGCTTCAAGAATAGAAAAAACATATATACGTATGATGTTGTATTTTTAAAGAGACTAAGAACGATTATTGTAAAATATTCAAATAGATCGTACATAAAATACCGTAACCACATCTGACCTCCGAAACATGTAAGTGATGTTCGAATCATGTTTTCATACAAACAACAATTGTCAATCTTCGGTACTTAATTATGGAAAGAGCTTTATGGGCGGCTTGAATGGAAAAGAAATAAAACCCTTGTTAAATAGAGTCTTTTATGGTCATTGCTACCAGTGCAGGAACTATTAGAAAAGTCCACAAAATCGTAAAGATGTAACCCTACACATTACATTTGGTCATGCAAAAACTAACTGTTCAATGGTTACTTTCAGCAACTGTTATATTGCTAGAGATCAAAGCAAAAAAAAACAACAATATCAAGGCACGATTTCGTAAACGCTAAGATTAGGGTTCTGTATTTGCGATTTCCATACAAGATCGCTGAAATTTCTTTGAAATACCAGCGTTGTAAATGTATATTTCAGAGGTGACTGACAAATATTTGGTTCGTTGAAAGGATTGATGTTGAGAAATTGCATCTTCAGAAATCACCCTTAATTCGTCATCCACACTTGTTCGTTTCTTGAATATAATTGAGGGGAACAAAGATTTGTTATTATTTTCGTCACAGGAATGTGGGCGGTGGTCTGTAAATGGCATATTTAAAATAATAATCGAATTATAAATTCATCTAATGCTGTATGGAAATTACAATTAAAAATTCATTTACATTCATATCCGTTTGATAAATGCAAATTACTGGATATATCTTCTGTCTGAATTGAAAGGACATGACAGGCAATCGGTTTATTTATAAACGGAATAAACTGATTTATTCATTATTTTCTCCATTTAACTCGATAGTGTTAATTTTTGTTGATATAATCAACTGATTGTAATTGCAAGGAGATCTTAAATCGAAAGGCTTTCTATTGGGAAATTGTAGGTGCAAATAGTATCATCAGCCAGTAATTGCTTATGGTGTACACTTAGTCACATTAATTCTTAACATCTCTCCGTGTACGGTTCTTATTAGAATTTAATAGTTAAGAAGATAAGAGAGATAAGAGAGAAACTATGGTACTGAAGCAGAATTTTTTTGATGTTTCGTTATATTTAAAGGTTTCACGTACATGCCTGGTCTTTTTTTGTGGATGCTTCGAAAAAAATTTATTCTTTTGTTAAAAGCCTAAACTTCTAGCTGTGAAATATTGTAAATGTTTCAGTAATTTTCAGTTCACCTGTATCCGTAATGTTGGTGTATGGGGTGTGTGTTTGTGTGTTTTTTTTTCCAGTAAAACCCTTGGATAATACTGAAATATAAATGAGCCTGTCTATGTTTAAATTTTCGAATTTTTTTTCGAATTAATTCATTTGTGCGTTAATCATATTCCCATTTGTAAAATCTGTGATTATCATTATTTCAATATTGAAATTAATTTAATTTTAATTCAAACTATAAAATTCGTTTCTGAATAATTTGCAATTGAAATCTAGATCAACATAATGGATGTGTATGTGAAATGCAATTCTACAAATATTATTGTGGACAGGCGTCATCGTAGTTTGTTTGTCATGAAAATTGTCCAATTTAATTTCTCTATGTATAACGAAAAGTTGTTTCCACAAAAGTCAGATGTTTCTTTCGTACAAACTAACCATAGTGAAAGTTGTGGATGGTCCAGACAGTTTGCTATTTAATAACGAATAATTAAGTCAATTTCATTCACATTAATCTCGACTTAACTAAATCGATATTAATGTGATAATAAATTACTATCACTGTCTTTCAAACCAGTACATGAAGATGCTTTTCTTATTCAGTCTCAAAAACACTCAATCGGCGATATTGTTTCTGTTGAAAACACTACCCCACTCTTTAATTATTGAGCATGAACACGTGACAATTGTCGATATTTTTGATTGTTATTGTTTTATTTATTTCTTTTAATAAAATAGGGCGTTTATGATATGTTTGAGGAACGGCTGTGATTTTTCTCTATTTTTGTACGTCCAACTGTTGTCTAGAAAAACCGCTGTTGAATTTAAATCAACTTCAGTGAAATTCTACAGTAGATAGAGCTTCTAAACCAATATGAACTTTGTTTAATTTTTCAATATTTTAAAATTAGAAAAATATTGACTTGAACTTGAACAAGGTTAGGTAATTATTAGAAAATTTCTTGTATTATATAATAAATTATCTTCTTGTGACACATTACCGGGATGCAAACAGTAACGATTAAAATAGATTAAATTTACATAAATAACAAGAGGGTAATACCATAAATCAAGTTATTCCATTGTTGGCATAATAATTTTGAAATATCTAATTTTTACATCTTCTAAAGTAAACTGTGCAACATATTATTTTTTTACCATAATGAATATTTAGAAGTGACTTTAAACTATCTAAACAAGGAAATGAATTGCGTTTTCCATCACAACTTTGTCTCATCTTTCTGTTAGAATTATAATCGAATTTCTATTCAATCTCGATGAACTTACTTTACGAATAACTGTTGTTGGTATCTCTAATTTTTTGTTTTAACAATTACGAATGTTCGAATGAATTTTGTTTTGTTCAAAACCTGTGAAGGTTTTGTGATTCATTAAAATTTCAACAATGCGTTTAAACTAACATATTTCCATACGGTTTGTTCCTAGAATGTTAATAATTGTTTACAAAATCTCTACCAGCGTTGATGCAGAATTATCACAGAAAATTTGTATAATTTCTTGTTGGGCTAGACTGTGAATAAATCTTTGCACATTTTTGTAATATCACCAGCAGACAAATTGTCGAGAAACATTGAATGTAGAAATGCATATTTTTTTACAATTCTTAGAACAACAACAACAAAAACAGCATTATTATGCAACAAGGCTCGTTTATTTTCAGATAATAGAGCAACAAACAATACGTATGTAGAGTGATAAACAGGCAACCAAGAAAATAAGTGTCTTTCGAGGGATTTGAATGGAAATATGAAATGACTATTGTAGGTTTTTCATTTGACGAAAAAAGAAATTTTTTAGATTCAAATAACAAAACAACTGAAATATCTCATATTTCTACAGATAGTTATCCCAAAAGTGTCATCCTTTTTTTTACTGTTGTTCGTAACTATTTGTTTTCTTTTTTAATACCCAGTGGATTATCTTGAAGATGGTTGTAGTTGAATAATTTTTTTATATTCTAAAAAAGAACATTCTCGTATCATTTTATCGAATTTGCCAGTGTAACGCAAGTAGCTTCGAATCTATTTTATTTTACAGTATCTATTGTCAATATTGTTAAATTTGCATATTTATGTTGTCGATTAACAGACAAACAACAGGATGACGTGTTCGATAATATTTCAATTCACTAAACAGTAAAAATAATAAGGTACACAAAGTGACAATTTGTCAGTAATATAAAAAGGTTTTTTAACATGTTTATTAACAGTCTTTGAGTGTTTTGAAATGTCTCGCTGAAAATACAAGTCTTTAGACGTATCTAAAATTGAAAACTAGCCAATCATTCCATGTAAATTATTATTTTTCTATTAGCTAATGTAGAAATTGAATCTCTAACTACAGTTCAGTTTTTTTCTTTATAGATCTAAGCAAACACTTTGTAAATCCACTCAAATTAATGTTTACTATAATTTCTCTTAAATAACTCGGTAAATAGTCAGAATGTAGAAATACAATATTAATTGAAACATAAGTGAAAATGTTATTTTTAATTTGATGTATTTCACAAGGAAAATATTTACGTTTCAATCAGAGAAAATTAGTTAATTATTGTTGCGCATCCACCATTTTTTACACGAATTCAATTATAACGATCTTCGATCGGAGTAATAAAAAACAAACTTTTATACAAATCTTGAGATTTACTCTAAATTGGAATTAGTTCGGTACAAAACAAATCTACGTAAAAGTTCCATTTATCTTCGAATTCTTGTGTTATCGAAACTAGAAAGCCGACTTTTGTTGGGTGAAACTGTAAGACTTTGCTGATTTAATCAATTATTGAATCTCGTAACGAAATTTTCTTCAAAAATTAATTAACTTCCCTAGATAACTTATTAAATAGTAAACGGTGGATAAATATTGTTTATTTCAAAATAAAATAGAATATTTTCGCCGTTTGATATTGTTAACAAGGAAAATTATTCATGTTTATCTTGTTAATTTAATCGAATTTAGATATTTGTTCGGGCGCATCCACCGTTTTTGCACCATTTAACCATGTAAAACGAGAATTCGTTTAGTTTCTTGAACAGTTCCTAATCGTTTTACTTAAAAATGCGACTGAAATGGATGGAAAGTTTTTTATACAAGCTTTTGGTGACTTGCCCTAAATTGTGTCTAGTTTGATACATTTGTATTCTATTGGTTAATGAAACTATAAATTGATTTTTATTGGTAGGACGAGAAACTGAGTTAACGAATCTAATTTTGATAATCGGCTACTTCTAGAATATCGACGATTGCGTTAATTGTCGGCGCTTTTTTCGTTTATTTATCTTATAATAAACTTAAAGATGTGTTGGAAAGTTGCAATTTTTCTCTTTTAATTGGTGTATTTCACAACAAAAGAAAATGTGGCTTGCCCTGGCGCATCTACCATTTATATTTTCACTAAAATTTACATTTTTTTTGTGTATCTTTTAGAGCTCTTCTTCCAAATGGAGTCACTTTGTTCACATAGATAAAATAGTCCACATAACTGATATGGGAATTTCTTTCTTCCCATCCCATCGGACACGGCCCATATACAAAACTCCTACAATACTTAACTTCAATTTTCCATGTCTGTTTCCTCTAACACGATTTATTAGATCCGAGCGATTTATCCCATTTCACAGAAGTTAGTTTTACAATGTCAATGAATATAGAAATAGTTGCAAATGGCAGAGGGAGAGTTGTGTGAGAGAAAACTCTTCTGCACTTGATTCCCACAGGAACAGTTAAAATGTATATAGCGTGTAGTTGAATTGGATAAAGGAGTGCTTTAGTTTTGTTTGCTGATACGAATTATCTCTTACATGAATTATAAATAATCACTTTTAATAATAGAATCTTGAAATTGTAGGCAATTTTGGTGGTTTCTATATAAATTAAATCAATTCAATCACTGTTTTGCTGCAGTTCTAGTTCTACGAAAATTTAAATTACCACCACGATGAATTATAAACAGCCATATCGCGTTTTAGCTTCAATGTTTCCTTATTGCTTTAATCACGAACATGACGATAATAAATCATCGGTTAATTTAAAATCATAATTACTTCATTAAAAATTTATAGAAATTATTGGTTTTCAATGGAGATAATTCGAGGAAATGCGATTAGAAAAATTGCTGATTTGTTCTTTAATCGGAGAAATAACGAAATAATGAATGTGATTTCAATCGAACGTCAACGATTCAAACAATTATCGGATTGTACGTGATTTAAAAAAGCTTAAACAAAAATATTTTCTAACGTAAGTATTTTATGGCAAAATCAAGCGAGATTTCACAGATGTTGTCTTCTGATACGGTTTTTCACCACATGTTGGTGAAAAATATATTTCACCATATTCACTCGAAATGGAAACGTAGACGTCGATGATTGAGTATCCTTTTTCATATAGCCTTAAAAAAAATCGCTTCCCGGCAACGGATGATTTGAGAAATGTTATCTGCAACAACTGTAACCGAATGTACAAATTTTCGTACATAATTTATAATTCTTTCTGAAGAAATCGAATTAAGACGCTACTCTTCTTTGGTGAATTAATGCTCGTTTTACTACTGACATAGTTTAGCACAATTTGCTGTTATGTTAATCAAATTTTAATATTGAAAATTGTTTACTATTTTCGAAATTAACAAAACTACTTTCCATTGTAGCTGAAACAAAAGTTCTAATCTTGTTAACAAAAGAAAAGCTTATTTAACAACGAAGGAACGTTAAGTGAGTTGAACTCCTTTCATACTAATGCCTTTAAGGAATCTCCCCATTATATTCATGTTGTAACGTTCCATAAAATGATTTCATTAACATAAATTCAAAGATCCGAAATAATTAATTCAACATTATTTTGAATTTTGAATGGAATTCTTTTAATAATGAAATTTCACAATAGTTGCCTAAATGTTTGGTTTGAAATTTCTTTGCTAATAGAAATAAAATATAAACAAACTGTGGGTGAATAAAACAACCTAAAGGAGGCAATCTATTACATAAATGGAAACAGCTAAGTGGGTGTAAGAATTATTTTTTTCTTTGTGTTTTCTTTAGAGGAAGCAAACAAAACGCTGTTAGTTGAATAGAAGAAATCTCAAAAAGTCTCTAATTCACACCAGATTCAAAACAAACATTGAAATGTTCTAATTCTATTTTCTCATTTAAATTCTTTTGTAAGCTTGTAAATAATTGTAAAATATTGATTTATTTGTTTGTTACAAAATAGACCACCTGCGGACGTGTCCAATTATTCAATTTCGATTCTTCGTCTGACACTTGACGTCCAAGTATTTGTTTAGATTGATTCTGATCGTTTGTTGTTGAAAATTACATTCTATTATAGAAGATATAACTAGAATTTGATTTACTAGTCGCACCATTATGGAAACAGTACCAGAGTAAAGTTTTTCACATAAAAGACCCATTTTGTAATTGTGTGACCAAATAGCTAATATGAAAACTTTTTGGCCCGCCTTTGTTACAAACTTTTGTTCATAATTTTTTTTTTGGTTCACTCTTGTCGAAAAACTTTCGAGTGCAGCGTTCCGGTTCATTTCCTATTACTACATAGACATTAGTTTAACAAGGAAAATCAGTTATTGGTAGAAATTGTGATTAGATTCGCCTGGCGCATCCACCATTTTTCACAATGTTCCATTTATAATTGAAAAATAACAATGTTTTTAAAATTGTGTGCATTGGTAAGATTCGCAAATATTTGTTCCACTTGTTCGTTTCTTTTTTGTTTTTGTTTTGGAAATATCTCTAAAAATCACTGCAACAGTAATGAAAACAAAAAATTTGTGAACAGTTAGGTAATTATTATTTTTTAATTATTCTTGTTTCACTCAAGGGAATTTGTTAACTTGTTTCAACTCATCCATTATTCTACAGTGAAGTTTTCAAAGCACACATTTAAGTAGCAGCAATTTAACATAAAAAATCTCTACGTTGGATTATCCACAGTCGATGTCTTGTGCAAAAGAAAAAGAAGGTGTTTTTCCTCTTGGGAAGTTACATTAATTGATGTTTGAACAAAGTTTTCTACGGTCTGTGGTTGCTCTTGTCGTTCTGCGTTAATTATGAAGCAACTATTGAAGCTTCTTTTTATCGGTTTTGTTAATGATGGAGTTTTAGTGAATTCGCTGGGCGCATCCACCATTTCCACGCCTGATGATAAACATTTCACTGTTATTATAGGTAAAGCTTTATTGGTTATCAAAGTAAGGTGCATTTTCAACATGTATTGTCCTGTAATTTAACAAAATTTCAATCACTTTTGGTAAAGCACAATAAACGCTAGCAGATTCATGAAATTCAACCACCATGATCCCATATTGTGCTTTCAATATTATCGATTCTGACCCATATATATATATATATATATATATATATATATATATATATATATAAAATATATAAAATATATATAATATATATAATATATATATATATATTATATATATATATATATATATATATATATATATATATATATATATATATATATATATAATATAATATACTGCTTTGAAGTGTTATAAATTTGAAATCTTTGTTATTTATATAAAGGCCGCCAATCCATGTAAAATCCTTATATAACAATGAAACTATTACGCTTTAACAACTTTACACTTCATTATAACTGAAACAAGCACAAAGTAGAAATTTTCAAAAGAAGCAATCCCATTTATTAAATAAATTTCAGTTAAAATAGAAACTTTATGGTGTTGTTTGGAGTTGTTTTTTTTTGTGGGGGCGAAACTGACGTATTTGGATCCTTTTCGTAATAAATTACAACTAGAAAAGAGCTTTATGTTTCAATTGAAACATCTGAGGGACTTGAATTTGACGAAATTCGTCCCTCTAAATTCAACACAATCTCAGAACTACCCTTAGAAAGCTTATATACACATATTTGTAGCTTTAATGATTTAGGAAACGATATGTAATATATATATATACATACTAAATAAATCAATAGTTTAGGTTGTTGGTTAGGAGTTCTTTGTTATAAATCATGGTATTTTGTTCGGCGAATGAAAAGAAGTGTGATTTGTGTTTGTCCTGATTTAGTTGTTGTACGTTTCAAATATGTGACATTCCTTTTAAAGAATGATTACGATTAAATAAATTTGACTATATTTTATTTATATGCTACTGCTATTTAATAATATTTCTAAAATGTTTGTTGCAGGTAAGACTAGTTTCTTGTAAAGGTGGATCGATCAGATCATCATCATCATCATCATCATCATCATTTAATTCGGTAAGGTAAATAATTTCCAATATGAGAATTGAACCTGTTTTATTCTATAAATTGACAAAATTCAATTTAACCAACTTACTTTGTTTCGTAATGTTTTTAATGTTGTTTATCATCCCTTAACACTAACGAATTTAATTTTTAAATATGCAGCTAATAGTTATTAGCTAAAATGGAATATTAGAACGAACATTCTCGAATATATATATATATATATATATATATATATATATATATATATATATATATAAAGGTTTATAATTGGATTTAAACTTCATGTGCTCAAACTAGTTGATAACTACATATGGATCGAGTGTAGTATAATAAATGCAAATTACTACTTTAATCTTATGAGATTGTTAATTAATGATAAATAATAAAAATTTCCCCTTGAATCTTGCCAACGTCGTCTCGAATAATAAATATAACTCACACACGTATTGAAATTATTCCATTTCCAAATACGTCCAAGTGTAAGGATTCAATTACTAAAGTGTATAATGGTTGTAATTATATAGGACCCGCGTCTATGGAATGTTTATAAATTCAATTAAATTCATCGAATTTGTCCAACGTTATGTTGCTGTATTAAGAAAAATTTGGAATTTTATTTGTAAAACACTACAGCAATCTGAATCAGACTGTGCCAAGTTGTAGATTCAAGGATTATTTGAGATAAGCACAATACGGGTATCCTAGATATAGAGAATAATCCACTGACACGTAAAGCTGACAATGCACAGCCCGCAACTAAATTCGTATTCACCATACATCGTAGAGAAAATTCATTTCAAGGTATACAGTTTTGAAACGCCCATACCTCTTCTATAATTATTCCAATGAATCACTATTCGAGTTCTTCCTCTAATAATTCTGTTAGAAAAACATAACAAAATATTCACTTTCTATGCTGGGATATCTAATTGAATTATCAGGATGCATCCATCCGTTAATGGTTGAATTTGTAAAATTATCTAAAATTAAAAATTGCCATGTCGGTATATATTTAAATGTTAATCTACTGGAAAAATTGTGTTTTCTGTTGAACACATTTTTTGGTTAAATAATTAAAACAAATCTGCGGTATGGACAGAATTTCCAACAGTTAGTTCAGTTTTTGTTTGTTTGTTGGTAATTCGTCATGTCAGCGAATCAATTTTTTACAATTCTTGATATTTCTTTAAAAAACATTCATTGTAAGAAGGTTTGTTGTTGAATTCGCCCGGCGCATCCACCATTTTTACACTTGGACATAAATCAACTGTACAAATAGCGAGAGTATTGGATACATTCGTTCAATTTTAGTTATTCATGCAACGGTATTACCGAATTTACTAATTTTTCAGTCGACCATATGCGCTTACACTTGGAAATTTTCGTTTTAGCATGTGCAAGCACACTTACAAACGTATAACAATCAGTTTTTCGTAGCGAGAAGGTTGTTTCGTCCGGCACCTCCACCATTTTTAAACTTGAAGATAAATCAATGTTGTAGGGTAAATTTTAAATATTTTGTTAGTAAACTGTAAAAATTTTAGTGAAAATTGCGAGAGTATTGGATAAAGTCTATCGAATTTCAGTCGCAATTGTGTTTATGCTTGTCAACTTTTTTTTGTCTTTTGAAAATTGTTTCGCCGGCCAAATGCAAAGCTTTTCATGTACAGGCACACTTTTACGAACGTATATTTCATTACTATAGAACGCAATTACAATGATCATTTCCTGTTTGATATGGAATTTTTCGTTTCTTTCTAAAAGATATTTCAATTGTTAATTATATTGTACACGATGTTCTAATTGATTTGAAAGAAAATTAAAATTCTAGTGGATGTTAATTGAAGACATCGCCATTTCAATTTCATCTTTGTTTTATATTATAGAGCATGGTTTTGTTTTTGTTAAAATTGATGCTCCAACACTTATCTTTACACTGTCTGACACACTTTCTTCATTTTAAACTAAAAGCTTTACATGAAACACCTACACAACATAAAGTTGTTAGTATTTGACTTGAATATATTGTTGTAATAGAAAATAGATTCTAACCGAACGTGACTTGGGATTTGTTTCGTAGATTTCTAAATTAATTAGAATAAACCGTAAGTGAACAAATATCACAAAACAGGTTAATTTTGTCCAACTTCTACGTTAGAAATTTTGTTTAATTTTGTGTTTATTAACATTTTAAATGAGTAAAAACAAACATTTAACAACTTCAAAATTCTAATTAGGCTCATCTTGAATTTATTAACACACAAATAGTATTTTAACAGTCTTGTGTTGGTTTTGCATAAGTAACATATGATAAATTTGAATATTTGTGATAATTATC
This sequence comes from Meloe dianella, assembly GCA_028455855.1. Lineage (NCBI taxonomy): Eukaryota > Metazoa > Arthropoda > Insecta > Coleoptera > Meloidae > Meloe > Meloe dianella. Next base: position 5,236,170 of record JAPTHL010000008.1, on the reverse strand, counting down.
AGAATTGTCACATTTGTTATATCAATGTTATCCACACAATCAACATGTTATCCGATATATCACTAAAGTTATTTGAGTGTTTCCAATCGAATATATCGAACCAAATCGTATTATGTATCATATTTTTCGTTAAAACAAACAAAACATATTTATTTACAATGAAAAAAATTACATTCCGCTGTGTCGCATTAATATTTCTCTGTCTCTGAAAACAAACAAACAAAAACAAGCAGGTGATAAATTCTAATTTTTATTGTTGCTATTCAAATATGTTTGATTGTGCCTTGAATGTTCTATTTACATTGAAAAATCACTTCTTTCTGTTCTAGAATAAATTTTCTACTGCTCCCTTGTATTAAATTGCCACAAAAAGTAGTTAGAATTTAGTTAGAATTTATTTTATTGTTTGTTAGTGTGGACAAACATAATTATGAAATAAATCTGTGTTTATTTTTGTCGTTCAGCATTTCGTAAATTTTGTGCTTTAAGATAATTGAACTTTTATATAATGCGTTTCTTGGCTTTTCGGATTCAACATGGATAATGCCGACAAACACTCGACTTGTTTTCTACATGTTTACTATTATACAGCATCATGGGGATATAATCTTTCGTTTTAATTTCTATCGTATTGTCGATTTAGTTATGATTTGATTGTAATATGTTAAACATATCCGGAATATATGGAATGATGACATTCCGGTTTATTCATTCAGGTATTTCATTATATTTACAGTTTGATTCTTCTCGTGTGTTTTGCAGAATTTTTCAGTGGACGGTTTAAAGCGCCATCTAGTGAATTTCAGCAATATTGCAACTTCTACAGATTTAGAACTTCTACTTTCTGATTCTCCTGTTGGAGTTTACTTTAGCAAAGCTCAATCCAGATGGCGCTAGTATTCAAAATTGTACTTTCTCCACATTCCTGAATATTTAATTCTCAAACAGAAATTGATAATTGTCTACTTCCATTTACTGATCGATTGATATATTTGATTTTTGATTTTCCAAACAATTACGTAACCGAACACGTTTATTTGTTTGTTTATCAGAAACGATTTTTTTTTCATTTTCTTTATTCTACAAATATTAGTGATGTTGAAATGTAAATTTTGATTAAATTTGAATTGAAATTGTAATATTATTGAATTACAGTTTGTCACTAATTGTCGTAGATCAATACGAAGTAATGTTACACGATTTCGACATACTTGTGTTTAGCAAACAATTGTTATTACAAAGACAAATTGTTTGACAAGTTTATACAGTAACATGTTGTAAAGTTGTGTTGTAACTAATAGCAAAACATATAGATGGTGTAATTAGTTTCTAATTTCTATTCCATAGTTCATTAGGAAATTGTTGTGAAATAGTGGAATCAGTTGAAACATTGATTCATTTTTCACACAACAACCTGTTGCATGATTTTGCAACTACATTAATATATAATTTATCATCATCAACTTTCAAAGGATTTAATACTTGTACGTGAACATACATGCAATGAAATGCCATATTCGATCCGTGTGTGTTTTTTTTTGTTGTTGCTATTTTTAAATTGAGATAGTTTGCGTTACATTGTGTTAAAATCAATGCCAATTCTATTTATAAATATTATTCTAACCACCTGATTAAACACAACTTTGTTCGGTAAAGTTTTGAGAGTTAATTCCAAATAGTTACTTGTGTTCACAGTAGATTAACAGTCCGTTATTTTGATAGAATTTAAACTGAATTGTTCGTCTTCTTGTTACAGATAGTGTAATTCCATACGTAATTTAGATTCGTAAAATTGACTTAATCAATGTACTTAGCGATCTATGTTAGTTGTCTGAGCTAAATTTGGTTTTTCTTGACACAAAGCGGAAGATTTTCTTCACAATTTGGTGTGCATTACAAAAATATGAATAATCTCTATCCTGGCGCATCCACCATTTATACACACACTCGATTTATGTCAATCAATTTTTGTTGTTTGAAAAGTAATGAATCAATTCTGATAAATCCATTCAAATGGAGAGTAATACTAACGTAAATTACGTGACAACCATTATCTAAAGAACAGTGTTCGTAATTGAGCAGGTAAAACGAGGAGCGTTAGTAGAGTGCCACATGATTCACGTGAAACTCTAGTATCATCCTTTTCTCAGATTGTTATCAGTTTTTCTCATTCGATGGCCCAATCTTTCTCAATGAATCTTCAATACAGGCTCTATTAACATGAAATATAGTTTCTTTTTGATCTATGAGAACTGAGTAGAATATTTGATAACCATAAACAAACCTATTAGGAACATTTAAGTTAATTTCCACGATACTAATTTGGCGTTTAGTTATTTATGTTTTTTTTTTAAATGACCATCATTTATATTCAAGTGTAGCAATGGTACACGGTAGTCAATTTGATAGAAGAATTTAAATTGTCTCATTTCTTATGATGACACAATGATAAAAAAATGTCAGACAGCAAATTAGAATTGGCTCTCTGGCAAAAAGTATCCTTGCTCCGCATCATATAATTGAGCTTATTTCGTATCGGAACAGAAAATAAACTGTTCGCACAAATTGACAGTTTCATCTGTAATATTACTTTGTTTTTTTTTTTGAAAAAAATATAATAAATTTTAGTTTCATTTGATGATGCATCCACCGGCTTCACATCAGATCAAAGAAACTTTTGAAATTGTTTCTTGTTGTTGTTGAATTTCGAATTGAGTTTGTTATTTCTATTTCCCTCATGCAATTAAATGTTGATGGTTTGAAGAGTAACTCTCCACTAAAATTGATAACTTGAAATAAACGACTAATTATGTTCCATCTAGTTAATTAGTGCAGTTAATTTCGCCTGGCGCATCCACCATATTGCAGGTGATAATCCTTTTTAACGGTTGTAGTGTCAAGTGCGTTCGTGTTAATTTGATTTTATTCAATTTACAGTCGATAAATTCCTGCTTCATCTAAAAGATGATTCAGATCCTGCTAAGATTTTATTAAAAAAATATCATCTTAACTAATACAGGCCAATCATCGAACCTATTTGTTAGATCCACTTAATTCTGTTTTTAAGTGACATTTTCTAATGATCATTCAAATGGAAATGATTTCAAATCAATCGAGTATGTTTATCGTTAATCAAAAAGCGGATCTTGACGATTTGACTTTTTTTTACCTGCAAACTGTCGGCATATATAATTGAAGAATTTCAGTATTTAATTTGTGATTGAATTAATTTAATAGAAATCAATTATTGAGAAAATTGAACAATATCGAGCTTAATCGCTTCAATTATTACAATTAATGATTGTTTGCAAAAAGGAAAACGAACTATAAATCTTGATGGCTAATTAATTAACTAATCAATTATATACTCAGTACAGTGCAGGTTTCCATAAATTTTACCTAGAAAGATTTACAATTTTCACAACTATCAGTTGCATATTTTAAAAGTAAATTGTATGGAAAGTTTCTATCAAAACAATAAATTTATATTTGTTCATGTTTTATTGTTCAAAGTTCGTCCCTATTTCCTGTATTTAATCAAATTATAAAAATGAATCGCTTTTTTGCAATAAATGATACGTATATTTACAGTAAATTTAATACGAATTTCATATAATTGTTGTTTTGAGTGATAGTAAGGATAATTTCAACTTTTTCCTATTTGAAGGATCATATTGAAAGTTAAATTTTAAATTTATCACGTGTCTGGTTTTAGAACAAATACTTGTTTGATCCCAAATGTAAAATTCATCTCTCTCTCTCTTCTGTTGCTCAGTAGAGTTGTTTTGTATTTACACTTATTTAATTGTTCATACTGAAATTATATTGAAACAGTTTTTTTGATTACTTTCATTCGCATTGACCGCATGACAATTTTGTCGAGTTTATTCGTATTTCTTCCATCGAATTATTTGTTACAGTTGTGTTTTTTCACATAGTTGAATATTCAGGCGCCCATCCTTATTCTCTCATAATACTTGTTAAACAACAGAGTTAAAAGATATTTGTCCAGATACAGCTATGAATCAGAAATGTGAAAACAAAATTAATGCAAGCAGTTAAAAGCTTTCTTAATCCTTTGTGTGTGTGTCTCCTACAATTTTTTTATCTGTGTTTTGAGTTGAAGATGAACAATCCGATGGAGTTATGAAGGTGCTCTCATTTTAGATGGGGCACAGTGTATAAATTTGTAATTTTCTCAAGATTTGTGTATTTAAAATTTTTTAATTGAAATTGTGGCTTTGTATTTAAGTGATAAGAGTTTTTTAAATATATATGCCAGTGTTTTTCAAACTTTCCAAACACAAATCTTCTACATAAACAAAAGAGTCTATTAAATATAAATTGATTACGGTTTGAGGCACACTGTGATCATATTGAGCTATTATAATTTTTTTGTTGTTGTTATAATCCGTAATCTTCTCATTTTCATTCATCTGCTATAACAGTAAATTACTTGTAAATTGTTTAATTATATCCACGAAATATTGCTCGTATTTATTAAGTCGGTAATTGGCAATGTACTTCGCTACATCTATTATTTGCAGTCAAATTTCCACATGGACAATCTTATTTAATAACATTCAAAATATTCAAATGCAAATAGAAATTTACGTTTTGCTATATTCGCGGTATATAAGGAATAGCAGCACACACTTTCATAGTCTGCGCGCTTTACTCTCTACTGCAAATAATATCAGTAAGCTTTGAGCTTTCATAACGGCCACTTGAGTGTATATTCAGTCGTTCGTAAAGTGTCGATACAGTCTATTGAAACTTTCAAACTTTATCCAGACGGTTCATCATTCTCACGTACAAACGTTTTGTTTTTTTTTCAATTAACACACTTTTATTAATTTTGTTCTTTTTGTAATGATTGAATTTTTTTATGGCATTAAAATTATAAAAGTTGTAACTGATAAAAGTTTCCAATTGTAAATTTGAGTGATGTTTAGATACGATAAAGTTCGTAGGATAACTCATCGTTTCTGTCTGGAAGGTTGTTCAGTAGATGTGCAAAAAATTCTCTAAAGACTTCACCTATAAACTATCAACATAATAAACGTGAAATAGAAAAACTTTGACAATTTTTTGTAGAAAAACACTAAAAAAAATAAAATCGAACCGAGGTTATGTGAGAAGTTTGCAGGGAGCATGCTTTGCTATGTAAGTTGAAACGATCATCATTAGATTTTCGATAATTCAATCTCACTGAAGAGTAGTTTTTTTATTGTTTTTTGATTTGATTTTTATTGGTTTCACCATAACTGAATTCATCAAATATTCATTGTGTTGTAGAGAAATTTCTATTGGAATTTCGACATTCACCTCCTTTGACACATATGTAGAAGATCTCTTGTATGAGAGTATTAACTGTAATAAAACTGTACTATAGCCGTGATATTAGAAAGAATCGTCAATTACTTTAATTTATTTATAAATACAAACAATGGAAATTCTTGTTGGACTGCAGTGTTGTGTGGCGGAAATAAAAAATCATTAACAATACACGGCTTCCTTTTATTCTGTGTAATGTACCTAAAAAAAGAACAACAATCAATTATAGAAAAAAGGAGCTCATTGTGATGACGGGTCGTGCTATAAAAACCCAACAACTATATTAACTTAGAAAATCTAATCTTCGAGAAATTTCACAGTTGATCGAATCACAAATAAGATGTTTAATTTCGAGACGTTCATATAATTGATTGGATTCCCAGAAAATTGGACTAGCCTTTTGTTGAAATTTTCTCATATTCAAACAAAAACAAAAAAAAACAACACCCAAAGATCCTTATTGTTTTATAAATCAAACAGTTTAAATGGTTGCTTTAATCTTTATAAACCTCAACAAATGTTTAGGCTTGTATATTTTACAAATCTTGATTGAATAATGCCCATCTTCATTTCGACATAGATGGTTGTTGTGTTCAACTACCATTATTTTTGGAATGTCTCTAGATGGTCGTTAATGTGAAATTTGCTTTATTTCAACCAATACTAGTAAATCACTCTTCTAATTTTCTGTAAACATTCCACTAGTGTTTGGGTGCTTAGTTTTTGTCTATGTTGTTAAAGCTTTATTCCTTCCAAATGCGATATACGACACGAAACTGCTATGGAAATCAGTCACACGAAGTGTTGGAAAAAGCTCGATTCAAATTCATGTCACAATGAGATAAAGAAGAATTTCCATTGATTATCAATTTATTATGATGATGATTCCTTTGATCGATCCAATTTCGTGTATCCCCTATAATTACATTAATTATAATTAGATAGCTAGTCCTTCTTGATTGGATCTTGTATTTCGACAAACTTTGGAAGATGTTACGCAAATAGTCTCGTAACGGAACACTACAGATTCTATTATTTCAGTTGAAAGTTCTTCAACGCTTCAGTACAGGGTGTAAAATCTGTTTTTATAGATGTCACATTTATAAATATTGCTGAAAGAATATTTGTATACATTATATTTCGAATTTATCGTTCGATGAATCGTTTGAAAATTGCCAAATCGTATTGTAAACAAAAATGGATGGATGCGCCAGGCAAGTAACAACATTATGAAACATTCCTACAATATCAAATTCAAAATAATGAAAAATAAAAAGAATTTTACAATTTTGAAGTGTATAAATGCCACTGGTAACATTTCCGTGACTCGAATAATAAACATATCTTAGCGACCGGAAATATAAAACCTTACAGGAACATGGTGAGAATTTATCACTGATAAACATTAACAACAACTTCAAAATTACCATAAATACGTTTTATAAATTTAATTAATTTCGATGTTAAAAATAAAATTGAATTTTATTACGAATAAGTTAGTCAATCGAAGTGTTTTTTAAACAGAAAATTGGACAATTTGAAAGAATACATCTTTTCTATGTAGTGATTGAGATATACCAAAGGTAACATTGCGAATCCTCGAAAATAATGAGAATAATTGAATAAAAAACGCTTCGGGAAAACTCTTGAACGCTGCAAACACAGTTTCATATTTATCAATATTCCTAAAACAATATTTCGACAACTGTCCGAAGCTGATAAATTTATGAATTTTTCCCAATTCTAATTTCATTGCGTCAATGCTTGAATAACTGGTAATGGAAACTGGTGGATGCACCAGGTGTAACGTAATACAAACGAACGTTGTGTATTATTCACATGATATCAAAGTCAAAATAACAAAGAGTGTCACTTACAAACACATTCATCAAGACCGTAAACATAAAATTTAATCGAAACATGGTGAAATTTCGTTAGGAAAAAACTGTAATTACGACTTGGAAATCGCCATTAATTATCAAAAGTTTATACTGAATTCAGTTAACAGTAATCTTGGTAGATAAAGTTTTATTATTAATTAACAACTTCTTATTGTTCAAATTGTGCAAATTTGTATGGATTTTCTTTGAATAATTAACGGAAAATTCAATTTTTTTACCCGCTGCACAATCCAATAGAAATAAAAGGATTTCTGTATAGATTTCACAATTATTTTTCTTAATAATCGAGGTTTGTTGAATATCAAAGCGAATTTCCTGTAATTTTACGTTTCCTTTAATAATTCTATAAAGTCCACAAAATATTACAGGCGCTTATCCTTCCGTTTGTTGTTCGTCTCTTTTAAATTTCCACTAGTTTACAACAAACTCTTGACTAATTCTTGTCACAACTTCCTTCAACACAAAATGATCCAAGAGAAATTGTTCTAGAAACTGTGTATTCCAATAATTAATCTGCCAGAATTCAGGTAACATTTACAGTTAGTACACAATATTCACCACGAAAATATTTACGTTATAATGAAAGCTTGAGCTTTCATTATAACAATGTCTACAGTGTTGTTATTTGGATGATTTTTAAATCGTAAATATTAACGTTTGGTTGTTGGTGATGTTTATGGGAAATTTCTAAACAATTCCATTGTTCCTCAGTTTGAAAACAGATCAGAAATGTTGACATCAAAAATGATCAAATGGAAAAAAATATGATAGAAACGTATTCGGTGAAATGATAGTGTTATCTAGTTGTTGTTGTTGTTTTTTTCTATATCTTTTTCCCTTCAAAAAGATTAACTTCATTCATCATCTCTATGACAAGACTGGTTTGAAATTGATTTGTTGCCAGGTATTTTGATGAATGAATTCACTGAAACGGATAGATCAATGACAATAGAAATAACACAATTACTGATGTATTTAAAAAAAAACAATTCTCATTCATTATATTATTCAAATATTGACTTGGAAAATTCAAAAATGATGAATTTTGCACAATAATGTAGTGGGAGATTTTTCCTACTTCCATCTTGCATGTATTAAATTATGTGCATTGCCTGAGCGACTTTCAAAACTGGAACAACATGATGGATTTCTATAGTGAATTTTCGAATTGATGTTCACAGTTATGTCTGTCAGAACAAGCAATAAGTTGACGGATTAAAGTTGAGGGTTTAACAGACGGACGGAGATTGTGCCGTTGGATTTGATTTTTTCTTCTGGAGAGAATAAAATAAAACTTCAACAAAAAACAATGTGAAATGTTGATATATCCCTCAATTTTTTTTATGCAAATTTTTATTTACGTTAGATTTATCCTGCAGAAATATGATTCAAATTAACTAAACGTATATTCCCGACAAGTTATTGTAGGAAGTGAATCATTTTAATATTTGATTCGATTAAATTTGAAAAATATTCACATAACTCTGGTAGATTACAGCTGGTTTGTTTTGGTTTGTTTTTTTAGTGTCTATTGGTATTTTCTCAAAAAAAAAACACCTATTATTAGCGCACCCACCATTTTTTACAATCTCTAAGATTCTCTTATAGATAAACAAACATTATTTTATTATTTTCCGAACATGTTTGTTTTAATGTTTAATTGGAATGATATTTATTCTCAAATTACAGTTCAGAATGTTGACTTAGTCCGTCTGTCACTATGTGAATTTGCTACAATACACATTTCGAACGTGACTTAATCCTAATTGAGCCGGATAATAATTGTTGGAAATATTCAAACAATTAACAAATATAATAACGATATTTGAATGTTCATTAATTATCAATAAATTCATGTTAATTAGAAATAATAGAGGCATCACAGGTGTACTGCAATTATCTCTAAAAAAAAAGCCTCTACGTAATGATTTTCACATTAAAAACGATATTTCGAAATATTTGCTAGATTACACAGAATTGGTGGCTTAAATATGGAGTGAGTTGATTTAGATCTTGCATATTTATAGCCACAGTATGTGAGACCGCCAAATGATCGTTATTGATGTACTGGAAATATGGGGAAATTAATGTTAACTTTTGAAGATATTGCAAATATGGGAAAATGCAACTTCCACTTTAGAATGTTGTCGATATATGAAATACGAGTACAATTTTTTGCCAACTTTCTTTATAAATATGCGAAATCTGACCACAACCCATATTTCAGATACTAACCCTGTATTGATTACAATTAGAGGAATATAAGCGTACTTATGGAGAGGATTAGAGAAGTGTATCGAATCAATAAACATACACAGTTCCTTAAGCCTGAACTATATTACAATGTCGATTATCACTGATATAAAACACACAATTTGAAGATTTTTATGTGTTGTTGTAGGTAAACGAATACAAAAGTAACAATGCAAATTTCGCTTCCTTTCATTCTAGATGATTTGATGATCGTATCAAATTCTGATCGGACCTGAGCGTGATTTTTAATAATTCAACCTATACGGAGGATGAGAGTAGTTCAAATTCTACAATGATAGATAAAATATTGGAAATCTTCAAGAAAATTCGACTGTAAATTATGTTGAATACATTCTAAATCGTTTGCAAATGAAAAGCTTTCAGTATTCCTGAACGAAATAAATTTTACAAGAAATATTTGTGAATATTTGTAAAATTTATTTTGAGTAAAATAGACAAAAATCCTGTGATTTTTATAATTTACCCTAAAAACAAAATTTTCCAAATGATTTATTGACAATCTTGTCATTAATAATCTTGGAGAATTTCCGGTGATCTTACGGCCTCTTCGATACAAGTAGCCGCAAGTAGACTTATTGTGTTGCGATTTTCTTTGTGCTTTTTTTCCACAATAACATCAATTTCTACAAAATGATCACCACAGTAATGGCTCTTGAGTCTATTGTGTTTATGATGATAGCGAAACATAAAAGTCGTCTATTTTTACCGATATATTTCTGTGGTATTACCGACCACACCTCTAGATTTACAATGTTTTATGCAATAAAACTTTTCAAGTGTTGACCCTTAGGGTGCCCTATACGTGGATGTGTTCATCTTTGAAATACAGCACCTTCGCTAGAGTAGTTTGGACATTAAAACAAAAACTGCGATATACAGGATGTCTCTAGTACTTTCGTTTCTGTGGTGTTGGGTGTTGTGAAATAGTATTGCAGTCGAAATAGGAACCAAATTGCAGTGCCATCTGTCGTATGAGGCAAGTAACTAGTTTTCTTGACGACACATGACAGGTTTTGTCCCTACATTTATTGGTGCTCCTAGCGGTTTTTGTCCAAGTAACCGAGATTGGAAGAAATGGATTTGTTGGAATTGTTGTATCTCTATTTGGCTTCTACTATAATGACTGGCTGAAATATTTATCTTTTTTTTGTAAATTTATTGCTGTTAAATCGAGTTAAATTTTATTTCTATCGTTAAAGGAGCGTGTAATTCTCTACAGATTTTAATGTGTCCGCCCATTTGACTACTACACCAAATCCAATTGCTGAGTTTCAAAAGACAATTCACAAATTCTAATTTCATTGTTGAAACATCAGCAGTATCAAAAAAAAGACAAATTCTAATTCTGTATAATGTGATTAGATCTATCGAAAAAAACTAAGAAATCGTAAAGAATCACAACAAATAAATCAAGTCAATAGAAGAACTAGAAATTCAGCTTTAACAAGGATTTTCGTTGGAATGTTCAAGTTTATGAATACTGTAAACTGAACGTAATGGGATGAGTGAGTCATGTTAGAAAATATACGATAATCACAGTGGTGTCTGATATCGATTTATCCCACAATACATCTAATATTTCTTTTTGTTTTAATTGTGTATAATATGGTCGTAGTTTATTTAATTTTTCCAATAAAACCTCCAGTTGGTGCGTCTCATTTAAATTGTTGGTGAAATTTAATTCAGAACGTTATTCTAGATATCGAATAATGTTCTTCGGTTTTTGTTGTTTTATGATTTATATCGGCACATCATTTCAATTCTGTTGTTTAACATAAAATTTTATGAATTATGATGGAATATCGTTTAAAATGAATGAGAACTATTTATGTACGTTATGAATTTTAGATATTTTCATAATAATAACACGAGAATTTATGCATTTGAATCTGGAGTTACTTCAAAAAAATGTTGGTGATTCTTTATACGTCCACTGTTAACATACATTCATCTTGACAAATAGAAGAAGTGGAAGAAAAAACAGGTCCCTAGGTTCGATAAAAAGTACAACAGAAGATAATTCATGAGACAAGGGACACAATCCTAACGACAGCTGGTTTTATGCAAGATATTCCCGACTTTCATATATTATATTTGATGGATTTCACAATCATATTTCTTACAAATTTTCCTCATCCACTTAGATTACAAACAATTTGAAGATAAATGTTTGTTGCTGCATTTCATTAAGAGAAAATTGTGGAACAGGAATCCGCTTTGGTGGTTTACATGAAAACATGGTGCATTCCTAGCGAATTATCACATTATAATATGTTCCACTTAAAACTAAACTATCGACATTCTAGTTTCGAAAACAAAATTACCATCATCCCTCTATAATGTACGATGAATATTCATAAAACAAATAACAACAATCTCTCTCTAACATTTCCACTATCTGGCATGTTGTTTTTGTTTTGTTTGAAATCAAATTAAAATTATTTTATCGATTTTTTTATTGTTGTAGGCACTATTGCAGGCGCATGATGTTGTGGCACATGAAATTTATGGTGAAGATGCCATGCGGGTCACACCACCACCCCTATTACCCTATCTCAATGGTGGTGAGGACCTTGATGGCCCCAATGGCGAAGTGGAAATGGAAAACGTAACAAGGGTGCGACTAGTGCAATTCCAGAAAAACACCGACGAACCGATGGTTAGTATTCTTATCTCTATCATTTCTTATATTTTCAACTGTTTCGTTGTATTGAAACAATGTGGAATGATGGAAAACACACAATAGAAATATGATCTGTGGTGGTTTTATTGATTGTAATTGTGGTTGTTGTTCGAGTGTTACATTAATGGAAAGTTACACAGTTGTTAAATAGTAGAAGCTTTCATTTTTCTTCCATATTTAATACAACAAAAGAGATAGCGATCGAGACAGTTTCTCACTAAGAATACCAATGATTCATCAGTATTTTAAGTGTAATCGAATCTTGGTTCGAATGCAATTCAAGCACTTATATTACAGTATTTCTGCCATTTATATGGTATTTATCGTCAATATTCGATAGGTCTTGAGAATACAGTGTTTCAACCCGTTAAAGTCTTCTTTTCTTATTAAAACTTTCATAATTTCAGGCGATTGTAACAAGTATGTTAAAAGTCAACAGCTGTAACAGTTGAACAATTTACTGAAAAAAAATATATAAATTTACCTGAAACTCTTAAAATATTTCAATAAAAAAAATTAATAAAAGATCAAAGTCATTCAGTTTCTTTTTGATCCTGAAAGTTATTAAAAATAAATAAGAAATTCGTTTACCTGTATTTCGTCAATAGTTTTTTTGTCTTTCATGCAAATGAACAATAAACAGGAGTCAGCGGTTCTTGCAGAGTTGATCAACAAAATTGTTGTGTAACAAAATAGTTGCTTATATAAGCTGCAAAATCCAATTTTTTTCTTATTGAATAAAAAATCATTTCTTTTATGTAAAGTAAATATTGTTGAAAATACCTAAACGGATACGAACGCTTATCAGGATTACCTTGGGGGATGTGTATTTATGGATTAATAAGAAATTACGCTTTTAATAAAAGATTTCTGTCAATATTCCATATTCTTATCCGATTCGATTTCGTTCTCCATTTAAACAGTATTGTATATTCTCTATACAAAATTATATCTCAATCCTGATCTAGATTTACTATGAAAAACAATTAGATACTAAATTGCCAGTCCACAAAAATGGAGATCAAGATCAAATGCCAAAAAGACGTGCATTCTGATGAAAAAAAATTGTACTTTCCACGTAAACTGCTGTACCACTGAAATAAAGATCGTGTTCAAGATAATTCCTTATTGAGAATAAGTTCATAAGTCTAAATCTTGTTAAAATTTTTGAGGAGCTGAATAGAACAATGAATTTCTCCAATTTCGTTTATATTCAAAAAAAGAAAATGGTATTAGAAGCAGTTAAACTAAATAGGAACTTTATCAGGATTGAATTGAATTCACCGATTGATAATAATTTTTGCTAACCTGATAAGAATATGGAAATACTCGTGTATCTGATTTTGTTTCTATACAACAGACAGATAGTAAAGTCATGTTGTCAGAAACTTGTTTGTTTGTTTTTTTTTGTCTAACTTGTTGTTCTTACAGTTTTCCACTAAGAAATTTCCATAAGTTTTCTCTGCGACAGACAGCGTGAAATATGTTTTGATAAAAATCCACCTGTGATAACAACAAAAAAATAATAAAACTCCACAATACCTCTCTTATTTGTATTTGCTGTCAAACGCATATTTTTTCTGTTCATTTCAAATGTTGTCAAGCGTAAATCTTCTATTATTTCGAATCTTTCTTTGTTTCCAATTACGCTCATCTTATGTTCTTTAGTATTTTAATTAAAAATATTTTTAATTATCTCTTGTTGAATTGTAGCAAATACAGCTGATTTCTGTCTGTTAAATTCTAGGGCATCACATTAAAAATGAATGAAGATGGTAAATGTATAGTAGCAAGAATAATGCATGGTGGTATGATCCATCGACAAGCGACATTACATGTTGGAGATGAAATTAGAGAAATTAATGGTATTTCTGTTATAAATCAATCTGTGAACGCTCTACAAAAGATACTCGTAAGTCTCAGCTTTTGTTTCTCATTAGTTTCACTCAATTAACTGAAAAACAAACAAGAATACAAATTAAATAGATTGGTGGATGGTGGAAAAATACGTTTTCTTTGTCATATCCGTTGAGATTCTTTATAATTCCCATGTGGATAGTAGGAGTATCGAATAAGCGAGACAAAGATCGAATCATACCCCATAAAATCTGTTTAACTTGATCGTTTATATCTTCTCTATTTGCTTCACTTATTTGTTTATCTACCTTTATCTGCCAACGTTACATTTTTGAGTGAAGTATCTTCATTTTCTGTAGAATTTGAAGAGAAATTTGACGATTTCATCGCCTTTGGCTGATTATGAAATAAAACTTTCATCTAACGCACTAACGTTAAATTTTCGTTAAACATGTCTTGGTTGTGTAAAGCTTCGTTAGTTAACTTTTGAAATTTACCGTATGCACTATCTAAGTTGATGGTTGTTTTAATTCAATTTTAATTAATTTCTAACTTTAAATTGTACTCACGCTTGTTTTATAGAGGGAAGCAAGGGGTTCAGTAACATTTAAAATTGTACCATCGTATCGCAGTGCTCCGCCACCATGTGAGGTAAGTTTTGGAAGATTATCAAATTTTATTCATATTTATGTTCAGCTTATTATCAGTGATTTTGATAACAGTCATATCGGCTTTTGGTTCATTATTTTGTTCAGTTAAAATCAAATTTGAATTTCATTGGTGTTTTGTGTTATTTTCCAATTCAATACGGTGACATTTCCATTTTCTTGAAGCACATCCCATCATGTACCAGATCTACATTTTGTTTTGTTTTGTTTGTTTATTATTTCTCATACATAATGGCGTTTCATATAACTGTAACATCCTGTAGACTCATTATTATTTACGAATAGTTCATGAATATGATAGAAATAGTAAAGTTAGTCCGTTATTTAATAGTCCCTTGGACACAGTTTCTCTCAGTTGAACTAACAGTTATTGAACTGTATGCATCCTGGACTGGGCCGGTTCATCTTGCCTTCGACTTCATTTTAATTAGACGTACAATTTAAGTATCTGACAAAATGATGTCTTGTGTTTAAGGAATTTTAGGCTCAACTTGGATAGGGTCGACGATCTTAAATCGAAAATAATGAAGGCAAGATGCACCGGATCTTTATCGTATATTTTTTCTAATTAATTCTAAAGTCAGTGATTTAATGATTATAAATGGGCAAACAAAATCACAGTATTGAAAGATGTTGAAAATTTCGTAAAACCACCTGTACATATGATCACAAATATTCATTTTTGTATGTCGTATTGATTTAAATTCCCCATGATATTTATCAGAATAGGATTAAGGGAGCTTTCATTTGCACATTATTTCCTATTATCATCCCACCACTAAAGCTATCAACAACAATATATCCAAAGAGGGAGAGAGAACAAAAACGGTTTTTTTTTTAAAGGATTTCCGGAAAACTTATACAGGAAATTAAATGCGTCCATGTGTGGGACGAGAATCTATTGAGTTTATTTTTTTTCTACCCTCGTACAGATTAAAACTATTTCTACTGATAACAAAACAAACAGGCTTTATTTTTATTTATTTTTTTGTATTTCTTTGCGTCACTCAGTAATAAGCAATTTCTCACATCAATCTCTTTTAGATTCTGTGTTAATTGCTCGAACTGATCGACAGCAATCAGAGATTCAACGCAATCTAATCAAAAAGAAAAAACGAGCCAGGAAAAAATCCATTTATTTTTTCCAATTACGGTGATTCTCTCTAACGTCACAATTCAATTTTTCACCCCCTCTAATCTAATCGAAATAACTAGTTACTTGTGGGGGTGAATTTAATATTAAAAGATAACGAGATTGATTGATTGATTATTTGAGAGAAATCTTTAAATAAAGAATTAATTTCAAACGGGATGGAGAATTGGTTCTTATTGTATGAATTTAGGAAAACTGACTTTTAATTAATTAATCTCTTATGATTTTTTCTTCTGCCCCTCCCCCTTTTTATTTGTTTTATTTTAATTTAGAATTGACGTTAATTTTTTTAATTTTTCTCTGTTTTCGGTCTATCTCTAGTTATTCCGGATTAAACCTCTACCAGTACTTGTAAGTACCTTCAACACAAAAATAAAAACACAATTAATACTTCCAAGTAATTAATTAAATATAATTAACCTGGTTCTGGTGTGGTGTGCTTTCGATTTTAGTTAGTTATCACCCTTTCTAGTTTAGATTTGTTCCTAATAATAATTAACAACAAAGATTTATTAATTTTTCTAATTAATTAATTTGTATAAATTTCCAGATATTTGTACGGGCACAATTCGATTATGATCCATTAGAAGATGAACTTATACCATGTGCACAAGCTGGTATCGCTTTTAAAACGGGTGATATTCTTCAAGTAATAATTTTTGGGAATTTTTTGTTATCATTAAAAACAAATTGATTGTGTTGATTTGATTATTGTTTTTTTTTTTAGATTATTAGTAAAGATGATCATCATTGGTGGCAAGCTAGAAAGGATAATGCAGCCGGATCAGCTGGTCTGATCCCATCACCGGAATTACAAGAATGGCGGGCTGCTTGTGCTGCGATGGAAAAAACGAAACAAGAACAAGGTAAAATTAATTTGATTTGGATTATTTGTAATCGATTTTCTTTTTGTTTTATCATTCTAAAACTATGCTTCACCATTATGTGCTTCGTTTTCTTTTGTTAATTGTTGTGATAATTTCGAGTAATTAAGAACCTTTCACACAGGTATGGTAAAAATGTCGGAATTGTATTGATTTTTGTTTTGTTGTTTTTTTTTTGTGATTTTTGTTGTTGGCCAATTATTTGTTGATATTTCCAGCAGTTCATAAACGTTTCATTGGCTGATGGTTTTATATGTTGCTATATGTGTTTTAATTTTGTTGATCTTCTTGAAAAATAATGCCTCAAAGTCGAAATTAATCGACAATTGTTACTATTGCTTCAGATTTTTGCAATGACACCAGATCCACCTTTAACATAAGAACCAAAAGACATATCAACTTTATAAGTCTCTTAATCCGGTCCTGGCACCAGTAGTGGCTTTGCTTTATTGTCAAAAGGCCTACTTTAATAAATTTGGTTGTTTTCTGTAGGATATTTACCAAAAACAATTTATTACTTAAAGAAGGCATTACTTTTCAATCTTTACTGTCTTTTATATAAAAATAAAATAATGCATGCACCATATGTTTAAACAATTTCTCTAACAATAACAATAAATAAATTACAATTACTAATTAATTTCATTACGCAACCCATATTTTTGGTGTGAACCTGTATTTTTGTTGAATGCTAGACGTGGAAAAAGGATGTTCCTCTCATACTAACGGTTGTGATGGTACCACAGGTATATGATGACCCCCTAAACATTAAGTAGTTCTAAATTATTAATTCCTATCAAAAAAAGCATGTTATTTTTCCCATACAATTCACTTGATGATGATTGTTTATATATATTTATAGTAAAAAAAAGAAAAAAAACGGAAAACGTATTTCCTGGTAGACAAGATTTTGTGATCTGCTGGGAAAATCTTGAATAAACAAATAGAAATAGTTTAAAAGAATTTATTAAACATTTGCATGATAAAATAAATAATAAAATCGATTAGATTTTATTGTTGATATTATTAAAGATTTATTTCGCTTGAATTCCAGTGAATTGCTCAATATTTGGACGGAAGAAAAAACAATATAAAGATAAATATTTGGCCAAACATAATGCTGTTTTTGACCAATTAGATTTAGTTACATATGAAGAAGTTGTAAAGTTGCCATGTAAGTTTCTTTAAATTAATTGCGTTTTTTTATTGCTAATTTAAATATCATCAACAGTGGCTGAACCAGCATTCCAACGGAAAACATTGGTTTTATTAGGTGCCCATGGTGTTGGTAGACGACATATTAAAAATACATTAATAGCTAAACATCCAGACCAATACGCCTATCCTATACCACGTAAAAACTTAAAAAAGAAATCAAGATAAATATTATTGAATAGAGCAATTTTTGTTTTTAGATACAACAAGACAACCACGAGCTGATGAAGAGAATGGTAGGAATTATTTCTTTGTATCACATGATGAAATGATGGCTGACATTGCAGCTAACGAATATTTAGAATATGGTAATTTCTATTCTCTAACTAGCCATAATCCCCCAGAAACAAATTGCTTCTAATAACTTTGTTGGTCAATCGTAATGTGTGATTTGTTGTAATTTAGGTACCCATGAAGATGCTATGTATGGTACAAAATTAGATACAATTCGGAAAATCCATCAAGATGGCAAAATGGCGATTCTTGATGTTGAACCACAAGCACTGAAAGTGTTACGTACAGCTGAGTTCTCACCATATGTTGTGTTCATTGCTGCTCCAGCATTACAGAATATCGCAGATGTAAGCTGGCATATCGCATATTAATCATTAAAAATTAAATTTGTTTGTTTTTCATTTAGTACGATGGCAGTCTCGAGCGATTAGCCAAAGAATCTGATATGTTACGTCAAGCTTATGGGCATTATTTTGATTTAACAATTGCCAATAATGATATTGATGAGACAATAGCATCATTAGAAGGTGCAATTGAACATGTCCAAACAACACCACAATGGATACCAGTATCATGGGTCTACTGACAACAACCCACATTCGAAGATGGCTCATTGCAAAGTTTTTGAAACACAGAGAGTGTGTGAGAGAGAGAGAGAGAGAGTCAAAACATTATATTGAAGCGAATTATTTCAAATTATTGCAAATACCTGTTTTATAATTTCTTCAACTATTACTACACACAAAAAAATAAATAAAAATAGACACTTTAATATCTCCATTTACTTATTTTTATAATCACACACAATATAAAAACAGGTATTTGTGAATTAAAATCGATAATACCAAAGGTTGATTTGCTTATTCTGATATTAAACTTAATTAGCTTAGATTTTAGAGAAATTATCCAAAAAACAAACAAACAAACAACAGAAGAGATGGAGTTTTAATAACACTTTCAAATTAGTAGTTATTGAACAAACTGTAGAAACTCGAATATTTCAACAAAAAACTCACTATAATCATCCCCTTAAGTACCAACGCACAACACAATGTGAACTCTCAAAAATAAAGACACAATTTGCTTCAATATTAAATAAATAAATAAAATACTAGCTAAATAAATAAATAAATAATTAAATAAATAAATGAATTATAGCAATACGTCTGTAAAGTATTATTAATTGTAATTATTATATAATAATGTGATTATATGATGTTAAAGTGCTCACGTACTATTTTAAATCGATAATATTGACGTGGTTGATTTGATCCAATGATTATTAACATTTTTAAACATTCTTTAAATTCTTAATATTAATTTGTACTTTTAATTGATTTACGTATAAACAAATTGTGATATAGTTTTTTTGATTATAAATTTTTAATGATATATTCCCATTAAATATGCAAATAATTTAAATAAAATTCCTTCAAATCAGTGTTATGAGAACATATCTCGTATGTGTGACGAAATGATTGTGTAAAGCCGGAAGAGTACTCGAATTGCGATGGTTACAAATAGGAAGAAGGACAAAACGAAGGACTTATTTATGATTATTATTATTATTATTATTGTAAAAAAAATCGTCTAATAATTTAAATGCTAATGTAAAGAATTAAATATAAACAGAAACAAGAAGCTTTCCAATTTACTTAACGATAGTGAGACAATTTTTATTGAATTTCATTATTTTTATTAAAAATAAATAAATAATTTACAATGCTATATATGCTATATATTTGTGAGAATTAGTAAAAGTGCCATTTATTTCACAGTTGCTGTATGTATAATTTATATATATATATATATAGATAGATAATAATTATGATGATAATAATATTTTCTTTGATATTATCGTTAAACAGAAAAGTTTATGAATGAATTATTATTGATTAAAAGAAATGAAAATAAGTGATTGCTTCCTCATGAATTTAGTGTACCTACCCGAAAAAATTGTAAACAACAAAAAATTAAAGAACTACAAGGGTAAATTTGAACATAATTTGATAAAATAATAATAATAAAATAATAATAATGATGATAGAGTAGCGATTTGAAAGAAAATTTGCATTTATTGAATCATAGTCAGGACTGTAGGTTCAATATTTCTCAAATAAAATGTAATAATATGATTGAATTTTGTTTTAATTACAACCAATAAATTCACGAAAACAATAAATAACTAGAAAATCGACCGACCCATACCCGATTTCAGGATAATCCAGTGTTGTATAGGATAAACTAATCCATATAAAGTGCAGTAAGACGAATCTGTTCAGTGTAGGTCAAACTGAATCACACTGTAATTCTCTCAGGATAATCTAGTGTTTCCTCATTTAGGTTAGTTCGGCCTTTTGCTGGATTTACTTGGGCAGCACAAACTTGTACTAATCCGAACCTAGATTTGATGCTGTTCACTACCCAATGATTAGATAGGTATACAAATGAAAATCAAAATGTCTGCGTTGTATACCCTTACGGAAAGTTACTAATGAACACTATTGAAAAAAAAGTAATGAAACACTAATATATTAGTATTTTCCTACACTAGTGCGTTAGTGTCATTAGTGTGCTTAGTGTCATTAGTATAAGATTAACAGGGTCTTTAGTGTCATTAGTGCCATTCTCTAATGCTTTAGTATCATTAGTGCAATTCACTAATGCTTTTTCGTATCATTAGTACACTGCACTAATGCTTTAGTGTTATTAGTACACTGCACTAATGCTTCAATGTCATGAGTGTAATGTACTAATATGCCTTTATGCATCGTTGATTCTGTAATTATCAAATTTAAATATAAATACACTACTTATTTCGTTATTTAGTATTGGTGTAGATGATGAAGTAGATAGTTGATAAATTGTAATCTTTTCGGAATAATCACTAATCAGTTCACCATAAAATTCTATTGGAAACCAAAGCAGTACTAATCACTTCCAACAGTGTTTTAAGATTACTAATCGAAACACTCATGAACACTATTAAAACACTAATGAATTTTCAATAGTGTGCATTAGTGTTCATTAATTTGTTTTTTTCCATAAGGGTGGTATAAACGTTTCAATGCACATTTTGAAAATCGGCTGCCTAATAGTTGCCTGCAACAGGCTTGAGATTTAGTGAAAATCATCAATAATTACGACTCTTTAAAGTTGCAAGTTATACTTGCCCGTCGAACCAAATAATACTTTGTGTATCATCTAATAATCTGAAATAATAGATAAACTGTAGATTATCATAAAATGTATTTAATTTATAGTTGGAAATCAAGTACGATTTTCCGGGAAAAAAATTATCCTCTTCAGGTGCTGAAATCTTCCTGCCGCTAGATGCTCTAACCGCATCTATAGATTCTTGTTATATAGAACTTTGAGAGTATGTTTGGCAATGTCGCAAATTTTTCAAACGTCAGTTGTTGTTTAACCTGAACAAAAGGTCCTTTTTTCAGGATAACGGAGACAGTTATCAAAGCGTGCATTGTTTATATTTGTTCCTGGAGGCGGTAGATCAAATATCACATCAAAAGTACGTAAAGTACACATGTATCAAAACATCATTTGAGGTTATAAAAATTGGCGGGAAATGTATGGTGAGAAAGCTGCTGTTTTAATTAAAGAATTAGATAGAAATCGTGAAATATTACCACCATATAATGTAATTAATATAATCGAACATTCGAAATCATTTAAATAAACATTGATTTTAGGCTGAATTAATTAAAGAAATTCAAAATGAAGTCATCGAATTATTGTCAGATAATCAAGAGGATGCGTAAGTTGTATTTTAAATGTAGCAAATTTATTGTGATTTTGTATGATTTTCAGACAACAATTGGATCAAAATCGTACATTAACCGATACAGTTTCATATGTACCAACTATACGTATCCGACATGCAGCATTAAAACGTAACATCCGTTGTCTATTAGCATATCATTACACACGTATAAAATGTTTAAGGCAAATGCGTTGGGAATTCGGTAGTATATTACCAATTGATATTAAAACAAATTTAAATCAATTTGAAATTAAATGGTTTATAAATTATTCAAAAAATCTAGCTGAATATATGCGTAATATTGGTGATGATGGTGGTATTAATTTATCAATTGATTTAAAACCACCAAAAACTTTATATATTGAAGTTAGATGTTTAACTGATTATGGTAAATTTGAATTAAATGATGGTGTTGTTTTGTTATTAAAGAAAAATAGTCGCCATTATCTACCAAGGAATGAATGTGAAGAATTAATAAGACAAGGAATATTTGAACATGTTAATTAATTCGAATTTGTTAGAATTTTATTGAATAAATCTCTTCTCTTTTTTCTTATATAATCAAAGTTCATAATCATCAGGATGATACAATTCGGATAATAAACGATAAACGTATGACGGGACATTACCACCTCTGCAAAAATCAACAAATACCATCATTGAAACTAAGCAAAATTGAGTAAAACTCACTGGTGTGACACAAATAAAGTCACTAATTCTGGTGGAACATAATCAAATAACGGATTATACACATCTACATGATTCAATAATGGTCCAGTAGAATACGGTAGGATACCTGCAGGTGATGCATTAACGCTGCAATTATCTTTTTCGTGTAAACAATGATAAACGGGTGTTAATTTGTACATATGCACCAATACCATCACCTAAAATTGTCATTAATTCAGTACAAAAATCAATTCGGAGATATTTTTAGAAGATTTTACAGGAATTGAATAATGTTTGGCAGCTAATGCAACACCATGAATACCACTGGTAGCTCTTAAACCACCATCAGCCAATACAGAATGCGTTCCAATAATAACTTTATTAACACGTGACATCATGGCAAAAACGGCAGCATCCGGTATTATTGTTGTTTGTATATTGTATTTAGCTAAAATTTCAGCCATATTATGACCCTGAAAATTGTTGTTAATTTATATGATTTTCGTATCGAAATTATGTTTGTTAAAAACAAATACATGAAATGTTGGTGATGATTCAACAACAACTACTTGGAAATTACGTTTTTGTGCTGCATATTTAAGAAATTTCGCAACTGTATTCGATTTGCCAACAGTTAGAATTATTTCATTTGTATGAATATGTTCAAGGGCTTGTACGGCAATATTCTCCACACTAAAAACGAAATAATTCCACATGTACACACGAAAAATTATTATACAAAAACAAACCTCGATTCCAATTCAACTTTATATTCGGCTAAATGTCCTAAAAGTCGTGATTTCAAATCTTTCGGTGATTCAGAATAATCTAAAACATCACCACTGTTTGCTGTAACTAATCGATGCAAACTTTGGCCTTCGATTTTTTTCTAAAACACAAAAAAAATACAGAAATCTCCAATGAGTTTTATCAAATTTCTACTTCTGATATTGATTCGTATTCTTCACGGATCACTTTAAGAATGTGTCGCATTGTATTTGTTGATGTGATTTCCAATGGTAATGCTTTATTGATTTGATTAATTCGTTCTTTAATCAATTGCATCAGTTCTCTAAATATTGAAAAACGAATGTTAAATTAATGTAGTTCCAGAGAATTTCTATTAACTTACTGGGCATTATTCCATTTACCTTCATTTATCAATTTCTCGAGTAATTCTTCGGTACGTACTGCTATTTCATAAGAATTATAAATTTTTCTAAAATATGGATTAATTTTTACGAATTATCTGATTTTTAATAAAAATTGATAATTACCCATGTTTAATATCACTAATTAGTTTTATAACTTGATCTATTTGATTATGTTCAACCATTTTTGTTTTGTTTTAATTAATTTATTAATTACTGTGTTTTTTTTGTCGCTTAATTAATTGGAAACTTAACCTAATTTTGTCAATGTCAAAATTGCGTTATGTTGGTACACGTGAATTGTCTATATTTGTCAAGGTTTAAAAATGTGAAAGGTCCGCCCAATTAGATTAGAATTTCGACATTTTAGTGTATGTTATAAAATTTAATCAAATTACATAATATTGTTGTCTCTAATAGTGCAACATTCGAGTCCGTGTGGCTTATGATGATTAGGGATTTAAATTCGAGGTGGCAATAAAAATGTGACGTCACCTACTCAATATCTTGATAATATTGATGATTCTCAATCGAAATAATCACGAATCCCAAAACAACAAAAATGCCTCAAACATTAATTATTTCAACGAAAATTAAATGGAATTAATTCAAATTAATCGAGAAAACGACTTAATTCCGACAACAGTGTTGCCAACAGTAATTTGAAACGTCACACAATTTGACAGTGCACGTGGTGTGATTTGTTTTGATCGAACTTAAAAAAAAAAATTCCCATATAAAAAACAAACAAACGAAAAATCATTCAAAATGGTAAATTAATTAATTTAATTACAATTGTAATTGTTAATTTGGTAAATTTAATTAACATTTTAGGATGTACTGAATCGTTCAGCTGATGAATTCGAAAATGATCAATCATTAGAAATACTATGGGCAACAAAAGCGTATGATCATGCTGAAATTTACTTTAATGTAAACCGAATTGATTTATTAATTTTTTTGATGTATTTGGAACTAATTAATTAATTGTTGCAGTTAATATGTTCGGTTGATCCTAGATATTTACAAATAACACCAATTGATGATATCATTTACAAAACGTTTCGTGATACATTTCCAACGTTAAATATCAAAATTATTTATGAAGATGAATTGAAAAGTACCAAAGAGAAAGGCATATGGAGGCCGTATTGTGAGAAATTCAAAAATAAAGTTGAAGATTACAGTTTTGGTACATTATTAAGAGCCGATTCATCATTACCATACACTGAACAAAACTCGATATTGGTAACACGTATACAGTTTTATGCCATAGAAATTGCCAGAAATCGTGAAGGTATTAATAGTAATTTACGACAATTGTATGTCAATCATTTCCCACAACAACAACAGCATTCTAATGATGATGATGATGATATTTAAAAGATTTGAATTGTTATAGTTGTTTTGTTTGTTTTTTTTTTGTAAATTCAATAATAAAGATAGACTTTTTTTCAATGATTGTTACAGAAAACAAACCCGTGAAGTATCCCAGTTAGCAACTCAATTATTATTAGATTTCCAAATGATTTGCACAACAACAAAAAAAACGCATGCAACATCTACGTAAATTCGTATAATTTAAAATTGTGTCAAAGTAAAATTATAGATGTGTTATTATATTCAAAAAATAATAATTTCAATCTATTATTATCTTGGTAATGTTATTGTTGTTTGTTTGTTTTTTTTTCTTAATTTTAAATGCACACGTGAGAGAGAGAGGAAAAACAGATTGGTGGAAAATATTTGAACGAATCGTGAGAAGATGTGAGTGTGTGTGCCACTCATCTACCCACTTTGTTGGCAAACTTGTAGCGCATTTTTAGTTATTCCCGATTGCCAGTTTATATTTGCTATCGTTTGAAAAGAGGCAACTATTCGATTCAGGTAAAAATTTTCCGAATTTCCACCAAACTGATCCCATAACATCCAAAAGAAAACTCCAAACTCAATAATTAACAAATTTAATTGATTTGTTATTAAAATAATTGAGGGAATTGTTGTAATTGCTCTGTATAATAATTTTTTTAAATGCGATTATTCCTGGAAAGATACATTTTTTATTTTATTTTCCAACATTCCGACTAATTTTAAACGCTTGATACGAAACAGGTCGCTTGTGCCAAATCAAAATCGTCGAAAATCTAATTTGTTAACGGATTGTTCATCTGAAAATATCCCAATTTTTTTTTTTGTAATTATAATCAATTCCTAGCATAGCGATTTCTCAATTCAATTATCAAACAGCGCATCGGTATGTTTAGATTAATTTTAATAAAACATGTGCAGGAATTTTCTTGTAAACGAAATACGCAACTATTAATAGATTTTCAGAAATATTTTTATCTAACGAATCATTGAAAGAAAAGAGAGCTTTTCGGGTTTTTTTCCCCCGTTGTTCCCTAGTGAATGATTCATTATTATTATCATCACTTACGGATTTATGTTGTCTGGTTGAGTGTAGGCACAGTTCCAAATTTGAAAATGAAGATAAATTACACACACGCACACACAATATTTATTTTTACGATTTTTACGTTGATAAATGTTTAATTTCAGGTAGTTCTGAAAACGATTATTATTTTTACTGTATTATTCGATTTAATTTTGTTGTTATATAAATTCGAACTGAAACAACTCCGGTTGGAATAATGGCGAAATTAGTGAATAAACAATTCAATACACCGATCGGTTTATATTCAGAAAATAATATACGAGAAGTAATTGAACGAGAATCGCAAATGTTATCAAATGGTGCCGTTGGGTATGTCTTATCAATTTATTTCATTATTATTTGATTCATTAATTAATTGATTTGGAATGTAGAGTTAATTTCCAACAAAGTAATTTGAAGAAGCCGGGACATTTACAAAATTCTGCGGTCTTAAGAATGTTAGAAGAGGAAGAGAATCGCCGCCAAATTGGCTTTACTACAGGTGAATATTGATATAAACTTTCGTCTCCGCAAACAACTTTGGCACCTAGACCGACAAAGTTGCTTTTGTTCGATCGCTAATTGGTAGTGACACATAAATAATAGTAATAATAATTTTTCAGTTGGTGGTAAAGTTGTAACTTGGCCACCACCACCTGAAGATGATCAACAACTGCTTCAACAGAATCAGGTAAGTGTCCGTTGTTTTTTTCTCATTCTATCAAATAAATCTTGCAACAAATGCTGGACTGTTTTGTATTATCTAAAGAAAAAACTGAAATCCTTGATCCTATTTTTAAGTTACCTTGTTATTATTTTATTTGAATTAAAAGTCGATTGATTCCCACAAATGATTGTGTTATTTGTATGGTGTTAGGATGGATCTTACGCGGTTTCTGATGGCAGTATCCAAAATCAACCGTCTTCGAATTTACCAGTAAACAGCCCAAGTCCTATTGGTTTTAGACCAACAACACCGAATCGACAATGGGCACCAGTACAGTCCCCAACAAATCTCCACCAAGGACCACCCTCGTTCAACCAACCACAACAGTCGGTTTATCAACAACAACAACCTTATCAATATCAACAACAACCACAATATCCACCACAACAAACTAATTTTTATAATCAAAATCCACCCCAACAATCTAGTTATCAACAAATACCCACCCAAACTGTGGCTCCTCCAAAACAGGTATTGTGTTATTTTTTTTTGTAGTTGTTATTGCGTTTTTGATATACCCCAGCATTGTTGTTTTTTTTATGTGTAATATGCTTTATTTTTGATGATTATTCAATCAACCCCACTACATGAAACCTTGATCGTATATGTGGAATAAAATGAGAAATTTTCTATATTTACAGGCAGTACACCAGCCAAGCCCGATACGACCAGTTGAACCCCCACCGACAACGATAACATTACGCCAACAAGCCCCAATTAGTCAAATTCCACCACCAGTTGTTACCTCACAACCAGCCACGGCGACTTTAAAAGGTATTCAAATTTTTTTATTGTAAAACAACTAATTATAAAGTGTAATTTTAAATAGTCCAGGTAGAGTGGTAGCAATAACAGGAATTTTGGCTTAGAATCAAAAAAAAAACTAACTAAATGATTCATTTTTTTTTATTGTTAAATTCAGGTGGCAAACATCTCCGTGGAGATTTGAAATGGCCCCCAGAAAGTGTGCGACAACAAGTCGATGAAGAAAATCGAAAACGTATTGAATTAACGCAAGGTCCAGCTTTTAAGCCGCGTTTAATTCGAAAAGATTACCGTCCATTCTTTGAACAACATGCATTGAATTCATCATATCCTGGATATAAAGCACCACCAGGAACACAATTCTATGATCACCATTATCGATCGTAGAGCTGTATTTTAAATGTTAATAATAATTATATACATATACATTAAAAAAAATGTAATAAATAAGTGATAATTGTTACGCTTTGTTTGGAAATTTAATTAATATAGAGCACAATCATTAAAACTATAACAAAAATGCTGCTTTTTAAAAAAAATTAGAATAAATTGTGAAAGAATGGAGCTTAAAGAGTATTTGTCCCGCTACGAATATTGTACCTTATTTATAAGTTTATACTAATATGTATTTTACTTAAATATGTGCGAAATAAATTGTGAAAGTTCGCAATTACGAATCAAAGAAATCTCCTGAAAGCTTTGCTTTATGACATGTTGTATTATAAATAAATAGTTGAATAAAATTTATGAAACCCCACTTGGTATTTATAGAAAGTTCCGGAAAAAAAATTAAATTTCCCACCAAATCCCAGTTAATATTACTAATTATCAAAATTGATCGTCTATGCAGGGATCAGTTAATAATGATGTGGAACTCCTTGACATTTCCTTTGTTTTCGAACGAATATCGGATCTGGCCTTGACAACAGCCAGAATAATGACGACCTAGCGCGAGATTCAATATGGTTTGATGAGCGAACATCAACGGACATTTATTATTTTGCATGTAGTTAGACGTTGCATTCGAGCATAATTACAAAAACAGCAATTCGTGTTAATTAATATTTGTATAATTATTTGAAACGAATTGTGACCTAACTTATTTGAGTTAATAAAACAAATTTTACTAAAGATTCGAATTTAATCAATTAAATTCCTGTTTGATGTTGATCAGATATTTAAAAAAAATTAATTTTAGTTTTAGTGGGATAAATTTTGGTGGATGCACCGGGCAAATCTTATTATTTTAAATCTAATGTTTTTATCACAGATCACTAAATAAGAGATATAGTCGGATTTTTTGACTCTGAAGGGTAGACCAATAAACTTATAAAAACCCGTATCAAGTAGAAACGGAACATTGCTGTCTCTGCATCTTTAAATAACACTGACTAACTTGCCGTTATCCAAGAAGCTCTGTAGAAATGATGTACCCGAACGGTCTTCGCAAGAAGACAACTTTTTACCTGCGGTTTATACTAAAATAACCCTATTATTCCATTAGTATTAAAGGCTATATTTGTTTGAAATATATTCTTAGGGAAATTCACAATTCATGCGATTCCAAAAATGTAAAAATTTATTTACTGTAAACACAGGAGAAAGCGACGCAGAAAAACATTTTTGGAATCGCATAAATTGTTAATTTCCATAAGAATATATTTCAAACAAATATAGCCTTTAATACTAATGGAAAAATAGGGTTCTTTTCGTATAAACCGCAGGTACCGTTCGGATACATCATTTCTACGGAGCTTCATAGATAACGGCAAGTTAGTCAGTGTTATTTAAAGATCCAGAGGCAGCAATGTTCCGCTTCTACTTGATACGGATTTTTATAAGTTTATTGGGCTACCCTTCAGAGTCAAAAAATTCGACTATAGCCAGGTCCCATGTTAAATGACGGAAACAAAAGTTTTAGCGACACCTGGCAGGCCTGCGGCAAACTATTTTTGTAACCAGATTTTGGCGGGTTATTTAATTGTCTTTATATTTACTACTCGTATAAAATATATCAAAGGAAAATGAAAATATCATTTAGTAGTTATATGAGAGTTTATTATCACTAAAAGTTACACATCACTGCACAACACGAAACTGCCTGGAAAAATATCCTTAGATTTGCAATGCCAACCTAAAAATTGATCAAACATAAAAACACCAGATTTAAAATAATAGTAATAAAATGATAATTGTCACATTCTTACCCAAATATTCAATAATTTTACCATATGAACATGTTTTATCAGACTTGATTGAAATCAACAACCAGATATGGCAACAATTAATACATAAAACATTTCTAATTCTGTTATATATCTATGACCATCTTGTAATTGTAAATAACTTAATACTGGTACAATGTAAATCAATGGCACTGGTATTACTACTTCTACTACTGCCGCTGTCTTAGCTTAATACATCCTAAAAATTATCTATATTTTAAAATGCATTCAATTATTTATAATTTCAATTAATCATACTTACATTTAATTCAATTACTACAATACATCAACAATCGGTTTTTATATCCATATAAAATTATGTTTTTACCAACTCTATAACTGGAAACGATTCTTCATTCATTGTTTATTGGATCGTTTCTTATCAACAATATCGTTTACCTTTTCGTTTTTCTTCAAATTAACGAATTCCCATTATAACAAAACATTCAAATGGGAAATATGTGTTACGTATTAATTGTCCACATTTCACTGTTACTGATTCTTCGACGAATAAAACCTAAAAGAAAAATAAACGAATTAAAATATTCAATCAACTAAAACAAAATGTTGAGACAGATATAGCAAAGATTTGTCATAAAAAAAGTGACTGTATAAGCAATCCCAATTTGAATATTATGAAATTTTACAAAATAAACTATCAAAATGAGTAAAATGATAAAAATCTCCCACTAACCATGTACTGCTGATATACCATTTTAAATGGAAATGTATTTATGGTTGTCTATCCAATGGTTTGATACAAATAATACAACGAATCGTTGCTACTTATAGCTACTCTAATTAGCATTATTTACCGAAAGCCATAATTAAAATTGCCGGTATTTTCTATATTTCAATTGAAAAACTGCTACATGCTACGTGATGTGCAACATTTTGGTCCTCGCATTGACAGGATTCTTTTCAATATCATTCGTACAACACCCCTGTTTGATTATAAAATAATAAACGATTTACATTGATGTATGATGATGATTATTACCTTGTAAATGTTTGGTGAATTTCACAAGATGAGAAATATTATGATTTGGATAGTTTTTCTTCATTATGAATTGTGTTAGCTCCGTTCTATTTTGCGTAATTCACATTTGAGGTTATATCTACATCTGTCAAATGACCGAAAACCACTGCTGCCACTCTAAAATTCTAGTCACAAAATGTCACTCGATTTGCATTGCCAGCTTAAAAATTTATCAATTATAAAAACACTAGATTTAAGAAAATATTTGGTGGATGCGCCGGGTGAAAAATTCTAAATTTTAGTTTCAGCTAGAATAATGGCGGCTAGAGCGGGATTCAAATTGGCATTGAGTTGTGCTTTCAATTTTATAGCGCCCAACATATCTAGTGCGGCTAGGCTGATGACGTAATAATTGAATATATACAGTAGTAGAATATACTGAATGAGCCGAGATGTTTGTATTGTCAGATGAGCTGAGCTCGGCTATCTAGGAATCCTTGTCCACAATCAGAATAATGGCGGTCGTTTTCCACTAAACACCTAGAGTTCCACATCTTTATTAACTGTCTGGTCTAGGCACCGCTTTAGGAAAATAGAAACATGTAGTAGTGTTGTCCATCTCTTTTCAACTGCATGTTGATTGGTGCTCCCATATTTACTCCGAAATGACGAATTGACATTTTGGAAATTTTGACATTCATCGAAATAGGTTAAGATTTTCCAACAAATTGATCGAATTTTGTGGAAAATTCGACGGAATTAATCCACTGAAAATGGTAATTTTTAGTAAATTAAGCCCAATATTGGCTAATCGTATCAAAACTGAAGGTAAATTAGCTTCAATTTAAGTTTGTTATGTAATAGTTGAGGTTATGTACAATTGATTTGGTTGTTGTTTAATAGGTGTGAGAATGATGTCTGGTGGTCATCATCACACCTTTCCTATGAGCCCATCACGATGGCAATGGACGAAATTCAAAGACCTTTTCCATTTCTATGCAATGCTCGGATTCATACCGGCCGGTATTGTTATAACGGCGGCAAACGTCTTCGTAGGCCCAGCAACATTAACGGAACTACCTGAAGATTATGAACCGAAATACTGGGAGTATTATCGGGTAATTTGTTCGAATTTAGATGAGACGTAATTGTTTTGTTGATTAACAATGATTTTAGAGTCCTATCACACGGTTTATTGCTCGTTATATGTTACCAGATCCACAGCAAGAATATGAGAAATTCTTGTCTTATATCTTTATTGAAAAGGAGCGACAACAACTCAGGTAAACGCATCCAATCGAGTCATGTATAATTGTTGTAAATTCTGTTGATAATTCCAGATGGGTTGAGGATCAAGTTAAAGCGAAAATTAAAGAAAGAAACGATTATAAAGCGTATTATTACCGACCTGTAATGGCGAAATACCATCGAATTTCTAGAGAATCCTCCGATTATTTGAAGTCAATTCGTGGCGACTAGAATTCATTTACTTTAAGTAACATAGTGATAGCTTATCAGTTGTAAATAAAATTCTTAATAGTGTTTAAAGTCGTTTTTTTTTAAAGGTCATCTTTTTAAATTATTAGTCATTCGATTCTAATTACAATATCCAAGGTTGATTAGCGTGTTACTTGTTTGGAAAAAATAGTGAATTCAAATTAGAAATAAAAACAACTGCTGTTTTGATGCAAAAGCGACATCAATCATTGCAATTGCCCTGTTATCTACACGACATTTTGTTGACACAACATGTTATCTATACTCGCGACGAGTTAAAGATTACACGATAATTGTTTAACTATAAACCTGTAAATTTCACAAATATGGCAAATGAAACGGTCAATCCGTGTAAGTCCCATTTTTGTTATTGTTTTAAATAATTAAACATAATTATATACATTGCAGATCGTAAATGTAATATTTGTATATTAGCAATCACAATATCAATAACACTTGCAATTGTTGTGTGTGGGATTTGTGTACGATTTTTAACTGAAGAAAGTGTATCAAGATTGATTTTAATTATTCTAATTGTTGTTTTAATAACAATTGGTATTGTAGCATTAACAATATTAGAAATTTATCGACGAAAAGCGATCGCAAATAAAAATAATAATATACAAGAGACCGTTTATCGATTTCAACCATCTGCACCGCCTGGTAGTAATTCATCATCATGGGCATATTCGAAAGATTATTCAAAACGATCAACCTTACCAGCTTGAACTTGTATTATTATAAATTATTGTAAATATGTTGAAGACTTAAATAATTTTTTGAAATTCCCACATTTTTTTATCAGTGTGGCCAATGTTGTTTTAAAAGTTGCGTTCATAAATAGAAAACACGCATAATACGTAGCTTTCGAAAATTTTAATGTTTACCTATAGATTATCTTTGAAAAAGTATAGAAAAATGGAAAAATTGTTATCAAACAAAGTAATTTATTATTAAAAAATTATTGAAAACTCCAAATTTTGATCGTCACTGAAAACGCACTTGGGTTTTTCTTCCTCATAGTTCCCAGTTTATTCACTAGAAGCCACCACTAGCGCCATGAGGTTAACAGAAATATTATGTTCGTTTCATAATCAACCAAAAGGGGTGTCGAACGAAGGGAAAACGAATGTCACTAATAACTTACACGGTGAAAAGTAGGACTGTGTTGTTTACGATTTACAGTGATCCTTTTGGTGTATCCTAAAGTAAATGCCATTTGCACATTTGCGCATACATGAAAGATGCAGTTCAATACCAGTTCAAATCGTAAGGAAAACACAGCACAGGAGCAGGAGAAAGTTAGGGATCAACACTGCAGTTCTATTGTTACAACTAAACTACCACAAACTTTAGAAATATTTGTTATTAAGTAAATTCTCACATTCCTATCAACGAACGTGGAAAAGTGAATGAGTTGAAGACCTATCTTGAATTTCCTACAATGTGCCCCAATAGAAGGGAGAACCTATTCTGAATTGCCTACACTGGCAAGTGGATACTAATTGTTATCTATAGACTAATTAATAATTAGCAGAACCTATCGTTAGTGACATCCTCATCTAATCCAAAGACGATCTATCTTGGTAGCGCCCTCTTCTAATCCCACGAGGATTAAAACTTTTCCATGAATAAGAAGAAAGTTGAATTCCCATGGTAGTTCGTACCGCTGAATCCAATCGCAAAACACTAATGTTACAACAATTTAATTGTAAACACTGTTCACTAATATAGACAATACAAATATGGAGTAATTTAACAAAAATTCCTTAACCTTTTCGTACTATTTGTGAACGCAGTCCCACACATCGGTGTGATTTGTCAATGCCAGATAAAACTTTTATTCGGCAGATCTACTGACTTGCGTTTTCTGTATAAATTGCAGTCAAATTTGAAAAAGTCATTCATGTCAATAAAAAAATAATTTATTCCAGAATAAATTCACTCAATTTTGCAAGATACAGTGAGATTTGTATTTTAAGTAAATTTCAATTTACAGAATTGATTAGCGATTCTTCTACCGATTTTGTTGAAATACACTTGGCAACAATGTTCTAACTTTAAATATTGAAATTTTGAGGTTAGGCTCTTCAAAATCGTGTTCAAAATATTTTTTGTAGCAGTAAAATGGGAAAGGTATTAATGCTAATTAATTATGTTGCCGTAATTGAATTAATTAACGCTTATTTTGATTTACATTTTAGACTGTCCGTTATTTCGATCAGAGCAATGAAAATGAATCCCCTGAGAAATTGTTGGCAATAAATAAGAAGAAAAAACCGAAAAAACCAAACGTTATAACATACAATATAGAACCGAAATTGAAACCATGGGGACGACGACAAGCAGATCGTGCTATACAGAAAAAGAAACTTAAAAATAAACAATTCAATCAAACAAACAAATCGAAAATTAAGGGCAAATATAAAGTATCTAAAGAGTTACTTAAAAAATACAATAAAGGGCCTGGCATCAATAAAACTGGCATTAAAACAACAGTATATCGTAAAAAATTTGAACAGAAAGAAGCTAAAATTAAATTCTCAATTGCACAAGCTGCTAAATCTGAAACATTATTAATTGAAGATACAGGGTTTTTATCAGCAAGGTATTAATTAAATTTGTTTAATAAAGTTTTGTAGATTTTTAGAAGCGAATCCTGGTGAAACGACAACACAATTTACACAAACAGAAATAACAAATAATGTTGATATAACGGCGGCCACAAAACATTTCGATTTGAAATTAAATGATTTCGGTCCGTACCGTATGAAATATACACGCAATGGACGACATTTATTATTAGGTGGTAAATGTGGACATATTGCTGGTATTGATTGGATAACAAAGAAAATCCATTGTGAATTGAATGTAATGGAAACAGTACATGATATCTGTTGGTTGCATCAAGAGACAATGTTTGCTGTTGCACAAAAGAATTGGGTTTATATTTATGATAATAAAGGTGTTGAATTGCATTGTCTTAAACGTATGAATAAAGTAACACGAATGGAATTTCTACCATACCATTTTCTATTGGCCTCTTGTGTAAGTTGATTTTCATAATAATTTTGTTATCAATTGAGAATTATTTGATTATTTTAGAGTGATGAAGGCTATTTAGCATGGTTAGATGTTTCAATTGGTGAGATTGTTTCATTATTTGGTACACATATGGGACGATTAACAATGATGACACAGAATCCATGGAATGCTGTATTATGTTTAGGTCATGCTCAAGGTGTCGTATCGATGTGGTCACCAAATTCGAAAAAACCTTTAGCGAAAATGTTGTGCCACAAATCACCATTAACAGCTTTACATATCGATCCTAAAGGACAGTACGTTTAATAGTCGACAAATTAATAAAATTTCGATACAAATTTGATTGTTTCTTTTTAGATACATGACAACGGCTGCAACAAATCGAGAATTAAAAATTTGGGACATTAGAAAATTGGATGGACCATTACAACAATACAAATTAGCATCAGCTGCACAAAATTTAGCATTTTCACAAAAGAATATGCTAGCAGTGGGTATGGGAAATATCGTTGAAATTTATAGGTACAATCGATAATAAATAAATAAATAAATTAATTAATTAATTGTAAATTGTAGAGATTGTTGTGTAACAGCAGCAAAGCGTCCATATTTACGTGAACGTTTCATGACACCTATTGGTAATATGAATTTTTGTCCGTATGAAGATGTTTTAGGTGTAGCAACAGGTCGTGGTTTTACAAGTTTATTAATACCAGGTGCTGGTGAACCGAATTTCGATGCATTTGAAGCGAATCCATTCCAAACGAAATCACAACGTCGTGAAACTGAAGTCAAATCACTTTTAGAAAAGGTAAATCACGTATTTAAATTTGTGATTTAATTTAATGTAATTCAATTTTAGATTCAACCCGATTTGATTACACTCGATCCAACACAAATTGCTGAAGTTGATATACCATCACTGAAAGATAAACTTGAAGCTAGAGAGAAACTTTTGGTAATTACAATTGTTTTATTTTAAACAAGGAGTTGGTAGATTGTGGTTTTTCTTAAAATTTCAGCACGTGAAGCCGCCAAAAATCAACTACACACCTAGAAACAAAGCTAAAGGTAAAGGTGGTTCCGTTAAAATCGCAAAAAATAAGAAAATTGTTCAAGAACAATCTAAAAAGGAATTTATTAGAAGTATTAAAGATATTCAACCGAAATTTGAAATGAAACCGAAAACTAATGAATCGACTTCAAGTGTTTTAAATAGATTCCATACAAAACGATGATTGATTTGTTTTTGTAAATAAAAAGAAATAAACAATTTCTATGTAATTAATGGAATAATTTCATCCAATAGTCGATCTCTATTGACACGAGTGACGGTGAACAATTTCGTTTGTGGATCTGTTTTTAAATTGTTGACCAAATCATTAGAATTTTTTAATGGTACAGTTGCAACCACTTTAATACTGTCGTCATCGATCACTTGTTTTACAGCAATTTGGAATTTTTTTGAGAATAATTCCATTTTACCAATTTCATCAATCACAATAATCGGTTTTGCCTGAAAGATAGCGAAGTTTTATTCAATTTTCGATTAGCTAAACAATTTAGAATTTACATCTTCCAGGATGGGTAGAGCGATTTGTTCAAATTCTTCTAAATGCACATTGTAAGGACCGAATTTAAATTGTTGGCAACTGCATGCTTGTTGTTGTTTGCTAAAATTTTGATTATCAATAATCCAAATAGACACATTTTCTCTGTTTGTGTTTTACCCTTTTCTAGCAAGAGTGCCACGTTTGTTATCATTGCTAACAATATCGAATCCTATACGGGTATTGTTGTCATCGCGTATCTCTTCTGTGTAAAAACCGTTAATTGCTATTTCTTGTTCTTGTAATTTGTCCAAAATTTTCTTCACTAACGTCGTCTTTCCAATCCCTATTCACTTTCATTGTGAATAAATGATTTGTTTGGTAATCGATTTGCTTACCTGGAAATCCTGTTATTAAAATGTTTTTCATTTTGTTCACACTTAACCTCAAAATGTTTGTTTACAATTGGGATTTTACGTATGTTTTAACGATTCCTGTAAAATTACACAAATCATTACCA
Source organism: Meloe dianella (assembly GCA_028455855.1). Lineage (NCBI taxonomy): Eukaryota > Metazoa > Arthropoda > Insecta > Coleoptera > Meloidae > Meloe > Meloe dianella. The sequence goes on along the minus strand of JAPTHL010000008.1, from coordinate 5,198,621 downwards.
ATTATGTACATATATGAAAAAAAAACGTGTCTCACGTTATAAATTATATATTTATTTTGATTTTTTTTGTTAAAAAATACTTTATTTAACGGCCCGGTCTACAATTATTTTAAATTTCCCGCTGTGATCAATTTCGACGCTAGGCTGTGTGCTTTACGGTTTGAAGTGATCCTAAAGAGCCGTGTACACGGTCGTTTCAGGTCTCAGTTTCAGACGAACTGTTCGTTTGTCCTATGTGCAAACACCTAAAAATGAATCTGAGACGGCGAACTGACATGATGGCTCGACCTACATTTTCCTATCAGTTCTGATAATTCTGGTATGTAAACAAAGGCCTTATGTTTCAGACATTTTGCGACAACAGTTTTCATGAAAATTTGCTGCAGTATACATGCACAGCTTATCACAATGCCCAATAAAGAACCCTAGACGTTTGCGTCCGCAGCCTGCCTTAGATCTTCAAGCAGATTCTGCTCCACAGAATTTGCTAGCATTATGCGTACAGTTCATGCTTGCATACTGTTGGCGGTGTGAAACTAGCAAAAGGCAAGCATGGCCTGTTTATTTCATGAATAAATACAAAAAAGAAGCAATAACGGTCATTGGCGGCAGTGATCCATCCAAGAACTAAACGTGTCTAACGTAGCTTATCTTCGGTGTTCAAAAGGGAGCTGGGTTGCGATTTAGTTGTGAATTCCATTGAAATTGTTCACTTTGAACGCGCAACACCAATTATACTTTGAAAGCACAACTCGAACTGAAATGGCCGTGTAAGCGGCCCTTTAGGATAATTTCAAACTGGGAAGCACACAGTCCAGGACCCCTTTCCCCTACCCTTTCTGGGGACCCAATCTGACCTGCCGCGATCTCTTTGTTTATTAAAGTCGAGCGGGGATCTTTTCTACTGTTGGTAATACCGAAAATTGCGCAGTGCGCGTATTTATCGACAATTTCATCTTGTGTTTTTGGGGTTAGTTTTTCCGCCCTCCCTTCCCGCCTGACGAAAAGAAAATTGTGTATTGTTCACGATTTCCCAAAAAAATGACTGAAGATAGTAGTAGTGATGAAAATGAAGCCGATTTCCAATTGTACCGTAACCGAGACGATTGGAAAGACATCACACCAATACCACAAGATGATGGTGATCAACCGATTGTAGCTATCGACTATACTGAAGTCTGTATGTTGACCATTATCGTAACTTAATTAATAACAATTCGCTTATAATAAATTGGTAAATATGTTTGTATTAACTGTATTTTAGTTAAAGATGTGTTCGATTATTTCCGAGCAATTGTAAAATGTGGGGAAAAATCTGAACGAGCATTAGAACTAACCAAGGATGCAGCCTCTTTAAATCCAGCTAATTACACCGTATGGCAGTACAGGTAAAAACAATGCATTATTAAACATGATTATACAAAAGAAAATCGTTGATTTTAGACGGGAGATTTTAAAATCATTAAATAAAGATCTACATAATGAATTAGATTATATTGAAAAGGTAATTAAAAATGATCAACCGAAAAATTATCAAGTATGGCATCATAGGAAAATTTTAGTTGAATGGTTACAAGATCCATCAAAAGAGAAACGTATGACTGAAGCTGTACTAGCTAAAGATGCTAAAAATTATCATGCCTGGCAACATAGACAATGGTTTATCAAAACTTTTCAGTAACTATTTGAATTGTGTTTTATATAAATTTCCAATAATAACGTAAACAAATTCGTAGATTATTTGATGGTGAACTTGAATATGTCGATCAATTAATCTCAGATGATATACGAAACAATTCGGCATGGAATCAACGATATTTCGTTATAAACAATACAACCGGTTTTACTGAAGATGTATTAACACGTGAAATCGATTACACATTATCGAATATACGAATTGTTACAGAAAATGAAAGTGCATGGAATTATCTACGAGGGTTTGTATAGACAAATATATTAACAAAAAAAAAGAAAAAACAACTTTAATTAATTAATTCCAATTAGGTTATTATTGCACGATAAAGGGGGTTTAAGTCAAAATGAGGAAGTGACGAAGTTTTGTGAAGAATTATATAATTCCGGTAATCGTTCACCATTCCTATTAGCATTAATTGTTGATATGTGTGCTGAACAAGTTTCAAATAATCATACAAATGATCCTAATTATAATTTAGAACGGGCCAAACAATTATGCAATGATTTAGCTAATAATTATGATACAATTAGGGCGAAATATTGGCAATATATGGCTGATACAATTGAAAAAAATGTTAATAATGAATTAAAAATGGATATAAATTCAATTCCAAGTTCTAGTGTAGCACAAACATAGAATTTATTTATTTGTTTGATTTATTTGTTATTTTTGTATTCTATATGGGAAAAAATGCTTGCATTGTAATGATTGTTGAATGTTTACTGATTTCACTTATTTAAAACACACAGGATCAGTGTATGTTTTTTTGTATTTAATGCTGAATGTTTTGCTGCGCTGCTGGTTAACACAAAAATAAAGGAAAATGTTGTATTAAATTGAATGTAATTATTAAATTAATATGATTGAATAGAGAAATTATTAAAATTGGACGAAAATCTTTTTCTTTTTTTGTTATGGTTCAATACGGTTTTCACAGATGTTTTCGCACACTTATGGGGAAGTGTTCCGTATTCAACCCGCATTCTTATCTTATGACCTAGTGAAAACAAACAGGAACTGTAACGCTCACAGGAAGGAGGTCGCCAACGATTAAGTCGGAGAAACTTTCTGTAACGAGTAGAAAGTGATAAATTGTTGGTGCGTCCTCCAGTAATGACCGAAGTTTGAGAATTTACAGTTCTCTGACCGCACCGAAAAGTAAATATGTGCTCCTCAATTCCATTCAAACAGGCTTTTGTTAATATCTCGTATTATTAAGTTTCAATTAATTCGAAACGCAATTATTTACAAGTTTAATAATATGGATTATTTACAAAAAAACAAAAATCGTTGAAAATAGAAATTCCTCTAATTGAGCGGTTGTGATTCATGAAGCCATTGGCAATTGCCATCTTCACCGAAATCAGCAGCACCATGCCCATTACCAGTCAATACCCATTTGGTTGTTAATAAACCTTCAACACCAACCGGGCCACGAGCGTGAATTCTAGCTGTACTAATACCAACTTCGGCACCTAAACCAAACCGGAAACCGTCAGCAAATCGTGAACTAGCGTTATGGAAGACGCAAGCACTATCAACTTTCTTTTGGAATTCCTTAGCATTATCATCTATAAATAAATTTTTTTTTATTGTGGTACAACATAAAATCAACAAACTAAAATACATACTGTTTTCAGTTACAATAACATCAGTATGCCCACTACCATACGTATGGATATGCTTGATGGCATCATCCATACTTTTGACAATTTCCACACAACATTCCAATGCACCATATTCATGTTTCATTGTTTTCGCTAATGGTGGGCCAAATGTTAAGATTTTATTTAAAATTGGTCCAGCATTAATTTTAACACCTTCATGTTTCAACATATTACAAATATCACTGAAGAATTCACCTTGCATTAAATCTTCATGAATTAATAATGTTTCCATTGCATTACATGCAGCTGGATAATCACATTTTGAATCCCGTATAATTTTTAATGCCTTCTCTAAATTTGCATCTTTATCAACATAAACATGACAAATACCTTCAGCATGCCCTAAAACCGGTATATGTTGACTTTGTTCTTGTATACTACGTACTAATTCGCTAGATCCACGTGGTATAATTAAGTCAATATATTGTTCCATTGATAATAAATCGCTGATTTCTTCTCTTGTTGATACCTTATTACAAAAGCAATCGTTAATCCATTGAAATATGAAAGTTTCTTCAAATGCGATAAGATGGAGTGAATGAGAACAATGAAATGTAAAGTTTGTGGATTGAGACAATATTCAGCACTTACCAATGAGATAGCATTAGTAGCATCTACTGTAGCTAGCGATTGTTGAACTAAATCCATCAGCATCTTATTACTATGAGCCGCTTCTTTACCACCTTTCAACAATAATCCATTAGCAGAGGCAATTGCTAATGCAGCAACTTGTGGCAATGAATCTGGACGTGATTCGAAAATCACTAATAATACACCAATTGGTACAGTAATTTGTGTTAAATCAAGTCCATCCGCTAATTTTGTACGTCTTAATACACGTCCAACATTATTATGGCTAGAATCGGCGATTTGTTTCAAACCAATTGATAAATTCTTAAGTTTTGATGGTGTTAATGAAAGACGTGATAGTAATGGTTTAGCCAGACCGGATTTGGATGCTTCTGATAAATCTTTACTGTTAGCATCGAGAATGTCCGATTGTTTTGTTATTAATAGATCGGCTAGTGTGTGTATACAGGAGGCACGTTGATCAGCTGATAATGTTTGAAGTAATCTACCACCGGAACGGGCTGTAAAGTAAACAAATAAATAATAAACTTTGGTAAATGTAATAAATAATAATTTATAGAGGTAATATGAGAATAATTAGAAAAGCACACGATCACATTTACTTGTGCTTTAATAACGGTCTAGTTCGTGTTATAATAACAACCAAATGATTTACATACGATTGAATTGGAGATAAATCATTAGATAACATGGTGGATTAATTAAAAAAATCTCGCCTGTAAATGATAGCTCTTTCCGGATTAAAACTCGATTTTATACGTTGTGAAACAGATTTAATGAAATAGACATTTGTTGAATTGACACACATATCATTGGTGCGAAAGATTCAATGGAACATTACGTTTGATTTAATATCAAACTCACCATTTTCAGCGATGACGTCTGTTGGTATAGATCCGCCCAAGCTTGAATCTGTGAAAAATGTGCCAACCTTACGGCCAGACAGTATGGTTTTAATCGCTTTCTCTTGCATACCGTTACAAATTACAACAGAAACGCCCCTATCTAAAGCCCATGTGGCAGCATTAACTTTCGAATCCATACCACCAGTGCCCACTTTCGATTTCTTTCCAAATTCGATCGAATGTCTTAAATCAGATGTGAATGTATGAAGGAAACGTGCACCTTCCTCCCACGGTGGCTTATTATAGATACCATCAACATCTGACATCAGTATAAGTAGATCGGATTGAATTTCAGCTGCCAACATTGCCGCTAAACTATCATTATCTTTCAGGCTGATACCACGTTTACCAGCTTTACCACCAATTGGCTCATCGATTTGTGGTGGTGGTGATACAGCATCATTTGTATTGATTATCGGTACAATATTCAAACTGATCAATTCTGATAATGTGCTGAATAAATTCCGACGTGTTTCTTCATTGTAAAAGTCAGCTTTCGTTACCAAAACTTGAGCAATTTTCACACCATATTGAGCAAACATTGCATCGTATAAAGACATTAAACCTGATTGACCGACAGCGGCTGCAGCACGGGGTTCTAACAATGTTCCAGCATCCTATTTAAAAAAAAGCAAACAAACAAAAAGAATCAGACACGGTGAACAGATGACGATAAGGAGAATTTGTAGACGAGACACACAAATGAACCGAACTTGTTACAATTTTCTAGTGTTTATTAGAGTGCCAATAAATTTACCAAGTTTGGACGATTTCCAAGTTTCTCTTCTTAGATTTTTATTTTATAAAATACATACATACCTCACGTGTATGGTCTGTTGGTGATAAAGTCTCTCGCAACGATAAACTCATAAGTAATTCTTGTGTTAGTTTTTGTTTACCAAAAGCAACAGCACCACTTGTTACCATAATACATTCGCGGCCTTCATTTTGGCATTCAGCAACCTGTGCATATATTTTAAATTTCAATTAAATCAATTCAAACATTGTTTTGAAATCTGATTGTTAGATGGTTGAAGGATAAACAAACAACATTGATATTGTTTTAGACAGGAGATATTATTTCGACAAACAAATAACAAAATTCTTCTTGTTACTTGTTTGTTTTAAATGCTCGAAGCGCTTAATGATTCCATCGAATTCCATTTAGTTATAGTGATCCAAATGTGACTTGACCAATATTCGTCACAAACAAACGCATAATTATTGTTATGATTTTATCATTTTTAAACGCTAAGCAAATGAGAAAGTATAATTTAATTTGAAAGCATTCACTGAATATTAAAGTTTGAATCAAAAGCTTATAGAGCTTTGTATGCTTAAATTTGGAAATCCACCATTTAAGTTTTGGTAAATCTAAAGTATCGACGAACTCCTTAACACTGATTATCTGTTATAAACTTTATATTTACAATAGAACAATTTATATTATGTACTTGTAATGTATACAGTAAATAGTGTTACTTGAAGAACTTTTTTAACTTCATTTATATACTTCGTCGATTTGGTTATGACCGACCTGGCTTCACAACTGTAATGCTGACACATAATTTTTCATCTCTTGGAGTAGCGTAATTCAAGGTCCGGAGGTAGAAGATCAAAGTGTGCCCCCTATTATTAGATGTGTTCCTACCCACAATTGCAGCTTGTGTTTACTTAGAAACTGATCACAAACTACGTTCAAACATTACCAGCTGGAACGCATTTCTATAAAATTCTTTATGGAAGTAAGGAATAGGAATTAATCATCATTAAATTTACAGTTTAATTTTCAAAAACCTTGAATCAACTGTCATATCTTTCATCAGCCGTGTGGAAAATGACAATTTTCGAAGTATGTAGTTGGAAATGGAGATTCTAGCCAATGAGAGACGTTTTTCACACCTACACACTAATGCAATCGGGCACTTTCGAATGTACCACACACGATGAAATATCGGCTGTTTCCGTTCGATCATAGAAAAAAATCCGAAGTTCGAACTCCGCCAGGCCATAAAAAAGGATTTTCGAAAATTTCTAGGTACCTCATTGCGGAACAAATTTGGTGGAAAGGGCAGTAACCGTCCATTCGAAACGGTATAAACGCTCTAGGGTTTGGTGAAATGAGGAGTAACTACCATTTTTTTCGTAGACGACATATAATTATTATTGAAGTTGTGCCACCTTTAAGTTTCTCGACTAAGGAAGTTTCAATATATATACAGTTATCAATAACAGTATCCTGTCCCATTAATGTCAGAATTGTTAAAACGATACAATTTTTTTCTAAATTTATTGGATTATAAACGTATACAGGATTAACTACCTCTAGGGAAACAGATGAGAAAAATTCATTATTCGATTTTGTATTCAGTTTAAAACAGATTGTAAATGAATTTGTTAAATAAATCGATATTTAATTCAGTGAAAGAAGCGAACATTTTTAAAAATTGTAAATCAATTCAGTTGTGTGTGTGTGTGCAAAACTCCCCCTGTTTTTTTTTAAATTCCTTTTTCAATTAACAGAATTCAAGAGACATTGGTAAATTAGTCCTTTTAAATGCTATTGGCCAATTTCTCTGTAAAGACGGTTGTTGTTGTTGTTGTTGTTGTTGTTGTTGTTGTTGTTGTTGTTGTTGTTGTTTCATGAATTATCCCTTTTGTTTTGTTTTTCTCTACTATTAAATTAAGTTGAATTCTAATAATTGATTTAGTTTTTTATTTGTTTCTTCCTCTATTTGAAAGAATGTTTTTTATTTTTACTAAAATTATTTTGAACATCATAATTTTGATTCAGATAAGTATTTTGTTCGTTATTTATTATTCATTATTTATTATCGTACACTTTCTGACAAGAAACAATTATCTGAGATTAGTTGTGGGATTTGCAAACATCCAAAAAAACAGAACTGGTTTTTCATTATTTATTGTTATTATAGAAAATACGAAATTCGACTAGAAGATATACAACTAATTAGATAATAATAATAATAATATCTAATAAGAAGACAGATTAGTCTAAAATGATTGTTTTACAAGAACACAAGAGGCTGAAATCTAATAAATTTTTTTTATAAATGTAACACAACTCGAAATAGTATAACGTTAGTTTCGGAATATTTAATCATGTGACAAGCAATTTTTTTTTTATTGTAGAGAGCTTACTCTAAATAATATTCAGGCTCTACAAGAGAGCTTCTCCTATCCTAGCTAACTAAATTGTAGACCTATTGTCTTTGTTGCAATTTATTTTCAACGTATACAGGCTGTTTTTCTCCAGTATACCTAACTTTTGATATCTCGCTTATTTATAAAGGAATTGAATCGAGTTTTCAAGGATGTATTTTGGGGCACCCTAGGACTAATTAACCAATGAGAATAACTTTATGACTGATCGGAAAATGGAGGAAAATGATATGATATACTGGAAAATGTTGGAATTTTCTACCAAAGAACTCTTCCTGGCATTGTTCTAGTAAGGCTGAATATGAGTACAAATTTTTATTCCTTAAATACTATAATAAAGGGTGGAAAAAAATTCAGAAAGAAAATCATGTATTCACGGATCAACAACTGACCGTAATTCTTCCACACATTTACTATCTAGAGTATAGTAGTAGTAAAACAGCTGTGTCTGATTTAAATGCATATTCAGCGATAAAGACATATCTGCAGTATTGGTTTTCTTTTCTTCATTGTGAATAATAATCGAATTCCTAGTATTTAAATAGTATTTAATTCTGTTTTAAATTTATTAAATTTATTAAACTCTTCCACTGTCTGATTTGAGTAATGTTTATTAATCTAATGATTATGTTCTTTAGAATTCAGGTTAGTTTGAATAACTATTCAATTGATTCGTACTAGGTATATCGAAAAAGAAATCATTGTTTTAAAGAGTGTTTCGATTTAGTCATCTGGAGGTATTTCACTCTAACAGTTTAATAGAATATTTTTAACAATCATCAGCTTACATTGAACTTAATTTTACTATGTAAGGAAAATAAAAACTTACACAATTATTTCCAATGATTTTTACCAGTAAGATCAATTACAAAAAAACGTTTCCTGTTGAACAAATTCTTTTGTCGCGGCATCTGCTGCGATAAGAATATGATATTATCGGAAAATATTCTTGGTACTGCTTCTACCTTTTTAAGTAGCGATTTTTGCTTTCCTATGAACATTCGACGGAAAAGATCTTTCTTTAATATCGTTGTCAGTACAAGACAGTGGAAGAGTTTAAGAAATTTAGTAAATTTAAAACAGAATTAAATACTATTTAAATACTAGGAATTCGATTATTATTCACACTGAAAAGAAAACCAATACTGCAGATATTTCTTTATCGCTGTCCTTGCTGAATCTGCATTTAAATCAGACAGCTGTTTTACTACTAGATACTATACTCTTGATAGTAAATGTGTGGGAGAATTACGGTCAGTTGTTGATCCGTGAATAAATGATTTTCTTTCTGAATTTTTTTCCACCCTTTATTATAGTATTTAAGGAATAAAAATTTGTACTCATATTCAGCCTTACTAGAACAATGCCAGGAAAGGTTCTTTGGTAGAAAATTCCAACATTTTCCAGTATAGCATATCATTTTCCTCCATTTTCCGATCAGTTATAAAGTTATTCTCATTGGTTAATTAGTCCTAGGGTGCCCCAAAATACATCCTTGAAAACTCGATTCAATTCCTTTATAAATAAGCGAGATACCAAAAGTTAGGTATACTGGAGAAAACACCCTGTATACAACAATCAATTCCACAGTAGTTCTTGTTACTATATTCTCAATCCGTCTATATCTCTGTGATTTTTATGTAGTTATTCGCAATAAAAAAAATTCAACAATAGAATTTTAGAACTGAATTTGGACGGTGTTAAAAAACTTTGTAATGGAGTTGCTTTTTTACAAAAAAAAAAACAAAATAAGCGATATATAGGGATAACAAAACAACCATTACGAACTATATCAAACGATTCTTTATGGGACACATGGGGAAAAAAATGTTTCGAAAAACCATTCTGTACGATATTTCTTCAAAAGGTTGATAGGAATTTTTTTTGTAATAATAAATAAGGAGGATTGGATTCCCTGAAGATCTGATTGCAAAGATAAAGCTCTCCATCGATTTAGTATGTATAAAAAGTAGCAGATACAAATAACTACTGTGTGTTCGATTGAAATCGGCGAAGGCAACTGAGGAAACGGTGTCTTTGCATCATTGCCACCGTTGCTGCTGTGCCTCTTTCTTTTGAGACAAATCTCGGTTTAAAATTATTTTCAATAAATTATTATCAATACGAAAATAAATCGATTATTAGGGCTGTCGTTATTATTGTATTGACAAACGGACATTTTATTACGATTAGCGATAATGTTATCACAATATTAATGAACATATCCATTATAAATAAATATATTTGAAGGATATCCATTTATTTTCAATATTATCAGACGATATATTATTTATTATTAAATTGGAATCGATGCAAAACTATTTGAAATAATTGTTATCATCAAAATAAATATTTCTATATTTCCATAAAATTATTCAATTTATAATTAATTGAAATTAATTATAATGTCAGGATTATGTGTATAAGGACGAATCCGATTCGTCCTTCCATCAGTCAGTTTTAGATTGGCATTTTTACCGTTGTGAAAATTGAAAATGATTTATTTAAATTGAATTTTTAAAACAAAGAAAAACAAAACAATCCACCATTATCCTTTCTTTTTTTTATCGTTTTTCCGTCGAAAACATAATGTACGTTTCAATAAACAAATCGTATTTTTCAATATTTGAGCCATTTCAACTCTTGTTTGATATTCTTTGTTTGTTTACTTTTTTTTTTTTAAATCATTAATCGAGTGTATTGTAGCCGTGAAATATAAGGGTCAGGCTTCATTGAAAAATTGTTTGTTTTTTTGATTTCAATAATTTTTTCAATCAAAAAACCTGTACGCAATCATTAACTCGAAAATTATCTAAAATCTATTTGGCGATCATCATCAGCAATTTATCACGTGAACACTATTTGTACTTTAATTAATCAAAACAAACAAAAAAAACGATTCATCAATTTAATAGTGCGGAGAGAGAGATTGAGAGTTTTCCATAATTTTATCTCAGTTTCGATTTGTACTTATATTTGACTTTGTTGTCATGAATAACACCTTATCAGTGACTTTGTCTAAATGCTTGTGTTTACAAAAGTATCAAAGTCCCATCCGAGAGACATTGATTTTTATTAATAATCAATAATTAGCGTAAAGGTCCCGATACAACAGCACAGGACTGCGTGAGCGACCTTTAAAGATCTTCCACACCAATGCAGGATATTTTTGTCTGCGCGGCACAAAGTTACGTTGCAGGATACCATTTCGTTCACGCATCCAGTCCCGCATTAATGATAAGAACTGTCGGAAGAGAATTTCGTAATGTTCTTCATATGAGGATATTTTTGAGCGATTGGATGCGAATAACAACTTTCGGTATTTATCGTCTACGAATTGTCGCTTGTGATTCCCGTCATTGGTGTGTATGCTGGACGCAAGATGCGTATTTTACATCCTGTCGTACGCAACGCATTGGTGTGTGGTTAATACGTTGACTTTAGAAAAGTTCATCGTTTCTATGTTGGACTTATTACTGATAGTACCTATCTGTAGTTTTGTTTCTATGCCATTTTCATTGAAATAGATGTTGATAATATTTTGATAATTTACACCTGTTAATACAAAAATATATATTTTCTTTAACATAGCTCGATGACGTAAATTGTAGCTACATTAAGGCCCGCATCATCTGCCTTTCTTAAAGCTGAACTTAATCGTTACGGCTAATTTATAAAAAGGCCAACCGTAAGTTGAGATTTAGGAAATTTCGGGAAATTGATGGGGTTTCAACAACGGTGTGAACAAGAGAGCGATAGACGGTTCATCCCACACACAACAGTTGGAACAATTTGGTATAACTGAGATGGCTTACAATTGGTTGGAACAAACCTAATATTATTCATCTACTGTTTTGAAAATTGATTTGGTAATTTGGCATCAATAATTTAATTAATTACCTGTTCAACAATGGACGCCAATCGTCCTAAAGCTAATCCATGTTCATCTTCTCTAGTTATTACAGCACTACCAAGTTTAATAACTAATCGTCTTGCATATTTCAATTGGCTACGGTCAGTGAATGTTTGTTGTTTCTTATCGTAATTAACGCGTTTTTCTTGCGCAACCTATAAAAAGAAATTCAAATCGAAATTATTCAAAATAAACACAACAATATCGTAGTATAATTGTTAATAATTACAATATAATCGAATTAATTTGTTGGATTCATAATGGAGATGATTATAATATAAATTTACATCGAATATTAGTTTCGTAAAATATCCTTTATGTGTTAGATAAAATCAAATTACAACAGATACCTGACTGGATCCATCATTAAAATAACATATTATACAACCGAAATTGTTTTGCTTTGTTATTAGATAATTAAATTTCTTGTAATTTGAGATCATCTGCAAGTATTTTCCATAGAGAAATAAATTCTTGTTTGTTTACAAATTTTGAATACTTCCATGTTTTTGGGGTTCAAATATGTAACTTGGCGACCTTATTTGTCCATTTTTGTAGTATATTCTATTTTTATTTTATTTGTATGATATTTGGAATAAATATTGGAATACGATTCTAAATGTTGAAAATTTTATTGTCTGTTTTCTCGAATATAATAATAAACCAAGATCGTAGAGAACGCAATTGTAGTTGATATTATAAATTGCATGCAAATTTGTTTGTTTCTGCATTATTCATTTCATTCGTCTTTTATTGCCTCTAATGTGCCGAAACACACCAACGCCAAAAAGAGATATAGAAGAGAACAAATTGACCAATCTGAAATAGACGTTTTCCGGTAGTAATCGATGTGTCTTAAGCCCCGTCCACATTTATCGAACGATCACGATAGAATGGGTACGAAGGGGAACGAATTAATGGTTGCAAAAAAAATGGATAGGAATGGGACCAAACGCAAACGAATGGGATTGTCATGCGTAGACTGAAGCAGATGAATGAATCTGTGTGTAAGCCATTCCTTGGCCTACGTCTCCATTCGATCGCGTTTACATTTCCGTTCATACCCATTCCTTCGTGATCGTTCGATAGATGTGGACGCGGCTTTATAACTTATTGTATATAGAATTCACTAATTATTGGTTTTAAAAGAAAACAAATCTTTTTTGAAAGGTTGTGTCATAGTAGCTAAACCACTAGAGACAAAAGGGTTAAAAGTGAGGCCTTCTGTTATGAAGTATCCAAAGAATTGCGTTGCTCTTCCTTTTGTTTTTATCACAAGAATCCCTGCATTGCGTCACTTTTTAAGGCAATGCACGTTATTTTTTTTTGATAAACTTCACACAGTTCAACATAGAAACATTTTGTAATCAATTTGTTGAATTATATTAAAAACGAACTTCATTAAATGTTTATCGTCGTATAATCGTGAGTAATTTTTCAAATTTTTGATATTTTAACATTTGAACTAACCTTCAACTAGTAAACATAAATAAACAATTTAAATAAATATAATGTGCTGATAAGAATTTTTCATTGATTCATCAATGCCTTTTCTCGAGATAGTAAACAGAATTGTGCAAATTTATTATTTTTGAACATTTGATTTTCCTTCATACAAGAACACAAAATCGATTTTTGTTTGTCACGCACTTAGATAACATAAGGGTGTTTTTAGTCAAGACCGTGTTCAAGTCGAGAACAAAGCAAGATGAACCGGATAAGAATTTCGTAAAAATATTTGAAAAAACAAAACATTACTTACAGGATTATTTTTCGGTGCCCAAAGTACTGGTAGAGATGATACAGATCGGTAATTTGTTTTTAAAATGCCCGTTTTATTAACAATTTGATTATGTAATTTAAATATTCGTTTACATGATAGAAATCGATTGGGATGTAGAAATTTCGTTGTAATTATTATACCAATCATTCTTCCAACTCTTACAACTTAAACACAAATACTGATTACTTGTTGTTTAGCAAATGATTGAAACAGGGAATCCATTTGATTAGGATAACCCTGATTTTAGATATAAAAACGAACTATGGCCATTGACGGCAATATCACACGTGATTCTGGATGATTATGAGTATCAACAATACTTGAATATTTTTATTTTAATTCGAATAAATAAATAAACTTATCTATAGTTATGTATCTATGTTTAATTATGTTCGAGTGGGATTTTTTGGTATCGATTATAAATATGAACCACTATTATTCCATAATAAAATCGAGCTATCATTGTGGATAAGATTACAAATCAAATAATTTTTTTGGTTTAATTTTCTCTATTTTAGTAAACAATGAATCATAAAAAAATAATTGCTACGCCTAGAAACTTTAGAGACAGTTTTTAATTATTTCTATCACTTTAGTGAATGTTCCAGTTTTAAGTCCAGACGATACTGATATTGTCTCTAGTAAATTGCTGAAATTCTATTTTATTGTAACTATAAATAATTTCAGATAGAGTTTATTAAATATCTGTTTTAATGTGTTTAATATGAATATTTATTACTTTAATTAAAAGTCAGATTTTTATAGTTTTCAGCATGATTTTCTACTTGAGCGTTAGATTAGATTCGATTGGATTATAGGGGTCGATTGGTTTTCCTTTAGCCTGCCTGAATTGCGGCCACAGTTGATCTGTTGTTCTTAACCCTTCATCCATTGATATCCCAGAAAAAATATCTTTCTTGTGAAATTCGTTATCTCTCTGAGAGACTTTTTCCTTACTTCAGCAAGTCACAAGATCACACTGTCCAAATTGGTAAGTCTTATGCGAGGCAAAACATCGCCATTTCATAATATGTGTTCGGAGGTTTCATCGTCCAATCCACATACTCTACACGTTGCACTGTCTGATTTGTCTCATTTTTCGGTATGGTATCTAACTGGTCAGTGCCTAGTTATGAGCCTTAATTCGTTCCTACTTAGGTGGACAAACTGTGTAACAGTCTTAGGCGAATAGTCAATAAACTTCTTTGCCTGTCGCATATCTTGACACTGTCTTCAGAAGAGTATCATGGTACTCCATTTTCACCCATTGATTTTCCTGCCTTCTGTACACAGAATGATTCCGTAGAGCCATAGTACCTGTTCTAGCAAGGTCATCGGCTATTTCATTTCCAACAAATCCCTGATGCCATGGCGCCCATGCAAGGGTAAATTTATTACCGTTTGCCAGTTGTTACGTGGATTGACGACATTCCCAAATAGCTGTAGACCTTTACAGCTTCCAGAACCGCCTGGCTGTTAGTCAGGATGTATATCTGTGTACCTTTGAGGTTTCTTCACTCTCTAGCACATATTTCTATTGCAAGAGTTTAGGCTTGCATTATGGTGGACAATGTCCCTAAGACTACCTATAATTGGGTCCATATATTACTATGTCAGTCCCATAATTCGTTTTAGATCCATCCGCGTATCAGACGGAAGATTTTCGGTTCTTATGCCTTTCCGCTTTTCCTTCCGCACCTATAAGGAGAGCGGATACTGGCGCTCTCTTTATTGTTTTGTCTATTTATATGGTGGTGAGGAAGTCATATTTTAAGTCTGGATTGTTCGTCACCAACAACTCCTGCGCTTAGTAAATGTAAGAATTTTTTTTTCTATGACCAATTTTACGCTAAAAATAAGCATTTGCCACAGAAAACTTTAAAATCTGAGTGATGTTCCTTTGTTATTATGTGTCAATTGTTAACTTCGACTATTTTATTGTTTCAGTCTACTATTATAACATTACAGTTGATCTATAAAGTAGTCAAATTGATTTTTTTAAATAATGTTGATGACTATGTAGAGAATACGTTTGTTCTATTCTGTCTTAGAATTATTTATGTGGCTCAATCAAAATGTCATGTTTGAGATTTGATAGTGTAATAATATACTCTCTATCACTATCACTGTTTTGCCGTTGAATATTATAGATGCATGATAAGGATAAAGTATCTTCTTTAGCATCTTTAGCTGTTGTTATTCATGCGGAATCTGGAATTACTTGATGAATACAGTAGTTTGTAATCATAGACAGATATTCAATGCATCTGTTGAAGCTTGTATGTCTATCCAATCAAAGATATGCTGTAAATGGTTAACAATCTCATTAAATTTTCTATTCCATTAAAGTTTGATATAAAATACAAACAGCTCAATTCTAATCTTAAACACTTAATTTCGTTAACAAGAACAATTCAAGTTCTGCGACAAGATTAATAGATTGATCTTAGACATGTGAAAAGTGTTTGCCACACAGATTACCGTTTCATGTGATTTAAAAGCTTTAAGTTGATATTTGCGTAGTTATCGTATAGAAGGTATTTTATTGATCATTCCCATCAAAATTACAAAATTTCCATTAAAACGACCAAATCACATGTATTGTGCCGCCTGTAGTTAATACCCCTGCAACACTCCTTATTTCATCTTTCATTTACTTTATTTGCACAAGTTCTCTTGAGAATAGTTTTAATTAATAACTTGAAACATTCCCATTGGAATCCGTAATATAATAAGTTTATCTGAATGTAATAATAATAAATTTCCTCCTTTTCAAATTCTCACAAACATCTCAGGAAAATTTCAGTTGCTTAAGAATAAATTCGTTGTTGTGGGAAGATATGCATCTGGATATATGGGCAAATACAAAAACATATTTTGTGAAATTCGAAATTAATTTATACAGAAAACTCAGGTAAAAGATTTTACTAAATAATCGCCAGTCGGTATTCAATAGAAGGCATACATTTTCGTTTTGTTTTTTTCTTGTTTGTTTAATTAAAGTTCAAATATATTGTGAATTGGATTGGTAATTTGTTGTTTTCAGTGTCTTAAAGAACAGATGGTGAATGTAAAGATGGATTATGGAACTTTTCAATTGTTAACAAGAATGGAAATTTATTTGTTTCGTCTCTTTTGTTTTGTAATTTTCGATTTTTCGATGAGTGCTGGAATTGTTTGGTATTGTTTAATATTCTACAAAGCAGTTAACTTTAATATAATTCTGATATATACGTATTATATATGTATAACAAACTTTAGCTATTGCATTGTTACAACATTTTCTCTTCATATAACATTTGCTCTACAGTAAATAATTACGATCTCACTTTATCGATTTTAATCTTCTGTATAGACGCCATACAAGCGACTACATCGTTTCAGACCACACTCAAATATAATTATTAACGAATTGTCTGTTAGTCTCTAAATATGTTTTTTCATCTCATTCCTGGCATTGTCAGTCACGGATTTTTTCAACATAAACAAAATACGAATCAACACAGGCGCCATTATTCATAAATTCCTGAATTCAAACAATTGCGTTTAATTATGTCGATAATACAAAGTAATTTACAGTAAAAACTGAAAAAAATCCAATTGAATTAAATAAACAAATAGTCAATTTAACATTATAATGAATAATAAAAATGCGTTCTCGCAGATAACACCAATATTATAAAGGATTAATCAGATTGCGTAGCCCGGCGCATCCACCACAATTACGCATATATAACATGCACAAACACAACTGTATTCATCAAATAATACAAGTATGTAAGTAATCTATTTCCTGTTGTTGGTGTTTGCTGTCAAACACACAGTTCGTTTAGATAAATTTATGTACACATATATTCATTTTGAAATAATTGAAACAATTATAAACAATCATTCCATGAAAGTTACATTCTGTTTTCATTAAGAAACTTTACAGACACCATATGACGAAGTTCAAGATTAGTAATGTTAAAATATTCAATTTTAAATTAGATTTCTTTCAATCAAAATGATGAATTCTACTAAGAAACTTTCTGATATAGTAACTAGGCTGAAATTGATTCAATTCTGTACGGCCTTTTCCTCGACAAGTAAAGTCGAATAAAGTTGTTTGGATGTGTGAAAAATTAACACTTCACTCAATAGGATCTTAACCACAATCAGCAACAAACTTTTGTTTTTGGGAATTTAATAAAGTATGAAATCACTTAAAGTTGATCAAGTTAAGATTTATTATTGTCGAGAGCAATATATTGTTCACTCGTTGCTCATTAAAAAAAACCGGAAACTTTTCCAGAAGGATAAAACTGTTGATTACTTGTAACGTGCATTTGAACACCCGAGGATAATATTTCAACAATAGAAAAAAACGAATAGAAAAAGCCATAATGTAGCGTGTAACACATTTGGAAAACTACCAAAAACAAATTTTTTTTCTCTCTATTATAGTAAATAACAAATATATATATATATATATATATATATATATATATATATATATATATATATATATATAGATATATAGAAAGGTATCGATTCTTTTGTGACAATATATTTGAATGGAATGACAACTTTTTTATACCAAAATAGGAGGATTATAACAATGGAATGATCACCTAATTTTTTTGATCGTCTAGACATATTTACAGTTAATCAAAATTGAAATGGGCGTTTTATTTTTGATACAGATTTATTAATCCAAGATTAAGTTAATTAATTAAATTGTAATACACTGTAAATTATACGATCTGTTTTCAAGATCATTTATATAACATAATAATTAGGAGATAATTTAAAGCAATGTAAATAAACAATAAAATAGTTCAGTTACTTTTTAATATCACATATAAATTGTCTATTAGCTTTCAAGTTAATTGCATGTAATAAAATATATAAAGCGTAATTGATGTGTGAATTTTGTTTAGAAATATTCGTCTCTAAACTCTTCGTCTATTAACTATCTTGAAGATAAATTGGTCTAAAGTAGACCGAGTATCCCAGCCAGATTCACGGCACTGCTTCTGGATTTAGTAGCGACAGACTTCAAATTGGTTTGAACAATAATATAATTTTTTTTATACAGTATTTGGCTTCATACGTAAATCGTGCTTTGGTTGAATAAATTAATATATAAAAAGGGAAGAAAAGTAAACAACTACTTAATCATACATGTTTTGAATGTGTGTATTATCACTATCAACGATGCCATAACTAAGCTATTTAACATTAAATCCTTGAGGATCGGTGATAAACCTCAGATTTTCAAAAATGCTTGACTATAATATAAAGAAAGGCATAATTTCCATGTAGTAGTTGGTGGTTCCGTATCCTTTTTGTTCATCGATAATGAAAGGTAAATGATGATTAGTAAATATCCGAAGAATAATTGTGAAACAACTAATAATGAGGTTAATAAAACTTTTATTTCAAATTACATACCTTTATAGGGACTGTTCATTTATTATTCGTTAATTAATAAAATTAATTGCACATGTATATTGTTTCAGTGGAATGTGAATTGTATTTTGTTTTTATTTCATTCTACTACAACTGATATTAGGTTTGTTCCAACCAACAATTCTTGACTGTTTTATATAGTTTACTATTACGCATGTCTAACTGGCAACGGCTATCCCGCTAAGATGACCGTAGGTTGTAATTAGGCGGGGATTTTACAAATTATCTGTTGAATCGATGATTTGTGCATGTTACTTTCTGGTAAGAAATTGTGTGCGGCTACTTTCGTTGAAGTTATGTTACAAATGGTGGAAGAAGATTTACTGTTATTTGTTTACGTGATTCTTGCTAGAGTTAACAGTAAGATTAATTGTCTTGTAAGCATTCACGTATTTTTATTATAGGAAATCATTTATCAAATTTATTAAACCATCATCATTTCGTTTTTATTAATAATAAACCGTAAACTCCATCATTCCAACATAGTTTTTGGTATTTCAAATGAATGAAACTACGGAAAAACAACACTGTCAACGTTCATTAAATTTTGAGAAGAAAATCGGAAAATTTTCATGAAATATAAGCGTCGGCGCAATAGAGGCTGCGTTTCAGAAAATACTTTTCAGGAGGCTAACGAGAAACGCTCGAGATCCGTACAATTCAGTCCACATTGGCAACGAAAATCGACACAATCGGTTGAACACGCCGCCAAAAGAAAAACAAAAATTGTGACGGCGCGCGTTTTCCAAATCCAACGATTATTCCAACTATTTGTTATTCGAAGTTTTTTACTTTTATTTTTAGGATATTTTGGTCAAAAAAACAACAAAATTAATCGTGATTTTATTATTAGTTTTTTTTTTTGGTAGCCTAGTGGACAATTTTCAAATTTTAGTTTAGAATTAATTTTTGATTGTTGGCTATGAATTTTTTCGATTGATTAACAACACAAATGTGAATGACGGGGTAAGTGTCGATTGTTCAAAATGGTTTTTATTTGAAATTTCAGTTAAATTTAAATTGAATCAAAAACTGATTTAGCAACAAGTGTTTATCGAAGTAATTCTTCAAATTTCAACAAACAAACTCATCATCAACTGTTAATTTATTTTTATAGTTTCATTGTCAATCATTTCCAAACGCTAATTATTCATAACTCATTGAATTAATTGTTTTAAACAATTTAATTCCTATCAAATCAAATAAAATAAATGACCTGTTCGATATAAATCAATCTATTCCAGACAAATTACAATAATAAAAAAAATAATCATCAATTTAACACGCAAGTTATAAATGTTTTGGTTTTTCTGTCAGTGGAAAACTAATTGTTTTTCGTTTACTTACCAATTTATGAAAGTACGACACCAACAAGGACAATGTCTCGCTTTTAGTTTAATTTCCAAACAAATTTTGCAGTTTATATTAAAACTCGTGACGATTTAACGAACCTAGAAAGTTGGCTAGAAGTGTCAAGGTTCCGGAATGTTAACTCATGTTTGTGTTTAAATTTTCTAAGATTATGATTATCGATCAAATGCACTATGTGATGATTGTATTGTGGAAGTTTACCAAAATCATCTTTGGACTTCAGAGGTGTTAAAGTTCCCGTTTGGTTTCCATTCGCTGTGTGCCTCACACACGTATTTTTTATTTGTTCAACTTCCAAAAACTTGCAAGAAGTTTCTACACACGTAAATGTATTTTTTTTGAATCTGTGAGAAACTTACTGATAGTTTCTCGCTAGTGGAAACGCTGATTTAGTAACTAATACTTCCTACTTTCACATGTTTAACTGTATCAAACAATTTACTTGGATCGGAAGTCGATAGAAAATTTCGGAATATTAACCGAAATCGGCCATCCAAAGCGATTCGTTACAAATTTATCAAATCCGTTTATCGATAGTATTTGATTACACCAAATTCCAGAAATTTTCGTCAATTTCAGTGTGTAGATCGAATTAATTATTTAGTTCAAAATTAACATTTTACATTCATGCTGCTTGTTTGATCATTAATTAATTCTCCAACATAAATTTTAATGAATATATTACCATCTGTTCGTTCAAATTTTCATTGGTGATTCTCTTCGAACGAATCGTTTCAAATTATCGCATATTAAAATATTTAAACTTGAATATTTGTTAGATAGTGCAATGTGGAAAAAATGAACAATCAAAGATGTTAATTATTTTTATCTCTCCAAATTATACTGAAAATCGTATGTTTACCACATTTAATCCTGCAAACTAGCACAACCTTTCGTTATTTACATGACATTGTTCTTACGTCGTTCAATACAAGATTGACCGTATGATTATGAATTTCACGTATTTTTTTTTCATTACTATCACAATAATCTTCCAGTTTGGTGAATAATTTTAAATAGATTTTATGGAAGAGATATCTGGCTCCCAAAAGCCTGCATTAATTACCTTGTTACTTTAGGAAGACTTTTTGTTTTTGTTTGAACATTTTCTGTCCATTGTTGCTGACACTTTCAGATCAGTGAGTTTATGTTTTTTTTTTAATGTTCTAATGTAGTTACTTAGAAATGTTAGAGTTTTTGCCATGTTTTTCTTAGCAAACATTCAAACACGCTTGATGGACTCTTTGTTTTGTGGAATTTTCCCATTGAAAGTATAGTCTGTCAGTTTAGATTCCATCGCCTTGACTCCTTTTTCTTAGTCTTTATTTTTGTGTTTACGTCTTTCTCTTACTATTAGTGTAGTTGTGTTGTTTCATTAGAGATAGACAGCATGTGAGACAGTTATTGAAACGTCAGCTTCTTCTCTTGAAGTTGAACTGGCCAAGTCCAAATAGACGAAATATACTCTAAAGCATCTTCAAATTCGCCATCTAAATATAGATGACATTATGTCAATTTCGTTAGTCGCTTTTTGTCATAATCACGCCGTTATTCTGTTTTCTTATTGAATTAAAAACTTTTGATGGATATTACTTGTAGAAAACAATGTTTGAAAATAACAAATTTCTAAAAATATTTTTGCTTAATTTAATAGAAACGGATTTGGAGGAAACCGAAGAAATCTTTTCTACTGAATTATTGTTATCAATGTGCTTATACTAAAAAAAAAGTTGAGATCTATAAAAAACGACTTCCGTTTGTAAATCTAACGTTTTTTTCTTTGCAACACCTATAAGTCAATTGTATACGGTTTAAATGCAAGAAAAATGGGGACTAAACTGAAAAAGTCCGAAAGGAGAAACATTTTTCGTTACATCAATCACATTTAATTTGAATATGTGAAACGCATCCCGTATAATTCACATTTTTATTTCAAGATCTTCAGTACGTACTCTGTTTGTTATTTTTGTTACAAAATAAAGGGCGCTGTAGATTGATCACTCTAATTCGAATCGTAATTAAAAAATAAATCGTAATGATAGAGGTAATGTTTTATTCATTTAGGATTAAAATATTGCACATATCTCTTTTTAAAATCATTATTAAACGATTGTCAAATTGATATTTAAACTAATTTAATGTTTCCACTAAATTTGGAGCGTTTTGATGATCGAACAAATTAAATTTTGAAAAATTTAATCGAAATAAGAATAAAATATGGGATGGTTATATGAAACTGAAAAAAACTAATATTCTGCGTTTGTTTTTTGTCTAACAAAAAATTTCTGCGAATCGGAAATATTATTATTGTACTACGAATTTTTAATATACTTTCGAGTTATTACTTATTTTATTTGTTTTTTGATATAATGGAGAATTTCGTTGATGATCCCAGGAGAATATCAAATTCAAATACAAAGGACTTCGAAAATAATACGAATCAAATATTTGCTAAATGTTTCTTTCAAGTTTTCGTAAAGCTAAGAAAGAATCGTATATTGAATCTCTAAGTATGGTAAAGTTATTAGAAAAATGTTAATAACCAACTAAAATCGGGTGGCAAAGCTTGATTTAACTATAATAAATCAGGGTGTTTGTACAAGATTTCTCCAGCAACTGGATCGACTTATCGAGGACCGGTTCATCTTCTCTACATAAATCTCAACTTAAGATCGACTTAGTCTCCCATGACCTTACAGTTCAATGAGCATAAGACGCATTTTATTTTGTCACACACTTGAATTCAACTTTATTGAAATCAGTTTTATGTTCGGGCAAAACCGACCTCAATTCGCTGTCTAGAAATGGAAGTTGGTGCTGGACCTGACAGATTTAATCCAAATCAAAAACAACATTGTACTACGCTTCTAAGCTATCATTTTTTGATAAAAGCACAATCTATTTCAAACATTCATCAGATAATATCTAAGTTACATGTATTTGAATATTAAAAAGGATGCCCGTACGAATCTGAGTAATGGCGGAAGTTCATATCAATTTCGAAATTTACATTAAAATTGATATGTAAATGCTATCCCAACTGAGATTAAGTGAAAAAATTAAATACCGTTCTAACAATTCTACATGAACAAAGGTTTATACAGTCGACCTTTGGCAGGAAGCGATGCGTTAAGCCCCGTCCACATCTAACGATCGAATGCGAACAAATGGGATCGAAGATGGCGAATGGCGGCCAGTTGTCGGTACTTTAAAGGAAATCGGTTGTTCATTATGTGTAGATGTTTATAATTTCGATTAAAATTTTGATAACCGTAGCAAAGTTCGCGAATAAATTCAATTCTATAGGTACGCTGTTGACTGGATACGTGATAGATGTACTAATAATTCAATAATTCAACAGTCGAAAATATTGTTGATAAGACTCTATTCAAAGGAATACAGAGTTAGTCTTAGTCGCTGAATAACCACAATAAAATGATTTCAAAAGCTCCGCTCTTGAATCTTTTAAAATTGTAGCAATAACAATTTATGTTTGTGTAGACTTCTACCAAATGCACAAATTTCGACACATATTTTTTTGGATCTTTCCCCAATAACAATGAAATGTTCAAAATCCACGAAAATTACAACGTTCTATGTGTAGTTGTTATGCGTTAAAACCGACCTGTAAATATAATTAAATTTTATAACATTATGTTACAGTCGGTAATGTTGTTATTATATTAGGATGTTATTGTAGAATTTTAGTTGAAATCCACCAAATTTCCGGGCACAGTAGCATGTCCTTTATTCAATTAAAATGTTCAAATGCTATTTTCCAGATTGTCGTCTTTTGTCAGTTTTCAGACATTTTCACTTCATACTTGATACAAATAACCGTTTAATTTGTGAGCTACAGATGCTCTACGTTCATACATAAATCAATTAAAACCGAAATTAAATTAATGCTTAGATAAATTCAATTATAACACACACAAAAAAAAAACTAAAGGTTTTGTTATAATAATCACAACGATTATTCGAAGGTAGTCCTTGATATTACTTAACAATACTAACGATAACACAATTACTCTGCGTAGCTAACTGTTCTGATATTGAATAGAAAATGAAAGATGTCCCAAAGGGATAGAACCGCCTTAATATTGCAAGTACTTTAATTTTATTGATGGATCTAATGATCAACATTTACACAGGGGAGATATTTTATCATTTCTGAACAGATTCTCTAAGGACTCTCAACGTTTACTAGTCTTCACCATATTCTCTCTAATCCTTATTATTGTTCAACAACGAAAATTATTTAACAAAGACTTTGTAGTTTTTAAAATGTTAGAGAAAGAATTCAACATGATCATTCCTAAGAGACATTTGTCGACCATTAACAATAATGGGGTATCGAAATGAAAATTTGATACTCAAATAAATGGAATAATAGAAAAAAAATACCTTTTGTTCTATAACATCCATCTGCACCTGGGTCTTGTATTGTTATGGAAATGGAAAGAAATCAACGATGTTTCATTTGAATACGAAAAAAAATCATCAAATTTGATTTGAACATACGAGTCTCATCATTGATAAGGTACACATTTAGATTGTATTAAATTGAAATTTGCTTTAACCAGAACGTGAAGATCAAACAACGGAAATATTTGTTTGACTTTTGTAAAAATGTTAATTTAACAAAAAAAGAAAAACGACAGAGAAACGTGCATCAAAGAAATATCGAACGAGCTACGTGAAAAAAATATAGTTTATCGATTCACTACCATACAAGCAATCAATACGCCTATGGAAATTCGCTAGAGACCAACAACTGAGTCCATTTATCTTTGAAGTTTCGTAATAAGTTGCGATATTATAACTTTGTTGACATATTTTTCCAATACTTTTATGAATTCTATTTGAAACGATTGATGGAAGTTTTTTGGAATTTGTGTGACAGTTCATCAAAATTCTGACAAATTTGCATGTTACCGACTAATAAAAAAAGTTAAAAACAAAAACTAAAGTCTAAAAATTAAGAGGTCAACATCACTGTTGTTTTGTTTAGTTTACTAGTCACGTTTATAATTGACAACAACAACACATTTTGACTGATTTCCAAATTAGAAACATTGGGACAAAGCTGGTACTAAATTGTTCTATAGTCGGATGATTTTAATTTGGTGGACTTGACCGGCTCGCACGCATTGTCCAAGGCTAAGCCAACTTACGCTATGGAGGAAGGCTTACGTTGCTCTGAGTAAATAAGTGGTCTCTATGGCTTGTGTCTCTTTTTTAATTTTATTTTAAAATTAAAGTCGACCAAATCAAAATCGACACGCTATAAATACTTAGTTATTTGAACAAATAAAAACAATTTCGCACCACATTCCATCACGAATTCGATTTCAATTTGGTAAAACAATAATTTTAATTACGTGTACCACAATTCTAGATAGAAACATAAATTACTTTTTCTAAAGTTTTCCATTTATTTTCCCATTCACAATTTTCAAAAGGACCAACGTAAACATTTCCACTAAATACTAATAATACAATACGATTGGGGATTGAATACCAGATTTTGTGCGATTATTGGAAGTGTTGTTTTTTAATTTCACAATTTTATCGATTTTACTAAATCCGAATTTACTGAATTTCAATTGTAAAACAAATATGACCGCAATCAACTTTAATTCAAATTATACAAATTCGATTTATATTTACGATATTTTTCAAAACCAGTACATTAGAAATCTATTTATTATAAATGGGGCACACCAACTAGCGAGTCGGCAAACTATAAGTGTACTGAGGGTATACCTTAATAGTTTAGGTATAGTTATTTGTATAACAAACGCGAAAAGTATGCTGGAGTTACTGCGCATCATATTTCGCACATTAAATAAATTAATTCACGTGTTAGCCAAATAAATTTTCAGTCAACATTTCAACATCAACGAGAACATCGCTTCAAATAAATTTTACGCTCGAAATAATAAAAAAACAATCGGCTAATAGATTTAAATTAGAGTGGAACAATATAACAGGAGGCAAAAAAAAATAGATTGAATAATGTGAAAATGTGGAAAATTTGTAGGTCTTCTATTTAAAGTCAGTGTTTCGTTCTCATATGTATTCATAGTTAGATAAAACTGAAGATATGTTTTCTGTATTCTACATAGTTTTTTGTGGGTTTATACTAAATGACTTATCGATTAAATCTTACAGACATTAGCGGAGAAATTGCTGATATTTAGAATCATTGTTCTCAATAACGTCAATTGACCTATTTCGATGCTATGTATGCAAGCAAAGTTTTTCGACGAGTTTATAATTAGAATAACAAGTATAGTGAGATGTCATTCAAACTAAACGAACAAAATTAAAACGATAAAAGTTCCAATTTTGTCAAGATAGCATCTATATAAAATTTCCAAGTGAAGCACCTATCTGGGTTTGTGGAGAAAAACGATTAATCGATTCGTCGAATGAATCGAAAATCGAGTCGATTCAAATCGATCTCCATTGTGAGTTAAAGTGTCGATTCAAACAGTGACAATAAAATTACTGAGTGAGCTAGTAAAGTCAGGTCAGGTTAGGTTGACCGTTGCACACTCAACTATAAAACCCCATAACATTTGGCATACATAAAATATTCCAAATTTTTTACGGTAATTGATTCTAAAAAGTTCACAGATTGATAATTGCTGAGAGGAATTTTTTTCTCTTAAATTATTGCAGATTTTCAAAAAAGGAACCAACATCGTGTTTGAACGCAAGGCAGGATTCTTTTGCTGGAATGCCTTAAATCTGTAGTTGAGCAGCAAGTTCTCTGTTTATTTTGGCACTGGTTTCATTTAAAAAGAGATAAAATGTTTGAATTCCTATAAGAAGTCAAGTTCCTACATATTTTCAATTTACAGTTTCTTTTACTGAATTTGAATCGCTATCTTCAGATTAAATCGATTTTCTTCCCAATATCAGTCCGATTCATATCGATTTGAAGCAGTTCAGAAATTTTGCTAATGAGCGAATCGCACACCCCTACATCTATCTCTATATTTCGGTAATAATTACGTTAGTTATCGATTTAATTTACACATATTATAAGTTACAATATGTCACAACTGTTTCATCTTTAATATCACAACACTTTCAAACTTTGACATCGATTTCTTCCATTACTAAATTCGCTACAAATGTCCTTCCTGTACTCAAATACACTCTACTCAAGTGCCAGTCTAAAACTCCACAAAACTCTTATCTATTTTCTATGCCGATAAAGTGAAAACTCTGGTATTGAAGACCTATCATAAACGTAATAAAGATGAATTTACTCCCAACTCAGTAAAATTTGCTGCATTTCTTTGGAATTTGATTTGGTAATAGAGCTCGATTTTGGAGAAATTACCAAAAATAGTTTTGATTTAAATAAGTCGCAATAGGCGAAATTCAATGTTCGATTTGTAAGACATGCTCCTGTGTCGTCAATTCAATAATTATGCAATTCATATTCCTTTACAGCTAGTAAGGATTATTCTGTAATAACTATAGGGTCATCCAATTTCCTTTGCTAGTATTACAACAGACCTTCAAGTATTTAGTTGAATTCACCTTAAATTTTGTGCTCTAGAAGTCTTTGAATATGGTTAAAAAGCAGTTATCTCTAGTGTAATGGACTCTCTTCTCATTCAAGTGACACACAACCAGCTTCTCTTTATTGACTTCCTTTCTTTTTACAAGTCGCTTTAGGGAACCGCGCTGAAACTTCTTGATAGCAGTGTGTTTTTTTTAACTTCTGTCTAAAAACAAATATTACTTTTTAATGGAAAAGGGGATAGTGATAGACATCAAATTGTGGTTCACTTGTCAAATAAAAGTGAAATTACAGCTAAACTTGGAAAACAAATAATCGTATTAACAACAGAGAATGTCAATTTCTGGACAACCGTTTCCATTTTATTGTGACATAAATGTTTGTCTATATATTCGTGTATTGTTTCAGTATTTTCCGAATTCTGAGATAAAACAACAACAACAACAACACCAACAACAACACGACTACTACAACACCCTTAACCAACGATCGATGGTAAGTTAGAAATGCTCATATTTTATTTTATTACGATTAAATTTCAATTTCAACACAAAATTATAATAATTTTGATTGAACAGTTTTAACCGACCCCTGAACTCTATCGATCTTTGGAACAAATTTCTACAAAGTGAATGCAACTACTCAGGGATTACAAGTGTGTATAATTAATCTTGTAAGTTAAACTTAGTTTATAATTGATCGATGACAATTATCAATTTCTAATAATGTTCGAATTGACTGTTTGAATTATCAAATATTATCTGAATTGAAAGATGCTGTGAATCGTTAGTAATAGGACTCTAAATAGAAGTTTTAATCAAAAAAAGCCCAATGAGACTCAACACAAGAAAACTTCATTAAAATGATGTAAAAAGCAATAAGAAATGTAACAAAGAACTGATTTTAAAAAGCATACATGATTTAAATAGTAGTTATTTGCTTGAATACCATATATTTTATGTACAGTACGAACATATTCGATTTCCTGTCCGTGTATCCTGTAGGATATTGTGTTTCGAATTGATCTTGTGCAAAACAGCGTTCAATTTGAAAATATCATCTCGACACGTTGTCTCTAGGGTGATTTGAAGTTTTAATGGTATCGCAAAGCCGTTCTACCAACCATATTCAAATATTAACAAAAAAAAATAGAGATACAAATGTAAATGATAAGAACAATTCCTATTAGCTATATGAAGCTTTATCAGTTTGGAATGTCCTTAATAAATTTGATCTTGATGAAAATTGCTGTAATGTGTGTGTGTGTGTGTGTGTGTGTTATATTCGAGGAAATAAGGTGAAAGCTGTCTTGTCTTGATGTGGTTTGTTTGTGCATGGGATGGGTTTCCTCTTTCTTTAACAAAATAGAACGATTAAAGCAGCTTTGTTGTAGAGCTTAAAAAGTTGTTCTGTATGTGTAGTGGCCAGCCTTTGTCATTGACATTACGGCAAATCGTTTACTTTTCCTGTTCAACAATCTGCTCAAATACAATTTGTTGTGCTTGTACAATTGCCTTTAAAAAAAAATAGAAAAGCTTTTCCAACAACAATTAGCACCAAATTTTGATTTATTGTGCAAAGTTGTAAAGAAGAATTCAACAAAAGATTTGTCAATATAAAAACTGCAAAACAATAGACAAAGATCTTGTTTTACTGTTGTTGTTAAAGCAGAATCAAATTTAACGGTGGATAAAATTGCTGATGGTTTAAACTGATCCAATTGTGTTGTTGTTCGTCACCAACAAACAAATGGGTATCAATTGTGCAATAAATGCTCCTATTAGTTTTGTTGTTTCATGCAATGAAACTTTCTGAATAGATTAATTACAACAATGTGGTAAAATGGAGACAGTAGGTGGCTTGCTGAGATAAGCGACTAAAACTACCTGCAAACTTTTCGTTGTATGTTTTTGTAAAATGTGAAATTTCAGTATGTTATAATCGTTTCTTGACACTAAACAAAGACTGTATAGAAATCGTTTTATTTTCCCATTTTTCTTAAAGTCGTCGCTTAAAGTGACAAGAACTAACAGTGCAGAAAAGTCTTTGGTTTAATGTACATACAGATGTAAAAGTACAGTCAATGATTACTCTCTGCCTACATTAGTGTCGTCAATTTTACATTTTCGCCTTTTACGGAGCCTAAGGGGATGCTTCCATGGCCCGGCGAATCCCTTCATTCCATGAGGTCATGTCTTTGAGGTTTCTATACAAAAAATTCTTTTCGACCATCGATCTCCTGGCATTCTCAACATTTTTGTTATATTTCGATGCCTCCATCGGCAATCAACCCTCTAACGATCCTGCAATATTCTTTGTTTAACATCTGTTTCTCCCAGTTCTTCTTCGAGATCGTAAGATGGCAAAATATCGATATAGTCGTTTGGCTGAAACTGAAATGAAACAAAATGACGAAAGTGCTCCAAAGTTTTGAACATTATTGTTCCCATAAAAATACGAATTGACCTGTTATACTTTAACAAATAAAAACGTTCAAATATTTATGTTCGAATTTATTGAATGTTTACTCAAATCATCTTAATATACAAAGAATAACCTAATTTTCTGTTTCTGTGGAACGTACGTGTAAATACTTGATAATACTAAAAAAAAAACAATAATTAAATTATCTGGAGCATCTTTACGGAAAACCGATAACGGCCATTAATAAAAACATTTCAAATAAATCTAGTTTAAAATTGAGTTAAATGAAACTTTGAATATTTCATGTTAAATATCATGTTAAATATCATGTTAATATCATAATTTTTGTTATATGATTCACTCAAACAGAAAAAACATTACAGTTAAATAAGGAAATCAAATTTTTGCTTGATGTAAATTCAAGACTTCTTTAAAATGAAACTAGAATTTGGAGATGGTATTAATCTTATTTTAAAGCCTGTTGGTAAATTGAGTGTTAAACGTCTTTAAAGTTGTGAAAACAACGTTAAAATACCACAGATGAACGTTGATGTCATTATTGCCATTGAAGTGGATTTTTTTCTACAATTTAGAAATTAAACTTATCGTAATCTTTTTTTTTGGTGTTTTGTGTTGTTTATCTAACAAGCTGATTGTAAATGTAAGCACCGATAAAGTCGTACGAATAAATTTGAGTACATGTATTTTTTCTAAGAAATTTCATCAGACACTATTGCCAATACTTGATTAATTTTAAACAATTAATGAATTCAAAATATAAGAATCGTTGTCAACAACAACTTATTAGTGACACTTTTGTGAATACGCTATCAACACCAGAAAGAACTGCTACGAGAGCAATTATCTAATGAAAAGGTGCTATTAATTCAACCATACATGAAATGTATGTAAATGGAACGTAGAATATCTAGACTAGATTTAATCGAATGAGAATTTATAGGACAAAAAGAATGAAAATTGCATATTTTTCCCAGTTTGGGAATGAAATTCCGAAAGAAAAAAATTTCTGTATGCAACTTTACATTGCATCATTGTGGAAATAAGTAAAACAGCTGTAAGATTTTTTCAGTAAAACAAAATACGAACTGATTTAATTAATGAATATTAAAATTAAATCAAAGTTTTTCTACCGGTTTGTTCTATTCGATTATCTTTACTATCTTGACAATGTCATAAGGGAAAATACGCGTCAACCTTAGAAACTGAATTCGGGCAGCTGTTACTGACGAACTGATTAAATGGTTAGAACTTCATTATAAATTTCTTGATTCACTTCACAAGTTATAAATGATAGATGACAGTTATTATATGAGAAAGATTGTTAAATCTCACAAGACATACTTCATACAACAAGATTGCGGTGCAATATGTAACATCATGAAATCTTCCAGGAAACACATCCTGAAAACCTTCTATTTTCATCTTTTCTTCTATCCAAAGTCGCAGAGATTTTTTTTGAGCCTTGGTGCTAGCAAAACGAAAGAGTCGAAGTCGAAGTAAATGCTACTATTACCATTTCAAATTTAACACTTCATCAAATTGGGGAAACTAAAGTTTTAGAGAGAATAATGTAGATGTTTCATAAACGAGGTCGTTTATGAGAACAAAGAGATTTTAGATAAGTTTCCATTATAATTTTAGATTATATTATTAAACAGCTTTGGATAAGTTGAACTGCAGTATAAATTTTTATTTCTATATAATAATTCAAAAGTCAAATTGAAATGATATCGTAGTTTTATTATTTATTTACATTTTTCGAATTCAGTTAACATGAATAGTCAATTTATTTTCTTATTCTTCTGAATTTATCAACTTGAAACTGTCTTGTCCAACATATTGCTCGTCAGCAAACTTGTTCAGTTCTAATTGATTTGAAAAACTTCTACGTTTGTTCACTGAACAGAAACTACTTTCATTTAGAATTCTGTTGCACTATTTTCGTAAAAACTTAGTTTTGAAATAAATGTTGAAATGACACACGTATAGAATAAACCTATTAAATATACGAGACTACAATTCATGTTCAATATTAGACATATATCAATTTTATTATCATTATTATGATGACTCCTGTGTTGAATGTTTGAAAACGATTCAATGCTTCTCTCTTGATAATTGTTATTGAACTGTGTCAGTGTAACGTGTTATCCCGAGTCGAAATTAAGCGCCCCAGTAGAGCGTTAATGACAACATTTCCATTGTTTTTTTTTGTATTCATTAAAAACGCTGGAGCTACTCTAATTTTAGCTCCTAAATAGCACCGCAGTAAGTCGTCAACAGTAAAGTAAAGAGCAATAAAGCTTTTTAATGTTTTTAAGAATATTACATTTATTGTTCAAATTATGCCGTAGAATATGGGCGAATATTAAACTTAGCGATTTAACTAGGCAAAGAGTAGCATATCTAGCGAGTGCACTCGGATTAGGTGCTAATCTGATAAATAATTTCCAATCAAATCTGCTAATTGCTGTGTTCGTGCTAACTATTCTCTTTATGTGTAGTAAGTATTTTATATTTCCACCCTCATTAGTATTGTTTAGGGGAACAAATCACTTTACTACGGTAACAATACGAAGGCTATATTCGTTAAAATGTCGATTCAAACAGTGATAATAAAATTATTGAGTGAGCTATTAAAGATTTAAGTCAGGTCAAGTTGACCGTTGCGCGCTCAACTCAAAACCACTCTAACTTTGGAATACACAGAATTTTCCAAAATGTTTAACGGGAATTGATTCTAAAAAGGTCGCAAATTGATGATTGCTGAGCGAAAAATTGGATTTTTTGTTCACGAAAAATGAGAATACCCCCATAAAGTATTGCAGATGAAATAACATCGCTTTCTGATGGTGAATGTTAAAATTTAATACCTATTCGTAAAACATCAAGATATTTTGGTTAAGAATCAAAACTTTTCTTTTTTTTGGTCTTTGCTGAAAAGAGACATTATCTCTAAACACTGATGCATGCACGTTTTCATTAACTCTAAAAAAATGAACCACCATTGTGTTGGAGGGCAAGAGCTACTGTAAAACGTTTTACACGTTCAACTTTTAACTTATCTTGTTAAATTTGATAGGCTATTTTGAGATAAAATCGATTGTTTTTCCATATCTGACCGATTCTTATCGATTTGCCAATGAGCGAATCGCATACCCCTAATGGTAAATCCATTTCGATAAGTTTGACGTGATCTGCTCGATTATAATTATAGATTAAAGACCAACAATTCAATTTCAATCTAACACCTGATAAACACCTTCTAATGCACCTGCACCTGCCCTAAATCCTTATGCAATTAAGAAGCATCAAAAGAAATATTTATTTTAAGAAACAGTTGAAACATTCTCTACTTACATGAGATTTACAACATTTCTCTCAAATAAACACACATAGATATAAACAGGCAATTTCTAAATTTAAATATTATTTAAACGTTTTTTGTTTATTATAACAAAATAAGAATTTAAGACAACGATTCTTCTGGTTAATTTTTTTACTTGAAAATTTAACACTTATTTCAAATTATCATTTAATCAAACTTTTGAAGTACAGCAATTATTGATTTTGGTAGGCATGGGGAAGAGAGAGAGAGAGACATAAATGCATTAAAACTAGGTGAAGCGATATCTTTTACGATAAGTGATGCCTCTATTTTTCCAAAAACTTTCTACTCAGAACTTCTATAATTGAACAAAGAAGTTGATAAAACGTATTGAATGTTAGAAATACTGCATGCTCTACTCAACTTTATTGAGATCTAATAAATCTTCTTTATTCGGAAATATTTAAAGGGTTTTGAAGGGTTTATTTTTTTTTGGTAAAAGTTTAGAAAAAACAACAAAAGATGACCTACATTATAAAATCGATACTATTATAGGTAAATTATTATCGTAATGTTGGATGACATGATGAAAACGCTTTTACAATTCACAACATCATTTGATTTCTACAATTTTATGGTTCGACACACACACACACACACACATGCGTGAATCAATTTAAAATTATGATTTGATGTAATGACGCATTGATGCAATTTTAATCTTATTGAGATCAAAGAGAGCTTACATAGTTGCATTTTATGTCTTGCATCATTGAGATGAGATTTTCTATTTTCTATGTAGCTCATTCTAAATTTGTTTACAAATAAGCTTCATTTTGAATACTATTTATTATTTATCTAAGCTGTTAGAGAGCTACAGAAAAAATCTTGGAAATTAAATTTATTAATTTACCTCTGCAGGTATTTTTGTCGGATAGCGTGTAGGGATACTTTTTTTGTTGTTGACAATGAATCACTAAGATGACCCTCTACTTATCTTTCATTGTTGTCGAAATTCAGGCGTTTTCTGGAAGTGAACGATCCATCACATCAATTTGCGTTTTATTGATACTTTCGCTTCAAAAAAACAAACAACGCCGATATCTCTCCCTGGATACTTTTTTCAGTTGCTGACCGTGAATCCTGTCAACTAAACGATTTAAATGTTAAAATGGTGGAGATACACTAGCGTGCCGAGTCTGTAATATAATTCTTGTCGAAAGTTAGTAGTACAATTTTTGTTGGCGAGCACATTACCAAATTCTGACTATCCGTTTTTGAGCCGAGCATGCCACATGCTAAATAAAAGTACATATCGAAATAAAGGTCAGTTTCGTTAGTGATTCGTTGATGCCTGTAGGTTAGATTATAGGGGCCCTGAACTACGACTACAGTTGATCTATTGTTCTTAACCCTTTGTCTATTAGTATCCCAGAAAAGATATTCTACTTGCGAAATTGATTATTTCTCTGGGGGATTTTCGTCTTACTTCAGCAGGAGACACATTGTCCAAGTTGGATAGTGTCATACGAGCTGATATGCACAGTTTTTTGACATGGTCCTACTATGAGTCTTAATTCGTTTCTACTTAGGTCGAGATGTTTTCTAGCATTCTTAGGCAAATATGCGAATATGTCTGTTGCGTACATGGACACTGTCTCCAGTAGAGCACCTTTGTGCTCCATTCCCATCCATTGGTTTCCTGCCTTTTGTGAGTTTTGGTAGAGCCATAGTACCTGTTCTAGCAACTTGGTCGGCGATTTCATTTCCAGCAAATTCCTCGTGCCGTGGCACCCATGTAAGGGTAAGTTTGTTGCCCGTTGCCAGTTGTTTTAGGGATTGACGACATTCCCAGATGATTTTCAACTTAAAGCTATATAGACCTTTAGAGCTTTCAGTACCGCCTGGCTGCCTGCCAATATATATATCTGCGAACCTTTGAGGTTTCTTCTTAAACACTATCTAGCACACATTTCTATGCCTGTAAACTAAATAAATCTACAAATTGTCGTCCCAACTTGAACGACAAATTCCTTTAAAATGGATCAGTAAAGCCGACAGAAAATAAGTTGAAGCGATCAGTTTACAAGCCATTCGTATTGTGTTCATAAACTCATCTCAACTAGTGTATCTCCACCCTTAGACGTTTAGCACATAGCGTTTGCGATTTATCTCTTTAATTATTTCAATTTTTGCGATTTTAAATAACGAAACATTTCTATTACTGACAAAATTGGATTTTATTTAATATATAATAAATGAGGTATTTTCCATTTGTGCAGGGTAATATAAAAGTTAACATGAACAAATTTCACAAATCTCGTTACAACAAATAGAAACAAATAAAATCTGCCAAGTAATAGTTTGTGAGTTTCAGAAATAATATATCAGTTTTTTATTCATGACCATATACGTATAGCTATTTGTATTTATTTTTTCATAGTCTGGCAAAAAAACCGTAATCCTTCTATTGTTGTGTTTCATGGTAGGCATTTTTATTCACAACGTGCATGATACGATATTCGTTTGTCAAACAGAAAAAGAACAGAAATAACAACCCCTCATTATCATTAACGCGGAATAAAGAAGAAGAAAAAACGTATATGTTCTAACATTATGATAATGTGACCAACAATTTCAAGATCTTTTATAATCGCATTTCGAAATACCTCAATTCCAATGATAAATGTTCATAGAACTGCAAAATTTTAATGATGTATATGGATAGTATAACAGAAATATTTTATTCGTAATATTTATGTTAAAATGTAAGTGGCATTTGTGATACAACCACAAGAAAATATTTACCATAATTTCAAACTATAAAGAAACATTTCTGTAATTTCCATGAAAGATGACTTTTAAAGATTCGTTGACGTTGCCTAAAGTCTGTTATATTTTCCCTACAAATAAAAATGATAGATAGATATATACGAAAATATTGCAGCTGTTTGTATTTCTGTTCAATTTACTTAAAATACAAAAACATGAAATGATAATACACTGTCTGTCTACATATCTCCTTGATAACAAAGAAAGAAATAATTCTTTCTACATGTATAGACGCATCTTATCCTTTAGGGACACAAATGTATTATTTGATATACTGACGTCAAAAAACTACTATCTAATAAATAATAAATTTATTCGACTTTATGTGTTGTTGTTAAACTTAGTTTGCACAGTGGCAACATATTGCAGACGTTGTGCAGCATGCATCAAGAGTACGGGATTAGTTTCTTCTAGCTTTCGGAATTTTTTTATCGTATTTTCCAACATAAAACAGTAAATTGGATCCAGAGACGCTTATGTTTAAACAAATTTTGTTGTGTTTCTTACGTTAATCTATCACCAATAAAACGCTAAAAAGTGCCATTTACATGAAGACAAAGTTGTAAATTTTTTATAGCAGTTGAATGTGTGTGAAACAAAGTCTTGCTGTTGTTGTTTTCGTTTGCTTTGATTATTTTTAAAAATTGTCCCGTTACTATGCTTTTCACATATTGAAAATATTTACTGCACTCGAATTTCTCTAGAGGCAACGCAATTTGATTGCATCAAAGACGAGGAAAAATTAAATATTTACCTGAAACTATAATAGTTGATGGGTTGCATTTTCCATTAGATTTTATGCATCTAAATTTAATTAAACATTCCATCTATACAACAAAGGAAACTAAAAATAACAAATAGAATTAATTCAGCTTCTGTTCAGTATTTTGTTTTTGTTGTAAAGTATTATTCTGATAAATATTGAAACAATTAACAAACATTAACATTAGTGTATCGTAGTATGTTTAATGTGTTCTACGTCTTTACTTAGTACGTGAGTGCTTTGTGTAATGTTTCAAATGCATTTTGTGTTGAAGTCGATAGAAACGTCGAGTGTGCTTGTGTTCAAAATAAATACAGTACCACCCCGTTCGTTTACGCCCCCTCAATCACTTACGCATCTTCTCACTTTTACGATCCTTTGCGACTGTTTTATGATTGTAAACTGAATTAAAAAAACAACTCGACCTATTTGAAATTCTTTGTTTACCACTGAAATTACTCTAATGTTTAGATTTATATACAAAAAAAAAACAAATATTCAAACGTACAGATATTTAATGAGACAGAACACAACAAACTTCGATAGTTTTTGTCGTCTCGATTTTATGCATGAAGGCGTATTGTGAAAGTTTCAACATCAATCTGAAGTTATCTTATCAGTACCAAACTTAAATAGTTTAAGGAATTGTCAATCATTGTAATGTCGCTTTGAGATTGCATCGGCATCTTCGCATTTTAATTTCTAATCTAATCATTTTAGTAAAATATGACAAATATTTACGTGGAGATACATCTTAAGCTTCGATTACATTGAGCGAGTTTACTCGCTGCTAGCTGACTTGTAAACTCGCTGTTTGACATGCGCCGTAAACAAAAAGTGGGTCGGCTAGTTTACAAGATGTGTGTAATCGAAATAACAGAGCTAGTAAACTAGTGGACTAATTAGTAAACTCGTGAAATAGCGACTTGTTAACTCGCTCAATGTAATGATGCTTTACTACTGACTGTTTCTAAGGCTTACTTTCAACAACTTGCCTTTGATGTTAGATAATCAACAATAACAAATAATCATTTGATTAAACAAACATCAACAATTGCAAAACTCTTTCATTGTAATGTACGTAAACATGATTATAGCACGTGAATTAATTTAATAATTAACTCTACCTCGAAGCCACACAACACTTTTTATAAAGAAAGTTAACATTAACGATATAAACTAAAAATTATAATTAAACCGTAATTAATTCCATTAGCAAGTTAAACATTTCAAAATTAAGAGAGAGAGTAAAGTTTGTTTTACATTTTGCAAACGTTATTTAGATCTGGTTTGTATTTGAAATTTAAGAGGGACCAGCTAAACTGTTTTATGCCACCCTACTTTTATATTAATTTAAAAGTTATGATTTCAAAATAACACTTAAATGTGTGACATGACAAAATTATTCTGCAGAATAAGTTATTCTTTCGTTTAAAAGTCAAATTTTGTTTAAATGGATCGACAATATTACGCTCATCGACATTCACAAGTGTTTCATTCAATTCAATTGAATTCAATTCAACATGTTTCGTACATCACAGTTTTTCCAGATATTCAAAAATTTTCAATGAGACGACTAAATAGAATGCTAATTACAAACTAAAAAATGCAAATGAAAACCATAACGATTAACATCCTAGGACCCAATTTATCAGTCAGTGGATTTGAGGTTCCTTTTTTTGCTAACTGAATCCTCTTGTTGTCCTTTTACCCCAACAATCCACATTATCCATACTGTTATTTATGAACACATACTTGATATCCAAACAAGAAAACAACCTAAAGATTAATGATAGTAAATTAGGGTAGCAAAAATAGTGAAGATCTTATCACAAACTTTTTTCATCCATCACGCCTGAAACAATTTTTGCTGTAATCGTCTCACGATTAAAAGACATTTGAATTTGTCGCATCTTTTCCTTTCAATTCTACTTTTCTATATAAGTCTCAATTTTCATCCAATTTACACATTTTAAAAGAGCATTTATTACATTGTTTCATTTCATTCTATTCCATTCCCATTTAAGTTATCAAAAACGGGACGCTTAAGATGACGAATCTGTTTTTTGTATGAAGAGACAATTTTAGTGATCTTACTTTATTTAATTGCCATTTCTAATTAGTAAAAATTGATAATCCTGTTATATTGAATGTCACATCGTGAAATAAATTAAACTAATTAATCAGATAGAAGAGTATAATCTAAATATTTGATGAAACCCAGATTAAATTTTAAAATTTACAATTTATTCATTTAAGTTTATTCATAGTCTTGTGTATTCAATTCGCTTAAATAAAGGTGAGCAGTTACGCTACATATTGAGTAATAACTAGAGAGCGGGCATAGAAATCCGCCTTTACTTGTCTCGCAGATGTCGTACGATTGCGGCGCGCCAGGGACTGGCCATTGGTGTAGTTCGACGTTTTCAATTCGAAAAGTACAACCATTCAGTAATATTATTAAATTATTATTTAAGTATTAAACAACAATCTTTATTTCGTTAATTTTGGCTCAGTTTAAATTTACTTACGATTGAAATTTTGACCATAGTGGGCTGCACACATGTTCGTTACACCTCCGTGAGATTTTATTGACAATACTTGTCACTATTGCAACAATATACTCTGTAAGTTCATCGATTATTACACAATCGTTGTCTGCATCTTGTATGTTTCGTACAATTGTAATATAGTACGTTGTGCAGATATTACCGCTCCATTTAGGGAGCCAAAATCCAGTCCTAGATTATAGCTTAGTAAAAAATGTTTAGGTATTTTGTATCTAATTACTTTCGGCAACTTTGCTTGCAGAAACAAACAACAATGATAACCTCTTTGCTATGCTCAACATGAACAATTGAAGACATCCCAAATTCAAGTATATATCCCTATAAACTTCGTTAAGGCCCTTGTTTGACCTAATAATGCCCTACAGGCTAAAGGACGTTCTGTATTATAATGAAGCTTCTTTCAACTATATTATCTTATCAAAAAAGCTACACTTTATATTAAGTTAAAGGATAGGATGAATTTAATGATGGAGACTATTCATTAAAAATATTATAATCACTAATGACTCCTCTACCTTTTCTGTTATAAAATGCAATGTTCGACAATAAAGCGCTAAATTTTCGACAGGTGTGTCACAAAATTTTACCATATTTTGAAAAATTCTACATATACCAATGACCATTCGATGTATTT
The DNA here is from genome assembly GCA_028455855.1 of Meloe dianella. NCBI lineage: Eukaryota > Metazoa > Arthropoda > Insecta > Coleoptera > Meloidae > Meloe > Meloe dianella. Next base: position 5,157,940 of record JAPTHL010000008.1, on the reverse strand, counting down.
CTCAACATCAATAGTAAAGCAGTTTTGTGTTGTTTCAATATATTTGTCAACTTTGGATTTGACGTAAATCTTTCCGGAACGTTAACTAATTATATATTTTTTTTTGATATGATTGATAACAATGTTGCAGAATAAATCAATATTGGAAAGCTTGTTTGTTTTCCTTCTAATAAAGCGAAATAAAGCTGAGTTTTATTCAGGATATAGTCAAGTAAAATCTGCGATGACATTGAGATAAAACGTTACCTCTGTCAGTACGTTTGAGTAGGGAAAGGGAGCCTTGACGGTTACGTGACAGAAGAATCTCGTTATTTCGGAAATATGTAAGCAGTGGCGTAACTACCAGAGGGTACTTCTCTACTCAAGAAACTTTAACGTGGCATAATTCTAATTATACGTCGTCTAGGAAATGGGTTGCGGTTACTGCTCATTTCACTAAATCCAGACGGATTTTCTACGATGTCGGACCTATAAATGGGGGCGAAGATGATCCTGACAGAGTGTGTCGTAATTATTCTGCTAATTGGTCCATGCAAAATGTTGTTGAATTGAAGTTGCACCACTGTATGTAACATGTACGATAATTCTCAGTTCCCCAACAAATCATATATCCCTAATATTTTCTACTAAATCAGAGAGCTATCTCCATTGATTTTATTTCAATACTCGCATAGTTGAATGTGTTTTTAAATTTCAGACACCAAAAAAACAAGCAATATTTTTATCGAATTTTACTCACACTAGAGCGTTTATTTATTAATCTCAAATCGAAAAGTGATTGCATCCGTTTGTCAGAATAATAGCCCAACAAATTACTAGAAGAAAATGTCAACATTTTTAATATAATCAACTCAGCTGTATAAGCTAACGATTTCTCTTGTAGCTTCTCGCCGACATCAATTTATAAAACACTAAAAATACCACAGCTGCAAGATTGTAGCGAATAGGAGCGATATCTGCAAATTTTCATAAATTACTTTCAGCGATAACGGCTGTAATTTGTTTTCAAAACAACAATTTCTCCAACTGTATTTTCAAAAGAGATGCTTGCACATGTTTACAATAATCAGTCATTTACGAATTGGTACAATTTTGAAAAATACACACAATATCCACCGATAACAAAAAAAATAATTTGTTATTCTTTAACGTTTACGCATTTCCTTTAAATTTGTTGATGAAAAAGTCAAATAATAAGGGCATAATTTACATTTAGCAAACCGCAAATATACATATGTATACACAAAAAAAAAGAATTCAATTTACTTACCAATATAAAATAATATTAAATATATAGAACAGCATTTTAGTAAAACATTAAAATATCTGAAATCTCTCATGCGTGAACACAGACCATCATCATTCCTGAAAAGATAATTTCGATCGAGAATCTAAAGTGCTTTTAAAATTCAAATTACTAAACTTATGTTGGTGACACAATTAAATAATTTGCGACAAAGACACATGATTCAAGTCTCATGAATTGAAATATAAATAAATTCTATTGTACGACTAACAATTTCCGTAAATTTCGCCCCCTTTTTCTTGCAATTCTTTTAATGAATCACAAATATAAACGTGCATGGATGTTATCATAACTTTTACAACGTAAAATAGCAGCAGTAGAACAACAAATTTAGCTACAATTTACAAGAAGAAGAGAAAAAGACACTGACATTGGTGGATTCGTGGAAGATTTTCTAATTTTGCACTTGCCAAAGCCATGCCAACCCAAGTCGAAATTTACCGCCTCAGTTGAGCATTAAAGATCTCATTTCGATTGTTGTTTCTCATGTCCTTGTTCATGTTCTAAAACGGAGGACCTATTCGTATTTTAGATATTATTCGTTCAAATTCGGTTTTCAGTAGCGCCTCAAGTGTGTAAATCGTCGAACAACTGCCTATTTGAGGTGTTATTGAGGTTCTAGATATATACTGTCTTTATTATTTTAGATGTCCTAAAATAGCGCTTCCGGGTAGGTATTCACAATTGCGACCGGGGAAAGAAATCTATGGTTGTTACCATCAATCTGGTTATTTTATTGGCATTTTCAAAGCTCATATCACGATTTGAGAAGCACCGAGATATATTGATATCTGATATTCTGCAAATTTATTTAAATACCTGTCATTTATTTCTACAGTTGAAGAGAGATTAGGAAATCGAACACCTATGTGGTCGATTTGTATCAACAAGTTTAACTGCTTCACGTACGTTTGTGGAAATTCAATATACAATTCATAACGGACGAACATATATTTTACGATATGATCTGAAGTATTTGCTGTATTTTGCATTGTTATACCCGCCGACCTCTGTCAAACTTACTCAATTTATAAAACAACATAAACCATCGTCATAATAGTAAACAATTGGATGGGATTTACGATACTGTCTACGATTTATCTGCGATTTTGATAAAACCGAAACTAAATTTTGAAATTTACAAAATAAAGGAAACATCAACAGCAATAACACACAACAGAAAAATAAATTACACTAGCTGGAAATGCAAAACATTGTTATAATTTGTTGTGTGTAGGCATTTAGTTTAATAAAATATTGACGTCATTCAAAATTTCATTAAAATAACGTAAAGATGCCCATTAATTTTACAGAATGCACAGAATGAAAAACAACAACATCAAAATTGAGTTGGAACATTATCATTGAAAAGTGTTAGGCCACTGGTGTGTGGGGGATCAGCTTAAAAATGACGGGCAAAAGAGGGTAGGTGTTTTTAATTTTGTTGACGGCAACTCCTAACAAGAAACTTCGAATCTGTCCAGGAATTTGCATAAAAAATTCTAAAATTATGCCGACAAACTACAGTGAATCTAAATCCCCTGTTTCGTATAAATATTGTTCGGCAGGAACTGTACTTCCAGGCATTTTTAATCATTGAATCTCATTGGAAATTTCTTCGTTTCCCCACACTGTCTCCTTGACAAATCTAATAATAATTCATCAAAATTCTACGTTCATTTCACTACAGATGAACTTTATTATACGGCAATGTGTTAACAACAAAATTGATATTAAAATAAGCCACCATCATGTCAGCAAAATAAATAAAAAACAATTAATGTTGAACATTTATTACAGATGCTGAATTGGTGCGGAACTTCTATTTTCAAACAATGACAAAGGTAATTATAACGAGACATCGCAACATTCTCATAAAAAATCTCGAGACTGTTTTTATGCCAGAATTTTCTTATTTACAACATATTTACACTGACAGTTTCTTTTATTACATGTACATTTTTAATAATACAAAGTAGAACAGATAGGGAATAAAACATTTGGAGAAAATGAGGGTAAATACACAGAATGCGACATATTTGAAAATTCCACGTGGATTCATTTGTGATTCAAATATATATTGTCGTTGTTGTGCTTTTTGGTGTGTGTGCGTTAAAAGTATGTGTTCGTTTAATTTAGCTGGGTACCTTTGATGTTTATATGCATTTTAATTTTCAATTATCTATACCCAGATAAGACCTCACTAAATTTACATAGGCGTAATGGAAACAAGTTTGTTTTTGGGTAAATGTTTGTGTTAGTTTACCACGAATTAAGGTTTTCTAAAGATTTCGAATAAATAAATTGATTTAAGTGATCAAAATAACATATATACATATATACTTATATACAACTTTATAAATGTAAATAATCATGACGTTCAAGTTTCAAAGGAAAGAAAAAAAATTCGAAAAAATCAAATCAGGACCAGTGTGAAAATTTGATCTTATTTTAGAACAACTATTTGTGATGTTGAAATGATGTCTGTTGTTTTCCATACAGTCTACTTCTGTTCAAATCATTGAAAACTGTTTGATTTTGTTGTGTTGTCAATTAATGTCATCATTCAGCATATCTATAATTACAAGATGACAATTGGCAATTTTAAAATGTAGATCTTGATGTTATAATTAGTGATCATTGTTTTCAACAAATAGACAACGATAATTGTAAGTACTGATAAATATTCTATGTTAGAGATGATGATGATGATGATGATTGCTTACATTTAGATTGACGTGTACAAACTAAAACTAAACATTAACAAATGGTATTCGGAATTGACAATTGAAATTATCCAGACATTTAGGTACATTTTAAAAGTCACATCTTTTAATAAACCACACAGTATCGATGCAGAATTGTGCACATTAACAATCTAAACACAACAAGTTTTTTTTTAATTTTTTGAACAACACGAATTAACACTACCAAAACTGTCACAAGAAATTCACGTTTTTTATTCACAGCTGGAATTTCCATTTAACTCATGCCAAACCACAAATAACAAAAATTGGACTTGATTCAATTGGGAATTCTTTCATTTTGTATATGTTCTTTATATGTATGTATGTATGTATCTACCGCTATACATTCCAATTCGTTAAAGCTATTTTTTCTGACATCTATATTATTCGAGTTAATTCTACCACATATTATTTGGATATTTTCGCTATTTTTACTTTATTCCCCATTTTTATTAAGGTAAGAATACAAAGAGAACAAGATAACAGTTATTATGTAGCGCACGTGTCTGTGTACTTTGTTTATTTTATGATTAATATGTTCCTCATTTTTCTTTTTGGTCCATGTTTCATAGTTGAAACACTTGGGAATTATTTTGTATCACAGGTAACAACTCCAACATAATTTCTCTCATCTTATCGTTAAGTCAAACACAAAAAAATATATCATCCATAAACAGTTCTCATTTTGTTAATGTCAAATGACTTGAAGCATAAATATGCGCTCTATTTTAATATATCTAGATCAAGGTTCCTACTTTAATATTAATGATAATGTAACAAGTGTGGTATGTTTGCAAATTTTGTCTAATTAATGTCAATTTTAACTTGTGGGCGAAGATGGAGATACACTAGATGCGCCGCGTCTGTAATGTTTTGGAGTAAGATTCATGTAGTTGAGACCGATTTGTGAACACAATACGAATGGCTTGTGAAACTGACCTTCATTTCGATATGTACTTGGTTTAGCTTGTTTCTTGTCTTGTTCGTGACATGTTCGGCTCAAAAACGGATCGTCAGATGTTCGTTAACAAGAATTTCACTGTGAACATTACATAATAAGCACGGCTCGCTTAAGATTGCTTCACACGCACGATTAATCTTAAATAATGTACTTAAATGAAATTGCGATGACATTAAACCGACATTTCACTGTTAAAATCACTAATTGGAGTTGGCTCATGTTATTCAAATTTGTATTGCAACAATTCTGGTTACTTTTGTAATTCCTCGCATAAAATGAGGCGTTGTTTACTTGTGGAAATCAATCATCTTCAATATTCTCTGACAAATACAAATGCGTGTTTATTCTCATTAATCATCAGAAGCCAGTAGTTAAGACACTTATCACAGTGTTTTATTTATAATAAACACAACTTACAATGAGTTATTGTAACAAAATTTAACAGAGGCCAGAATTGCAACTTTGAAAGAGTGTTAACGATGGAAGTTCGTTTCTGTAATTCGTTTATCGGCATTCTGATTGAAGGAAGACTCTAGGAGGTATTGCTTAAAACTTAAATCTCTGAGCTCTTAGATAACATTAATTAACGTTTGTTCAGTGTATTCAATAAGGCCTTCACAAAAACCATTTTTGTTTTGTCTATTATCCATCAGTGACCCTTCTTACAAGTTTGTAATTAATTTACAAAAATTTCAATGCAGCAATTTTACCGTGCCGGTTTGATGCAACTTTTTCGGAAAGTAATTGTGTCCTTTTTTTGTGTGTCAACATTTAATTAAATGTTTTTATGTGGATTTGTTAGCATAAACATCCTTGTGTACGTTTGGTTCAAATCTTTGTTGAATATTTGTCTGTATTTTGAAGAAACGGGAAAAATGATTGTGTGCGATTTCGCTGTTAATTGAATTTTTGTTTCCCCAAGATTTCAAGTTGATAAGTTTTGCGTTACATTTTTCAAAATTTCATAAAAACTGATGTATTATTCGTATACATATACGTAATTCGTAATTTAATAGATCAAGTTAGGAGCAGGCACCTAAAGTTATTGAACACGTTTTTGGAAGTTTGCCATGGCAGGCAATTCTTCCAAAAACACAAATAAAAAATAAATGAAAACGTGACAGAGACAGTTGAACTATACCAGAGATAATCTATTATATTCGTGTTGTTGTTTTTTTCCATTTTAATTCGATTTTAATTGGATAAATTGAGGGTTTTCGAATGTAAAAATATATCACGTGTCCTCTCAATAGCGTTATTTGTTTAACCTAACCGTATGGGAACATGATCGAACGTCAACGAGTGATTTCCTTTGAAGTACTAACAACTATCGGATCTGCGCTCAAGCCTTTCATTGGCGTTCGTACCCATTCGATCGCGTCTATGTTTTTTATTTTTCCGTTCGTACCCATTCGTGATCGTTCGATAAATGTGGACGATGCTTTAGAATGTTAAAATTGCGAAAATCTATCGATCACATTATTTCATCGTTGAACTCGAATATTTCCGACTAGACTAATAATAATTAGGGAGCAGACGTATAGTATTACGTCATTTATTCCTAGCAAAACATCAAAAAAAATAATTTCATTCACTAACATCTGTTGTTAATAACTACATCTAAACGAATAAGACGTAAACATATCGTTAATGAGAACATAAAACGTGTTAATTATAAATTCTTTGAATATTCACAACAAAATAATATCAATCACAAAATTAATGTGTTGATTTTACATTAAATTCAAATTGTACGCTCGATTTTGTTATTTCTCTCCCAGAATTCAATATATTTGCACACAACAACTTTAGGGAATACGGTTAAAAAATTTGTTTAGTTGGAGAAAAATCGTCGATTTGTTTCGTAAACAAAACAGAATTTCTACAAACAAAACATTTATAAAATAAATAGCCACGTATAATTTTTATAAATAATAAATGACACAATCACATTGAATTTATTAATTAGATTGTTGTGTATCAATTGGAATTCAATTACAATTGATATTTATAACACATGACACCTGAATAATCGATAATAGAAGACTTTACAAAAGTGCTCTATTAAGCATGGGTGAAATGTGAAAAAATCCTGTCGAGCTTATAACCTAAAGGATATCCCTGGAAGTATAATTAAAAGCATTTAAATGACTAGAGAACCATTAAAAGTCAACCGATTCTTTTTTTTGTTACATTAACTGCTCTTTTCTAATGGGATATGGGAATTCAACCATCAATCTAGTAAATACAGAAAACAGTCGCAATTAATTTGAAATCCCATAGAAACTAAACATTCATTATTCTAGTAGAAATTTGTTTAATACAAACAATTCTACTCTTGTACGTAGTTTTTGCACACAATTGAATAATTTTATTGTAAAGAGAACAGAATAAGTTAAGAAACAAAACTCTGAATATACAGATGAATTTTGAAGATGATCTCGAGTATATTTCCCTAATTCAATTTTATTAATTTAATTGTTGATGTTGTATTTCACAATACACTGATTAGAATCACAATTTGGATATTAAGAGTGTCTGTTGAATTTCTAGTTAGCGTTAATGTCCCTTTATAGATTAGGGTTTGCAATGACGATATAATATTAGAAAATACTCGAATAACCTAAGGGAGAAAAGTAACATAAATAGAATGGAAAAATATAGGGAACTATCATTGATTTTATATTGATACTAAACGACATATTGTTTACAATTTAAGTTTAAACAAAACATATAAATAATACTCGTGAATGTTACGATATATTACATATTTAGGCAGGTATTGAATGTTGTATTTATTCTTCTTTAAAGAAATATAAATTTCTTAGTAAATAAGACATTTTAATTTGAGTACAATTGTAGACAAGAAGAGCTTTCTTGATTTTATTTTTTTTATTGTTAGAAAGAGCGACGGTCAAGTGCTTTGATTACTGAGCTGCCAAACGCCGGCATATGAAAGCAACAAGGGTGAGAGAAATCAATTTAAATTTCCAACTGTCCTATTGTATTCAAGAATATAGGAGGAAACAGGATTTCTCAATCTAGCAACGGCCTTGTTTCATCTTATATACACACACAGACAGCCAAAATAAAAGCAAAACGATATCGGCACTTAATTGTCACCGAAAATAGTTCCAAATTATTGATTATGTTACCTAAATAATAGCTCACTGCGGAGAAATTTCAAAATCTAGAACTATTTATTGTAAAATTTGTAATTAGGTAAGTTGGAAACTATATGAACAGTTGCGGTATAGATCAGATTATGTTTGAGTTAGCTCACAAAAATAGCAAATACACAACTTGGCCCGTGGAAAAAAATGATTAATCATTTCGAATCGTTATGTAAATCGAGTCATCGATTTAAACAAAAAAATGAATCGAAAATCCAGTCGATTTGACTTTGCTAAAGCGATTCAAATGGAACTCCATTGTGAGTGAGAATGTCTATTCAAACAGAGCCAACAAAATTTTGGAATACATAGAATTTTCCAAAATGTTTGACGGAAGAAAAGGCCACAGATTGATAATTGCTGTGCCAGAAATTCGATTTTTTTATTCATGACACACGAAAATACTCCCTTAAATTATTCCAGATGAAATATCTATTTGTGAGGCATCAAGATATTTTGGTTAAGAATCAAAAGTTTTCCTTTTTGGTCTTTGCTAAAAGAGAAATTTCTGAAACTTCAAATGTACACAGGAATACATTTTGACAGAAAGTCAGGTGGTGCTGACAGCTCTTAAGGTCTATAGCATTGAGTCAAAAACCACCTGGCAAAGTCGTCAATCTTTGACACAACTGGCAACCGAAATAGCTGAAAGCTTCACGACCTAGGTAAGAACAAACTGGGACTTCTAACAGACACCATCTCAAAAATCTGGGCAAATTAGACATTGAGATTTATAGACTTTGTGGATTAAGCGATGAAGGTAAGAATAATAGGGCAGCTGTGGTCACGACTTAAGAAGGCTAAAGAAAGACCAATCGAACACTATTATCTAATCTAATCTAATATCGGTACCAGTGAGCGTGTTGCAACTACCTGTGCGAATGTCGATTACACACAGCTATTAAAACTCGCCTACGCTCTCAATTGAGGCTTGGGCGAATATTAAACATAGCGATTTAACTAGGCAAAGAGTGGCATATCTAGCGAATGCACTCGCCCTATGTAAGTGAGCCTTCTACAATCAAATCTGCTAATTGCTGTGTACGTGCTAACTATTGTCTTTATGTGTAATAAATATTTTATATTTCCACCCTCATTAGTATTGTTTAGGGGAACAAATCACTTTACTAAGGCAACAATACGAAGGCTATATTCGTTAAAATGTCGATTCAAACAGTGATAATAAAATTATTGAGTGAGCTATTGAAGTCTTAAGTCAGGTCAGGTTAACTGTTGTACACTTAACTATAAACACCAATAACACTTGGAATACATAAGATTTTTAAAAATCCTTTAATGGTTAGTGATTCTAAAAATTGTTGAGAAAAAAAATCGATTGTTTGTTCATGAAAAAAACTTTCTGAGGCTAAATGTTAAAATTAATTCCTATTTGTGAGACATCAATTTTTTGCTAAAAAAAGAAATTATCGCCAAACACTGATGCTCACAGGTTTTCATTAACTTTAAAAAAATGTACCACCATCGTGTTGAAGGGTAAGATAGGATTTTTTTGTTGGAAGACCTCAAATCTGTGAACAAGTTTTCTGTTTAATTTAGCACTGGTTTCGTGAGAAAAAAAGAAAACAGGTTGAATGTCTACAAAAAGTCGTACACGTTCAAGTTTCCTACATGTTTAAATTAGCAGTTTTTTTTTATTAAATTTGTTGAATCGCTATCGATTCTCTTCCTATTCTCTTCGATTAATCGCCGCACTGTATCGATGTTTTTTTTGTGAATGGAACATCCATTCTTTATAACATTGATTTTAATTTCATTTATGATATGATACAAATGTCGCTTTGCCACAAGAACATCCACCACCTTAGAAAGAAGGATTTGTATGAAGAAAATTATTATTGTTGATGCATTTTGTTGTTGCACTATTGATTAGACATATTTTAAATTTACAGTTTGTTCAATTACATTCGTTTGGCTATCTTCAGATTAAATCGATTCTCTTCCCATATCCGATATTTTTTATTGTGTGAATCGAACATGGATTCGCTGATGAACACGAATCGCACATCCCTATACACAACATTACACTTCGTCTATTTTTATTTGATCAATTTAACGTTCAGATAGCAAAAGTATAGAAAAACAAATAGAAATATAGATAAATTACCATGATGTGTTATCTTCTCTTCTGGCAGCCTAACCGCAAGTCAATATAAAGAAATTAGAAATCGTCCTGAAATTTTTCTTCCACCAAATACACTTAAAAGTTTTGTATCTATAATAAGTTCTCTTGTAGTCACTTTCACATGTTTATTGGTTATGACATATCTATGAAAATATGCCTAAAGAATATAATATGGTCAACCAAACGAATAATGTCGAATTTATTTTACTTTAAAGCGGAAACCCTGAAAACCAAATACACTTGTAATATATTTAAAATATAATAAAATAAAATTAGATTATACAATAATATGCAGATATTGTAAGTCTACTAAAAAACTATCGAATACAATACAAGAATTCAAATTATCAATTGTACGAATAAGGGTAATTTAATATTAAACCCTTATAACAGTTTAATAAAATATATATTGGTATACTGTTCGAAATAAAAGATCCGGGAAAAGACGTGACCCGATTGATAAATTGTCAAACAGAGATTTCCTATTTATTTTCATCTGACAATAATCATAAGGGATAAAAACAGTATAATTAAAATTAACCGATATTAATGACTGTATTTATGATAAATAAAAAAAAATCTACTAGAGGAAAACAATACTCGCATACGAATTCTTAACGCTAGCGGAAACGCTTGTGATGTTCGACTAGTTATTAATAAAACAAAAGTAGTGTATATAAAACTAAATGTATTGGCCATATTGGCTTATAAATGTTATATTATCTGGTGTTTCGAATGGTAGAGCAGTGTAAATGGCCATACCTAACGGAGGATTGGTGGCCAACCCCAAAGGTGGCATCAATATCAATAGTTATGTGAGTCAGTACGAATCAAGTCAAGACTGCACTTATTTTGAAATTTCTGGTCCTTCTAATAATCTTCTCAACACCCGTTAAATAATAATAGTAATAAATAAAATTAAATACTAAACTATTAGTGTTGTGCCAAGGACTGTGTAATATGAAACACGCATTTTAAGTGTTTCTCAATTCTCTGTTAAAGTTCAATTTGATAGAAACAATAGTTTTGCAATAAACACTAACGGTAGTGGTTTAAATTTGGATACAAATGAAAATTGAGTAACACCTTATGTTGTTTGTAATGATCAAACCAAACAACTGTTCTGTTATGTCTGAATAGAAGTACTTAAATTCGTGTTTAAATAAAATTCGATACGGTCACATTTTATAGATTCTGTTACATTTAAGAAGATCTTATCAATTAGTGCTTTTAGGCTACGTTAGTCGAACAAATTGTTTCTATAATTGCTCAACTGTAAACTGATATTTAACTATCAATCTACTGTGATTGTGACCTAACTAAATTGAACATCGCATCGTTAAAAATAAGACTGAAGACGTGTTTAAAAGCCCTCATGTTATACATCGTAAATGACACGTTTCCAACTTAAAAGAGTACTTCAAATAAATCTTATAAAAGCCGAGTTGATCTGTAGTCTCTTTTTGTTTTGTTATCTATCAACAAATAAAGAAACGAAAATTTTCACAATAAGATATATAACAGAACAAGTGTAATGTGCATCATTCATTTGAACACTCTTCTGATAGAAATTTTGCAAAACAATGAATAATGCATTCGATTTGGATATTTTTCGTCAATAAATCGTGTACATGGTATTCAAAGATTCGATTCACACATTGGTATTACATTAGTTTATTTGAATTGCTAATGTTTTGTGAGATTTTATCGCTAAAAACCATATAGCTAAGGGTATTTCAGACCGGTTCATCTTCCCTTTCTAGACTTATCTTAAATTATCCCTATATTCCCTAAATATAAGGCTCGTGTAACTTTGCCATTTACTTTTGAACTAAAGTTGGCTCCAATAACGAACTCATGCTACCAATGCTTTTCGTATAGTGTCAAAATCTGCCTATAAGACCGTGATTTAAGACAAGTTTCGAGAGGAAGGGAGGATGAACCGGCCCTTAAAAACATATACCTATATACACTATTAAATATTTTATTTCTATAGGAAATAATTCGATTTTTGTCTGGCTTATTACGAACAAAGACAGAATTACATATCGTAAGTGTGACAATCTATTTGTGAGTTTCATATTATCTGTTTTAGATCGCATTAATTCATATAAGAGTGTCAAGTGTGTGAAATGTTGAAAAATCAAAGTAAACGTAAAATTATGAATTATTTGTGGAAAATTGCTTTATTAGTCTCAATTTTTAAAATATCTTCCAAAGCACTTTCCGTATACACTGCACATTTATGATTCTTACAAATGTGTAAAGTTAATGGAACATTAATTTTCCTGTTACGATGTGCCTGTGCATAGAATTTCCTAATGGTATAAATTTGAAATAAGAATAAAGTTTAAAGGCATCTACAAACTAATATATTGCTCTTTATGCATCTATTAACACATAAAAATAAACACGAAGTAATTAATTATTACAACAATTAGAATTAATTAATTAATGTTCATTGTTCTGTAAAATGGCTGAACAAATTTTACGATTGAATAATAATTGTAACGGTAATCAGGAATAAAATAATATCGTTTAAGCTTTTTACGGTTTGGTTATCAAAAAAAAATAAAAATAAAAAATTCATTCACATTATCATCGATTTCTGTTTTATATTCGTTTTATTTTGAATAATATTTTAAATTCAACCGAAAATAAATCAAGAGATAATTTCCGCTAATTATACAAAACGGAAATCAACGAAAGCTAAATTAATGAAACATTTATTTTCAAAACCTTTACAAATCAACAACAACAACAGAAAGACTTAGCCGCGCTTTTCCACTTTCTTGACATTTCCTTCGGCTATTGTCTTTCTAATTTATAAGATTCACAAAAAAAAGAGAACTACCAAACAGAATTAAATTAGTCACACAATATCCTTAAGACGATAAATCTAAATTAGAAAAAAGAAACAAACACATTAATATTATTGCAATATTCCAGTACAAACTTGAGTCGAAATTTAATGCCTCAACAGAGTCTGAATTTTTAACAATAACTAAGCATCGGGGAGCGTTATTTTACTACATCCCGTGTAGTTAAATTTAGTATAATTTAGAAACTCAATTGCACCTCAAATAAACGATTTTATTGAATTGTATCTATGTTAACCATGCTTACAGATTGTACAAAACTTCCCCCAATTTTCTTCGTTGTTTAGTGATATCTGGAGCCGAAATTTAGGACTTCAATAGAGCCTGGATTTCAGGACCTGGAAACACTAGGACATTCTGAGTAATAAACAGTAGAAAACAGTAAAATCTAGATTTTCAATAGCACCTCGAATAGGCGGTTTTTCTACGATTTGCAAACGTCTCAGTTTTAATTCTGTATATTAGGTTTTTGAGGTGCTATTTAGGGACTAAAAGTCCTTCGTTTTTAGACATTACTTTCACGAATGAGCACTTTGAGATGCTAATAAGAGCCTAAAGACAATGGATCTGAAAAATAACAATAGAAATGTGATCTTTAAGGCTCTACTGAGACGCTTAATTTCGACTCGAGAATATTTCAAATATTTTCCGCCTTTCTTTGTGTAAAATAGTCTGATTTTTTCGATTGATTTTCAATGTATCACTTTTATACACAGTTTGCTATAATTCGCTTTTGAATATTTACCATCAAAATGATGATGTTGTTAAAAAGTGACATCTGAGTGAATACTGATTTTCAATTTATTGGAAATTGTTAGGGTTGCTGCTTGGAAAGTTTGCATAATAGCAAACAAAATTCAATAGTGATCTTTTTGTACACACACACTCACACACGCACGCATCACTGAAAGTTACAAAGTTTTATATCTTACCCTTTACGTATAGATGTTTTCTTTTGATTCCCTCGACATTTTTGTATCGACAAACAAACGTGATTTTATTTATTTAAAAAAATTTAAAGTTGTACACGATATCGGCTTACACAGTTAAAAAAGATCATCTTTTCTACTGTATGTAAATAAATTATCGGTATTTTGTTTCCGTACATGTGCGATTTGCACAGTAAAAAAAGAACGTCATAGAAGATTAATTTTCGCACAAATAAAGACTACAAATATTATTTGGAAGTTGTGTTACTATCAAGTTCAAAGTCAAGCAATCTTAAAAGTGGAGATACACTAGCGAATCGAGCTTGTCATATAATGTAAACTACACAAATGTGCAAATTGTCGTTCCAATTTGAACGACAAATTCCTTGGAAAAGCAGCCGTTCGCATTGTGCTCGCTAACAAGCCCGTCTCAACTAAACGAATCTCACTCCAAGCATGTTACATTACAGACTAGGCTTGCATAGTGTATCGCTACCCTCACATAAACAATATCGAGAATTTCCCATTTGTTTGAAACGAAACACATAAAAGCACCGAAAAGGAGACAGCGGTAATTCCTGAAGAAAAATCAGATACATGTACATGTTAGAGAGCGAAGAAGACAGATAGAGATCAATAAATTATTTAGGATTACTTTATCAATTTTTTTGCTGTATATCAAAAAATAATCGCGACAAACATGTGTCAGAAGACACTAACAATACGGGAATAAATGACTCCCTATTGACCAATCGTGCTAGATAAATAGTATCAACAGATACCGTAATTTTGAAATCATAAATATTTTCAACAAAGTCATTTCAAAGGATATATAACTACGAATTTTACTACAAACATAAATTTTCCCCATTTCTTGCAGGATTTATCTAGAGAGAACGGAATGCCGTATAATATGAGACAACAACAATTCTCATGAATATTCAAATAAGACAGAACTATGACAAATACAATCTAACAGATTAGAATTCACAAGCTAATCATTAAATTCTAGCCTATTTGATAATAAATCATTCTATCTATTTATACACACAAAATTGCAATTTACAAATTCGTTAATTAATATTGTAAATATGTATTATAACATTAAGAAAATCACTAGAATTGCTTGTGCAATGCAATGAAAATTGGGTGAACGTTTCAGTTTTCGATTAAAAAATAAATAAATTTAATTATATTCGAATTTCTTGAGATTCCAGTAAATAGGACAGTATTTTATTCATCTCACATTTGTTTTTTTTTTAAAGTATCAAACTAAACTTTTAAAGCCCCTATATTTGGAGGATGTCAATTAAAGCTCTGACTGTAAGTCAAATAAGACTATTTAACAATACAAACATTTCCAATTTACATCAATAAGACTATTAATAAATCTATTGAATCATTTAAATGTAATCAATTGAATTATTTTATAGCACCATCAATATTTATTGAAAAGATAATAAAAAATTTTTTTTGTAATGATTAAATGAATATTCTAATTAGAACATACGCTTTTGAATTCATCAAAAAGCACATGTCTTGTAATTTAATTAATTAGGACAATGATGGGTAATCCCGATAGAAGGGTAATTCCGATACTGTCGTTTTCTTGTAAACCGTAATAGAAATTTACCTATTTTTTTAATAAGGTATTTGTTATAAGTTTTGGATGCAGAAAGTTAGGTATGCAGCCAAAGAATAAGAATTTAATTATCTAATTTCTTAATATGAGTCTACATCAGAGCGTGTAGAAGCAATATGTATTCAGAGAAAATGATCTATTGTTTAAAAAAAAGAAAGTTAAACACAACTATGCTTGGAATGTCATTGCGGGGGAATACTGATATGTGCAATCGCATTTCCCCCATCCATACCGGTATTACTCCATTTAAAGATTTTTTGAAGACAATATTAGGGGAAATAACAACAGTACGCCACAATTCAATGTCGAGAATACCAGAAAAATATGGAATGTACTCTGTCCCGTCCGCTTCTGGACTATGTGGGAGAAAAACGTAACGACGTCAAGTGATTGCAAACAGTAACATATCTTCTTTAGACGAATTAATGGAACTTTCTGATAATGAAGATTTTACTACATCAGACAAAATTGTGGTCCTAGAGAAATCTGTTTTCTGAAATATACCCGATTCCGTCAATCAAAATGCAAAAGTCTGTCGTTACTAGAAGCTCAGATAGGAAACAACACTCCGAGATTTTAACATCAACCCCAAATAAAGAGGAGATGGAAGAAGAAGAAACAAAAATAAAATTAATAAATTGTCAAAGCAAACAAAAAACGACTTTTTCCTGAGAGAAAATGCAAAAAGCATATATTGAAACATTAGAAAACTGTAAAACTAATGAATATGTGTGCATGCTCTGTGGCGAATTTGGACGTGACAGTGAGTTATGGTTTTGCTGCAGTACATGGCAGGAATGGATTCAGGCAGCCTGTAGTGATGCAGAGAGTCCAGCAGGATATGTTTGTAACAATTGTCGCTAAGAAAAGTCAGATCGCTTTTACCCGCTTAATCTATCGGAATTAACCGCCTATGCCGGAATTTCCCAAAATTGCATTTTCTCAAAGTTTATTTGATTTTTCTTTACAGAACTGAAATTTTTGTTTTTTTCTACCATGCGTATAGTAAAGAAATATATGTTGTCCTTACTGAACCAGTTGTTATGTCAATATATTATCCTATTTTCACGAAAATATGTTTTTCCTTAGCATATCGCAATTCCCCCATTCTACCCTAATTAAATCGGTTAATTACCACATGTTCAGTTCTATCAAACAATTCAGTATCAACATGGATGTTATGTATTGTTTAATAGTAGATATGACTCACATTGGTATTGGTATTGGTATTATCAATAATTCAAATAAACAATTGTATCACACAATGGCAGATTGTTGTTGAAATTCATTGTTGGCTATTTGAAACTGATTTTAAAATAATTCTCCAATATTGAACAGTATTATCAACCAATTGCATGCAACTGTTGTAATTTATTTTAATTCTCTTATTATGTCCTTTATAATACACATTTAATATCGTTGTTATTTGATATTGTTTTGAGATGGTATTATCAAGGGCTTTGTTTCTAGCTGACAGTAACCACTAATTTACTTATTAACATATTATACTAAATCATGTACCGCTGTTTATTGTTATCTTACATTACAAAGCAACTACAAGATTGTCATAATTTGCCCTTTGATCTATTATAGTCAAGATAACAAAAAAGCACTAAGCTCAGTCACCATGATACAATCCACTATAGTGCAACTATCTATAACACTGTGTAATCAATAGTGCAACAACAAAGTGCAACAATAATAATTTTCCTCATACAAATTTTACAAATCCTTCGTTCTAAGGTTGGTGGAAGTCCTTGTGACTAAGCCAGCGCCGTAGCTAGCCCGAAGTATCAGAAGCAACAAATGAAAATTTCGGGGAGACAAATAGTGTCTATTTTTCAAATCCCCACTAAACGGTAAACTAGAAAATTTGAAATGTTTTAATCCCAATAAAGTTGTTCTTGGCGTGTTTTCAATTAGTGCGAGCGAAAAGGACAGAAAGTGAAAACAATAATTATTTGATAGTGTAATCGTACCATTAGAGCCATGAAGTTTAATGGAAGTCTTAAAGGAAGCATTCTTTCAATATTTTTATAATTATTGATTCAAATAATTAATTAGTTAATTAATTGGAATAGATATAAAGAAACCAGTGCAAATATTTTGGAAATTTTTATGTATTTCAAATGTTATGGGGGTTTATTGTTGAGCGCGCATCGGTCAATCTGACATGACTTAAGACTTAACTCACTCAGTAATTTGTCACTGTTCAAATTGACATTTTAACTCACAATGGAGTTCGATTTGAATTGCTTTAGCACAGTCAAAACGATTCGATTTTCGATACATTTTTTATTTTTGAAATCTATGACTCGTTTTTTTTTGATGAATCGGAAAGCCTAGTTTTGTGAAAACAAAAACGTTTTTATTTAAAAAAAAACACAATCAGAAGGTACATCCTGACGTGTTTTTTATGCCCGAAGGCTGCGTTTTATATATTGTAAAACAAACTACAAGAGATTTGTTTAAAATTAAACGTTGAATAAAAACAAAAAGGCACTGTTGATAAAATAAATAACATGAAAAGAAATGTCTTGATTTAGATATGATTAAGAAAATCGCCATCCGTAATTAGATTAAAAATTTACTCCTGAAAAATCTCTTTTAATGTTCAAAGTATCACTAATTAGCCATATATTTGTTGTTTTCAAAACAAAAAAATGAAGCTGTTTTTACAATCTGTTAGCGAGGTGGAAAAAAAAGCCCAAACAAACCGATTGCACAGAAAATAATTAATTTGAACCGAGTATTGATTTTAATGCCTGAAATACCTACTACAGAAAGTTGAAAAATTATGTCCTTTGATAACAAAGACAAATAGTAATACTGAACTACAAAGTTATGACTACATATTTACTATTATGTTGGGTACGAAAAGGACAATAAATAATAAAGCGACACAATAATACAGTACTCGCCATTTAATATGATCGAAACTACATTATTATTTCCATAAAAAAATCGTATTAATTTCATCTTTAATAACAAATACCAATCTCAATCATATTTATAAGATTATTAATAACTTAAAACGTCAAACTAATATCTACATTAACTGGCAAATAATTTAATTAAACGGTTTATTTAGGTCGATCTAAATGGATGTTTAATAAGGTCTTCTATTTAGAGCACTGTAGAAAGAAAAATATTGTTGAATGTCGGCAGCAATCAATAATTGATATTAGGATTCTAAAGATGTGGAGAACGTTTTGTTTCCATTTTAAAAATTCAAAAGTTGCCATGCCTGAATACCAAAATCTCCACCCAAATGTTGAATTTGTCGTAAATCTAAGCCGATGTCTGTTAACAGCATTTTGTAACGTCGACTCTTCCAAAGTTTTTGGGTACAATCGAAATTTTATGCCTTATCGTCCAGTTTCTATATTCACCAAATATTTCGTTTTTGATGTTACAGAAACATGAAATTTTGATATGCAGTTGATAATAAGACAGTCTGTACAAAGACAGAGAGAGAAATGACCGCTTAAACGCGTATTTTCAATAAATTAATTGTTGAATATTCAACAATGAATCATTAAATTACCAATTGGTGACGCGAAATAATGAAAATCGTAGACACTTTTACGGTTTAGTACCGACAATAAAAATTTATATTCAATTTCAACATTTAGCACATCACAAAAATAATGGGGACATATTTATCCTGAAAATGGGAGTTTTCATTTCGTTTCATAACGATAAACCAGGAAAATAGTTCTTTCAACAATAAAACCATGTTCACCAAAAAGAAACGATATTTTTTCCCAATAAATAGAGCATTTATTTCCAAATAGATGGTTCGAAAATCAAATATTTCAACGTATTTGACAGAAATTTTGGAAAACATCATTTCTTGTTTATTATCCTGAACCGAAAAGATAATTTCAATATCGAAAAATCCAGGAATATTTCATGTTCTAGAGTCTATTTAAACTTTATATTGGATACATAAAAGACATTTATTTTACGAAAAGGAAATTACCCATTTTTGAATATAAACAATAAACTGGATAATTTCTCAAATAAACATTTTAAAGCCTTTATTCTTCATTTAGATTAATTCGATCGACTTGACTTTACGGTAAAATAAATCACCGACATTTTAATGATTATTTCAACGTCAAATTGATCGAGTGAAAATAAACGCACTATACAAGAATCGTAATCAGCAACGATTTTATTCAACTTCCAATTATTTAGAAGACCTAATTGTATTTAAACACTCATTTATATATACACGAGTTTTGTTAATCCTTACGCCAATTTCGTTTAAGATTAATTTAAATAACTAAGTACCAACCAATTACAAACGAAGTCTATCGAATGATAAAATCGACTTTATACAAAATAACACTGAAGTGGTAGTGAAATTTAATAGATATTCGAAAGATTAATTAACAAATTTTTCAATAGAATTATTGTTTTGTTATACAGATGGAGCCGAATCGTGATCCATCAAATTCATCATCCGGCTTGGTAAGCAATTAGTTCGTATTTTGGGAACCTCTTAGTTGCTAATATTCAAAATGTAATCCTTTTATATCATCCATTTAGATAACTACAATATTATACAGTTTTCTGCAATAATTATAGTCATATTAAAATATTTAACTTTCAATTTAGCACAAATAGCTTGAAAGTACTCAAATAATCGTAGCATAATTAGTGTCTATTAAGAGGAATAATTGATTGTCCATACCAAACGATCGATTGCAAAGAAACTACCAGTAATTCGTTGGTAAATAACTCAATTATTACGTGAACGAATAAATGAAAAGCTATAAAAAGAGAGATAGAGTTCTTAGAAGTCAGTAATCGTGAATAAATTGATCGACTTCGAACCAATTCATTTAAATTCCGCAAACTACTAATGGACGATATCAACCTTAAGTAGGGATGTAATGAGGACAGATGAACCGGGCCGTTTAGCATTCATTCCTTTCGTTTATAATGTTATTTCTGGATCGACAACCAAACGCAGTCACCCGTATCGACCTTCATACTTCATAGAAAACGATAAGGTATTCACGAATAAGAATTGAAATCTACTATCTGGAAAAGTAATTCGGTTTTATATGAAATCTTCTATTTTTGCATGAATAAATTTCTTTATGATTAAAGAAATTCTCTGATGATTTGAAAGCAATGTAATTTTTAACGTTATTTGTAATTTCATTAGAAAGACTTCAATTTTGCGTAATCAGCTTTTAATTTACTCATTAATCAGTGTTCGTTATTTGAAACTTATTTTGTAATTAATGAAATATCGATTTGTTCGCCCAGTAAAGTTTATTTGACGACAAGCTATTTTTAACATCTGAAATAATTACTGTTTGTTTATGAGTAATAAATGAAATTGATAAGAGTTAATGATAACGATGATTTAAAAACTTTAATGATGTCAATATATTAAAGGATGTTTACACATTTTCATAACATGATAATGGAAGGATGGCAAAATTCGAAAATAAATATTTTCTCTGCTGAATCGGTTGATAAACAAACAAATAATCAATTAAATTCCAAACATACCAAAAGGAAAATCCACAAATACAAAATTGTACAAATCGGAATCAGTAATTTTACCAATGCACAAAAAAACAGCGAGAGACAAAAAAAAATAAATAAAGAAGAACATACAAACATTGTTTGTGCGAATTAATGTTGTTTGGGAATTAAATTACCTTCACGAAAAATTCATTTTTACTCTACCTACAATGATAAACGTGAATATTCAATGTTTTCAATATCAATTTTCGATTACAATGTAATAATTTACAAATGTTGTTATCAACAGCAGTTTGATTTTCAATAGTTAATGCATCAGGTATTTGATTTATTCCAGAAGCTTTTAGAAGTAGATATTCAACCTAATGGAGAGTGTTTCAAATTTTCTAGTGCTTGGACTAAACGTGTAAATCTTTTGATATTATGATACCAAAAGAAAAATCAAATTACTCACAATAACAACAAATTAGTCCTACAAAGCAGGTAGAAACAAAAGTTACATAATTTTACTCTAGACATTGGAAAGTTTTCAATATTAGAGTGGCGATACACTAGACGAGTCGAGCCCATAATGTAACATGCTTGTAGTGAAATTCATGTAGAACACAATACGAATGGCTTGCGAGCCGCTCGTTTCAACTCATTTCCAATAGACGTTCCAAAGGAATTTGTCGCTCAATTTGTACATTTGTGTAGTTTACCGGTATGGACGAATCGTTAACGCATCTGACCTTTATTTCGATATGTACTTTTACTTAGCTTGTTCTTGTCTTGCTCGTTGCATGTTCATAGCGTGCTCGTAAACAAGAAATTTACTGAGAACATTCAACGAGCATTACATAACAGTGTATCTCCACCCTTATACACATAAGACTGTAGAATAGATAAAAACAGGTGATGAATCTTAATAGGATCCATCTGACTTTAAGTTAGTACAAACAACAACAAATGATAATAAACTATATATTTGTTGTGATAGAATTTGATGTGTATAAACAAATTGCTTGTGTTTAGAGGTGTAGTTTTTATCGTTTTATTGCCAACTCGATGAAACTTAGGTCGATTAAATTCAATTCTATTTGTGGATTTTAGAATCAATATTCGTCCCCTATTGCTTTTAGTGCTTTAATGTTGAACTATATATTCAAGTAAGATTTGGATTATTATAGGAAATTTCTGTTTTCCTACAACATCTTAATGGATCGTTTCAATTTTATAATGACAAGTTATTGATTAAAATACAACAAAACAATACACAATCATCAACATTTCTAACTTCTATTGAAAAGCAAATTTTAATCACAAATGTTAAGAAACAATCATTGATCAACTGAAATGATATATAAATGAGAAATTTACATTTTCTAAATTAGACAGTAAATGGCTTTTGTTACAATCTCAAATATATGTTTATATAGAATTGTATATTAAAGGCACTCAAATTTGAAATAACAATTCTCTATGCTATGTGCTGAACTATTAAACACCAACTTTATAAAGTTTATAGATAGAGCTCATGCAAATTATTGATAGGACTAAGTACCACAAATTAACTTTATAATAAGATATGATGTGTACTATTGATTAAGATATTGTGGATGATTGTTCAAAATGCATCCCTAATAAAAGCCTATAGAATTAATTAAACTGGCAAAATATGTGTATGTATAAAAGATTTTAACATGTTCGTAATTGTTAAGTTATTCTATGCTAGTTATTCCCAACACACCATATGGCAACTATTGTTTTCGATAAGTTTCTGGTAACATGTGTGAGTCACTAAAATGTAATTTCTATGTGTGAAACGGATAGTTCTGCAATTCTATACTAAATGACATCATTTGACGACAGATCAATGAAGACAGTCATAATTAAAGCTCTTATTATATATGCATGTCAAAATCAACAGAATATGCACATAATATTGACAAATATAGCAAAATATGGCACTTAGCAATGCCAGAATTCATTATATTACAAATATCGTTGAAAACAACAAAATATATTGACAGTAGTTTATTTGCTTCAAATTAAAACAAACATGAACATAAAATTACACAAATGTAGGTAAATAGGTGTAGTTACGTTTTGTCCACAGGCTCTACAAAATACATTATTTTTTGTAGTCTGGTCCAACATCAATTTTGGATAAACTTTTATCCAAGAGTACACTGAAGTGCACACAATGAACGAAAAGGAACAAATGACTTAGTCTTGTTTCAGACAAGCCATTTTAAAGATTTGCTAATTCTACTTCTTTAAGGAAATCATAATCATTTGCTCTTATTCGAATGGAAAGACCGGTTGAATTATTATTCAAAACGATTGTAAGTAGAAAAGCAGGGATTACCTACACAATAATTTTGTCTCAAATACAGCTTCGCTTTTCGCCCATCTTCCAAGTTTCTCAAGGAAATATGTGATTTGAAGAAAATGCATTATCAATAATATTGCACAATATTAAATTTCGGACAGCAATATTTTCAGTTTAGAGGTGGACATAAATATAAAATGGCATTTGAAGCGCTCAATATATTGCACGACCTTTCAATATTACCCACAGACCATCAATAATTTTGAGTAATACGAAATATTGCTCAACAATATTGATATTCTATCAATAATATTACACAATAATATTGATAGTCCAGTGGCCGCATTAATCTTTCTTGTTATAAAATTGATTATTGATTATTTATATCCATTATATTATATCCATTTTCTTATGTGACAAGTGACAAATTAATGAGACATGTCCAATTGGGGAAATTTTGAAATATTCAAAAAAATGGACTAGTTTTCCATGACTTTCCTACATGATTCTATTTATAGAAAAGGTCAATATCGAATAAAAACGATCGGTTTTGATTATGATGGTTTTATTTGTTGGCGCTATTTAAAATGATTTATTTATTTGTCAAATGTAATTGGATCTAAAATAAACGTTTGTTAGTGTTGTATAGGATATAACTGGACTTAAGCTGAAAATAAACATTATCCATGTCGTAAACATTTGACAAATATCCACAACATGAAGATTCTAGTAGTCATAAGTAATAAATTACACGTAACTAGTTGTAATTTCTGTACAAGAACGATATGTTCGATTAATTACAGAGTCGATATAAAGGTGTATGACGCCAGTAAGCGAATGAAAAACCGTACCATCTTCTTTACATAAACAACAATCATCTGCTTAAAGACCAATTAATTAGGTAGCTTCAGTATTTGTTTCTATATAACGGACAAACTATGTTAGAATATAACGAAAAAAATTCATACAGAATTGGCAAATATTCCACTACTGCCATCGATTACTGCTGACACGAGAGGATATGTTTAAGTGTAGGGCATAACGTTGCCGCAGGTGTTGACGTACTCATTTTTGGCTACAAAATCTTTGATTAATAACAAACCTCATTGATGCTATTCACAGAACAAATGAATTACCGTAATCTCTAGATGTTTTCCGAATTTCTAATGTAAGATTAATTCGTTTCTACATAACCGCAGAATTTTGGTTGTGAATAATCTCCTTTACCCACCGCAACACTTACCTTAACTGGTCACAAGGTGGCCGTAACAAAAGATCCAAATAAAGAAAGTTTAGAATGGTGATAGTATAACTTTAAGCATAAGATTATTCTCCACAAGTGTACTTAAGAGATTAGTTGTATTTAGAATATTCTTGTATAAAAACTAATAGATATAGACAGATAAGAACAATGAAAAGGCAAGGAACAAACAGCTTAGAGCTAGATAAGTCTGTAATTTCACACTACAATTGTCACGAGAAATTCGATAATACTAGCAATTTATTACATCTTCTAACGTTTCTTAGAATTATGTAGTTTCTGTGGTTATTCTTACAATGACAACGTGTGGGGTGAGATTCACCAATGATAGATACGACGTTAGTCACGTGTTGCTAACTAGCGCTCTTTTACGCATTAAGTAACGTTCTCTCTAATGTTTGTATCACGTGACTTGCGTGTTGCTCTACTGACGTTCTCATTAATCATTGTCCGTTGACAAATTTCCTGGTACGTTAATAATCAAATTTGAGATAATCGTTTTTTGGTTGAATAAATACAATCTCTTCCATTTCTCCTTTAACCCAATCAACAATCATTACGACAAATTTATAGCATCGTTTAAATTTAAATTAATTTACAAATTGATATTTGAAAATAATCAAATGTGTTTTTTTCCCTTTGTGTATCTGTTGTAACTGTTCCTCGCTCTGCAGACCTTTCATTGATATTTGAATATTCCATTCCGTAAAAAAAAACAACATCAGTATTTGTATTTTTGTGTTAAAGAGAATAATAAAAATATATATGTATATCGCATGGGGGAAATATACTTTTTATTTTATAATAATACAAAAAAAGTTATTTATTCATCGATTTTTTTTGGCGATATTCAAATATGAGAGCGATACTATAAAGCCACTTTTACAACCGTATGTTATTTTGAAATAGATTTTATTTATTTTTATTTTTTTGGATAAAAGTCTATCTTAAAATTGTGTCAGTTTAACTGAAAGAAATCTTAGACGCTTTCAAATCTTTCAAATCCTTTTATAAATCGAAATATATGTGGATGAAAAAACTATACCTATACATACTATTGGATCACATATTTATTTCGATAGCCTTATTTAAATTTTGTGTTTTTTTGCGATTCGTTTCAACTATAAAATGAACTGTTTTTTCCCCTTCTAAATATGTTCACATTAATTTGCTATCAATTTTTTCTAATATGTTATTAGTGTGTGTACGTGTATGTGTGTCGAAAAATTACTATTTATCGTTCTAACACGCAAAAATATCAGATAAATAGGAAAATAGTATAGGAAAAAATTATGTGAAAAGGTTAGATAACAACAGATTCGTGATAAAAATTTTTTTTCGTCCAACTTATTTCCACCAAATACATGTGACATGACGTTGTCGGCAAGGACAAACGGTAATTTGTGGTAATATCTCTATTTTCGATCTCAAAGACTTTCTATAGTTTAAAGATTTATGTACACATTAGATTAAATTGAAGAAGCGTACTGAATGTACCGAATTTGAACAATTCAACCACAGTAAAAGACTCCAGCATGTTGACACAAATCATCTAAAATTGTTCTTATTAAATTCTAACGAGGTTAGTCGAGAACTGACGGTTTGATTAACATTCCGTCTAATGTTTATACATCTACCAGCAATAATGCAATGTTGATGTCAATACTGTTTACGATTGGCTTTTCTTTGTAGCAAATAACTTTGCATTGCACGTTACTTTCGACTAGAAAAAAATTATGCAAAAATTGCAGAAACTACAGTTTGAATAAAGTAGAAAGAAAACTTTCAACAGTTTCGTTCCTCTCTAAGCCTCCAATTTACTTTTCGATTTTCCAAAATATAATAAAGCTACATCATTTTCCAATGACGTATTCCATATAGTTGTTGTTGAAAGCTCCCAAAGCAAGGATAACAGTCTGAAGACATAAATTCAATCTCTTTTTATAACACAAATAACGGATGACCGCAAATACAAGTCAGTATACATTAAGCGATTCTATTATAACCCCAAAACCAATACATAGGATCAAATCTGGTTTAATAACATCATATTGACTAAATCTCTAATCCTCAAAGGGACAAAGTTATTACAAAGGGAATTACTGTTGTTATTGTTTCTTATTGTGTGTGTGTGTGTGTGTGTGCGCCCGCGTGTGTGTATAAACATTTGATTGATCCACCAAGCTTTATAGAATAGCGAGACTTACCCGTGCCAAAAAAAGCGGATCGATAATTGACTTTAGACATTAAAAGAAATTTTTTTTCGTTTGGTAGCAATTTAACTTTTAATGGTTAATTAATAGCCAGTCCATTGGAATAGGTTTGCGTGTAATCATTTATTTTTTACATTTTGCGATAACTCAAAATTAACCTTGGTCACATTATTTAATTCAACGTATAAATTAAATAAAGTTTATTTATGAAAAAACAACAACAGCAACAAGCATTCATTGTTCCATTGTTTTGTCAATTATTATAAAATCAATACTAAATGCCAGTTTATATATATATATATATATATATATAAATATATATATATATATATATATATATATATATATATATATATATATATATATATATATATATATATGAATATATAATTAATTTTGAAGCTGAAATTGTTGATTCTGTCACTAATTATGCAACAGTAAATTAGTAGAAGGGAAATTTGTGGTTCCCTGATCATGATTTACCCGCCCGGCGCATCCACCATATTTCAATTAATTCGAACGTAAATCTTGTGGAGATACTTTCAAAAGACAACGTTAATTCTATTTGCAACGATAAGATATCAAAGAGCTAATCAGATGTATTGATTTATAGAAAAGGATATATTGAGATGAACATCTTTTATTTGAACGATATAGAAGCCACACACATGTTTGACGAATATTTTCTTTTAATTTACAGTGGATTCATCAAGTTTGTATTCATCTCGGCAAATTTGTAGAAAGCGTACCGTTGTTGCATTATTATCTCAGTACTAGCATCACTGAAATTCAGAAGAAATGGAAAAAAAAATAAACATTTAGATAAGAACGGGTGAGCGCCTCTACAGTTTCGTGTAGATTTATTTTATCGTTAGAAATAAGAGTTGATGACTGTTTTTGTCTTCCAAATTGTCAATATTGAGTCTGTGTCAATATTTATCATTATTTCCTGCACCAAGTGCTCAAACAGATGGTGAGATAATAAAATGTCTAAGAAAATTCACTGTTGTCAGTACAACGTTATGCAATTGGCAAAAATGGCAATTGGCCAATATTTTATAAACTTCTTACTGTAGTAAAAATGTCGATATTGAAATTTTGCGTCATATTTGGGGCATGTGTGAAAATTCCTGAATTCAATGTTGGACATGGGGCACACAAATTACAAATGTCTCTCCATTGATGAATTGGACTTTCGTAACAGAGATTGTGTTAACGCTTATACTAAGTGTGCAAAAGTCGTTTCTGTACAATTACTGAAACTTTATCTAACAGTTTTTTTTTGATATTTAATTAAATAGGTTCGTTCCTAACAACAATTGAAGAATTCGAGATTATCAGGCGCATGCGCACCTATGTCTTAACAATTCTATCCTGTTCACGCTCTAAATCAATCAATCTTGTCAGCACTTTGAATGGTGAAGCAACTATTTATTACAATGTCAAGTGCAATATTTCCTTATCTAAAACTAAAACTTTAATTGAATTAAATTTATCTTTTAATGACTTTTCAAACTTGTATAAAAAGTAGAATTGATATAAAACAGTTATTCGATTTTGTAATTGTTTGATAAGATTCAAATGTTACAAAACTATCAATAAACGAAATGTCCTCCGATATAGAAGTAAACAACTTGATAACATTATATGATAGTTTAAATGTGAAAACCTCAACATCACATTGAACTAATGACTGTGCTTATCATGGCGTTAAACATTAAACTTCAACATCATTATAATAGTTGCATGTAGATTTCTCTAATATTCATGTATTTTGAGATTGTCGAGTTACATGCTTATGATATTGTTGTCTATTTCCTTAGGTGCACATTTTATAGATTCCCAAAAATCAGTTTCATACTGAAAGTTAATCAAATTCAAAAGGAATCGACAGCACACATATTTACACATTGTTCGAATAAAGCACACAATGAAAACCACACAATCGTTCCATACAGATTGTCTGGTATGTAACGGAATTTCACAAAACGATCAAACTAATTTTGCAACCAAATTATTGTGTAATGGTAAAGAAAGATACATGTACAATACTTATACGTTTTTCGTCACTTACAGGACAAGCGGTAGATAATACTCAATGGCTCTACTGATCCAATTGAATTCTGTGATTATCGAAATTGAAATTTTTGTTTTTGATCAATTACCAGTGAAATTGAGCGGCACAAATTGAAAAAAGTTTAAGCGGAAGAGGAAAATTTTTTTGTTAAATCTAGAAAGAAAAGAAATGCAAGTAGAAATCTATAGATACAAAGCATCACACAATTTGATTTAAATTGGTGAGAGTTTTGTCGAAGGAAATTGCTTGTGCGACAAATTTTCTATCAACAAATAAATGTTGAATTACCTACACATCGATCGGAATTTTGTTGTTGTTGTTGTTGAAAGAATTCTTTTTTTCCACCAATTCATTTTTAATGTGACTTTTATTGCTGTTTCGTAATCGATTGTAATTTTTGATTAAAATCGCTGATAACAACAACAACAACAACAACAACTGGAAGTTGGATGCGGAATAATCGTCTTTACAAATGAATTTACGTGAATATTAACATTTAATATACAATTTCCTTGAGATTATCAGATTAAGTCTCAATTTTCGTCTCCTTCTCACCGGAATTGTTGTTGTTGCTTTATTTAATAATTATTTTTCTTTATGTGGCGCACAATATTGAAATCTTTTCAATTTTTGACTTTTATCTACCAGGGATTTTGTAAGCAAATTCGATTTATGTAGTCTACTTTTATTTAATAAAAAAGCGCCCCAATGGTATCTCTTATACATTGTAATAGCGGTATACCTTAATAAAAATATTTGAGATATTTCCTATATATGACATGTTAACTTGTCAGACTCCAATGGGATCTGATTTCTCAGATAATGTGACTCCAAACTGACAATCCTTCCTGTTGAATAATTCAATAATATTTAAAAGAGGTTTCTATTTGTTATTTAAAATCGACAAAACTAAAAAAAAAATGTTTTGAATAACTCGAGTGATTTATCATTTTCGTTTGTTGGATGTTTGGCATGCAAATATCATGCCAAGAATGTCTACAATAAGAACCGATAATAGACTTGTATACACAAACATTATCTCTATATTGTTTTGTTAACGATGAATAATGAGAAGAACGGTTTCGAGTTAAAACCTGCTTTTTTCTTAAAATGAAGAAATACTGAAATACGGTAGAAGTTTCGATAAAAAAATTAATCATTGAGAACCGAACAGTTGTTCTTAATTTTGTTCTGCTGTGGTAAAACCGCAAAAATTCTTTTTTTTATATAAATAAAATCAAGGGTAGAATTGATTAGAATTGACCGGGGGAGGCATTACTGAGTTTTAGCAAATTGTTTCTTTGCAAAAACTTGATGTTTTTTCATTCTTCTCGACTATCGAACAGTAGGCAATTGAATAGAAACTAAAATAAGAGGTGAGGATTCACCAGTTACAGTCCTTTCGGAGTAGCAACAATAAAACCTACTTATAACAAATATTGGACTGTAGTTTGAACTTATACCATTTTCAATTTATATAAAATTTGCTTATGTTGCCATTTAAAATTTGTTGTAAAAGGTAATTTCCGGTTTTGGTTGTAATTTCTGTTATCCTGTTACTGTTTGGAAAATGGCCAATCAAAGAAAACCATCTAGTTGTAAATTATTCAGCTTAGCAACATATGGCAAGATAATAATTTCTTGTTGTGCCAACTTAGTTTCAATTCAATTACAAACTGATTGCATGTTTTCTGTAGACAAAATCACTTTCACAGTTACCTGAACGTAAAGTTGTCGTCTAACTTTTCTCAATTGTTTTGCGGGCATACAAACGCTGTTAAATCGGTTCTTTGTGTAGAATTATCACCAGTTAAAGTAGGATATGAAAATCCAGCAATTTTTAGCGTTCATTCCGAACTTCTATTGTTCCTGAAAGAAATCAACGACATGTATTGATCGAAAGTTCCAGTGATTACTGGCATAAATGTTCAATAGGACAACTTTGAATGGATTCATTTTTGAATTAGCTGTGTTTTAGTCTAAGTAATTCGTGTTGTTTGTGTTTCAGGATCATCGACATTTCACCGTTTCCGTGATGAGTGAATCGAATGGAAGTTGTGTCCATGCAACACCGGGTAATTTCAGTACAATTTTGGGTTACATTGATGTACCACAATGGGAGGCAATCGTGACAATTCTAACATTAACATTCATAATTCTAGTCACAATTATTGGCAATGTGTTAGTGATTTTAAGTGTATTCACATATAAACCATTACGTATAGTACAAAATTTCTTTATAGTGTCATTAGCAGTGGCCGATTTGACTGTGGCTATACTTGTATTACCATTAAATGTTATGTATTCAATCTTAGGACGTTGGGTGTTCGGTATACATATTTGTAAAATGTGGTTGACATCTGATGTTCTTTGTTGCACAGCATCAATATTAAATTTATGTGGTATAGCATTAGATCGATTTTGGGCAATTACAGATCCGATCAATTATGCCCAGAAGCGTACATTGAAACGTGTCCTCTTGATGATTGGAGGTGTTTGGTTATTATCATTATTAATCAGTTCACCACCATTAATCGGATGGAATGATTGGCCCGAGCCTGACGAATTTCTGAAATTGCAAGAATGCAAATTAACAGGCCGCCAAGGATATGTAATTTATTCATCATTAGGCTCATTCTTCATACCGTTATTTATTATGACAATAGTTTACGTTGAGATATTTATAGCAACAAAAAGACGGTTGAGGGAACGTGCACAAGCATCGAAAATCAACGCAATATCAAAGAACCAATCAATATTGACAAACAAAGAAAACCAACAAGATCGTGATTCTGTTAGTAGTGAAACGAATCATAACGAACATCTAAATGATAATGCAGCTAACGGTAAAACTATAGAGAAGAAATTCAAGAAAAACAAAAAGAAAAAGAAAACTTCTATTGAGAAATGCGAAACTAATTCCCATTTGAAACCGATTCTAATCCATGAAGATTCCCTCACTGACAATCCAGAAATATCATCAGCATCACATAATCCGTGCAAATCAGATAACAAAATTGCAACAGCCCCAGCAACTGCCACATCAACTGTTGACACTTCACCACATAAAAAGCAAACAACACAACATAAAGTTGTAATTAATGAAACGACAGTAATTAAGAAACCAGGTGCTGTTTATCAATTCATTGAAGAGAAACAACGGATTTCGTTATCGAAAGAACGACGAGCAGCTCGTACTTTAGGTATAATTATGGGTGTATTTGTTGTATGTTGGTTACCATTCTTTCTAATGTACGTTATTATACCGTTTTGTGATAATTGTTGTCCATCAAAAAGACTCATTAATTTCATTACGTGGCTTGGTTATATTAATTCAGTCCTCAATCCGATTATCTATACGATTTTCAATTTAGATTTCCGTCGAGCTTTCAGGAAACTATTGGGAATGAAAGCGTAGAAGAAATTAATGAAAAATTCAAATATCCGTCGACAACTAGTTGTTAAATTCCCGTAATTTTAAATAGTGTTCAAAAAGACTGATTTCTAATCGAAATTTTTTGAAATTTATTCAAATTTTAGCAAATATCTGATGTAGAGAGCATTCCATTTACTGTTCGTTATAGGAATTTTATATAAAAACGTTTAAAATCAACGATATGTTCATTTTATCCATTACCTGTCAAAAAAAAACACACAGTGTTCCCCAAAAAAACTCTGGTTGACGCTTAGATCATCGAATGAGCTTATTAAATCTGTTTCGAAGCATTTGAGCCCAATTCTTCCAAACAGATTTGATAAAAATCTTACGCTTATTGATATTAAAATTTATTGTGTGTATTGTTAATATAATGCTGGCCAGATTGGTGGCAATAGCAACATAAATTTGTAAATTTTGCTTGTAAATATTGGTATAATAATATTCAAAAAACAACAACAAATACTTCTTTCAATAATAGAACGACGATCTAATTGTGTGATACATATAAATGAATAAACAGAAAACCGTCATTATTATCAAAGTTTAAAGTGAATACCACTGAATAAATATGGAATAATTAAGTATGTAATTGGCAACACGTTAGCACTGGCAAGCATGCAGTTCCGGGTTCGTGTCCCGGAGAATAAGCCGCACGTTTTTCAAGTCATTACAATTGATAATGCCATATTTAATTGTTTCATCAATTAAACTTGTTAACGTTAATTAATTATTTGTAGATTATTTCAATTATTCGTTGATCATCCAAGATTTTGATGGAATATTGTAGTCTTTCATGTAGAAATCTTCATTTGATTTTGTCAATTTAAAAACAAACAATCTCTTGTATT
Source organism: Meloe dianella (assembly GCA_028455855.1). Classification (NCBI taxonomy): domain Eukaryota; kingdom Metazoa; phylum Arthropoda; class Insecta; order Coleoptera; family Meloidae; genus Meloe; species Meloe dianella. The sequence continues at coordinate 5,124,497 of JAPTHL010000008.1, read as the reverse complement.
TATGTTAAAAACTGAAATAAATAAATCAGAAACCTTATTTTATTTTTGCTTTGAAAATCATTAATAACATATTCGTTCTTTATCACGACAAAGACATCAAACATGCATCTATCTGTGATATTTGTTCCGTTTCATGAATAGATTTGTAGTGTCCTAAAAATGGACTTAAAACTTGGATGAATACATTCAATACAACAAATCCACAAAGGCATGGAATTTATTTCAGGGATTAAGAGTAGTCTGTCCTAAACAAAACATGAGAGTGACGCATCCATTTCTTTTGGTAATTCTGTAAAATCTATACTACCGTAAGAATTGTTTTGCATTTTCACATGTTAATGCTGTCACAGAAAAATTAAATTCAAAAAAGACATTGCGTCAAATATGTGTGTACCGCAAACCACCACAAAAAAATGGATGGTGTTGAAACTTTCATTCAATAATCACAGATTTTAATAGAATATTTTTCGTACTGTTTAAATATTGTGCGATAGAAATCTAACGATTTCATATTAGAAAATTTCAAAACTGTTATTATCATAAATTTATTCTTATCGGGAAAATTTTCTCCCACAGCCTGCTATAAGAACCCTTTTTATTTTCATAATGTGTATCATAGAATTCCTGTTTACGTTATTTTTTTCTTCAGAAACTCTACGGCATCTCACATGTTTTATTTATCCATATACGATAGAATAGGATTTTCCGAGCTGAATTTGCCGGAAAGTGCTGGAATAGTCTATCAAGACGAGTTATTGTTGGCATATAAAGTGAATAATGTAACGCTGTACAGGCACATAGAGAAAAAAATGTATTTTGCAACTTTCAAATAAGTTAAAATTAAATAAAGAGAAAAAATTAGGTCACAGGGTGAGAAAGTTTGACCATCAACAACATCCACACACAGTCCCAACATTTCCATGGACTCAAATTTTCAAGTAGTCTTAGTTGAAAGAAAATTATTAATTGAATGTGTGTTTTGCAAACACAATTTGAAAAAATGTCTGACTGCAACTTGTATTTTTAATTCAAGGAAGTAGTGTGCTAATTTTTTTTAAATTCAATAGAAATCGGACAAAAGAATCGGACTTACAACTGTTGTTAAAGTCTGGGGATTGAGCCCTGGCACGGTCAGAAAAGTTTCTTGCAGACCTATGTACCTTCTCTCAAACTAGTTAGCATGTCCTCATCATGGAAAAGGCGTGTGGATTTCGTGAAAGGAGCAATAACCATCCATTCGAAATGGAAAAGACGACTGGATTCGGTGAAATCAGCAGTAACCCCTTTTTTTTCTCCTAAACGACGTAAACATTAAGAAGATAGTGATAAGAAACATAAAGATAGCCAAGTACGTATTGTTTTTGTTTTTGTTTTTTAAATAATTGGAAACGGTAAAGCAAACAAAGAGAAACACAAAAGAATGGGAAATTACCGACAAATGTATACAGAAGACGTCGTTTAATCAATCTTATATTTCATGTTTCTACAAATTGTCAATTAACGTTATTCAAATGTATAGAAAACATGGTGTTTATTATGACTGAGAAAGAAAGTCCTTTACAATTGGATCGATAATTGAAGTGTTAAAAAAAGAATGTTGTACTTCCGCTTTAAGCGGCGACTACTATATATCCACAGTATATACACATCCATATGTACATACATAAAGATTTTGATTTAACGTGCGATACCTGTCGCTAGACCTAACTCACACGACACCCAGTGCGCTGGGTTGAGTTGCTGCCCAACCAACATCGCAAGACTTTGCCAAAGGGTCTAGCTACCAATTCCCCTCAAAAACCGAACCAGGGCACCACTCCAGGCCGGGCTTCATCGGTTTCCCGTAGTACCAGTCCCGTCAGCATCACTGGTTGGATACTTGATGGTATCTAGTCCACTACCAGTTGAGTCCTGCAATACTCAGCACCGGTGGGCTTGGCTTGGGTCCGTAGCATTGCTATACCCAGCCAACAGGATTGCCAGTCCTGCTGGCCCATTGCGGCATGCAACTTATTTCTAAGTACTCTAAGTACACCCCTGTCGTTTAGCTAGAGTGACCCGAGAAGCATGTAAACAATCGAGACAGCTTACCCAGCCCACGCCATGAAGAGGCACGACATAGGACAATTTACCACAGCAAGCCCATTACAGACTTGCTGCGACTTGTGGACCACAGTTGATATTGTTATAGTTGCTACATTTTGAGTGAAATTTGCACGAACTAGATCATCAAAATATTATCAAAAGAGATGAAAACTATGCCATTCACAAGATTAAAGCCAGTGCAGACTAAATACAGGGGGAAGCATTGCATGAACCATATATCAAATAAAGGTCATCTCTGTATGTTTCGTTATCTACAGAACAATCTCTATGTACATATGTTGCCTTACAAGTAACTGTAAATACAGAGCCAGAGAGATTCGACGTTCACGAGAAGGGTAGAGTGATGATGAATGGAGTCATAGTCTGCACAATAAGTGGAATATTTTTAAAAGCATTAAAATTGTTATTGCTTTTTTCCTTTTTATTTCACTTTAGTCTCTTGAGGACTTACTGAGGCGACATTTTATTTAGATTTTTCAAATCAGACTTTTGAGGTGCTATCTAGGAGCTAAAATTCGAATAAGTCCTCCGTTTTTGAACATTTCTTCTACGAATGAGCACTTTGAGCCGCTAATTGGAGTCTAAATACGGCGGATCCGGAAAAGAACAATAGAATTGAGGTCTTTAAGGCTCTACTGAGTGATCTGATCATACACTAAATAACTTCGAATCTATAACTGTTATCTAGTCTTTGAGAAACGATATTTACAGTTTATTAGATATCTATAACTTTTTTATGTTTCCAGAAAGCTGGGCATTAGTCATAAATTCTTTGTAGCAAATACTTCTTGGTTTACAACGGCTTGTTGATTTTAAACACATCAGTTGATGCGGGCATCTTTTATATGTATAAGATCCATGTTCTATATCATAAAAATCTTTTTTGGTGAATCGGGAAATGCCAATTTGTCACGCAGAGATGCAGCTACCAAATTCCAATTTAAATCAAGGAGTCAATTAAACCGAAAAGATAGAGCGTGTTACGTTTGAACGTTCCTAGAGACTATCCTTCTATTGACTTTGTCCTATGTTAATTCTAACTATCACGTACAAAACTTTATATACGAATTTCAATGAGTATCATTAATTTAGTTGGTTACTCTACCCAAACAAATTAAACTTAAGTTATAAATAGTTTTAATTACAATAGTTGATTAATTTAATTACTGGAAACAAAAAAATAAATAATAAAAATTTGTAGCATTAATTAGGAAACATTGGACTTTTGAGTATGATAAGAGATTTCCTCACCAATCCACTACAAGTACGACAAGTACGACAAATTAATACAAATTTCGGCATGTAGCAATTAAGATTCCCAATTTCATCTCTAGGGTCGGTTCATCTTTTTAATTCTCGATCTCGCCTTAAATCACGTTCATGGTTCATGCGAAAATGACATCTTTACTAGTTTTAAAACTTTTTTAATTACTAAATTTCAAATGATTACAAGTGGAGATATCGTGTGCACCGTGAAGTTCGGAGAAATCGTCAGAAGCCAACATCGATCGTCATAACTTCCATTCTAAACAATTTTTTTTAATGAAAATTTTCCAAAATTTTCTTTAAGCAGGAGTAAACATAATTTCAAAACAACACCAATATTGTGTTGATTGTTCAATTGTTTTTTTAAAAATCAAAAATCCCTTATTTTTAGGCGTTCTAAAGGAGGAAAATCCCCTTAAGAAACAATCTACGGTAGAGGCTATATGCGTATTTTTTGTTTATATTTTATAATGATGTTCAGTAAATACAACAGTGGGGGGTTCATTCCGGCTATATCCACCTCTTGTTGGCCCTGGGGAGATGCACCGGGCCTAAATTCGCCTTCCTGACGGAGCATCACTTGAGATGGGCTCCACTGTATCAAAATTAATTAAACATTCCTTTTACTAGAATTTCAAATGTGCTGCTTTGCCTTTTTATCATAAAAAATTCACAAACTCAATTTGAAAATTATGTAAACAGTATTTAGATTCCTAAAAATCTTGGATGAGTAAATGAAAACACCGCAGGCCAATTGTGTTACTTTAATAATGCTGATTAAACTGTAATGTATTTTTGATAAAATTACGACTTTCAAAAAGCGATATTTAACACACTAAAGGCGAAATTATTAATTATTATTTTGTTTGAATTATATAAAAAAAAAATTATAACGGTATGAGAGGTAGAAGAAAAATATTTCAGTTTACTTTCGTTCAACAATGATTAATTAAGAAACTTTGCAAAATATTTACGGAAGTACGAAATTATTTCCACGGTTAAATAAAAGAATGATTGTAGTGGTGTTGGTTCAAAGCTTAATTTTGGCTCATGCAAAAATGACAAAATCACAATTTACAATTGAGTAAACCCGAGACGAAATTTAGCGCTTCAATAGTGTATTCGGGTCTTCATTTCTTTTATTATTTCGCGAATGTAACGTTTTTAATTCATCAATACCGTGTGAATGTTCTCAATCACAGATATAATGTACCAAAACTGACCTGACCTGTCTTAAAATTATTAATGAGTTATATTTGAGCGATTATACCGGAGGTCATCAATAGCGCATCCAGAACTTCAGTTCTAGTAGAAAATTGAAGCGTTAAATTTCCACTTGGAAATGTGTTGACAGAAGTTGGTGATGTTATTTGAATAAAAATCTTTTATCAGGTGGAATGTATTTTGTGTACGATGATTTGAAAGATTGACTGGAATAACAAAAACAACCAGTTTTCAGGAAAGACCAATATCGTTTTGATTCTGGATTATTTATTTAGGATAGTGCTAATATTTGACCATTTCCATCAAGTTTTTGGTTGATGAATCTATTGTAAGCTAATTTAGTTATTTTAGTCAATCTCTTAGGTCGTTGTACAAACTATATTGAGCAATTCGCAATTTACTGTAGTTGAAGAATCATCAAACGGTATCGTTCACAGTGCAAACGCTTCTTTTTTTCTCGCTTAACATAGATAAAAACAGTGGCAGTATGCAATCTACGTTTCTCACCATCCATTTGTTCTGTGTTAGTCTAATTTTATTTGTTCGTCTATATACCATTTACAAGCACAGAATCGTGTGGAATGTTTTTATTTAAAAATTCACTTGAATATAATTTTTCACACTGTTGAATACACCAGACAGACACGAGTAAAATGACTCAAAAACAAATAAAGTGGACAAGTAAGCAATTTTTAATGGTTGTAGTTGCAACAAAAACTACCCACGACATTACTGAAATATACGAATAAATTATGAATTTCATCATGTCGTTGCGCCAGATGAACGAAGTAATTTTATAAAATTCTACCTGAATATTTCACATTCTATGCATTCTTTTCATAAATTTTTCCAACGATAGTGAATCACATTTATGTTTTTCTGGGGATCGATTCGTTAGATACTTAATCTGTCACAAGAAATTTTAATCTTTCAGCAACAATATGCGATTAATGTAAGTGGGGGTCACGCAATTGCTAGCCTATTGGAATGCGTTTTATTATATTATTGGGATTCCTGCACGCATTCTTTTAATCCAACCATCCACTACAATACGATAAATCGACCTTCGCTTTTATTATTAGAAAACTGAAAAAATCAACAGGTTAATAACAGCACATTGCGAACGTATAAGCCGATTCAAATGCGTACTGATAAGCGAGCGATATCAGTAACTAAAGGAAACTGGAACCCTCATTTGTTCAATATTATCTTGACTTTAGATTCTATGAAAGCAAACCACTACGATTATTAATTAAATATTAATAGGCTTACAACATTTTGGTAATTGATTTCCAAACAAGAGATTCTCGTTACAGTTTCAGACAGCTTTAAGACAGAATATTGTTGACAATATTTTCCATTTGGTTTGTTGAGATTAATTCGATTATCAACATTACCACATATCAACATAATAATACTCATTAAAATTAATTAATTTCATTTTAGAACAGATTTTATAAAGTATCTGTATTGAAATCAATGGAATTTTCGATTTAGTTTCTGAAATATCCGTCTATTCACCATTGAAACTTATTCAACATGTCGAACGTGAAAAATAATTTCTTATTGAATAAATAAAAATGACACGATTTTTAAATTGAAGTAAACTGTTTAAAAAATTCAATTTGTTTTGGAATTTACAATGTAGAAAATTGCATTTGTAAAGTCTTGATAAATACTCCACCATTTCACAGATTAATAGTTGCTTGATGAGTTGTTTTTTTTTTGTGAATTAGAAAATGGATGGCTTGCGTTTTAATTGTGATAAAAGACACTGATTAATAACACACATTTGAGATGATTCAACAAAAGGCGAGCACTAATCTCGATCTTCATTCGATTCGTTTTATTGAAACGATGAAAAGTGAAAGATTACGATGTTTGATCGAATTCTAAACCACATCGTCTCAACATAGTTCGCATGGTAGACAGGATTGAGTTCTTTTAGAAATTGGCGAAGCAGAAAATCACCGAAACGCTACTGTAAAATTGAAAAATTCATTCAAACACGATAAAGGATTGTCGAAAGTCTTTCAGGAATACAGAATGGGCGGAATTTTGTCAGACAAGACCAGCACACCCAAGATTCTCACACTGTGTGTAGCAATGCACCTTGATCATCATCGTTTATTTAGGACAATGTAAATAAAATGAAATGTCTACAGGGCTAATCGTTCAGTTTCCTTACACGCTTGTCAATTGCTTCAAATATACAGTGTTTAGCTAGATTTTTAGGGCTTCACATAATCTTCATTCCAGTCCGTCGGTAAATGAGTTAAATGTATAATTAAATCCAATGTTACAAACGGAAACAGATGTGTTAGATAATATTGGAAGCACTGAAATGTAATATATATATATATATATATATATATATATATATACACATATATATAGAATTTCCAACATGTGCAAGTAATCAAAAATACTGTTTTCCATTTTCAATTTTGTTACGCATCAAATTTTATTCGATGTTTCAGCATTTATTGTGTTCCATTTTGATTAACAAATCTGCTGAAATGGGGCGAAATACTATCAAAGATAGAATGATTGATTATAGGAGAGAATATACTTCAATTTTGTGTTATTAATAAATCAGACGCCGCTAATTAGTCTTTTAATTAATTAAAAGCATTTGCGGTACATTAATATTAAGAAAATTTATTGAACTATAACATAAACATTATTACAATTGATTATTATTAAAACACAAAAACAAAAAAGAACCCCATTAACAAATTGGCAAATTTGCCGTATCCAGATTCATTACGTAACTGGAAATTCTCTCCCTCTATTGAACACAATCGTTTCAATTAAATTGTGGTTAGTGCATGTGCGTGTTAATGGAAAACAAAAGTTTCTTCCTATATGACAGATGTGTTCAGTATTGTTCGGTAACAGTGAATATAATTATTCGTCTAAAGTTTTCATGAACACTTATGACAGTTGGTTGATTTGGAAACTTTTTGTGTGTTATTCAGTGAATGTTGAAAATTTGTATGTTGGGAAGTTTTACAAATTAATTATTGGACATCAAGTGAATGGCTTTGTAATAATAATAACGTACTGTTTTGTGAAGCAACCGAACAAACATTGACTTTATTTAATTCAGCCAAGTTGACTAAATCGAAATAGATGGAGTGTGTTTTCTTAAAAACTGCAAATTTAATCAACAAAAACTTCTAATTATGTATTTTGTTATCGTTCAGAATAGATTCATTTATGATGGTTTTCTATCCAAAATTGCGTAATTTCCATAACATAAATCCTTTCAGTTTAGTTACAAACCAACCCCTGAAATTTGCATCATTGACAAGTCGGATGATTAAACTATTAAACAAGGAGATGTTGCAAACTCAACATTATCATATCCTATAGGACACTATTATTCGATTTGTTTTTATCAGCAAAATTAATTTAAAAAATGTCCTAATTTGATTGGCTGTTAATTAAAAAGTTTAGAGCTCCATTACATTAACGAAATTGATAGTTGAAAACGTACAAATGGATTACTAATTGTAGATTTTCAACATAATTTTGCAATTCATATCAATCTGAAAAAAAAACAAAAAAAATAGGTAACTCTATTTTTTCTTTTGTTTTTCTTTTTGAATCTGATTATAAAGAAGCTTCTCGCTGAATCGTGAAATGAAACCGTTTTTTTTTTGCTTCTTCTAGCTTCCATTTCGATAAACTGACACGTGAACGCCATTAAATATTATTCAAACGATCGATAACATATCTTTGTATGGCTGACGAAAAACTAGGACGAAAGACAATTAAGAAACAATCAATCTTTGAACAGCTCATTGTCAAAACAAAGAGAATATTTGGTTACTGAGTAACTATATATGTACTACAGGTGTTACTATGAAACGTTCACTTTAACGTGAGTGAAATAACAATCGTAACATAATAAAAATTCGCAGGTACGGACCGTTAAATTTGGGGCCCTGGACTAACACTGTTTGGACGTTTGCCTAATTAAACCAAGTTGAGATTAGTTTTGGCAGCTTATGCCCAATTTCTAGAAAGTATTCTTATGTATTCCACAGTTATCGAGTTATAGAATCCACAAACTCAAACTCGGTGCCTGAAACGTTCTACAAGTATGAATTCTGTATAAATCATCTTCTTGATAGATGGCGAGTGTACTTTTAGCTTATTCCGGGTTCGCTCCGGCCATTTGAGGTAACCGAAGTAGCTACTTCTAGCAAAAATTCTAAATTGAACTCAGGTTGTCGAACAATTGAAAAGTGAACTGATCATGCGCTAGACAAGTTATGGACAACTTGTTGCTCCCATAACTTGTAGAACTGGTATCGGATCTATTGTTATGTGCTTTTTCAGACATCAATTTTGTAGTTTATCAAATCTATAACTCCATTGAAATCATATTTAAGCTTTTAGAAAACCGGCCATTAATGAGCTTCTCCAAATCACGACCACAAAATAACATGTCTGTCATTTGTTTTTATGATATACCAACATTAATTGATGGCACAAGAAAGACAATAATTGTTTGTAGTTAGTAAAGTGGTTGATACATTTGATGATGATAATAATAACAGACAATAGTTTCAGTTGAATTATTATAGACGTTGATGTGAAATCATTATAATAATTATATTGAATTTTTCATAGGTTTCACAACAATTTAACCAGCTTGCATTGTTTCAGTATCTTTGAATTTATCGATGTGATATATCTTTTCGAATTGGATAGATTAAATTTCCTTTTGTTTCATTTTATTTCATAATTCTATATGAAAAGAATGTACTAATAACGGTATTTAATTTCTGAATAGAAAACTAGAAATGATAATTGAGATTTATTTGATATATCATTTATATACGAACAAGATTCTGACAAATATTAAAATATATGAGTGTTTATTATTTTATTCGACGTTTATTCAAAGTTAATGCTTGATATTACAAACAAGTAAAGAAGCTTAATTAAATTTTGAGAGAAGAAAACCCGCATCAACAAAAACATAAAGGCATTTGTTAATAGAGATCTCTATGATTCTACTGCAGTTTTTTTAATAAATTACGAACGTAACAACTTTATATATAATTAGTTTTAATTGTAAAAGCGCTACTGAATTAATCTACTTAGTGTTCTCGAATTAGTGCAATTAAAATGAAGAGTGTTGCCACTTGAAATTAAACTGATTCTGTTGCAAAACTGCATATATATATATATATATATATATATATATATATATATATATCTGGATATATCTGAATTGGAAAGTTTGGAAACTTCTTCGAAAGAGGGTTTTCATAAATGTTAACAAAAAAAAGGAAAGCAAACAATTTCCGGATTGATTCCTCTGCGCAAGACTTTGTTAAGATTGTAATGTTCGATCAAAATACACATCAGAAATGAGCTTCAATATTAACAAACCCCAATAAGAAATGCTTTAGTTTAGAAATATGCCTTTGGCACAGAATAGCAGATACACACATGTCCTCATTGTAGATTATTTACTAAGTAGTTGGTTGTAAATTCTACCTATAATAAAGCTCCAAGCATTTCACAACTGACAAATGAGCGACATCTGAGTACATTAATGTTAGAAACATTTTCGTAGACGAATCACAAATCCTCACTAATATCACAATACAAACCTTATATGTACTTCTATTCATTAACTCAACGAGAATGGAATTTGCTTTAGTTTAAAATCGATTTCAATCAACAATTACAATTGATGTTCTCTATAGATTTAAACAGTTGCGTAACGTCTGAAGTATTTCAATTAGAAATCCTATATAAGTATATTCCAAATGATTAATTTGTAATAAAGTATTGACGTATTGCAATTGATTCCATATCTAAGGCCCGGTTCATCTTGCGTTACTATATCCCGTCTTATGTTTCTCCCTGTTGTTTCTAGAGTATGAGACGAATAAAGCAGAATTTAAATGAAATGAATCTTTCGCACAAGAGAACTTAAGATTAATTTTATACGAACTTCAATCTTAAGTAGATTTATATTGGGAAGATGAACCGGACCTAAGTCCTCCTAAACTTCCATCTATCGATACGCATTAAATTTGCGGTGATGAACCGTTTTGATTTATACTTATAATTATTGTTTAATATCATTGGAATTCTACAATTTGAATACAATTCGTTTTTATTCATAAAATGCTAGTTTTCAAAATGGATCGCTATTGACTTGGATAATTATATTTAATATCGTTAAATATACCTCTATATAATCAATGGAAAAGCAGGAAATTTATTATGAACGTGATACTTGTGCTGACAAGCATTGGGTATTAGGTCACTACGGTCGTTTTCACATTCACACGAATACACACACACGCACACACACACATAGCTGTCTTCTACTTAGCTCCGGTTCTGTTTCCGGATCCGGTTCTGACATCCAATCTTCCCCACAGCAGTATTTCACAATCTTGGGCATCTATTAAGGATGAACTTAAAAATGTATGAACATTTTCTTTTTTAATTTTACGTCTACTTCCTCGAAAAAGAAACGTTATATTTTCTTATCGCCGAATTTGTACGTGATAAGCTCCGTCTAATATTACCAATATTTGAACGAATGCTAGAAATGCTAGGTAAGAGTAAATTTTTTCTAATACACTTGACCAATTAGGTAATCAATGAACATTTTTCGATGTTGATGACGTTATTGTGAATGGTATTAACAAACAAAATTCACAGAAACGAAACAATTTTGATCACTCATCAATTCGTTAAATATATAAATACACTGATAACGAATCTATAATTATTGTAAATTGCTCTATTTAAAGTTTCAACAACCATTTTGGTTTTTATCATCCTGAAAGGTTTGTTTTAAATAGTCGTTATAGAGATGTTATTACAGATAATGGAATACACAACAAATACGGGAGCTTCTATAAGCGTTAAATAGATAATGATAACATTCGAGAATTAAAAAAAAGTGAGTTTCTAGCTTTCAGCGTTGAAAATTCTAGCAGTAATGTATTGAAACAATAATAATAAAACATAAAGTAAAGTATGTAGTTTCACGTTTAATGTCAATAAATTCCCTGCACGCACTTATGTTGTGTTGTATCACTGATATGAATGGAAATGAATTTTCAATGTTAGAGGGTGTTTAAAAATTTATAAATGCTTTTAAGCATCTCATGCAGTCAATTCTATTTCCTCTATCAGCATCATTTTAATAATTTATTAACATTATTGGGAATATAGGTAACAGAGCTAAGCGAAGTAAAAACTACGCCGTGGGCGATTCCTAAAGAGGCGGCGCCCTTACCTTCGCACGGTCCTTGTAGGAAATGTCCAGCAGTATTGTGTAATTATGTTCATTAAAAAAAAAAATAACACGTAGTCGTTTAAAAATTAAAAGTGAAATGAGAATAACTGGTGCGCGTCTTCATTCTTTAACCTCGTTTCTTTACATAACACCTACACGATCTTCATAGAAAGATCACATTCTATTACCTAATCATAAAGAGAGCCAGTTAATTACTGTAATTTAACACAAACTTGTGTTTGTTTTGTGAATTTTAAAAGACCGACTTTGATTATAAATATTTCACTATCCATCATCATCACCATCATCATAGTCGATAAATTTTTCAAATATCAGTCGATGCGGTTTCTTGAAACGAACAAGCAAATACCGAAGATTTTTATTAGTTTAAAACCATACTCATATAACTTTATATTATTGGTAAATTCCTTAATAGACTCGTTGAAGCAATTTATTAGAAAACTTTTAATGAAGCCACATAACCTTTCAAATAATCTAATTTTTTTCCGCCTAAACAACTGTTGATACCTGCTAGACATAGAAGTCGTGAGAGAAATTTTGCATTTATTTCGTGATTTAATCATCCGAAACAACAAAAACAACAACAACAATAAAAATTAAGTAACAATTACGTTCAAGTCCACTTGAAGCGTCCTTTTCAAGATTTAATTTAATGAAAGGGATTTTGTCAAGTATTTCCTCAAGGATAATATATGAAAAAGGGAGAAACTAATCTTGAAATCATCTACGATAAATATTTGTTTAACAGTGGCAAATTTTCTCGGTCGAGATTCATTTTCAATGTATATTATAAAACGTTTAGACAATGAAGTTTTGGTGTTTTCCCAGATAGAAAAACAATTGGTTAATTGTGATGACTACATTTAGGGGAGGATTTCCATTACCTACTTTTATACTGGAATGATCTCTACTCCCTAAGTTGACAAAGACTCATCTTCAACATCTATTTCTACTTCAGATTTCGAGTTGGCCAAATTTAAACAGACGGAGTATACATCAAATCTTCTGCTCTAATCCCATAACTCTTTGGTGACTCGTCTTAAATATGTAATTTAACAAAATTCAAAATGACGTCGACATAATTCCAATATAGATAATACGTAAAGTACAATGAATGAATAGAAAATAGATGAGCATTCCTCAATAAATTCAGATCATGTTTGAAATTTATCCTTAGAATGATTGAACAGGAATTTCGTTTCCTTGTTATAGCCTATAAGAAATTTGCGGTGAGCGATAATCAAAGGTGAAGGATATAAGAAAAATAATAATAGAATTGTAACATTTGGTTTTTATCGATAATCACTATCGATGAGTAAACCGTAAAATATTTTTAAATTACGTTCAGCCTAGATGGGAAGGTCTCTAGACGTGTATTATTGTTCTGTTGCCTGTTTATTATTCTACTGAATGCGTACTAAAAAATGGTTTCTTATATATAGTTCCACACATGCAGTGGTGCTTTATAGTTTCATGGGACGCTAGGCAAATGTGTTCGTTATAAAGGAGTTTTATTTATGTACCTACATAAGTCAATCATTTGGTTCCAATTTTGATTTGTTCATTTCTGACACGCAGGCAAATGACACCTTTGCTCCATTTCTGTAGCCGATACTGTTATGTAGTCAATCTGCTCAAATCAAAATAGACGAAGCATAATTATGTCAGTATGCTGAATTTCCAATCAATACTCTGCAATACTCTTCATACATGTCACATTTATTAATTTAGAGTCTTTGATTTAGAGTAAAACTTCTCATTCCGGAAAGTGCAAAAGAAAAAACCAATTATCAACCTTCAAATTTCAATTTTTAAAAACGAAACTATGGGCTGCTTTGAAAATTAAAAAGTAAAAACTCATTAAGATAATTAGCAATTAAAAAGGAGACCGAAATTCATCTAAAAAACGACTACATTCATGTTTTTTTTTCCAACCTTTGAAGTGTTAATTTAAATATAGTCTTGTTAGAATACAGTCGGTTTCTTTGTTGTTTTTTTAATAGAAAAACTTTTCTGAAAAGTTAGCAAAATGAAAATAGAACTAAACGTTTACGTAATTTAAAAACAATATGCTTTCTCATTAATACTACCAGCCTTGATGCGAAAAAAAATTTGTAATTAAAACAGTCACTTTTTTTTGGCGGAAAATTTGTGTGAAAAAACTGTGACAATGTAATCGTGCTTTTTAACACACCATAAATAATATCAAAGTCGTCTAACATTTGCACTACAATGTCAAAAAAAGCGCAAAACATTGCATTAGTAGATATTCATTAATTAATTCAATGTTATCCTATTTTATCAAATATTATCCATCAAGGAAACAATTTCATTGGTAATAATTATTCCAGCAAATGTCAATTTTAAAAAGTACACACATAATTAGTAATTGGACCGTCTGATTTTGTTTTGCATTCATCAATCATCTACAAAAAAAATCATCTGTGTAAAGGTTGAATAAATTAAAAGTCTAATTAATTCTATCCGTCTCTCGCTCTCTCTCTCTCTCCTCTTTCACACTCTATTATCGAGTTTTAGCAACGATATATGTATATCTAGATCACCTCCAAATGTCAATAAATCATAATTCTTTTTTCTAAATCATTATAATTAACGATGAATGTGAAGCAATGTCATCTTCTAAATCATCATTTAACCTTTATTGGACTTAATGGAATCATTTAATAAAAAATTTTACCTGGTTCACCTTGAAGTACCTCCATTACGAAATTGCTCCTCAATTGAATTAAACTATATCATCCATCTATAATGAGATATGTGAAATTACCAACAGTACAGACAATCATCCTCACTCTACAAGTATAAATAGGAGAGGAATCTTCACTGTTAGCATCATTCGCTAGTTATCGATAAAACAAATAACAAACATGAAATCGGTAAGAGTACCATCTACAGTTAAAATTTGATTTAATCATTTATTTTTTTGGTGTTTTTATTATAGTTTTTAGTAGTTTGTGCTATTGTGGCCATTACCAATGCTGCCCGTTTGGAAAACACTTACTTACCACCGAATAGTGCCAAAACTGCTGGTGGTAGCGGTAGTTTCTTAGGCGCTCCCTTAGCTCCAAGTGGTCCATCAGGTCCGAGCGGACCCCTACCTTCAAGCGGTGCTGTCTATAGAGGTACACAAAACGGACCAGCTGCTGCTCCAATTGGTATTGTCCGTCTCAACAATGATAACAACGGTGATGGTACTTACCGTTTCGAGTAAGTTAATTTTTATTATTTATCAAACACTTAATCAATTTATGAATTTAAAACAGTTTTGAAACTGAAAATCGTATCACTGCTGAAGAATCTGGCGAATTGAAAAATGTTGGTAGTCAACAAGAGGTCAATTCTGTACATGGATCTTACTCGTATACAGGTCCAGATGGTGCTACTTATTCAGTTAGTTATATTGCTGATGAGAATGGTTATCAACCACAAGGTGCCCATTTACCAACAGCTCCACCAATACCTGAAGAAATTTTGAAAGCTTTAGAACAGAACGCTGCCGATGAAGCTGCTGGTATCGTTGATGATGGTCAATATCGTCCTGGTCAATATGAAGATGCACGTGTTGGTAAAGCTGGTTCATCTGGTTTCGCTGGTTCATCTGGTTTTGCTAGTTCATCTCGTACAGCTGGTTTCGCTGATTCAGCTAGTTCACAAACTGGTAGTGCTGCTCTTAACCGACAATATTTAGCTCCTCGACCCAGCTCAAACCAACAAGGTGGATACAGATATTAAATTACTTTGAAAAGTGAGGCAAATAATTAAAATGAATAGGTGAAAATTGTAAATAATCCACATGTATTTATTTTACAAAAAAAAATCGATATTATATAATAAATAAACAATCTTTATAATACAGGCCATTTTATTAAATCTAAAAAAAAATAATAAATTTTCACCTAATAACTAATAAGGTTTCATATTGACGACCATAAGATTTATTATTGTTGTCAGTATTCAAAAAAAAAACAATTTTCCAAATGATAAATTGTTGAACATGTTTTTCTGTTGATAACAACCAGTTTTTGTGTTAGAACTAACAATCTGTGAACAATTTTTTTGTGTGTGAGCAATCACACAAATATTGTCTTGTTAAATAGAGTTCGATAAATATAGTTTAGATATACAGGCTGTCCGCAACCGATGAAATGATTCCGATCTTGACTTTGAAGTATGTGTGTGTGAGTGAGAGATCGATCGATAAACTAGTAGATAGGGGAAGACAACCATGCCTGCAAACAGTATCTTCAAATGATGAGGTAACTATAAGAAATCCTTTCTCTTCAAAAATATCTCATGATTTGCATGTTAACACTTTTACTGTGCAAATCAATCAAATCAAAATAGACAGAGTATAAAATTGTCGACCTACAATTTGAAGACAGACTGTATACAGGTTCAGATTTATTGAGTGAAAGTTAAGTACAATATACGTGTATAGATTTACTTTTCAGCTTCTCGGCATGTTCGAATGTTATCAATAAAACGTTATTAGACAACTCAATGCACAATTTTGTTACAACGTAGCATTTTCACACCGATGAAATTCACAAAGTTTTTTCTTTGCAGCGAAAGTTTGATATAATTATTTCTCATCGATTATGTTGTGATTTGGATAAGCGAGAATGTGAATAATTGAGGCTGTATCCTATTTTTATCTTCTCAATACTTGCTTACTTTCGATAGCTCGCTTAAAGTTAATAGACGAATGCATAAAAGCTTTGTGAAACCATAGATATCGATTTAATAAAGTTATCGATTCGATAATCATTCTATGAGTAATGTAGCGCATGTTCAGTTGACTTTTCGATCGCCGTGCGGCAATCTGCTTTCAATTTATTGATGAAAAGAAATCTAACATCTTAACGAAAATCATAATGGAATTCGATCAAATAACGACAGATATTTAAAAAATTCTAATTTGTACATCACAATCGTTGTATTTATTTATGGAAGAATCAAACATTAGAAAAATTTCAATACATTTCAAAATAGACAAAAACGAAGACCAATGTGTACGTATAATCTGATGAAATAACACCAGATGAATGTTTTCAAGACAATAATGCATTCAATTTCCCTTTGAAATGACTGTTGCGAGAATGTTTTTTAACAGCGATGAGTAGTCCAAAATGCGAAGAATCTTTTTCAATTAAAGAAACTTTAAAATTGTCTGTTTCCCCAACAGTTTCGATCATAAAAAAACTGGATTTATCCGAAACCATTTCAATGACTGAACTAAATTGAATTCGGGTTTTTTTCTGTTTAGATTGATTTTACCTGTAAAAGAATTTTCGGCTTTTTAGGTTCAAGCCTGAAAAAAGAAGCTGATAACTTTCCAGCTATTTCACCAATTTACCGTACAGTCATTGAAACAAATTGGAACTGTAGATAGAAGTCAATGATGTAAATTTAGATAATTGAAATAAAAGCTGTTACGGACTGTTAATTTGAGGGGTTCAAACAATTAAATAGAGTACAGGTACCTTTTCAATTTGATCAATCAATTTGCGATTTTAACAATAGTGTGACACAGAAACTTTAGTTTTCTTCTAACGAGTCACGTTAATATTATATAATCGGATTGAAGCACCTGTTAATTTGAATTTCGTCAAAATAATTGGATTTCCTCAACACATTTCGTAATCACCTGAAGCAGGTGTTTCATACGCTAATCATCATCAAATTAACGTCAATTATTGAGAACACTTATAAAAATTTCTACCGATTTTAGTGTTGAATATTTAATGTTTTTACTTTCTGTCAAATCATAATTCATTAGTCAAATCTGTATCAATGCCATCATCTATCGGAAGATGGCCCAGTTATTGGCTTTTAATAATTTTATTAACTTTGAAAAAAAATCTTCTAATTAGATCTGTTTTTGTTTTTAATCAAGTTCTAATGAAAACCTTGTATCATCATCACATCCCATTCATTAGCTATAAAAGCGAAAGGATTCTTGCAATTAGCATCATTTACAACAACATTACACTGTAAATAATTGAAAATTGAAACCGGTACGAGACGTGTGTTTGATCTATATAAATAAAAGCAATCTAATTGTGTTTTATTTTCAGTTCGTGACCATATTTATCGCCATATTCGTTTGTAGTATTTCAGCAGGCCGTTTGAACAGTGATTATTTACCACCAGCATCTGCTGCACAAATCAACAGTGGTCTTTCAAATAATCGTCGATCAGGTTCCATACCATCACCACCTGCTATTATCAAACTAAACAACGAGAATAATGGGGATGGCAGATATAGTTTCGAACAATAATACCGATTTATTTTAGATCCGAAACAGAGAATCAAATCACACAACGGGAGAGTGGTGAATTGAAAAATGCCGGTACAGATCACGAATACAATGCAATTGAAGGTTCTTACTCTTATACTGGTCCAAATTGTATTGTTTATACAGTGAATGGTTTTCGTGATCATTTACCAACTGCAGCACCTATACCAGCTGAAATACTTGAAGCTGTACAACAAAATCAAGCCGATGAGAATGCCGGTATTGTCGATGATGGCCAATATAAACCGGAACAAAATCAGGGACAAGTACGCCGGCAACAATATAATGTAATTAAATCGGAACAAAAGAGCGGTTACAAATACTAAAACTTTTTCTAATTAATGAAAATAAAACAATTCTACTTATTTAATTCAACCGTTATTTATTCATTCTATTGTAATTTAAGAATGGGAATGTCGTATGCTTCATTTATTTCTAATTAGTGCTAACTTCAAGACAGTAAAAACTTCAATGCAACTTCTACCACGAAACAAAAAAAAAACACTGAGCTTTTGTTAACAAAGACCAAAAACGTGTTTGATATTGTTAACAAAAACACACGTTAAATACAGTCAAACTCGACCACATCCAACTAGATACGACTTTTAAGATTCATCTTGTTACCGTCTATTAGATGATGACCAGATTAGCTGGACAGTGGATATTAGCGTTTAGAATGCAATGTAACATTCCATGAAGTGAAATAAGAGAGAAGATTTTTTACAAATCATTACCGCTAATTCCTTAATAATGTTTTTTTTCCTAATTTTTCCATAAAGATGATTTAACGTTCCATCATTACTTGACTAATTAGAACGGAAGTAGATCCAGCTTATTGTTATTAGAAATCGTATTTTAAAGCTAATTGAATTTCATGCCTAAAAACTAATTGAAGCTCATGAAAGAGTTGAAATATCGATTTTGATTGGAGAAAGGTGCATTTTCAACCATCCCTAATAAATTACGCATGCTTTCGCAGTTCATTAAAATTAAAAGTAATTGTTGATATTCAACAAATAAGTAATCAGCAGATCTATACATTAGTTAAACATGATAATGAGCTCAACACTTAACTTTTGAAATATTAATTGAGTTCAGATGAAGAGTGTGGTCAACTCATTTCGTACAGATTCCTTATAAAATATTTTACGAAATTCCTTTACAGAATAACAAAATTTTTAAATGTTAATTCAAGTTTTATGTAGATGCGGTTATTTTAATTCGTTAAAAGTAGAACCACAAAACGCTTTTTACCTTCTAACTATTTCATTCTAATCGAAATAAACGCATTGCAGAATGTTTCAATGCCATCATAAAATTCACAAAAGTTGATAGAACCGTGTTCGAATTTCTGATTAGCTACGTAGGCTCGTCTACCGTTCAAAGACTACTTAGAAGTCACTGTTTAATCATCAGATTGACTAAGTTAGACGATGATAATCAATCAGTTAGTTGATTTTCTACAATTAGTGTCACATCAACAATGGATATTATTGTTTGAATTTGGTAAATTGATCATATTCTAATCAGGTAAAATTTGTTAATTCATTCATAACTTCAAACTGTTACAAGTTATTTCTTTGTTTTTCTTAAAAATGGATTTGTGTAAAGGTAATATCGACAAGCTTCAACTAATAATAACAAGAGCACAACTGGAAGCTGTTATGATAAGCTTTTGAGTTTCCAAAGCTTATTTTATTGAATTTATTCAATAAATTTTTTACAATGAAACTAGTAAATAACCAATCAAAATATATACAAATAATTGTCACACGTATTTTAATTGTTATTATTATTGTTATTTATTGAGAGCTAAGCAAACAGTATTCAAATAAAACCATATTTTGTAAATACAGAAATGTAAATATTTTTCCATAAAATCTCTGCATATCTCATGAAATCTCATTAACAAATTGCTTCCACATAAAAATATACGCAAATTTTATAGCTAACGTGGTAGTGTGCGGTACCTGAGAAGCACAATTAATACAACACTGGAAAATTCTCGTTAAAATATTTCTCAATAAGCATTCGATAATTATTGATCTTGAGGAGTTAGAGAATCGATACAATGAGATTCCGTTTCTGGAACGATAATTCCACAAATTATCGTGAAAAAAATCTCAAATTGTCGAACAACAACCGTAAAGTGAACTGGTCATGCGCCACATAACTTTTAGATATCTATGCTTTCAGAAACCAAGCATAAGTCCATTAAATCAATAGAATTTTATCTGCGCCTATCGAAAAGGCCTTGCATCCAGTATTTTAGTGTCCTTTTCATTTTCATACGAAGATAAAATGTCACAGTTACAATAATATTTAATAATATTTAACTGTTATCATTATGTATGTTTAAATTTTGGGAAAAATAAATGTTAATTTGTTCAATAACAATATTTTCGGAGATTCTAACAAAATAAAGTAAAAGCATAAGATAAGAGAATCCCTTGGATATGACAGTTTACATTAAAATCAATATAAAGAAAAAATATAAATTGAGATACTATTTTAAAGTCACGTCACTAACTAGAATATAAGCAAACTGGAAAACTTTATCTGATGAAGAAAGGAAAAAAAACGTTATATTTAATCGATGCTTGGATTTGATAACAAAGATTTCATGGAAGAATCGAGAATTAAATACAAATCCAGCTATATGTTGTTCGCAAGTGATTCATGTGGCGTCCAAAGATTGGTCCAGTATTAAAAGCAAAACGAAAATTCAATTTATCTAAGAAGTTTCCAGGGTTTTAGCGTAAAAGTTACTAAAAGATTGTTATATAGTGATGCTGAAAAGTATTGACTGGATTAAAAATGAACGATTCGTCGTCTATGGTCAATTCGAACAATATTAGGTTTGTTCCTACCACCAATTTAAAAGATCATTTCACTAATCACAAACTAGTTAATAATAATAGAGAACAACACTGAAAGAGTAGATAGATGTTCTATAAATGATGTGGAGAATATTGACATTTCGATCGCTGTGCGGAAATGTATATTTATAGAATGGTGTCTTATCGATTCTATAGCTCTATAAAATCGATAAGTTACGACTCGATAAGAGTAGTTTCTAGAGACTGATCATAAAACCGTATACCGTATACCAAATGATGCCGAATCACTTGTAAGAACGAACCTATTATGTTTGAAACCTATAATAAAGCCATTCAGCGACATTATTTAAGCAATGCTACAACCACATGTTAGAACTGTCAAAAACGAAGCTACTTATTTAAAATTCTTGTACAACCATCACCACCCCTATTCTGAATCGCTAAAATATTTAACAAATCCCTCAACAATTCTGTTAGAATATTTAACAAAGAAGCCCTTTCTTTATAAACTCTTTGCACAACTTAAAATCGATACACATACATAAATAAGATGAATAACCATTCATTATTGGCCGAATTGTTGATAAAATTGAACACTTTAATGGCCAAATAAAATAGAATCGAATCGAGTTTAATTCAAATCGTAAAACTCATCGCATTAAAACAAACCACTGCGAAACTGATGGATTGTTTTGTTTTATTTGTACAAAATCCAGGACAGCTGATAAATAAAGAAGGATTATAGGTCTCTTTTTTAAAAAAATTGATGTCCTGTTTTGTATTCACATTGACGAAAAACTCCCTTTTATGTTGTTAGTATTGAGCAAACTATCCCCCAAATACAATTGCGTAGCTAATTTAGAAATTCGAGAAATTATTATTCTATCAGCAATATTACTAAATTATCTACAAGGGTCCATTCAGTGCTCAAATTTTATATAGATGCCATTCTATGGCTTCTAGCAATTCATTGTTTATTTCTGCCACAATTAAGAGCCTCCATATAACTCAAAATCGATGAATTGCTTCACTTTGTATAGATTTCAGGAGGAAGTTCTTACCAAAGGGAAAGCTAATATATAATTAATTGAACACTAAACTAGTCAGTGCAAATAATTCACTCTTAATTGAATCGACATACTATTGAATTATTATCCAAGGGAGCATTAGGTAGTGTTACCTAATCCCTAAAGGAAGAGTTAACGTGAAGTTACTATAAATACATCCAGCGAACTTAGTTTATCTTTCTCTAGGTGCTCATTTTTAAGTTAACACACTTACGTCTTTACTCTAATAAGTGTATAAACCAGGTCTCAGTTGATGAATGATTCAATCCATTAGTCAGTTTGATAATGAAAATATTTATGAAAAGATACTTATTGAAGGTAATAAATCATGTAAGAGTCAGAACTAACGATAAGTGCTTGTCGTGACTAAGTGCTATCGTTTATTTATATAATAAATGTAAGTGTAACAACGTCTGTGATGAATAATAAATTAAACTATTCGATAATCAGTCAGAACTGTAAACGTTCAGTAACGATTACATCCAAAATAATTACAATTCAATAATGGATACGAATTGGATTATCAGTTAAATAGAACTTTGTTTTTAGCTGCAACGTTATACGCGACTAATACCTAGTTTCTGAAAACGTAGATAAGTTATCGTACGCTTGCGCGTCCGATAACTTATATGGAGCATGATTTTACTCTACTTTGCGATCGCCGTCCGAGAACCTGCATTACCTCTAATCCTTGGCAGTTGTTTTATAGAATCCATACGAACAGAACGGATAATTTGTCGAATGATCGATTCATAAATAGTGTTTTAGTTTATCGCTTCTATAACTCAATAGAATCGATAACTATCGAATGGATAATGGATAAGAAGTATAAATCCGAAAGAAAGCCGCCAAGTCAGTTTCAAAAGGTCAAAAGCGACAACCTAGACGATTGATGTTGAATTTTATATAAAGCTGTTATTTCTTTTATCAGCATATCAATATTTCAGAAAGTGTTTTTTTTTAAATTCCCCCATCTATCGCGTGAAACTTATTGTAAATACGCCATCGTATTCAGCCAACGACTGTTCACCTGTTGCTTGCTATATTTCGTTTCAACAATGGCGAAATTACAAACTTACTGAAATATAAGTTTATTCGCCGATTTAATCTAGGAGTTACACGCCACCTGTTACCACCAAACAGAGATACATGAATAATGGGGAATATCAAATTTGCATCCATAGAGAAGAAGTAAACAATCATAATTCAACGTAATTGAACATATTTACCGATTTATTGTCATCTTTATTTGTTAACAAACTTTCCGATCATATATTGAACTTTTGGTCATGTTGAAACTTTTAAAAAAAGATTATTCAACTTTCTGTTAAAAATTGCTTTGCAAATTTCTATCTTTATCACTGTTCTAATCGTATTTTCTTATTTCTTTTTATTGAAAAGTTCTCCATTAAGCTATCAAGTTTCTCTTGACGGTTTCATTTGTTGTTAATTTAACTTTCAAACGAACAAGAGAGCCCATTAACTTTATAAAAGTCAAAATATAAGACTTTTCTTCAGTTTAAATGCTATTCCACAAAAGCTTATTCTTCTAGTTACACAGAACAATTAAAAAAGTTTTTTAATAAATCTTCATGTTGTCTACAATAACAAATTGAAATCAAATTTGAGTTTGAAGTTCAATCTGAAATTTCAAGAGACGTTTAAACAAAACTTATGGAGAATTGTAAAAATACTTTTCTGTATTCAACTCCCAATAGTGTAATTAAAAA
This sequence comes from Meloe dianella, assembly GCA_028455855.1. NCBI lineage: Eukaryota > Metazoa > Arthropoda > Insecta > Coleoptera > Meloidae > Meloe > Meloe dianella. The sequence continues at coordinate 5,100,635 of JAPTHL010000008.1, read as the reverse complement.
AGAAATGAAAGTTTCCACTTTTCCAATAAACGAACTAAATTTCAACAGAGATCAACTGGACGCTTATATTAACGATATACCATTTGAGAAAGTCGGCTTATTTTTTGTTGAAAAATTGCTCGACTCCTTTATGGTCAATATATTGAAAATTAAATTCTATTAGCCACATACTTGCAAATTAGAGTAGACGAATATATTATAAAATAGCTGAGGAAGACACTAAAATTCAATTCGGTTTTTTTTCGTTCCTCTCTAAACACAACACTAGAAATTACGTTTTGTAGAACAATTTTAATAAAAATGATATTCATAATATGAAATATCCAGATAATATTCTATAGTGAGAAATGCCTTTTTTTTATATGAGCGAAACGTAAAAAACTCATTGAAAATTCCTTTAGTAATTTTATGTTTTTCTTCTCTGTATCTCGTGGCGTGATAGCTCTTTTATAAAGATTCTGATTTATTAGACAGTTCAAAAAAAGCAAAGATATATCTCCAGAATGCGGGATATTCTAGTAATGTAACGTACAGACACATACTTTTTCAACTTTTTCTTATCAAAATGGCGATACAGATAGTGATACTATCGCAGTATGTTTAAAATAACGGTAGCTGAACATTTCAAGTTCACCGTAACGGGAATAGCAATTCAACTACAAGGATTAATTAAGCTATTTTTTCTAGAGATGAGGCATTGGATGTAAGGCAAGAGTTGACAACAAAGTTCGGAGGGTTTCAATGGTATAAAACCTTCAACAAAACCAGAGAGTGAACTAGAAAAGTTATCAAAGCGACTATACGAAGAACTCACCAATTGATTGGAATGAACAAAGAAAGAAGATATCTTTTGGCGGTAAGCTAGAATCGACACAAAAAAAACACGGCAAGTTTTCACACAAAACTATTGTGGGGAAAAATGTGAAAAATAAAACAACAAATCGCCTTTTAGTGCACTTTACAGAAAGCGATCAACAATTTGTGTGAAATGTTCGGTTATAACGTATTCTATAAGAAAAATAGTTATTCTAACATGTCGAAAGTTGTGAAAGCTACAATTCTTTGCGTTTACTACCAGATAAACCCAGATAATTAGCTAAAGGCGTCGCGATCTCGTGACGCCAAATCCATCGAATATTCATTAAACGGTTATTAATTTGATAGATGGGTGTCCGGGGGATCCAAATTTTGATTTGATGAAAGACACCAACTGCCCTCACACTGACTGAATCCGCAAAAATTCGTTTACATTTACAGAAGCCTTCTACTGCTGTTAAAACGAATGTCGTATTCAAACTTTTAGCCTTTAGTAAACCCAGCTTCCAGAAATTAGATGTCGCAACATAAGCTTTCGTGCAAGCTTTAAACAATCTGGTATGGTCAACAGAAGATGGCACTATCTTCAACTAGATTTAAAACCGAGAAATAAATTTGATTTAAATAGAAATCACAGAAAAATGATTCTAACAGAACACCATAAAACAGAAGATATTATTCGGAAGTAGTTTCTTGTCGATTATTTTGATGATTCATCTGTAAATAATTTAGATAGATATCGATTGTATTTGAATTTCAATCGGAAATCGAATTTAATGTGATACAAAATTAATGTCAGAAACAAATTTCTCATCTCAACAACGTGCAAGTTTGTGGATTTTGGTGGATGCGCCGGGCGCTTGCGTCTTTTAAATACAATTATCAACCCTCGTTGAAACTTTTGGCGCTCGTTAGACCCTCAGTTCTCGCTATCGTTTACCCTGTTTAGGGTTAGATATAAATTTATATATGTATGTTTCGTGCGTGTTGGGATTGACAATCCAAAATAATAAATTATCAGCTAATAAAAACCAAAATAAAACAACAACAAACGAACGATGATCTTTTTTTTTGATAAAATAAACAAATCAACTATGGAACAAAACTCTAATGAACTCAATTATTCTAAAGAATAATTATACGTTACTATGTATGTTAATTAATAAATAATTGAGAGATTTAAATAAAATTCAGTGCGATGATGGTACATATTTAGTTATCAACAACAAATAATCATTGTAAGTTCATTTAAATTTTGTTAACTTGTCTCGGAGGAAAAATTTTTAGTTTAAAAAGATCTTTTATCAACTACAACAATGTTTTATCTAAGAGTTAATTTAAGGCATTCCGTCTTCCGGCACTTTTTTTTCCTGCATTTTAAACCGTTTCGTTTGAAACATCTAAAAATTGTTTCGAACATGCAAGAATATCCAACATAAAGACCGTTAATGTTTAATTAACAAAATTAATTAAATCTACGTCGATATTGTGAGGAAATATTCAAACTTTGTCTTATAAATTAAAACAGCCTCCACCTTATCAATGTATTATAATTGCATTTTGAGGGAGATTTGAAGACAATTAAACATTTAATCGCATTGCTAATAATACGGGCATTTAAAATACTACAGATTAGAAATGCTCAAATAACTAATTTCAAACAGATATTTCTATTGTTCCTTTGTTGAAACAATCACGCCCTTTGCCATTTGACACAATAATAATAGCAATTAAATACGTTTTACAAATGCCACACAATTGAATAAATAATGCTTGCTGGAATATTGCAGAGAATAGTCTCTAGGGGCTGTTCCATGATAAATTGTGTCATAATTTGCGCTCGGTATGTGATGATTCAAATTTATCATACTATAAAACAGAAAATTGAATTTAATTTACACATTTATTATTTGATAGAAATTATCTACGAAATGTTGGCATAAAATTTCGGTAAGAAAATCACTGAATAATTTGCCTTTCAATTTTGTGTTTTTTATTGTTAATTTTTTCAAATCTTTAGTCTTTCTAGTTTTGAGGAGTTTTATTGATTTATTGAACAGGTAGCTTTCAGACAATAATTTGATCAATTTGATTAAGATGCTACTTTTTTGAAATTCTGTATTTCATTGTTAATATCTGCACTGTCGACAACCAACATCGGATCATTTATAAACGTTGAATTTGATTATTTCGATTTGCAATAATCGATTTTTCAAAATGCTTTAACTGTAAATAGAGTGTATTTCATTGTTGGATCCGGCATTTTCACTAAAAATGAATATTTTGTAAGCTTCTAGTTACAGCAATTTGTTTGAATAATTCACAAAGGGATTACCACATAAATTATAAAACAATTTTGATTTTATTACCATAAAATCAGTGATGAATTTAAAATAAACCAACTACAAAAGCTAAAAGCCACCAGATACCACCCACACGCAATTTTCTCTAAAATGACTTTTATTATTATCCGTACAAATTACATTTGATTAAAACAATAAATATCTATAAATAAACCTGAATGTAGTGTATAGTAGTAATTTTATGTTAATAATTAGTAAATTCGTATTGACGCATATATCAAGAATCGACAACAACCAAACACAATAAGCCGGCTAACACCGTGCAAATTGTAACGATTTTCCAATTAGCTTCGTTTCCAACTGGCTATTCTCGCTATAATAATGCATATGAACTTATAAAGGACTACCAAATGGGGGATGCATTGAATAGAAATTACTGTATTAAATCGTTCCAAATATTCTCCAATCGGAAATGTTCAATATGTTACCATCGAACATCATCACACTAATTAAAAATAAATCGTCTATAACAATATCGTTCTGATTATAATGTTGTTGATTAACTGATTTTATTCAAATTATAAAATTGTTTGTTGTTTATTCGAATTGATTTGTTCCATGATATTTTATTATCAAATTACAAAAATTTGTAATTCAATTATTACGTTATTATTGAATAAATCAAATTATGGCTGGTTATTAACATGTCAAATGATGATAACCAGGTTTTTTTTTGTTGTTGTTGTGGAATTGATCGAATGTCAATCAAATTTTAAATTCGTATTATCGTGGAAAGTTGCGTGATGTGAAAACCTACATAGAAATTTGCGAGGGGATTTGCTGGAATTTACGAAATTTAGGATGCACTCAAGGGTGGCACATGATCTTGCAGCTCAGCACGGATCTGGCAGAGAATTTGGAGTAGTTGATGTTTCTTCCTGAATTTAGAATAAATCAAAGGGCTACCAATTCAATCCGCTAAAGCGAGAAGATACTTCACATAAATAATTTGAAGTGAAGAAATGATACTAGCTAGTAGAACTACTCTGTATACTGAGACCGTAAGGTTATTAAGTTTATCAAGCAAAAATGCGTGAATTCTTCAACTCTGCTAAAAACTTTTGAATTTCCATTGAGTGGAGACGTAATTATCCTTCCAGTTCGTCTATTTAAAAACGGGTTTATTAAGTATTAATGTTATTAAAAATTGATACAGCTGTTATGAATTGTGTTTTTATACAATCGAAAATACGAAATTTCTCTCATTGTATTTTCTCTTTGAAAACTACGAACTTTTAATTGTCTCGATGTTTGTTCCAAATTGACTAACAAATAAAGAATGTCACATGAGATATTCGATTGATATTTTACTTGTTGCATCGAGTAGAATTATTGTAAAATATGTAAAATCTAAATACTGGATGCTGACTTGATCTTTGATTTACCAACAAAGTCACAAATCCTTATAACAATCGTTGAGTATATCCTTAAGAGCAAATTGAGTGAAATTTGTAGTTCAATGTTTTGCAACCGGTGTTGTTTAAATACAGGCCTAGATTTGCTTAATCCATACTAGAATGTATCGACCATTCGCATAATTAACAACACAAGATTACTAGATGGCATCAACTCCATCACGTAAATAACTTCGCTTGAATTTTGTTGATATTAATTGAATATTGAAAGAATGAATAGAATTGAATTAAATTTTTTGTCAATTTTATCAAACTCCTAATAAAAGAATGTTAAATTACAGAATTGTTGGATTGGAAATCAATTAGTTTTTGATGAAGATAGAAAAGAGGTGTTGGCTGCGTTTATTGCATTTACATTTTGTTTATTGTAGTTGTACATCATTTGAATTATGAATATTATAATGTTGGTTTTATCTTTTGTGGTTTCTGTAGCTGCAGGTAATAATTGCGCAAGTTAGCGTATAAATAATCCTCTATATGCAGGATTGGATGCTGCAATTTCTTGAACAGTCAAACTCTTCGACAACTGACACAGATTGTAGATGAAAATAAAGGAACAACTCATCAATTACCACCTTTTCTTCAGTCTTGATGTTTTGTTATCTTCATATTGTGTTGACACAATGTTGGCGACATAACGATTTGTTGTATTTTTGTTTTGTTTTAAGTTTCGGAACAAATAAACATCACATCCGTCTTATATTGACCGTTCTCAAGCAAACTGTATAAGTGGATTGTTTGTGTTGATTTGATGCTCAAGTGAGCATGAAAATTAAAACGGCAAAACAATTTGTCAAGAATAATTCGTATATTTTATCGACAATTCCCCATCAAATCCAGTGTAGCTATCATCTAATATATGTATGTCTTATAATAGAGTGGATTCGTGAATCAACATATTAGCATAGAAATAACTAGAACCGAGAGTGTGTTCTCATACAGATTTCGGTTATGTTTAAAAGAGATTAAATTCGAAAATTATCGTCCCCAATAGACGGCGAATAAATTCGTATAAATTTCGTTTATGGATAGATGTTTTATTTCTCTTCAACCCGTTATAAATAAGCGATATTTCAGTTTGATTATGGAACTCAAAGTCCAGTTGACTGAATCGAAATAGATGGAATATAAATTGAAATCGAGAAACGGTGCGCCATCATCACAATACGCATCTGGTAGCAGATGTTTCGTTCTCTCTTTTTTTCACTTTTATTTTTTTTTCACAAATGTAATATGTGACTGAAAGGCTAAACCTATTCATTGTTACCATTACGATAAGAGAGATTTTTTTTATTATGGATCTAATACTGACCGATATAAAGCTTTGATCTAAACAAGAGAGGATTTATAGTTAGGGTTCGGTCTTTTGTGACAGCCCAACCGTGTTTAAATACTACTGAAAAATAGCATCGTAACATATTCGTTATTATACCGTCTAAACAGTGATGTTAAAACAACTTTTACCATTATTATAAATGGAATTATTGTCGTATTTTTACATAGAAAAATAATGATAAATTAGTAGCGTGTTTTGTTTAATAACAAAATGGCATTATGGATACTGTGTTTTAAAATGCATCTCTAGTAAGTTTGAAAATATACAAGTGTTCTTTTTTGTTGCAGAGTTTTATAATAGATAGTCCTGAAATTACATTAGCCAACAATTTTATTCATATGTAATTTGCATATGAAACTGACACAAAAAAACTTATGCTGCATTGTTCTATAGAATTCTTTTGAAATTACAAACAATTACTTTTTATAGAATTTGTAACCATCAGATGCAAGCACAATTGCGTTTTTAATCATCCAACTGACGGGAAAAAAACACACCGATTAATTATTGACTTGGTAATGTTACCCAGATGTTTCCCTATTAGCAATTTTCCGAGATCAATCATTTCTTTTATATCATCGTTTCTCAACTAGATAATACGGATCGTTGTTGAACGTGGGTGTTTATTCTATTCAAAATATACAGAATTAGATAGTTCATATATGTGATGATCAAATATTTCTTCAATAGATTTTAATCTTTTTGCCCTTTAATCATTCTATTTGCATATACTTTTATTTATGCACATTTATTACGTTTAAGTAAATAAACGATAATTTATACGAGAATTTCAACTGGAGTGGACTTGAATGGATTTAAAAATGTTTAAGAGTTCGATTGTTGAAATTTACTCGATTATCAATGATAAAGTAGACAATAAGAATCATCAATATGTTTGTAAACAAGTTTAAAATGATACAAAATCGATTAACTTATGTCACCTTCAAATAAAATTCAATCAATAACAACATTAACGAGATTAAATAAATCTAAAACAGATTGATTTTGTATTGGTTTTACAGATGATGTGATCACACAAGCATTTAATTTCCATCCATATATAACGGTTTCCACTTTAATAGATTCAACACGGGTCTTTTGCTCATAGGAAACAAACCGTTCAGGCCGCAAAATAAACAACCAGGATTCGTCACACAAGGTATACGTTTATTTTTTTTGATAAATGTCTGGCACATTCACATTAACAATGTGGATGGAGATGGCAAGCTAGTTCAACACTATCTAAATGTTAATTATTTATTATCACAACATTTACACACAATAAATTGCAAATTGTCCGTGTAATAATTGGTGTATTATTCTCTCTATTCTTGTGGTAAGTAGAAAAACTGGTGAAATATTTCGTCAATTTGCAGGCGACCCGTTGTTAAAGTTCTCCTTAGAACTGAGTAAATATGGGCAATAAAGTTTCTTCCTGATGATGATGGTGATTAGAAATGTCTCTTATTTACTATATGGAAGCTGATTAAAACTTGGAACCCCATGTACAGTGTTGAATTCAAACAGTTTTCTTAAAGGGAATTCGACATTATTATCTACTACATTTATAGTGATTAGATTTAACGTGCGATACGTGCCGTTAAGCTTAATTCACAGGGTCAGCGTGGGGGTGCGACTCACGAGAATGCTATCAATCCCACTCCTGAATTCCACTGGAGCTACAGGATCCTTAGACCATTTATTGCAGGCGAAACCTATCTTAACTTCTACTGACTATGCAGCCCTCGAGCTAATTTAGTGTTAATCATCCGCTGAGAGCAGTTGCCACTGCCAAGACTCACCACGAGTAAATCCGGGGGCTTTCAGTTTTTTGTAGACCAACTCGAGTCCGCCAAAACCAACAGCTTCTTTGAAACTGTTGAAATATTTTCTACTACAGTCATAAAAACGAATTTAGTTTGTCGGTACTCCAAGCAAATGTCCTTTTTGTCCACTGAACAATGCGCCACTATTTGAAGTCTCTCTGTTGGGGGTGGCCCAAGACACATCGGCTCGTTTTCCCATAAGATAAGGCGCCGGTGGAAGTAGTACACAGATCAAAAAAGATTATCCATTCACAAAAATAAAGTTTTCATTTTGACTCAATTGAATTGATAATTGTGTTCTAAACGACTAAAATTAAACTGCGTCAGCTTATCGAATTGTTTGTAACATTTATTCTTTTATCAGAAATATTACAAAGATTGGATTTTTGTCTAAAATTAAACTCAACACAAAACTTTTAACCGTTACGAGTCTAATGGTATAAACAATTAAAATGTTATGTTTAATTCATAGTTTCCTATTGATTTTATTAACTTTTAGTGAATCATCCACAGTTTTCTTACATGTAAATCCAACATAAACTCTCGTTTTGTTTGCAGAGATGTTGGCGTAAAACACAACTCATAATGAATGGTACCGATTATTTCCTATTACCTGGATGGGATTTGATAAATGTAACATTATGGGATTTGAATACAACAAACAGTTCCGATTTAGAACGTGACGCCTGGCAACATTGGAGTAGTTTAATTCAAGATCGTGCCGTTGTTGTGTCACTTTTATTATTATTTTCAATAACAACAGTATTCGGTAATATGTTAGTGATATTAGCTGTTGTACGTGAACGTTATTTACATACAGCTACAAATTATTTTATAACATCATTAGCAGTAGCCGATTGTTTGGTTGGTTTAGTTGTGATGCCATTTAGTGCATTATATGAAGTCTTAGAGCATACATGGTTTTTTGGTACTGATTGGTGTGATATATGGCGTTCATTGGATGTACTATTTAGTACTGCATCAATATTGAATTTATGTGTAATATCATTGGATCGATATTGGGCTATTACTGATCCAATTGCTTATCCAATGAGAATGACACGGATACGATCCGTTCTTTTAATAGCTGCTGTATGGGTGTGCTCTAGTGCTATTTCATTTCCAGCAATTGTATGGTGGCGTGCTGTACGTACCGAACCAATACCACCATATAAATGTCCATTTACCGAACATTTAGGTTATTTAATCTTCTCATCGACTATATCATTCTATCTTCCATTATTCGTTATGGTATTCACATATTATCGTATATATCGGGCTGCTGTAGCACAAACAAGATCTTTACGTCTTGGTACCAAACAGGTACTGTTAGGTTCTGGTGAATTAGAATTAACATTACGCATACATCGTGGTGGTACTTGTAAACTTCCAACATCTGATAATCGTCATCTTTATTCAACACAAGAAGATGAACCGTTAACAGCATTACAAAATAATGGATTAGCACGTATGACTTCGACACGTTTAGGACCTCATAGTAAAAATTTCTCATTAAGTAGAAAATTAGCGAAATTTGCTAAAGAGAAAAAAGCGGCAAAGACACTTGGTATTGTGATGGGTGTATTTATCGTGTGTTGGTTACCATTTTTCGTTGTAAATCTACTATCAGGATTTTGTCTACAGTGTATATGGCATGAAGAGATCGTTTTGGCTGTTGTTACATGGTTAGGATGGATCAATTCTAGTATGAATCCAGTTATATATGCATGTTGGAGTCGTGATTTTCGAAGGTAAGTCTTTTACAATTTTCTCGCATCCTGTTTTATTGTGAAGTTTGTGAATAATTTGATATACATCTGAATATATTCAAATGCATCTCGTAAATTGTTTTATTCACTTTAATACTAACTACGTCTGAAAGTAAACGCGATTTTATATGGCAGTTGATTAATTTGCAGCTGTTTTGTTAGTTGGCATTTCCCTCATTTACATTAGCAATCCAAGAGATGAATGAATCGATTTAGTTTCCAAAAAAATATTCGTAGTACCTACTTAAACAAAAAAAATCTAATCTATTCCCAGATTCATTTATAATATGCCGCCTTCAACTAACGCGTTTTTAACGATTTTTCTGTCATATCTGAATCATCACTCTACTCCAAGGTTCATTTTTCAGTTCTCCAAATGTTGTCTATTAAAGGATATCTCCTATTGTTATTATTCGAGTTAATCGTGTGTCCTTTAGTGGCATTATAACCGACCAATGTGTTTTATTATTAAATATATGAAACTGATTCGACAGTAAACGATTATTCAGATCTATATCGCACCAGTAAGCTGCAAAATTTACAGAAATCGTAATGGTGGACATTTTACAACAACGAAGATATATTAAACTAGGTGACGTATAATTTATAACTGTAAACGGACAAGAAAAAAATATGTGTCATTCAAGATTTACACAACTGAAAATATATTTCACAAACTACTTTCCTAGTTGATTCATATCTGTATGATGTTTATTATTGCGTGATATAGATTTATTAAAACAAAAAGTAGGTCTCATCAATTATTTGAATTTTTTAACAACATTATGCTAATTAAGAAAACAAACAATCAGAAATTGATCATTCTCTAGTTTGTGTTTGTATTTTTATTGTTACCAAATAATAACCTCTCTCTCTCTCTCTCTCTCTGTTTCTCTCTAGAAGCTACTGAAAATTTCAATTATTTTTTTAAATAAGCCTAGTAGCTATTGATGTGTTTTGGGTCGACTTTTGTCAACAAAACAGTTTTACATTTTATTATTTTGGAACATCGCTCCACAAAGACTAACATAACACGCCATTATTAGTATTCATCAGAAATATCAATGATCACCAAAAAAACAAAACATTCTTTGTCCATTTTGAACTGTAATAAAACTTGTAAGCACCTTATTATAGACACTTCCTTGTTTTCTTATGTGGACTTTTGTTGATTTTTTTTTAATAGAATAGCGTTACCCTTTGATAAACAAAGTAATCCACGTGTTTAAAGGATAATGATGATGATAACAATTGACAAAACAATCTTCAATACAAATGATCGAGTTGTTAATAAATCATGATGATGACAATTGAGATAATCGCGTCTTGACAACAATACGTTTTTGTTGTCAACTTACTATTGACAGTAGAATTTTTCGTCTTTTCATTACTTAAATAATTAATTGTCTACAGTAAAACAAACGGAAGATAGCCTTTGATGAAACAGTAATACAGAACTACCCCGTTCATTTACGTCACCAATCTTTTACAAATATTCTCATTTTTACGATTAGTCTAAAAATTCAGAATACCTAAAACTGTTCATTTACCACTGCTTCCACAAATACAAATATGGGGCCACGTCAATAAATATTCTTGTTACACTCGTTCTTCTACGACAGCTTAAAACTTCGTAAAAGATTGGGGTAATACTGTATATAAAATATTTTACAAGAGGTGTCTCCTTTGAATGCGTTTATGTGGAATAACATCAATTAACAATTAATGTCAACCTTCACAATCCGTTTACGATTGACAATTTTTATTGCATAAAATTAGAATTGCAACAATTCCAAGCTGCGCGCGTACGCATGACACAATGGACGTGCAATTATTCTGCTAAGAGTTTGCTTAGAATAGGCAATAAAATGTGTTCGCAATAATAGTTGGATAGAATAGACATATCGGATTGTAACCGGCCTTTTATAGAAAGGATGCTGTGTGCAACTCGTGTAAAAAATAATATGTAGCCGCGTTTTTTTTCCTCCTAATATTAAGCAATTACGTATAAATTCCGTTATGTTAACGATAAACAACACAACTGATATTCTTTCTTTTTTTTGTAGCAAAATTATACAGTCAACCTCATTTAACCTGTAACGATACAGACTAATTGTTATAAATAAACAAATAACCTCTATCTTTAAATAGACTTCATTATCTCTTTGATATTTTCCATGAATAATAATAATAATTAATTACAACCAAAATGTTGTTATCTCTGTGTTATTTTTTTTTCTGAAATAAAACCAAATTAGCCATCATTTCTGTGTTGCACATTTCTAAGTGTTTCACTGTATGGAGCTGGCATTGATGACCCTATGTGAGTATAAGAATTCATGTTCTTCTAGTGATGGTTTATTTCGAATTTTCACGTGTAAAAAACTTTAAATCGATTTTCCCGAAAACATCATTTTTGAAGTTCGTGAACATTAGAACTCAAAATCTACTGAACCGATCCTTTTGAAAATTTGAACATTACTTCTTCACATAAATCAACAGGTAATCAAGAAGAGTTTTTTTTTCATTTTCTTCTATTTTGTAATAACAAATTAACCGCGATTTTTTGAGCTAAGATCGCGTTTTTCACTTCCAAGTGCTGCAAAATATTGAAAAAAGAAAAAAAGGAAAAACTCTTCCTGATTACCTCGAGAAATACATCACCTTTAAAATGCATCTCGATTTTTTTGTTTAAGATGATCCGGTAACGAGTTATAATGTTCACCGCAAAACCACTTTTTTTCAAGGCGCCTCTGGAGATTCACCGTCACCAGCTTATTTATCAATATTTTCCATTAAAAATTTTTTCTGCCATACTTCAAAAGTTGTGCAATAATATGTCATTTAATTTAATAAAATTATATTACTCATGTCGCGGCAAAAAAATCACAAAAATATGCTTTTTTTTCGCCTTTAAAACCCTACCCCCCCCTTAATATACAACAAACTTGTTTACATTTCTTTGTTATTTTGTAATAACGAATGCACCTGGTTGTTTGTTGTTGTTCAGTTTTTATCAAAATAAAGTCTTTTGTATAATGTATCAGAATTCAAGATGGAAATAAATACAGAGAACGAGAATTTTATGTCAAAATTATGTCACTATATACAGCCAACAACAACAACAACAACAACAACAACGGAAAGACTGCGAATGATATTTGAAAAATGTAAATTTATTCATCTTAAAGATTTCAAGCAAGACTAACAATAACTTGAATGGAGGTTCTCAAACTTGATGTTACGGTATTGTGGTGATCGAATAGCATTTGGAACCACATCTCAAATGCCAACAATCGTGCAACGTTCAGACGAAACAACCTGTATAGTATTGGATCGATCGTTTCTTTTTGTTTTTGTTTTTTGATAATATAGAACAATCCAAATAGAGAATGATTGTAATGATCGACTAATTCAATCGGTATATTAGTTTTTAATTAGTTTTAATAGGATTTTCTAACTCATTTATTGTGCCATTGTAATTTCGAAAACACTAAACTACCACGTAAATGGTAGTCAATACGAAAAGTTGATTTTAACTAAGTAATTTTCGTTAAATAGGATTTTCTTTTGGGATAATGTGAACGATCACCACTGACATGACATTTTTATATAGTTTGAAAGTAATTTTAAGTGTCAAAATTGATGTCGGTCGTAATGTATCACGTATATCCAACTATTCTACAATATTTTTTTTTGTTTTTTCTTTTTATATTGTTGCTCTTTATTGTTATCGTAATTATGACTAAAGTAACGCAAAATGACACAGTTTAATTGGTTGTCAAATTGAACATGTCACTTTCAGGACTCATTATAACAAAGAAAAAGTGTCTGCATTATATAAAAGAGTCCAATTAAATATTTTCGTTCTATCTTACCAATTCGTTCATCGAAAACGAAATCTGTAATTTTGTTGCTTGTCTATGTTTATGAACAACTTTTATTAAGGACATAGTGATAAATTTGATATGAAACGACTTCACATATATCGTATATTTTATATATCTCTCTCTATATATATATATATATTGTAACAGCTGCATTTTATTTACTAGAATCGATTAAGTAATCATTTCTACAGTAACTACATGTTCACTAAGAACACTATTCCTATTGAGGTAGAAAATATTGATTTCATATAATCAGTTCACATCAACCGAACATCATTCTCCCCTTCAATAGATTTCGATACGTAATTTACATGGTTGCAAATGACGTTCTGAACATGAATATCTACAGATTGTAAATTTCCTTTAGATATTCAAGATTATAACAAATGTATTCACGACAAAATTATTACTCATTAGGCGAGTATCTAGGACAACTCGCTTTGCGACTAAGAATCGAGGACTAATTTCCTAGAACTTTCAATAATTAGTCTTACAGTAGTTACAATTCCCAATATCTTCGAGGGCTATTTGTTAACTACAGAAGGTTATTGAAGAATTTTGAATTCAACAAGAATCAATTTGTTTGTCTGTCAATCTTCATATTTCTCTACACATTGATTGATTCGATGGAAATGTTTGATTGAAATCAGGGAAAATTCGACTTTATTTAAGATGAGCATTTGACAGTCTTTAACAAAACACTCACTAGTCTGCAGTAACCTATGATCAAAAACGCTTAAATTCGGTATTTATATACTGCCAAAGGTATAGTAATGGTAGCTATAATAGTCCTCGTATAAGGCGGAAAATCGAAATTTTTTGACTCTAATTGAAAGTATGCCACAAAAACACTTCTGATCCCCCTTTATTTATACAATACTGTATCAAAATGTCAGTCAAACAATACTTCTGTAATTGTAGAGACGGATATAATAGTAGAGATTCCGATAACACGATACTTGTATTACATACACATCCGTATTCTTTGTTGAAATTTAATATGCAAAACTGAAATATTTACATTGAGAAACGATATTTTCTCTATAGTTGCGAAGTTGTATTGTAACACCGACAAAAGGAAGTCGTATTTATGAATTAAGGTTCACTTTGAAAACTAATTGAATGAAGCCTTTGTTTTGTTTTTTCTTCGGTAATAAAAATACCTATGAAAAAGAATCAGTGGAATTGGTGTGAATAGAATAATTTTTAATATATAATTCTCCGATTTATATAAGTTTTCCCAATTTTAATAACAATTATTTACTGTTCGCCTGTTTCCTTGAGAAGTTCATTTAAAATCGTACCACTGGGGAGCTACATTAATAAATTTAACATTCACTCGCACACACACACACACACACACACACACACACACACATGCAAAATATTAGTTGGATATATTCTTAGAATTATTCATTTCGAATTTGTCATGTTTTGAGGCAATTCTATTTTATATTAAGATAGTCAACAACATTATTGATGACTGATTTAAATGGAAATTTCACAAAGTAGTTAAAGGATTTTAGAAGACCGACACAGTAGGGACGAAAGTAAGATAAATAGAACAAGATGGATGTGTACATCATTAGGATATATCGAAATATATTCAAGTTAGGTGTGTGTATTGTCTATTTGCCTCAAATAACAATAGAAATAACAAATATAACACACCAACAATGTCTTGGTGTATCATAGAAACATTATCTCTGGTATCTGTTATTGTTTTTTTTTTAAACATCTTTACCTTAAATTTATTTTTATTTCTGTAGCTGAATGTAGAAGAAAAACGGAAACTTTTTTTTTATTCGTTCGTATTTCTCATTAATCCTCTACTGGTAATTGAAATGTCCGACTTTAAATTCGACTCCATTAATCGAAAGTAGTCAAGTTTATATAACAACGTGAGGAATGAACAGGTGGTACCGACATCTGAATAGTGGCGGTAATTCAAGAATATTTTCGGCACACAATAGAAAAGAGGTTTTAACGTGTGTGGACAGAAATAACTAGGATCATTTATAACAAACGTTGATGTACAATACAACAACAAATTTTTTCGTGTTATATCCACAAGTACAAAAATATTTGATGTTTTCAAACAAAATAATGCAGCAAATATAATGAATATATGAATATAAGATACGTGAAAAGTAAGATTATTTCGAGAACGAACAACAGTTCCACAACAACACCAAACTTTGTTTATATATTGACTGAAAACTTAAACTTTAAATCTGTGTACGTACCTGTTTTATAAATGCCAGCAGTTTCTAAGTTTATGCTAAATTTAGGGTCAAACAAGTTAGTTGCAAATATGTTTAGGCATGTCGATAAGTGTCTAGACAATGGATAATAAAAAAATATGTATATTCAACGTCAAACAGAAAATTATGGTTCAACACGACGTGTACATGTCAATTCAGAATCTTATAGAGCATCAATTTCGACTTGCATGCGAGCTTGGAGCGAGCAGTGCTCTTATGCTCTCTGCTAGTTTCGCAAATGCAATCAAGATTTGAGTATCTTCAATTCCGTCAATACTATCTTAGAAGGAATGCCGACATATTATTCGAGCACAATCTAAATTCTCATTAGCTAACGTAGAAACATCAAATTGCTCAAGAACGATTCTGCTTCAATTGAGTGCGCTTTAAGTATAGCTTTGAAACGATTTCAATTTGAAATTCCATATCAAATATAACGAATATGATAAGGAAAATATTTGCTTGAAAACACGCTAATCTAATTCATACGATATCTCTATTGTAAAGGTCGTTGAATCGTCTATATTTAAAACACGATTTATATTTTTGTGTTGTATTGCCTTTAACGTTAAAATTTCTGTTAAAATTATACACGCACGTTTATATTCTCATCATATACTTTTCACTTATTGTAAACACGTTGTTACGAAACAGTTGTGAAAGAAATTCAATTACTGACCTCTGTGTGAGATTATAACGATTTTTCTCATTCCATGCACAGATTTTTTTTGTTGCGTTCCATATAGGATCCTCTATATCTCTATTATAAAGGATGATTTTATTTACATTTTGTTAGGGGTTATAGTGTGTGACTAGCAAAAAAATAGAGACCCCTTTGTGATTTATTCTTGATATCATCTAAAAAGAACTATACATATACGTATATATATATATATATATATATATATATATATATATATATATATATATATATATATATTTGTCTGTTTCTGTATAAACTATAAAATAAATAGCTGTAAGCGTTATGGCGCCATCATTAATTTAATTAAAGTGGCAAGAACACTACTGTTTACAGGGAAATTTTCTTTATAGTTCTAGAAATACAATATTTACACATCAAATTAATGGATACAAAGCAAAATTGTCTATTATTATCATTATTAAGCATTGCTACACGATAATACACTTGTAATTCTGATTGATAGACCATACAACTATAACTATAACGATAATGTATCCATATAATCATACTTTATACATATGATGATATACATTACTTTCGTATAACCAGACAGAATGGATAAAAAACAAAGAAGCTATAGATAAGGTGGTATGAAATACGGCAGACAAACAGTCAAAGTAATACGATATATATATTTTGTTGAACCGAATCTTGATCAATCGTAAATTGTTTATATTTACCTAAAACACAAGTTTCATTTGTGCTAAATACGATAGCCGTTTGACACGAATGGTAAAAACGCAAGTTAAACACTAACATAATCTGTTATACATTTAGTCCAACGAGTTTCGAAAAATAGGTTGTCTAGATGCATCGACCTCGACGATAACATCCTCAATTTGGCAAAAATTTCCTGCTACCGAATAATAAATTGTCAAATATTTGAACAAGAAGAAGTCAACCAGAGCCAAGTTAGGATAGTATGATGGCTGAGTAATTAATCCTAATCGAAGAACACATGTGGCCGTCTTCGTTTCAGCTCTTTTTCTAATAGTGTTGCATAATAGGCTTCTGTTGTTGTTTGTCAGTCCTTCAAGTACTCTACAAGCATGATTTCTTGGCAATCTCTGAAAAAAGGAAGCCGAGTCGACAATTTCGTTTATTTCGGTACACTTGCTTTAGTCATTGTTCTTGTTGTTATGATTTCAGTGTGTAGTAGTGAACCCATGTTTTGATCATTGACGGTATACGACGCAAAATTTCATGGAGAGTCCATTAAACTTCTTTAAATAAGAATAATCGATCTCGTTTTAACGTCTGTAAAATATATTCCCTGTCGAGAATTCGGACTGACACTTGCTATCCTAACAATAACATTTATTTTTATCAATCGCATAGATTGAATCGATTTTGTTCTAATTTCTACACATTGGACACTTTTAAATATTCACCACATAAAAGTCATTTTCAACCATAATACATACTGATATTATTATAGAAATGTGAATGGAAGTTGCATTTACGACAACTTTAAGTTGTTTTATATCAAGCTTTCTATTCTTTTGTAATGAAAGAATTCTAAATGCAAACGTAATATTTAGAGCGGAACTTATTACTGAAAGTAGACCAACAGTGAGTTCAGATGGAATAATGTGTGTTTGTGATAAAAGGTAAACATGCATGAACTACAAAACATCTACTATTGAACATAAACCTACGGTCTTTCACAATTTTACACGTTCAGAATATTTTTCGTCTTTAATTTGGTTTGTTGCGATTTTATGAAATTTACTATAGAGTAAAAACTGACTAAACTGCATGAGAATTTATGTCGCTTTTGGCTATTTTCACATTTTCGACTATCCACCACAACATACAATCTAATGTAGAAAGAAAACGAGAATTATTGCGGTCCATTGGAGTGCACTCACGTGCAACTCCAATGCAAGACATAAATTGTAAAAGTTTTTCTGGTAAATGTCAACGATAGTGAACACGATAGAAGAAAGTCTAAGAATTATTATCACATCAGGTGGATAACAAATATTTGTAGAAGTTGTGGACAGTTTGAGGATCAGTGAAACACGACTATTGTAACTAAATACTAAATTATACAAAAGTTGTTTGTGACATTTGAAAGTGTCCCATATTTGAATGATTCCATTAAAACTAAAATTTATGTTATATCAGTGGCACAAATTTTGATCAATAAGTTGAATATTCTCATTTATATCACTAACATTTCCGTTGATATTCCGGCCTCGATTTCTATAGTTTTTATAGCACACGTCCGGTTATAAGACACAACTTTCGTTAGAAAATAACAGAAGAAGAAGAAGATGAAGAAGGAAAAAAAACAAGCTGACTGCTGATGTTTTAGGGACAGTGGAGAATTTGACGTAAATGTTCATTTTTTTATACAGATTAGCTACGAAACTTTTCTGTATACGGTATTGAAGTCGAATTTTATACCTGTTTGAATAAATTACACTTTGTGGTCTTGTAAATTTTATAAAACTCCAATGTTAGGTTGATAAAACATGATTCTCTTGTAAGAAAAATGTTGATTAATTTTTGATCAAAATTGGATATTGCAATAATTTACTTGGTGGACTTAACTATAACAGAAATTAAATATGCAAGCCATAATTGTTTTTAAAGTAAATGTCTGTTAGATTTCATCAATCACTGATAGTGATAACGACTTCGATAGTTTCTTAATGTTAATACAGTGAGAAAAATGCTGAATTAATGAATTGTAGAGAAATTTCTACCATCACCGTCAACAACACCATTATAAATTATCGTATGTAAATTTATGTAGATTTTTCCACACAAAGCAAATATCCAATTTTGGTGGTTGTTAGGTCGTAGATCTATCCGACTCAGTTCTTATAATTCAACGTAGACGTTTCACAATTGAAAGAAACTGGGAATAAATTCTATTCTTTTGTTTGGGTTCATTATCATAAGCCGCCCTAAATGAAATTGGTATACGAAATTATTATAAATGGTAGAGCTACACAATAAAACAATCTCCAACACAATCAAGTTTAAGCCAAACTGAATACGATCGTCAATTCCATTCAAATTAAGTTAAATATAATAAAAGATAGAATTACTCTGAGTCGAATAGAAAGGCATTATTCAATTTCTATTTAGTTTAAGTTGTAAATATTGACCAATATTCTCAAATAGATAAAATTAAGTAATTGCTTCAATTCAAAAGCGAAATGAATTTCAACAGACGAGGGCAAATCGTTCATGTCGAACTTAAATTAGATACACATCTCTTGTTAATTTTTATACAGACAATTTTGACAGACTAATCTGTACGAGTACAGGTCACATATTTGCATTTACATACGAAATTTGGTGATCGAAACGATTGAATGCTGGTCTTTTATTGAATTATCAAACCAATGTTCGTCCGGCGCATCCACCATTTTTCAACCGCTACACAAACGACCGCAATTACATTCAAACAATTGCGATAGACTGTAAGCAGTTTTTTTTTCTTCTACAAAAATTCAACCAAAACCACCCCATAATCGGGACGTTTCAACAAATAAAACTTGATGATGGATATTTCTTATGATCATGCGATTCTATTCTGTCAGGTATTAAGTTGCAGTTAAAGTGCGTATGCCGAAAATGTGAATTTGGATAAATTGTAAGTTTAGATTGGCTTTTTGGTTAGTATCCCAGGGGACATCTTTGTATAAACAGATCCTTATCCTTTTGTTAATATAATTCCCTGATGATTACTTTGCCAATTTTATTGTGAAGAACATCAAAGACATAACCAGTTCAGAATTGATACAGTCGTGTGTTTTTTTCACGCCCAACACATAAACAGAAAATTCGATTTTATTTTTATTGTATTGTTGTTTATACAACAGTAGCACAGTAAAATCATCGATTTTATTGCATGTGCCAATGAATTTATATCGATATTGTTGAAAGTTGTACATAAAACAGCGATAATCACCAACTTTCGAGATAAATATTTGATTTTGACACTCTCCTCAACTAATGAGAAATCGATTTAAAATTGAATTAATAACATAACGAAATCAATAACATAACTATGACTAGACTGTTAATGTTCTTATCATAAAAATAATATTTCCGTGGTTTTTATGAATTACGTTGCGGAATTTTAACTGTGTCACGTTCTGAGGGAAAAGTGTTCTATCTTAGACTTATAACAAAGTTTTAATGAGTTTATCTGTAACGATGTTTTAATACTAGCACTCAAAAAGTCTCTTATATTTACCAAAGTGAATCTTGTCGCTTAATTCGTTTAAATCAACCAACGAATTCGATTTTATTTGATTTAAAACAACAACACAACTAAATGAACAGTTCGATTGCAATTTAGAATTAGACAATTGGTTCCATTCATTTCCTACTTACAAAACAATTATCTTAAAGAACATCGTTACAAACTTTAGGAGTTGAGGTGAGAAATAATTCAATTATAGTTAGCCTGTAGCTTGGGCTTAGTTTCAGTCATCTAGATTTTTCGAGATAACGCAGAAGCGTTATCCTTGTTGTCGCTCTACTGCAAGAATTCTTTCGAAAATAATGGCATCAAAATTAGAGATTTATGGTTAATTCAGCACGTTAATAACAACAACGATTCGCGTTATTCTTGATTTTAAACATGAAAATACATTAATGGATTCTGTTGTTTAACTAATTAAGAAACCAAATCGATACCTACACTGCTACATAATTGATTATCTAATTAGATTGTTATTGTGATGTTTATTTGGGAGCAGTTTGGATAAAAGCGTTAAAAAATATATACATAAAACAAACATTTACATAAATATGCCGTTAGAATTTCGAATAATGGGAAAAATGATTGTGGTTGGACAATCCGACTTGAAGACAAAGGATAATAAACCACTCGTAGCTATGGCTTTTATACGTTTGTTACATGTTGAAGGCGGTCACGATTAATCCTGCTGTATTAAGAATATTTTTTTCCATTTCAAATAATAAGTTCTTACGTTACATGATATGTTTCTATAATGATAATAATAAAGACTGTAATTATTTAGTTTCTTGATTAATTTTGATATGTGGAGAAGTTGCGGTTTGTTAATCACGTCTCTTTATTGTTGGTAATTCAAAATCGAATTGATAAGTGGTAGTTTACAGTACTAATTATAGTGATGATGTTCATCACAGTCTTGATAACTTTAGTTAACTAAGTAATAAATTTAATTATAATTATTGGCGTATCGTGTCTAGATAAATCATTTATATCTTTGCTATGCTTAATACTAATGTGGAATAATAACAAGCAATCAAATAATAGCCGACTATAGCTCCAGGAACGTTAATAATAGCCTGACATCAACAGCACGGGGTTTTTTTTATCAATAGAGATGAGTGATAAACTTTACTGGATCCTTTCCTATAAATATCCACTATACTACGCTAATAATTCAATCGTAAACGAGTATTTTTGTTCGATGTTCTAGAATCATGTTTTTGCTGAAACAATAAGCTTCTTTATGATTTTCTTGTATTGTCCACTAATACGACCTAGCCACGACCATCTAAAATTGAAAATATCCCCAAGCAAATGGACAATTCCGACTAAACTCTAAATACATCACATCGAAATTGATCGAATATCATCAACATTTGCAAATTAAACGCTAATCAATTCCATCAAGGAAGACACTTCAATTTTTGTGAACTTTTTCACCTTATTCTTGGTAATTTGTGGATTATAACCAATATCTATCTCCTATATAATGATCAACTTCAGCTATAAAATCTGATAGATTTAAGGAAAAACCAGACATCCTACTCAATTTCGTTTGTGAGAAAATTACGATTAGTCGTACAAGCCTTTTATGAATTATTAAATATTACGGGAAATAAATTGGTTAAGTTCTTACAAATATTGTTCTGTATCTGTCATTATCAATGAATGTTTAATAAGACATTTTATAAGAGTTTTTCACCTTTTGTCTGACATAGTCAAATATTAAATGCCAGTTAAAAATAACTTGAGACAGGCATAAACAACAGAGACATAAAGATCGTTTTGTTTGACTGCAGAAGCTTTATTTTGTGAAAATAAAGGCGAATCGCATCAAAAATAAATGTAACGACATTTAATCGAACAAACAATTCGGTACGATGAAGACACAAGGATGAATTACCCTTTGTACCATGAACAACACTTTAAAGAATTATCAATAAAAAAAATTTCATTGTTTCATCTTTCAACGTGGACTATTTCAACACTAGCAGTAATTTTATGCAGTAATTACATTGGGCGAGTTGAGTAGTCGTCAAATTGAAGCATGCAAACACGAATTGATACGTGAGCCCGTGGTCGAGTTTTACTAGCTGCATATATTTGCCACTCGCTGAACTAGTTGCAACTACACTTCCAACGTTTCTCGGTAAACTTGTTCAATGTAAAAAAGTTAGTCACGTTCTCCATTTGTCATTGTGGTTGATGTTGTTGAAATATGAGTTTCACAGATGCATGAAATTATCATATTTGTTATATTTGATTGTTTTACTTAGCTGCTCACATATGACAATTAGAAAGACGAAACGGAAAACAAAATAACAATGAATTAATAATGATTTTATTTATGTACAATAACATTACTGTGATTTCATTTTACGTCTCTGTGATCTTAAACAACACGAACCAACACAAAAGGAACAATCAAACATGATTAAATTCAATGACAATTCGTATAATGATGGAGGATTATGTTACATAATACAATAGATGGTAGTAGAAAAATTTGTACAAATTAAGCATTGTCGTTAAATAATGCGATGGCAGCAGATTTTTAATGATAGTATTTTAGACGAATTGATCTTCCAAATAATTTAGAGTTTCAGGGAAATTTATTAACGTTAACGGTGATAAATTGCAACTGCTTCTTAGAAAATGCATCTCGGCTATGTTAACTGAATAGGGACGCTTTCATTTTTAATTTTATAATTCAACTATTGTTGCTCAATTACGACCAATAAAGCTGTTTGCGAATCGTTGCAATTTTTTTTATGGAATGATTTAGGGCTTTCAGTATATAAACAAATCGGAATTGGGCTGTTTGGAACACAAATCGTTAGAATGGAAGAACCTTGAACATTTGTAGCTTAAATTGTACGAAAACTTTGAATAATTATTAGCGGAACTAAGCTTTGCAAGTATTTGCCAACAACAACAACAGAATTATTATTTTGATTTCTATAGTTTCGACAAAAGCGTATTGTGTTTCGTATAAAATAAAATAAAATGCTGGTAATCATATTAACGACTTGTTTTGGCTAACAAATATTAATTTGAAACTATTATTATGCTATTTTCTGTTAGTTTTTTGTTTAATCTATGCTCGCCAAATACCATACACAATCTCTCTGTTTGTTTTCTAATCAAAAAAAAAAGTTTCTACTGGGTCAACATTATTTTATAAAAAGGAAATATTCGATTCTATTTCTTCTTTAGTCAATATTTCTTTTATTTAATATTGAGAGAACAACTTGTCCTTACCAATATTCTTTATATTTAAACAGCCATGTTGTTTATTTCTGTTATATTTGTCAACATCATGTTCGATATTTTTTAGTAGTTACTGTCACATTCAGATCTCGGAAATGGTAGAATCTATCGATGAACGACTTTCATATTTAACATCAATGTTTTTGCCTTTGAGACACGCGGCTGTCATGACAATCTATTTCATGTTTGGTGTTTTTTTTTGGGGCGGTAAGATATCCATTGTAAATAAAAGCCGATATATAAATAGAGTCGATCATGTGGAACTAAGACTTACTATTAGAAGGCGTTTTTGAAAAATTCTTACAAAAAAAAAACAATAAAAACAGTTAATTTAGATTGACAACTTAGACAGCTTATAGACTTACATGAGTTTTTATTCAGTGATCTGCTCAAATCATCATTGAACAACTGTAGGGGTGTCCTTGCCTTTTTGGGACAGGGTACAGCTTGGAGTTACATCTGGAGTATGAGTTACATGAATTATAACAAAGAAACACAAAGTTGTTTAAGTCTCACTGCTACACTCAGACATGCTGGGCGTGTTTGGGCTTGACTTATTCAATAATCAGAAGCTTAACGAGTTTAATTCCCAGTTTGTCAAGCGCACACCAAACATCTGTATTCACCCATCTCGTTTTACAATCTTTTCTACAAAATATAAATGAGATCATGCACTGATGCCAACTAGACTTTTTGCAATGCCGCCTTGCACAAAATAAGCATTGCTTCTACGTATCTTTGGCTGTTCGTCATTTTGTTCCTAATTAAACTCAATGAATAACTAACAACAAATACATTATAAAAAGTTTTATCGTCTATTTAAATTGAAAATGTCTTTCCTTATTTTATTGAAACTGACTGTGTAGAAGAAAAACATGACAAAATTCCAGGCTAATCAAATTACTGAACAGAAAGAAACAATAAGTAGAATACGAATTTGGGATATTGCATTAAGAAACATGAAATTTTCACTCAAAACGAAACGAAAACAAAATACGAATATCTTGAGAATATTATAAATAAAAACAATAAGCTCGTGGCATAATTAAAGAGTAGATCTGACAAGAGTCGGAATACTTTCATGAAAATTAAATACTTAGAGCATGTTTACTTAAAATATAATAATGTTTGATGTTTTATAATAATCCATTTTTCATGGTTCTCTTAACAAAAGGACCACACAACGCCTTAAATAATCCTCTAGATTTTAGTTTAGTTCTGCAATATAATTTATTTTATCTATTGTTGTCGCTGCGAAATCACGTTTCAACGAAAATCCTCATTGTATTGACTACACTATTTGTATTAAATAAATAAGTCCTTGCTAACATTTTGAGTCTGTTTTTGGGATAACTATCAGTGATCCGTATGATTCTAGTATTTTATCTCCATGCTATTGTTCATATTTACATTGTCTGTCGGCACAATCTAGAATTAATCGAATCCAACAATGCTATCGAATTTTCAATAAGGTAAAATTTTTGCTCTGATGAACTGATTAACAACAAAAAAATGACAGGATTTGAAAAACGGCAATGGTGACGCTTTATTTTCTCATGCAACATATCCAGGTAGTGTTCAACAGGTAACTTTACTGTTTCATTTGTTGTAAAGCTAGTCAGTTTGTTATTGATATAAAAACGTACGGAAAATATCAAATAATTAATGAATTTATGCTCCATATTCGTTGTTTTGAAAGAACATCAATCTATTTAAGAGTATTTACAAGCAACTTCTCTATATGGTAAATCTGTTTCAAACAAGCTGAACTATTAAATTAATTGAAAATTCCATAGAAAGCATCTCCTTTTGACTACGGATGTTAATTAACAACAATAATGTCTATTAATAGAAAACTGGTTCGTTTTACTAGTTTCATAAACATTGTACCACATCTCTGAAAACTGTAAACTGTAATGTGATAGAAGATCGCTGACTCGGAAGAACTCCAACAAATCAATACTGAAATGTATAGCTATACAGTTCTGATAGGTAACAATCAAAAGGTATAGAAATGATTATCAAGCTAAACCTAGAATAATTTCAACAGTAGCTCATTGTTCTGTCAGAAGTAAAGAAGAGTAAATAAAACTAGATAAAAGCTTATTTGCATCGTAGTCTCGGAGTGTTCAGCGGATTTAGCAGATTAATTTTGCTTAACATAGATTAACTAGATGCTTAGTGAGTGTATAATTAGATATTGAAACTAAGGAATCTAGTTTATAGTGTATCAAAACAGAACATATTAAGTGTTTACATAAAGTATAAATCGAATTACTTAACGTTATAAAAACATTTGGGAACAGCCAATCTTTTCAGTTGTATCTTTCAAAGGTTTACATGTTACATGCCTGATCAGTTCACTCATGTAAAACCGATAAGTCTATAAAAAGATTACCGTTTCGAGCATCCTTACCACGAATATGCACGTATCTTGCACGAACTTAAACATTAATCAGATTTCTGACAGGGTTAGACTTTCCGAAAGTTTATTTATTAACTGCTAAACACGTATGTAAGTGTTCGATATTTATAGATCTGAGTTTACAAAGTTGCTAGTGCTGTTCAAAAAAATAATGCGAGACATTCTTTAACTAAAAACTCAAACACGAGGTTGCCCACTAATCTGTATTCACGTTATCAAAACTTTTATTTACTTTATATTTAAAGGAAATCTCCGATCTTGTTTATTAGTCACGTAATCCCTTCTAGTTGCCTAGCTTTTACTCTCTTTAAGTCATTTTATATCTACAAAAAAATTTAAGGATGTGTCTCATAAAGTTGCTATCCAATTCGATCAAGGTTACGATGTGCTTATCATTTTAAAAGCTCCCGACTCTATTTTAAAATCGGAGCAATTTATAAGGATGCTAGAGGCAGGAAAGCCACTTCTCTTCTGACTGTGTTACCATTTCAGCACTACAATATTTCTTGCTACAGAACCGAAATCGATTTTGATAAGGATTTTATGAAAATTTGCTGAGGAAAATTCGATTGATTTCCTTTTTTACTTTGACGAACAAGTAAAAAGATGTTTTCTGCAAATGCATTTCAACGATAAGTTTAATGGAAATTTTATTCAATTCACTAGCAGTGGATTTTTTTAATTATTTTGATCTAAAAGCATCGTAACCGAGATCGAGATATTGCAATTACACTCATATTTCTCTATTAACAAGCCACGATTCTAACAATAATAAGTGATTGCCATCATATTCGATGACGAACATAAAAGTTGATGTTCTCAATTCTTTATTTAGTCATCCGTATGGACAAATAAAATCTCTTCGAATATATTTCGTTTCAAGCATTTTATAATCAAAACATGTGAGGGAAGATCATAAATTATTGAGGAATGGTAGGAATTCAGTTTATAACAAAACATTCCAATATGATATCGAAATTCCTCAGGGTCAACTGTCTGGTATTGCCGCGGATTTGGCTGGATGGCGTCCTGGCGGACGTGATGGCGCCATTGTACGCGACTCCTTGACCGACGCCACTGACAATGCGGCGCAACTATGTCTGAAACGGCCATATATTTCCATATAAATACTGCCAATAGAAACGATGTGGACTGGAAGATTTAATTTGTAGGAATCGAAACAATCTCATTGGTATGTTATCCATGAACGTTGCACTAATGAACCAAGTTCAAATGCTAAACTTTGGTTGGTAGTATTGTTTAATATTTGATCGTTTGATAACATTTCACTAAACCCATTGCAACTGATAAATTGGAAATGAGATTCCTTCAGCTGCTAGTCACGTTCGTTACGTAACGAAAAGTGTTTTTACACGTCTGAAAATTTCCCGAAATATTCTAGCATTTACGGTTGTATCCAGACGACAAAATTCCACTGAGCATTTAACCACATTAAAACGGAATCTATTTAGATGGAATTACATGCAGTAAAAACACCATTTAGATAGTTTGCAATTATGCTAGTGAAAGTGCTGAATTATTTATTCAAGACAAGGGTCAATAGTGTAACTATTGCCCTGCTACATATGTTTAAAGAACACCTGACTGGAATTGCCTGGTTACGATTTAGCAGATTTAGTATGCCGCTTTTAAAGAAGAGAAGATCAGTAGAATAACAAACAAAAACATTGCTGGCTACAATAAAGACAATGCTGAGTTGTGCATTTTATGAACGAACTGAAAGGAAAACCGAGTCGTAAATCAAAGAAAAACGAAATACTAAAAAAAAAACAAAACAAAGTAGAAGAACATTAGAGATTCTCATTGTCGATAAAAATGTTGTAAAATAAACAGCGAATATTGCTTTATCAATTTATTTTTATGACTTTCTTATACTTTAAATTGATATTTTGTACTCAATAAAGATTTTATAGTTAAAGATATATCGTTAGTTTTCCGATAAATCCCCTTCTTTTTATTAAAATTATCTTGTTTCTTTATCATTTTTGTGTAGAAGTCACAAACTAATTTACGATGCTGAAAGTCTTTAAATGGTATTCCAACATTGAGACACAGAAAATCCAAAAATTTCAATCTAGATAAATTTGTTAAATCGCTTAGAAGACGAGTTTGGTGGTCTCATCAATACGTCTCCTCCCGGAAGAAGCTCAAAGTTATCTAGAGCTGATTCCCTATAAAACGGATTTCGTTCAATAGAATGAAATTCACAATTTAAAAACACCAACACGGATGATAATTTTTCCACTGTAACGTGACAATTGAAATAATATTGCCGTGTAAAATTGTCACATTGTTAACATTGCATTTCTCTATTAAACTTTATAATTGGAAATAATAAAACTACAAATTGTCGTTCAGAAGTTTTCCAGTTTATTTTAACAAGAATAGTATCAACTTGATTCCAGTTTTGTTGTCAATTCAAATTCCAACATATCCAAATTTAATTCTCTCAATTGTTACAAAGAAATCGATACACTAAGAACCGGTTCGTCTTGCCTTCCTTAATCTCGAATTAAACTCGAATTGGTCTTGAATTAACCTCATGTTATTTGAGCATAAAACTCATTTCAATACAATAGAATTTGAGTGTGTGTTAGTGAATATTTGGTTCATTTAAGTAAAGTTGAATGGAGCCAAAGTGAAACGAAAGTGAATACCAAAATTGGGCCGATGTTGTTAGAAAGAATTTAGATGTTCTTCTATAAAAGTTTTTCCAAGTCTATTTTTCTGACATCAATCATGATTTACGTTAATTTCATTGTGAATAGACACCGAAAGAATTTTAATGAGTCTTTATTGTAGCCGTAAATTTATTTATTTTTTTGCAAGAAAAATCAATAATCAACGGACAAAACTTATTAGGATTAGTTCTGTTAGGGTCATGTCAACATTCATAATAAGGTTAAATTATTCGATATTCTGATTGATGATTCAACGATTTATCAATAGGTAGTCTGCTTACTTATTTTTCGCCCATTATCGTAGTATACCTTTATAATTCTGATTATCTATAGATTACATAATGCATTCAACCCTTAGATTAAGAAAAACTTCACAGAATTCGAACTAGGCATTGAAAAACTCCATTTACAAGCACTCAAAACATTTGTAAGATGATCTAAAACAGAACTCGGATCGAAAATCATTTAAACCACTATGTGACAGGTTTTTTTTTCACTATTTGTTACGTAATCTAAAGAGAAATTGTGCTTGCTTCTTTCGTTACTTTCAGGTTTGTTTATTGGAATTTCCTTTATGACAGCCGGATGAGACTCTGTGACCGCCCAAGGGAATTGAGTCTCAATTTGAGAAGCACTAATTTATAAAGACGACCTCCTAACTAGCTTTCAAATAACAAAAAGCTTATCCATTGTTTCTTTATATAAATACTCGATTTCTATTTCTCATTGATAAAATCAATGCATCTACGATTGTTTAAGACACATGAGACATTTTGTTAAAATAAAGTGACCTTTCGAATAAAACTGCCCTTTTCGCAGTCGCGTTTTATTTATATAAACAACCATTAGGATCATCTGTATAACTATTACAGGGTGAAAGTAAACAGAATAGAGATAACACCTTTATTTTATGAACGTTATAGTTTGAAATGGAGAACTACAGCGAAATGTCTAACGTAATAATCTACAAATTAACGTCATAATTACAATAATAGCATATTGACGTTGATTGGAAATTTGTAATAAGAGTAATATGAAGAAAATTATTCATTAATCAATTAATTTCATTTTGTAAAACATGAAAGATAAGACTGGAAACTTTTAATCACTTGTATAACGAATATTTATCAAATAAGTGAACTGGTAGAATGTTAGATGGTTTCAAGTTCCATCTTTAGCTGTCAATCAGGACCGTTTATGTCCTTATCCAACGCAAGATTCAATATATTGTTTCAGAAACGATCATTACAGAAATTATCCGTTCTATAAGTATGGATTTCGTGTTTGTTCGTGTCAGTTCTAGATATTTCCAGGGATACATTCAAATGCCGAACGGCAATCGAAAATTGAACTGGTCATAATGCTGTGGTTACATTTTCGATAATTTATAGAACGCTTATCGAATCTACAGCTGTTAACTACTCGATTTTTGCGTAAGCCAAACAATTTTCTGTTTAAAAGAGGTTATGCAAAAATCCGTTAAAACTCACTTTCACCCTTTCAATATTATACCAAATTTTCATTATACCGTAACAGAAAAGATTTTATTAAATTCCATCAATTTTGTATGGTATAAGTAGGCATCATGAATTATTCACTAGTATGGGAAGGAGCCATTTCCATATATTGTCTATTTTTAACATAAAAATACACCAACACAAACTTTGATTGGAAATTTTCCACAACAGCGAGAATAATGGATCCATCACTGTATATCCGTCAATAATTGAATTTCACGTTATATTATTGATGATAAATTCAATTAATTATGTTATTAAAGTACACTGAAAACATTTCAATCCATTAAAACTAATTTGATGTTACCTCATTTTCCCAAAACAGTCCTTTAAGTTTCCGGTACTTGAACATCCAACTCTACTACGACTACGCTTGAAAGTTTTGTCCGCTTCACATTAATCTGCTCAATTCTTAAGTCTGCGGTTGATTCTAAGCTCAATTTCTATATATGTGTTAGTGAGTATTCCACGAATTAAGAGCAGTTGGTTATGGAAAAAAATACACGAAAGTTAATTGTGTCGTTATTTTTTTTATGCGAAAAAAAAACACAGGACATCATTTGTTCTTTGAAATTGCTGCGATGTAACCTCAATTTACAGAAATTCTCATTTGTAATTTTTGAAAGTGAATTTTACATACGTTGCATTTTTATTTATCTCTTCGTATTTATCTAAAATCTCAAAAAAAAAGAGTAATGTGCCAATCTGGGTTTTTAAGTGTTTCTATATTTTTGTTACTATCAACGCCTGTTCTTTCAAACGATTTTAATAAAAGAGTTTATAACGAAATTCCGTATTTCAATTTATTTCATATTTATGGAGATTTTCAACGTAGATTTTCCTTCAAGAAAAACTGTCTTATGAACAGATTTCCCATTTTTCACTCTACTTATTACGTCAATAAAGTGTGGTAACGTCGGTAAAAGAGTTTGATGCATAATCTCGAATGTCATCACCACCACTGTTGCTATAGTAACACGGTAATAAATTACGTTGCTGCAATTGCTTACGTTCAACTTCTATCTACGGCATGAATTCTAGTAGCAATTTTACTCAATTTACAGTAACATGAATTTTTATTAATTACGATTACTAGTCGAAAAAGTGCTATAAATCCGTAACAGAATCGTTATAATAGCTATTCCAATGAAACCACTTATTTTTAGTATCATAAATATGAAGAAACAAAAGCTCACCAATTAAATATAGTAGCGCCAATTTTTTGCTGTGAATAAAATACGTGTACGTATCTATGTCTGAGAATCTAGAAATTTGAACACGTTCAAATATTATTTAAGTTTGAAGTACTACTAGACATTAGATAATTTTATTTTTCAATAAACTTCCCCTTGAGACGAATACTTGTTTCGAATAAAAACCACTAATTTAGAATATTCAAAAGTTTATTTATTATAGACGTGATTGTTAAATAGTTGTCTTTAACTACTCACTTGAGACTAAATCCGGTTTCTACTGAGAATACTTAAAGTTATCGAATTTAGCTTTTTGTAATTTAAAAAGTCTCTATTTGGTTTCTCTTTTTTTGATAATTCAACGGATTTGTTTGATTAAATTCAGATAAAACTTCTTCATTGTTTAATATTCCGTAAGAAGCGATTGTGGAAGATTGATGTGTATGGTCGCTTAAATACCCGTTGAGCTACTGAATTTATTGTGTTGATGCATATTGGGACGCCCCATGGATACACATCTGTCTTATGCGAACGCTTCCTGATTCCTTAATGTACACATTAAATCCATGTTGTTAATTTCGTTTGACCTTAGATGTTGTTTAAGAATGTGTTTTTCTTCTATTATCGTTAGATTATACGTTCCTTGATCGGATTTCGATTATATGGATCATTTCCCACAGATGTTTGTTGGTTGAGAAAAACTTTCCTTTATTGGATTGAATTGAGGTGTGAATGGGCGAAAAGGTTAACAATGGCTTTTAGTCAAGTTGCAGTAACACGAAATGTTTCCACGAATGATGCAAATTTCACACAGCGGTTCTATTACTATTATCATTAAAATTCGCAAAATGAAAGAAAGTCACTTAACAAGCAACTAATGCATCAATGTACAAAGCTGTCATGGGGCCGTCTTTTTACAATCGCTAAGAGTTCTCTTGGGTGCAAAGAGTTTCATATGTGAAAATTTGCTGAAAAAGTTGTGGCAAACTTGTGACAACATGATGTGGCAAGCTTTCGTGCTGGTTTTGCTTGCCATGCAAAACATCAGTGAATTCGGTTTCGATATTGTCGAGTAGCCATTAGATTCTCCAGATTTATCCCCATCTGATTATTATCTGGTTTCCAAAATTCAATTTAATTGAGGCTGTGGAATTGTGGTTTATAGATCAAAGAGAATTTTCTTCTTATAAATAAAGCGATATTGCTTCAAAAGCCTGTAGTTTCCTTATAGGCTCCTTACCAATCCGTTCCATTTGTTCTTTAGCCTTTTTCAGATTGGCACTTGTAGTAAATAGTGACAACAAAGCCAGAATTGCCATTTTAGAAAATGAACTCGTGTAACAAAATAGTGTTGAACATGAACTTGGCTTTTTGACTGCTTTTGAAAAACAAAGTTGTCGGTAGAATATGCGATTTCCAAGCCTTTTTGTTTTCAATTAACTAGATTGAAAACTATTCAACTGCATACATTAGGGTTTAGTATTTTTCTTCCATTTTCAGTTATAATTGTTGGCTTGTGGACTGTTGTAACGAAAACATTAAAGAACAGCACCTATTATAATTGAAACAACTGAGAGCTGAATGAAACGAAAAAGCCATTCTAAAGTTGATTGTAAAACAATAAAAACTATAAAAACACCATTTCAATTCATATACTGCGGGTTGCAAACAAATTATCGCCTATAATGGAGATGCTTTTTACATTTTTCTCACTGAAAGCGTATAGACGAGTTTCTAAAAGCAATTTTCTATTATATTACAGAAAAGTATAGCTTTCCTATAATAATAATAACAACAACAATGCCAAGAAGGTAACAAGTGCAATTTGTATAAAACGGTAATATACTATCAGTAGAATTTATCATGTAGAACTATTACAGAACTTTGAATTTCCGTTTATGTTGAAATGAGAAAATTATTGTTGTCAAGTGTCTACGGCGGTTTAAGTTATTTTGAAATTACAGTCCATAATATGGATGAATAACTTCTACGTTGCTTGCTTATATTAGTTTAAGTTCAGTTTAAACTGTCGCCTATTCAACGTAAATATAAAAAAACAACAACAACGATAATTCTACAGTTTCCGTGAAGAGATATGCACCGTTAGTTAAAAGCTTTACGTTATCTAACATTACATTCCAGAATTATTGTGGATATTTGCTTATAACGGAATTAACTCTAAATCAAACGTCAAGAGGCACTAATATGGTATACGATCATTTTTTATTGTAAGATTAATTTGTCAGGATTTTTTTTAATAGTTTATCTATACGTGTATGTATTTTATAGCAGTTTAAAAGCGTCAAAGATTGTTAATTCCGGTCAAATTTCTTTG
The DNA here is from genome assembly GCA_028455855.1 of Meloe dianella. NCBI lineage: Eukaryota > Metazoa > Arthropoda > Insecta > Coleoptera > Meloidae > Meloe > Meloe dianella. The sequence continues at coordinate 5,066,583 of JAPTHL010000008.1, read as the reverse complement.
AAAACATTGGTTCGAATTAATTTTAATTGTTGTCGTTGTGTTGCTGTTTATTTGTATTTTCGTAGTTTCTTTAAACATAAAGAAAGAGACTAATGGCAGTCTCATCAAGCGAGAGAAGAAAAAAAAACGCTGCTACAATTGTACAACTCGTGATTAATTAAGTGGTATTATGTTTAGAGTTACACCCATTTTTCCTTTTTTTGAAATAAATTCTATGTAGCTGAAATAAGATTGTCACGTTAATGTTAAATCTTTTGTAAAATATTACGGATCTTAATTTAAGCCATGATCAAAATATGGCCAATAAATGTCAGAATTCTGTTTGATATATTGGTTGAAAGAGAACCACGAACTTGGTCGATATTGATAAGAATATCGATAATAGACTGATGGTAATATTTCAGAATGAACTTAATTTGTCTCTACGCAAAATCGACGAAATTCTTTTTTATTGCGATTTTAGTCATTTAAAAGCTATTAAACTATAATTAAACGAAATATAAACCGTTGTGTCATCTAATCGAATTCAGTTGGAAGATTTAATGTTGTTAGTAAAAGGCCATCATCTAAACATTACAATAAAGTTTTAAAAGCTTCTTAAAATGTCTGAAAACGTAACAAACATTCAAAATTATAACGTTTCTTCATTATGTTAACTAAGCTGTAAAAATAACAACGAAACAACGTCACACATCCGAATAATAGACCACAATTAAACACAGAGACAATATATGCAGAAATACTAAATGAAAGAAATGTGGGAAATTATCTGTTTAATTTCGTTGGAAATTCCACTCAAAGAATGCTCGTTTTTGTTAATTCTGTAAAGGAACGAAATTGTTACTATTCTCATCGTTTAGATGCTGGGATAAGACTAAATGAGAACAAATTACAGGTATTAAACAGGTTGATACTCACAAAACGTGTTGAAAAGGATAACATAATAAACTTAGTTTCATTAGGGAGAAGAAAACAAAACTAAATAACTTACAACTCGTTCTATTTCGAATATTTTATAATTCGCTTAATTCACATCAAGAAATTGAAGAAAACTTTAACAAGAAAATAAACTAGAAGAAATATACATCAATTTAGATAGTTTAGGCAATTTTTCGGATGAGAGCAATTCAATTTATTTGTTTCTTGACGAAATTGGATAAAATTTAACAATGAACGACAATGAGAAGGAATAAGCAGTCAAATCGTCTACACTAGCTGGAAATCTTTCCGTTTATAGAATATTAAATGTTCAAAGTCGGGGAGTGATTTGATTTATATAATGCCTGCCATATTTGATTTGTGTCTGGATTTTTTTCTATCGAATCAATTGTGGAATCAATTCATCAAACAAAAAGATATATATTTAAAGAGGAAAAAGAAAACGACCCATGTTCTAGTACAAAAATTTAAGCTTACATCTAATGAAACAAATTGTTCTACAACAAAAAAGAAATACGATCAAAAAACTGAATACTATCATCCTAACGAGTGTTGGTCGTCGTCGTCGTCGTCGTCTTTCATGGCAGAATTTTCATATTTACGAGATTTACTTGTTTTTTTTTTGCTACTACGCTTGTTATTGTGATACCTCTTCTGCTAATAAATAACTAAACATCATCTGTATATATATATATAGTTTCAGTTTTATAGATTTGAAACTGTAAGCTTTTATACGTTGATGTGTTTTCTATCTATTGGAAAATTGTCGTATAATGAAAATACGATTTTCTTCTATTTGTTTCGAATTGTCCATTATCGCCGGGTTATCAAAGGAATTGTAGTTGTAAACAGAAATATAGACATCAATATAGAGGGTGTAAATGGGAACAATATCGGAGTATATAAAGCATTTTCATCAGTGCGATTTCCACATATTTAATGAAAGGTATAGGAGTAACAAGGTTTAGGAAAAACAAAACAATAAGATTAATTGGATAGGCACAGATAACTGCGGCAACGCTACTGATTTGTACAACATTGCCACAATCATCAGTATCTAAATAAGATAATGCGCCCCATACGCAATTTCATCGGTAACTATGGCAACGTTATGACTTACAGATGACCTACGGAATTTTTCGCTTATAGCTACTTTATCGACAGATAAGCCAAACAAAAAAATACAAATTTCCTTCAATTCTGTGCGATTGCGGATGTAACTAAGGAGCGACAAAATAATCGAAGAACTATTTTAAAGGTAGTCAATCCACTCTATTTGGTCACCTTTGTGACACAATTACTTAAAATGAATGTCCTGTATTTAGCTAGCTGCTAATTATCAAGTTTATGGAAAACAATTACCAATGATCAATGAATCGTATATCTCTGTCAAGATGGATATCTTTAAGATAGAAGTAGAATAGAATTAATTTAGTTGAAATTGTCAGCAAATTCACACAAATTGTGAAATTTGTAATGTCATTTTCAATTGAAATTCTAATGAAACAACCAAAAATCGATAATCCATACCAGGAAGTGACAATGTTGCTTTTATGTGAGAGAAATCAATGTATCTAAAATTCAATTCACTTTTCTTTGACATAACAAAAAACAATTTGTCAACTGAAATTGCTTTGTAAAAGACACAATCACATAAAATGATGTTTTAGACAGAAAACTATCAAAGATTTTAATCAAAATTTATAACGAATACACAAAAAAACACACATATACAAATGTAATATTTGTCAAAATTGATTTACAGAATGTTGCCTTTTGGGAATGTTAAACAGTGGACGCCTTTTTCACCTCTCCTACATGAAGTTCGGATGAGCTTTCAAGCTACATTAATAAGAAAACTTCTAAGTTTGATCGAATTTTAAGAGAATATCATCTTGGCATCTTCCAGTATCAAAACATATCTGTATTACGTTATTTATTTGTGTAGGTGTTCTATACTCCAGGGAAATTGGGAACCTGTTCATAAAGTAAAGAGTGTATGAAATTTCCGTGACAGGAAATTACTTACTATCTGATTTGTCTATTTTTTAAAAATTTAAAACGTTTAGAAATCGTATAAAAATCACTAGAAGCTACTTGAAATAAAGGCTAGAATTCTAAGTTAATTTGATAAACTTAGACACAATACATAAATCAGTAAATAGAACCTTGTTCTTTTGATTAAGAAGCAAACAATAGCTATAATTAAATTTACACGGCTATAATGAAGCAAAAAGCCGCACAAATACTGCTACCCTCTTCCATCATCTCATCTTTTATCACAAGCAAACCCCTTCATCTTTTCTCATCATCACATAAAACATTTCCTTAATGACAGTTGCCAGCCGATAGGAGTATTGTTTATGGTAAAGGAAGTAATGGTTAATTGTCGTAGGAGTATATTTAAGTTGGGTGAAGTCATGTGGAAGTGTGTTTAGCACGTTTAACTTACTTTGCGGTCGGTTTAATTTTAATGTGCAACTCTAAAACAGACCACCTTCACTGATTATCCTTACAGACTAGTTCATATCCTTGATGACACATTAAAATGATTTATTCTGGCATAAAAGCTGTCTTACAAATTGAACCGACAATGAAGCCCAACATAATTGTCATCTATAACAATATTACAAGGAAATGATGGGAAATCCGCAAAATCAAAGTTCATAAACCTTCACGAATATATATGAGATATTAATTTTGAGATGTTTATTGTTTGATTGTATTTGAAAATTGAGAGAGACAAGGTAGTTTTCTTTTGTTAATTTGAAGTGATCTTAAAACGCCAATAAGAGACTAGCTGGTAATCTTTTAAGGACGACTTGGACGATTCTTTTATAAACGTCCTTATCGCATCGACAAAATCTAATGAAACAAGCTCCACTACCAGTACAATACAAAATAAAGCTCTCAAGTCTATAATATCCGTATCTAAGCTCTCTCAACATCAAAACAGACAAAAGCTAAAAATATCTGAGTTATAGTTCAGGTGATTGTAACAATATTATTTTTTTATTCTCTTACTACTGCCATCACTCAGTCAAACTCTCAGTTTGTTCAAGTAAACTTATTCAAAAGTCTATTGTTATAAATTATGTGTATCATAAATTCAACACAAAGCTCTATATTCCTGAAACTTCACCTTTGTGAGTTCACGACTATGACTGAACAATGACAGTGTGAACCTGTCTGAAATTGAACAAATACTTTGCATTTTTACACCGTAAACATTAATTTGCAAAAAAAAAATAGTGTTTATAGAATCAATGAAATTGACGAAATACTGTAACACTGTTCGATGTAAAGATAGGGTTTTTGTGAGCTTTGTTTTTAAAAAAAATATCTAGAAGCAGGTCTTGGGAATGGTTTCTTTATTCTTGTTACGTAGCGTCAGCTATAGCATTTTTTTGTTATTGAAATTACGGTTTCGAAAATGACATTCGATTTTCACGACAGCCAAGCAACGACTGAAACCCTTATAATCATAATCGTATAATATCTAAAGCTTTAAGGGTGGCGAAAGTTATCAAAATGCATTTTGTCGCTAACCCTACATGACTTTCTACTTGTTTGATAACGGCAATCTGAAAGACGATCAATAATTTTTGTATATTATCCACTTGCTTTGCACAGATTACGTTTTTGACTTAATAAACGATAGTAATAGACCAAAAACCACAAATTGGTTCGATTACTGTGTTGTTGGCTTATGCTAGAATAAACTGACTATACCATGTTTAATTAATGTTGGAGTGTAATAGAAAATTAATTGAACATTGTCGACAATAGTCGGATCAAACGAATGCAAATTCGGATGAGATTTACACGAAAAACGATTAAACATTACTTTGATGAAGAAGGGAAATGGAGACATTCCATGAAAAGGTCTTGTCAGATGAGTTGGAATGCTAGTCATTGGATCCGGAAGTAATTGAATGACCGGTATAGGAGACACAATATCCGGACTACAGAAAAAAAATTATCGATTTACGCTAATGGCATGTCGTAGTAAACGGATGATATGGCGACTCTTTGAGATATAACGATTGTCAACAGAATTTAGAAACTAAAAGAAAATTTCCTATTTCAGGATGTTGTCCTTGAATGCTGATGAAAAGAAAATCACTATTTGTTTTTAATGTGTAGACAGTCTGTCTACAGTTTTAAGCAATTGATCAAATCTCAAACTGATAATATTCGAGACATTTTAAGATTCCCGTAATGCATCATTTATTCCGATTTAAGAGATTCTGTCGACGGAAATCTCCAATTTTGAAGTCCAGAAATAGATAATTATGCTTTATTAATACAGTTTTAGAAATTCAGCAATATTCCAAACTTCCTGTGACTTCCTCTACCTGCCATGTTATTGTTAATTATTTATTTAATTTGCTGTCAATTAGCAGCACATTTAAAAAAAATTACTATGTTCAGATAATGACATGAAATGAAATTTCACAATTCTATTAAAAGATAAAATGAAGTATTTGTCGAAACTTTTGAATACAAGAAGCAAAACAGTTTTATGAAACGTTGCCAAAGCAATGATTTGTGTTCTCGATAGACCCAAAAAAAAACCAACAAACAACAACACATCAAACAAATGCGCTTTGAGATAAAGACGAGCAATAAATCTACGTATAAACACATGTAAAAAGCGAAATACTTAAATTTGATAGATTTCCTAATACAATTCATAGTGATTTGAATTAGTTATCATTCAAATTCAAGCTGATTTCCTAATTTAACAAGCATAAATAGCATCAAGTCAGTTGGTGATTAGCGAAATAGGAATTCATGGAAATTTGGGTGAAACTTCACTTTATATGCGTATATGGTGGTGTTGTGGGGAACAACAACATCCCAGGCAAGTAGATTTCTTGACCTGCCTTTATGAAACTTAATTAAACATCACTATAATATAACTGGCGGGATTGCTACGCTGTAATGTTATACTTGCAATGAATATTAAACTCTCCACGTTTAATTTAATAGACTAATACAGTTATTGTGTTCATTTCTGGAGTATATTTGGACGCATCTATAGTCGTTTCAGCAGTGATATTAACGTTAAATTAACAATAAAACGTTCTACGCACTAACATTGAGATAATCATTATAATATTGATTATAAACAATTTTTCGATGAGATAACATTAATGTGAAATTTCGTCTGGTACTTATTCATTGATATGATCTTATAATTTTTGTCCGTATAAATTTAATCGAAATTTCCATTTTAATGGATGGAAATATCTGATGGGAAAAAAAACCAATATGTAAATGTTTAATTTCGAATAATATCGGGTTACATTTAGAAAAGATATATGTTTATCCACATCATCCTAGTTTGAGCCAATATTCTAAAATGGTCCAGAGTCCTTGTGCTAGCGATTTTCACAATAAATTTTCAATTGAATCGACTTTCTAATCGAAAGATTTATATAAAGATGTTTAGTAAAGCGAAGAAGGCACAGAGAGAGAGAGTGAGAAAGATTGAGTTAGACGGACAAAATGACAGTGCCGGCCTGACTGCTTTATCGAACAACTGAATAAAAAGGGCGAGAAAGGGCTCAGTTTCAAAACCCTTATAATATGCTACAGATTTTTCCAATAAACGACCGCCATCATTTTATATACTATAAAAAATTTACACTAGTATATATTGTCACTTTTATAACGTTCTCAAACGAAATTAACTGGAAACCAAACGAGTTTTGTTGGAATATCGTGAACGAATCTATTCAGTCATCTCATTGTTTGTATACATCTCAAATGGACTGTATACGGAAAAAAAAACGTAGTATGGAATTTAATATTGGATTGATCATTCGAGCATACAAAATGTTCTGGAAATTTTCGAAGCATACAATAATCACAATGTAACATACGGTTGAAATTTCCAGTTTTTTTACATAAACAAAAAACAAACGAATCTAATTAATATGCGCTGTAATAATTGAATTATCCAATTATTAATTAGTTGGCTGTTGTGATGAAAAATACGGATTTTAATTTAAAAGAATCTTATTGTTATATAATCCAGTGGTTATAAAAGCGGTTTTGTCTTCTAAAAGTGTTAGCGCCACCAGTGGAATGGCTTCGTCTGTTAGAAACAACAACGATCAATCAAATTCGGTCTAATTAATCGAGTAGAGCTTGCTGTAATTAATAAGGTAGTAAATATCAAGTTATGGTTAGATAGTCGCATTTTTGTTATCATAACTAGACTTTTCGATTTCTGTTTTATTGTCGTTATTACTGAAAAATGGAATATGATGCAAATTTGCAATTTTAATTTCTGTAATATCGTCACCAAATCCAATTAAATCAAACAATGAACAAATAAGAGAAGACAGTAAAGAAGCAATCAAATAAAATCTGAAGATTTTCGTAATCCGCTCTGTTTCTGTTCGCCCATTTTTCTGCGAGTTGTAACAAAAAAAAATCTACATTTTCAAGTAAACAAGATTACGTTATAATTGTTGATTTCACTCAATTTTAATTACAATCCATTTAAATGGCGGTACACCATCTGATAAACAACTTTCGAGATTTATTTTAACAATTAGCAAGTTCATTTGCTTTTCTAAATTAAAAAGAATCATATTTTCCCTAGTGAAATGAAAAAAGGAACGTACATAAGTTTTCCGTTATTTATTATCACATTTCTATTAAATATATTCTTATTTGCTATTCAAATTATGTGAGTTTAATTGAAACATTACCGTGCAGGTGTGTGTCAAGAATTATTAAAATAGTAACAAAACATGCCGTTAATAATTTCCATATTTACGTTATCAATAATGTCGTATAAAATTAATTAAGATATTTGTAGCCGATTGTATGGAATTTGTTATATATTCAAATAGCGTCATTCTCTCAAAATTTGGATTAAATTCTTCTTTAGACACCCTTTATCGATCGATTATCTGTTTATTAGTTCTATTCAAATCGATATGGACGATGTAATAATAAACTTGTCCATTAATTTTGTGTAGAACTGTATCAAACTATAAGTACCCTAAATCTCTATTCGGTTGATATTTCAACCTTTGTATTTGTTACCGGAACCACAAATGCCCGCCTCCATTTCTATCAAATAAAACAAATTACGCTATTTATCTTAAAGGCAGTTCTAACGTAATTAACTACTCATGAAGCAAGTTAATGGCCCTTTAATTGATTTTCAATTTTGATTGATTCTCGACAATTCGTCTCGAATTGATTAAGAAATACGTTTCTATCATTGTCGACAAGATTTTAAGTTCACTTTGATACAGTGTAGACTCGAATAATTCTTTTGATTGAAAACAAAATCAAGATATTTATGAAGGTGAAATTTGGTGGATGCGCCGGACGAATTAAATCATTAAATCTTATTCGAGTATGTCTGTCTATGCAACCGAACCTAATACCAATACAAAAGGTTGTTTCGTTATGTGATATAGTAAGATTTATTTTCTGTTGCAGAGCTTTTCTAAGGATCCTGTGCGTTTGTTGTCCACGTCAAGTGCGGCGTCGTTACCAGCCAGCTTTTCGAAGTAAACCAAGTCAGGTAATAAAAAAAAACACTTCTGAGAGTTGAACTAAATCCCAGATGGACTAAACGACAAAAGTGGAATTTATACAAAATCGAGATTAGTAACCCGTATTAAATCAACTTCACAAAATATAAATTATTTCTATTTAGTTTATGTGATGCTCTCTACTAGCCGGTTTATAATCTCGAAAATATGTTTTGTTGTTGTTGTTTTGTTTATGGAATTTTTTGATAACAAGTTACATTATTTCTAGGAATAATTTCAATAGTTATCGTCGATTTTTTTTTAATTTAATTTCATTAAGAGGTGATAAGTAAGTAAATTTACAGTCTACCACATTTTGAATGCCATAATTTTGATTGATCCTCTAATTTTTTTTGTAAATTTCTAATAAACGCCTGTAGATTTCTCCACTAATGATGGTGAAATTCAATGAAAGTCAGTCAAAATATTAGCTCGAATTTATCGTTACGTTCCACAATGTTAGAAAAGTACAATCAAACCGCCACTATGGTTAATTAAACGAGAAAACAACTATTTACAACCCAGTAACAGATTTGATTGATAACTGTAATTGTTGCAGAGCTTCTCATCGCAACGCTATTACTCTTCGTATTCTCTACGCCATAACTCCTGTGAACAGACATACATTTAGCACACAGCCCCGCCTCGATCCTCGATGGAGATTGCCTCCAATTTGCCCTTTACTCGATCCACGTCACTTTTCTATTTTTAAAAATCCACTAAATTTCCAGTTGATATGAGCCTAATATGAGCTCCATCGCCACTATTACCTATCCATTGATTCCCGTAGATTTGGTTCAAAATAAATGGGCGTGTGTGCTCAAGGTATGTGTAAATGTTATTTAAACACACACATTCCAGTTTTTCTCATCATTTACTGTTACATATTGGGTCAATTATAAGAAAAAATAGGGAAAGAATTTTAATTAATGACAGGAAATTCCGCCTTCTTGAGAATTCGACTTTCTCCTTGTTGAAAAGCGAGCTTTTTACGTCGAATTCCTCAAAATCGAACAATCTCGTCGAAGAGAATCCCCAAACAAGACCACTTTCAAATAGCTGCGAAAGTAAATGCTTGTCGATACATCATCCTTGTTTATATTGGACAAATTATTCGTGTTATTACTGTAGATTTTTTTTTCTGTGTCAAACAGAATAAAAAATCTATTTAAAGAGCCCACCAGGGGGTTATTTGCATACGAAACAGACAAACTGAGACAAACATATTTACAAGAGGCAAACGTCACACCCATGACAATTATTTGATTCGAAATCGACAACATTTAAGCACGATTCTCTCAAAAAAAGAACGAATATAACGAATGAATAATTATTTATAGGCATCAGCAGAAAATTCAATTCGTTTGAAGTTATTTTTTTTTCTCAAAAAAAAAGAAAAGAATTCAAATATCGGTTAAATTTTCCATTTGATTAAATGTACAGAGTTACCATTTCAAACTTTTAAAATTCTTTCTCGCTATGTATTTAAAGCTGAAATCCGAACAATAAAAAGGAGGATAAAACGTTAAAATGTTTTAGATCGGAAATTTTGATTTTCCTAAAAGTGACGAAGTAGCGAACCCAATTTATTCGCTTTAAATTCCCGAAAGAGTAGCAGACCTTTTTATTTACAAGAATTTATTTTCAAATAAAAGTTAATCAGTCCAATATGTTGCAATAGTGCCACGATTGTGAGAAGAATTCGGAAAATTCTCTGAAAATCGATAAACAATGGAGAAAAACTGGAATATATCAAAATATAATCGATGTTTCTTTTTTTACAATCTAATGCACATGTTTAACTTTTGCACGGCTTTCAAGGAAGTGTTCATTGTTTAATTGTTAATTGTACTGAATTGATTATTATTCGTATTTACAACTTTAAATCAGAAATATAAAACTCTTCATCAATTTTGATGGAAGTTTTAAATTAAAACCTTGACAGTCCGTAATTTTTGCTAATTAAAAACTGCGGCCGAATAAACTTTCAACACTATACAATTCAATTAAAAACTTTTTTCTAGGGGGGTGTATATATTTACTTCATTATGTGTTGCTTTTCTTACTCTTTTTCGTCTTAATGTTGTAACACTATCATTTTGCACTGGTTTTGGTTTGGATATACACTATTTAATAGCATTTAAGATACGTTGACTGAATATTCATTATATATATTTCCTGTCTTCTTTATGTACAGATAGTTTGGTTGAATTCATTTTCTAAATGTGCACCCGATTTTTTTTAAATTTATTCTAAATGTGGTTTCACAGGGGATTACACTATAACACTGTAGTGTGTAGGTGTGGTAGTTAGTCACGCAACTCACGTGGCATAACCATTAGAAAGAGAACGGCGCTCGTACTTCAACGAGTGAAACAAAGAGCGGTTGTAGGGCACCACGTGATTTACGTGGTATCATCTATTGTGTTGACCTCAATTTCCTATCTATCTCTCTCCTTTCTATCTATTACAAAATAATCATCATTTATCAAGTAAACTCTGAGTCATACAAAACTGGTTTTATTAAATCATTGCACTAGACAGATATCTATTCAAGAGACCTATTTTCGGAATGAAACTAATGAGAGTTTGCAAAATTCAATACTATTATTGGCCATATTTGATGGGTCAATAATGAAGTTAGAAAATATTTTCGGTAAATTAAATTCAAATCAATCCGTTTACACTCCACTTATTCCATATTAAACTTTGAAATATGTCTTGACAACAATGAATATTTTTTATGTTGTGGGATTTTTTTATGTAGGAAGAGAGTAAGTGATCTCATGTTTTATTACTAACCAACACAGTTGATGTATACCAACAAACAGAATACAATGAATATGTTATTGTTTTATAAAAGGACATCTGAGATATATATATATATATATATAGTGATTTTAATAAAAGCTTACCAAAACCGTGTATATACACAAAAATCATTAGAATTTCAAATTATCAACACTATAAAGCTGTAGAGCTTTCTGCCTTTTTCATATACATCGATAACTTTCAACATATGGAAAACAAATTACACAAATCAGAGACGTGCAAAAAACATTGACAAAACAAATCAATCAAGAAACACATCAGTAGAAGTAACCGCAATTTACATTGTTAGTACTGGAAAGTCCTTCGAGCTTTCCTTAAAATCAGTTGTAAGTTAGCCCCTATTGCATTTGATCACTTCACACAAATAAATTTCAAGACAATTTTAGTAGACGTATGGTATTTTTTACGTCACATTACAACCAAATTAGTAATTTTAAATGAATTAAGATAGAAGAATAGAAAGGTAAGAAGCTTATAACTAATTTGAAAATTATACAATTTGCATCCAACTCTTCGCCATTTATTCAGATATTCAGAGCATAACTGTAACGAATTAACGATAATTGAATAATTAGACTCTGCTACTAGGAAATATGAATCAAATAAGATGTAATTATATATATATATATATATATATATATATATATATATATATATATATATATATGGTGGAAAGGGCGAATTCTGGGATATTTTCTGTCATTATTGAAAATTTAATATGTGAATGGAAAGAATCCATAGGCTGTTTATAATCAAATTTAAAAGAATTTGATTAAAGCGATCAATTTTCTTCTGAATCATACTTAAATAAATTGTTTACTGAATATTCTGATATGTCAGATTACAAGTACGGAATAGAAAAAAAAATAGAACTCAGATCTATTGGACATTAGTTTTGTCTCCGATTTGATAAGAACAAGTAAATTGGAATTGTTAAATCTACTATTTTAACAAATAGCCAAGATTTGCGTAGTTCGTTTTGATCGCATCAAAGACGACCGAATGTAATCTCCTTTAATCCTGGTTAGCTTCAACCCCAAATACAACGCGAGCAATATATTTTCTTTTATCTCACACAATTCGCTCTGTACATATATATATATATATATATATATATATATATATATATATATATATGTTTCTATGTATATAATCATATCATATTTATTACATCTTTATCACCTCTCACAATTTTACAATTTTTTTTTTAAATTAACTCCAACTTAATTATCTGTCAAGATGCACTGTATGTAGACACTAATTTAATGGTACCACTGCCACCAGTAGTTCAACTTCGAATTTTGTGATTTATGAAGCAAACTTTGACGATTATGCATCAAGTCAATTCGTATTTGATTCGCTATATGTTCGTTAGTTTTAAACGAATCTCGATATAAAAACAATCGTGATCTTTTAATAAAAGTTAAAGAAACGTAGATGTTAGATAAACAATCCAATCACACTTCTATTCTCTTGACGACTAATATCTCAATACTTTCATAAGTTTGCTTTATATAATTAACAAAAATTGAAGTCTACTGAAGATTTCTATTGATGAACATTGATTAAACCGTAATCGTATTGATTTCAGCAATATTTCAATTCACATACAGTGGAAAATCCACCAAATAGTGTGACATATTCATCAGTTGGTCAACATGAATTGTATCCGTTGTGACGCCACGTCCGTCCAAGACAATCAACATCAACATTATCGACTGGAAATAATGGATCGCCTACACATCGTGTCCTTCATGCTTGTACACCTTCACCAAGCACATTACGTATGTCATAAAACCTTTAAAACTAATTTGACTCAATATAGATCAATTCTAGTATATGTTAAATAAAGAGACTATAATAGTTGGCCGACATTCTAATCTATTCTTGTTTCACAATCAAACAGTCTCTAAATTAATTGTAGATAATCGTAAATGTTATCAATCATGTTTTGATTGCGTTGTATTGTTTTGAATGATCTCTATCTTCATCTTGATGAATTGTTTATTGTTTCCAATGTTGTATACCTGTGAAATTCTCATTGAATCTTGTCGATGGAAAAACGTTTTAATTAAAATCTTGATGTTTGTAGAACAATTTTAGAAGTTTGTGGGGGGAACAGTGCGCTTTTTTAGAAAACGAATTGAATAAACAATCTTTAGATAATAACGGAACGTAAAAGAAAACAACACACTTTTTATTCATGTGTACTATTGAAATTGAAATGACAAAATTTTGGTAGAGAATAGAATTGTTGAAATGTCAACAAAAAGAATGAGAAAGACATTTAAGTATCAGATAACGAGTAATTAAAGGCCTAAATTCTACCTTGTTACTATCAAACATTAATTAAATTCCGATTCCATGAATAGTTTGTAGCTAGTTTCAATAATCAAAATACCTTTACATTATAATCGATAAATTAGCTATTAGGAATGGATTATTTTGAAGAATATTTTAGTAGAATACGAGATAAATCTGAATTTTTCAGATGAATAACAATAATTCTATTATTAGAGGATTTAATAAGGTGTTAATATAATAATTATAACTAAATATCGTTATTAAATCAATTAAAATAAATTGTTAATCAATCATTTATACAATTGCTATTAGTTAAATAGACATTGAAATTTTGGTGGATGCGCCGGGATTACATTACAAACTAATAGCAGTTAATTTAGTGATTTTAGTTATTTTTAGTGGTGAATTTTGACTGTTTTACTCGAACAGATTCAATGGGATTCCGTTCAATTCATTATTTGTTGTAAAATAGTCGATCTATTCGTTATTAATTAATAATTGTTAATTAATGTACAATTTATGTTAGTTTTCTTCAACTGTGATACAATATAATTATTTACATTAGTGAATAGCAATTAGCTCAGTGATCATCTTTAATAAAGGTCATTGTCGAGAATTCTGTACTTTTATAGCCATAATTGAGAGAAATTAATTTTGATAGTTTTTGTTTCCTATAAACAAATTATTATTACAAGTTATATTATTTTTTACAATAAAACTCATTGAATAATGTAAAGTTATTAAGTTTGTTGATATTTTAATTAACTACAATTATTATGGACCTAGTCAATTATGGTGGCATTGTCATATAATCAATTTTATTGTGTTGATGTAATGATGATGTTCTTTAAATTCACATTTTATGAATGTTACTTGTTTTTAATGACAAAATAAAGGGAAAATTTGGAAAAACTTGATAATTATTATCATCAGAAGTAATCATGATCCATATCGGTCGTATAATTTCTGTTGATTTGCAAAATTTAGAGCTACCACCGGAAAATTTCCAACATCTACTTACAAATAGTATAAATGAAAATTTAATTTAGAGTTCACCTTGGTTTGCACTTTATTACGTTTCATGGAATACATCCAAAGCTACATGAAAGGGCCCCTTTACAATCTGGACCAAACAGTCAATTCACATGGGAATCCAGTTACACCATTGATTCCAATCTTCTAATACTCCCACAAGATAAAGAATTTCGAACTAGAAGACGAATGTTGTGCGTCATTAAAAGCACCTGTTGAGGCCATTTGTAATAAACAAAATACTTTGAGACTGTCGCTTAAATCCAAAGTTTAAATGTTACATTAACGATACTGTCAAAATGAATGATCAAACTAGCACATATCGAACATTTGCAATATTCGAAATGCATTCGGCATTCAGTAGTAACGTCACTGTAATGGATATGGTATAGGCTTTTGTTTTTACGACTTGTTGAAAGAAACCGTTACAGCTCTCTCAATTCACAAATTATTCCTATTGGAAGTATCTGATGACAAACGAATTCGTATTTTGCATTTAAATGTATTCAATAGTATTCCATTAGAATGATTATTTCGATGTCAAGTTCGGTTTCGATTTTTATGTTTAGCTGCTCTTCCACAATCAGTTTGGTTTTCAACGTGATTTTATAGAGCTCTTAAATGGACAAGCTCGTTTCTAAGGTCTTGAAAATATTAGAAGGGCGGATAATGTAATCGAGAAAAATCCGTCGTAAACTTCTAACATCCCACAGAATTAATTAATTCAACTGCTTATCTCTCTTTAACTTATTAGGAAAAGTTGTTTTTGTACCTAACAGTAAAACAGATCTCAGAGGTTTTTATTCATTCAATCCACTTGTGTTTATAAGCAAGTATTCCTTGAAAACTCGAAATCAGAATCCTCGCAAATCTTTGTTTACAGTACCAACGAATACTGAAACCATTACGATAATTACAAACAACTTTCCTGAAGCTTCTCTGTAATTTTTTATTTAAATTCAAAGTGTAATACAGACCGAGAGATTATGGTGCCCTAAAAGTGTGTGTTATCATTCCACCACTTCATTAATTGAATGAGAAGTCATGTGTTAATAAAGATATATGCCCTTTTGGTTGTAATGCAGCTTATACTAGGGCGTTACAACGGACTAGAGAAAACAACAAAATTCTGATGACTGAATAACACACGAAGAATTGCAAAATTCATTGTTTTTCTTAATAAAGGATATTACCAATCCTTCCATAAATAACCAAAATAGATTCGAACATTTGTAATGACGATAAGAATCGAAAATATTATTCATAAGTGGATTATTGTCGTTAAAACAATATTGATGAAGATCGTAGTAATTATATTGTACATATCCCACAACAGTGGAAAGCGTCCTCTAACAAAAGCTCTACGAAGCGCTGCAAACAAAACTGGATGGGGATCTACAGTCCAAAAGCTTCGATTTGTCGAGCTTTGACTGTGTCCCGGTGTCTCTCACAACAATGATAAGCATTATCTTTCTTGCGTAATGGCATATTAACGGTTTGTTGGAAATACAGTTCGATAAGTCATCATTGTATTACCATAAGTGATTATAATTTTTGTAAGTATATAGCAGTCCTTTTATTGCAACTGTATATTTGTTAAATACTTCTGCAGGACCGGCATCAGAAATAGCGAACGCCTTTAGGAAATATAATTTGGGGCACCATTTTATTACGCAACGACCATCAGAACGTATACATATAAGAAAATAAAGAAAGTTCAGTACCGAATTTCTCCTAGCATTTATTTATTTAAAACCAAACGATTTGAGGATAACAGCAGATTATTCTTAAGCCAGCCCTGTTTTAGCATTTGTCACGATGTGACAGTTTATATATAAATTGCTTTTAGGACAATACTGTTACTGCTGTCATAATTTTTTGTGGAATGTTGCGTTTTATTCGATTCCACTCCACCACTACCAAGTTGTTGTCTTGAATCAAAACATAATTTTTGCCAAATACCTATGAGAAAGGGACAATGTTTTATTTGAGAGCTTTGTTTATTAATTTGTTTCATGTGACAATAGAATCACTTGGATTGGATTATGTTTTGATCGAAATAAAATAAAACAAATCAACGTGAAGCATCTGGCTGGTAAATATACAGATTTATAGAAGGGGAAACATTTGCTTTTGTAATGTTGCATAGATAAAACACATTTAAATTCTGGAGTATCTATCGTAATCATTTGCTTAACAGTAGTAAATTTGCCAGACTTGTCAGTCTTCAATGATCAGAGATTTCCTAATTCTATCTACTGTGTATGAGTAATTCATGATTCATCTACAGGCGCTTAATTGTTGCGTTTTTTTTTTGATGAAACAAGCCTACATTGCACCTTTAATAAAGTACAACACCCTTCGAATAGGGGACTCTCAATACAAATAGAGAAGGGAATGTAATATTTATTTCATCAAACATTTTCGGTTTTCATTATAACCTCAGATGTTTACTGATTTTAAACAACAAAACATCACCAACCCTCAATTAGAAAAGGAATGCAGTTCCAATGTTTGATCCTAATGTTCCCAAGAATGGAAGAGAATTATGGGGCTGGTGGATTTAATTAATTTTATTACTTGAATTGCATGTTTTCTTAAAATATATTTCGGATCTCTAAATTCGTTTTATTCTGAAGGAAATAAAGAAAAATGTACCTACTACTTACAGTTGTGTCATCTCTTTTGCTCATCCCAAGATGTTTAGACTTACTGTAAATTAAATAAACGATTAGAAATTATATGAAAATCAGTGAATATTATCAATTACCCTTTATATGAACACTTGAGCTGGCGCTCCACTTAACACTAAAACACTATTCATTTTTAATAACTGCACTTTCAAATGTGAATACATCAACGTGATGAACGTTAAAAAACTCAACGAAGTCAAGAAACAGGTTTTAGATAATCTAATAGACAGTTTGTTTTAATCATACATGTTACGTGAAATATTTACGATTGTTTGATGATGACAAAATCGGATAAATTAGAAATTTCCTTAGATATAAAATTAATATTATTTTCTTACATTTTTATTTACAATATCATCGGGGAACTTTGATTCATGCCCGAGTCAAAGTAGAATATGATGCGAAAATTCAAGAAGTATCAAGCGAACTACAATTAACAGATGTCAGTGACTGCAGGACAACTACATACAGCAATAAATGTACATATTACTTATTATGTAAAATTAAATTATTGGTAAAAATAAAATAATACTAAAAACAATGTAAGGCCAAACTTTGACTACGCAAATGGGCTAAAAGTTTCTTCTTCCTCTTTCGTTAGGCAGAGTCTGTTTTATTTCGACATTTTGACATTTATGGTGGTGGTGGTGTTATTGTTGTGGACTCTGAATTTCGAGACTATCTTTTTGGTGGTCTTCCGATATCCCTGATCCCTTGCGGTTTTCCATCATTTGCTATTTCCAGTAATCTGGGCTCTTACATTCTCTGTTCACGTTACCTCCATCGATATTACGCCTGTTGCTGACCTGTTTGTCCTAAATCCAAACTGTTCTGTTTTACATAGTTGTTTAGTTTCTGCAATAATCTCCTTGTTGTAAGTGCCACATTCAGTAAGGATATGGTGCGGTAATGTCCACCACCTTTTTTCAATAGCAGGATAGTGATACCCAGTTTCCATTCTTCTGGTAATAGGTATAGCTGTGTTTTGAGTTTTTTCCCTTCGTATTTTAGTTGCTTACCCGGAGCCATTCGATTTTTTAGATGTCTCAGTGTTTCTTTGATATCTCCTACAGAGATTTCTGTTTCTTCATTAGTTTGTTGACTTCTTTCTTATCATTCTCTAGATCTTCGAAATAACGTTGCCACTCTTCTTCGGGGATTTCATTATTGTGTAATAGTTCACAAACCCCCTATTTTCTGTTTTTAAGAATGTTCCATACGTTTGTTTATAACCTGGTTATTTCTCCTTTCTATGTTCTTCGTAAATGCCTCCCGGTACTATTCTTTTATTTGTCATATTTTCATCTTATTTTTGTTTATCTGTAAATATGCTTCCTTCTTGCCTTCGCTTAGCAATTTGTGGTGTGAACCATGGAGTATATGGTCCTGTCTCCGCATGCTTCTTCTGTAGTCGTTGGATATTTATTCATAGTATATTCCATGTTTGTTCTACAGTGTCCTCTTCTTGTATAACGTTATTATCTATTAAGCTTTTTCGTACATTGTTCGTGTGATTTCTTCTCTTAAACAAAATGGTTTAAGTTTTCAAATTAAAAAGTATTTATAAAAAACATATCTAATACCAAATAAATGAAAATGAACAATAAAAATCCACCACAACCACAAGCAGGTAACACACACAATACACACAACAATCTGAAAGAAATGATCTTTAATGAATTTATATTGCAAAGCTGTAGAATATTTATTAAAAATTGTAATTGAGTGAAATTTCAAGAATTAAAACCATCATTGTTGAAAAAAGTGCCTTAATTTTACATTACTCATGGGAAATATTGAGTAATTTGTAATTAAAAATACAAAGAACTTACGTTAGATTCTTCTGTAATGTTGTAAATAGTGAAACTTCTATCAACACCTTAAGTTAAACGGAAGAAATCAACAGTTCTCTCAATAGTAACAGCATCTACAATAACAAAAGGATTATTCATAAATAATAATTGTCTAAGATATCTATCTGCATACTCATAAAATCGACTAGATAATTAGGATCTGCTCTAGATTTACTAACAGACTTTAATAATACGTAATTCCAGTGGGCTAACTGATGGACAACACCCAATTTACCTAACATTCATGTTTTTGGTGCATCAAGATGTATCAAATAATTTTTTGAACCTAAACACTAAAACAAAAATTGAGAGGTTAGAATTAACAAAATCAATAAACCAACAAGTAAATAGAGATTAGAACCGTTTTAAAACAATCAATATTGATTAAATATTGAATTTCTCACTATTATTAATGAAAATTACCGTGAATTCATTAAGGAAACCAATAAAACTTGTGATTGTTACTATTGTAGTCATGGCCGAAATCTTGGACTATTATCACCAAAATTTCGAAGGAATTATTTTAATACGATCATAATTTCCAAAAACAAATCACAAATAAATAATTTTTAATAATTTTCAATCAATTATTGTTAAATAAAACGCCGAAAATTATTTAAACAATTTTAGTTTATTAGCAAAGTCCGGTAGAGGACAGCACAGCTGATATAAAATAACTGTCAACTATTAGTAGCCAACTCAGTAAATAGGCGGGAATTTTAAAATAAACAATATTAATTAACAGATATTCGAAAATTAATTAATTTCTAGGTTCTGTTATTGTTTTTATTTGTGTAAATCGGAAACGGTTTAGTGGAGTTCACACTATTCTGTGAATTATCAGTGGAAATTGCCTACTCTAATAATTAATAATCCCGAAATCGTTGCCAGCCTAGTTTTTAGTTTCGGTAGTTCATACGTTTATTATAGAGGACGCATTCAAAATTGGCGGTAAACTTTAAATTACGAATTACTAACAAGGATTTTTTGAAATAAATGATTAAAAAAAATTTGGATTATTTAATGTTTATTGTTGTTATATTTATAACATCGTAATAAATTATTCTATAATATTACATAAATATTTAAATAATTTAATTAGTTATTTACATAATTTCATAACAAGAATTCGTCAGGATATAACATTGAAATAAACTTTTCTAAATCTATACAATACAGAAATATTGATGGATAAACAGCGATTGGATTGTTACTAGAATAGGGAAATCCGTTCAGCTATAATTCATTAATTTCCTTTTTTGTTCTTTATAATTGCATGATGCTACAAGTCTACAATGACAATTTTATATTAATGGACAAAACATTGTATATTTGTTCTAACAAAGAGAGACTTTATTTCATCGGTTTGGCACAGGATTAACTCTCCCGTTTCTAATATCAGAGATACTCGTTCGTACGCTGGGTTTTTTTTTTGGAATTGGTACATGGCACCATCAATAGACGGCTCAAATCAATTGATCTTTGATGGATATTTGCAGAAATAAATAAAACGACATAATTTTTATCTCTATGTTCAAAATTATCACAAAAATGTATTTATGCCAATTTCTAGTAATTAGTGTGTGTGATCTGTTAATTATATAAATGCAATCGCTTAATTATTTGTCAAAATCTAACTGAAATATTGTCAAATTTCTTACCAATTTTGTTTTTTTTTTGTTAATTCTAACACAGATCTCACATTTAGAATCTAATACATCAAACAGTCTTAACATTTAATCAACAACTATCTTAATAATTTCATATACAACATAGAGATATGTCTAACAAATACGGCTCAAATAACATTTATTTATGTGATAAATATAGATTTTATATCAATTTTCTCTCCAATTATCTTTTTTTAATATCATTTGATGAATGTGTCCAATTCATTAAAGCTTTAGCAATTAGAATTTAATTTGAACATCTTCTCAGATCGTATCATTCACAAATTCAAACGAAATCATCTTATTGAAATAATATAAAGAAGCAATCATTGTGAGCAAGTTGGTGTTATTGAGAAAGAATTACATATTTTACTAAAAAAAACAAAAATAATATTGATGAAGGCCCCCAAAAATTTATATAACCACATTTTTGAATTCAATTTCGAATACAGGAACTACCAGCAAAATCAATAAATATATAATCAAATAATGATATGATTCAAGATTAGAAAATTTAGAAAATTGAAAATGCGAAACGGTTGTTGTTATTTTATTTATTTTCAGTTTATTTTCACTGCGAGAAAATTACATTGTCGCGTTCAAATTTGGGAAGTTCAAACACTCAAATATCGATAGATGTAGAGAATTTATATAGATTCTGCTGGAATAACCTGTATAACGTCAATAATATTGATTAATATTTGAAATATTAGAAACATACACGTTACGCGAATTGCCTGAAAGTCTACATTTTCTTTGGTATAAGACAACATTCTCAGTAAACTTGCTGTACGATATCACCTGTTAGTATAAAGGGCAGGCTCATTTTCGCTTCCTAAATCTTGACTTAAGATTGATCTTAAGTTTTTGAACATAACTCATTTCACGTCGGCTGCTGTACTCAAATGAAATTTTTGCGAATGGGTAGCATAATTGCGATTAAAGTCGAGATTTAGGAAGGCAAGCTGAACTGAGCATAAATCTGACTGAAAAAGGACTAACACAAGTTATTCACAATAAGAATTTGAATAAATCCATCTGAAACATGAGTACGAAAAATAATCTCTATCAGTCAAATTCGATTAATTCTAATAGAATTTTCAAGAGCAATTCGTCCTACTGAAAAAAGGCCCTCATTCCTCTCCAAATTCCTATAAAAATGTAGCTAAAATGCAGAACATACGGAGATAAAAACAATGTTTGGAAAAATGAACGATTGACAAACTAAATATGGATTCTTTGCAAAAAAAAATATCCACACTACTGTTAAGCAAATAACACAACGTTGTGGTTTTTCTTTATAAAATTTCAAACTAAATAGATTTCTAAACGAAAGTCTAACAGAATTCATTTGTCTTAGCACCATAAATATTGTGGTTGTATTTCACATTCTACTTTTAATTTAATTTATTTGGCACAAAGCTAGCAATTAATATTAATTTTAATCTGATTTAATGTCACAAAATCTCGACAATGCTAGATTCGTTCAGCTGTGTGAATTGTTACAATAAGACCCGTGAATTAATAAAAATAAGTTAGCAAGCAACATTCACAGCGTAAAATTAGAATTTTCTGTAGAAAAAGCCAAAAGAAAAACAAACAACAAGAAAACAGTATTGTTGTACGGTGGAAATGTATAAAAAGTTATTCGTTAATCTTGCATGGAAATTCTCAATTTTCCTACACAACAAGGATATGTACGGTATTTATAATGTTGTAATATTTAAATACAGGATTGGTGAGACAGTAATTAAAATTAATAATACACAACGTAGAAAATGAAAGGTTAGTACCTTGTTTGAACGAGAGTTCATAAAGCGTCCGCTTAACTTTCTAATTTTGTTATTTCGTAATATCAAAAAGTGGAGCTTCACTGTAATTCTACTTGCAAATATAGGTACAATCTAACCGTTACTGACAATTGGATACCATTAGACGCAAGCTGGAGACATGGCACTTTAGGGGACCTCACGTTGAGTGCTCATTCCGCATAAACAACTACACACAACAGTCCAGCTGTGTTGCAAAATAAATTTTAAATTTAATTTATGATAGAAAAACTGTAGGTCTACTGTCTCGGTAATGATTTGCGTCTACGGCAAATGCCATTCTGATTGGATAGCAATGTTAGAAATATAGCGGATACGTGTCCGATAATTTAGCGATTGCATTATCTAAACTGCAATAAATTCACAAATTTGCAAGAGTAAAGTTGTGTGATCTGTTCGAAGTTAAACTGATTGCAAAACCAAAATTTATACATCCTCTTATCGTTTCAGAATGATCTACAATTCACCAGAAGGCAATCCGAATCCTTACATAAACGTAACGTGTATGCTTGCATATTTTCCATTTTACAAATTACAAATTTTCTAAAATACTATTTAAAATATAAATTTTTAATTTCTAATCACTCGTTATCTACATCTCACCTTTTAATATAAAAAACCGTACGAAATTGTTTATAATTTATTTAATTTTTGTCGATGGAAATTCTATGTACGGTGTGAAAGCGATTTATCGTTTACTATTGATAAAACGAAATTTGTTTGTGTTAAGCCATTTAGGAAATTTGTTGTATCTGATAATTAATTTCCCACAAATTGTCATGTTAAAAAGGACGGATGATAAAAACACACAATTTTTGTTTATTTTTAACGATTTTATATGATCGATTTGTGTAATTAACGAAATTCGTTTTCACACCGTTATCTAACCAGCAGTATATCCACAATTTATTATTAAATTCTTAATAATCTTTCATTTCCTATATATTTATGTTTTCTATTTTTTATCACTGTTTCTAATAAAATTACTTTATTCTTAAATATTTAATTAAATTGGTCAATTAGATTTTTATTGATTTTTTCTTTTATGTTTATATATGCATGTAGTGTGCAGTTTGGATGACGTCGACATTCGCTCATGTCCAAGATGGAGGTGGTCGAACGCCGACGGGTGAACGTCATATTGAAGAATCAAAAACTGCCATTGATGAGGAGATATCTTCATCTTTACGGCAACATTCTAAGAATTCATCTAACGTCACCACACCGTCTCTATTTTTATCCATTTTCTATAGTGGAACAATCAGAAATAAATACTTAATACCAATAAAGCTCCACATGCATGCTCATGCTTAATTCACATAAACCAAACAAATGACAGCTCAAATTGGGACTGTAGTGTAACTTTAGCGATTGATCACTTATTTAAAAATAAAGTGCCATAATAAAACGGTGAAATGAAGAGTAGAGAGACTGGTTGGTAATAGGTTGAACAGATTCACTTGAAATTAGTGTTATATGAATAACGTTGCTGCAGTTGCTTGAACATTTTCCATGGACAATTTCAGAGCTCTCCAAAGGACCTTCTGAATATCCATCTCAAACCAGTGAATAAAAATTTTGAATTTTAAAGTCAAAAAATAAGAAATGACGAAGTTTACGACAAATATAAATTGAAATCGAATCGAATTACATGTCAAACTTCTGTTATAAAAGTTTCTCTATTTTTCTTATTCCTTCTATATATATATATATATATATATATATATATATATATATATGAACTGTAATTTGATTCGATGTTATAGAACTTATCGCCAACGTCTAAGAACATCAAGTTTCTTCTTAAAAAGTTAAAAAATTGTCTGTTGATAATTATTACCTGAAATATCCGATCAACTTTCTCTTTTACTGTATCTTCATCAACAGAAGGTTCAGTAACTTTACCCATTAAATCGTAGATTGCACTTACAATATCTGTCATTTCTTCACGTGTTATACATCCATCTCCATTAATATCATAAAGTGTGAAAGCCCAACGGAGTTTTTCATCGAGTGAACCACGTGATAGAATGGACAGATTCTGTACAAAATCCTGTGAAGTAAAAAAGAAAATCACTAAAGAGATAAGATGCTAAAAGGACAGTTATAGAGTTTGACTTGTAATCCATGAATATGATTGATTATCTAAGTCACTAAAATAGCTTTCTTACACAGCTCTTTTGAATATTGCTTGCTAAGATTATGGAAATGATCGACATAAACAACGGACGTTTCTCCTTTTTGTCTGGCGTAAACTAGAATTTTTAACGGAAAGAAGAATGTTATTCAACAAGACGTCAGAAACTTTGACGTCAATTAATCATATTTGATATTTCATTCAGTTGACGTTTAGAAATTTTTAAATGATTTGATCGAAACTTTACGAAAGTCTGCTTGAGAAATATAAAATATTGGCTTCTGATTGAATTCTTTTTCAACTTAAATCAAGAAATTTTTGAACATACGGTGCACAAGTCTCTATTGCAGCCGCCATCCCCCGTGATAAAACGAACAATACTCGTGATTTTGTCAAGCAGAACAAGTCAAATTTTTAATAGTAAGTAAGACTAAGCCTTGCACGAAATACCACCGATAAATACATTTCAACCACCACACACGAAACGAAACAGAGATATCAATATCAATGAATCAGATAGAGTTATTGTACGTACATATTCGAAATCGGTTCTCACTTTTACTATTTATGCGAGACGACATAAAAAAATATATATATAAGGAATGTCGGTTTGCACAGATTGGTTTTTTTCTTCATCTGACAACCATCCAACATTTTAACAGGATAAATTCATGATGATAAATAACGTTCACAAAACATACAACAATAAAAAGCCTTTAGAGTGTCACCATTTCGTAGATTTAGCGAAAAATTTATGACCTAAAATAGTATTCTATTGATTGTATGGCTCATTATTTGAACAATTCATGAGTTTTACTGTTTCTCATTTTTTTTGCTTGTTGTAAGTTCAATTGGTAGCATTTCATGGTAGAATATAACGAGAGAGATGATTGTGCATAATTTGAAATTTTGTACCAAATTTATTCCGCTACATTTATCAACTAGAAAGCGTCAAATACGTTTATTTCACAAGAATGACCAAATATATCCGTGACTTTCAGTTAACACTCGACAATATGTCGTTTGTCAAATTGCTTTTTCGTGTTGTTTTTTTCCCGTATTATTTCTTTTCGTTTTTTTTTTGTTATTTGAAATGTGATGAGTTTTGCAGGAAAAAATCGTTATCGCACAAATTCACACGCAATAATTTGGCTATGAAATTTTTTACTATGTTGCTGGTTTAAACAAACCACCAAACACTATTTAGCGAATGCATAAAAAAATAACGATAAAAAACAATGTTTTTCTCTCAATTTAAACGGTAAAATATTGTCCGTTATATGTATAAGAATAATTATATTATCACTTATACATAATGAACAAATTTGCCACCCAAATTTCCCAAATTTCCGACTATTATGATTATATTTATAAAACAGCCGTTTACACTGAATGATTATATTAAAATGGGCCCCTTTTCGTGCCTTAGCATTCATTATTCATGAAAGGGCCATCATGGGTTTATCTTGATCATTCTGGTGGGAATGGAAATAATCCCAGCGTTATTAAAACAATTATGTTAATCGTAATGGAAAGTTCTAATTTTGTTAAATAATTTCTTATTTACAATATTTGAGTATTAAATTCTGAACACATAAAGTCGCTACAAATATTTTTAAATTGGATATAGCAGGTAATTAACACATGTTTTATCACCGTGAAATAACATGTTGAGGCGGTATGAGCCTTGGAGCTGTGGATAGGCAAATTAGATGAATACAAAGCGCCCAATTTCTGTTGGACACCTCAAAATGAATTTGTAACCATGCTCGGAATATATTCTCACACATTCTGCCGCAGAAATATTACCATTCTATAAGCGCATTGCACGAAGAATGAAAGAAGAGAAGCGAGAATTTACCAAAGACCTTCAATTACAGATTGTGTGCAACTTCGAATCCTCTTCTTCGCTCCAATAAATACCACTACAAATCCTCTTTTATTTTTAAGAAGGAACACAGATAAGGTTTATCAACAAAGCGTCAAAGTTTCTTACAAGCCTCAACTATAACTAGTGATTCGGTAGTTTCTTCAATCGTAACTCTACAGAAAAGACATGGCATGCCCTCAGAATTTGTCTACAAATATCATAGACGCTAATATTGCATTATTGATACCGAATAAAACCAAATCTATTCGTATGAAGCTATTATTTGACTGATAAGTAAGTCATAACCGCTCCTTCATCGTTTTAGAGTTCTATATTACAATAATGGTGGATGCGCTGGGCGAACAACAGACATTCTACAGTTGGTGGAATTCAAATATTTGATAAGATCTTCTCATAAAACTGAATGTTATCATCTAAATTGGGAATTCTTTTGTTTCTTTCATTATTAAATTCTTTATCATTTTATTGATATTGCTTAGATGTTTCTTAACAAATTATTTAATCTCTCCAGTTTCAATGATTTTATCGAACCGAAGTAAATTCAAATAAAATTTTCATTCATAAAACTAATCAATAATGGAATTGATTAGGAAAAATTTACATTTGCTCATTTGCAATTTTAATTTTTAGGGCAATTTCCTAAAAAAAGATTTAAAAAGCAATTAATCTTCGTTTACGAACGAAACTGTAAAATCATTCACTATTAATTAAATATGTGTATTACAATGTTAACAATCATTGAAAATCGATGGTGTTATTATAATTGCAAATATTTGTCCATAATTTTCGTTACTTAATTTTCGATAGTTAATATTCTGCATTAAGTGTAAATATTAACATTCCACAAGTGAGGTTCTTTGATGCCTGAAAGTTTTCGTTCTGGAATTTTAGCAAATGATTCTTCTCTATTTATAAAAGTTGTGAATTTTATTAAAAGTTCCGAAATGTACATTTTGACTGAGAGAAATTTCATATATTTTAATCTAAAATTGAATTGAATCACTATATATCAGAGGGTAAAAAAACAAATTGAAAAACAAACATACAAACAAATTTTACATTGTACGGAGATTACATGTCATTAAAAAAATCGATTTACTATTTCTATTGACGACAATACAATATTATTAATCATCATTTAGTGGGATATTGGATGGTTTATAGATGCAATTTGTATTGAGTGTGACAACGTCACCGAACTGATGATATAAGCGAATTTATAACGATAAACTCTAAAAAGAACTTTAACATTAACTACTGATAACTGATAGTACAAATGTTAGTAATCAATAGATATATTTACATTATTGGCTATTTTGAATTGCCAAGGGATTGTTAGAAATCACAGATATTTGTATATAACCCACCAAACACATGTGAAGTTACTTACTGACTTAATTATTTGATTATTGACATTTTGTGCTGTTCAGTTAAGTACATCGTAATTCCTCTTTCAATAATTTAAGCTCTAAATAGTCACTAAAACCGGCCTAAGCGAGTTCAACGGAGAGCGCCACAACAAGTTCGAAATAATAATAGTAACGATAACTATTGTATCAATATATCAAATATATATAAAAAGAGTTATTATCCTTCATGTTATCGACGCCACCGCCAAGACTTGAACCCAGAAGTGCAGCATATTTTAAATATTATTATAGAAAGAAAGATATGAAGAATAATAATCGTCACAGTGATTGCTGTGGTGCTTCTACACAAACGCCCTTTAAATATCAGCGATAGCCCCGAAAAAACCTTCCATTATCTTAACTGGAATTGTTTTTTTTTGACATTTATATCAGAACTGTCATCAACAGTTTTGTAGGCACGTATAAATTATTTATTGTACGAACACCGTAGTATTTACCCTAATAGTTGATTACAATCAAGTTTATCCTTTAATATACAATCCACCACATAGGTCTCTGTTGTTCATAAAAGAAGCGAATAAATACGGAATGCGACAAGTTGACTGTCTGGTAACACGCAACTAAGACGCATATTCATCCATCAAGCTGACATTGTAGACCAGCTTGTGGTTATAGTGCTATGTAGTCACTAAATAAACCCATCTATTCTATATTTTATCAGATAGTTGACCTATTAAACGTTTGTTTGTACACATTCCACATAAATTCAATAAACTCATTTTAACACCACTGAAAATTCGTAAACTATTCGATCATTTCGATCTGTATTCGTGACTCGAGAATTGGAAATAACGAAAATAAAACTGCATTTAATCCATCAAGACGTTATGTAGATTAAAGTGGATAGCATGGTCGTTTTTTTTTGTCAGTATATTCAGTTATTCAGTAACACTATTACGTTTCTGCAGTTGGTGTTTTTTTTAAATTCCTTTCCATTAATTTTTCAACAAGTGAGCAAGCTGTTAGAAATTGATGGAGTCAAATAATGTTACGAAAGTCGATTAGAAAGTCTCAATTCAATAGACTTTATGAATGTGGTCCAAGAGAATTTTTCATCGAGCATGTTCACACTTTTTCATCACATCATTTGAAGAGTTTGATCACTCAATAAAATTGACCTTTCAACATTTTCATTCCAATCATACTTTAAGAATTTTATCACATGGAAATGTACCAACTTTAATACCAAAAAAAAAAGAAGTAAAATTTTGTTATTTGAGACAATAACATCATGATGTTGTCCAAAACAGTCACGCAAAGCTATAATTTAGATTAGATAGTGGCGATTTTACGTGACAATCGTACATATTTTTCTACGTGAAAAAAGACCAAATGGGTAAACTGAATCAACCAATGTGTGTGACATCTAGATGAACAATAACAAAACGGCATGTGTTTCAATACAACAACTCATGTTTACAGTCGTTCAAGCAGGGTAAACAATCGTAATTATTTGATCTTTGTAAAAATTTGTAGCATATTAAATGATTAATTTCAAATTGTTAAACGATACGATCAAGACAACACTTTAAGAATTCCAATGATTTACATATTGAAAACTATGCTATAACGAAACATTATTCACGTTATGTTAACATGGCGTACATATATATATATATTCAACACGAATAAATTTCGATCTAAAATTAATGCTATAAACTACCATAATGTATGTATTTTATGTTTTATTTTAATCTGTTATAATATCAATTTAAATTTTAATCTACTATACTGAAAATTTATGTATTTAGATCAGCGATATTTTTGGGGTTGTGTGATTTTTAATAATTAAAAAATTAGATTAAAAATATAAAGATGAGTTATTTACAAATTAACAATTTTTGTAGCGTGAAATTACAAGTGAACAAATAAATGTAGACACCTATTTATTTATAGACACATACGTATAAATCTAAACAAATGTTGAGTTTTCTACATCACATTCAACATTCAAGCATACTTAAATTTTAATTATAGCGCTTTAATCCGGTTTTTTTCTCTCTTTAAAGTGTTATTAATGCATCCATAAATTTCTAAATGTAGACATGTTCGAGGATGTTATATTTGATAAAGATTAGAGAAATAAATGGTATTTTTTTTGAATTATATTGATTATTACAGTTTTCCATAATTTAGATCTAGTTAGAATTATAATTATTTTCATTTGTTATATTTATGCAAGTTCTGCTTTTAATAACGTCGCGTTTGTTTGATATTTACTTATTTCTGATGTCATTAATTATTTTTATCTGAATTGTTTTATCGTTATTTTTTTTTTAATTTTGAATCTCTACGTTAGCGGGGAATGTTTATTGATGCCTAGAAAGAATAAATGTTTGATATTAAAATCGGATATTAATCTCGTTGAAAATTTTATTAGCAATGTTTATAAAATATTAATATTGCTATTTAGAATTATCCAATACAGATTTTAGATTTTATGCTTTTATTTAATCTACTTTGGACTATGTTGCATGAGCTTCATTTTACTTATACATACAACAATAGAAAATGAAGAAGGAATTCTGTTTTTATTGAGTTGAAATGAATGTCGAATCATACAAAGAAAGAATCAGTGATACAGTGTGTGGGTATCTTGCTTCTTTTTTATGGTTTCTCTCATTCATTTATTATTTCAAGATAATTGAAAAAGAAATTCAGCTTCATCAAATAATATTTATTTTATTACGGAAATTGTGAAAATTTCTCGACTAGCTCTTTGAATTCCATTTTAACATTATATAGACGCAAATTTTCAAACATTTCAATTACATCAAATTTGCTACAGAATGATTTCTTAACAGGGTCTGCTGCCCGAATTCATTGTTCTTCTAATAAACACAGAAAGCAAATCTGACGCCTTTGATGGTTTCCCTCTTTGATTAAATCAATGTAAAAACCGAAAAATATCGAGATGCAGAACCGGATCTAGATAAGTCCTTTGCGCGGAACGTCCTTTTATAAAAAAGTCGTCGCTTTAAAAATACATAAACAAAACAGAATTACAATAAAATTTAATTAAATTTAAATGTGGATAAGGTTTAAGCAATTTCTACATTTTATTTCGTTTAATAAACGAGCATTGTATTTGATATTGGAATATTGGAATTTTATTGGCGAACTGAATAATTGTTCCTTTTTATTGATTGAAAATTATACAAACGCTAATTTAACAGAAGATAATGCCTTAAGAAAATGTGAGAAAAACACGAATACGTAACAAGAGTTTTAAGGAAATAACAAAAAAAATCTGTAAAAAAATGTAAAATAATATTAGGTTACCTCAAAGCTAATTAGTCCGCTGTGATCCTGATCCAACGTATTGAACACGTAATGAGCATATTGGCTTGTATTAGCTGTAACAAAAAAAAACAACGTACATTTAAGATTCATATTACTTAAAAAAACAACAACTTTTAATTAAATTTTCCCAGAAAAAAAATGAGCTACACACAGTCCTACTTGAATAAAATTAAAAACGTTATTTTATCAATTTACTGATTAGCTACTACGGTATGTATACAGAGAACATAATGGATTGAAAGCTTAATTAATGGAAATTTAAAACAAACCAAACTAACTAACAACATACACGAACAGGCTACAATTTATAGTAACAAAATAAGTATGCAGTTTACGAATTTGGAAGGCTCTCCCATAGAATTTCAATCACATCAAATAGAAATACCATCCCCTTGTTGAAATTTACTATCAACCATCAATCATAAAGAATTGATACAATCTTGGCAATGGTTGCGATTTGATTTATAATTAATAGAATAAATATCCACACGCGTACAGGTGAGCAATTTACGTGTGAATCTAATAGATAGATGAAAGAAATTGCCTATAATTTGTCTAAGACAATTAAGAATGTTCTGATAATTTCCCTTGATAATCGTTATTAAACGTACAGCAGATGTTGCAAAATTTGTGGATTAATCGTTGTTCGTGTAGATTACACTAATCTGGTAGTGCCAACGTGCTTATGATCAACGACAAGTGATAAGCTGCTAATTGTAATTTAGACAAGGGAATTACAACATGGATTTGCAATCACATCAAATGATTTTTAAATACTTTGCTAGGAGAAAGCTGAAGATCAGTTGACTAACGAAACAATTAAATTTTAACGCTCTATTTTATTCTGAATAAACAATCCAAATACGATTTTAATGATGTATTTCTGTTTGAAACGTAAATAAATAAAAATTGTCTGTTTAGAAATATTGGTGTTTATTACATAGTAAAATCGAGAGAGAGAAACCTCAAATTCAACGCAGATTAATAAAAATGGATCATTTCGATTTTGAAG
This sequence comes from Meloe dianella, assembly GCA_028455855.1. Lineage (NCBI taxonomy): Eukaryota > Metazoa > Arthropoda > Insecta > Coleoptera > Meloidae > Meloe > Meloe dianella. The sequence continues at coordinate 5,034,090 of JAPTHL010000008.1, read as the reverse complement.
TTTATTCAAACGAATCAGAATTAAATTTAGAATAATGCAATAAAAAGAATGTTTGCGAATTAATTCAAAAATCGACAAGAAGAAAATATTAATCGTATCCTAAAAGACTGTATATTAACGAGATAGATTTGATTAACTTGAAGGGATTGTTTTGGACTTTTTAATGTAAATTTGGTGGAGGCGCCGGACGAACAATTTCCATTTTTATTTATATAACGCCTTTATTTGACATTATAAGCTGAAAATTCATAAAATTGGCTCACATTATAAATATAATAACTCAGCTGGATAGATTTCACTGTATTATTATGTCATTGGTGTGAATATATTTGAAAGTCGCAATATGGACAATATGAAGCATCAAATATAATAGAAAATTATAAGATTTTATGTTATGTGTTACAAATTCAGGATTAACAACTTTTCCAGCATAAAATACGTTTGGTTCAAATTGGTTTCTATCGATATTCGATAAAAATGCGTAAAGTTCATATTTACATTCAATATAGGTAGAATGAATTTTTGTTTGTTAACGATTGTTGTTGAAGCCAACAGTCTATCAATTATTCAGACTTAAGAAATAATTTTCAATTCAATCAAAATACGAATAAGTGTTTCTATATTGATTATCTTGATAGGATGACAGCTGGCTTAAATAATTCATGTTCAATTATTTTGCGTTTATTTACATTAATCGAATAGGTTTATTTCATTTTAACACAACATAAGCAAACTTCCTATTAAAAAATGTTCTACCTAGTATCACGGATTATTCGTTATTTATTTATTTGTATGAAAAATAACGCGAATTTTCAAGTATTTATGCGGAGACGAATCAGCTTATTCTCCCAAGTAGTAGTACGCCCAAATATGAGCGTAAGTGGCATAAGCTTTTAGTTCTTAGATGTTGCAATTCTCAAGAGATTGTTTTATTTCATCCACAAATAGTCGTAAATGTAAAATGCAGACTACTAAGAGGCAAGAACGTGTGTTTACGTGTAAAAAGAAGTAATCTAATCTTGTAAATCCTATAAATCGACCCAAAGTTATCAACATCATAATGCACACAGAGAAAATATCAGATGTTATTATTCCATAGACAAAACTAACAATCATATGTCAGATGAAAAATAATGGATGCTAATTACTTTAATTATTTGTTCTAATTTGATTTGAAGTCGTCAGTGGATTAAAATACCTTTTGTAAATATCCAAATAGACAATGTATAAGATTTTTGATGATGCTGAACTGTTTATTGCATTTTTACACCTAGCAAACAAAAACAATAGTCCCACGTTACCGCGCATATTGAAACGAAACGGTAAAACTGGGTTTTATCTAAATATAAGAGACTATTATTTGCAACTATGTAATATTGAACAACACTGGCAAAACAAAAACATTAAAACATTGTATACAATAATTTCGTCGCACTTTTACGATCTTCAACGCTTGATAACTCGATATAGAAGTTTTAAGGTACTATCTACACAAACGTAGAATTTTATTATTATGGGATTTATCACATTAAAGATATAGATATTTACAGTTTTTGAGTTGTACTCAAAACAACGTTGAAAAGACAGAGATGATTGACAATCAACGATTTAAGTTCAATTCATAGCATGACTGGAAGAACGATAGTAGTAAAGCGTTGCTTATCAAGTAGAAAGTTTGATATGAAACACTTCTAAAAAGTCTACCGATTCGGTAGAAAAATAGCGTCACAGAGAATGTGAGTCTACCAAATTCATCACACTATTCATGGTGGAAAACTAGAAGAAAAGCGTCGTTTCCGATAACATTTTGTTAGTACGTCGATGTTGCTTTCGTGTGCCGACTGTTCATCTCAATATTTATTAATAATCTTCGAGGATGTTGTAAACGATTTTATCGTTTTTCAGGAAAAATAAAGCAATTTCAATTTCTAATTCTAAACATGCTTGTTGCATTTACAAATAAACATTGCAGTTTTTGATTATAATAAATTTTTTATCGCTATTAGCGTCTAAATGTTGAAATCTTTTGATATAGTTACAAGAAACAGCTAATAATTTAGGATTTTGTTCAATTAATAAACTTCAGTACGTTTGTGTTAACAAGAAAGATTAATAAACAATATCGTTCACCATGCGAATGTTTATTTATATCAAATTGAACTGGCTTTTTGAATGAACTCGAGGATATTTACAAATTTAAATGGATTATCGATAATCTAGCGACTGTTAGATAGGTTATCCAAAACACTAGTAGTGAAGAATGATGATTTAATACACACAAGTGACGAATATAGAAAGATCAACGGACTAGAAAATCGAACTTACAGAAAATATTTCTTAAGTTACCGGAGAGTCTGTTTGTTTTTATTAAACATCTATATACAGAACAGTATTTCAAACAAGATCAAAAGGAGCATTTTTTTTCGGGTAACATATCTACGTATAAACTCTTGGATAACATCAATCCAATTCAAACACATCTAACACGACGTAAAAAAAATAATGGAGATGGAAAGCGCTTTGTTGTTTTTTAAGTAAAATCCAGAAACGACAAATAATCGAAAAAGCCACAGTCGTTATATTTTATATCAATCGCATTATTTACATTTAAATATTGACGAATTCGGTGAACACAATTTGTAACACATAACAATAACAAATATGTTACAATTTATAATTTACAATCATATAATTTACTCTGTGTATGATATTTAAAAATTATAAAAACACAGATTGTGAACTTACCGCCTTGTGGGAAAAATTGTGCATAAATCATCTTAAAAGTTTCTTCTTTAACAACTCCAGTGGGACACTCAGCTTTGAAGCCACGATAGATTCTTTTAATTTCAGCTTGTGTAAAACGTGTAGCTTTACACAAAGCTTCTAAACTATCTGGGCGGTAACGTGGTGGTGTTTCTAAGTCGTCAAGTTCTGAATCTGAAATAATACAGGTCACAGTTATATTATCTCTTGAGACATCAAATATTTCTTTGGGAACAGGAAGCGAAGACGGATAAAGGAAACAATCCAAAATGAAACACAATATCAAAATAACGATAAGGATATGCGTCTAAAACAAAACAAAAAGACACCAATTTAGGAAAAGCACGGAAAATACCAAAGAGAAAATGCAACAGCTTCATAGTTTTAAAGTAACATACGCACACTCACGCACACATACACACACACGCACGCACGCACAATGTGATAAATAAAGTATAAGACTGGTTAACATTCAACCGTAACAGTATGAATTATATAGTTGAGCGGTGGGAGATTTAGTAATTGTTCAGTTTGCGGAAATTTACCATGACGTATGTTGGATACTTCGTTTAGATTTTATAAAGAAAGTTTTCAACCTTCTTTTGTTGTTGAAAGAGCTTTAAGGTCGCATATATCTTGTCCTCGTTTCGATTCGATAAGCTTTTTTATCCTAAGAGTTGTCATGAAAAAAGTGAGATAAGGCGAATCAACTAGCCGTCAAATAATAATAATATGAATAACAATAATAATAAGAGCGAGTGTTAGCGACAATAGAAGATCTTTATTTAGATAATATTTATAAGAATGAAGATTCATAAAGACGTCCAGAGAATAACAGTATTGAACATCAACTGAATTTAAACTTAAATTGAAGCCATTGTATACAAAATGACAGCTTATCGTCAAGGTAATGAGTGGAATTTATTCCAAACAATAAATGAATTGTGAAAAATGTACCTATATTCAAATTTGCACACAGTTGATTTGTTTGTAGTTAATTTTACTTACAAATTTTTCGCAACCTTTAATATTCACCCTTTTACCTTGCAACGTTTAAGCTCTCAAAAAACAGATTAAATGACGAATACGATTGAGACGACAATAATTATTTGTTTAGCAAGTCTTGATAGCAATTACCAGTCAAGTACTCATTTAATTACGAATACCAGACGTGATATTATCTACCAAATTGATTAAGTTTTCTTTATATGTATAAGGTTCGTTCGTGCAAATTTAAGACGCACGTGCAGTTATTTTCTGAGCGTTTGCCAAATGCGTGATTTGTATAACCAATTCGGTGTTTCACGAGACAATTTTGATCGATAAGATGGTATATCAATGGAAACGCTTGGAATTAGTTGGTCATGAATCAATTTTCCGCACGGTGTAGTATAAAAATATAGTTTTTCCCATAAATGTGATGCAGTATTTAAAACCTTAATTTTGTATTAAAGCTGCATGTACACCGGTAATATCAATTTAGTAACAAATTCGTATATGTTCATATTTCTGTTAGTAAGAAGCTAATAGAACTGTAGAGAATGGATCTATTTAGCATATTTGATTGTCAATTTGCTTTAATTCAATCAGCAGGTCTCCATTTAGCAGCTTATTTCAATTAACGCCGTTTGAAATTTAAATAATTAACATAATCGATAATATTCATCCCTGAAATACCACAACAAGTTTACCTAAAGCAAATTTAACTCCTGTCCACGCTTCACGTACATAGCTGAAAAATCGTCGATATAAAGGTCGTTGCGACCGATGATGATGTTTCAAGCTACCAGTCTCCTCTTCTTGGCCTTCTTCAGTGACTTCTTGTGGTTGGTGATGGTGGTGATGATGATGCGGTCGTAATCGCTGCGGTTGTGATTGTTGTTGATATTGTTGAATCTGTTGTTCTTGTTGTTGTTGTTGTGATTGTTGTTGTGGTCGTTGTTGTTGTTGCTGCTGCACCATGGGGTACATTATGTCCGGGCCGGCATCGTAGAGCCGACCTGCGCCACAACAGCGCCACTCTATCTACATCCCTTTTATATCAACACTGCAGTAATACATAATCGAATCAACACACCACTCAATTGATTTAGTTAATTGAATAAAAATTCCTTCGATTGGGTTAGTAAGGGTTGAGATAATAATGTTAGTCGGCACTTGACAGTATCTGGAAAGAAAATTGACAAATTATTACGACTGATGATTATATTGATTCAATCAACAAATTCATTTAAATGTAATACAAATTGAGCACGTCGATTTTGAATTTTAAAATATAAAGTCCACAATTCAAGATATCGATTGAATTTGAATGGATTATTATTTCTTTGTTAAGTCCCAATAATAATTGTAGAGTCTGTTTTTTTTTAATAATCCCAGTCGTCAAATGAAGTCCATTAAACATTTCATATAAATGCAAATGTGGTAAATATCGAAAATTTGCTTATGGTTTTATTGTTTTAAATAAATCCTTTACAATTTACATATGAAATTCAAGATTTATAAACAAAGTTTCATCCAAATATTTTGTGATGAGAACCAGAGGAGAAGCAGAGAACAGTCGAAGACAAAAACAGATGATTCGATTAAACATTTTTTCTTTCCTGTGATAGAAAACAGTTATATTCCTTCACATGAATATTCCACAAAGATTAAATTTGAGTTGGAGGCATCCAAATGCCTAGCATAGTTTATATTGACGTTCAAATGAATTACACTGTCGACAGTCTAAAACAAGGAATTTTTTTAGGAACGCTGGATAAATTCTAATGTATTTAGGTCACGACTTTAGTTGTATTTAATATTGTTGTATAAAATTCATTTGCAATATCCATTCTTGCTCTATATATGTATTTTTTCAGTTTATCATTGTCCGATTCATATCACTTTATTTCAGTAAATGTACAATTATTAAATTTATCTATGAAACATGTTGTTTTTCAGCTGATCAAATAACGAATAATGCCTTCAACGATAAATTCATTGGAATCAACAATTGATTAACAATAATTAAGGAAAACCATTTTATCAAACTATACCAATTAAAGCTGCTTTAATTAAATTTAACTTGTCGAATAGAAATTGCATGAGTGTGTAAAGACAAATGTGAGCTACTGGCCAGATGGAAATTTTAAACTAAACAATATTCGATCGTTATTAATTTATACGTAAAAATAGAATGTGCAAACTAACGGTGATCTAGAAGTAATAAAAAATCGCTCATTATGTATTATTGACATTAGGGATTATTGGAAATGTAATTTAAAGCTCTTTATTTACAGGCAAAATTGAAAATTTATTTGTAATGGTTTCAGAAACACTACGATTGGAAGAAGTGGAATTTTTTCAGTCCTCTGGGAGAGCATCGATTCACCTTCAGGTAAATGGAGTTCCAGAATTCCAATTATAAGTTGAATTTTCCAATAGGGGCGATCTTTAGACGAACTCAGGCAGCTTTTTTGTTATAGGCAAGCGGCAAAATTTTATTTTATCTTCATCGGCATCGTAGGATTTTATGAGTTAATCGAAACACTAGGAAAATGTTTCAAATCAAGCGAGCGACATCATTATATGAAGTAAATAATTCCATAAGTATATCCTTTCTAAGTAAGACGCAAAGTTTAATTATTATATAGCAAATGGTGTCACTGGGGCTTTGTTTACAATAAGGTTTGATTTCTTCTCCATCATTTATGATGTAAGATAATTATTTTTATATGAATTCTCTGGAAATCATTAGCAAATATTTTATTTAGTGCATGGCAATCAAAGTTTATCAACCTACTAGAATAATCATACAAGAAATAAAAGTGCTATTTGTTGAAAGTCTGCGAAAAAAACCCTATTTAGAGAAGAAATGTATTTCTTATTAAATCTTTCAAATTTCCAGATTTGGAATGCTTCTGGTCCCGAATTTGATGCAATATTTTGAGGTCAACAATTGTCTGCTGATTGGACTGATGCCATTCCATGCCTTTTAAATGTTCAGCTCCGAAATTTAGAAGAAATAAAAAACAACTTTGCCGGTTACTAAGTTAACGTAATATTTTTGACAAATAGATGTCCGATTCCAATCAGTTAGACTTGGTATAGATTCAGAAATAATGACGAACATCCAAAACGTATACGTGTTTCAAGTATTTATTATAACAAATGACAATTGATTATTCTACCCTACTTGAAAATATTCTATAATCAATAATAACTTTATTTGGTAAACAATTTTCAAGTATTTACTGCTTTTGTAGATAAAAGAAAAGAGAATAGTCTAGGTTTGAATTGAGCAACATTCCGTTGCAGTAATGAGAATATTGCCGTTATTGAGCACATTGTATGAGAAGTGGGTCAGGTAGAAGAAGTACTAAACTAGAAGTTCAATCCTGAATCCCTAATCAGAATATACAATTTTAAAGTGTACTGTCCTAGATACACATTATTGACATTTCCTTACGTTCTATTTTAGTATTATAGGACAACATAACGTTGAAATTTGATCTTAAATATCTAATTTCTATCTTGATTCATCTTATCGCTTAAATTTTTGTTGAAATCCAAACATGGTTTATAAAATCGTCTTTTTCATCGTACAAATTTTGCTTCAAAATGAAATAAAAGCTTCCTCTTATAGATTAAAATTACACAATTTTTATAAATTCAATTCTATAGAAATGTTCAAAAGTTTGGTTTAAGAATGATAGAACTAGGAGTCGACACAATCAAATTACATTCAAATACTGAGCTTTAGCACTACGAACACTGATCGATAGCTCCTATTAACTAACAATTCGAACACTCCAATCTTGGTATTTATTTGATTACAGGAGCTCGTTTCCTTTCTAATTGCCATCCTAATACGATTTCCTATTAAATTTATCAATACTAAGCCTAGTAACTATCAAAGCCCGCACGTTACCAGATTGTGACATAAAATTGCGTTTATATAACACGTTTGTGAGTTACCCCAGAATCAATGTAATTCAATTATAGGAGAACTGATGTTATTTTATATTTGAGGATTGTCGTTTTTGTTATCCGTTTTGATCTCACTGTATGTGAGTATTGGGCTACTTTTATGTATTTGTTGTAGTCATGACAACATATGAATTTAGATGTAGCATATATCTAAAGGTCCCTAGATAAGGTATATTGCGTGTCACAGGGATGCACATTAATCTAGTCTAACGCAACAATTTAAGAAAAATTACACTATTTGTGTTAAATTAACTGGAAATGAAACCCATAAAGTTTGCTGTTCAAAATAAGGCCAAATACCATCTGGTGGTTATAAAGACAAAAGCCTTCAACAACAATAAAAAAATTCACAATTGTACACAAAAATTATAGGATCTCACATGGAATTCATTTGACATTTAATTTCATTTTCATATTCATGGTCCTCTGAACATTGTTATACTCGAAATCCACATCTGACCTACATATCCATATACTCTCTGGAATTATTCTTCTCTATTCTCAAACAAAAATATATTTGAACGGGATCTATTCTATGAAAATTTGAGTAGCGGAATTAATTCAACGATAAGACTATCCAACAATGCTATTCAACTGACAAATTCACAATTTGGATGTTTGTAACGCTTTTCTAAATAAATTCCACTTGTGAGGAAATATGTGTTATGCAGTTACAAAAACAAATCTTGTAGTTATCTTGGGAGTGAACAATTACGGTCGATTTGTTAGGTGAAACGCCTAATAAAGACTCGAGAAAATTGCTGTGTTGTAGACTGGAAAAATTTATTTTCGAAGTGTATTTTTTTATAGAAACTGATAGCAACTTAAATATAAAAGGTCACTAGATGTTCTAGTTGATTAAACCCAGAGGGTGGTTGTGATATTTATTGTACTTTTCAAAAGTGTTAACCCTCATATGGCGATAATGGAGAGACATTCAAACTATAGTTCCGACCACAACTTACAATGCCTTCACATATTAAATGTATTGTATTTTAGACAAAGCTCATTCCTTTTACGTTCACCATTGATCACACAAGTCTGTATCAACTGACACCACACAATTCACCCCTAATAAATTGTTTTTGTGGTAAAATTAATTTTCGTAGCTGTTGTGTGGTAAGAAGCAACTCTAAATCTTTTCAAAACAATTAAATTGATGTTAGTGATTAGTGGTATAAGAGATAGAAAGTAATTTCTCTGGAATACGTTCTATATAATTTATGATATTTGCCATGGCCAAGGGCACCTGTTGCGTAAAGCAGGAATGGTTTGTCAGTTTGAGATTTCAATGAGTTTTACATGGAATTGAATATAAGTTAACCAAAACCAAACAACAGGTGTGTTTGATTATGAATAAAGGTAATTAATTACTGATCTAAGGACGATTTGAATAAAGCAACAATGAACAACAGAAAGGACCATCCAATGTATTTGTGGAATGTCTATAGAATTATTTATGTATACCTAATTACGACTGAATGTTCCTGATGTGGAAAACTTTAACAACGTGAATGATGTTACGGAGGCAAGACTTTTTCGAATTACAATGATCAAGTTATCAAGTACTAAAACTGGCTAAAAGAAAATATCACATATTATATTCAGTAAAGTTATAGTTATGCATAAAGTATTTGATGTAGAATGTTGATTGAAAAGAATTCAAAGTTTCCAAGCACCCAATAAAGTGTACGATCGTAAAATATACTGCATAAAAATTCATGCCAACACAAAGATTCAAACTATACCTTTTGTAACAATGGATGGAATGTACTGTTTGATATTTAAACGGTAAATGAAACACTAGAATAATTATTAGTAATTATAGCAAGTCATTAAGTACAAAAAGTAATGATAAAGTTCAGTGCCGCTATTGCAAAATAACTAACAAGGGGTTGGTTGGAAATTATCCAAAATGAGAATTGTTAAAGATCGAAAGACACATTTATCGTTAAGCATCTATTGTAAAAGCAGGTAGGGATGAAACAAAATGATAGGGTGCAAGGAGTAGATATTCTTCGAATTTTCCTGCAAGAGATCATAACAGAAAGATCAAAGTCTAATACACTGTGTCTTATGGTTGATTTACCCGACAAAAAAGATTCTGAGGAAAAGTTTGGAGAAGAACGCCCAGCGGTCTTTTGCGTAACGAAAGCGGCTTATAACACCCTTAATGATATGATTAAAACGGTTGGAGAAGTTCCTGGATATCGAACAATGGCAGCAGTCTCTCAATAAAGAGTAAGTGCAATGATAGATACAATGAAGCGGTTAAATCTTTTAAAATGGAAATTGCAGCGAACCCGAACAATAACTAACACCTGTGCTGACATTATTATCACACTGTTGCGACAATCTTAATTTTCACATTTCTTGCTTCAATAAACTGAATAAATTCCTAATTTATTGCCATAATCCCCCACAAAACTTTTATACTAAAAAGTCTAAATTTCGCAACAGATTGTAAAATACCAGCCGACCGAATATAAATGTGTTAATATTTGTTCGTAAATCCAAAAAACTAACATTTCATTATATTTTGTTTAAATCAATGTTTTCTAAATTATAAAAGACGTTCCACTATATTTAACATTTAACATGTTCAAAAACTTTTAATGAGACAGGAAAGTGTTAATAATAGCGAAATTTTAAGCTCAGTTCTCAACAATCAATACTCCTTTACGGTTCTGCTACACCTTCAGGCAAATACGATTTACATCAACATAGTATCAACAGAATGTCTAGAATAAATAATGGATTCAAGGATGATATGTAAACAATTTGAAATAATTGATTAATGTAACGTAAAATTACATTTCATCACTTAGTGGCAATAGAAATAAATCGAACAAAAATGCATTAGAAATAAAGGCTTTGTTAGTGTAATTACACTGAAATTTACATTGTAGAATTGTTATTACGAATAAGATCGTTGCAAATTCAAAATCAACAATGATGAATTCATGAATTCGGTTTGTCTTGGATCAAATTACAATTTATACATGACGAAATTTGAAAAGTTCATTATTTTATTTCAGTTTAATGATGGTAATGTTGTGTATTATTTGAATTGTAATTGAAATGAAGCTACACTTACGGTAATAATAAACAAATACCGATATTGTGAAGTGATTTGCTCATTTATCTTGATAAAAAAGAGAACTGAAACCATTAAATATGGCGACTGTTGAATATTCACAAGCTTATTTGTATACCAATGAATGATTAATATAAGAGAACAAACTGGAAATTGTCTTCTATAATGTTTTTCGATGTAGATTTAGCACAATTGTAGTAGAAATGTGGGTAAACTTGTAAAAGAAATAAAAATGTAAATAATGATAATCGGCAACAGATGTTTGAATATTTCGCTGATCAATATTGAAACTCTACTGTAGCAAATTTGTATTATTCATTGAAACCATAAATCTCCAAAAACTAAACTTATAAAGAATGAATAAATGTAGAAAATTACAATTCTGTCAGCTTATGAGTAATCTACAACGATATTTATGTTAACATAGTAACGAACATTATCTTAAATAAATAACGATGTAAATATTAACAAGATCATGAATTTAGTAACAGTATATTAATAAATAAATCATAAATAAAACGAAAAATGTAACGCCTTAAACGTGTCAACTTTTATTGTTTGACCTTTGCACTTGAACGAAAACATCCATTCCAATAAATGCCAGTTGAATTTGCGATGTCGTCTAGAATTTGTATCAGATTGGATCAATCCACAAAGGATGTGGGTTTGTACTTTTGTATGACAAAAAATAAAACAACTTAAATTCTCTCAAAGATCATAAAGAGATTATGAAGGGATTCTGTTTGGAATGAAACATTCTATAAAACACTTCGTTCATCAATCTTTAAAATAATTTCCAAATAATAACGAAAATCTGTGAAATTAAATCGTTCAGACCGGTATATCTCTGTAAATTTATAGCAAAATATAATAATCAAAAGTTTAGAAGCAATCAACTCTTATACGGTAACCGAGGCAACGCTAATGGAGGTACACTTGGAAAATTTCCAGATAATCTCCACAACATTCACGAACTGGTCAAAAGCTGTCATTATTTGATCGTTGCCAATTCCTTCGCTAATATCTGTTTAATAAGATACACCTAGCTAAATCAAGCATACGTTATTTATTGAATCTCTTTATGGATGTTTATGTCAGTTTTTGAATGCGAGTTCAATACGTATCTGGATCATAATTTCCTACAGGAAGGATTCCATCCACCGCATACATTTATCATGTTCAGATTGCCTCATTAAATTTATGGCATATTGGTTTAACTTTTCCTATATGCCAATGGCTGCCTCACTGGTTTCCATAATAATTTAGTTTAGTTTGAAATCTAACACTGTGTAATCCAAGGGTCGAAACGCGAAATGTTTTCTAATGATCAATTGAAAAGCTAATTACCCAACTAATTTGAAAGAGTTCATGATAGATTCAAACGCATAAAATTTACAATGTTTTTCTGCTTAATTGAATTTTAGTTTACTTAAAACTTGGAAATTAATTCGAAATTACCCAGTTGTCGCCAGTTTTCAATTTGCTGGTCGTTACATTTAATAATTTAAATGCCGTTTAGAATCTTGAGATTACAGTTTAGAATAATTTAACATAAAATCGTATATTTAATGTGATGAAAGCTTTTTGGTCTAGCTTTGTGAAAGAAACTCCCGTTGTCATACCAACAACTACATATTAAACTACAAACGGGGAATCGTCGGCTGTGTTATCTAATGATAAATTGAAATCAAAATCATGTCATTTTCAGTACGTTGTACGTATTTTATGTCAGCATTTATTCACAACAGATTCGTCATCCTTGAAATTTTGAATTTATCGTTCGTATATCAACAGAATACAAAAGCATCTCAACAACAGAATGATAGATAAATAATTTTTTATTTGATTTTAACACGAAATTTATGTCTAGTTTACACATTGATTATGACACCTACAAAATGAGTTTTTCACTAATAAATTTCGGGATATAAGACATTCTTCATATATGTATATATATATATCTACGCGAATTAAACAATAACTTAACAACATTTTCGCAACACGTTACCACTCTTGCCCATTGCAACTGTGTAACGTTCTTAAATGATGAGGATACATCTTAATAATTGCGCATTTTTATGTCTAATAAACCAATTAAAGTACGATCATGCAAGTACATCTGGTATGAAAATTGCACAGTAATCAAAGACACATTACGGTTTATTAGAATGCTTGTGATCAAGATTTCAACTTTCTTTTGTATTTTTTTTTGTAATGGTAATGTTAGCAAATTGCTGTACTATCGTTAAAACTGATTTTTACCTATATTTTCAAGTCGTACAAACTTATTGTATTGAAGGATAATTACCAATGCTTTCGTCGTAATTTTCAAGTAATCGAATTCGTTTCAGTGGTAAAATTCTATTGAGTTCAATAGAAAACTTTCAACTATATTCACCTGAAAACCAGTCTGGAAATCGTAATTTTATTACAGTAAAGAGATCAAACTAGAAACGTTGAACTTTTACTGAAACACTGAAATAGAGACTTTGATCAATTTGTTGGAACAACTAAAGGAGACGAATTGTTGAAGTTTGAAAGTTTTCAAATCAACCAACGGTTGCACTTGTATGTAGAATCTCATAAAATTCCAATATTGAAGCGATACTGAATTAATTTTTTGTAATGCAAAACCAAACAAATAGCGTGTGTAGTAAATAGAAGTTTGCTTTTACGTTCTTTCTAAATTGATTTCTAATGAAGTCTAGCGATTGATTTTGAAAAGAAGCTAAATAGTGAGTATGATAGTTGCCTTAAGCAAACTTTCGCCTGATCGCTATTCTCAATTCAAATAGGCTAGTTTGCGATGTACTACATACAATGTACATCAGGTACTCAAATAAATTTGCATATTCAACGTGAGGATAACACTCTATTGACCTCTTCACACTACAATTGTGGATGAATCTATAATACTGTGTGTACAATGGAAGGGTTTACTAATTTCAATTTCTATACCTAAGAGAATACAGCACAGTAAGGGTGTGTTATTTGCATCACGTTATCTAACAAAATCAACAGCCAGCAGGTGTGAAAAATGAAAAAGAAAATTAATGATTATCAAATAACGGGATTCGATCCCATTAGCCGCAACATATGATTTATTTAGGAATACACACGTAAAACCTTCTACGTGAGGCCAAAATAAGTCAATCACTTATCATTATTTTTTATTGCAATCAATTTTCATTGGAAATGATTCATTAAAAATGAATCACAATGAATTTAATTACGTTACCAACATTGCCAAATAGAATAACAATTAAAATCAGTATGATTTCATCTTGTTTTAATGTTAGTTTTTATAGATTATATGATTGTTTTTATCTATTATCGATTGAGCTACTTTCCGTTTGAAGAGCGAGAAATAAGAATAACGACTGCGTACCGAACAAACTATTAAGACATAAATATTTTTTTTAATCAATACACTTAACGAAATCACTTTTTTTTCGTGTTTTGATGGATTTGCGTTTCAGTAATTCTCAACAGTTCTCTACACATTTATCATAATTTTGAGAATTTCGATATACTCATTTATGATTAAGGTTTCTGACAACATAATCTTTAGGGAGCTACTAGCGGGGAAATTTGGAAAAATCTACGAAATATTCAGGAGAATAAGTAGAATTTAGTGGCAGACGCATAATTTGAACGATGATTACAACAGAGTAATTGGCGCCTTAATATCTTTGTTATATACTACGATAATTAGTTTTTGCTCATTATTTCAATCTAGTTCTGTAAATTTTAGTTCAATTATTGTTGTTTACTGAATCAGACATGAGGACAAACATGTTTATTTATCCAATTACTCATTATACTATTTGATTTCGTACAGTACTTTTTCTCTATCGTCTCGAATGTATGCTCTTTCATTAGATTAAAAGTGTGCTGTATATTTCAAAGGAGATTTTTTCTAAAGCACAGGATCTGACTTATTCCGTTCTTTTTTTCAAGTTAGAGTGCTTTTCCAGTAAGGCTGTGCCTATACTTAACGATAAGCGCAACCGACATTAATAAGACATTACAACGTTACGGAAAGACGTTACAGCGATTATTCTTCTGTTTCAACCACACAAAAGACGTGTCTACAAAAATACGTTCAAATTACGTTCAACTGCTTCTAACCATATAAATAATTCAAAATAGTCTCAATAGAGATATAAGAAAAACGGATTTCAGTAGAAATATGACAGACAGATAATCCGTGACATTCACAAAATGAAATTATTTTGACGGGTGTGATTCAAAGTTAAATTGAAGTCCTCATCTCCGGAGAAAATTCAATAGTGACCATCAATCTCTAAGGATTGAATCCAAGACAATGGACTTTTGTATAGTTGAATACAATTTCCTGTGACAACATGACACTAATACTAAAAACAACAAATCAAATCAAATACAGCAACACTGTAGGTCTACATCTGAAATGATGACATATGTGGGTGTGTAGATATCTATATAGAATCGGGACATTTCAATTGAGAAATTTATGTCGTCCATATATTGACAGTATTGACACTAGACATTATCATCTGTCCTCATTTTATTTTCAATAAATTCAAAAACTACACCCATAAACTACAATTATAATATCGAATTGGTGAATCGATAAAGCTCGACCAATTATGGTATTAATAAAAAATCAATATTACATCATTAAATTTCTGCTTTTACTCAACTGTTAATTAATTACTTATCACCAAACAATTCACTTTAAGTGAAGTTGTCTCTTTGAATTCACATGTTTAATTATGAACTTCACTTAGACGTTGTGAGAATCTGGTACAATGTATTTAAACATTCACGCCATTGACGAACATTACTACATCATTAATCATAATCAACAAGCACCTACTTATTATTATAATAATAATTATTATAGAAGTAATGACAACCAACACAATTGTTGACTTTGAAAGAAAACCGAGATTAATTGTGTTTTAATTGAAAAATGCTTGATGTTCGTTTTGATCTATTTAATTCACTTATTCATAATAAATAACCGTTGATGTATTTCACTTTGCATTATAATGAAACGATTATTTATGGACCTCTCAACAAAGATGTTGATTTATTGTGCATTATATACTACGAATAACGTAAATGAAGCAAACCTGCTAAGAGAATCTTAACGTCCAATGTTCTTTATTATCATTTATTATAGTTTCAATATAATGTGATGCACTTAATAGTTAAGTTGTAAATCATAAACTCCTGAATATGCATTCCGAATGAGATGTAAATTTTTCTCATTAGAGCTTTCAATAAGTGAATTCTACCGTGAAATTGACAAACAAACAAAGAAAAAAAAGTATATTTCAGCAGACTTTGTGGCTCCCAAAAGAAAGGCGCATCCACCATTTCTATTCATGCACAAAGTTGATAAAAGAAAATGTAGTTCTAATGTCAACTATTTGGAGATTTGACAACTCGTCTTCAGTTATTATTAGTTGTTTAATATTGATAATGTTTAGTAAACAAGAAATGATGTAGGTTTCTATTATTAAAGTTTCTGAGTGTCAATCATCTAAATACACAAATGAAAATTCAGCTTTATTCTCAGGACCTTAATTTCCATGTGGGAAATGTTGCAGATATTGATACACACAAATCCGGCAACACAACTTACAAAGATCTTGGATGTATAGTTTTACTTTCATATACAGTAAATAGCTATAGAGTGCTTTTGCTTGTATCAAACAAGGTTTCACTGTTGTAATGTTGTCATGTTGTGATATAGTCACCTATATAGTAGAATTATCACTCATAAACAGTAAATTTACATATATGTATGCATTTTGAAAATCAATTAATCAACATATAAAGCGATAATTCTGACAAATTTCCACCTAGAAATTAACCATTGATAATGGAAATGAAAATAACCAGAAATTGGAAAAATTTCCAACAAATTGAAATTTAAGGTGTATTAGTTTAGTTGAATTTCAAATTTAGGTAAAAACTACCGCATGTTGTTTCAGCAATTTGAATTTTATCAAACGTGAACGTGAATTTCCATTTTAACATCATAAAAGTATTGATGTTTCAACAACGTCTACTATTGTTGATTTTATATCGAAAATACACAATTATACAGTACCGTATATATAGAAGAACAGAAAAAAACACGAGAACAAAGAACGTTCATCATAATTTCATTGAAATTTCCATAAATTTCCAACAATCAGAATCAGAAAATGTGCTTCAACAAAAACAAGAAAAAGAGAATTACGCATCGAATCCCTGTCGATAAAATCGTAAAAGCACATAAACCACACTCAAACAATTGGCTAATGTTATGAATACAAGTTTTATCATAACCTGATCTCTTGTTGGGTCCTAGCTTCGCCTCTGACATACAGACATCTCAATCTCGTTGGAAACACATTCCTTAAAAGAAATTGTATCCTAGTTTAAGTTAGCCACATCCATTTCTCGATAATAAAATCCAGATGGCAAATGTGATTTTACTTGATGGAAAACAATAACAGTAAGAACAGCAAGAATTAAACGAAATTTCTAATATGGTAGTAGTTAGTAGGGAAATAGTTCAAATAATGTATAAATATAAATTACTCCAAAGTATTCGTTAGTGTTTCCATACTACAACTCTACTGATAGAGCATTCTTGTTGTAACGTTGTAAATCGTTGTTACACTTAAATTCAATGAGACTACAATAGAATTATTGTGAGCCATATTAAATAAATAATTAGTGGTTAAAAGGGCGACAGAAAGTATGTTAAATGTCCCAACTTCCATATTTTTTGCTCATAAACGCCCATAGAATGCATTAGTAAAATTACAGCAGTTAAACCAGGTTCAGAATGACCGTCACGTATTACTCAGGTTAATTAATTTATTTTTTTTTACAAAAAAGGATCCCAGGATTAAAATATAATTTTGCAAGCTTTTATATATTTTTCAATTGAAATATAAAATAAACAACAACAACAACAACATACAAAGAAATATTTATAAATAGTTCCTTCTATAATATGGGGGGTATATTCAATGAACCCTCTCGTTCTGAAAGAGACCACCTGTTACCCTTATTTATGTCGTCTATTTATAAACGGATTGGATACAACGTTAGAGACAACGATAAAAACGAACAACTTACAACTATTTTACTATTGAATTGTTAATATGTCCGTCACAATATGGTTGTTGTATATCAAACACTGCTCACAAATTATTATATTTTCCAAATTAATAAGCGACGTAATTAATTAATTAATTAATTAATTATTTAATCAATCAATTATATAATCGGGTGAATAAGACAATTGTTTTACTATGAAAATATCGTATGTTAAATATATAAAACCGTAATGTAGATAGTGAAGCTTTCAGTTGGCGAGCTTTTGTGACACTGGCGCGTCAGTTTACAGTGCCCCTTCAGCATTCGGTGCTTAGCAACAGAACCACGCCCACCAGAAGATCTGGCTGGAATACTGGAATTCGACAGCATCAGCTACAGACAATTTGCAGTAGGTGATATTGAAGCTGATAATAGAGCATCTTCCTCCAGCAGAATGCAGAAAAATTTATACTAGATCTAATTTGTTTTTTCATGAAGCATCAGTTGCCAAGATTTCAGCATTAGCAGCCTGAATTTAATTAACTGATTAAAATTTACATGTTCCTCATAGTAACCGATTCTAATAATCAATAATATCTGAATGAACAGTTTGATGATTAAATAAGTTGATTCAGAAATTATTTATGTAATGTTTAATACTGATAAATAGAAACAAAAAAAAAGTATTAAAAGTAGGCATAATCTGGTTGCATCTGCAACCTGTTGCAGCTTTATATAAATCGTGGAAAAAACTCTTACATTTAACAATTTGTATTTACGTTATATTAACATCAATGTTTTATTGACAACAATTTTTGGTATTTTCAATACAATGCGAAAGAGTGATCAACATCATAATCTATCACTAGAACAATTCATTCTATAAATAGACATCGATATCAAATAAAATCGACGCTTCTCTTATGTTATTCTATATGAAACATTATGATATGAAAATCGATAGTAATATAAAGAGCTGTTTCCGTTTCATTATTTCGAATGAAATGCGTCAATTCATAGCAACAATTCTGACCTGATAAATGTTTATTCGTAAATTACCTGAAATGTGAATTGAAACGCTGGTCCTACTTCCTTTGATTCAAATCTATTTTATATATACTTTAGATATTTGTCTTAAATTATATTGAATGGCCCTCAATCAATGCATTAATCTACAATCAATTTGATTGTTCACAATTATGTTAGATAGGGGTGTTATCAATGTGTGGCATACATACTATCACAATTTCTACAAATTTAGGATTCTATTTGAGGTGTCAACAATGTAATTAAGGGTAGGATTGCCATAAATATAATCATCTTAACCATCTTTAATCCTTCCATTCTTCTATAATACTCACATAAAAAATGTGGATGATAGATACGTGAGCATTAGACGACTTCTTTTTACTTATTTTTAATTGATACTATTGACGTTTTGATTGTCTAACAAATTGAGTTTAATTTAGAGAATAAAAAAAGCGGGAGTATATTAAAGTTGAAAATTACAAACGAAATGATTTTGTTTTAACCTTCAAGCTTTTAGTGCATTTGTATGGATGCTGAGAATAAACAATGGATGTTTTACGGGCTTTCTTTCCAGAGCTGTTGGATAAATTAGAGCTATTTCTTTCGTTACGTATATTTCAGTTTTTTTTTACAATGATTCATAACGACTGAAACGCATTAAATTCAGGAAGATGAAATTTCTCATACTTGTTATTATCGTTTTTTTTTTGTTCATATCCACATTATCCGTTATAAAAAGTATGACAAGCTTCTTATAGATTGTTTATTAGAAGCAGACAGAATTGTGATAGATAATGTGTAACAATGCATCATCTTTTCTAGTTTAATAGTGAAATGATGTCAAGAATTGGATGATTGTAGCAAATTGTATATCCTCCATCAGTGATTAAATATAAAAACACAATTGAAAGAAGCCGCTACTTTAAGTTATTACGTAATGAAACAGTCTAATATAAATGCCATTGTTCACAGTGGTAAATTTACGTAGAGGCGGTAGAGGTGGCCGCCTCGGCCCCCACAATCCAGCAGAACTCCGAAATGAATTACTAATCAAACGTTCAAATGAAGTCATTATTCGTTATTTTTCTTTTGAAATTATTTTCCACTGTCAAAAATGAACTTATTTACAATTAAATTTTTCCCGAAAATACGTTTCATCCACAAAATAAGAGAAATATACTTTTACGTGCAACAAAGACTAATTGTACGGTCGAAATGATGATTATAGATAATCCGGAAATTGGGAAATGTAATGTGAAGCACTGGAAACTATTTTCTTGAAACAACTATTACTTTCCATAGACGTTTTGTAACGTTACTGCTTCGACTGCCTCGAAACAAGTTGTCCGTGTGAGAGTAGACGGAGTATAAAATACGATGTTGTTTGCAATAAAATACAGGGATTTCAAATAAAATTATACGATCATTTATGATGCTCTTCACAATTAACATTAATCCAGTACTTAAAAAATAATGATCTACATTTCATAATTATATTTCCAACAAATTAAAAGTTCTGATTAACATAAATTTGAAAATTGCTCAACATTCGTTTTGCTGAATGAATTTCACGATTTGTTAATGATGATGATAATAATGGTAGTAATCTACAAATTTATGAAAAACGGACCGAATCGATTGATATAAATTAATACAGTTCTGTCATATACAGTAATTGTAGATCCATTATCTCAGCAATTTCGAACACACCAAAGACAGAATTCAACTCTCTCCATCTGCTATTGGCTGATATTGATTGGATTTATGTATAATGATAAAGTGTTCTTGAGATAATGGTTAGTAGTCAGCATATATTCATCACTTATTAAATTACTACTTGATTTTACATCATTACAAATGCACTCTTTGACCTAGTATACTAGCATATAGATGATTTTAAGATATGATTCAATAAAGCAACGGCAACAGTGCCAGTATAAAAAATTCCTTTTATAACTCTCTTGATATAAACGACTGATAATAATTTCTTATCTGTAGTTATACTGATTTACAACAATTGGCTACGTTGATATTAGATTAAGTTAAATCTATATAAAATAATGGTTGTGGAATTTAGATAAATCCAAGATATACGCACGATTTTCTAAGATTATTGAATCGAATAATATTTCTTCTAATGTGTTCATTATCAGTTTGAAATTTGAATTATACAAACCATAAAACCGAAATTCCAACTAAATTTAACTCGCTAGAATTTATTACCCTAGTTACAACTACTCGAGATACAGATAAAGACTACTTACAGAATATGATTATTTATATTGTTACAGAAACATTTGTGGCAGTTGGAAGTTGTCGACTTAAAATATCTTTGGGTGGTTTCATTGTTGCGACAAAACTGTCACTCCTAACTTAATAAGATGGTAATTTTGATAGTCTATATGCTTTAATTAGAAATAGAATTCACTACAGTCTACCCCAAAAAAAGAAGCCTTCCAAATTGAATAGATGATGATTAAATTATGTTTGGTATTTGATTACTATCAATCTAGTGTTATTATAAATTAATTAGTTCAAATGAGCTTATTATTATGACCAAGATTAGAGCTTTAGTATTCGTTATCTATTAAGGTTGATCTCTGTTCTATCACCCTTCTTCAATGAAGATTAGTCAAGATGCCATTCACAAATTTCCAGACAATCATCACTCAAGTTTATGATTAAATATAACGCTAATATAAGTCTACACTCTATTAAAACTTATCTAAAAGTGTTGTTAACCTCAATATGCAAATTCACAAAATTGAGCATGTTATTCAGATAAAAGCGATAAAATCGTTTCTTCGGCATTAATGTTTTTCTACGTAGATAAATATAATTGTGTAATAGACGTCAAGGGGGTAGTAGTTGTAATAAAATCGACAGAGATAATTTCCATTTCAAACTTTGCAGAATTTGTAAGTAGTTTCACATCAATTTCAATCCTCGCTTGCATCGTAGAATCTTTAAATCTACTATTCCCGAATATCCTCAATAATAAAATAAACAGCTGAAGTTGACGATTTGCTATTAGTGCAACATAAAATTTAACGTTATTGTTAGTGTGCATTCAGTGGTAGTAGCTGGACAAAAACAAAATACCCCATCTGTATTCCTAGTCTCCTGTTTTCTTATGGGAGAAAAAAGGTGCTCATATATCAGGATAATCTTTACTGGTAAGCGAGTTTTCCGAACGAAAAAGTTAGATAAACTTCTGACTTCACTTATCAGAAGACACCAAAGATCATTAAATACTAATCCGTTTTCATTGCTGGTCACAAACACATGGCTGTTAACACATGTTAGTAATGTTAGTAATGCAATTGAAACTTTTTGAATGCATCTTTTAAAACATAAAACGGTAACGTGGTGAATATTATCTTCTAATACATAAAACATTTTCTAACGAGCTCATTATTGCACATATATACTTAACAAATTCATTTTTGCAGTCAATCAACCAGTCGTTATAAAATCCTGTTTTATTTTTAGCTGGTATAAGTCGACGATGTGTAGTGGTATTATTTTAATTGCTCAGAAATTTCCGTTTAAGCTTCAAAAAAAGCTGCACACTCTGTCAGTTACTGTTGTTATTTTTTGTAGTTGTATGAGACGGCAGTCTTCGCTTTAGAATGGACTTCCCACATTAAACCGGTTCAATGTGAAACGTTAATGATGAAAACACGGACGTTATTTTCCTCTAGTTTTTTTTTCATCGTACAATCATTAAAAATCCTCTTTACGTACAAAATTGGAAATTAAGCTTTGAATTTCTATCTTTGTAACCAAATGAATACACATATTGTCGCTTAATTTCATGTATTTACCAATCGATTGTGAAGTGAAGTGTGGGAGACAAGCTATTAGAAAATTCAAATATACTCAGGGCATGTCTATAGAGAGAAACGAAAAATTACTAATACAAAATTCATTAGATGTAGAATTTCAACTAAATAGATGCGGTTAGTGTGATGGAAATTTCATATAATAAACGAGCAAAATATTAAAATTGGCTACGACGAAGCATTATTATTGCAAGTCAGACGTTGTGGCCCCAAATCCACGTGCTTCTTTTACACATGGCCAATCAAAATTTATTGCATGAGTCAGTCCAAATCTTCTACTCTTAAATGACTGTTTTATAGAGGACTGTACAAAATCTCGACTGTAGATGAATTAATGTTATGTTATTTTATTTCTCCATCGGCTTCACCTGAAGATATCTAAAGAGAATTCTCATAACTTCAATAATATCTACTGTGATGTGTGAAACGCCAATCACAATAAAAACATTGATCTGCAGCAAAATCTACCCAAAGCAATGAATATGTGGACTACATAGATTTTTGCGCGCTAAATCCGAATCCGAAATCGAATTTGCTCTAACTAGTACATCATGTTTGGAAGTTACAGTTACTTCTCTTTCTGTCATTAATTCTCTTGATTCAAGCGATTCTCTTGTTATTTACCTAAAGCATCGTTAGGATGTACCTAGTGCAGTATCACTAAGTAATTTACTATATTTTGTATTACCGGAGAAGCTTTACCTGTTTTAGTCATCTGTACTTGGTGTGTGTAATGTCCAATTAAGTTCTACTATTTATTCATTAGACTGCAAACCAGTCAAGCGTTTTTGAAAATAAAACAAACGTTGAACCTCTCCTTATATTACATGTATTTGAGTAATATGTCGTTAAAAATTCATGTTTTAAATTCTCATTTAAACTTGGTGGTGTGTCTGATGAACATGGAAAAAGGTACCATTAAGACATGGCTCACATAGAAAAACGATACAGTAGCAAGTGGACCGAGGCAATGTTGGTAAATTTCTACTGGCGAATAATTCGCAAAACGCCTTGTGAAAATTACAAATAGAAACAGCGATCCATCAAAAGATCATAGTTTTTTTTTAATCGCGATATCTCAGATTTTTGCCGACCAGTGAAATTTGTTTTAAACATATTGATTTTTCCACAAACCCAACATGAAAGCAAAATTATTTTCCATCGAATGGTAAAGCATTGTATTGAAAATTCAATTATTCGATCAATCAATCTTTCGTCGTTAATTAAATAATTAAAATAGAGACATTAATATTAAAGTTTAAATTTAGTTATCGCCAATTAGATTTTCTCTGTTAGAATCTTTTAAAAAGCACTTAAAATTAGTAATTTATTGATGGGTTCAAACGAAGAGTAATCCGATGGCTGTCAGAATTACTAAATTGCATACGTACATGTATAAAATATAAAAATGGACTGACGTCAATGTTCGTGTGAGATAATTTTCAAATTACTTTATTCTGTAAAGTATTTTTAATTAATTATAAAAGTTTTGTTTGTACATAGAACACAGTGAAATAATGAACTTTAGAACATTGTCTCCATAATGTTGGTGGTATTATCAGTTCCGTCATTTAAACTAAAGGAACATCCGTGTAACATTAATAAATCTTTACTGTTATAAAAAGCTGTTTGCCTCTATTTAGTGAGTATAAACAACAATAAAAGTTGTATGTGTCGTGAGTAGCATTATATTTCAACTACGTACAGAAAACATACGTAATAAAGTGGCCATAACGACAAATTGACCAGCTAGATGCCATTTATCTATGTCATTTCTATGAAAAACCATGTTTCAATTGAAGAAAGAAACTAAATATCTAACAATCTGACTACTCAACTACAATCAATATCCATTAAAGCCGTATTCAGTCAAGAATTTCATCTATTTAAACGAAATTTACATGATCTCTTATGGAAATTTCATAGAATCCGATAGCGGAACAACATCATTAACGATTACTATCACATAAAAATTAAATGATTAAAAAGACCTATTAGTTTAGAACTCGAATACATTCATCACAAACTGTCAAATTTCAATTGGTGAATTGTGGATGATCACAAATACACAGCCATTGTTACCGTGAACCTCCAACTAGACATACAGCCGCATATTCTTCAAGACCGATAAATCAGGAGACGGAATCTTGTATACACAAAGAGATAAAAAATGTGCTCCACTTTAGGGGGTAAAAGAAGAAGGAAAAAAGCCGAGAGACGCAGAAGAAAATATGCAAATAAGTTAGATTTAAGCATTTGAATTCCTACAGAAGGCGTAACTGCTTTGCATTCGAAGTTAGCTATAGTGAGAAGATGTATGGTAATGTTTGCATGTGGGAATATTAATTGTTTAGAATACGTAAGAGAGACGACCCTTTTAAACTCTAACTTACTCTAAATTATATTTTAATCTTACAGTATGAATAACAAAATAGTTACATAGTCAATTTGAACTGATAATTAGTATCGACCCTACATTGTTTGTAAAACAAACAAATTTTACAAACTTATTTGAAAAAAATTGCGTTAACATTATATAGAAAAACAATTATTGTTTGATTTATACGGGTCGAATATATGATTTAGGCGATGTTAAGTTTACCCTAATCAAATTTAACGTTGTTAACCAATGAAATACAACGATATATGCTCGGTTCGAAAGTTTTAGTAACTTTGTGTTTCTTCCAAAGTGATTAAAAAATAATGAGTATACAGTACACAAATCTCCGACCTTCTGTAGCTGTACATTAGCTAATAATATCTGTACACCCGCGAGGTATTTCCCGTTAAAAAAAAATTCCTTTATGTTTAGTATTGGCACCGTTTTAATCGAGCACTGAAATTGTTACGTTCAGGTATTAAATGGTAATAATAAGTAAGTGAGATTAGAAATAAAGTTGTTACAGTTGAAAATATAGTGGAGAGGAAAAACTAGTAAAAATACACTTACCACTTAATTACATAAGTTAAAATCAGACAAGAGAACAAATAAACAATCGGAATACAAATTGAACGGAATCTTTTACGTTAAACACATCAATAATTATAAAGATTTGTGGTACTCATTGTGATTCAGTGTAACTCCCAAACCGAGTATAGTCCCTTTTTTGTTCTATTCGTTTTACGATGTAGGTAATTTTGGCTTTTTATTTGGAAACCTTTGGGATTTGTTAGAAAAAGCGGATTGTAGTTTGTCCATACAGTTGTATATTTTAACAATCAATCAGCTTTAGTTTGGTTCGATTTGTCTAATGTTTCAACCAAATATGTCAAGAATGCTATTTAAAAATTAAAAAATTTCCAGCTGTTTGCATATTCACATTTTATTTATTTGATTACATGCGATAACAGCGAACAGCTAACTAATCAAGAGAAACCACAGAAAGTGTAAATGAGGATCAGTTGAAATTCGATTGATTTTAAAAACACTCCCGCTTGAAATTAATGACCTGAAATTGGCATTTTCTAAATAACTTCATGTGTTATCAAATGAATAAAATTCAGCTTGCAATGGAGCAAAACAATCTCACGTGATTAGATTCCAATCAGATTGTTGCACTCTATTAATTATCTTGAACAAGCACACTACGAGAGCTAAGGTTACACATCTGATCCCTTTATATGAGACTAAACATCTGCTCGTTAATTCTAAGAAGTGTGTATAAAACAATAATTGGAAAACAAATAGCAACATGAATCGACATTGAAAAGTTCATTGTCGTAGTGACATTCCTGAAAGCATATAACATTGATTAATCCAGTTAGTTATAACAAACCAGCCCCGGATCTAGGGGGGGGCAAGCCGGGGCCTGTGCCCCGGGCGGCAAGTTCAGAGGGCGGCCAAATTGCAAAAAATGAGTCAAAATCCAATGGAATAATGGATAAAAGAGGCTGGAGAAGTTGCTGAGAAAAGCGGTGTTGACCCTATTTTGGAAAACAAACAAATTCCGAAACGTAAAAAAAATTCGATGAAATGTGTGAAGACGAATTACAAACACTCAAACCTGTTCAACTATTTTCTAAAGAAATAATGATGGTATTTGATCAAATCATATCAGAAATTAAAAAGAGGTTTGATTGTGCTACCGTGCTGAATTTGAATTTTGTTTTTCTTAATGGTACTAATATTTTGAAAATGTCAATTTTTATTTTAAATCCTATCCTGTGCTGTGTATAAAATATATATCCTACACGTTCATGTCTATATATCTGTAAATAAATAGGCTTAACACAGAAAGAACAGCGATGGATGCATTATTTCCCGAAGGCCTATGTCCAAATGTCAATTAATTAGTAGACATCTGATAGCTGTTATTATAAAGATAATAAAGGCAAGAATAAATATAAGTGGGCGTGGGCGGCATTTTTCAGTTTTTGCCCCACCTAATAAAAATTGAAGATCCGGGGCTGTAACAAACCAATTAAATTTACGAAAATTAATTCTAATTGATTTACAATTAAGTTATTCAAATGAAACAAAGAGTCTAGAATTTTAATTCGCAATGTACAAGACGTCCCACAACAAAACGCCAACATTATTCGCGATCGAAAGCAATCTTCCATGGGCCACCCTATACATATAAACACAATATTCAAATGTAAATTATCTGTATCTTTTCTAGCTGAACAACTTTAATCCATAAACAAGAGTGACTCAATAAAAACTTGGGACAATCATAAATGAAGCGCACAGAGAACAACGACACTTATATATCACGTCTTATCTAAAAAAACTTTCAAAAACTAAAATTACATTAACTTTATTGAAGTACAAGAAACAAAAAATTTCTGAATTATATAAGTTAGAATCTCATTTTCATTTCAAAGTAATTTCCATTTTGTTTTTATACATTTTTATGGAATCATTTCAAATAAAAGTCACGTTCTTTGTTTTGATAATTCGATTGGAAATATTTGGATTTTCCAAAATCAACGTGAGTTTTTTTCAAACAAACCCAATAATAATAATAATAATAAATAATAACAGCTCTCCTCTCATTTAAATATTATTTAAGGGTAGAGAAGAAATCGTGTTAAAACCCTCTTATGAAACATTCATAAAATCGACTCGTTAGCACAGTGTACTTAAGAGAAATCAGTGTTTACTTACTTTATGTTTGGTTGTTGTTAGAAACTGAAACAATTAGGTAATGTCTCAATCTACATCTGATCGATTTACAACGATAATGTTAAAACAGATTTGTCGTGAAATCGGTAGAATACCGACAGCAATTAATAACTAGATTACTATCTATCTATAAATGATTCTATTTATAGTTCAATTAAACGGATCTAATAATTTAATTAAAAATATTAAAGAGATTGATTAATGTGCAGCGAGTAATTTATTTATATAAAATAAATACCAAGCAAACCATTATAGAGAAATTGTAATAGTGGCAAATTAATTAATTTCTTTTAAAATTCTTAAAAAAACACAAATGAGCGTTACACAACCTTTCTGATAAAGTTTGAAGTACAACAATACAAATCAACAACGACTGTTGAACGTGTGATTGAAGCACAATTAGTACGTGAATTGGAATAATTTTACACAGTTTAAATTGATATAACCGAACATACATCAATACAGTTCGAATTATATAGCTTCCTACAATAATTTAATTTCTTAAACTATATATAGCAACCCGTGTTGATATAGTTATGGCAACTAAATATTCGCTTAGTTTAACTAATTTGAATATGCTTCCCTCAAGCTTACTAAGTCCAAAGATATGCATCGACTTGAAATTCTATTCGTACTCAAAACAGAATAATTTCGTGTTTAATTTATCCTTCAAAAGAAATGGGAAGATATACTCGTATATAAATAGTTGGGTATAAATTATACAGCAGAGAATGCTATATAACTATTATCGATGCGTTTACTCGCAAAATGTCGCATAAAAGGAAGCCACTTAATCAGGAGTGCGCCTACACAATGTGCAATGTGTAAGGTGCACACAGGCGCCCGGATAGTAAAGCCGTACAAGATCTCAGGCGTCGAAGCAATACTTGAAAAAAAATTGTTATGATCCATTAATTTATATATATTAAAGGGGTATAGGAACGCCAACTGAAGTTCTGCAATTAGGCGCCTGACACTTCCGGTGCGCCGCTACACACAATTGGTTAATGTTACTGGGAAATCATAGAAATATTCCAGAATCACACCAATTGTCTCACAAACAGATAAGATAATATCTAGCTGTATTATTAATAAATTTAATGTAAATGAACATTTTGAAACGTCTTGATGATTATGTTGATTTATTTAATGATGACTACTAACAAGCTGTCTTATAATTAGCACTTTCTTCTCGCAATTACACAGCCAAAAATTCACAAAAAGCTGACAATTTCACTTGGGACCAATCCAAACCGCATAATGCTATACCAAACGTGGCCTTACTTAAATCGGAATTTCTCTTGAGGCGCATTTCCACCATCAAGTGGTGAAATTTCCAATTTATTATTCAATTGTCTTCTCCATTTATTGTTATATGGGAATATTGTAAATTTTCGTCTTTATATAATCACAAAATAACAAACAAGCTCGGAGATTATTAACTCTTACATTGTTAAACAATAATAATGTTAAAATGTAAAACTTGTTCTTGAAAGACTAGGACTATTTCAGTCAAAATGTTGAATTGATTTCAGTTAGTTACCAGGACAACAGCACGATCTTTCCAATTATTTGCGTACATGAGATGATTTTATATTAGAAAAGAAAAGAAAAAAGTGAACAACTTACTCAGTCAACGATTGTCTTACAAAATAACAAAATCGAAATATCTAGTTAGCGACAGTGGTAAAGGCAAAGTTTAACTATAGAAAAAGTTGTTACACGTTAGCAAAATACGCCAATAAAAAGTTACAATAAGAGGCGAAAGTTTTCGAAATGAATAATAAATGAATCTTTATAAAAGAACAAAAGACACAATGATAAAGAAAATAAGTAGAAAATTAAGTATATCGAAAACAAATTGAAATTTATTATTTGTTTGGTATGAAGATGATAGTCGAGAGATGTCATGGTAGTATTTGTAACATTGATTAATCGATGAATTTCGTAATACCAAATACACCTTTATCAGCGTTTATATGGTGTGGGGGACCAAACTAATAAATAATTCATTTGGTTTCTAGTCTATGTCTTCAAGTTAGTGATTTATTTTGTTGAGCTTTTGAATTTCCGATGGACCAATAGAGACTCATACAAAACAAGAAAAACTGTATCATCATTGAACCGTTCTGATTTTTATGCTTTGATAACCCTTATAAATTTACCATAAAATGGACGATTTGAAACTAATTGTAACAGAAACACATTGATTTTTTTAGGGTTTCTAGACTGAATATCATTCGCGTGAAATCTTGAATAGTACCCTACAGACTCGACTGATTTTTTCCCAAACAGATGTAATCTATGGAATATCCTTCTAATCACTTACCGCACACGTCTAGAAGGCAAAAGTACCTTAATTTGATTGTGGCAAATAATTTGAAACTAGCTAGCAATTAGCTTTTATCGAGGAAATAGATAAGACAGTGATTGTGGGTATGTATGAATGAACCTTTTACAACATTACAATCAGAAGTAAAACAAAAAATATTTTGGGTATGGTTAAGCCAAATCAATTATCAATAAAACTGAAATATTTAACAGATCCCACGTTCTGTTACATGTGCAATCCATTTCAAAAAAAAATTATCATTAAACTTGAAAGTTTCATACTGTGAAATATGTTCATTTTATACGTATTAAATATGTCAGCTTCAGGATATTTGTGCATTAGTTGTAATATTTTCACCTAAAAATATGATCTGGGAACTTTTAACATAAATGGCTTACATATATTATAAGCCAAGTGACAAGGACAAAAATTACCGAATATTGAAATCCATGAATTCAGTTATATTCTGAGATAACTATGTTAAATGTGTAGGAACTGTTGCTCTATACACTCCTATTCCTTTTAATTAAGAACACCGACAACTGCTGTTTGTTTATGTTATAAATGGTATAGCACTGTTCTCTCTAAGATATAGACTGTTACATTGAATTTAACAGCACCCCCCTCAGGTTTAATCAAATATTTTCGTATTCCTAATTACAACTTTGACGTTGATTGTTTGAAAATGAAAGTCAGAATGAATTACAGGCATAATTGGATTTTTTTATACATTGAAACAAGAGACAAATCTCCCATTTCTGTACAATTTATTATTAATTTCACTTTTTTTTACGTTTAGTGACAAATGTACGGATGTAATAAAAGATATTTTGTCAACAAAAGACTGGTAGTAGTAAAATATTGTAATAGTTCAAATATAATTTGAATTCTATCCATGTTCCCTAGGGTGAGTGAATTTGTGGTAGATACTTTAACTGAAAAACTAACAGACAAGTTCGGATAAAACGGAACAACAGTAAGCTTGGATTCAATATTGTAAACGATACAAGTCAGTCTTGTTTGCTTATCGAAAAACCTTCATCTTCTGCCATTGACAATGAAAATATAAAAGTTGTCGCTACTACTACTATTCAATGCTCCTTCGGAATTCCCTAGTTTGTGGAGCACTACTCGAAGGTAATAGAATAGAAACCTTTTTTTGACAACAAATTCCAGCTGGTTCTCAATTTCTGTATCTGTAAATTCTCGAGAACAATAAGCATGACTATAATAGAGTAAACAAGAATCAGAACTGTAGTTTAAACGGTTTATTTAACTTAACAACATTAATTTATAATATCGGAAATCTGATTCTAGTAGGGCACATTTCTAATCCCTTATCATAATAATTCTAGAAACACAAAAGCATTTTACATTTTGAAGAAACTATAGTCAAACAAAAGCAGATTACAACTTGTGATGAAATTGAATTTTGAATAAATAGTGAAACACAGCAGTATGTCGATAAAACTTGACGTTTGTATAACACTAGGAAAAAATTACGACAGTTCCTCAACAAGAACGTAAATCAGCTTTAAAATGAAACAGCAGCAATGTAATATTACTAAAATGTCAATTTATTTGTAACGAACTATATTGAAATGTCACGAACAGAGCGACTAGGGACAAACTTTGCAGCCCTTGGTATCGCAAAATTTCTGAAATATCTATGTGGGTATTTCACGATTCAAATATCGTTTTGGTTGCATTGCAGAAATACTAGAGCAACTGCTCTCAAACTACTTGACCTGGACATAACTTAACATGCAACTTTAGAAAAACGATTTAACTGCTAATTTGTAATTGCTTTTTGTAATTCAATATAACATAATAATATGTACGTTAAAGTAGTAATATCTTTGATATACGATCCGTATAACACGAGAATGTGATAACATTTATACCATGATTTATAATTTACAGACGATGTACGGTGTTTGGTAGCTCGGTAACGCAAATTTGAGCTTTCCCTAGGCAACTTATTTAATAAATTGCATCAATTAACAGTTTAATTTTGGTAATATAACAAAATTAATACACGATTCTTTCCATTCAACTATCATAATTGGAAAATTAAAAATTGAGCAGATTTCATAAATATAAAAGAATGCCTTAATAAAACCTAGGGAAGAAAAGATTTAATTATAGATGGAAATATAGAGCTTTAATCTGGTTAGTTTTTTTTTAATGCAAATTGTTATTCATTAGACAAATCGAAACATGCAAACTTTGCAATTGTTTTACTATCATGCTATCGTTATTTCTATCCAATCAATATTTTCTTTTCGTTCTTATTGCTCGAATCGTTTATCGAACCGTCGTCAATTTGTAGCACACTTTCCTCCAATTACGTCCAACAAAAATGTAGAAAACCGAGAAGATTATGTGTAATCAGTTTTAATGGAATCTTCTTTAATTACAAACTAAAAGCGAAACGACTGTAACTGAAAAACTTCTTAAATAGATTAGCAGAAATTATAGCAAACTTTTACAAATTATACCTTTTAATTACTTTCATGCTCTTGTTATTATTATTGAAGTAGTTGATAAAATATTTGTTTATTAATCACTAAATCCAATTAGACCCGTTTTAAAATAAATTAATCAAAACAGTGGTATAGAAGATTTGTAGTAACTAGCTCAAACTTAAACAACTACATGCAACAATAACTCTACAGAAGTCTTCGTCAGTTTGTGTTGTTAAATCACCCTAAAACCATTACAAGCAATACTAAAAACTCCAACAAACAATAAAAACTTACAATTTTAATTGTCTATCGTTTATTTTTCTCCTCTTTTTTTCCACTCGAAGATTTGATGAGTACCGATACAAATCCTTTGAAAGCTTTTTTGTAGTTTCTTTGGTAATTTACAACAAAGTTATTTTTAATTGTAATTTGAAAAAAAACATCAATATAAAAGTTGTAAATTCGTGAGTATTTGACATAGAATCCGATCCTGATCCCTAGCAATTCTTGTATACAGGATACGAATTTATTCAATTTTAGTTTGTTGAATATTTTACTGTATCTCTTTTATAGAAAATCTATCTGAACATTTGTTCTGGAAATACTAAGGCAGTGTTTACTTTTTAATCCTTTTCTTAGATGCAATGTGACTTTGTGTCGACATCTGAGTGAATATGGCTGGATACACTAGAGAAGAGGTTCTTAACCTGTGGACCGCAGACCCGTGGGGACCGTCAACATCTCCCAGGATGGTCCGCAAAGTCACTGGTGGTCCGCGACAACCAAAAATATTGAAAGTGGCGCCGTGGTAAACAAAAGTTTGTGAACCGCTGCGTTAGAGTATTCATAGAAAGACAAGGTATAACTGGACTTTTTGTAATAGTTATATAAATG
The DNA here is from genome assembly GCA_028455855.1 of Meloe dianella. NCBI lineage: Eukaryota > Metazoa > Arthropoda > Insecta > Coleoptera > Meloidae > Meloe > Meloe dianella. The sequence continues at coordinate 5,000,474 of JAPTHL010000008.1, read as the reverse complement.
ACTATCGTTGAATTAGTGGCCCTGATTCAACATATCCATCACATCTCCCATGTATACGGCTCTGCTAAGATTCACAATAGATCGATCAAAAGAATGTCAATCATGACTTTAATGTCATCGCATATGGCACATAAATATGTAAATGTCACAGCATCACAACACAATAGAAGATATCAGATCCGAGTAGACAAATATGAACACTCCCTGCAGTTGCATTTACATATCAAAGATGTGTACGCTCCACTTTCCCCTACATCAATATTGTTATTCCAATAAATGTATTTGTAGACGCCTGGTGCGTTATTGTATTTATTTTCATCTTTCACTTCAATGATATACTATTTTATTAGCCACACCCAACAACACAACTCTAACACCAAAAAAAAAACAGAACAAGCAGAATTAACGAAAAATAATGAAAGCAAAAATAGTGTCAATTTAGTTGAGATCATCATATATTTTCAATGTCCGTGTTACATGGATGGTTAATGGGCGGTTGTAAATAGCTCAAAATAGACGAACATTAATTTAATCTATCAAGTCCCTGGTATAATGTCGAACCATCTAGATATGAAAATGTAATATTGTGGAATATATTTATGTTTGATAGTAGGATACCGAGCCGTTGGCAATAAATTACAATTTCGCAACAATAACCTGGAATATGAGATACATTTGTCGAATGAGGTTTGTCCTTAAAACTATCCATATCCTTGTGAAATATACTACTTATCATTCTACATTTATATTGTAAATGTTGTAATATATATGATTGATAATGTAATAGAACAGTCCTAGAAAGAATTCACAATAATAAAACTTTGAAAATGACCAGCTCACAGTGAATGCCAAGTCAACCACAAAAAATGGGAATATGACAGAAACCAACGAATTCACTAAATCAATCTTCAATTCTTCAGACAAATATTGTCGATAGGAAATTCTTCTCACTTTCTTTTATTAACTTCAACTTATTCGCATGAACAACTTCAACAAAACACTTTAACTCTCCAAAAAAAAAGAAAGAATCTTATCTCATTTTCAATAAACAATAACTCTAATCCTGGCTTATTTTCAAAAAAATATACGATTTTCGTAACACAAGATTTCTATCTTTTTAGGCATCTGAAAATGGCAGGTTGCAAATCCATCAAATCAATTCTCTATAAATGGATGAAACTTATTGGGTGATTTCACTTACAAAACAAATCTTATTCTTGATTAGTATCTCCTGTTTTGGAGATCTGTCGATTCTCTTCATCATTTTATCTAAGAAAACTGTTCCAATAGAAATTATTAAAATATCGTGTCTAATACTAATCACATTTTATACTTTAGGGTAGATATACACTAGCGATTTGAGGCTGTCATGAAATGTTCGACGAATGTTCACAGGAGAATCTCCGACGATCCGTTTTTGAGCCGAGCATGCCACAAGTCAACAACAAGCTAAATCAAAGTACATATCGAAATAAAGGTCAGTTTCGTGAGTCGATCGTTGATGTCTGTAAACTACATAAATGTGCCAACTTGGACGATAAATTCCTTTGAACTCGTCGAAAAAGCGAACAGGAAATGGGTGGAGGCGAGCAGCTCGCAAACCATTCGTATTATGTTCACAAATTCGTCTCAACTACATGAATTTTACTCTAAACATGTTCCATTACAGGCTCAGTTTGCTAGTGTATACCAACCTTTACTAAAATAAGAAGCAGTTTTATAGCGAAACTATCAATTATCTCCTCTAAAGACGAACGAGTCAATGTTAAGGGAAATAATACTCTAACCAGAAACTCGTTAGTTTGTTACAACAGTCGAATGAAATAACAAAAAAACTAATTGTTATTCTCTAAACAACATAATACAAGTCGTCTATCTTGAATTGTTAATTTCAATTAATTTGTTTTCGTTTGACAAAGAAAATAGTAAAGCATACGATGATACGTTCACAACAACATCGAATAGTTATTGCTCTAATTCTGGCTAGAAATTAACAAATACTGAGAGCTAATCGTCGAATACAACAAGATTAAAGTATTATTCGCATCATCTCGTATTGATCTCTGATCATTGCTGCTGGTTTTGCTCTTTTGCTACATTATTTGGAACTTTGTTAATCAATCGATTATCGAGTGATAGACATCATGGAAATAGAAAACTCTTATTACCGCTAAATCCTGAACTGTAACCCTCATGCTCTTACTCCTTGACTAAAGAATGCTACACACGTGTAGCAAAGCTAATAAGAAACCTAGAAATCTATTAAAATATCTATCAATTCTATTATAAAAATACGAGAAACAATTGTTCTAGCCGAGCACGTATATTCCGTGCACATTTCCAATTTTCTGATTGTCAATCGTTGAATGCACTATTCTTGACTATTTAGTTCCTGTTACATTTACGATAGTTCGAACTCTAACTTTCAAGGATGTCTCATTAAAAATTAAGTAAGAAACCAATTAACCCATAAATAAAAGGAAGTCAATTTTTTCCTTCTTCCTTTTTAAAAATACATACATTTTATAATAAAACATCCCAGTGAATTAATCTGTTTTAAAATATTTTACGCCAATTTCACACAAAACATAGAACTTCAAACAAAAACTGGTTGGTTTTCGTTTTTATTATATTCATATTCAACCCTCAAAACGTTCAGAAACAATAGAAAGTTCTAAAAACTTTATGAAAAGTTAATACAATTTAATAGCCTTCAAGCCACAAACCAATAGGATAACGAAAAGATTTTCAAAAATTAACCCATAGCACCAATTTTGTCGCATAGCAGTTTATTTACTCAATTTAATTAAATCCAATCAGTTGGAATCGATTTATTCAATTCGGAAAAATCATTGTTGATCACAATCAAAATTTGAAAGATGATAAATTATTTAAAACGCTTTTATAAATGTTGAAGCGACTTCGAGTTAATTAAATTTATGTAAAACTAAATTAAAAGTTTAGTTTTGACATTGATTATGTTTGTAAAAGTTTTAATTATGTTGAAATTATAGAAATTGCATGTAATTTGAATTTCACGTGAATGAGTATCAGTAGGTACGTTTATTGTTATGGAGTGGTGTAATTTAAACAAACAAAAAGCAATTAGAACAGTAACGGCAATGAGAAATTACTCTGATTAATGGAAATATAGACATTAATTATTTCGTACGTTGAAAAACTAAAATTTTCTGCACAACAATGTAAGAAATTCAACAAGAAGAAAGACAAATGGTAAGTAAGGTAAGAATGATGAACACTCAACACAATTAAACATCTCTAACTGTAGAATAGTCTCTATCTTATACAGATTCTTCTATTTATCTCTATCTTCAATCTATCACTATCAATTGTTTTTAAGTGGCCATTTAAGCCATTCATTAAGCACTTGTAGTCCCGCTTCATCTTCGCTTAGTAACTCTCGACTTATGATCCACGTTATCTTTAATAACCCTGAAGTTCTTTGAACATAAGTCACATTTCACTCTGTCACACACTCAAATTCTACTTAATTAAAATGATTGAAAGACCCAATAAACGTAAACTTCCGTCATCAAAAATTAATGAACTGTTACCAATCTGTATATAAAGAAAGGAAATCTTCAACAAAAGCAGATTCCTACAATTTGATAAGAGCTAATTTAAGGCTCTAATGGGAATATTTATCAATCTTTTTTTTCATATTTTCAAATTTGAAGCAACGGTCGCTTGCTCTATAGATTTGAACAGCTAGTGCCGAGGTCTGAGATTCCCTAGTTTTCCAAAGAAACGTTTAATTTATGGACACGTAAGTAAGTGAGTAAGTAATTACCGTATAATTCTATACTGAAATAATTCGTAACTATTTCAATTAAATAATTGTATATCATAACATGTTGTATAGTTATTTTAGGTTCAATAAACGATGTACTTCAATAAAGACAAACAATCAATAAGTTGCCGTTAGAGTATAAGTTCTCAATTGCATTGTCAAAAGTCCTCAAGATATAAAATCTATGAAGTCTTTGTAAATTTGTAATCAAAGCATGACCTGCAGCTAATTTGCAACGAATAGAGTCGATTTCTTTGGTACACAGAAGAAATTCGTAAGGAGACAAACCCTTTTGAATACATTTGAAGAACATTAGAGTGGCTTGTAAATCTTGCAAATAAAGTCTATAGATTTCTAGTTAGGTAAGACTAGGTCTCGACCAAGACAGAAATTGTAGTTTATTTACAATACTAATTATCTCACTTAGATAGCGATGGAGAAATCGTAAATTTTCATATTTTTTGAACAAACTATACGTAAATTTAACGTTTTTGTACGGCATCTATGGATTAAAACTTAAACGATGGCAGTTCGGTTTTAAAAATGGCATTGAAGGAACCTTTATCATCGTTTATTGTTTCACATTTTCAAAAGATGGGGCTGCTAGAATTTTTCAAAATTAAAATACTCACTCAAAAATGTCATCTCCAAACGTTCTAAACTATCCAAATCATCATATTGACTACTTGTACTTTCCTTAAATTTTTGCCAAGCTATAGGAAAAATCAAAATTGTTATAACAAAAAACAAACAAACAAACATAATATATCATACTTCGACGAAGAATTGCAAAACATCCAGAAGATTCATTATCATCATCAAGATCATCATCATCATCATCATCATCGTTATTAGATTTCCCCCGTTTCTTATGCGATTGATTTAAAACCTCCAACTCAATTTCAGTTTCATGAGGATTTGAATAGAGCTGTATTAAAAAAAGAATCATAAATTTGACATTCTTGAAAATTATGTGTAATTTGAATCAGCGCCAATGTGGTAAAAAAAAAACATATTTCTAATATTGGCATAATTATCAAAAATATCAACTTACTTCCACAGTTTTAGTTATTGGTTCAGCCCAATTCATTGATAATTAGATCAATTTCACGGCACTTTAATAATATCAACACTTTATGACACTAAACCAAAATGCTGTAGAGTCGTCAGGTGGTATAATGTAGTGTTCAACGGAAAGTTTATTTTAGATGATACGAAATGAAATTGTCATATTCAAAGCAACGGGCTACAAACACCAACATTTATTATTAGACACTAATAAGTGCTATTAAATTATTATCATTTTGGAAAGGCATAAATTTACATCTTTCTAGAACACAACGAAGTTATTTTTTACAAATAGTATGTATCCATTAAATGAGTGGAATGTTTGGATTTTTGGCACAAAATTGATTTTTTACTTAGAAAACAGAAAGAATAGATGCGACCAAGCTATTTATGCTTAGAAATACGGCCATATTAATGACATATATGTACACTGAAAGTAAAACAAGAAATCGTAATCGTAATTAAACTTATTTTATCGTCATTTTACAATTCATATGCAAATCAGATGATAAACATAAAAATATTCCTGCAATTTAACGATTCTACTTCAGTTCCATATCAAACCAATTTCAAATAAAGCTGTTCATACATGTTAAAACTGTAATTATCAGTTTTGTGAACAGAAACTTCTGTGGATGTTCTCCTTTGTTATTAACTAATCAGCCGACTTTGTTGTAAACAACAGCAACAACAAGAACAACAACGTAAAAAAAGTTAATGTCCGGACGCGATCCAATTATACAAATTCTTGAATAGACTGATAATCAAACTAGAATTGGTGAAGGAGTCTGGTTATAAAACAAGAGTTGCGTGCAACCTTCTTGTTGTCATTACAGTTCAGGAACAATGTGGCCGAATGGTAAATAAGACTTTAGTAAATTGCAACAGTGACAGGAAATTGCTGTAAAGTTTTTTGCGATATATCGTTTAAGTTGTTTTTTGAAATGTTTTGCTCCATATAATCACGTCCACATACGCCACAGGCTGTCGTCGGACCACCGCGCCCGTCCATCTGGAATGTCTGTCTGGGTTCTTTGATCTATTCGTTTTTCAACTATCCCATATTTACCAAACATTCTCATTCAACTATTAACATAATTTGACCATAGGCAATAGACATTATTTTTCATCTATCTTTAATCACGTGCAAATAAGAAAGTTTTTGGGCAAGCAATAAACGTGGGTAGATAATTGTAAAAGCTTATTTAAATATCAACAAAATGACTAATCATCAACGATATTCATTAAATTTAAACTAAATAGAACTAAAATAGTCGGTGGTCAAGATTTCAAATCTAACCTCTTTTAGTTGGTGAGGATTCTTTGGCGGCTATCAAATTATAGGCCCGTTTGAACAGCGTTGACAGAGGGTTGAGCGTGATTCATATCGGGTTGAAATGCATGCAGCAGATTAAACGGGCGCCGGAATTGACGTTCAACAATTAAGGCGGTGAAGAAATATTTTATTTATCAAAATTAATGGTCGTTTTCGGAAAAAGGAAAAAAAAACTAAAATAACATCAACGTGTAGTATAAGATTTAATCGAAAATTTGCATTGTTTTCATTGATTCTTCCATTAAAAACTTTATAATGACCGGCATATCAGACAGTCATTCAAAAACATAAAGAAAATAAGATGATGAAAATGAATCGGAAATAGTAAAGAAATATTTTATGGTTATGCTTAGTTTTCTATAATTAAATGTGTGTGGCCGGTACTCTGACTTTTATGATTAAAAATCAGAACCCTAACAATCAAAAGTATAGTAGTTATGTTTAGGAAAACACTATAAAAACGCCGATATCTATTTAACAACTTATTCGGCGGCCACCACAACAACAACAACAACAGAATCCTAATCAGGCCGCCCATCAAATAAAAGCAATAAAATTAATCGTTTCTTTAACTGCGGCAACAATAAAAAGAAAGGGTTCGATTTTTGGCTTTTCTACATTTTATTGTTCATATCGTATAACAAGACCGGCTTTACTAAACAAATCTACAACGCTAAGCATCGTTACAGACGTGTTGTGTGACCAATCACACAATGTATACAGATATATGATATCGTTAATAATTACTAACCCATCTACATGGCGCCACAAAAAGTGTTATGATGTGTAGTGGCGATTACTGTTATTCCCTTTTGCAAGAGAAACCCACAATTACAGCGTTGTATGGCCACCATTCTTTATTACAATGTGTTTCCGGCGAATTCATTCATGAACGAAACACACAAATTATGTCGATACAAGTTTCGCTGCTTCTTCTCAACGTTTGTCAAATCCTAAAAGCTTTATTCATGTCAAGTTCGGCAGACACAAATGAAACACCACGTAAGTTGTCTCGTGTGCAACGACACTAATAGCATCAATAAAATTGGTACCAAAGGAAGTATTTTCACAGACAAATTAGTTCGGTTGTTGTCCTGGTAGAAAACATCTTTTCCTGGAAATCACCTTAACACTTCATTAAAATTAAACGAATCATCGTCTATCAAAACTTATTATGAACTATAATGTAATAATGATTATAAAAGGATTCTTCTTTCATTCTAAATGGTTTTCAATGCTTTTCTTCTGATAACATCCAATTACAGGTATGCAGTTTATAAAATCCAAATCTAATCGCTTTCAATTTTCGTTATTTTCCCCATCATCACTCACGTAATTATTGTAAAAATGATTATTTTTATTAATATCAGATGAAATCAATTGCGTAATATTCCGGGTGTAAAGCTTGTTTTCTACGATGGCGGCCAAGTATGCGGTTAGAAGAAAACATGGAGTTCTGTAGTACAACGTGTGCGGTATGTATGATGTTGGAATTAAAACCAAAGAAATACATATTTGAAATTCTCTAAATATAAAATTAACTTACAATTATTTCAACGTAATTTTTAAACTTAACATATTGATCCTTGATTTGGTACCGAATTGAGAACAAAAATTGTGTAAATTTCTGAGAGAAATCGTCAATATTCCAGGTAGAAAGCGATCATTTCTACGAAAAAATAAGGAAGCTTTCCTAGAAAAATTTGTTGTTCCATTTTAAATACTATCTAACAAAGATGCATTGAAGTAAATTCAATTCCTGTATCTAATGGAAGTGATGAAAGGATTTCAATCTAAATTGAGACTTGTTTCCAAGAAATCCGTCTAAATATTTCTAATACAGATGGTGTATGATACGGTTTAAATCAATTTTTATCTAAATTCAATTATTTATAGTTAATCTGACCTAAATGTATCTTGATTCTTTGTTATGCAGAGCATCATGAATGAAATGAGTGTTAATGCTCTACGATTCCTAGAAATCTGACCAAACGTTTTATCTATAGTTTGTTACAGTTTTCACTAAAGACCTTTAGATATTTTAATAACAAAAGATAACAAATATTGTAATAACTATTTAATAGTGGACATTTGGTAGACAACTGAATAATTTTCATCTCAACATTTAATTTGTAATTTTTTATAATCAGTTCTGTTAAATTCGATAATATAAGTCGTATCGAATATGGCGGTATGCTAAAGAACCAATAAGAATGTTCAGATTAGATTCAATGTTATTTGAATAACAAACACGATGCCTGAACCCCACCTACCATTTATATAAAGACCTTCTCGCCTTATTTTGCACAAATCACTAACTGGCAATAAGATGAAAGCAATCCACATACCCACCCATTATTTTGTGGTAAAAGAACAAAAAAAAAACCATTGAAAACAATCAATAAAACAGAAAGGAAAGTTATAATTTGATTGTACAACTTTTTATACTTTTTATCATAGTTATACAAAGATGTCTGCCTATCTATTTATGTATAACAGGGTTTTCATTGACGACTTTAACGAATAGAATTACAGAATAGACCAAATATCGCTTCCGATTGCCACGAAGTCAAGTCGGCTAGATCAAAATAGACGAGGGATAAAAATACTGGACAAAATAATTTCTATTTTTTACATTTTATTAATACGTATTTCTTATTGATCTGTTATCGATTGACACCGTTTTTATTTAATAAGTAAACAGTATTAACCTTCACCGTTTTAGTGCACGACTTCTAGTCCACGCACGCCGACGCCCACACAGTAAAATTACATAATTCTACCGCATCTAAACCGCTAGTAGTGAATCCGAATTTATCAAAACGAGAACAACATTTACAACAATACACACAATAATCTTAATAATAACCGACAATGAATAAGCGAACCAACAATAAATAAATAAATAAATAAATAAAACTTGCAATCGTCATCAACGCTTATAACGACTTGGTAGAAATAGAGAACGTTAACTTGTATCTAAACGCCGAAAGTTTTAGATACAATTCGGGTTTCATATACAACTTATATTTCAATAATGCTATAACCTTCAGTAATATTGAAGATTATATTTGTGTGTGTGAATTAGTTCGTTAGATCGATTCGTGACGAGACGAAGATATTCCATTTATAAATCCGTACAAATTTTTTACGATTGTTTTGTGATTTCCGTGACGGTAATAACGTCTGTATATTATATAGTGCTTTTATTAGAGGTTTATAAAACAGTTTGCATGTGAGTTATCGTAATGAAAAATCGGCCAAGTTGTATGAAACACACACTGTTCGTCCATTCTATTAGTTGATATTGTGAAGTAGGAAAGTTCAAACTCTTATCCAAATTTCTTCAACATATCCAGCAACACTTTACAGGTAATAATCTTATAATTGTTATTAATAAAATTTTCCCAAACTAACTAAATCGTGTGATTGAATGACGTAATTAACAACGAAGAAAAAACGATTGGGTTATGTCAATAATGTAATATTTTACTCTAACGGTATAATAGAATGTTATTAAAAGAAAGATCCAGTTTTGGTTGACACCTATAGTTGAATAGAAACTTCATTTCTGACCTCTAATGAACTCTAACAAATTGTATTTTTAAATTTTACAGAATCATTAAAATTGGGTCAAAGTCTACTGGGAAATTACTCATTGGTTTTTAATTAAAATCAATTATCAAATTGAATTTTGCCACAAGTGACGAATAACAATATTTTTGTTATATAATCCGCTAACAAGGACAATTGCATATAGGCTTTTCCGACTAATTAAAAATTATAAATAAGTAAAGGAATTGTCCGGAACGTGGCACGATAATTAACAGAACAAACGTAGTATTGATAAATAAATAAACGTGTTGAGATTTTGAAATTATTCTACTGAACACATATCTTATCAAATGATCAGAAATTCATTTAACGGGAAGTAACTAAAAATAAAACAAATCTAGGTCTAAATTAATCAATAATGAAATATTTGCCACTATAAGTTCGTTTATTTTTCTAGTAAGTCAATTTTAAATAATTAAACAACGTAAAATTTCCTAAATTCACTCTATAAAGTGTGGTAAATTTGTAGAAGTTTTGTTGTCATACCTGCGCTTGGTGATTTTCCCACATCATTAAAATAGAAATGTTCTAAATAAAATAACTATAAATCTAAATTTAGACGTTCAGTGTTTAAATTTAACAAAAAAAATTGTTACTAAGAAGTTTGTTGAAGCTTTAGATTTTTGAATAAATCGATGTTATGGGGGAATTGTGGCTATTCGTGTATTTAAATCTCCTTTATTTATCCTATAAATAATCTAAATTTAGTGGTACTTTACTTATATTGAGCCGGATCGATTATTAATAGCAATATGATTGCTTACCAGGTCTCAATAGAGTAATATCAGCGTCCATATAATCCATGAGATCAAGAGAAAATTGAAATAAAAAATAATTCATGTTTTTCTCTCACTAGATTAGAGTTACGAATGCCCTTAGGGTGGAGATACAACAGACGAGTCGAGTTGGTAATGTATCTAGCATTCTTGTAGTAGGATTCGTGTAGTTAAGACAAGTTTGTGAACACAATACGAATGGCTTGGGAGCTGTTCGCCTCAACTTATTTTCTGTCCCCTTTTCCGACAAATTCAAAAGCATTTGTTGTTCAAGTTGTAACGGCAATTTGCACATACTCGGCTCAAAAATGAATCGTCAGAGATTTTACTGCGAACATTCTACGAGTATTACAGGTTCGATTCGCTAGTGTATCTTCACATTTAGGGATCGCTACACGCAGCATGATATTAACGTGCTCTTTGAGCAAACTTAAGAGATTTCTAAGAAATTCGAAACTTAAGTTTAGTTCTTAGTAATAACATTGATAGAACCGGATTTATTAAACGATTAAAATCTGTGTAATTTTTTATACCATCTCGGGAAAGAGCAACTGTTCCTATTTGCGTCCCATCTGCATAAGTACGTATATATATATATATATATATATATATATATATATATATATTTATATAGGCGGATGGAACACACTGGTTGCCCCAGAGCCTGCCGAGTCTCGCGGTGGCCCTGAGTCTAGCCGGCCAAGTTGGAATAAGTCGACTGTATTTTTAAAACTATATAATCAATCATGTTTCTAGAATTGTGGAAAAAATTTATATATATACATAAACAATTGTGTTGATTGAAAAATTTAGAAATAGCCGAGTTTTACTATAACCTCGAAATTGAATGATTTATTGTTCTTAATTGTCAAACAAAGTTCAATAATTTTCGTTTGAAAGTAATAGAGTAAAAGATTTTATTTTATATAGCTGAATAAAATTAAAAGATTTTTTTATGTTAAATCATTAGAGAACTAGATAACATCAAAAACAAGCCAGGCAGGATTTTCTATTACTGTTAAATTTTATACAATTCATGTTAAATTGACGTCATTTTCTTAGAATATCTGTGTCTCTACTTAGTATTTATTGTCATTAAGTCAGACTTCTAAAACTAATGAATATTAAAATAAATTGGCCCACATTCTAGAATACATAATGCGAGACATTATTATCTACAAAAAAAAACAAATGACAGCTATTATTAATCAATTTTACGGATCAAAAAAAGTGATAACAAATACTAATAATAATAATAATAATAAAATTCATGGAACTTTATAGGCGTTTTTTATACAGTCCGTGTTAGTTTTATTTATTATCGATCGTTTCTATCGAAGTTGACAGCCATTTCTATGAAAAAACAATATATTTCTTTGAATAAAACTATTATGTGAATTTCATTAATAAATCACATCTATTAAATAACAGAAAACATAAATAACGTGTTAAAATTGTTGTTTTTACAAGTAATAAACATTAAATTGCATCTTTTAACATGAATATAATAAAGAAAATTAACATGCACTATTTGCATGTTTAAACTTTATGCCAATATTTACTTTAAAATAGTTTAACATTTAGAATTCAGTGCAAGGTCTCTCCATTATTATTCGAAATTTTGTAGATATTGTAAGAAAGCTTACAATTATTGTATAGTTCCTCCTAGTTATTTTATAATAAATATAATTATTTAATTGTATAGAAAATTAAATCAATATAACCTTGACCTTGTCCTGCTTATAAGAATTCAATTCTATTTATACGAACATTATTATAACAAAAAAAAACTTTAATTAATATTCATATTGTAATGTACATTATACAATTTTAACAACATGATAGTATATCATGTTGCCTAATAGTACTTTCAAAATAATGAATTAATATTCAATTTGCTCGAATATCTCGATTAAACAAATATGGGTCAAACTAAAATCTAGGATAAACACATTTATCGACTATACATAAAGAAAAAAAAATTCGTACACAAATAGCTGTTCATATAATTTTCTAATAATCAAATGTTATCCTTGTTCCACCCGTCATGTTCTGCTAATACCGCTACTGAATCGATAACGATTCCATCAAATTAGATAAAGAGAGCTCGACAGAGCCGTACATAATAACGTCGAAATTGTGGGGTGCTAAGTTAACAATTTGCCGACAAAAAAAATCCGAAAATTCCCAAGTACACACAGTTTTGGATTTTAAATACACACAACTCTTTAGCAATAAATTTCCAAATCAAAACGGCCCAAAACATCAATTGAACATGAAGAAATGAGTAGTTCTGTTATACGTTTATGTCCATTTTAATTCACTGAAAGTTCTTTTGCTACTTACCGTTGCTATAGAGGAGATTAAAACAAATTGCCATTTCGAAATTAAACGATAATAAAAACTGATATAAACGAATTCCTACACACCCCTATACCCTGTCCTGTCGGTACGGTCCTGGATCTTGATAAAAATTCTGCAGTGGTGGCTAGAAGGTACAATTCAAGAAATCGGTGATTGTATTTGGTGTTGATTTATTTAGATTACAATTAGTCTTAATTTGCTCGGCCTCGATTTGCACGGTTCTTGATCAGAACGAGCGCCCTTTTATGTTTCTATTAATAATCATTACAGGTAAGAACAACAACCTCAAATTGAATGATTCAAATAATACTTCCTCCTATAAAAATGTAAATGTAAGATACCATAAGTGTATCTATCACACAATACACCTACATGTCTGTAAATACAGACACAAAAGGTGGATGAAATCCTACTATTCTCACAAATCAATGAGAACAAATATCAATTAACAAGGATAACATTCGATCCATTATAAATGATTCATGCTGTATATTTCCAGGGACTTATATAATTAATGTTATCCTAGTGATCATCTTCTGGAAAATGATTATAGGCGCCGTCTCGACGTCGTATCCTTATTACACACACTAGATGAGTCAATTTTCGCGTATATATATACTGTATATCCGAATAAATAATTCAAATAAACTTTTCTGACTCATTTTTTTTTTGTGTGTAATTATCAATTAATTTGTATTTAACAAAAGTGATAATTATATTGAACAAAATTTATTGATTCTTGGAAAATTTCCACAGACTCTAAAAGTAGTTTCATATGAATTTCCGCATTTTTCCAATGATAGAAATTCTTTAATATCATTTTCTAATTAAATAATAATAAACTTCATTCATTAATAATAGATAATTTGAAATGGAAATCTTTATAAATTCTAAAGAGTTCAATAAACTATCTACTTATATTTATTATGTATTTATCGATAATTTATTATTAACTGGTCGATTAATTGAATAAATAAATTAATTTGTCAAACGAATAACTATCACTTGATTAATAAGCAATAAATTAACAAAACAAAAATAATTAATTTTCTATGTATAGTGAAAGTAGTGGAAATTATCATTACACTTTCGATATCTGTCGCCATCTAGTTGACGTTGTTATCAACTATTTCGTGGATAGTTTGCGGGGGTGGATGACGTCAAATTACGCAATGGAATCTGTTCCAACTACGTCATCATGACGCCATATATTCCACATAAGCTACGTGCACATATAATATCTAATATGTAATTATGATGTAAACAGGGACCGGATTCATTGATGTGGTGCCTTGAGGCAAGTCGCAAGAAGGTCTCCTTTTTAAAATTTCTGGTGTGACTAAATTTCAGACACCGTAATCTGAAACAAGTGCATGTATTTAGGCCTCTCATGTGTCATTTTTTCATCTGCCGCAGTTGCCTCGCCGCCTCATCTAAGGGACCGGCCCTGGATGTAAATAATGTTTGATTTAATTTTAGACAAGATGTACAACAAAATATAACTATTTTGACGCCACTCTTTTTTTATTACCTAATTAATTAAATTTAATAAATAAATAAATAAATGACGGGTGATTTACGTTTGGAAATACTAGGAATGGGAGTAAGTTTAACGTCAATCTAATGTTTGAAGAGCATAGCATCGTTTTTTTTTGTTCCAAACCGGATTGTTATCATTTGTTTCTGTTTTTTTTTTGGGCAAAAGTAAAAAAATTATAAAAAAGATCAATATTACTGCAAATTTATGTAAATATAAAAATCAACACAGACGGATTAACGGAATATTATAAAGGGGGCACACAAATGGAAAGACACCATAATAATAAATTAGTTTTTTTGATACTTAAACAAAATAATAATAATAATAGTAATAACAATTTAATGTTTATAACTTTTATTACAATAGCGAGATATTTTACAAATCTCAGCACATTCTGTTTTTTTGGCGCAGAACGGGGAAGTATCTCTATCGTTAGATTTTTACATAAAACAATAGAAAAATACCTTGAATTAGTAATAAAAAAAAGTCCAGAATATTAATGATCAAAGATGAATCTATGTGTGAGTGTATACTGCATTGAAATTAATTATGGAAAACTTCCTTACGTAATGTAACTTTAATGCAAATAATAGATATTAAGGTCAATATGAATTTAATCAGGTCCGGAATTTTTATTTTCCTGAAATTTGATATTTTGTCGTTTTCATATTCAGAATCTTTCAGTTTTGTGATAGTAAAACTTTATTATTATTTTATTATTATAGATATCGTTGCGTTCAAGCCAAGGCGATCAAAATGATATGAACAGACGTTGTTTTTATTTGCCAAAAATTTGATGTTGTTATTCTATTCAAAATTTGTTTACAAATTACAGATAAAAATAGAACATAAGAAATGTGTCCGTTATAATGGAAAAAAATTACTTGTGTTCTTTAAAGCAGTGATGTTGTGAATAGACAGACCACTTTTACAACTTGTTGGTGATTCTCTTATGTCTTTTTTGTTGAAAACTATAAAGGAATTCAATCTTAATTGGAAAAAAACAAAACTCTAACTATGAGAGATTTACTATTTGAGACACACCATGTATAAAGCGTGATTCTTCAAAAACAACCCTCTTTCTTGTCAATCGCCAGCTATTTATGAAAAAATCCTCATTGGATTGCCAATGTAGCTCTAGTTCGATGAACCTGGTACGAATTCTCCCGAATTTAAAGTATTAGTGGCCCTTCGAACGGTAAAAAAATTTATAAGGTAGAAGATACCAAACGTTCGAGATTCTTCTTTTTTTGTAAACCATCGACTAGTTGTCCGTTATATCGATACGAAATTGAAGTCAGATTTTTTTGAGCTCCATATACAACGGACAATTCGGCAAGCCTTCCGTAAGAAATTGTAAAATCTTAATTTTGTGCGTTTAACTATGTGAAATATTCTGCAGACACAGTGATTCTTCCAGGGAGGACCTCTGTTATTGCCTGAATTTAGTGTATCTTAACTTTCCAACCTGACCTGATTGCAGTAATTCTTCATTTAAATGATAGGGAAACTAAATAGTAAAATTTTTCTAGAATAACGGTAATTTATTTGCTGATCATTTAATTGTTTTATAAGCAATATATAGACTTTAATATCGCACTATTTAAGCATATTTTAACGTTGATATTAGTTGTTAAATTGAAATTAATTTGATGTCCTAAAATTAATTAATTAAAATGAATTGTTTTTCATTTTAATTGCTGAATTATTTAAAACAATAATCACTGATATGCAATTAAATGAATAGTAAACAATAATAAATAGATTCATTTCATCTAATGTTTAGATTTGATACAGCAAAATGCAATCATCTAAAGTTCATTGATCTTAAAGGTGCTAATGAAAGATAGAATAAATATAGAAGATGATCTCAATTAAAAAATTGTCAACTTATTTAAATTTTCTTGTTAATTTACCCGTATAATAATTAACATAACAAAAAAAATATGTGTAATTTTGGGGCCGGTTATTCCCACAAAAACGAGAAAATACCCACATAAATCTGATAATGTTTCGATTAATGTTACAATGTTGATTTTCCATCATTGTATCTTGTTACTTTCAATATTTACAAAATAGAAAAAATCGAATAATGTGCTTGTTTAGCACAGATTTTCATCAAAAGATAGAACACTATGCAAGCCATGCTAGAAATGGAATATTTCTCATCGCATTCTTAACTCTGGTTCTAACGTTCAATGGTCCGTCACAAGTCTTATCGAAATCATCATCATTCACAGGTGTTGAATAAATATTAAAAAAAGAAATGTATTTTCTTGTGAATGAATAGCAAAAAAGTGTGGAAATCATCAACGGTGCACATATGTAACATTATTTAGAATGGGAAAAACTTATAAAGATTTCGCGCGTAGGCCTCCAACATTATGGCGGTTCTTGACCCAGCTTTTGTTTTGAGAACCATTGTAACATTCAAGGTTATTATTATTATAGTATGCAGTTATATATATGTATATAAATGTACATTCAGTTAAAATCATAAAAGTGACATTAAATGCGTTTGTGATGCATTTCTTGTGTTTTACAATAAACAAAATAACAACAAAAAGAAAAAACTGACTTGTGTTTGAGGATTAAAGATAAAGTTGTAAAATATCTCTTCAGCTAATGTTTCGTATTTCCCAATTGAATGATTTCCCCTTAGATTCCAACTAAAATCTAATTGTACACATTTCCCACAATAGGAATTTCCTAATTTAGATTAACATTATTTTTCAATTTTCTATGGAACAGTTTTGTGCCTTGACGTACTATTGAAATCTATTTTGAAAACATCGAAATTCGTATAATTGCAGAAAATGTTGAAAATTATTGACATTATATGGATACGTGCTGGGAAATTCCTTTTAATATAATATTTATCAAATCATTTGGACAATACCTGCCTGATTATTGTTAAATTTAAACCAATGTAAAAAACCCATCCAATTTCAGAATTACCTGATTTATACGTACGCACAACAACTCCATTTGATCGTGTACATAAATAAAATTTATTTAAATACTGATTGAATTTTAAATAGAATTTCAATTAATTCAACTAAAACAAGAATTATATTATGTTAATCCAGGGTTAACTATTTTTAATAATAACACGACTAAAACAAGCCTAGGTCAAGATTTCGATGGAGACGAAATTTTCCATTTTGTATTACAATGAACTTTCTCTAACTGGTCTTGTGTGTGTCCGTTTTTTTTTCTTCTTCCACTACATCTTCTTCTTCTATCCTACTTTTGCTGTTTCCTGTATTGTTAATCTAACAGTTTTGATGACAAATTATTCTTCGTGGAAGTGTAAGATCTTAATATTGTGTAAAAATGTGACACATTGTAACTATGTAGAGAACATAGGGCATTATTGAAAATATTCTAATTTCATGATTGAGTCATATTTGTAACACACACAATCCACCTACGCATAGTGATATAAAAATCGAACGTGATAGCAAAGTCCACTTTAATCTTTTCTAATAGAAAAATCCAGTGCAAATGGGCGATTTGTACTCGAATTTACTTGGGAAATTAACTATTTAACGGTGCCTAAGCGTAATTGTTATCAAAAGTTCGTCATGCATGTATCTCCATCTCAATCTTTATTGTCCTAAACTTGCTTGGTCGTGACAATTATTTATTATTAAGTTGTTTTGAACAATAGTTTGTATTGACAGTTATCTAAAATGGCAGTAAACCTTTAAAAATTGACATAAAATGGCCTCAAAAATCACATATTTTTCCTGGATAAAAACAAGATCAAGATCATAATGTATTTTCCTTCAGTTTGGTATCAATTAACCATACTTTTACTGTCTTAAGATCAAGGCGACCAAAGAAACATAGACGGAGAATAAATACAGTAACACTCGATTACGTGAAAAATTAAATTATCATTAGTTTAGTGCAATAATTCCCTACAAAACAAATTCATATCTATAACAAACGAAGGCCTTTCCAGGCACCCTTGTACGGAATTAATAGATATCCTCATTTTTAACGTCTCTGGACGTCTTGTATTAAACGATCGTCTAATATTGTAAAGCAATATAAAACGTGAAAATATTATGTATTTAACCCGAAAATTACAAGGTAAATTGGTGGCATGTTAATTGAAACTAATAAATTTACATGATAAAATCGTTTCGTATCTTAAATCGTTGTTAAATTAAAATCGTGCAATCTGAGTACCGTGTAAAGTGAAGGAGTGGTTCTATCTAACAAACTTTCCTATAATTTTGATACACCCTAATAAATGCTAATGGTATAAACTGATATTCTTTTAAAAATTCAGGCAATGATTCAGTTGTAACAAAAAAAAATACATTCTGATCTTTGAAGAAACTTTCATCATGTTCCACCACAAGAATTTGGCCATCACATCCTATCTTCACATATTTCTTAATAATAATTATCCAACAAACGTATTCATAAATATTTTCGAGATGACCCGGCAAATTTCGATATAAATTCGTAATTTTTACCTTAATCAACCAACTTTCTCTCAAGATTGCATCAATTTTTAAAATTTTATCGTCTATAAAGTTAGAAACCAATCCGTTTCCGTTTATATATTCCTATGTCATAAGACAAATATTTACAAAGTACGTCAAATACCGTACTATTTTCAAATGAATCATTGTTTTCTACTATTTCTTGACCACCAAAAAAACACAACTGAATGAAATACCGATACATTAGCAAATCTGGTGATAATCAGAAAGAACCGAGATGCTAGGAAACACGTCGATTGCTTAATCTTGCAACAAATGATTTTGCCGAATTTCAGTTACGTCAAAGGAAATCCACAGATGTTTCCTAGACAGAAACGAACAGATAATCAAATACAAATGTAAGAAAAAAAAACAAATTCTCTGACGGTTTACCGGACGGAGATGATGATTGGTATATGTTTTCACTTCTTTCACAAACGAAATATTAATCATTCAACAACTTGACTATCTAATCGATCTTTTTTTGCTTTTACTCTTGCATTTCTTTTATGAAAATTGTAGTTTATGTAGAATTTGTATGGTTATCATTGGAAGCGTGGCAAATTTTCTAAGAACAAAAGCTTGTAAAATATGAATTTGTGGTTGAATTTTAATAAATATCAGGGTAAAATAATTATTTATTTTTGTGGTTGGAACATCACTGTGTCTATATATTTCTTTATTTTATTTTTTTATGGGCTTGTTTTATTAGCGATGCTTGATAATAATCATTTGTTTGAAATGTTCCATAAAAAATGTGGGTTATAGGAGTGTTTGTAATCACATGCGTGTGTGTCTGTGTGTGTGATTTTATTTTGTATGACATTATTGCATCTTGGTGCATTGAAGCAATGCGTGGGGATTCCCGCACACATACTATTTAAGTATCTATTTTGAATCTATAGATATACAATACAGACAATAATATAATAAAAGAGGCACATTCCTGATGCAAGTTCATTAATATTTGTGACTGATTTTTCCTGTCTTACAGTCTACACGTGTCATATCACGTCCTCTTCACGTATCCTGCTTTTAACGCTCTTAAACCATGTACGGTACGCCACTGATGATGATTTTCTTGTCGTTTCACACAAATTCTATTTTAATTTCATTTGTGCAAAAATTTATTAAACATAAAAAAAAGACAATAATTAAAGATAAAGCCAGTCAACTCGCTCACACCTCTTTACAAACAATTGACATTGAGAAATACACTTGCCAATTTATGGAATAATCAGAACGGTACTGGCACTTGTAATAATGTCTATGCCTCCGTCTTTTGCCATAATGGTATAATGTTGAATAATAATGTTGAAGGGTTTGGTTTTTTCGGCTTTTGTTGTTGTTGTTGTTGTTGTATTGTAACACCGCCAACAGACAATAACCATAGGCGGTTGATTATTTCTATATAAATTTAAGAAAAATCATTATTAAAATCTCTACATGCCATGTAATTACAGCAGGATGTGTTTGACGGTTTAAGTTGGCAAATTTACACTTGTTATTTGTAATTAGCAATTTTAAAAAAGTTTAGCGTATTGTTTCTGAAAATAGATGTTAATCGTAAAAGATTTATAAACGCTGAATTGGTAAATTGTATGCAGACATGCATGCATTTATCTGATATAGAAATCTAGTGGTTATTAGGTCATAGATCAATTATTCGTGGAACATTTTAGGTGATTGAATGGTTTTTCCAACTGTATGTGCCTGTATATTAATAAATTCCAAATATCGTGTACTTGAAGACGTTTCAAACACTTCAGTCATGTGAATTTAAAATGTATATTCCGTCTATTTCGATTTAATCATCTTGACTATACATATACGTAATAAAGAGTAGAGTATCTCATTTACTATCGATAAATACTATTATTTCTCTCCATAGAACTCTGATTCTATTATTGCCAGTTTTACTGTGTCAAAGACAAGTCGTAAAATTCAAAATAGCTGCTAATCACAGAAATTATAAACATCGACTGTAAAGTGATAAAAGTGACAATTGTTGGCAGTAAAACTAACATCTGAAGGAACGGTTAGTGGTAGGTGTTCGTAAATATGTAACTTGTTTATTCTATCTCTCTTTCACACACAAAAACATATGTTCTGTCTATGTTATAAAAACATATTTGGTACTATCAATAAATGACCACTCTTCACAAATGCTGAATCATTGTAAAATTATTGATCTTACTGTTTTAAAGTCAAGTCAGTCAAATCAAAATAGACAAAATATAATTTGTTTTTTTTTTGGAAAAATTGATAATTGTCATAAAGGTCAATGTTGGGATTTAGCCCAGATTTAGACATAATGTAGGTGTTTGATAGTCTACAAGAATAGATTTGCAAAAAGAATATTGGTTTTTTTTCGAAATTGATTGATCGAAACAATTTCCTGTTAATAAGCAGGAAATACAAAATTTCTGTTCTAATTTTGATCATCTACAAATTAATCATTAAATAAATTGAAACAAATCAACCGTATTTTTATAACAAATAGAAATAAAACATTAGAAATACACAACTTCCGTTATAAACTAAAATTAACACCTGTTTTCATAGTTTAACGTATTTTATTGTTTACACCTACATTCGTTTTATTTAATAACAAATGTAATAACAAATTTGTAAAGAATGAGAAATATGTGGAGATTTTTTAATGGTTTGCAATTTTTTTTTATATTTTCAGGAATTCCCATCGGTTGCACTACACTAATCATTCCAAGAAGGTGAGTTATAATTTTACCATTTTCTCAAGCTATTTTGATAAGATTTTTTGTGGCTCATCATAGAAATCAACATAAAAATAATAGAATAGTGAAGGATTGTCCAATAACTGTAATTATGATTCGTTTTAATGTTTTTCGTGTGTTCGAATTTAATCCGCCGCCTCTGTTACAAATCAATTCTGTAATAAATTCGCGTTCAAGTGGGTTATAATTTATAAATCAAACAATTTGTGTTCAGCTGGTAGTCACACACAATATTTTAATGAGCATGCAAATATATGGATTAAATCGCAAGGTGTAAACGTGCCTTTCTCTTTCGCTTGGCATAATTTATCTAGCGTGTCTCAATTCATGAATGAAAACTCTACGCGCACACTATCAATGAATATACACAACACATTTATACCTATACATATATGTATTATAAACACATACACATATAGACAAGCTCAAGAAGGCGTAGCAAATGTTCATCGCCTACATACTGAAATTTCCGGTATATCCTCGGTAATGATGATGGTGACGCTGGTGGTGGCGATAATGCAGAAATAGCAACAACATTGAATACCAAATATCCGACAAATCAGCAGACAATTGAGTGTTAAATTACTAAATAAAACAACGGATCCTAAACCACAATCTGATGATGATCTAGTCGTGTTTTACAAAATTCCTAAATGTGTTTTGTATGTTAAAATGCCGACAACAATTCGGCGGGTTCTGATCAATCGAAGAACACTTGTGTTGTTTTTTTCTATATGTGAGGTATTTTGTTTTAAAAAAAAAGTCCATTGCAAGCGTCAGGTCCCTGCCTGGGTGCAAATTCTCCTGTTGAATTGGCCGGTTGGCGCTTGAATTCCTTTCCAGTCTAGGCTTCCTCTTTATAAAACACAATGGGGCGCTCACTCTACCGCTATTATATTCTCTCACAGATCAAGATTGACCGACATTTCGTTTTTATTATTATGCAGTCTCAGTTAGATGGAATTTTTGTGCAATTTACCGGTCAAATGCAACTTTAACTATGAATTTCCGGATTTTATGAAATTACGATTCAGTAGTAAAACTGGTTATTAACGGTAGATATATTTGCAAATGCAAATGTTAAATTTGAATAATAAAATTGTATGAAAAAAAAATGTTCATTTTATAGATAAATAAAGCGTACATTAATTTGTTAATTATTTTAACAGGTGATAAATTTTAGAAAACATGCAATTAATTGATTAATTTACGAAAGTATAAATGTAGAAAAAAAATCGTTTATTGTCATTTAGCATATGTATGTAAATCAACTTACTTTTAACAATAGAACATTGTTTAAATGATTGAAATATTTGTATTTGTTTATACATTGTTATACCACTAATCATCGAAGTTATTTTCAAAATCACCAATAAATTTTGCATGATCATTGCTGTGTAATATTCGAACTATACAGATGTTTATCATGGGTCTTATACACTAGATACTACTACTACTACTACAACTACTACCACTAAATTATTAATTTTCGTCAGAATGGAGTTTAGAAAAGGTGTAATCATTTTATTTGGAAAAACAAAGAGACTCCTTTTCGACCATCGAGAATACTGACACGTAATAGCCATTAGAGTTTCATTTTATTATTGCTATTCATCATCAACTTGGTCACTTGGTTGTTGCTGTTATCCTCATCAAAAACAGGCGGTCCTTTTAACATCGTCAACCCTCAAACACAAACGAACAATTTCGTAACAAAATACACTTTTCGTTTTCTTCATTTTTTTAAAATAGTTTTTTTATTTGAATTTTAATAATATAAATATGGCGAGAACGGTCTCTACATTGCGTTGACCCCCATAAATAACGACCAGTAGGCAGGAGACTTTGTTGTTATAAAAACCTTGGGAAATGGTGTTTACATCAGATACAAAAGATAAGAAGAATTTGGGACTAGTCAACTTATTATTAACATGTTCACATTCCAACCAACATTCTCATTGTATAATAACGTATAACGTGAGTGCATCTACAGGATAATAACTGCGGAAATACCATGTTGTCGTTTTGTTTTGTTTGTTTTTTTGTTTTTTATTATTGGTGTATATGTTTGTCTGAAAAATCAACAAAATCTATACAACACATACGTATTGAAATCTATCAAAGAAAGACCGCCGCCGAATTCGATTCCCATTTATACCATCCCGAAAAACCATAGAGATCTTAAATAACGATAAAAACTCGCCACCGCAATAATATACGAGCATTAAATAACAAAAGGCGATATTGACTGACTCACACACACACATACAAAAACATTTTAATACACATTATAACCAGGTACAGAGGCGGACTTGTATTATAATACTAACAAAATGATCACCATCTTGTAGATTATGCAAATTTTGTCGGAGGACACACCGACTAAAATAGGTCAATATGTAACATACAAAATCGGCTTTAAAGACATCAGTTTAACATTGTCCTGTAAAATACTAAAACACTTGAATTTTTGTGTTCTAATCGAACATCTGATGTGGGTGGTGAATGATTGCAAAAATTCAAAAATATCTTATTTTGAAATACCAAAATTGATTACTTGCAAACTTAAATTAGATACAGGCGGAATTATGGAAAACTTTCAGATATTCGTGAAGGCGAGTCTATACATTTTCTAAACTCAACATCCCTATGCGAATTTCCAATGAATCATCAATTTCCTTTATCTAACGTTTTACCTGGAATTATGCATAGATTTAAAAAAATAAAACAACAAATTGGATTTTTTTCGCAAAATCCACTTGTTTACATGTTATCTTTTGCCAAAATGTTTGGTATTTGTTTACGATAACTTTCCATTTCATTATAATGCATTTCTTTAATAATTTTAACGGTAAGCACCTGAAACCGATTCAGTTCAATTAATTTTTGTTTTCATCATGATTCATCGACAATCATCGCAACATTACTCAAAAATTTGTTGTAACACGAAAAAACAAAACAACGTATTCAATTGTTTTGTATCCGTAATAATACGCAATGACAATTAAATATGATTAATTAATTTAAAAAAAAAATTGTTCATATATCTTCAACAGTATACCTCCCAGTTTAGTTCAACATAAATAACAACAAAGTTTCGATCAATAATTGCATTAAAAATTCATTAATAATTGACAACATTCTCTAATAACAAAGGTATATACATACCCTGTAGTTTATGTAATTGTTAATTGATTATAACAAGTTAATTTTATCGTTTTTTATGTTGTTTTGGTAAAAACATTGTCTGTTCATTCTTCGATCCTGTTTGCAACATTCATTGAAAGGCATTTAAATTGATTTGAACGCTGTTAACGTATCGTACATGAATATAAAAACAGAAATTTCAAAGAAGACACGCAGTCAAAAGTTTTTGACAAATCACCACATGTCTCAGCAAATTGTAATTTTTTTTCATATATTGCATATTTGTCTGACATTAATAACAACAATATCTTGCAATACTTTAAATGATGTGGAATCTGTATCTATATAAAACAGATGACAGTGGCCATTTTCCGATTAGTGGTTTTTGGAATGTGAAAAACAACAGTGAAATTTTCCAAATGAAATTTTAATCGAATTAAACAACTTTATAGAAATTTATGGAAGTTTTTGACGACTAATTCAGTCTTCAAGACAAATCATTTCATTTAAATTGAACCATTCTTCTCTATGTTGGAATTACGACAATTAACATAATGGCGCAATTGTCATGTAACCCCATAAAAAAAAGACTAATAAATAGAGTTGTAGTCTCTGTATTCTTATTATTATTATTATTTGCAGACATTTACTTTCATCTAGCTGGTTCTTGGTTTAATCTACGAAATTTTTACAGATTTATGCTATTTTTGTACGACTTAAATTAAGTTGCTCAGTCATTTTAACTAAAATCCTGTCTAAAGCGACCACAACATTGGATTGGATTTTTTTGGATAGTGACTTCTACATATATAGAATACCGCTATGATTATTACAGCAAATTGAGACTTTACAAATATTTTCTGTTATTTAAACATCCTATTCGAAAATTACGCAGTGTTTCAAGGTCGATTGTAATTCATATAGAAAGTTGAAATTTTACAGATTTTGAAGTACTATTTACCTTTATTAACTATTATGTTCTGTTGTAATTATGTTACCTTGAACATACGAGTCGTATACATCCTTGGCAATGGTATTGTTCCAGTTTCATTGAATTTTCTTTGATTTGCAAAATTTCAATCATTGACAGACTTTTAGAAATTTCTCCCGGATATTTATGAAAAAACAAAAACAAAAAACGGTATTTCGACCAACAAATTACTATGCATCGTTTTTTTAACCATTTTTATTAATGATTCTGTTATGG
This sequence comes from Meloe dianella, assembly GCA_028455855.1. Taxonomy (NCBI): domain Eukaryota; kingdom Metazoa; phylum Arthropoda; class Insecta; order Coleoptera; family Meloidae; genus Meloe; species Meloe dianella. The sequence goes on along the minus strand of JAPTHL010000008.1, from coordinate 4,974,352 downwards.
GCTATTCAAAATTTGTTTGTCATCATTTTCCAATGATTTAGTTGTATTTTAACCACTAGGACATAGTACAAACCGTGTTTCTCTATCGATTATATAAAATAAAAGAAAACTAAATTCTCTCTCTTCAATTAAACAATGTTTTGCAAGGTCAACCATATTACAACAAAATGAATCATTATCCGTTTATTTATTAACAATAATGTCTAAATAATGATAGAGAAAACACCTGGATATTGATTTTTTTTTTATTGTTATTATTTGAAATTAAATAAAACTGAAAACAACAAATCAAAAGTAATTCCCTGGGTTTTTCGTAACTGTTTACTATATTTCAAAACATGTATAAACTTGTCATCGGATTAAAATTTTAGGTACTATACTAGAGAGAAATTTATGTCTTTATTACTACTTAAAGAGTTAAAAAGAGTAATAGCTTAAGTCATTGTCGGTAGATCATTTGTATAATTTGTAAAGAATCACAATTTGACCATCCATATAACTAGAATACCTACCCGAAAAAGTTTTATGGCCTCTATTTGGAAACTTCTGAATTTGAACATTTGCAAATTCCTCATTTTTAAAAATTTATTTATTGAACAGGAACAAAAAAAAGTATTACATCAAAGTCTTATGTCATGAAAGATTAATGTATGCTGCATAGTTTTTTATTTGTTATTATTTATTATTATTTTTTCATTATAATTAATTGTTTTCTTGTTTATGTACAAGTCGACAATGTCAAAGCTTATTTGCAGATGAGATCTAAGTAGTTCAAAGTTATTTTCAGTTACCCTGGTAGAAATATAATTTATATAAACAATACGATTATTGTAAATATCTGTTAAAATTTAATTATAAAAATATCAATATTTACAATAATCGTATTGTTTATATAATTTCCGGGTTATATATATATATATATATATATATATATATATATATATATATATATATATAAGCATAATAATTGTTGCTATTCTAATCTATGACTCTTAGTTGAATCGTTTTTTATCCAAGTGCAATCAATTTTGTTTGATTATCATGTTCATGAAGAAGATTACACACGACCTTCAATTTAAACAACAATTTTTAATTATTATTAACAATATCATTATTTATATTTTCTTAGCCTAATTTTAAAGATTCGTTAACTATTGCTATAATCGAGATGGAAAGATTTGTGAAAAAGTTGCCAATTCTTCGGATTTCTCTCTACGGATTGTTGTTTGTTTGTTTGTTTTTTTATACGAAACAGAAGTTTGTGGTCAAAATTTGTCGAAAAGTTTGACGTCATTAAAAAAAAACGTATCGTATTAGAAGAAATCTGTTGTGCAACGTTGTGCACCTCAAAGGGATTCTGTACCTAACAACATAGGCAGTAGTAACGGCGACTAATTTTTATTATTTATTATTAACAATTTTTTTTTATTAACGTAACTACTAATGATAAAACATCAACAACCAGTTCATCTTACAATATGACGTTATATTTATCGTAATATTTGAACAATTAAATAAAATAATTTAGAAATTGTAATTTGATATTGTTTTAAAAAAACAAAACAACAATATTGTCTGGGTTATGTAAACGTACATTAATATATACAGGCTGATTTATCATTTTTCAACAAACATTAATGGTTGTCTCTAACAATAATAATTAATACTAGATAGATAGCATTTAAGTATAATTTGGAGAGTATTTAATTATTAAAAGGTAAATTTTGGCACGTGTTGTAAACGTTCAATTTTGTTATCCAGAAATTTTATACATAAATAAATAAATTTGATAATCTATGGATTTTTTAATTTAAAAGAAAAACGAAAAGAAAATTATGAAAACTGCAAGGTCATTTGTTAAAGCACGCTATTGAATGGATTGATGTTCGATTTTCTTCAGGTTCAGTCTATAAATCTAATGGGTTAGGTCTAGACTTGTATATTTTAATCTTATTCGTTTATTATTTTTAATTGTTTGTTTAATTTCTGTTCTTTTGATGATGATGATGATGATGATTATTAGAAAAATATCAACGTTTCATTAGAGTGACTTACGCAAGTAGTTGTTAAAGTTGTTTAGTATAATGTCAAGGTCAATGTAATCTTTCATATATTTCTATATAAATTAGAAATTTGATTTTATATATATATATATATATATATATATATATATATATATATATATATATATATGTTCAATGTGTGAGTGTAATGATGCGTAGGTGTATGTCTATTATTAAGCAATAGTGCATTTAATATGTTTGTGTGTCGTGGTGGTGCAATCATAAAATGACGGGCGTTTCGGTATTTAATGACGATAGTTGGAGAATCCGTCAATACCCGGAAATCATGTAATATTGCACTGATATAAATATTCACCAAACTGTTATCAGTCGCTTGATGATGATGATGATGAAGCAAAAGACTTACAAATAATTGAGTGGGGGCATATACGCTTACTACTATTATGAATGAACAAGGAGGAGTTACATGGGGCACACCCTCTTAGAATAAATAGTTCGGCAGTTAACGCGTTGACCACAACCAGAACCTGGTGTTAAACTCTGACAGACGTTTAGATAGACAGACGATCGACTGAGAGCAGACAACGACGTTTTCTCTCTCAATTCGAAATTTATTAACAATTTAAATTTTAACATTTATATAAAACACCTGATTTTATTCGATTAATTGTGACAACATCTTTATAAAAGATAACCATTGTGTTAAACTGTGATTATCGTGTGTAGTGATAAAAATTTGTGTTTAGTACCTTTTATTTTAATTATTTGACAAAGCTAAATTAGAAAAAAAAACAAAAAAGATATGGATAAGTGTATTACTGCAGAAGGGCATATAATCGGTATGCTTGATCGTGATCAAAGGACCGCTAAATTACGATATTTACCTTTCGATAATCATTTGGTAAATTTATCATCATTATCACCAACATCACCATCATTAGCGAATTTAACTTGCCATCAACAAAACACAGTACACCACCAAACTGTCACGAATATTAACAGGGTGATTAGTCATAGAAATATTCCAGGAAGAACGAGTCCACATTCCTCATGTAAAACTAGGAAAAATCAACTATTATGGAAGAGTTTATTTAGTAAGTTCACTAGATAATAGACTACATTAGATACAAATAATAAATAAAACTAAATGGAAAAATGGTTTGAACCATCGGATTGATATGCATAACGGATAGGCGGAGCGCGATCAACAGGTGGGGCCAATGGTAGTCCTACTGGCCACGATCAAAACGTGTTGTATCCAAACAATTTCAATAATCGTTTAAAGCCCTATCATTATCATCATCATCATCATCATCATCATTTTATTTGGCACACAACAATGAATCAACTGGGAAATCGTTGTTTCAAATCAATAATTTTGTATGCCAATTAACTTTTATAAACTAGAAGAACTGTAGTTTTTTTTATGTTTGTTTTATCTACCAGTCGTTATTACCACAATCATCATCACGTACAAGAAGTATAATTAATTTGAATTGTCCACGATTTTTCGCCACCTTACGTCAACATCGTTACAGTTATTAATGATGACAGAAAACATCATAAAATGTTAATAAAGACGACAATTTATATTGTACTTCTATCTATATCTATTTCTGTTAATCTTTTGTATAAAATACACACACAGACACACACAAATGCATACATATAGAATCTTTAAACATACACCTGTGCAATTACGCGGTTTTTCTCTGCTCATTTTATGCAATTTTACAAAAATGCAGTAAATGATACATTAACGTTAAATAACAACCAATTATTAGATATTATCGCTCTTATAACAAGTAACAAGTAATTCTTGTACATTTTCTATTTACTATCTGATAAATAAAAATCTTACATCTATATTTTATGTTTAGAGTAATAATAATAATAATAACAACAACAACATTGATAAAAAATAGTGGGCAAATGAAGGTTTCGTTTTGATCTAATTTCAAAAAATTTCGGCAAAGATGTTGTCCTTGCTGTCCGGTCTGACCAGCACGAGGTCATCTTCAGGTCGCGTTTTATAAAAATTAGTTTTCTCACGCTCTGGCGCCCTTCCTTATTTTATCAAACAACAATAAGAGAATATGTATAAAATCATTGAACTCCATTAATTTCCATTTGTTTTTTTCTAGGATTAGAGCACATCTTTCTATTCATATTCTACGTAAATTTCATCACATTTCCTACTATTATATCAGCACCAATTAGAAATACTGATAAAATAATGCCACGTAGTGATGAAACACCGATTTGGATAAATCCATGTGGAGCACCGCCACCAACGACTGTTGATGATGGAGAAGCTGTACCATTAACTGAATTAATTTCACAAATTGTAAATCAAGCCAATATTGCCATTTCACAAGCGAAAGCCTTCGCTTCAAAATTCGTAAGTATTTTACAACTTAATTAATTAATTAATTAATTAATTATTAAATTTAACAACATTTTCCGGGCTAGTAATTATTTTTTTAATGTCTAATTAAAAAAATAACAACAGTATAACGATGACTTATAATTTTGTAGCTTTCTTACTGGGGCGCTTTAATGTTTCAGACGGTCAGTTTAGCAAAACCTTCTCTTGATGTCCTTAACAATAGGAAATATCGAGTAATTTTCAATATTACAAATGACGTGAGTAGTTTGCCTTAATATTTTTTTTATGTCATCATCGCTTGTGGATTTTGTTCTTAACAAAAATTAAAAAGTGTGTAAATTTGTTATTTGTTAAAAATATGCTTTCTACATAATTTTTGGTGATAGTACGGTTTTTTCATCCTTTGTTTGATTATTACCTATTGCTTTATCACATTGTCCTTTTAATTTTCTTCAATTAATTGAATGTAATATCTAATGGAACATACTATTCCTTTGATAAAACAATCTCGCCACCTGTTTGTTGAACATGCAACAATTTGCGTGGTTGTGGTGCTGATGGGTTGAAATTTCATACCAACATTATAACATAATCCCATATGTATATGTCTGTTGTATTTGATGATAACACAAACTCTTTAGACTTTAGAATGAGAGTACGACCTTGTCGGTGTCTCGTTTGTCAGACGGCTTGTCGCCTTCTTCATTACAAGCGATTTTTGTGGGTGCCGAGATTTTCGTTCAAATGATTTAATTATTAATTAATTTAATAAAAAAGGACTCTCTTTTTTTTCATTAATTGATTATTAAATAATGATGATGGATAATAGTAATATCCAACAATGTTGTTGATGATGTAGAGAAGGAAAACGGACACACGATTTTACCGGATGTGACAAAGACACAAGTTATTTGTATCCGATAGAAAAAGACAGTTAATGGTCCCAAAAGACCATGTTTATGAGTGAGACGAAAAATATGATACTGTGTAATCAGACATCAACGGACGGCATAATATAATACGACATTTGTATACTAATTACGTTTTGTAGTAATATAAAGTTAATAAATAAGTTAGGGTCCAGTTTAATCATTGGATCTTAGCAACGGACATTGTAATTTTTTAAAGATGTCATTGAATAACAAATACGAGAAACGTGTCTTAAAATTAATCATTTTTTTTAAATGAAATAAACGCGAAGAGAAAGAAAATGTATTTATACGAATTTTCTTTTCGTTAAATTCGTATTCAAAATGTTGACAATTAAATACTAACCGAACATGGACAATCAATTGTGACTATTCCATAAATGACAAACTTAAACAGGAACCCATACTAATTGACAAACAATACTTTAAATAGCGAAATAAGGGTGTTTATTAGAAAATTTGTGTCTATTAAAAGCGAAAATTTCGACGAATTAATAACGAAATTGATGATGCATGTGGTACTGAAAACATTTACAATTTGGTTTCGTGGAATTCCTTTATAATTCAAACAAATCATTGTTGTTAATCAACAATTAAAATTAATATAAATTATCATTGTTACAGGCACAGAAAAGTTTCAGTATGGAACCAGAAAAATTACAAGATTATTGGAAAAATGTCCGATACGAATGGTTGCCCGGTTTAAATGAAATACCAAAAGAATTGGGCCAACAACTTGACGATGGCAATTTCCAAAATCTAAAGGTAGCATTTTTTTATCAATTACCCTAAATCGTTTATTTGAATATTCGAATCAATTACAGGTAAACGAAACATTATTAAATGTTTATCAATATTTACAAAAGATCGCGGTCGGTGTGGAACAAATCGTTTGGGATGAAGAAGAACAAAAAGGTGAATTCGAATCCGAATTCAAACAAATTGAAGGCAATTTAAGGAATTTATTATGTGAAATACAAACAGCAATTTATGAATTACGTTTAAAACCAAAAGATGATGTTAATCGTAATATAATGCCAGATAATTTACGTGAAATGGATAAAACTGGTACAAATATGAGAAATTGGTTAATTTACCGTGATTATATGAATGCTGTTGAATATATAATTCAAGTATTTAAATATTTTCAAAATCAAACGAGAGCTTGATTTTGTAATTCTCAAGAAAATGTGTGTTCGTGCGTGTGTGTGTGTGTGTAGATTCATTAACTATTTCATCATTTAAAACATGTTCATTGTTTCATTATTATTATTATTATTATTATTTATTTTAAACTAGTTGTAACAATGTTTATTTAACTTATTTTTTTTTTAATTGTAGTCTAATTTATTATGTATTTATTTGATAAGAATTGGGAATGCACATATTCTTCTAATTTATAATAATTATTCAAGAAAGTATTACTATTATAAATATAATTTTTTATAAAAAAAATGACTGTATGATTAATAAAAATCGTATTACTCTAATTTTTGAAAGGACAGTGGCGGATTGTTTGTTTTTATTTTTGTGTAAATTGTTTTGATAAGACGATCAGTCACATTACCTGTTACGAACCCACTGTCCTTCCCAGTGTATAATTATTGTTACGACTGTGATAAAAAAATATAGTTTTTTTTTGTTTTCTCCGATGTTTGATTTTCATTTTCCTTCTCCTCGTGTATTTTTTTTCCTCTTTCGGTGTTGTGTATTGATTGAACCGAACCGTAAAGCTAATGATTAAATCAAACATTGTCTTCCTGAGAGGTCAAGTTCTTTACCATCATCATCATCATCATGATGATCATTAACCGCGTTTCACGTCATTTCCGACAGAATCCTACTACAAATATTGACATGAATCTCCAAATTTCTATATACACATACCGAAAAAAAAATTGAAGAATCAAATAAATTCAACAACAATAGGAATGAACAATATTTATATGTTGTTGCGAAATATATATTTTTTATTAGTTATTGAACCTATAAACCTGTTGTGGCCGATATTTCTCTATTAATAAGCCATTGAGTCGAGCTCGTGGAATGTATCACGTTTGTTTTATACGAAAAATTTCGTATTCAATTTATAAACAGCCTTGAATATGTCAAGGTGAATGAAACCATCAATTTGTCAAATTTTTGGTATAACTGACCTGCCACAAGTTTTATCTAAATAATTACTCTCTTATCAAACGTTAATAGCTTAATTGATAAGATGTCGAAATTATCTCATTAATAGTTAAAGAAAAAATAGAAACAAAGCCAACGATACATTGTTGACATTTAGTTGACGGTGAATTTAGTTACTTTTGTAATCACTGTTCAATCTACATTACAAAATCATCGTAACAATCTGAAAATGATTTTCAAGTGTCTTATTTATAATCAACACGATATAAACAAACAGAATTTAATTAAATTTGAAAATGATGAGATCTTAATATTTTTGTAATATTGTGAAATTTTATTGTGAAACAGCAGTTATGTTTTTCTTTATCTGTGATATCATCGTCCGCAAATATCGGAAGTAACCCAAATAGTTATTTCATGATTTCGTTAAAAATGTCAAAATATATCGAACGTTAACCCCAATATTAAAAAGTTAACCAACAGCAACAACTGTTTAACGTTAACCTTATGATTAACGTTTTAGAATGAGAACAGTTTAATTAACCTAATTATAGAATGTATTAATTCTGTTACGTTAACGCTAACGTTAATTGCATTACTGTTTGTTCGGTAATTCACGTATACGTTTCTAATGCGGAAGCCCGTACAGATGCCGATGTAAGTAAGTCGGGGCCCCATCTTGCTTATGGATGAATCTGGTTGACCTTTCTTCAATATAAAATTTACGAATAAAATTGGTAACATTAACTAAAAGAATAACCGTGTTCCATTAATGTCATTATCAGGGTTACACTTATCGGCAAGTCGCCTTTTAAAATATCCATCTGTGTATATACACACACACTCACACACACACACACACACACACACTCATCTATATGAGAAATTAACAATAAACACACATATACATTGATGAGTGATGTGGGCCGGACCAATGCCAAGGTGATCTGTCATTGCCCCAATATACATATAGTCATTCTGCGAACAGACAATGTTGTTCCCACGAACTTGTTGCTTATTCCATGGAATTGTTGGCTTATTCCCATCAAGGTGCAAGCCTCTTTTCTATCAGGTTTTATACTGCGTTTTTCTTTTCAATAATTAATTTGTCTATTTTTATAAACAATTTCAATAAATATTTATAAATTATATAAAACAACAACAAAGTCCTGATTATATACTGTTAATTATTGTTATTATCTATGATGATGATGATGATGATGATGATGATGATGGTAGTAGTAGTGTTGTTGTGTAAAGGGAAAGGCGGAATATACAAATACGGCGACCTTCATAGAATTGGGGAATAGATTCGTAGAAAATTCAAACGAATGGAATTCCACATACATAAGTTGATGACGAATACTTTTACTTAACATGGCCCACATTCCAATAGAAATTCAATCTAAATTTATAATAATTTAGTGGCGCCTTTTTGTATAAATTTACCAATAAAGAAATCGTATTGAATTACATAAAAAAAAACACACATTTAACAACTTTTATCTAGTTGATTTAACTTCATCATTGTTGTTTTCGATTAAACACAGCATGTTCATCTTCTAATCTTATTGTTTAAATAGCATTTGTAATGAAACTGTATCATCACTATTATCTCATTTGTATGGTTTTAATTATGAACAACAATGATACACGTAGATGATGCTTATAATCAGTATATACGAAATTTCTCATCTTAATTATAGAGTGGATTACTCATAACACAGGTATCGAGTAATCCTATCCTAAAGTTTAACAATTAAGTGTTTTTAACAACAAAAAAAAATTATACTGTAACGGTTAGCCATATTAGTCATTTTATAATGATGATGAAAATTTTTTATTTTACTTTTTTTTTATATTCAACCTTTTTAATTTACATCTAGGCCTACCTACAAATAAAAAAAAATTGCAAATCACTGTTGTCCTCAAAAGTCAACCGCCTTTAAACACGAAATCATATTTGTTAAACATGTTAAATTATGATCTTTGGTAGATATAACCGGGTATTATAATAATTTGCAAAAAAAAATATATATATGTGTATAGTTTTCGGAAATTTTTATAATTAGATCTAATTCAAGATCAACAACCGCGGTCGACTTAATGAATAATCAATAAAAAATGTTTGAAGCTATGATGTTAAATTTAAAGATTTTCACAGAGCTGTTTCTGTTTATTTCAACATATACAGAGTGTTCCAACTGAAAAGATACATTTGTGTTACCTATTGGGCGAATTGTAGACAGTTTAGGGGACACCTTATGTAGTACAGTTTGGTAGATAAGTTTCTTGGGCGCAATCATTGGTAACCCTCAGATCCGACATCTATTTAATCGGCTATTAGACCAGTGGTGTATGGGGATAGGTTGCACAAATCATACCGTTGCCGCATTTGTCCTTGTTTATTTCATATAAAACGATTTTTAATACAATTTTTCCACTTTCACGATTTAAGATTCCCGACTTAATAATTAGTGAGTCACTTCCTTCCATATTTAAATTATCAAATACTATTCATTAAAATAATTAAACAATGTTTTAATGATGATTAGCTAAGGTTAGAACAAAATTTGCATTCATCAACTTTTGAAAATTGGCACATTCTTAATCTGTCTGACATTCAAAACAAAACAAAAAAAGAAAAAGAAAAAGACTTCATCAACAAATAACTGATAGTTATCAACATCATCAATAGTAATTACTTCATGATTGTTAACGATTAATCAACATACTTTCAGAAATATTTTATACTCGAGTTGTTTTTGTTTTTGGAAATAAAAAAACAAATCGAATAGGAAGGAAAAAAGAATGAAAAATAACGAAAAGATGTCAAAGGGAGATATCTTAAAACTAACAAATGTTAAATGCAAATAACATACGAAACGAACAGAGCCTTATACACTATAGTCTAAATTTTTTATTGCATGTTAACATCAGAAACTACTTTACAAAAAACGAAGAACAAGGATTTTACCTGTCGCCGGTATTTATATCGTGAAACTAAAGATGACTCCTGTTGATGGTCGAGAAATAAAGGAGAACAGAATGAATTTCGACTTTTAAATAGTAAATATATTCTACACTTTATCATCTATTATCTTTTAACATACGATTGATAAATAGAAGATTTTAAATGTTGTTTTACACTTGTAACAGTTCCTATGGACAAACCGAAATTATTGTGAATGTAGTATCAATTTATCCAGAATCCAGATAATGCACAGTCGTTGTGATGAAAATCAATATAAATCCAACTGAGACCGCATAGTTGGACAGGTGGGAAAAACAAATAGTGGCGAGAACAAGTGCAGTCAAAGACTACAATTATGCAGGTTCTATGCGATTGTAAAAATATACCGCATATCTCTTTGTCGTTCCTTTTTATTTTCTTTAGTTTTTTTGTCAAGTTTTCATAAATACAAGTATGAACATGACGGGATTTACCTGAAAATCACACAATCCGAATAATTTACAACATCTATAGTAATAATTTTGTATCCATTGATTATTGTTGTGTTGTGTTAGAATCGCAAGTAATTTAGGTGTTTTGATGATCGTTTTCAATAAACAATCAATTTTGAATGTGATTGATTGTTATTGAATAATAAAAAAGCAAAATCTATAAAATCAAATTGTGGCTTAACATATATTTTGTTTCTTTCCACACTACTATCTTATTCTCTTTCTTGTCCAACAAACCAGTTTGTTGTTATTGTATAGCAAACAACAGAAATAATCTGCCTTTTCTTCACATAAAAATAATCTTCTCTATATAGTCCCGGAGTTGAGTGAGGATCGTCTTCTCCTCCTGTCTTTATCACTCAATCTCCAAAGACATAAATCACTATCGAAATCGTCCATAATGTGTTTAAATATCCTTATAAAGAAGCCGACAAAAATATAGCATTTCGCATTCTATTGAGGGATTTTCAATGCTATAAAGTCAATTAGACCCTGAATACCAATGAAGGTAGGTGGCGAACTAACTGTAAATCATGTCTGTATTTCCATTAACTTTGTTTCGACAACTCTCGCCCATGCCGGGACAGGACACACATCTCAAAAACATATATACGTATGCATTTAATAAATAAATTGAAATTTTAATATGGTACAACCCATTCTTATTTAAAAAATAAAATAATTGATGGTAATAAATTGTAATTAAATTAACTGTTCAATAAATTTTTTAACGAAACATATAACTTATTTTTCTGGCATATCAAAATGTTTATCTGACCTACAAATTGGCAAACTTTTGCTCCGGAAATACCAATTGCACTTATGAGAAATTGTCTTGTTAGTGATTGCGGTTTACCTTCAATTTAACACAAGTGATTACAGAAAATATGTGTTGTTTTTTTTCGCCTAATTTTTAAAATACACTAATCCCAAAATATAATTCTTGTAATTGATGGGGAAGACCCAAGCAAAACATTTTGAAAGGCTAAAGTCATACAAACAAAATGTTAAGAAAAGCTTGACTAAAAGATCTATTGTGTGATAGTAGCGCTGGCGTCTCTTTGCTTTCAAAATAATAGGACCACGTATGTGAATTGGTCTATACAAGAGGTGAAATATTTACTACTTTGAATTGTTCACCAATACATGTCGAGCATTTCCTGACATCTCAATTCATTGATTCAAGAAATTCTGTTCTGTCCATTGAGAGAATAGGTGTTGGAGACGGCGGCTCAAGTCTCCCTCTCTCTTTCTTTTTTATTTTGTCCCATTCATCGATTCACCTACCGCGTGTAGGAACTTATCTTTTTGCACCCTTAAAAGCAGGTATATAGTTAAAAATTGTTTATATCGCCACAACCAACACCAACACCACCACCTCCTTCATTGCCATTTGTACCACCTTCAACAACATAAATCTACTTGTCACAAGTGCATCTATAACTGACTAGTGAAAAGAAAGTAAGTCTTTTGGGACAATGGTTTTGTATTGCCTTTGAGTAAATATTTGCCGATTGCTGTAAAACTGATTTGGAACGGTGATTTACAACTAGTGCTGAATCACTATATTCCTCACCCCCACCATAACTACCACCAACAGGTATACAGTATTAGCTTGGTATATTATGTGAGATTGCTATTCTTTGGTCCATACATATTCCATCAACCATATAGTTAAAAAGAAGAATAAACGATGGGAGGTCCGGTTTGGCATGTTGTTGAACAATCGCAACGCCGCCGCGGCATAGAATTTATGGAGTAGGGGCGGTCGCCGCCGCCCCGTCACCGGTCAGCGGTGAGCATCCTGATAATCACCTCTGACACCTACCAGGCTGTGACTAAGGACGGTGTCGAGTTCATATGCATGCATGAAACTGCGAACGATTTATTATGATAAAGCGACTACATTCGCGGTCACGTACCAAACGTCTAATGTGAAGAGAGCAATGTATGTTATGAATATGGAGAAATGACGGAAACGAATTGTGTGTTTCTAAAACAATTATGCTAATGTTGGCCGATGGACACTGCACAAGAAGATTTGCATTTCATGAGAAACTAAATAATAAGACAATACAGAAGAAAAAAAGATGTTGTCCAACTCGCTAGCAAGCAACAAATTAAAGTTTTATTGTGAAACGTTTGTTTAATATTTTATATTATCTACGGTCAGCATAACATGTCAGAAACGTTTTTGACAATTGACTATCCAAATACCACCCAGTCATGCATCAATTTCTGTATCGGCATTGACTAAAAAAGCTATATTTCACGCTTTATTGGCAACTGTCAAGTTTCCGGAATGTGCAAACGTCGCCTATGGGTGATTGAGCCATCATCGACGACGGCGGGGGCCCGTTTCGTTAACGAGGTGTGGAGGCTCTCTCCTCATCATCTCGTTCTACATACAAACACAACAGTCGCACACACATATATGCGATAGGCGTCGGCGAATCAAAGCCACCGGACCACCCGGAGTAAAGGTTGACAAGGGACGGCTGGATAACGAAGTGGCAGTCACGGTGGTTCCCATCTTGGGCGCTCCACACATATCTACATATATACATTCACACTAACTTTCTGTACACTTCTCAGGTTTCCGGTGCAGGTAGTCCAATGTGTGTTCGTTCACATAGCATCTCCAACAAAACACTTTACGAACTAGCAAATGACAACTAGCCGGCGCCGTATCACTCTTCACCATCGGAGGTGTGAGCCGTGGAATGTAACAGAGGATGTGTTAATATTTCACTCGTTTAGTTAGGTGGTGGTTGTATGGCGGTATTTTGTATCCACAAAACGCCCCAAACTCACAAATCAACAGTGGACAGCACGATATTAGTGATATAATGGTTGGTACAGAGTTTAAGGCGCCGGAAACTATAATAAAGACGTGGGAATTGAACAATAATCATGTTAAGTTAGAAAGAAAATTTATTATTTATGAGATGTCGAAAATTTACAAAAATTTACAAGTAAATTCAACACATTCAAAGATTGAGCGATTTCCGGTAAACAAATATTGTCACCAGACATACGCTTTTAAACAAATTTATCCAAGAATATTCGACATCTTTTTTTGAGTATTTATTAATAGAAAAAATAGACGATTTGCACTTGTTAGAACGCCGTAGATTCAGGCCACCCACATGGCGTGTACGTATGTAAAATTTCACATATATTCAACGGCAACGATTCCTGAATTGATCGATAGTTTAATCAATAGACTTATCCCTTATTTAAATAATGACACGATAGAAAATGTAAAAAGTTTCAACCAATTCTTCTCTTATTCTCGTTAGATGACCTTTTCAATGTCTTTTACTAATAACGATGTAATAATTGATGACAGCTAATATTAACCACAATCGGGATGTGGCTATTACTAAGGTCACAACACAATTATTTGGTGTTAATAGATAAAAATAATAGTGAAACAAGGATTTATGGCTAAGAGCATCATCAAGAAGGTGAAGAAGAAGTTTAAATGAAATTGGTTATTTTATGAATCATTGGTGATATCTATTTAAATTTTTATGTCTTAGAAATAGATTCAAAGCAATATGAATCGTCGTTTATTTACGATGATGTCATAAATTTAGTTAGGGTTGATTGTCAAGATGACTGCTTATTAATATTTAAAGTCATTACGAAAATGTTTCGGATGCACTAGTCTACATCAATAAATGTCGAGATGAGGCTAAGTTACACCGCATCAAAATGAGCCAATAAGACATTTAACATGTTTAACATCATACCAAAGACACCTTGTATAATCTAATATTGAAATGAAACAATTTTGCAACAATGTTATAAATGTTTTGAAAAAGGTATTTTTGTTTTTGTTGATTTGTATCTATACCGAGCATTGAAATCTCCATATTTTATTAAAACTCATGCGTTTTCTAAAATACTTTAACTATATTATAAGCTAGCATTTAACAAGTAGCAAATAAGAAAACACAAGAACCGGGATAGGTATCTAATGTATACTCCGGTTTGATTTACGCATACAAAATGAAAATGATTACACCCGGGAGTGAGATGTCCTGCCAACATTTAGACGCGCAGGATTACATACTTAAGTGTTTGTGTGTGTGTTTATTCATGTGCATATATTTGTTTTTCGAATTCTTTTTATCATCGTCTCTATGATTTTGGTTTGCTGATATCGCCCACACAACGCCAAGAATTGGTATAATTAAAGATGGATGTTTCATTTATGCCTGAACATAATTTGGAAAGTTTTTTCATAAATAAGAACAAAAAAAAATAGCTATTGTTGTAACTAAAATCAAATTCAAATTGATTTGGGTCGTTTACCTAAATCAAAAACAATTTTGAAGAGATGTCAAAACAAGATGGAAGATTTATTTTAACAGCATTACTATTGATTTATAAGTATGATGTAAATATACCGATTTTCAACACTAATTTAATACGATTCCTATTTAAAATTCTTGGCAATCAGCTCGTCAGATTATAATAATTCAATTTTGAATATACTCATCCAACTATGACACGATCGACTTGACTATAATAAAAGTATCATGATATGTGCTGTACCTATAGTTGCGCGGAAGTTTTAAATGAGGAAAACTATATCGATCTACACTTTTTGACATGGACTTATAAATGAAATATTTAATATTTGATGTTTTCGAACATTAAATTGTGTAACAATGAGTTATTTTTCTAATAAGAAGTATTTAAGAACGTTTTTAATGTCCCAAAATTTTGTGGCTATTTTGCATAAACAAAGGTGAAAATTTATCAAATACTGTCAAATTCAATGGAAAATAACCAGCAATTAAATTTTGAAAAGTTCACCTGGTTTCATCAGTTTTTTTGCCCGCAGTTATAAATGTAAGAATCTTGCAAACTAACGGTAATTCGTTCAAACATTATAAAAAAATATCCGTAAAATTTGTTGCATTTCAAATAAGTCGTCGGCTTTATTTATTTGTAGAAGTATTAACGACAAAAAATTGCAGAAATATTTTGATTTTTTCGACATTTTTATATGTGGACTCCATTCGAACTTAATTAGGTAATATTAAAAGCTCAACAGATGCGGCTGTTATTTGTTATTGTTGTTTTTTTGTTTGCAATATTTAAACTTTAAATATCTTCATCTTAAAATAATATTTTCTCAAATTTGTTCTCATTTAATCAGTAAAAATGACGTCAAAATTCGGTTACAATTTATTGTAAAATTCGTGGAAATTGAACGAAAATCTATGCGTAATAGAAATGCTGATCACGTCATAACTTTAGAAATTTAGAAATTAACCATAAATGGAAAGATAATAAGTGTCTTTATCGTAAAGGTAGTAATGCGAACTATATCATCAAACATTTGTTTATTGATTAGACCAAAAATGATGAGACTACAAAACGCATAATTCGCATGTATCATGATTATTGTTCGACGAGAAACAATCACAGTCCGCTAATAATTTGCCTACACTTATGTCGTTATCACTCAGAAATGTACCACTTTCCCCTATTAAATGACACGACGTATGTACTACTTTTGAGGCTTTTCAATCTACAAATATCAAAAGCTTATTTTCTGACACGCGTTGCCTTTATAAAGCTATGATAATTTTTTCTAATTATTATCGGTTATAATTGATATTTATTGATAAAACTTATTGTAATGATAAAATCGATCTAGTTGAATCATTTTATTTGTGTCAATATTCTGATCGATAATTGAATACTTGACATTAAAATTCTTATTAAATCAATCAAAATACTTCGAAATTCTATAATCTTATACTGAAAAATGCTCACATTTTACATAACATATAAAAAAAGTACAACACAATTTTTTTTCTTTATTCACTTTTTTCCAAACAATGTATATATAAATATATATATTTTTTTTCACAAACACTTCTTATTTCGTGATTTCTTTGCCAACATATAATACCGTCGACGCTTTTGTTTACTCATATGATTCCAAACTTTAGCTCCAGTTATTGTAACAACAATATTTGGCACATTAGGCCATTTCCTTCGAAAATCAATAAGAAAATTAAAAAACGGATTTTTGGTCAATTTAGGTTTTTTTATTATTCTCTTCTATTCCGCAATCTTCTAGACTTCTTTTGTTGTTTCCGTTTACAAGAATTTTTATTTAATGACATTTTTAATTTGACAACCAAACAGGATCACTGCGATTTTATCAAAATATTAGAAAATAAATGAAAATTCTATTCAAAATTTATTGTAATTCACTTGACATAACTAATTTTTGACAAATAATAGTTTTTATACAAATGATGGTTATTTGATTTTCTATTGGAACGCACCTGAAGCTTTCACTTTAAAATTGCCAGCAATAAATCTTCATAAAATACAGTTAATTTACAATTTCCTAGCAATAAAGCGATTTATTTTACAGAAAAATCTGAAATTTTTGACATGTCGCATTTTTGTTGTGTTTAGAGAGAAAAAAGAAGATTGATTTGTTACATAAAAACAATGAAGTGTCAGACAAAAAATAGATGGTTTTTGGTGAAAAGACGAATATATTCCTGCAAAAGGTATGTTTTTAGATGACAGTTTTAAAACCACCCCCACCCTTGGTGATTATGGAAGTTCTTTTTAAAATCTATCCACTTCATCAGTTCTGTTACAGTACAACTTTAGCACCTGTGCTGAAATAATTTCTGTGACAAGTGGTCTCGGTAACAGATCTAACAATTCCATAATGATATCGTCTAATAATTATTGTAAGTCCTATTCGTTTAATTATTAGTAAATCAACTTAAAAACGTTTTTTTTAATTACGATATCACAGCAAATAGGAACTGTTTTATTATTTTCTATAAACCTAATTACTTTAGGGATATGTATATAAATACATAATAGCGCCATTAAAACATATGCATGTATCAATTATATATCTGGTGACATTAAAATCTGGAAGCATTTATCAACACGCAAGTCTTTTTCAATTCTATTTTTTTTTGCAATATTACAGGGTGATTTACAAAGTTCTCAATCAACTAGCAACGTTACAACAAACTTATTCTTAAACTTCACCGCATCCTGTAGATTATCAAATGCTAGTCAAAATACTTGCAAATGTGATAATATTAGAATTGATGGAAAATTTGAGAAACTGGAATCCAACTTAATTATTATAAAATTTAGATAAAATTTCACAGATTTCATCATCATCATTATTATTATCAGAATGAATTAATCATTCTGGGTAAATTTTTTTTCTGTAACAATCGAAATTGTGGTTTATTTATAATATGACAAGTCCCTTAAAATTTCTTCGTATTTTTTGTTTGTTTTTTTTAATTTCCATTGTATTCATCATTATATAATTGAATTCAATTGAATTACGCCTATTTTGTAGATGGTAAAGTTTCTTACAAAAATCCGCTTCTTCCATGAAGGAATTTTTTTATCGGGAATCAAACATATGTCGGAAATATTCCGAGTATTTTAAGGTGTGGACATGTATAAATACATACAAAAAATTTCGAATAGGATTTTCCGATATTCCCCAAAAAAAGACCTATATTTATTATACTCTATCCATTTAGATTTGGCCAACTTGATGTTGAAAGCTAAGCCGACCAAATTACGATAGATCAACTGTAAGTTCGATCAGTCAATGAAATACAATTGAGAAATGATTACACAAAGTAATTATAATAGAATTTATAATTATAAATGGTGGATTTTCCTGCATATATATTTTAATTCAATAACAATTAATAAATTAATGAAGTCACTTGAAAATCTTATCAATTTTAATGTTAATTATAGAAATGAATTATATCTATAAAGAATGTATACAAACTCTATGTAGGTGTTTGCATGTTAATTATTTTCAACTCGTAATAATGCAAATCTGGTTTTCTCTAATGGGCTATGTGCTAGACCTGGACGGTTCCACGTTAGCTATGCCTTTAGACATTTAACGAAAAGAAAAAAATCCTCTTCAATATGTACTCATTTTCGTATGAATAGTATGTAAATCTTACTAGTCGCAATGTAATATTTTATGAATGAGTAGCGAATATGTGGGTACACAAATACTATACGTATAGTGATTCATTGTGAATAAAATATCTAAAGATGGAAATTATAAGTTTAATCAATAATCATAGTAAACAATAATGATGATAATAATAATATTAATAATAATAGAGCGAAATTATATAAATACCGGATGAAAATTGTTGTTTTGTTTGTGAATTCTAAAATAAAAACATTCGATGTAATTAAATAATTTCAACTATTATTTTTCCGTTAAATTGTTGCAATAAGATATCAACAATGACTCAATCTTATATTAAAGTAGTTCCCCTAATAAATTTATCATACAGGGTGATACTAAACAAATAACAAATAAATATTTACTATTTATAGAGTTCAATGAAAATTTATTAAAGTATAGTACATCTATTATGTGTTACCCAACTTGACTTTAGAACAACAACAACAACAACAACAAACATTAAAGTCGTGTTGTTTCTTCTAAAGTTTCAATTCTAGATTGGTTGAGCCTGGATATTTTATATTATCTAATGATTTCGTAAATCGCTCTGTATTTTATTTTTGTAATAAGTTAATTATTCTATTCATGAAAGATTAGTGTAGTTCAATATTAATAACCAACGTAATAAATAATTATTATAGTTATAAAACTTGTTTATAATTATCTCAATGTACGTAATTGTTTCAAATCAACAAATATGATAAAATCATATTCTCAATATAAATTATTAGAGAATTCCCCAGTTAATTCAGTATTTTTCCCCATTTTATACATACACCTATTTCTTAATTAACAATAAATAATTGACGTAAATTGAATAATGATTGATGGAAAACAAAAATAAAATAAAATCCATATTTAGATAGATAGATAGATAGAGAATTCAAACATTCATCTCGTTCGAGTTATGTTTAAATAATTGTCGGTCAGTTACATTTCAACAAGTTACTGATTCGAATTGGTTGCGTGATAAGGTAAATGGAGATAATCGTTGCAGCTATATGTAATTGGGCGTTACATATGTATGAAAGGAGACAATCATGTCATATTAGTTGTTCTTAATGAAGCATGTAATGGTCGGATCCGTACACGCAGTGTTGCGACAAGGCGGTCTGCTCATTAGCGTGTTCAACATCTCTTCTTTTCCTGTTGTTGTTGTTGCTGGTAGTTTCTTGATTCTTTTAGTTGTTCACAACAACAACAAGTGTTTTGAGTATCATCTACCAGCCAAAGGGGCGGCCAATGATTGCCTTGGATACATTCATTCTTTTTCATTTATGTTAGAGAGCAAACCTGCCAGCCAGTGTATATACAAGTGTAATCGGTGGACATATCTGGAATGTGCACCCACGTCGACGCCCTCCGTCCCATTTCACTCTCCATTATTCAAACGTCATTGTCTTTTTTTGGGTTGTTGTCTTCTCATCGTCTTGTGTTGCACACACATCGTCTTGTTTACTACTAAACTACTAACAACTAAGAAGTTGCTTGGCTTGTTAATAAAAACAAAATTAACGATCCAACGTCCAAGTGAAATTATCATTTTTCAATATTATTGATTGATTGATGATTGTTAACTGATATTTTAAACGAAGACTCTAATTTTCTTATAGACAAACAAATTATTTAGTTGGGCGTATACGAAAATGATTCACACTATGTTATCGTCCGGTGAAGTTGCAAATATTTTGGTAATGACACTCTACAGGCTTCGAAAAGGTATTGAAAAACAAAACAACGGAGAGACGTCTCGACGTACATCAATTTACAATTAAAGGTTTCCCTCAATACAGATTTGTAATTTTAAAATGAAAATTCTAATAATGGCCTACATTTCATAACACTACAATAATACGATAATGAATCTATTTTAACACTGAATTTCATTAAGAAGATTAATTAATATTGAAATGGATATAAATTGAATTGATCAATAGATTATAATCGTTTTGGTTTGTTTGTTTTTTTTTTAATTAAATCAAGGAAAGTTTCGAGAATTTCACCTTTCCAATGATAGTTTTGTTTATTTAATGAAAAATTTTTCAAAATACTTTCCAAACGAAATTCAATTTTACAATTTCCCTTTTCAAAATTTTATTTTCTGAATCGTTTAATTTGCCAAAAAAACGAAAGAAATTTGACGGATTTACAACACATATTAAATGTAAGTGTAATAAAAAAAAACGGATTTGAAACACGTGAAAGCCGCTGGCGACAACATTGGTTAAATTATAAAAAAATCGATTTGCATAAGAACACAGACGGACGATAGTTATTTGAAAAATGACAAGATTACTGACGATCAATTTTTTTTCAAACAAAAAGATTTTCAATCCAAATGTTCAGTACAGTTGATGGAAATGATTGATGATGACGCTATTAAACTGATCATTCAATAAACAAATTTTCAACCGCAAAATCGTCGAAATCTGTTAAGTAATGTCGTCATATATATATATATATATATATATATATATATATATATATATATATATATCGAGTGAATCCATGACGTATTATACACATAAATCCAACATTGACATTGATAACACGAATGTTTTATTATTTTTTTTCAAGTGATTAAAGAAACTTTCGATTAGGTCAGTGAAAGGTTTCATCCGTTTTGAATATTAAAGATGGTGAATAAACTTGATTTGAATTGAAACTGGTCCAATTTCAATGACGTAACATGTGCTGGTATTAACCTTCGTGAAATTGTTTATCAATGAACTTTGGGAGGCACCCATATGGGCTTCTTTTCTAATCTTTTATAATGACGTCATTATCGCCATAGGCGATGGCAATTTTTTTGACTGACAGCGGCGGTCCACATGAATCCGAGTCACATCTCGTACAAAATAATAATAATAATAATAATAAAAGTAAGATGCGACTTGAATATAAATCACACATATCTCCGAAATTAATTAACCTTAAAAATAGGATAATTAAAAGATTCTTGTTGTAAATGTTATGACTAATTTGATTGGAAACTGTTCGAATTTCTTCAATGGACTTTTATTAATTTGTTTTTATCTTGTTTATTATCAGTAGCGGCAATCAAACATTTTATTGTTCATGTCCGGACAGGTTTCTCTACCTCTTATTATATATCTATATAGATTCTAGTTTGTTTAAATAATTAGAAATAGAAACTCCTTTTTATTGAATATCACAATTTATCAAACTACCTGTGTAAGGATGTTGGATGATTAATCAATGAGCTTTACTATGAATATCGTTGGCGTTACTCTGTTGTAATCGGAAACTATCATCATAAAACCTTTAAAATCAATGGTGTTAACGTTTATTTACCCTATTACTTGATGATTGATACTAGATTGTAATAACAAGGATGTATAATTACGTTACTAGTGGAGGCACGTCTATTCAATATTTATTTATTTATTAAATAATTTTTTTTACTATTTTGCTAATAGTTTCGCCAAGTGGTGGTAGTGGGGAGACAATAAAGTGGTGACTAGTACTAACGCGACCACAGATTCATTCCAGATTCAGCCGCGAACACATATTGAAAGTTAGATTTTTTGATGAATCATAAGATAAAAACACGATAAAATCAAGTTGTTGATCTATTCAATTAAAAATTTACGTGTACTTCAATTTTATAAACTAAACATTTATCAATAAAACAAAACAAAACAAAAAAAACAACAATAAAACTTTAATCGATGGCAGTCTGGTCTTCGTCTACAGGTAATAATCACTTTCGCATTTATTTATTACGGTACATCCATTTCAGTGTTAAGTGATATAGGGGTTGAGTGTAGTTTTAGTGTGTTGTATGTTAGTAAGCTCACTTATAAATTTTCATGGGTAGGCTGATACACAGGACTATTCATCTTTTCAAAATTAATTCGTAGTTGTGTTGTATTTTGTTGGAGATCTGGTCGAAACATAAAATAGCATGTCTAGAAGAATGTGCCAAGCTCCCTTGGAGATTCAGCATATTCTTCTGTTTTAAAATCGCAGTCGACTTTTAACCGCGATACCTTCTACACTAGTTTTTGCGAAAACAATTGTTTTATTTTTAAATTTTGTCAAGTGTTATGAGTAAACAGACGCCTGTCGTCGCCGTCATCGGTATTCGTTACGGATTTCACTGTGAGTCAAACGATCACCTGTTGCGTTCATCCCTTAAGTTCCAACTATTAATCATTGTAGATTATTAATTCAGTTATTTGTTACAGATTATTATACAACAGCCATAGGATTCACGATATTGGTAGCTGGTACCTTGTTGAGTCCTTGTTTATGTGCACCAACAACAAATTCACAAACCGATCCATGGTGGTTGAATCCATGCGACAATCCCTCAGGACGTTTAAGACATAGTAGAAGTGCTGATCATTATCAAATAGTTAATAGAAGTCTTAAACAATTTGTTAAACATCTCAGTGTCAATGTTAAAGATATTAATAAACTTTATAAAGTAACAAAAACCGGAAAGGAACATCCGAATAAATCTTGGCTCAAAATCAAGAAAATGTTGAAAAGAATCAAAGCTAATCCGGATAATGTAAGTTAGAAACAAAAATTATTTTACATTGTAATCAAATGATTTATTTTGAATTGTTTTTTTTTTAAATTAATAGAGACTCTACGAATTTCATGAAGCTTTACAATACTTTGCTGGTGCACATCAAATACTTAGTGATATTAATATTGCAACATTTGCCACTGATTTTGATAATAATAAACGTAAACAGATTTACCAAAATAATACATGGCGCTTAAAATCATTATTGTGTCATGTTGAATTAACATTATTAGATAATGATAAAGATATACCGCCAGGGATTGCATTAGAAAAAATGAATATACCATCATTGAAATTTTTAGATCAAACTGGTGCAGAAATATGGGATGTTGCATTTTTCAAAAAAATGAAATCATTTTTCGTTGGTGTTAATCGAATTTTCCGTAATAGAGATAAGAAAATGAAGAGAACAATTAATAAAAAAATAAATAAAAAAAACAATCAAAATAATAGTGTTGTGGTGAATAAATCGAATAAAAGGACGGCGAAATGAAGTTTTTCGTTCTTAATAGAAACAACTTTTTTATCTGAATATAAGTATTGTAAATTATTCCGAAAGGGCTGTGATAATGTATTCATTTTAACTTAAGTAATTTATTGAGAAGTATTAAGAGAAATTTTGACTGTTACACGAATTTGTAGACACGATGAAATTGAAACGGTATTGAATCCTTGTGATTTTTTTAGCTTTTTAGTTTTTAATTTATTTCATATTTATTTAATTTATTTTAATAATTTATTTAAGTGGCGCTTGCCTTGATTCCTCTTTAGTATTACATTTTATCTCAATTTTTTTGTAGTATTATTTACAATTTTTTTTGTATGTATTAAACGATTATGTGAATTTGAACATTGTATCGTTATTATATTGCTCCCAATTACACATGTCTTATCAAAAATTTGGCGATAATAATCTACGATAAAATTCCATGCAATATTACGAAATTTGCAGAAATACAGTGTTTTAAAGCAACCAAAAACGTTTTCAATAAACATTTTGTTTGTTTATCTATAGATTTGTTAACACATTTCTTTAGCTTTATATGGTAATGTAGGATAAAAGGGAAAGCAGAAAGTCATTAATATAGATTTTCGACAATTTCAAGTAAGGATTCGTCATCTCTATATCCGGCTATTTATATACATATCAACTTAATTTTTCATTAATTGGATTTCTTTCAAATGTTGAAATAATTAAAAATCCATCAAATCTTATCTGTAGGTGTGTGACAATTATTTAAAAAAATACCCAATGTGGAAGATATGGTTATAAAAAAATTCTTCTAGCATGTTTTAATTTAAAAGGTAAAAACTAGAATCAAATAACGGTGAGAAAACGGCGTAGAAGCGCACCTGGTCCAGTTGCATTTCTAACAAGTGCACATTTGCTGATACATCTCGACTACACTATTTGTTAATGAATGAAAAACAAAACAAAAAATAGTATAAAATTCAGCAAATCTCATCGAATAATACGAATTTTTTTGTGCTAATTCATTACAATTACGTGTACATACCAAATGGAAAAACCAAAAATTTTTTACCCTCGTTACATCTATTGTCTTTAATTTTTTTATTGGAAAAAAAGAGAATTAACGTATTTACGTTTAAATATCCGGGTATATATATATATAAAATGCGTTCCGGCTGCTTGGTCTCAATTGTTGTTCGTTCTAAATTGACAATTTTTACATAAAATTAGAAAATGGTAATTGAGCATTTTTCCAATTCCTATCATCGGGGAATCACAGTATAATTAAAATTTACATCAACAATTGAATCATATCTATTACAATTACTTTATGTAATTAAACAACAAAACTTATTGCATGTTTATCGATTAGAACGTTCAGGCCTGCACCTAGCACTTTTGGTGTCCTTGTTCAATTTCATAAATGTGCTTATAAATGTTTATAATAAGGCTAATATATGGGTAGATAGTAAAAACCAATAACTAACTAAATAAGGAACAATGTAATAATCATGCAATTCGATTTTGTTTTTTTTTCATTCCATTTTTTTTCTTTTGAGATTTGAGGCGTTTCGGCGCCCCTAGAGCCACGGCGCCGTCGTGTCCCCCACGACTTTTTCCCTAATGTAATGTTCGTTTGCTATCAATTAAATAATAAACGAGAACAAATGAAGGTTTAAAGATTAAATAAAACATTATCGATTATCGGTGATTCTGAAAAGTTTCATGTCATATAAAATGTAAATAAAAAAAAACTGCTCATAACTTGATAAGACTATAATCAAAAAAAAATGTAAATAATAAACTTGCATCTATATAATGCAACTGATACTAATTTTGACTGTAACAAAACACAAAAAAAAAACTTGAATCATTTTTAAATTAACATTCATGATTGATGCTATGAATAAATTTGTCAATATTTACATTATAGAAATGAAAAAGAAATAAACAATTGAACAAATTGTTTTTCGTACATTATTAAATACATAAACAATCGAAATTATCTTTATTTTAAATTATTTTATTGTTTTTATAATGAACCAACTAGGCGCCGATTTATCTTTTTCAAAAGAAGAGAAGCCGCCTGTTTCTCCACTGCCATCTCACCATTAGTCAACCAACTAAGACAGGATACTGATTAGTTGAACTACTATAAACCAGGTAACGTTACTTCTATTTTTAACAACTTTAGACAGGACCGGCTTAATTTTTGAGAAGGTCTAAAGTAAAAAGCTGCTTGAGGTATCCTAGTACACAGGTAGGATTAAATTATAAGCTACTATGTCACTCCTTTTTGGCTTTTGACCCCGTTCTACTCCACGTTTTAAGCTAATAGTTTGAAATATTTAGATTTGCATTGTGACCACAAATCTTTCTATTATTCTAATTAAATGCACCGTTTATAGTTCCATACTTAGATACGAAATAAAGAATTTATGTTTGTTATGTAATAATCTTTTAATTTCCGTAATCACTGAAAAACAGTTGGTATGGTTCTTCTTTTAAGTTCACGACTAACACAGTTTCATCCCCTTGTATTAGCTGACGTCACTAGGCAAGCAAAATAAGATTGAGACATCCCTATTTTAAGATTGAAAAACCTTTTATTCTGTTTGTCTTACATTATGATGTGGGCTTAGAATTAACCATGCCCATCTATAATAACTCTTTTATATATTCCGTTATGAAACAGTACTTTCATAATAATCATATCATATGATTCACTAATTATAGAGGAGTTTCAGAAATACCGTAGGAGTTCTAAAATCTATGGACGTACATGATCGAATGGATTTGGAACGAGAATAAATTTTCAAGTGAAAATTTCATCCCCTACTTTACAACATTAAACTTGAGTGTGAGGTTCAATGGCAAAAACTTTCTATGTGAATGTGAATATTTTCCAAATTAGATGTTCCACCACTCTGAGGCAGTTTACTTGTTAATGTTAAACACGTTGGTCAATTAAGTTTACTTTAGTCAAGCTTAATGTGAATAATACCCGGACCTTGACCAGGTGTGCATCAAATTGAATTTAGTTTAATTCACTGTTTAGTTATCAATATCCAAATGGATTTGTTTAATATTTATCTCATATTATCACCGAATACACCAATTTTGAGTCACATATTTTCGAGTTACCATCCACAAATTAGAAAGCGCATTGCTAATTGTCAACCTAATTGTTAGTTCCTGAACTCGCATTTTATATCCTAGATTTTGAAAACAAATGTACTCCTAGAACAATAGACTAAGCTATGATATTACAACAGTAATATACCGTTAACTATCTTGACTGTTTCAATTTAGATTACAATAATCTATCTGTACTAAAGTTGTAGTTCCAGCAAGATTAACTAGATGTCAGGAAAATACTATATTCAGAGTGACCCTTATCAAATTTTCAAAATATTCAAATTATTTACAATTTTGGAATTTTAATATTTAAGTCAGTTACATAAAAACCAATAAATTGTCTCGAATTCCAATATAATCTGGCCTGAAGAGAAAAAAAAATGGATAATCCTCTCGTTACAGACACAGTGAAAGTTCTAAATAATAATATATTGATCGTCCTAGGTCAAAGGTGAACTTCAATCGACGATTTTTCAATTTCTGGTTTTTGTACAGGCATTTATTTGTTCCTGATTTCTTTTTCGTAAGGTTTTGTGTCATACTGTTAGGTAATATCAAAAAAATTACAAAAATTGTAGACAGATACATGACATGACTATTCACTACCGTTATCATTTATTCTTGTTTTAACAAAAAAACGAAGATAATTTAAATGCTAATTATATGGGAGATTTATTGATTTTTATCAATTTAATTTCTGTTAGTTTCTACTATCAGTTAATTATATAACAGCGATTATTTTCCTTTCGATGACTACCTGCGAAAATTGATAATAATTTACATATTTATTACACTTCAGAATCCTTTCTACGCTAAACAATAAGTGTGAAAATTTCGTGAATATAGCAAAATAAATTGTTGAAAGTTATATTTAAATTACGATTTCTTACACTCACAGTCATTTAATATTCTCTTAGAGAATCACAAAAAATTTTCGTCACATTTTTATAACAATTTACTATTGTTGTCTTGAAGATAAAAAAATTAATTGTTTTAAATAATAAGGAAATATTCACAATTTAGATTTTAAATACTCGACTTTTCTAATAATAAATTAGTTATAATACGATATTTATTGATAACAATTTGGATGCTGCAATATTTCTGTTAATTGACTTTACATTCATCGACATCAATTAAAAGTTTTAGGGATTTGAGTCATTTAAACAAGTATTAAAATAAAACACAAATACGACAGAGATGAAGATGACGAATCAGAGATCGGTAAAGATTTTTATTTAAATCAAATTCCAACACCCATTAACCATCTGTTATTTCAAAAGACAAGAAAAAGTTGCAATTATTATAAAAATTAATTGACTTACATTTGGAGGATGTAGTGGAGGTGATAATAAATATAAGAAACAATAGAGATTCAGGTGGGGAAATGGTACAAAGCCACTTTATAAAAGTCGATAGAAAGTTCTTGGCGGTTATTTTGCGTCTGTTGACAGTGTTGTGTGGATGTTTGGTGTATTATATTAGTGAATGTATAAAGAAATTATTAACGTTACAATGTATTATATTTTCATTATAGTAATTATAACAATTATTAGCTTTTCGAAGTCGGCCGGATATCCTCAAACACCACTAGAAGGTTTGTATTATAATCTTTTCTTTAAGGGATTTCATATTAAAACACGATTAGATATGCTGTGTTACCATTTAAATAATACAAGGACAATGCTGTTTGCATGAAATTGATTTCTTGGGTGGTGACTAGAAAACTATCAATAAAACCCCCACAAATCAACTAGAACTAACTGTAATGAAGGTCGATTTATTAACAATTTCCACAGATTAATTAAGTGCTTTTTTTTTTAAAAAAATCTCTAAATCGGAAAAGACATCATTCAAAAGCTGATAATAATATTTATCTGACTCTAATTGATTATTGAATATGATGAAATTGTTAATAATTTTGAAAAATATCGATAAACGTGAATTACCAACATTATTACCAAATTCGTTATAATTTGAGGGTCAATTATTATTGCAAATAAAAATCAGCTACGCTCTCGTGATTGTTAAAGGTGAGAGAATAATATACCATAAGGATTACTAAATAATTTTATAAATAGGTTATTTTATTGAAATTCCAACAAGTAATTGCTTAATTGCATGAAGATGGTATATAGTACTATGATGCGGATGAGTTGCATTCTCAATTGATCTGCATAATTTTTAGAAGTTTTCATTATTTATCGACTACATCCTGTATATAGGATACTTTCGTGTGTTAGGGCAATGACAATATCACGAAAAAAATATCTGATTGTTTATATTTATTATTACTCAATAAATGAATAATTGACGAGGTCATTTACAACAAATCGAAAGAATAGTTGACGATAATCTGTAAAATTAATGGGGAAAATGATGATGTCGCTTATAAATAACAAGGATGATATGTCCTGAAGGCTACTGTTGCAATTTGATGGGGATATTGTTGATTTTGAAACAAATGTACACCGTATCCTAAACAGCTAAAATATTAACACAGTTTTTGGTTGAAACTGTATTAAAAAATTTCTATAGAAATTATGACATTGTTAATATTTAAAACAATGAAAATTAAAATATTGAGACAATAATGTTGTGATTGTTGTCATAACTTCCTTTCTTTGTTTGATGTAAAATTATTGATAAGATTATTATCATAGATATTTTAATTTTAATTTGAAATTACGGTTTGATGATTCTGTTGAAGCAATCATTTTCAAATTTTTGTAAATGTTTGTTGTTTGTTTTTTTTTTCAATCAAGAAATATGCAACAAGTTGTTTAGTAGATGTTTGGAATTAATGGGAAATTAATTTATCATTAAATCCTGTATTTACTTTTTCATTTGATCTAATGAAATCGCTCAACGATATCATAATTACTGTGCTGCTTTCGATTTTCGTTTTGTTTCTATTTCCTTTCGAACGTCTTTACGTTTTATATCATGTGTCTATTCAATTACATACCGGATGTTAATCTCAAAAATGGGTACATAAACCAGTAGGCTTGAAAAATTATATGTGTATATATATATATATATATATATATATATATATATATATATACGAGAACCACTCAAAAGCCCTTTGATAAAGATAAAAACACTTATTACATTATTAGCCCGGAAAATTGCTAAATGTTTGTTTTAGTGAATTAGTAAAAATTTCAACAATAGAATCCATGAACATGCATAATTTATTAATTTATGCACTTGAATTTTGTTTTAAGCATTACTTTAAATGTTACAAATTATTTTCTATTTTTCTTTCAAATCAGTTAAACGTGAACTATTACACATCGTGTAACAAAGGATAATCGGTCTGTCGATTAGCTAACTCATTAAGAACTACGATTAAGTGAAATGAATTCAAATCATTTCACTTTGATACAGCTTTGAACAGTCCGGAAGTAAAGATTTTATCTTGTTTGCGTTTAATAAACATAAAACAACTATATAGGTCGTTTCAAAGTATAAGTACATGATTATTTATGACTTACCATGCAGGAACGGCAGCACACACCTGTAAATAAACAACAAAATTATAGCTTAACAATCCCATATGTCTGTTAAAAATTTAGATGAAAATACCCAAGTTCCGGAATGAATGATATCAAATTTATCAGACACCTATCTAATTAATAAATAAAAACTATTAATTGTGACTGTCTAGATAAAGAGTCGATGAAAGTTGATAGTGACGTTCATCTAAATGACAAAATCCTTGGATCAAACAGATAATCATTCCATTATAATTAATTGTCAATAATTTAAATAGGAAAAAATATTATCAAATTTGTAATTTGTTTTTTTTATTAAATCAAATTATATAAGAATTAATAAGGAAGATTTAACACAAAGTATCATTAATATTCAAACAAAACTTGCTGATTAGAAAGTTGGATTTATTAGATAAAACGATTCTCAAGCATACCTAATCTCTATAAAAATAAAATAAAAAATTATATCTTTCTGGTAGATAGAAGATTCATTTCCTTTTTGTTTTCAACAAATCAATTTCCAAACAATGTCTTAGGAAGAGTTTTATAATAAATAAATATACGAAATGGAAAATACATTACAGATCACGTATTAAAATGAAAGTTGTATTGTGTAATAGTTTAACATTGGGCGATTCTATAAATATAAATACAGCACATCTTTGTTGTTTTGGTGAAAACGTTTCCTTTTGGCTACCGTTGCCGGCAAATTTCCTACTCCAGCATTCAAATCACTTAATCTGAGAGTGTGTTGGAAATTTATAGAAATTTTTCAGTTTACATTTTCATGCACAATTCAGAAAATTATGTAATCGTAACACAATAGACCACAAATTAGCCAACTATTAAAATGGTTAGATGTGTTGAAAAAATCGATTAACATTTATCTAAATTGAGCATAAAAAAAAAATTGAAATTAGACGTACTTTTTTTATGATTCGAAAATTCTAACAATTTTCGAATTTTAATTATTGCTTTCTTTTCATGTAAACAGCAAAAGTTTTCAAGAAAAGACAAACAATATTTATTCACAAACATGGACAACTCATGTTATATGTTTTGTTTTTTAATACGGAGAGAGTCACAATGACCCCGAAGAAAGTAAAAGTCGATAATTGATATTGATCAACTGTACGATTATTTGCAAATGATTATTGTATACGAATTAGTTATATGTGGAGTTAGAAACAGTTAATAGATATACAGTTTCACAGTGGACATAAATGGAAATGAGTCATCAATAACATAAAAGTACAGTAATACTCCTATCTGTTACGAATCCTACAACTTCTTAAGACTATTTGTCTTCGAATTGGACAAATTTCGAATGACCTGACCTGACCTGACTTGGCGCTCCTCCTTTACTACTGCTATTAATAGAGCATATTCGATTTTTCCCTTGACAAATACAGACAAGCCTTCACACGGATACAGTTCCAAAACTTTGTAAAAGATAGAAGTATTGATGTACACAGAATACAGAAAGACGATTGCCATTTTGTCCTACTTGTTAGAATCTCTACATAGCTGGTGCTACAACTATATAAACATTGTATGAGTATTTGTACCGCTGCAGATATTTGACCTTTTCTTTGCACTTTGTACTCCCATGTTTCTTTATTTATTTACTTTTTGAAACTGTTTAAATTGGCCCCGTATATGTGACTTATTATTTGTTGTGGTTTAGTGAACAATAAGATTCCACAATGAATTTCGCAAGAATGTATTAGTTCGTGTCCAATTTGTCAATGTTGTTTATAAATCAATGATGCATGAAGAATTGAACAACAACAATTCTATATAGTGACATCGTTCTGAAGGAAACAACTACTTAGGTAACTTGTACCGTTTTGGTTAAAGAATAATCGAGTTTACGTAATAAAATAAAATAACTGGTAATTTTTCATTGGATTGAATTGTTCCATTTGAATTATTTTAAGGTTCATTTAAGATTGTTTACGTTACAAATTTTATTTATTTATAAACCTAACATTTTCTTTGGTTTGTGCAAAAGAAACGTTGATAGTGCGAAACGGAAATATTTATAACGTTACATAATGATTCGATATAGGAAAAAAAATAATTAGAGAGTAGGGAAATGTCAACAGAGCCGGAACTTGAAACGACAACAACAACAACAACAACAACAACAACTTAACAAGAATTTCGTTAAATTTATGAATAATCAAATAGTGAATAATAATAATAAGCGAATTTAATCAATTTCATTCCAAATGTTTCTTTTATTTGCCAAAGATCGCCATAGAATTATTTATGGATAACAGAGTTTATGGATTATATAAGAAATTGTAACAGAATTTCGCAAATTTTTTATGAATAATTCAACAAAGCTAGATAGAGCGTAATATTTAGATTTGAATGAGTAGTTCTTCAAGCATGTTGTTCTTATATTTTAATAAATCTATAACAAATTATTTCTTCAACTTAAATCCAACAATCAATACAAAATAGCGTATTTTCAGTCCCGGAGAACTGATTATTTCTTGTCAACAATATGAAAATATTCAAGTTCGAGTCTACCCGGCAAGTGAAAGTTCTAGGTTCAAGTCCGGACTTTTATTGCCATTATTGATGGGTTGAATTTATATTTTCTGGTTTCGTTATGTCATTAGTAGCTTAAGATGGATTCTACATTATAGCCGTATCTAACTTGTAGGCTAATTAATTATTTTGGACTTCCTGCATTAGATTCTTGTTGTATTTTCCGTGAGAAAACTGCAAAGCTTAGACTAAAGACATTTTTTTTTATTTACGTAATACTAATAAATCAAGAATTCTGTGATCTCTTTTTGATCCTCGTATCTTCCCAGAAAATTCGAAAGATATCCAGTGATATTCGTTATAATTCTTGTTGAACTACGTTTTCATCCATTCTCCGTAACAAGATACAAAACAGTACTACCTGTTTATGGTACTGTTATAAATCTTAATGATTAAAACCACAGTGTAAATGATGAAATATTAACAATGCGACTTTCTAATTTGAAAAATTACATAAACTTACCAAATTTGTCTCAATACTGTAATTTATTACTGGATTTAGAATCATTTAACGTATGAATCGTTAATGTGCGGTTAAAATAGAATAGAATCGTTGAAATCCATTTGCATTGTAAACGTTTGAAGTATGATGATAAGGAAATCATTGCACTTTAAATTATTGTCATTAATTCATATAATGAGTGAGAGAGAAAGTTTGTACCTATGTAGAATTAAAAAAGAAATTTCATGAATCTCATATAATCTCTTAAGATGCCTTATATTTAACTTTCAATGTCCATATACACACGCATAGCAGGAAATAATTATCAAACATATAAAAAAAAAACTAACGACTTAATAACTTTATATTTAAACTAATTTTATGTAGTAATTAAATTTTATTTTTAGGCATCCAATCAAAAGATACAGAAACTGAAAATGCCGAGACACGTTATCAAGAAAATTCACAAAACTTCTATCCATCATTCCCATCATATCAACATCCACCGTTAGGTCATTCTCGTCCATATTATCATCAACAAGAACGAGCCTACAGCCATCGTTCACAACCACCTTATCAACAACAAATAGCTTATGATTCACCACGATTTTCAGGCTATAAAGATGATCAATATCGTTCTATAGCTAATTCTGAATCACTTGGGATTTTAGGATCGGGTAATTTTGGTGTAATTCGTGGTGGTACATTTTATGATAATAATAACGATCAAGATAATCAATATGAAAAGGATTATAGTTCATATTTTGGGAATGGACATGGTCGTCCACTCTATTTTGGTGGCAGTGGTAATGGTGGTATTCCAAATCCTAGACCTTATCAACATGAACAATTTGAGAATTTCCGAGATTTCGCCGATATTAATACACCATCAAATCCAGCTTATTCACAATATGTTGTGGTTTATGCTAATAAAAACGCTAGTAGAGAAGATGTTGAAAAGAAGCTACAAACAAAACATCCGAAAAATATTATTGAAAGTCTTGCATTATTAGATTTAGAAACTACAACACATTATGAGGAACAAGAAGCAGACGATGATGATGATAATGATGGTGATGAAATTGTTCCCCAAAAAAAACAATCTAGATCGAAGTCGAAATTAGCAAAATTATTGCCAGAAAAGAAGCACAAAAAGAAATTTAATAAAATCCAAAGAGATACAAATGAACCACTATTAGCATTAAGCTAGAAAATCAGACATTTTTTAATGTGTGTGAGGCTTTGTGTAGTTGATTTAAAATCAAACATCGAAAGTACCTGATACATAATAACGATTGATCACTTTCGAAATTCTACATACAACGACAAATTTTTTAACATCAATATATTGAAAAAGTACTGCCAGATCTATTATTCATTTGTTTAGAATGCGGAGCAATCACGTGTGCATAAAACGTGAAACAGTTGACAAGAGCACATTACATACTCACATGATAATCATGTTCTAAACAAATAAACGGCAGTGCTATATTTTGATGTGTATATAGACAATTAGGGTAATATCGTCTTTTTAAATGTATTCAAATAAGTAAAAACTGTACCCAGAACCGGATGGATTACCGAATAAAATGCTATACTCCTACAGTCGGCTCTGATTGTACCAACAGTATTATTAAATTCTGTTAAGATGTTGAACTTTTATGTTAGAATTATCATTAAAATAAATACATAAACGACTGATCAACTTAAAAATAGTCATTCTAGTTAGATAAATACATGTATTTACACAGTTTATTGTAGAATTTAAAGTAGACTATTGATTTTTAATTGACCAAAATTTTATAAAT
Source organism: Meloe dianella (assembly GCA_028455855.1). Classification (NCBI taxonomy): domain Eukaryota; kingdom Metazoa; phylum Arthropoda; class Insecta; order Coleoptera; family Meloidae; genus Meloe; species Meloe dianella. Next base: position 4,938,897 of record JAPTHL010000008.1, on the reverse strand, counting down.
GTTACCACTGCTTAGAACAATTAAAAAGTCGATAGTTAGCAGTAGTTTTTGGTAGCAAAATTAGACACGCTTGACGAAAGGACAACAGCTTTCTCATACGTTTGTATAGTCAAGGTGGAAAATTGAAGTGTTTTCAACATACTGAAAGGAAAAAAACAGTAACACCATGATTTTTGTAATTTAAAAGTGAATATACTGAGTGTCCTCTGAACAATGAAATCTGTATATGATTTTTAAACAAGTGATATAACTTAACTTATGTGCAAGCTACGAAATAGTTTAATTTTTATTGAAGCACCTATGAAAATAAAATCGATTTCTATTGCTGTAACATTAGAAATCTTTTCTGTATATTTTTTACATGATTTGTTGTGTTTTGTGTGTCTGTCCTAGAAAACTTTGTCACTTAAACTGGTTAGTTCATCTATTGTTCACTAGATGCTAGTAAAAATTATACCTGTATTCTTCATTTAAATCTTTGTTAAAATAGTAAGATGTTTTAATTTTTCTCCTGAAGTTTACAGTGATTCTCAATTACTGAATACTTCAAATCTTATTGTAAAATGATAGTGAAATATGGTAAAATAAATCTGAATTAGATAAGAAAAGACAAATGTGTAGACAGACGTGATTTATGTGATCAAATGTTCAATAGAATACAATCAAGACGTTCCTCATTCCTGACAATTGTTGCTCGATTATCCCTTCATCCAACCAGCAAATATCGTTTCAATTTCTTGTGGGGTTTTCCCATTTATTTTTCTTTTATTTTAGAAGCAAGCAATTCTCTACATGAATTGACGAATCCGTTTCTGTTTTATTCTTCAACATTATTTCTTTCCTTTTTTATTGTATTATTGACCATCTTGTCCTTATTCTGTCTTTATCTTTTCTAGTGAGATGATTTTTACTCGGCAATGGTTGCGGAGATGATTTTTGCCGGGTCGTATCCCGAGAGACAGTTGGCCGGGACCCCTTGTATCTATCTAACATAAGATACCACCATGAGTAGTATATATATATATATATATATATATATATATATATATATATGCTTTACTGTATGTACAATAATAGTGTTTGCTTTTGGAGAGTGATATTCGCGAAGTGCGTGACTCGGACTATTCTGTCGTCCTGGTCTGCAAGAGGTGATCTACTGCACTCTGCCTCTCATAACTTCATCCGACCTGATCATGGGCCCACTGGGGATTCTATGACAAATGTATCCTTCCACCAACTTCAAATTAGTTCCAACCGTATATAGAGAGAATGATAGGGATAGAGGCGGCGGGCTACCTATCTACCATTCCAACGATGGCAGCAAAACCATATTGCACACGTAATATAACAAATAACGTCAACTGTCTTCGGAACGAATATCTATTTGCTTTAGTACGGATATGGGACCGTAATTCATAATAGCGTCGAAACGGTATTCGATTCGCATGTTTAACACCTGCCCCTGGGTTATACACTACCTCAAACCATCAAACCTCGATAGACGTAACTGTAAAAGTAAGAATGGACTAAAGTTATCCCATTTCAATCATATGATGTATAAGCAATAAAATAAGTCCCTTCCTATTACATCTTTATCGTAAGAACAATTTGCCAAAAATTAATATGATTTTTTTTTACGTAAAGAAAGTTTATATTCAAGCTATTCCAAATGCAAGAAATATGCGAAGTATTAAGAAGACCCCACCTAACAGGATATCTGTGCCAGATATTATCCAGAAAATGCACGTTCTTGAAGCACCTTGGAGGCGCGTTGGTATCCCCCGTTGCCGATAAAACTTTTTGAAAGAAGCAAAACTGTCATCAGTACGACGTGTATAACAATGTGTTGCATTGTCGGTCTGGGCCAGTGAACAGCGAGTTGCCCCGCCATTTGTATTATAATATTTATTATTTGTGTGTCCCGTATGAATGTAGTTAATGTCCCTTTCGTCTCATAACTGTTACGTCTTTGTCTCTTTCTTATTCACTAAGAACTCGTACTGTCATAGAAATGTTATTTTATTTAACTCTCAAAACAGTGTCCCACAACTCCTCTTTTTCAAAGTCACAGGAATGGTTCTTTCTCGCATCTTTTATGACAACAGAAGTGTTTAAAATTACCTCCTTGGAGACAGCCATATCATTTAATTTTCATAGTATTCCCGTTGCCGTTAACTTGGCATCGTGTGCCGAGGATTAAAATATAATGTATCATAACTATGTTGCAGTTAAGGACAATAGCTCAAATCTACAAAGCATTTTTCATGCATTACACGAATAGAAAAGGGGAAATCCGTTGTATATGTGTACTGTTGAATAATTAAAAAGTAATGCGTCCTTTTATTGGATCGTCAATTCGGTCATAGAGACGACCAGGAGACGGTTACGACAGGTACAATGTAGATCGTATCTTCAACGCCTTTTCGCCCTCCCAAGATAATCCAATTACTGCGACCGTGTGACGTAATGGCCACAATTAGACGGCACACTCTGATCCGTTTAGTGGTGTTATAATTCTTAAGTCGTGATAAAAGTTATGTCAAATATTAAAACTTGCTCTTATGATTTAATAAAAACCGGAACCGTAGCCGAATTCAATTTAACTGTTTCCAGTATCTCTCGGGATAAGAAAAGTTTTCTTTTGTACGTTTGGTTAATATGAGAAAATTAGGTTTTCGCTAAAATGGTATGGGAATAAAAGCAAAAAAAAAGAAGAAAAATATAAACGAAATGAAAGCTTGGAAAACGATTTTTGTATTTCTCAATCTTGCCAACGGTGTCATTTTGTTTATTTTAGAATATAACTTGAACAATAAGGAATCTGATGGTGTTGGTTAATGTGCTTACAGCCTCAATTACAAATTCGTGCACCGGAAAATATCCCATCTATTATTCATGCTTTCATTTGCAAGTGAAAAGTTTGGCTCTCCGGGGGTGACGTTGTTTTTGCATTATATATACTGTCAAATATATTAAATTTATAACAATAAAGAAAAAAACACAAAACAAAAAGAAATGATACTGAGATTTAATTTATTATCGTAATTGTGGCAATTGTAGTTACAAAGTACATTGTAGCTATCATAAAAATTTGTTCTATGTATGTTTTATATCTATATAGTCTAATGTAGGCGACAATACAAGTTTAAGATAAAGCTTTATGAGGCGCATACAACCCCTGAAACGTTCATAAGAAGAGAGGTGTAAAAGCTTACATTTTGTAGACGCGCAAATGAGAAGCAGCAGCAATAAACCTATAAATCGCGTTTTATGGTTTTATAGTCTTCTACTGGGGACTAGATTGAGCAGTCAACTTTAGCCCTTCTTACTATACAGTTAACTTAAAGGTAGCCTTGTCGAGTTTATACAACTTTGCATGTTTCGTTGCAAGTAGATCAAGTTATTCCACAGAATATTTTGCCATTTAAGCTAATACATGTATGTACTTATACTTATAAATAATACAATTATTACTGTTTCTGTAATACAAGAAAATTAATATTTTTGGCACCCATTCTTTACTTGATTCCTCCGATTACTTTGAATGTGATAATTTTTAACCATATCCTCTTCCTCATTGTTATCAATAATACTATTTATAAATTATAACAAATATTATCAACAACTTGTTTCGTTTGTATTCAAGAGGCAAAAATGTACTTTTGTAAGTCGGTGCTTTATTCAGTGCTCGTTTAAAATGTAACCAAAATACCACTTTTAGATCTACTGAATACTGAAATATACTTCAGAATCATATTTGAAACTATCTGACGATTTCAGCTTCTCCGCTAAACAAAATTGTGCCTACTTGAATAAATACGCCGAAATACCATTATTATTATCACGCTTAAATAACTTGGAAATTTGGACAAAATTCTACAACTTAAATCGTTGTGAATCCATCTTAATTACGGTTAAGTTAAACATGATATTTTCGGGAGATTATTTCGATTTTTGGTAATTTTGCTCAATATTTGTATTTATATCATTCATTGGTCTATGCAGATGTTTTAGCGACGGAGATCAGCAAACGAGTTAGGGATTGTCATTGTAAGACTTTCATTTATTTTTAGGGTTTGTTTGCCTGTTGATTCTCTTTGTTATAAGGTCTAAAAATGTTATCGGTTAACTTTTGTTGCTTAACTATAATGAAAATCACTTTATTCATCCGATTACCATACTAACGTGAAAATAAAGGTTCAACTTAAAATTTAGAGATCAATACAAAGAATGTACAATCTTCTGATTATAACAAATACAGCGTATCACATCTAAATTTCAGAACGTTTTTTGTTTCCTCTCTAGCAACAATAACCCTGGACGTTTTATGGTTTTTATGTGTAAATAATATTCGACTCAACAAATTACTACTTTCTTCATTACTTCAGAAACAGCGAATTTAGTATATCAAAATCGTTTATATAAAAGAAACTAGAAAATAATCACTTAATTTAGAAAATGATCAAATTTTCTCTTAGATAATCATTAAAACAATCTATAAATGGATAAATTAGAAAAATTAAGGTAAAGACCAAGGCAAATACTTTCAGAGAATACCATTTGAAACTTGTTGTTTAAAAATATTTTTTTCTTGACAATTTGCCAAGCTAACTTATCTTTTAAATGACCGATCACAAATAGTCTCTCTTGAGATATTGGTGTAAGAGAAACTTTATCAAATATTTTTCTGATAAATGACTAAAAATTTTTGTTGTTTGGTGTCATCTTCTATTGTGCGGCCAATAATCTCATAATTCACAATCAATTTTAACGATTCCGCGATCATTCAAGATTAATAACTTCGACATTGATTTCGACCCTCTTACTTCCGTTACTTAAAAGAGTTTACCTTTGTTTTAAGTTTTGTATTAATTTAAATCAATTATGTGCACCGCGAAAACAACTATTTATAATTATTTAACCAACAAGATTAATTTCTTTAAACGTCAAACTAATTACACATGCTGATAACTAAATGACTATCAACCTGAACATATAAGTTGTTAGACGTTTAGTGATAAAATGAAGTCGATTGTAGTAGGTTTTGTTTTTATTTTAACTGCTACGAATAGTTATTCCAACAAGAAATGTAAATATTGTAATTCGTACATTCAAATAGTTTTCATATTTGAAAGAAAGTTGTAAATTACTTTATAATTATTTTTGATTACAGCTTGCAATATAAACTTACATGGAGAATGGGAAAAATATTCACCAATTTTATTATATTCTAAAAATAATACATTACTATTGAACGATAATTATGGAAAGATTCATTTGAATTTTGGTGAAAATATTACAGTTGTATGTCCTGATTTAAAAAATTATCTAATCAATTGTAAGTAATCATTTTTGTTTTGTATTAATTTAAATAAATTAATAAATTTGATTTTAGTTAATTCAAACTCAACCTCCGCTATTTGTGTGGGTGGTAATCAGCTTAGATTAATAAACACAAATTTGCGTTTTGAGGAGTTACAATGTAAAAAACTAATAAGAGGCATGGTTCAAAACAATTATGAAAGTTGTGGTAATGGTCAAGGTGTTTTATACCGAATTGGCTATAAATTATTGAAAAATCAGTTTATGACATTGATTGAAGTTTGTTATAGTGAAATAAAAGATGTTGCTTTATATACGCAACATTTTCTCTATGGTAAACATATAAAAGGTGTGTAGTTGATGAAAATTTTCAAAAATTTTTAAACAAACAACAATTTTCTCTAGGTGCTAGTAAAACAAACTATCGTCCTAGTTTTAGTACTGAAGCTATCAACAATCTTCCGATTTCGCTTGCGTATAAACAACCTTATCAAAAATCAACTTTTAATCAATTATTGGGTTCATCAACATTATCAGAGATTTACATAAATAATAAATCATATTTAGCACGTGGCCACTTATCACCGGACGCTGATTTCCTATTCGCATCATGGCAATATACAACTTACTATTACATCAATACTAGTCCGCAATGGCAAATAATAAATGGTGGAAATTGGAAAAAAATCGAAATATTAATACGTCATACAGCTGAACATTATCAAGATACATTTCAAATAATTACAGGCAATTATGGTGTATTAGAATTGAAGAATATTGAAGGACATACTGTTGAAATCTTCCTTGTAAATCAACAACGTTTACCAGTACCGAAATATATTTGGAAAATTGTTTATTCAACAAAATTCCATAAAGCTATTGTTATTATTGTTGTTAATAATCCTTTTATGAAACAAATTAGTAAATATGATTTATTATGTGATGATATTTGCAATAGTATCGGTTGGTATGATCAAAATTGTAATGATACTAGACGAGGATTTATTTATTGTTGTGATTATCAACAATTTGTGCATGTTGTAAAATTTGCACCATTACTAACAGTTAATGGTATTTTACAAGGTATTAATAAATTAAATTAACATAAAATTGTTCATCTTTTATCAAATTACATAAATCTTACATCAACTAAAACCACAGCGAACATCTTTTATTGTCATTGACATTGTTGTATCACGTCACCGCCAAGATGAGTGACATAGGGAATTTCAAATGTTTCATATTTCTCGTCTGGCTGAGAATTGGTTGTGTGTCAAGAATACATAATTGGCATTTGAAATTGCAAAACCACTCGCCTCTGAAAATCCTAATCTATAAATGTTTGTGGTGTATTTTCTATGTGTATGTTCAAGTTGTTTGATTTTTTTCTTCTTTTGGCCGCCCCGACAAGTGTCAAGACTTTTCTGTGATATATGAGAAAAATAAGGAATATAGACGACGAACAGGCTGCCTATACTATAGCTTTAGCTTTAACATAGCTAACATCTCAAGGGATTGCCAGGTTAACAGGATACATGATTAATGAAAGACTGTATTACAAATCCTTGTTACTTATGCATGCATGTTCTGTCTGAATCAATTTTCTAGCGATCGATTAGACATTTTTTTGTTTTTATTATTCTTTGTTGTTATATAAAAAAATGTTTTCATTTCGTATGAATTAATCGTGAGTTAATTAATATTTCAAAAACTAACAGACTAGGTGATAAAAATGTGTACAACAATCGAAATTCTATACAAAATAATGAAAGAAAGAAATTTTAACATTTACACGAATATATATATATAGGGCGTGCATACTATAATATTGAAACAGCCCTTTGGGACATCATTAGATACGCATAAATGTGCGTGACGCTTTTATTAATTGTTAATGTTTACACATTCACATGTCCTTAATACAGCTATTTATATTAGATATAACTGTTACACATTTATTAAAATTGTAACAAAAGTACAGTAAACCTCTCTAACGTGATCATGTTGGTTAAACGCAAAAAATAACCATTTTAAGTTACCAAAACAAAAGAGATGTTCAACTACGATCATGCCTCTATCATTGTATTAAACAATTGGAAAGATTCTTGTTGTTATCGAAACAAAGAAATCGTAGTTATCCTGAGTGAATTTTGTTGTGTATATGCAGCCCTCAGAAGATAACTTATTGTAATTAGTTTATTGTGAAACTAAAACCGATTTCAAGATGCTTCTTTTGCAGATCTATTATTCGATCTTAGATATTTAAGCTGCAATGTATAATATCTCCATGGTACAAGTTTTTTTTTCGATTAAATTTTCTGAATAGATAAAAATCTCCGTTTTCTTGATAACAAATTCTAAAACTTGTTTGAACATTTTCATCATCATCTTTTTCTTACTGCTGTTACTCTTTCAGTACTCAAAGTTCAATGTGAGTTTTGTGAATATGTGCAAGATCGTTTCTATATTTTATTTTGTTCTGAGACTTTTTTGTACTTCGATTTCTGTATATTTAAGTCATATTCAACATTTATACGTGCATTATTTAATTTTTAATTATGTTTCAGTCATATAGTTATCATCATTTTTGACTGGTCTAAGGCTTTAACGTTTGCATATTGCCATTATTCAGATAAATACTTGTTATTCTTTATAATAATCCGAGCCTTACTTGCATACATTAGACAAATCTAAATAATCAGTAATTTAATAATTACTACTAACTAACACGAACGTACCATCTCAGGTAGTAATAAATAATGCAATAAGTTATTCTTAAGATATTTCTATTGTCGTATTATCCAATATATGGTCAAAAATTGACAATAATAACACGTATCTATCGTATATTTTTGCTTTATAAAATTAGATAACAAAAATAACTTAAAAGAAAGAACAATAAAACGAACAAACTCGAAATGAGATGGATTAAGTTTGCATAGAATTACTAGTCTCTAGTCAGCAGAGCAACCGTTACATTTGAATTTGTGATAATGTCGTGAGTAATGCAAAAGGACAGACATGTGCTTGTCGGTAGTGCTGTTCCATTGTCTTACTACTAGTTTATTAGATGAGAAACTTTAAGTACAAATATAGCATGAATTATCATCCACTAATCTACTATTTACATTATATTTTATATCTAAAATAACAATTTCAACATCTTCTATAAAAATCATAACTGCAATTTTATTGTCAATGATACAGTTCATAATTGTTTACAATAAAACACAATTTTATCAAATGTGGATTAATGTCGATTATGTTTCTACGTTGTGACATTTAGATAAATTAATAATAAATGATGTTTGATACTCGTATATTGCTGATAATCACACAAGGACTATTTGACTCATTATTTGAAATGTATTCGAAATTCGAATATCCACTTATTATTAATATGTGTGTTGGACAAATCGTAATTGTGATAGAGTGCTACGTACAAAATTCATAATGAAATTGAGCACGTAAATAGACTGACAGTGTCTACAATTAATTATTACTATATACATATGTCTTCCATCAACTACAATACTTTAATAATAAAAATTCCTGTAGGTATAAATTTCAATCTAATTTTTTTTTTGTTTTTGATTTTATTTCATTTTTCATCTCTCAGTCTATTGGTTGTTTTTTCTACAATAAATGAGTTTGAATTGTCATCGCTTACACAAGGGAATCACAGAAGCGGACATTGCCATCAAAACCGGACTTGTTCCTCATAATTAAAGTTCTGTCCCTTGACGACGAAGACATCGCGAAAACGTCGGATATCTCCGAACACTAACTCAAATACATGGCCATTATTTAAACTCACATTTTAATTCATTTTACCGAGGCGCAATGTAAAAGTTTTTTCGTGAATGCCTAAACACTCTCAAAATAATAATAAAGCAGTAACAGTACGACTGAAGGGTCAAATATGTATTATGTTATGAATGGCCTCTCCAGGAGATGTAAATAAATCAACATCTCGTAGAATCAACCCCATAGCTGGTTGGCTAACCAACCGACCACCCTTCGCGTTTTATTATATAACAACTCGTTCCGCGACAAGATATGCAGATACTAATAAATATACATATAAATTAGGGACAGGACATGTACCTCTATATGAATGTTAAAATAAGTTTCAAATTGTCAACGACGCAAGTTAGTTCCCTTGAGGCGGACGGTATAGGGGCCACGGACTAATTCTGGAACGACGGTGGTAGTGGTGCAGCAGGCAATCTAGCCAGTAACGGATGGAAGCTAAATTCATTAGTAAAACCCAGAAAAATTGTCTACCACCCTAGTTGGATATGAAGTCGTTGGTAGTGGGTGTTCGGGGGATCACAAATACAGGGACTTGTACGGAGAACATTCCAAACTTTTTTTTTGTTCGTGTTTTTAATTTAATTCTTTATTATCCATGCACCTTGTTCAAGGGTCCCGTGTTCTTTAATTAGGAAACCCACAAGCACAATGGCATCATCTCCCCATATTCGCTTGGTTTACACATTTTGAAATATTTATATTTTAATTATGCATCGACATGAATAGAATTTTCACATCATTGACAGTTACTTAATATATATTGGCATAATTTTTTTTAATAATAAACGTTTTTTATCTAAACGTAATATTGCTTTTAAGAAAATATCAAATTGGCTAGACTTAAGCCATTGATGTTAATTAATCTCCAACATTTATTAATTTATCTTTAAACATTTACTATGCAAATTCCATTTTACAAGATGAGGCATCCGTAACGTTAATATTGGCTGTGCTAATGTACTTAAACAAATTTAGTAATTAAGAGCTTAATTAGCTTACACCTTCAAGTCGACGAAGGCTGATGATATCCCATTGTCTTTTCGTAAACTTATTTCAAGAGATATTCTAGTCTATATCGTATTGCATGGAATATTTAGCTGCTTCTTCCTTAAAACTTTTAGACTGTTTTCGATGTGGATGAGTGACACGGTTCGCTTAACATTTAGGAGTTTTGGGTTCGTTAAACGAAATTATATTAAGCGACTAAAACTAGAAGTAATTTGAATGCAATAGAAAAAGATAGAAGGGGTATAAATAAAAGAAGACATTTTTTTTTGTAGGTATAATAAAAATTGAGTTTGGTACATTAATCTCGCTCTATTAAGAATTCTTTCATTTAATGAATTGATCTGAATCAGGGAATTTTTCCCTTAATTTCCTCTAAATATGTTTAAACATTTTTATTGTTAATTAATCTGGGAATGGGACATGATGAAACAACAATTAAATTTAATTTTTAGGGTTGTGATAGCAGATTTTTTCCGCTGATGACGTGTTGTTGGTTTTTGCCGATTGTTTTCAAGTGGTTGTGTGTTGTTAAAAATGAAATAATTCATTGGTCCAGTAGTTGTATTATACTTGGCCAATAGCTATATAATGTTTGCACAGTATTTATTTATAAAGTCTTCTGCTTGGTTTGTTTTTAATCTTTCCATCAACGTATAAATAAACCCTAAACAAACACTTGTTCTCCTGGTAATCATTCGGTCTGGAAACGACTATAATTATTTGTCGAAGATCAGTTGTGTTTAACCCCGATTGTGTGTATGAGATTAATTCTCTTATTTGTCGCATATAATACAACCCTCTTATTTAAACAATAGTTTTCCTCCATTAATTTTGATAGGTGGTGTATTTCAAGTTATCTATGTAATTATTTAGTACGTACATATGTGCGAGAAATTGATGATTCTTCTATTAAATCATTTATTTAGTATTCTCATGAGATGATGAGTATTTAAAAGATCAAATCACTTATCTATTTTTGAGTAATGAAATAATTAAAATTGATTAATTAACATTTAAATGTTGGAAATATGTCCAACTTTATTAGCTTATGTTGTATGTACACTGCTGTGTCTGTGGTAATGAATCAACAATATTTGCGACACTTTTATGATGAACCACATAACATAACTGTATTAAAGGGGTCAAATTTGTTGTTTATGAGTGGCCACTAAGGACCCACCCATCACCTACAATTAATTGCTATGATAATCTTATTTAACGAGGCCCAATTGCATCCGAACAAATGATTAATGATTATTGAATAGGTGCACCTAATCTGACTGGAAATATACGAGATAAAAAAATTGAAAGTTTATATTAAATTCGTTTTTTTTTTGACAATTTCAACATGAATTTGCAGTGATCCATAAATAATATAAAATAGATTTAGAGTATCGTGCATTTATTACGAATATTGATGGGGCGGGTGCGCCCTTTTAGTTCATGTTTCATGTACCCCATCATACTGCATATTATATGCAACTTGCTAATGTACATTGCAACACCATATGCCTGTATGTACAAAGACCTGTCGATCTATAAGTCCCCCTTCTGATAGCTTCATCTCTACCCTAGATCTAACCCCCTTCTACCAATAATTTGCTACATATTTTCGTCTATTCGATATTATTCGAATTAATTCAAGTATGTCCATTCAACTATAAATCGATAATTTCTATAAAATATGTTTTAAAAAAAGATATGTTGGTTGGAATATTCAAAATCATAGTCTATTCTCGAATTTAGTTAACTTCCTTAAATGAATTTAGTTGTACTTATGTCAGTCATGTTGAAAATTAACATTCATTATCAATTCATCATTCGTTAGTGATGGTGGCGTTCCCCAACTGCTATATGATAGCTGACGGTCTGAATCATTGGATGAAGTTTAGTCCCGTAGGAGCCGTTACCGGTTCAGAACCCCGTCTCTTTCACACTAAACTTAAATTGGATACTGGTCACTTTCTATAATTCAACTCCTATATCTCATAACTTAACAGTTCGCTACCCCATTTCTGTCATATTTACTAGAGAATTTTTATGGAGGATTTCGTCGGTTGGAATTAATTCAAAAGATAGCCTTTTTCTCTTTACACGTTAGGGTAACGGATCAAGATGAGAAAATTGCTTTCAACTCTCATATCTAAAGATAAATTATCAATAAATGTACCTTCCACCAACGACCCATTAAATCCGAATTATATCAGATAGAATGGAAAATTAGAAAGAACAATCGTGCGTTGTTGTTGTTTTTTTTATTCTTATTTTATTAACAATCCAAAAATTGATGAATACTTTACATAAATTACCATGTTTTTGTCCATAGTGTGTCATATATAAAACATGTCACCGGACACTTCACACCAGACCCCTCCCATTACCTGTCTTAATTAAAAAGATTTATGAGGTCGCAATGTCACACCCCATTCGACGATATACAAGGATAAGGTCCATACGATAATATATGCAACAAACATTACGATATGTTTTTATCTCTAAAGTAATATTTCTAGTTGAGTGACGGTAGTTGCTATTAAAAAATCAGTTGCCGCACCCTTGTTGATGATACCACAACCACCACCACCACCATCAGTAGCAAGCACCTTTGCTAATTACTAGTCAACGTTAGAGAAACAACGATAAATTAGGTGTGGCTATTGTTATTTGTTTCGCGGTCATCGGTAGATATGATCGAGCCCGACCCGTCAATTTCATATTCATTAACTCACCACATAAACGTCACCAAAAACGTATTTTAATTATTTTCTATATAGTTTCACCATCAATTTCAACTGTTAAGGGTAAATCTCCTTTGATATACCTATACAAAGACGATTTTATCATTATAATCGAATCATTTAATTTTGCTAATTCAAAATAGAATTACTGACAAAATTAATAAACTGATTAGTATGCAGATTTGTCGACGTAACTGTCATCTTGTTGTAATGTCGTAACAACTTAATCAACGAAATTATACGAAATCTTAGTATAACAATGTCACAGGTGAGTAGCTGTTCAAATTAATATGCTTATACAGTTGAGTTGAGAGTAAAATAGAAATGTCAAGAGAGTAAGCGAATCTGAAGTTACCTTAATTCAGTTATGAAATATTAAAGCAAGTCAAGACCGAATTAGTAGGTTGTCATTGGCAATAGTAGAAGGATAATTCATAAGCATGTATCACGCATCAAATGTGATTAATAATCATTATAAATGTATTTATCAACTTGACTAAAATCTGTTGAATATATAGATGATTATTAAGTTTGTCTTTCTTTGTTTTACGTTAATCGAGACATTAGTTACAATTAAAGTCAGAACGAATATAATAAAAATAGAAGAAATTTGAACACACTTCGCCTAATTATAACAAAAAACACAACAGGACAATTCAATAAAAGAAATTGAAGGAAAATAATAATAAAGAAAGTTAACAACAGAACTTTGTATGTTTCTAACGAATTAACGAAAACAAAACAGAAAAAAGACGTAACAACTGAAAAAAGAACCTGAATAAGCAAAGAGTAGAATAGCAGGAGTCGTAAAATCAAAATTTGGAGTCGTCAAGACATCATCGAAAACCACCCTCATCCTCATATTTCATGGTACACAATAAATAATTACAAATAATTGTCGAAAAATAACAACAAGTAATTAGATGGAATTGAACGCAAACGTTGCCCTATAGATGATTTAAAAAAAAAGGATTCGAATAACTGATTTATGTAGTCTCGATATTTTAAGACATTAATGATAAAGAATTATGGTATTGCAAAAAAAAATTGGAGTCTTGGGATATTTCATCAATAAAATAACAGGACGATAGTACAGCAGTGGTTCGGATAATTGATACTTTAATTTTTCAAATCATGGCTTTGAAGTCTAGTCGACTAATTTGTAACAGACATAGTATACATAAGTAGTTCACAAAAATTTTCGATACGATAAAACATTCTGAGTTTATTGATACAGAACGGTTGATATTGTATCGCCAATATCCACTCGTTTTTCCATTTTCTTCCTCAATCAAAATTAATTGTAAGAAATAGTTATTTGTATCACTAGTTCATAAAGTCTACCTTTGCCAATATGAATATGGTTCCAAGTATTTTTAAAACAGTTTATTTACGTGCGATACACAAGACTTTTTGTGTCGGGTTTCATGTAAGAATTGTAAATAAACATAAAAAAAGTTATTTGTTTAGAAAATTTATAGCAGCAACTCATGATATTTTGTTGGATGTTCAGAAAGATTTGACATAAAATTGACAAATGTGACGAATAATATTACCAATCCCAGCAATAAAAAATCCCTACTGTTTGCCGACCTACACCCGCAAATGATGTGTTTCTGGGCGACATACATACACTAAAATAGAGTATGTTACAACAAATGTTTTGATAATATTCGTGATTAATTGATAAATGGTGTTTCAAGATAAAATAAATTTAAAAAGATTAGGAATTGATATTGTATTGATTGTGATCTTAGTAGGTGTTGGTCGTAAAACAATTGTTGGTTGGCATAGAAACTGTAAATTTATTGGTGGGTGGATAGACAACTGAAATAAAACACAGTCAGATTCAACTAGATAATCCATGGCTATATTGATTCGAAAACATTTTCTTAAAAACAAACCAAAAATCGATAATCAAATATCAAAGGCTGTCCGTCAATGAATTCAAAATGCTTTACAGATTCCATAATTGTATCAATATATGGGATATTATATTAAAAACAGGTATTATTTCGATAAAAAAAAGAAATATTCTACTCACCATCTATCCTCGTTATACAAACAATAATTACACAAAAACTATAAAGCACAGACGCTTACACAAAAACACACTTAAACTACACGAAACAACGACAAAAAATTATAAAAATGTACCGAGTCGATATCAACAATAACACGCCGACATGTCTAATAACAAATGACGTCACAAACCAAAAAAAGTCCACCGCAACTTTGATGCAAAATTCTTCCATCGAAAAAGTTAAAACATCAAAATATGTTTTATCAATAAATCCAAAATATTTTATCAATTCCGAAATCTGTTAAAATATGTGAAATGGTATTAAAATTATGAAAATTCCGTATAGTTTTAATCAAACCGGAAGTACTGTAATTAGGAGGTTCGAGGCTATAACGAAATATCAATAGCCTCGAGCCCTATACCGTGTCGGTAAATCAGGGATGTATTGCGAAAAAAGTAGTACCCCTAATATTCGTTGATTGCACCTTGGGATTGTTGATAATGCTATTGTTATCAGAAAGAAAGTCCGAAATGTGGTTTGTTTTAAAAAAGAAACATTGGCATATTGTTCCTATAAAAAAAAGACTTATTTAAGTGAAGTGTCTACAAGAACTGCTGTGCACAACTTCTAGTTAACGGTAAGTGTTCATAACCTATATTTTTCAACTTAATTTTCTTATTGACAAAATATTCACCATATAACATACTTAACATCATTGAAAAAGGGATTAATTGCACAATTATGGGGAAATAATGGAATATAAATACATTTTTCTTTGGCTCATTCCCCGGGTTACACATATTTTTCGACAAATACTCCCCTTTTTGGCCACTTTATTAACATAAATCACCTGTGATATTAATTGTTAAATTTCAAGAAATTGATAAAAAGTACCCTGGAAGTTATTTAAAAAAAACTGATCGATTCGATTTACACCATATCGCGTTACCGCTGTGTTATTGTTTCACTATTGTGACGTCATAAAAAAAAACACGGTTATGTTACAGTACTGTAATGCGAATTTCTCGGCTCCGACCATTTGTTTTTTTTTATTACTTATTTATGTGATTTTAAAGAAATTTCGCTCATCAACAATTCTTGCTAATGATTTACCACTCTATTGGTGATTTATTCAATTAGAAATCCGTGATAAATCGTAAAATGTTAAGAAATTGAACGCCGATACGTTATAAATTGCTAAACAAAACGCATATATCACATTCATCTTACTTATGATTAGATGGCATAAACGATGTATGAGAAATGGCTTAGCTTTTTAACACTACGTTTATTAATGGAACATTGAGAAATACTTAAAAATAGCGGTAATCACTGTATTAACACTTAATAAGAAAGAAGGACTTGATTCATAAACGTTATAAGTGTTGCTTCTTGTGAGTGAGGGTTTCCGCAAAATGACGCTACTTCAAATTCACTGCACGTTCCTTGTAAATAGCAAAAAAAGCAATGGTAGGAAGATGCTTCTTAGATGTGCAAAGATTTTTGTATAGCATTAGGTACTGTCACAGAATGTTGCATTGTTATTTCTCATTTGTTGAAAACTAATCACTTTTTTCACAAAAGTGATAGAACGTTCCCTAAGTTGCTAATAGAAGTTTTTGTTATTTAATTTAAGAACGATAGATCCGATTGATTGTAAATTTTTATGTTTACTTTAAAGTATATTGATTCGAAATGTTGAAGCATTTAGATGCAAAATGCATTTCTATTAATATTTTAACAGATGTATCCGCCAAGTTCCTGCATTGAATATAGACAAGGGCTGCCAAATTGAACCAAATAGAGCATATATGCATCACACCATCCACGTACAAATTTACTAACAATTTCTAAAACAGAATATTGTAGTAAAAGTAAAAGAATAACATGTTTTAGAAAATTATTCAACAGTCTCATGTCTATGTTGTTTATCTTGATATTTTTTTATAAATGCCTATTTTACGACTACTAGTATATAGGTACATATACAACACATGTTTATTTACTTTTCAATATTTTTTTTGCCGCCCGTTTATATTGTGAATAATATATGAATTTGGGGTGGAAAAGTTTGATTAAAACGATAGTTGGAACAGGTTCAATTCAACGATGGCGATGAGAGAAGAGAAGAAGAAAAAAAACGCGTCTAAAAGGCAACTTGAATTTTATTACGCTTTAGTACGACAGCTAGAAGTAAAACTGCAGAATTGTTAGAACTAGAAACTGGAATCGACCTGCAGTCCCATAGGATTCGCACTCCAACAGGCTCGATATTGCGAGAAATAAGATATCGGCTGGTGGTGAAATTTGCCAAAATAATTTGTAGACTACTGAAAGTTGAATTGAATTTTGTTGTTGTTGTTGTTGTTGTTATTTATTTGTTTTATATTATCCAATATTAATATTACATTTGAGATAATTACTAAAAGTTTAAACTAAGTTTAAGAAAGATTTAAATAATTAATTAATAATCGATAATCTCAAATGAGTTGTCTATTTAAATATGGTTCTGGTGTGAACGGGTAATATCCACAATGGGACCATCATACAGGGATAGTCTCTGCTTGAAAGAAAACTTCTAGTTGGAGCTCAAGCCGCTCATTACTGTAGCATCATGGATCTTGTTTCAATTAGAATGATCAAGAACCGAAGGGTCTCGTTTCTGCCATCCACACTTCATCACCAATGATGATAGATGAGAGAATCGTGATCAACTACCTACATCTAAAATTGTATCCTTCACATTTCAACCTACACAAGAATGGAAACATTTTAAATTAGATGTTTGTATAACAACGCCTTCATTGACTATGCAAAGTTTTTTTTTCCAGTTCTGTAGTTTCTTCTTGTCCAATTCGTTTCGGTTATCTTTGTAAATTTCGTTAAGCGATCCCAGTGAGACAGTGTTTGGGTTGATATTGGGGTACGTCGAAAATCGAAACCATTAAATTTTAACATTTAAAATAAACATCACTTTGTGAATTTACGTATAGCGATTTCCATTGTATCGTAATGTAACATTAAAAGAACAAGAATAGGAACAAGTCCGTAAACATAGTCAGGGAGGCCTCGACGGAAGAATCATGGTGCCCGAGAGGGGATCCAGAAGCTCTCCTCATTCCCACCTCAATATCTCTAGAGATACAAGTAGCGAGATGTATGGGGCGGCTCTTTAACATCGGTTAGTTGAACTGAGACCAAACCATACTAACAGAAGAACATTGGAAAACACCAATTAAGTCTATTACTTTACCGAGCTGTGTTTAGCACTGACACCACAAATCGATCAATTAACTCGCCCACTCGACTAATTATCTCAATTTAGAGAAAATGAAGGGAAATTCTCACGTTACTTTCCATTATTTATCTTTCGTTCGTTTTTATTTTCATGTAAAAATATTACAACTATAAACGTTTTAATTAAAATCATCAATTAAGAGCAGGGTCGTAATAATTTAAATAGACTTCATTAGTTAATTGAAAGTTTATGTTTCCTTAGAAGCATGGAAAACGTTTTTTCAGTATTAAAATTGCGTGTCAATGCAAGCGATAAGCAAATTATCAAAAGTACGTGTGTCGTGGCAAGGGAAGCATAAAACCTGCTCTAGTCAAATACTCAATTCTCATGCAAATATCTACTATAGAAAATAGAAACTACCACCTATATTGCTACGCACTATCTACTACCAACTTTCTACAAAGAAACCTATTTTGTAGCCTATGAAATGACGATTTTTAAATACGTACAGTTTGTTATTTAAAGAACTTCTCAGATTTAAGGGATAATGTTTGCGTGATTGTTTGTGTTTTATTTACTACGATCATTATTCGTATATATATACGAATCTTTTCTTCTCTGTTGCCCCTGTAAGGGTAATAAAATCGTATTCAAATCCATAAATAGAATGTTAAGAAAATTGATGTAAAGTGGAAAATGACATAAGTAATGCTACTTAAGGAAATGGATATAAAGTAGCAAAAGTTGCCGGTATGCACTTACAATACAAGAAAAAATGTATGAAGGGATGTGCGAGTCTCTCCCCCATCATCGTGATCTCAAACTAAACCTCCCCTAAAAGGATCTAGTTTTCAATTATTCATAAAGTCTGTTTTATGGAAAATAAAGGATATTCATACTGAGTCTCTCTGCAATACAATCAAAAAAATTCTTCGATCTGATGGTTTTTACATGTCACAATCAAGTCAATTAAAAATTTACCAGAAAAGTTTTTATTAAAACCATTTGATATCATCAACAACACCAAAGAGGATATTTGTTGTTATATCATTTTCTAAATCAACGTCAACATTAACAGATCCGTTAATTGTAAAAGCGGGCTTTTGACCATTTGCATACGATATGACATGTTTGGTTCCGTCTGAGTGGCAACCTTAATAAGGTTTCTAGTTGGCTGAATATTGAGTTTTGCTGTGCTGCTAACTCGCCGCATCATATCGTGGCCACTTGCAGGTCGAGCTTAGACCAGATTAGATTCCCATGGGATATAAGAGACTCTGAAAATCAAATTGAGTTCGGATTGCAAGAGAGCTACCGGCGACTATCAGATTCTCTCTTATGATAGCCAACAGACTTCAATAATTGGTCCGTGATTCTTCGACCTACTTCACCACTACTACTACCACCATCAATATACGATTTAGTTTAACGGAATGAAAGGGGCAATTTCAACAAGAGTGTATTAGAGAAATTGTACTTTCGACGGTTTTTTACTGCAATATACAATAATGGTTGTATCTAGTGTCTAGTATTTCACTATAAGGTACCATTTTCAACAAGACGACGGCGAACGTATCAAGCTGTCCCGTGTTCGTCTCGTTGTGTCAGTGGATCTCTGGAGATTTAACACATCCACACGAACTGAATGACAGAATAACTTCACACACAACACCTTCAAAGTATCTGCTTTCCAGGAAAAAGCTTCCATAATATACATATAGAAAATATACACATACAAACAACGCGTTCTTTTGGTGAATCCGTTGCCGTATTTGATTTACTTGTACTGACAATACTCGCACGAATACACATTTCCTTTACATCTGCTTTTATAGTTTAGATTTCAACGTTGTCGTATTGTTATGAAGGTGACGACAAATCACTTTCATCAACTCTATATCAGAAATAAAAAAATGTTTATTATTTATTGTTCTATCTATTGATTATATAATGATTCGATGATGATCAATATGGAACTAATTGTGCAAATTGCAACTGTATAATGCATCGACAGCGGCATCACTAGAGAGTTGGACATAGAATTTAGGACGATTAGTGCAACGTTGTCAGTCACTCTTGGGGCGACATCAGTGTCGCGCTTCATGTCAACCTAAATTGCATAATTAGATTGTATATGTCTCTGCATGTCCTCTCGATATTAGAACAATTATAAATCTCTTGAGAACACTAGACCTAAATAAATTTCACACTAATCTCTTAATTAAAACCACCCATAAATAATGAATGATAGATAAACACACAATCATTCCATATTTTTTCTTATCATATGATACTATACTAAATTCATCATACACATTAAAGATCTTTTGAAAACAGTAACTATAAATTTTTATTAAAAACTCTCTTTTCATATATTTGTTAGAAAGCGATGATTGATCGTTCCCATGTGTATTTGGTCAAAACAGAGAAATGACAAATGTTTGTGAAAAATATAAAAAAAAACTTTTACATGACAAAAGTTTTCTGAAAAATTATTGACGATTGAATTTGTGTTCAAAATAGAAGCGGTGGCGGCATTGATAGTAATGGTGGTCTGTTTCGTTAAGTCAGAAACTTGACGTCCATTGGGATCACATCAACTTGGCAAATATCGGCAATGTGTAGGTAGGGAAATGGACAAACGGTAGCAGAAACGAAGATAGACTTGGAATTGTAGGAATACATCAAGGACTTGTGACCTTCTTTGTACATACATGTGTCCATGTATGTGTATCCATCATTTTGCATGAGTGGATTTATTTTGTTTGTGGTCTAGAATTGTGTATTTTGGAAATCTAACACAAACGAAAATGTGTGATTTCATTTTGTTGGACCTCTAGAGGATTGGACCGTTTCTTATTTACCATCTACTGCTACAGCAAATGATTTGTTTAGTTATTACGCTACCTCCTAGCTTATATGAGACTCCTAAAACTGAACAAAACGAATTTTTACAAATTTATGAAGTGAATACTTGTAAAAAAATAATTCTAAAAAACTAACCATAATAGATGACGGAATAAAAGATAGCTTTCTAAGCTCAACGCTAGTAGTGGTAGAAAATTGAAGTGTAAGGAACAATGAATGAAGAATGCAACACGTTTAATAACAGCAAAGCATCATACAAGATTCATACAGTGTGAGTGGATTTGTTTTAGCACTACTCATAACTTCTACAATTGAATATGTTGTTAGTCTTGTGTTCAATTTTGACTGGTTCAGTTCAGCCGTCGGACAAGCAATTTACCAGCCACAAGCAGCTTCCAGATTTGTAATTCCGATAAAGAATTCTTAACATTGATCGTACTACTGTGTAATTCCCAATTGGCGAGCACTACAACCCTGTTAGAATACAAAATTTTCTATGACCGTCATCTGACATCTGTTATAAATGTTTTTTTTGTCTCTTCTGTCTAGCGAGGAGACGTGTGTCACATTTTTGTATCGTCCACATATCAAATAATACATCTTATAACATCAAGGGATGTAAACGTATGGTATTGGACAATGTGAGAGATGTAGCATCAGTAAGGGTCGGACAATTCAAAAATAAATTTCACAGTAGAAAAGTGTTGGTCACAATCTTAATCCCTAATGGTATTGCGGTAGTTCTACTATTGGTTGACGTTAATCCATTGGGAATCAAGGAATTCGTTACTTTTCTTGCAATACACCATACTCTACCCGCCCCTTCAAGAAAGCTTGTCTGTAATATTTTCCATAAATCATCGATGCTGGACCTGACCTGCCAGGATGTTATAAGAAAGTTTTAGATGGGCTTAACTGTTTCATGCTGAGCAGTATGGGTAATGGAATACTCGGAATACATGAAAACACGAAATGAATTATTATTAGACTTGTAGCTTTGGGAATGCAACCGCACACGATTCCAATATAAATGGACGGATGATTGATTTCGTTTAAACTGATATTATCGATATTGCATATATTCATGGAATGTAGAAAAAATTATAATTCGCTTCACATGCTCACATATTTTTTTTCAATAGTACCTTAAAGGAATGACTTAATTCAATTAGATCCTCCTTATATTTTATGACGCCAAAAAATTAAGGTTTTTGTAATGAAGGACTATAAAGCTTTAATAAATAAAAATTCTGGTTGATACACTCAAGGATTTACTTTAACTCAATTCCATGACACAACCATCTAGATCTAGATTCCGATTTTCTAATTGAATTTATTGATGAATTGTCTTAAATTTGGAAGTTTTTATCTACTTGAACCCCTGTCAAAAAATTGATAAGGCAAATTATAGTAGTTACTGCTTAATACAATTACTTTGGAGTGAATCAACGACAATAGAATCAGAATAACTTTGTTCGAATGAACTCTTAAGTCAATAATTGATTATCTGTACTGATGATGCAATCAGCATAATCAAATATTTAGTTGTCACTTACGAAATTTATCTGAAAGTTATTGAAATTCTGTTTTGACAAATTGCCTGTAAGGTCTGCTTCAACATATCGATCAAATTTGTCGCCTCATTCGTATAAATAGCCCAACAGACAAATAAACCAATAAAAAACGGCTTATAGCACCCGGTAGATTGCTGTGAACTTAAATTTTTCAGTTGAATTCTTTACATAGGGGCAATTTTTCAGAATTTATCCTGACAGTCGTCACATATACTGTTTATGGTCAACGGTCAGCAATATCAATAACATTGAAGAATAAATGTATTGCTCGATTTGATTTCGATGGACTTTTATTGCGAATATCAAACACCAACATATAGATATGTGAAATAGGGGATATTTTTAACGTAGAACTTACACGATACACAATAAATAATCCAAAATTTAATTAACAAACAATTAAGTCAATTGGAGGAAAAATAAAACGAATGAGTTGTACGTGAATATAGGGGTTGGTTTGTCGATTCATAAATAGAAGTTTGAATATCTGTATTGTGAATGGGTCAATAAAAGTTGTTAGATAGGAGTTAAATCATCTGAAGCGTCGGAATCAAAATCCGGATGTGTTTCAAATGAAGTGGGCTTGAAATTGAACATCTCAGAGCAGTAAAGCTGCGATTTGGCCATCAAGATGTACGCCGTGTTTAAGCTGATGACACCCTAGGGTGAAATTGCTACTGTTGGCACGCACCAGAACCTTACGTCGCTCATTCGGATCACTATTGAATAACATTTAAATTTGTATTTGTATCGCATCAGTTGTTTCTTGAAACTTTCACCAATACATCATTGTTACGTTTATATTATTTTAACTAAAATATAATTGGATTATTAATGAAATTTTAACATTGCAAAATATGAGTTGATAAAGGAATAATGTGGTATGAAAATTGTCGCTTTTAATGTAGGAAAGTTGCCTTGAAAATGAAAATTAATATGAGTTGTGCTTTTGTAAAGTTAGAAATTATATCCCACGAGCAAAATATGTTATGTAGAAGACCTTGGGAAAATAATGTGTCCTGTTAGGAAAAATCGACAACACTCGTTGGAAGGAAGATTTTCCACAGCAAAGAACAAAACAAGTTTAGCTACCATAAATTTCAAAATTTTCGTAATAAACCACCAATTGCATTAGAAGGAACTTTGATTTTGAACTTTTATATGGTCTAAGATTTTCTGTTGTTTCGCTGAAATAGCATGTCGCAAAAATTTGGAGGACTGTCAGTAACAATTGCATTTGCCCTACATCCTTCCAGAATTTTGACAATTTCAAAGGATTCTCTCAGTCATTATTAGGATTCTGTATGTTTCTTTTGATCGATTCATGTAGTTGCTTTAACACTGGAGTAATCGTTAAATGTCTATAAAACTCCCGGCGCATCCACCAATTTTACACTTCCACTATTTTCTCCATTATTAGAATTAAAACTCTGTATTTGAGAACTATCTTAGTCAATTCATCATTTATAATTAAATAATCTTTCCCTAATTATAATTATAATAGATATTATCAAGTTTTCAAGTCGAAAAATTCTCTTTAAAGGGACTATTTTTACAATATTCAAAACCGCAAGATTAGTCATAATTTATCATAGCCAGGTATGTATCAAAGTGAAATAAAGAATAATTAAATATATATTATGATGTTGAAATATTTGGAAACAGTACGGACTAACGTTGCGGGCGTGGCGGTGGCTGAACCGCCCCTATTCGCTCTAATGTGACACACCCCTTCTTAATTCACACTTGATCCACTCTCGGAACCGCGCAAATACACACAAATACAATCTAAAGAACTCTATATATACAACAAAAGAAATATATTTATAGATATACACATATACAAACACACAAATCCACTCTAACGAATGCACTTATTAAGTGAAACACCAAGGGTAAAAAAATTCCTATGGGATATTGTGAATAAAGAATTATTTTTATATAGACCCTCTTCGTAAAACAGTCAACTTTTCTCTTTGGTTTTCTGGTAGCTGTGGTAGTATATGATTCGGAGGTGGTGGTGGTGGAGACGGTTACACTGATCGCTAGGTGCTCCACCTTCATCATCTTCTTCTTTACTGTGTTCCCTGCTATTTTTTTAATCACGCTAAATCAAAAGCCTTATTTTATTATTGTTTTATGGTCGGTCGAAATTACGTACTAAGGTATAGAAAAACAAGTACATATATACTCGAGTACAGTATGCTTTTTAAGGATAGAACCTACTGTGTATAGTGTGTTAAAAAGAGTCAGAAAATGCTTAGGGGTGAGACCCTTGACAGTTGGTTGTGTATAATGTTTTACAACCAGCTAGATGAAAACTTGGGTCGTAAATAAAGCGACCTTATTTTCTAAATAATTTTAATAGGAATACGCGAATATCATCTATCATCTTAAATTTGACGAAGAAATATCATATGTTTTCTTGGAATTATTTTAATAATTCTTGTATGAATTTGTGAATTTTCCACTACAAGTCCAGTTTGGTCTCATTAATTTTTTATTGGAATAACCTCATTCAATTTACATCAGTAATATTAATGCTCCATCTAAAATAAAATACATATCTTTATTTCTTCCATGTCTCAGTGTTCTCCTGTGGTCACCATTGGTTCGCCCCGTGGGAAATTTGAAAGTAACCTAACCGTGAAAATATTGTCAAACATTGTAACGGCATATAAAAATACGTAACATACAAATATGTTGAATAATACAATAGACGATAGTATTGGATCAATTGTTAAAACAAACAAAATTGACCACAGGTTATTGTTGGTCTTGTAAATCCCAACTAGCCGATGGTAGTAAGTATTTGGGGCGATGCCCATAGCTACACTCCATCACACTGGACCACAAGGGACAAGATCCGATACTAACACACATTTGCTCAATCTAAACTAGATGCACATATACACTAACAAAGTTACTGCCTATCTCCTTACGGTCCTTATGTCTTAAATTCACAAGTTTTATCTCACAGACCAACCACAACAACAACAACAACAAAAAAAGACGATTTTAGTCTATTGGTGATAATTTCCTCATCCTATTTTTGGTCCAGATGACAGCTATATACACAGGAGAGATTAAGTGTACCATTTTCTGGTAATCGGTGACAAATTGGTGCAACAGTTGACAGGACACGTAAATTCACTTCCGTTTTAGTACCACCACTACTACTACTACTACTACTACTACTACTACTGTACAATTTACATAATATTAGATTTCTCTGGATATTTCCAGACTTATATAGAAATAAAATATTCAGATAAATTGAATATTGAGTGGAGGCAATTTTATTCTTTAGACAAGCAACAATTAATGATGTCCCTGTTGATTTGTAACATGTGAATTATTTTATTTTCACTAAAACGAAACTCATTTTTGCAAATATAAATTCATCAATGTTCTATAGCTTAATTATGTTGTATTTACCAATGGGATATTTGAAAAGAATTATCACACATCTACTGAATTTTAAGGTGAATTTCAAAGCATCCACTGATATCATCAAATTGTAACAACTTTTTTTTTGCTTCTCAGCTTACAATAATGTGCAAATCGGTAGTTTATATACATTTTTTTTGTGTTACAATGTGTATTGTTATAGCTACAGGACTTTGTAGAATTGTTTGCTTTTCTCACTGGAAATCAATATAGGTGCATACAGTGTTAGACGAGCGTTAATCATTTCTTCTCCCCTATAATAATAAAAATCTTGGCTTTATCTGAATCAAAATAAATGATTATTGTGTCTAGGAGAAATTACGTTTATATTGACATACGTAGCTGCACATTGTACTAAATGTAAGCATCGATCATGCATCATCCCTTCGTTGTTCTTGATGCATAGAACAAGCTGCAAGTAGTATGATGTTACGTGTATATGCGTGAGTCAGGAGGGTTGAATTTAGTCCTCAGGGACAGGGACCTGGATGATGGAAGCTACTAGTCAATCCTAGAACGCGTCTTTTCAATCTGCGCCGATGAAGTAGCACCCTTCATTATTTCTATATATTCATACACATACACACATTTGTTCCGTCACCCATTCCAAATTTGAGTTTTTAAATGATAGGAAGTATAGAGATTTCAAGACTATAGCGATAGATTCTATTACTGGTCATCTTTTAGTTGTAGATAGTGAAATATGTTTCGTAGTGTTTGCGTGAGTTTTATTGGTACGGATGTCGCGCTTACCCTTACGACTGCTCCAAATGAGAACAAGTGATCTATTGCCTGTAGAGCTCGTAAATCGGCCAGATACTCCCTCACATTGGTGTGTACTACTGGCTATATATATGGCATCACCATTGTCCAGCCAAAGATATACACATATACACATACACTTACTATACCATATAC
The DNA here is from genome assembly GCA_028455855.1 of Meloe dianella. NCBI lineage: Eukaryota > Metazoa > Arthropoda > Insecta > Coleoptera > Meloidae > Meloe > Meloe dianella. Next base: position 4,911,941 of record JAPTHL010000008.1, on the reverse strand, counting down.
ATTGTTGAGCATCATGCGGTGGCGTAATCTCCGACGCTTTCTGTCTTTCTTTCGCTTTCATCCGGACGACGAATTATAGCTCTTGTCACGGCTGTTCATTTGTAGATGGAGTTTTTATCCCCATGAGAAAATCCCCAATCACGAGCCGAGAAAATTGCTTATCTCTGCAGGAGTCGACGGGTATGCGGGGCAAAAGAGTATACCGAGTAGAACATTCATTCGGACAACTGTACTAGGTTGAGACAATGTGCCGCGACGATGATGATGGTGGTGTGACGGTATTCTTCATCTGTGGAAAAGTATAAAGGGATCTGTCAATTATTGTTGAGTATGATGAGAATAATGGTAGCTCATCTTTTTAATGACACTCCTAATCAACAGCGCACAACCACCGATGAAATATCCATTCATTTTGTGTGGATTTATTCAACTGTTCCTATTCGACTGGTATATTTTTTGTGACATTTATAAATAGAAGACATCTCTTTCCAGGTATTTGTTAAGTGATGAGCATTCTTCAAAGTGTCATCAACTCAATGCAACATTTCAAATAGTTCAAAATTTAGAACAAAATTTATCTCTAATACTACTTATATTGCATGCTATTAATTACGATTTGCAACATAATTGTTCAGTTTGATATGCTAAACGATCAGTTTAATAATTGACAAACCATTACACAACATGAAACATCTCTATTGGACAATAGTGTAATTAACTGTGTATTGACATGATTTTCCTTATTAAATTTCCCTACAAAGCTCCATTTCCTCTTTGTACGCTGAATAGAATCTAAATTAAAAACGTAACATTATTGCTTTATTGTACTTTTTTTTTGCCCGTAAAGTGTTAGGCTACATAGGTTGGTCGTAATTAATTTTGGGATTAGCTCGTTTTCAGGAAACGAGGGTTTTGTGTGTTTGTCGGTCACACCCCTACTAGTCAACAGTGAGTCGTTATAAGCAAACAATTCTACTGGTCTCAAATTGTAGAGATTATTAGTTTACAACATTTAATATACTGCCGGTGGCACTTTTATGGCTTATTGCTCAATTTTCAACTAAACTTTGCTTTATGAGTGAATTACAGACAATCACAATCATATAGTTGAAGTTTAGTATTAGAATCAATTGGAATTTAAGTTGTTTTTATTCAAATTTCATAAAGTATTTGAAATGTTATGTGGCACCTTCAATTTTAGGAATTACAATAAGAAAGTTCCCTGTTTGATACGAGTATTTCTAACAAATATCGTAATCAACACTTGCTGATATATTTATGTTCCATTGCTATTGACTGAAATATGTAGATAGATGTCATAGGTCCGTTATTATTAACGAGCATAATGCACTTGGTGCAAACTGGTGATAGTGAATGCGCCCTCATTATCGTTTTGCAACTGTTTCACACAGGGACAGAATGATGTAGAGAGACCACCACCACCTTCTAGGGGCGCTGTAATGGGCATGGAAATTTAATAGCCACACACAATTCCGGGCAAAGGACAAAAACTACCAAAACGAATGATCATTTTATGCTAAGGCCCCATTCATAACTGTCATATATGAACTGTATTTTAGCAGGTTTTTGTATTATATGTATGTACATGTGTATGTATGTATGTATTTTCTACGATTGTATTGTGAATAAACGTTTGCCATAAACCGATTTAATAATCGACCGATTTGTTGTCTGTCGCCCCTTCATCATCGCCACGCTTGTTTTTATACAAAGGTTTGTTAGTGATTTGTTAACATGTGATTCAATGCTCTATTTTGAAGAATAATTCTATATCGTATTTATGTATTTATATGCATCGATGCAAGGACAGGTTGATTATGAACTACCACTAAACAAATTTAAAAATACAAGTAGCGTAATTTTCTATGGAAACGCATATTTAAAAATTTAATTTGAGGCATAAGTGCTAAAATTCTTCATATTTCTTCTGAATGGTTAGGAATTTTTGAGTCTTTATTGCAAACGTAAACCAGCGTTCACAATGACAGATGCACAGTAAATCAAGACTAATCCTTTGTGAAACAGCTTTTTACCATAGTGATACACATCGAAAGGCTAATTTCTCATTTTGTCACTATCCTTGACTGTTGCTTCGACCTTTGCTTTGCTTAAGATTCGTAGCAAGACTTTATACACCATCCTGAAAACTACTCAGGTGTTTCAATAGACAACTTAATTGATAACTGTAGACCCTCTATCGTAGGGATAAAATAAAATTGTGTACTATTATATTTATTTGACAAAGATAAAGAGCTTTTTAGAGATGTGCTTGGTCATTTTTCTAATTAACGATTTTTATTGAAGCAAGTCGCATTATATTATTGTTTAAATGCTCAGCACCTCTGACATGTTATATTAATAAAGTCCATCTGGTTTTGTTAAATCCATTTGCATACGAACATTCACACACTCACAAACAGACGAACACAAACAAGCACTCATTGCAATAAGAAGATGGTGGTCCACAGTAATGGATCCATTAAAACCCTGTGTTTATTATATCTACATATACGATGTATATATTTGTGTGTTTGTATCAACGGCCAGGAAGCGACAAGTTATTCTTACTCTCTACTCACTGTTACTCGTCTGATATGATTACATTCCGGGAGGAAGTGCAGGTTTATACGGCCCTCGGGCGGCCAACTGAGGTTGAATCCGCCGCTACGGGTCACCAGGTGACGATTTGTCACATCTCCAAGGCGGCAAACAAGCTAACGCCATTTCACGGACACTCACCAGAGGATTACGTACTAACCCGTCCATTTTCATGTGGATAATTGTAACAACACGAGATCCAACTCTCTGTATATATGTATAGAACTAACACATAGTTACGAACAAAATTATGACAATTAACAAGTTGAATTAAACTCTACTAAGATCCTAATGTCTGATTCGTGTTAGACGAGATATAAGGACAAAGGGAGAAATAGAGATATAATTATGGTTATTTTACAGCTCAATTCGTGTAAATAAGTTAGATTTTTGTTTGATTAAGTATCTATTGTAGGATCGATCACATCACTAACAAGCAACATACTGCATCCTCTAGTTGATATTTCACAATCTGGCCACAATTTTTACCAATCGCCAACCCTATTGTAAACATCTGTGACAGGTTTTATTTTTTAACACACTAGAATATGATGGGCCTATATTTCATCATCAAACAATACTGTCTCTAATCATGAACCATCCACCGATCATTATTTCAACTGAACGAAAATGAACGTATAAGAGCAATATGTGTGTGTTAGAGTGCCTGCCACTTAGTTATGTTGGTTATTTGATACCGCACATCCCCGCGTAAATAATTAGAATGATAATAGCTGAATAAAAATTGTATGCCAAACAAGCCGATGGGGTGTCTCCCCTTAGATATATCGGACACTCTGAACTGTCAAAGGGGGGTTTCTGATAAATCTGTTTGCGGTGGTGGCCATCTCTCGTTCTAAAGACAGTAGCAGGTTGTTGTTGTTATAAAGTTAGGGGTGGTATTGATGTTTTGTATGTATATAGTACACTACCTCTCTCCTAGTTGTAATTTTTTCAAGCGAAGAAAAATACAAAGCGATTGTATAATAAGAGGGGTGATCCAAGAATGACCAGCAATAGGGAAAAAATTGATTTTCAGTCCAAATAATGACATATGGTAGCTATACTAAAACTATATGGATATGTTGTTTCTTTTTTGTTTATACAAAATGTTACAATTAACAGTAGTAACAATGGTTGTGTATCTCAAACTTTAAATAAATGAACATTCAAAGGAACATCAAACTTAGCCAAATCTAACAGTCGAACTTTGCGTTGTCGGTTGACCAACTGTAATGGACTTTAAGGTCCTGGTTAACCAAACACGAAGCCTTGGGATATCAAACGGATTGCAATAATTGGATTTAACATATACTACAAACCCAACTTAGTTATCCCTACTTATATAATGTGGGTTCAAAGTAATTAATATTAAACAACACTCTAGACCGAGTTTCAATCAATCAAAACCATCAAAATTAAAGTTTCTTATAATTAACAGAGAAAACTAAATGATACACTCATGAACACACACACAAAATATGTGTATCTTGCGTTACAAATTGTTTGGAAAGAATTCAATTCACCACAAAATACCGGAACGAATTGCCAACTATTATTCTTTTTTCAGAAATTTGAGAATTATACAGTTTTATAACAGTTAGGGCCCAGGTCAATCTACATTTGTATTGGATCAAATAGAACAAACTGTTCATTTCTTTTCTATATTGCGTTGTATTGTTAGAATGTTGTGGATATGTAGCCCTCTAACAGATGTGCTAGTGAATAATTGATAGTATTGTACAAGTAGATTTCGATTTATATATCAGCTCCCTTTGGTCTTGCACGTAACATAAACAGAAATCACCCTTTTAACGAGTTTACATCTATCTTCCGAAAAAAACACACACACACCCTTAATTTTTGGTGAAATTTTCGAAAAACTTTCATTGATAAACTTCCACGATGAACCAAACAAACAGGTTTTTAGTTGAACAACTGTTCGTTAACAGAAATGATGAGCAGGATAATAGAATTACAAAATCTCCACTATTATCTCTCCCTATCTGTCTATCCCTCATTAGATTTGAATCAAAAATCAAAGTTAGTGAATGGAAATGTCCATCCTGACAAAAGATTCTTGTCGCTGGTTTTTGGTAATGTATTGCTTATATCCTGTCATATTACAAACTCATCAATCATTAAATAGTTGTAAGGATTGCCGGGTTTTGTATTAAAACTTGAGACCATCGGTCAATTATGGATAACGCTACTAAATTAATTAATAAGGACTCTAAGGGATTTCTACGAAATTCGATGGTTTTTTTTCCATATGTTTATCAATTCAACCACAATAAATACGTGAAACACACAGGTCAAAGCTAATGAACAGGGAGCAATTGATAATTCGTTTATAACATTAACAATGGCGCATAATTACATAGTACAGACCATAGTATGACTATTGTGAAATAAATGCGATTATATCAAACGTACATAATGCTAAATAATTATCATCGTTGCGTGTTTTGAAATCCCCGCAGACAAATTAGTGTTCTGCGGTCCAGTTGTCGAACGTGACGTACATTTGCCAATTGTGTATGTTATTTATTGACATACCTATATTTGAAAATAAATTATATTACACATAGGTCGCATTTACAATAAATTTAATTGACTCGATCCGTCGCTATACCACAAAAGAATTTCCCATTGTTCTATAGTAGATAGATATATATTAATCAATAGTATATCATATTTTTGTTTTTATTGTTGTTGATAATAAAAGACTATTGAGTATCGTATTTAATTCTAATAACTGTTATAAATCAACTAGTCAACAATAAAGCAACTCTTAAATCTTGTAATCGATTTACAGGTGATTATTTCTAGCATTTGGTCTAGTATGAGTCGTTCATTTTTGAATTTTTGTATTGAAATGAAATCAGCCGAATAAATGTTCGATACACAACATAAACTTTACATTGAAATTCAATAGTTGTTATTATAGAACCAAGTGTTAAGACCACAGTCAATAGGGCAAGGGTAGAAGAAATGATAAATACATTCTGTTCTGTTGTTGTTGTTGTTGCTGTTGTTGGATTCGTATAGTGTTGAGGGGTTGGACCAACCAGGCGTGACGTGATGCCAGATGTAACTACCTTACAGCACTAACCATTACAATTAATTACTAGAATTTGACTTGAGTCTGGTGTGATTTATGATTAGATAACCCTTCTAGGGGGCTTTAGAGGGTTATCCTTAATATCATACAATACTAACAATTAAAAATAGGAAAAATACGAATATTATGTTGTTGCTGGTGTTTTTTTTGACCGTTGTTTAACAGTAATCTATTTGTTGAAATGGTCGTTAATGTTGATTGTTGTTGCAGCTATTTTGTGTTAATATACTTGGTTATATTGAATCGGAAGGAATGCTATCGTCGTCACTGTGGTAGTTATCGCATCCATTACAATAGCTGTGAGAGGTAAATGCCGGTGTAATGGGCACGTGGCTGGCCGATGAGCACCAAGGGACGCACTAACACCCTGCCAACTGCTTAGGTATTGTCGCAATTTCAGACAATCGAATTGCTGAAAATTATCAAAACCAACCCATATAGACACCACCATCAACAACATTACAATACTATCATTATTATCGTTATTGTTATTATTATTATTATTATTATTATCGTAACCACATTTTAAAAAAGCAATATAATGGATGTTTTCCGGTATCATCAACAGAGAGACAGTAAGTTAATTTCCGATATAGAAAATCATCCCCATATATGTAATGATGAAGGGGCAGCAATTAATCACATCAGGACTCCGTTGAGACGTGATTGAAGCGAAATAATGACAATCTTCCGGTCTACAGTGCACTGAATTGTTTTTCTTGTCTGATAGTGAATACACGACAAATATATTGGTTAATATTACTGGTCGTAAAGATCAAATATAAATATTGCCACACTTACACTTTTAATAATAGTTCTAAGGTAAAAACGCGTACAGTTTAATGATCATGATGTTAATTATCTTGTTGAATGTTATACAAATGTGACAATGTTCTATTTAAAGAATTGTAATCGGATGACTATAAACGTATAATACGTTCCAAATAAGACCTACACGGGCGAATTCTGAAATTTTTTTGGGGATGTCGTTATCTAAATGTACAGGTGTGGCACGAGAAGGGGGATTGCATAATTACCAATTGCGATGACCTTATCGAGCTGAAGAAGAATTAAAGAAAACTGAACAATTGTTTTTCTTTTCTTCAACCCCAGAAGGTCATTGCAATTGGTAATTATGCAGTCCGCACCTCCCCATATATCACCTAGGATGGGATACTAAAAACTACGTCTATGTAAATACATGTTGTTGTTCTTTAGGGTGTTCAATATCCTTTCGCGGGAAGCAATTCGTTTTCATTTCCGTCGCAATCAGCCTTTTGCCGACATCATCTGGCGACCATCGAACATGTGCCGTGGGAATTACAGATATTGGTAAATGGTTATTGCAACCAACACGTCTCTTTCATATATGTATTGACTTTTCGCATAATGTTTGTATATATTGGCAGTTTGGTAGTAATGGACCTAGTGATCTGATCTTCATCGGCAACAGCTTCTATATGTCGTTGACGACACGACCACAACAATGCGATAAAAACACCAACACAACAAATTAAGTTCTGGCGCGCCGTCAGTAAAAACCTAACCAACTTGTATATCTCTGTGATGCCGACAATACGATCGAACAAAGATGTTGTTAAGTATTATAGTCGATGTCATTCGATTAAATGGAAAAACACTAAAAAACAAATAACAATCAGTGAACGGGCTAGCTATGAAACGTGTGGTAGCAATCGGTGGGGTATTGTTGTTTTTGTTTGTTTGTGGTTGTAGTGGTGGTGGTAGTGGTGGTAGTAGTAGTATTGGCTATCTAACTGTGGCCGGCAATAGTGAGCAATCGGATAGTCGTAACTGGCAAGCCAAGAATTGCCCTCCGGGGTAGCATCACGACGCCGACCTCCATCTTACCGCCGCCTTCCATCCACTTTCATTTACTGTCGCTATATCTTCTTAACCCTATCTAACAAAACATGTGCTGAAAAGAGGCATGAGATTGGCGATAAAACATCCAATAATGTGTTCGCAACCCGACACAGGTACGGTTGGGATATACTAACCAAAAGATCGTCTGCATTATCAATTTTACAAAAATTTTATAATTCATAAACATTTCATTAATTCAACACATTTATATTCAAAATTGGAAATGGGGCGAAAAGAAATCTTCATCATTCATATAAATCATAATGTAGAGGATTTTGTGATAAGGATTTCTTATTTTTATCTGCTTTAACAGATTCCCTAACGACTGCTTCATCTAAATATCGGATTATTTATTCGTTCTTGACACATCAAGTTTAATCAACTTGAATGATAAGTTCTTACTTCATTCTTATCCGTATGGCTTTTCGATTTCTTTTCCAATGCAAAGTGGATATAAACATTATTTTTGATTTTTTTTTTTAAATACTATGACATCCCCTAAATTCATTCATCTTCATAATGACGATTATCATCTTCCGAAATTTTGTGGTAAAATTTGACAATCGAAATAACAATAGAATAAAATGATTTATTTATTACTTTACTAAAATGTCAAGTTATTATTATTATTATTATTTTTTAACTTATTCAACTTCCGTATTTTCAACACGATGGTTTCTTAGTAAAACAGGTAGAAGTTATAAATCAGTTGAAATGCGTGGGAAATTTCAACTGAACTAACTACCAGGAAATATGTCAACCCTTCCATCTAGCCAGAGGAAGCACGGTGACAGTGTTGTAATATATCCAATAACCCTCTGTTGAGTGATGGAATTGTTTAGATTCATTAATCAGGTTTAAAAGTGACAAAAGTTTCGAAATTAAATTGTGATTTATTTCAAAATTATTTTTATCCTAGGCACATTCATTTGAATTATTAATTGTTGATTAAAATAAATCAAAAAATTATGAGGAAGTTTATATACCAGAATTCCTTCTCCCTTTTTTTGCTCTCCACCATTTGACTGATGAAAGACTATGTTTGTTGTGCATAGATTTACGTTTTATAAATAAACTGAAAGATGTTGTGTGATACCGAAATTGAATACATTTATGTACGGATAGAGTGATGGATTGGGCAAGTAGGCCAGGGAATTTCGAAAAGCTCAACAGGATCCTGCACTCGACCAACTGATTATCCTGCCACCTCTTCTTTTATCCTAAACTTGATATGTACGATGTAAGCTAGTGGAATTTTAGGGTGTGAAAATTTACAACACCACATACCTACCAGAGTTTTACGATATAATTCCAACACAAATCTAAATTAAGAATTTCCATATTTGACGGTGGATTTTTTTCGTTTGTTTCTCTGGTTTGAATAATTGTACGAAATTTTTTTGTAATTAATAGCTAGCACAACTTTCAACTATTTAACATGCAAAAGAATTAAAGATGCGTTAAGTCCAATTTTCTTCATTAGACTCAATCTGCATTCTACCCTTCGTAATGCTTCGTTGCTTTCCTTTCCTTCTTTCTCTCCTATATCTTCCTTATAACAAGCTAGCATTTTTATGAGGCGTTATAAATTTGTTTAATTGGTCTTTCATGCAAACTACACCGTTCCAAATTCATTTGATTATTCTTACAAATGTAACTAGGAAGAATGGAGTTGTTCCGCTATGCTGACAATAATAAAATCCGAAAGGTATAATTGGTCTATTTCGAATTAGCCGACATGGCCTCACTGACAAGATAAAGAGATAGTTATGAGGAAGAACTGAACATTTGGTAAGTAGAAGGTTTAATCTATTAAAATTCGGCTATTACGAGTATATTGCGAACACTTCTATTGGTTTATTAGCATCTCGTTAGCATTTATTCTCTTGACATCGTGTTGGCCATATAAAAACTATAATTGAGAAAATTCAAATTTTCAAATACAGTTTTCTCATATCTCTTTAGGTATGTGTAACGTTTTTGTTTATAATTTAATTTTTTCACAAATATTAAGTTTCGGTAATGGCCCCAATTTTCACACATATTCTATTGTAGAAATTGTACTGCAGCTTCTACTTGAACAAATGATTTTTAGAACGAAATATTAGTAAAAGTTTAAGATGAATTATCATCGAAAGTTGCGATTCCGGAAACAGTGTGGCGCTCGGAAATGCTCCGGGATCTCAAGTGCTCTGTGCTGGGAAGTTTCCGGATAGCTATTTAGTAAAGTTGTGTTATCGGTCGCTAGAGTCCGTCAGTGTGGCACTGCATCCACCACTACCGCACCATCTCTTTAGTTATCCATCCCTACCATCATTGGGGAACTGATAATAATACAATATTACCATGGGGTGTAGCCAAATGTGACGTTGTCGGCATTTGATTGGACTAGTCGATTTCCCGCTATCCCAAGTGATTGGCTAGTAGTGTCAGGGTTGTACCGAGAGAGCCGTCCCTGTCCTCGCTACACATTTAACATCAGTCTCAAGAGGTGGGGCCTAGTAGCCCTGGGGAGGCACTGTCGGCGTCGCGGCGCTACCAAATGCCAGAACGTGTACCACTCCACCCCCGAGAGGTCGCAGCCGTCAAAACTTGTAACAGACCATTCGATGCTTATCAGCGTCCCAGTCGTGTTTATCCGGTTGTTGAGTGAACGCACACAAGTGGTCTCTCGCGAGATAAATTCTAAAACCCCATCCGTTCACCTCCATCGGGACTCTGAGGCTATGACCTACTACGATAATAACATTAATAAGACCATCGTGTCGTAATAAATACAAATCATAAAATTATCCATTAAATTAATAACATTTATAGTGAGTGCGTGTTTAAAATTTTAATTAAAATCTATTTATTTTTATTTTTATTTTATTATTTTTCTAATTAGAGAAATAAACACATTGTGATTGTGGACATTTTAGACGGCTATTAGCGTAATTGTATAGCCGTCAAAACGCGGTCCGACGAAAGTAGTCAGCCGGTGGAGCGCGGCTACCCGACGGCGTCTCCGTGGCCAGCTCTATCGCTACCGGCTCCCGATTTGGACCCGGTGGCTGCAGCCTGGGGTCGCAAATTATATCCCGGCACGGGCGCACCAAGAGTCGCCCCCGGACCGGGCCTAATGTTCGGCTTACACCATCATCAGGATGCTACAGGCCTCCACCATCACCATCAACCACGTGGACCAAGTCTCAAAGAGGAACCACTCACTACGACCAGATCATGGATGCAACCCACTGTTCCCGATCAAAATGGGTAAGATTTCATCAATTATTTTATAAAGTATTGATAGATAAAATAAAATTCAACTTCTTTCCTGATTTGTTTACATATTCTAAATGTTAAAGTGAAAATAGCGAAGTTGATAATGCGCATATATACACAATTTCATCTGTTTCTGTTCATTTTAATTATTCACTAGTTTAATAAATTGCTTTCCACATAATCTCTGTTTTAATATAAAAACTTAAAAGAATAAAATAATTGAATGTTAAACAAAATCAACAACCTTTCCAATTCATTATGACAAAATTTCACCCTAAACTATTGCCTACGATAATGATAGTAGGGTATCGGATATAAATCATTACACGATATTTTGTTGCAAGCGACACTATTTCAATATAATCACTAGTATCACCACTTTATTGGGTGGTTGTTACAATTCTATATAGCTTCGTTAGATATATACACACTTTATATTCGGCACTCAATTGAGCGCGTGAAATAAATGAACGAAAAAGTAACACAAATACTACCATTATCTGATCTACGAATCGTATAAATAAACCCTAATGCCATCTCTTACTATTTAGTCGAATATAATTGCCTCATTAATTAATTCCAATTTGAAAGCGACACAATAAAAAACGAATAGACAAAATGAAGTAGATGGGAATAAAGAAAAAAAATTAAACAACCCTCCTGCAATGGCAAATGTCGATTTAGAAAAAAAGAACAGAAAAAGACAAGAATTCCATTTACATTCGCTCGTTTCGATTTTCTTTCTGTTTTTTTTTGTCTTCTGTTTTTGATTTGTTCAGTTTCGTTATTGTATTGTTTCGTGTTCAAGATCACATTTCTTATCAATACAAGCCAATTGAATAATGCTGTAATACGAATAGGAAGGAATCCTCCAAATACGAATAATACTTTTAGATTAAATTCACTTTATTGCAATATATTTGAAATGGTAAACGTTTCGTATCAAAAATTGTTGTTTTTATTAACCCATAAAACTAACTGTATTCGATCTAGAAATTCTATTTTAAATATATGAATTATTTGTAAATGAATTGATATAATAATTGTCGCTCAGTTGTTTTATACACGAATATTCGACACAGTAGATTAACATTCATTTGCGATATTATTAATTGGATCTTGTCATCAGTGTCAGTCAGTAACTTCCAACATCATCAATCTCACACTTCGCTTAGAGAACCGTTTGTAACAAATTATCAGAACTCATAGAGCTATTCATAACGTAATAAATATTCGTATTGTTGCGAATTTACCTGCCAAAAAAAAAAGAAAACAGTTTTAAATGTGGCAAAATAGTTTTAAGCATTGTAAATCATTGGTTTTACTTCTAACTGTAAATTATGAGTGCTCACAGTTTTTAAAAGATATTACAGAACAATTGTGTGGTAAAATTACTTGAACGTGCTATAAAAATATCCGTTTGACAAAAGAGATCGCATTAATCCATAAACTAAACAAACTTTGAAACCTTTCCATTGTCAGTTAGTTAACAGATCTTCAAAATATGATTTGCGATACACTGTATGTCATCTATTTTGATTAAAGCTGAAAAATTGTCGGCAAATTCAAACTGGTTGATGAGATTTGTATTGTATTTGGTTTTCTATAGTTTATCAAACAGTCCCTTTAACTCTCTTTAATTATTAACATTCGTGAAGATTCGCAATTGTAGCTGCATGAATTTTTGAATCGATATGGTACGAGTCTTTGTAAAATTTCGAGAGTCACACTGTGTTAATCCTGGTATAAAACCAGTTGTCAGTTGATTTTGAATTTGTAAAATTGATAGAGAATAAACGAACAAAAACCAAGCATTTACCACCTTCATTAACAGCAAGATATAAATTATCGTGTATACGTATAAATTTACGCAACTGGAGGGCATATTTTAGTCGGTTTGTGTTGGTGTGTGCGTGTTATTGTACTGTGATATGGGCCTAACTAAACGACGTTGTAACCACAAAACGGCCCCTGATTGCCATTGATCCTTGTCGCGCGCGTACGCGGTCAACTTTTTACATTGTTTATGAACCACCCTCTGGCTGTATTTGTTTCTTTTTTTTTAATAAATCGCCAATAAATTCAAACTCGCTTCAATAAATAAATAAATTTGAATTGACTGTATTTAATTTGAGTGATTCATTAATGGAGTTACATATGTAACGCTTTGAAACATTCAATAATTACTTGATTTCATGAGATAAGTTTCTACAATTACATGGAGTACCTACAAACATCATCGACTTTTACTAGACAGACTGACAATTAATATTGTTTTGTAGGAGTGCCACGCTATAACTAATTTTGTAAATGGTATTGTCTTTTTTTTGTTGTTGTCATCCCTGCATGTTTATGTAGAAAATCCTATTGTCGACCAACTTTAAAATGGTGTCGCTCTGTTTTTTTTTCCCTTATATATAGACATTAAGTCATAATTTTTGGGACAACAGTATATTTTCATTAATTAACACAATGAAAATTGTCACACGAAGCATTCCATTGACACGAAGCATTCCATTGACACAAAAACAACAACGATTTGATGTAATGACTTTATCAAGTTGATGAATTTTTTTTTGGTATCAAATAGATTCTAACAGATGTTAAAATCTGTCTATTACGGTCTTTTAAAGGCAAATATCAGATCAAATCGATCGGAATTGTACCTATAAGCAATTATCTAGACCATATAGTTATACACAATAGTGCCGTATTGACCACATCTCCAACAAACCCTTTTGCACAGATGGTGTTGTGACATTTCAAATAATAACGTTTAACCATGTTATCTGTTAATGTTAAATTAGATTAGGGTGTGACATTAGTACATCCACCATCCATGTAGTACCACTTTATTATCTGTTTAACATTGTTTACGTTTATCTAATTCCACATACATATGTAAATAAGAATAATTTTTATTATTATTATTATTATTATTATTATTATTATTATTATTATTATAGGATTGGTGTTGGACGAGCACATTTTGAAAAACAACCACCAAGTAATTTACGAAAATCGAATTTTTTCCATTTTGTGATCGCATTATATGATCGAGCTGGACAGCCTGTGGAAATCGAAAGGACGGCTTTTATAGGATTTATTGAAAAGGATCAGGTTAGTAGTATGAATCAATATTTATGTTATAACATTCTTCGAAAGTAATGTTACTTTGTTCATATACAACACGATTAGTTCTTTTTAAGATGACTTATAAATCAACACGACTTTTTTTATAAATAATACCACAAAATATTTAGAAACATATGTTTTGTCAATTGGAATTATTATTATCGTTCGAATTAAGTACATAACGTACGCGTATTGCACGATTTTGATTTAATTAAATTTCAAAATCAGAAATATGTTTACACGTTACAATTTTTAATTATTTTCTCTAAAGTTACCCAATGACGTTGCTTTTTTTCAAACTTAGAATAAATTCCAATTACACGATACTTTCGTTGAAATAATTAATGTGTAAATGGAGTGTCTATTTTTAACACAAACACACAGTTTACTTGTAAACCCTGCTGTTGATATCATTTTTATAGATTACTTCCCCAGCGTGTCTATTTTTTTTATATGCACGCCACTGGTTCTTATAAAATTTGAAGTAGCTTCGTCGTTAAGTTATGTACAATAGATTGGTTATCAAAACCATCAAATTCCAACAATCGAAATTAACGTAAATATTTACCAAATCTAAGATGATTAATTCAAAAGTTGGCTAATGCTAAAATTATACTCCGTCTATCTTCTATTGATCGGCTTGACTTTAGGGTAGTGGGACTTATACGACGATAGTTTTCTTTTGTTTGTTTACTTTTGTAATGTTGTTTTGTCACTTTCAAATTATGTTTCAATACATGTTTGGGTAATTTTCATCTAGTGATGAGGAACTAATAAAGTTCTGAGTGGACCACAATACCAAATCCAATTTGTACCCTTCAACTCTCTCTTTAAAACCTTTGAAAATTTAATTTAATTTAATTGCATCCTAATCAGGGAAACTTTAGATATTTAAACTCTGGTGCTATATAGTTCACAACCACATAAATTCAAAATTTAACTTCACATTGAGTCAGAATGACTAGTCTATCAATATTATTGCTCAATATTATTGATAGTCTGTGAGTAATATTGAGAGATTTTTCAATATATCGAACATATCAAAAGTAGTTTGATATTTTTCGTTCAATATTTTCACAGTTTTATTGTCGATCGCCAACACCGAATTCACACCCAGGTAAACACTTTTTAAGATATGGTGAAAATGTATGGGCGGAAATCGGTAGACGTCAGGTCAGGTCAGGTCAGGATTACTGACTACAAAGATATTGGTAATTAAACAGGTAGAAATTGACTATTATTTGCATCGGTATTCGAGTAACGAGCTTATTTGACAAGATTATTGATCAAGAATATTGACAATAATGTTGTTAGTCTAGGGGCCGCTTAACTGACCAGAAACAGTATTGCAGCGTCTCAGTAAAGACAATGCGTTACATTGATAAATCATGGTGTTTTTGGGAGAGTAATTTTTTTTTATTCTCTCTCTTATAATCAAAGGTACGGGTACATATTAATACAGTATAGAGAAGTTTTACTGTAAATAATAATGAAGTGTAAAATGATGAAACTCCATTAAAATTTTATGTGCACCAATTTATTTTAAAAGTGAGTTTTACTCTGTAGAATTATTGTAAATCATAGTCTCTACCTTATCTGATCTCTCATTAGTAACATTAGAGTGTGAAATTATAGTCACTGTAGATTATTTTACTATGTCTATTCAAGGTATTTGATCATTAATTACTATCATTATTTTTTTTTAATATTCATTTGAAGCCAGTGAAACCACTAATTTTCAACAATGTAGATGGTAACAAAAGTGTTGGGACTTTGATCGAATAATAGAAAAACAGACTATTCCTTAACAATAATTATATGTAAAACGATTTAAACTAATGTGCCAGTCATTGTTTAAGTATTAAACATATCATTGTGTTTATTTGTTTATGCCGGTGATCTATAGTCTCTATTAATTAATTACATTAATTGAAAACTAAATTAATTAGAAGTTTGTAGATTTAATGCAGCCTGTCATACTATTTTCTTGAATTACTTTTATTGTACCTACATACTACATATGTACAAAACATTAAACATATGTTTACTACATAAGGTGCATACATTATGTACAAGAATCACATAATATACCTGCAAGTATATAGATTGATTAAAGGAATATTGATATATAAATCGTATCGTACACTATATTCTATTAGAATTTTGATTAATGTTTGTATAGGAATTAAATTTTTCTCGTTTCATTTATTGAATGATTTTTATCTTCATTACGGAGAGTACTTTTATCGATTTCATGCTATAGTGTCAACTATTCGATAATGTAATGTTTGTGATAAATTATTCATAAAAGTAACATTATTCCATTGAAATTCTTATTGCAATATTCAATAATAGATCGATTTGTATTATTGAACAATACCTATATGCAATGTCAAAATAAATGATCTCATCTTTGGATAGGTTTTCAACTATGTTACATCTGTGTTGCCATGGTATCCAGGCATTTCGTAACAAAAGTACAACGGAAGCAGTAGCAATAACAACGATCGTAGTAGTAGTAGCAACATAGGGAAAGTGAGATGAATAAATACAGCGTGTTTTCGGGAAGAGAGGGAAGTATGGGTTGACTTGGCATTACAGGGAAGTTGTTGTAGACGATGACGGTGGCGGTAGAGACGGGGTGTAATTGTGTTCGTGGCGATGCAGAAGATTAGGGCGCGAGTCGGGCAGAACATTTATCATTGGAACCCAAAACCAGAGCTGAACGCCGGTCACAACAGAAACCATTATCGCACAACAGTTTCCGAATTTTGCACGAAATTCACTCACTCTCTCTCTCTCTCTCTGTTCTCTACACTAGATTTATTAAGATATATATATAAACGATCGGCTAAATTGCTAATATCCCTCTTTGTTCCAGGAAGCTGACGGCCAGAAAACGAACAATGGAATACAGTACCGACTCCAGCTGCTTTATGCCAATGGTAAGTGTATGGCGCTATTTCTTTAAGAAAACGTATCAAATTCAAATTGAATGAAAAACTATTGCATTGCAACAAATCGAACGTATATCGTAAATCGTTTTAACGAATTCAAATACAAACAAAAATCACTTAAAAATTTTCATTATTTACCTATCGATAACAAAATCAAATTCATTAATAAAAAAAAGACGAGAATTTTAATTTATAGTAGAAAAACACATTCTAATCCAAACCAGAAACTCTTGATTCTATAACGTACCTATTCCATACTGAATTCACTGTATAACATCTACAACATCAACAGAAACAAGACAAAGAAGTGTAGTAGTGCCCGTTTTGGTTGATCTGATTGACCGCTTGGATTAATTATCCGTCTAATTAAAAGCCACGTACTAACCGCAACGATTTGTAATTCCTCAATCGTCCTCTCCATCGACAACCAGTTCTCCATATCAGAACAACTACATCTTACTGTGTTAAAGTGTAAATAGTGTTTTTCCGATACGCACACAAAACATAAAAGGTAAAACGATCGGATCGGCAATATAATTAATTGACAATTGATAAATCATAAACACTAAATTAATTAATTAATTAATTAACATTTACAAGCACTCTGAGAATATGTGTGACCAGTTTCTAATTATTATGTAAACGGGCTAAACCGCTGTTCTGTCAGCACATTTTACAATGCATATCAATCTATATATGTGCGTATACAACTGGAACGTGGATGTTGTCTATTTGATTTATTCATACTATTAGTGGATGTTATAAATCTTTCACCACCAACTACGATCGCGTGTTTTACCATAGTTGAGAGAACAAACATTGACTTTGTCTGATAGATCTCCTTCTGCCATATAGTCTGCAAAGTCTTGACCACTACTGATGCAAACGTTGTAGTTGTGGCGATAAGACGGCACTGAGGAATATGCGGTAACAGTATCTTGGTGGCTTGTGGCTTTTAGTTACTTCCCACCACCTAAACCGTCGTCTACATATAGACTTTACCTATAAAACAACTTATTATCTTATCTATACACAACGATAACAATTATCTGTTTGCCAAATTACAAAGTAACAATAATATATTTGATAATTTGTTAATAGATAAATTTATAATAAAGTATTAGGGTATAAAGAAAACTGAAATGGCTTGCACGTAAGTTAAGAGATTTCCGTAAAATATACAAGAAGGAAAACGTTACATGTAGTGAACTGACGCTATATCTCATTTGCCACGGCACACCTCACTCAGCATCATCCCCTAGGAGCACTCTTCCTCTCCTTATTTGTAATAAAATAACTCCACAAATGCTCTCTCAGGACTAGAAAGATGGCGAACCCTTAGGCTTTACCGCCGCCCTAGTCTTTGTTCTGGCGCTATCGCACAATATGAAGTATACATTCTTCGCTTTATAATACTACCAACTAACATATAGACGCTTCATTCTTATCAGAGGTCTGTTATAGTATCCAACCTCTTGTATCTTGTCTCTATACTGTTGTTTTAAATATCTAGTAAGTATCGGAATAGTTTGACATACCATAAACTTTCGTATTATCATTTTAATGGTTTACTAGATGTACTAACCGATGTGTGAATATAACAATAGTTTCTTCAACTATTCGTAACTCACTATCACACTAATAATGTAGGATTTATAATAGACATTCTAATCTAATTGATGGATGATTTACTGTTGCAGGTGTACGGCAGGAACAAGACATCTTTGTGAGACTCATCGATTCCGTTACAAAACAGGTGAGTTTTTAAACAAATTTTTATATTTTAAATAGCATTTGTAAGTTGGAAACGTCCTCATTATTCACAATATGCAATTAACTAATGGGTTGCTAAAGTTAACGTAAATTGTAAACAACTTACATAGAGACATAGTACATATTATATATATATATATATATATATATATATATATATATAAACAGTATTTACTTGAGTAGTTAATGATAGACATGCAATCTGTAGACGCTCCCTCACACTTATCCTCTATTCCACTTCGCCCATACCTTCTTCTGCGCCTTTTAAATGAATTAAAAATCATGGGTACACACAGAAAGTTCAAACAGAAAATAAAAATTAAGAAAGTTATATGAATTAGATACAGAAATAACATGATGCCAGTCAGTCAATTTACAGATCGGCTAAAGGATTTACTCGATAAGAACGTAATGAGGGTTGAATATATTTCCTGTGTTGTCCGCAAAAACGGGGGACGTTTGTGTCGCGTGGCGAACACGTGGCCATGATTGCTACCATCCGATACTATCTCATTTGAAAGAAGATTATCATCCCCTTTCACCCACACTATGTTTAAAAACCTATACAATACATATTCATAAAAATCATTGATGATAACAATGTTTGTTCAATGATAATATAATGTGTATACGAAAAAATGGAGGGATTGAATTGTTTATTAAAGTTGATAACGATCAATTGAAAGTTGGTGCTTTTTTTGTTTATTCTCATTTAAATTACAATGAAATTGTTTAATTGTCATTTCTTCGAAATAATTCGTTTCTAATATTCCTTTCTTGATTAACATATATTTATGGAATTGCAAGATCGACTCGACTTGATAAACAAGAAAATTTAAATTATTATTGTCGCGTGCAACACGCCAAACACTATCACTTTAATAAATTATTTAATTAGATTATCGGTATGGTGAAAATTGGATCTTTGTTTTGTCTCTCGAATATTTTTTTTGTCCATTCAGACTTAAATACTTTTTGTTGTTATAATTATATGAAGACGTTAATTTTCTTGTTAAACACAACGCACTACCATAGAAGACGGATTACGTTCGTACCGTTTAGTAGACGTACAACAACAATGAAAAAAATTACCTCTCCTACACTAATAAAATCTGGTAGCACAATTTTTACACAAGTCAAGTTGATGGAGTGAAAAGGGGAAAGCTTAACGTGTTTAAGTTCTTAAATTTAATTTTAGTCAATCATCTAACTTCAAGATGGTTTGAGATGGAATTTAATTTCGTGCTCGTCGAATCTACAAACGAACAGTTACATAGAATGAAAGATAGAGATAGATTAAGAAAATTTAAAGATGGCAAGAATGATATAAAGAGATGAAGAAGTCTACAATTAGAATGACAACAACAACAACAACAACAACAACAAAGCTTCCGTTTGTTTCTTCTTGTTATATAATTTATTTAATTATTACGCTGTGCGAATTCGGTAAACCGATAAATGTTTTGTCTGTGATACCAGTGGTTCATCTTACCGTTCGTTCTCTCTAGAATGTTAAAGTGGTAGGACAACACATTGGGTGTTAATTCCATTTACAGGGCAAAGGATTCCGTTTGTTCGACCTTTTCACTTCTAATTTCATTAAGTAGTAGTAGTAGTTGTTGTTGTTGTTGCGGAACACGAAAATATCTTTGTGGCATTCTTCTGTTTCGTAAGACTTATTCAATTCTGAGATGATACTGCTATAATACCATACATATTCACATATACTGTACGGCCATTGTGTAGTCTTGATATAAATAATAATGATGGCATGAAATAGAGAGGAATTACGATCCTAAATTCTAGATTAATCCAAGCACCTGCCTCCACCTTGTCCTAAATTAGTCCTGCCGCAATAAATCCTTGATAATTGGCTGAGTTGCCACTACATAAACCATAGGCTCGGATTTCCGTGTGAATTTATAAATTTTATTTATTAGATTGCAATTCACTCGGATATCTAAATTTTCCAAAATAAACACCCCATCCATTTTCATAAATTAAAATTAAAACTAAAATAATTAGTTTGATAGATTGAACAAAAAAAAACAAAATAAATCAGAAAGTATAATCAATAAACAGTACCTAACCGCCTGTTGGATATGATTCTGCATCTCAATATTGTTAATTTCTATTGAAATACAGACATCAATGTACACTTGTGGCTTCGTTAAAATTACATTAAAACACCGAGTTTCATATGTGAGTTACATTGTGAAACCGCTGCGATAATGGAACCCTAGAGATGAACACACAATAACAACAACAATATAGAAGAGGAACAAGTTGCTTTCAACAGTTTCCGATTGACGCGCGCGTATATCCATTATCGTAATTTTTAACATGGTTTATCAATTTCTACATTTCAATTCAATTTCCTGCCAATGTGCTTTTTGTTTCGGAAATATTTCACAAACAAAACTGATAGCTTCCGGTCTGCTAGTCAATTTACAATATTAATTAAAAACTCAATAAAAATTAAACAAAACAAAACAAAAACAAATTGTTGTGTTTTTTTATTTTATTTATAAATCAATAATATTTTCAACATTAGGTTATATTTATAATGTAATAGAATAAAATTGAGAGCAATTTTCTAGCGACACCATCAAAATTTCATTTCAATATCAATTCACAGACAAAACATCTCGGGTCTTATCAAAATGCACGGTGTATCAGTATACAGACTGTCTTCTCTAATAATAAACAATCCCAGTAAACTCACTTGTTTACTGAAGGAATAAAACAAACTGAAGTAACCTTACAATTCACTTAAACTTACTCAAATACTTAAATTCTTAACAAATCCGGTCATTGCAGTAATGTTATAGAAATATTACTTAAATATCCTGAATGTTTGTACACTTTTTAGTAGAAATACAGTTTGAGTAGGACAGTCTGTATATTTTTCATTCTGTTTCGTGTGCACAGGACAGTTTGCTATTTCGGTTAAAATTTTATCGCACATTACACGATTACTGAGTGAAAACCGGCAGTGGTACAACGTTAATCTCGTTTATTATAAATGCAGCCACATGTAAATTTCATTTTGGATGTATATCAAGGCAACAGTCGTCATTCGAATACGTTCATATAAAACCATTTAGACATTTAAGAGTGTATGTATACATATATACATACGTATCTAGCAAAGAGGGTCATTTCTTTTTTGTATTGTTTATTTTTTTTTAATGTCATACTTGTTATTTCTTATCAATTGAATGATATTAAATTGTACCCCATTAGTGTGCATCTATTAATTCCCGGGAGAATTTTGATATATTTTAATGAATATGCAAGTGTTGTAATTAATTAAAAATTCTATCAGATATTTAGACATATCCACATTTTGCTCATCCGATAAGAAATGTAATTCCCTCGGGAATATTTAAACAAGTCTTTTGGGTCTTTATATAAAAGTCTCAAGAGATGTGAACTATACAAGACTTCAACTATATGGTGTCTCTAGAGTAGAAAACATATCATACTCATAGGAATTAAAATAATATTCTCTAAAATTTTTGCTTAGTCTTTCGTCAATTCTATACATATATTAAATCGTTTACTGTTTTATCCAAGACGAACTTTGTCAAGTTTTGTAAGTATCAAAATTAAAATCTCTTTATGTTAAAGAATTAATGTTCGCTTTATCCAAACACATGTTGCTCAATGTCCAGTAATCTTACTTGAGCTGCCCCCAACAAAGCAAAGCCAAGGGTTCTATGTTACATATTCAATTAAACAAAAATCTATCAACTGTTCTAACGTAAAGTACCATAATCCTAGAGTTTTGGGGGTTGTAAAGCCTATATACACATACACATCCACATAGATAAATATATTTCAGTTTGGCTACTACCAATGACTACCATATAGATATAGATGGAAGTGTAGTCGGGAGGGGGCTCTCACGAAATAGCCGGATTATTCGGGTCTAACCAGGGGAAAGTCTGGTAATTATAGTTGCTGTGGGGGCTATTCTATCCTCATTGATGACTAGTAAAAGTACGTCACTAGTGTGCTGACTTGAACCCTGTCATAATCCGATCTTATCTACCAATGACCATTATAAAACAACTACCCTATATAACTCACCCTTTTCTTATTTAGATTAACACAATCACCTTTAAGCATAAAGAAAAAATAATAATAATACACAGTAACAATTATAATTTATTGTTAATTATTTTGTCTGGTTTACAATAAAATTTATAATGTATTAGAATTGTTTTATCATTTGAGTTTAATCGAATTAAATTTCACTGTAATCTCGATTTCAAAATTGCAATAATAAGACATGAATGTAACTGTATGTATATACTGTTCTATTGTTAATATTAGCCAATATCACAAACTGTTTATTGCTTGGCTGGTTCTAATGAACTGGTAAATTGCAATTAAATTTTATATAAACAATTTAAAACGACCAATACGTTCTAATATTAACATTAATTTGTTTGTTTTCAGGCTATCGTATACGAAGGACAAGATAAGAATCCTGAAATGTGTCGAGTTCTATTGACACATGAAATTATGTGCAGGTCAGTAGTTAACTAAAGATGAAGCTGTATTCACATATGAGCACTCGCAAAGTTGTAGCAATTGGAACAGCACAAGTGCTCAAATGTGAACTGTTGCATAATGTAGCAGGAAACTGTGAAATTTGATCAAAAATAATATATTTGAAGCAATACAGTGAAGACACGCCCTAAGATTTTTGCGTGCAAAGTAGCATTATAGTAGAAAATAAAGTAACTTCAAAAACATATTTGTGTAATAATCAGTGTTTCTTATTAAATTTTTAATATATTACAAAACTAAGAAAGTTTTCCGGTTTGTTATTAATTTGATTCTACGGTTGCTTGCATTTTTTTCTTCCAATGTCTTATTCTCTTTCGTCAGAAAATATTCCACTATTCACCTGCATCGTGTTTATTTATTATTTATTTATTGATTTCTTTGAATTTTTCTTAATAAATTAATGCTTTAAAGACAGTCTTGTTTTCACCTAGTGTTTGTTTGCGTGATATTCAAATGGAAAATTTTCCGTTGTCTTTGTTATAAAAAATTTGACGTGGTTGGTTCAATGATGTAGTCACGAGAATCCCTAAATATCTTTCAGTCATTCTCCTCCTTTTTTCCCTTATACATAGTCTTGTGTAATGCTAGCGGGTAGCGGGTAGTAACGGGGGCATTGTTCACTCCCTAGGGAGTCTGTCTTTTCCCTATTCCCTCTTGTCTTGCCATAACAAACATCACTCTCTCATTCGCCAATCTCAACATAGACATCTATTGTGCATTTTCATCTTTCTTATAAGTATTTAACGTTTAAATCGTATCAAAATATGTTAGCACTTCATTTCAATGTTGATTTTATTGCATCTATCTCAAAACTAATGCAAATATTTTCTATATTTATTCTCAAAAATCATACTTTCTTGTACGTTGTCAGTGTACAACAAAGTCGTTTTATTGCTCCTTCAAGTTTATGTTGTTGCCGATCAATTATATTAATTTGATATTGTTGTTTCTCTAATTTCAGCCGATGTTGTGACAAGAAAAGTTGTGGAAATAGAAATGAAACACCCTCTGATCCTGTGATAATAGACAGGTGAGTTCCTTTAATTTACTAAACAATTACATTGGTTGTTTTTTATTCAAAATATTTGCGGAATAATTAACGAGTACAATGTGATCACGTTGGAAGTCCATCGCAATTTTCTTTTGCTTTTTTTCGAATTGTATATTGCTGATAGGCAAGGGGATAGCTACAAAATGGTGTCTCAAGGGACGATGAGTAGAGAAGTAGTAGTAATAGTAGTAGTAGTAGTAGGTAGACGTAAGGGGGAAGGGCAGAAGACGACATCTTGTGGGTATACGGATATCGCGGCGGTGTTGCAAATGGGCGAGTGAACTTCCCCAAGATCATTGTTTTCTATACATATAATTCGTAAACGAAACCACTTAGATGGCATGCGGTCATGCAATATTCCTGGTCGATCATCACAAACAACCCAAACATTAATTCGATCTGCATCCTTATACGAAAATTTCCTAATGTTCTCAATTATCTTCCCCTTCCTGTATAAGATGAACACAATCTAATTCCAATTCCAACAGTTTTATCTTTGTTACAAACACCACTTCTAGAGGGTGTAGTTTGCACTTTTAAACTGTGGCCAACCTGATGGATCTTTACAAATCCTTCGTTACACGATAAAAACTTTGTCAGTTTCCATTTAGTCTCAACGAAATTCCATTGCTAAAGGCAAAAATAGAAAGGAAACGTATCTTTTCAAACTGTATATATGTGTCTTATAAGAGACAGGACGTATTGTCCCGTATTTTCAATCGTCTCCCCTTATATGTATACCTTCCAATGGAATTCATCATGTGCCTGGGATCCATTACGCGCTCTCAAGCGCTTAGGCGAGACCTGCATCTCTGATATTGCTACTGCTACTTTATCGTAAATCAGTTTTATCAAATTGACTCACAGAAAAATTATTTTTATTTTTATTTTTTTTACTCTCAGGTATATACATCTGTTTGTTCATTAGATTAGAATATTGTCGATGATGGATGTGAATGGTGTTTGTTGAGTGGATGGTTGATGTGAATGAGTTATTTAACCCTTGATTGCACATCTACATATATATATATATACGCACACACACACACACAAACACATTGAACATTGAAATGGCACACTGTTAGCGTCCCGATCTGAATTATGTGTTTTTGTCCGCATTGTCATTGTCGATATGACACGACACACTTGTTTATATGACGAGTTTATATGCAGATATTCTGTCGAATGGAATTTTCAAATTATTAGATGGTATGAGTAGAACAAAAATATTGTACATAAATGTTTATATATACATATGCCATATTCCACTCTAAACCTACCTATATCAATATATGTACCTATGTATCTATTAAAATGGAAGTTGACTGAAATTGCATGTTGTCAAATAAATATCCAATTCATTATTATGACAATATGTGACAATGATGATATTGTAGTGTGTAACAAATTTGCAAATCCATATCGTATTATTGTAACTCATTGCAAATTGTCAGGCTATTGATAATTGTAGGAAAAAATTTGTTTCTTGTTTTTGAACAAATTAAAAGTGAAACCATTGATCATCACTTATTACCATTATCCTGATGAGATTGAGTTAGACACTTTACTTGATCTCAATGCATCATGCAATTGCACATCGACACAGACGGACACACACATGTCGAACAAAACATATACACGCGACTGAATTATACTGCCACGTGTCCACCACCGACAGCCTACTTTGCTTAACACAAATTGCCTCCAGTTACACGATAATATACAATCTCTTTCCTTGATGTTTTTATATATAAATCAATTTCGAAAATTACCAGTAGGTATCAGATTTTAATTTAATTTTTACATTAAATAAATTAAATTGTTCAAGTTCGTGTAGAGAATTTAAACGTTACTTCACGGTCGTTTATATTAACAAGAATCAACGCAAAATCATTTTATTTATAGTCATTGAGCGCATCTGCGAATTTGGTATCAATAATCGATAGTCGGGTCGGCCGTATCAAAATAGACTATGTATAATTTGTGTGAACTGTTTGAATTTTATTACAATGAATTTGTCGTTTAAGCTTCACGGAAATTATGATTGTTATTGATTTATTTGTGTACATCTGTTGACGAATAGAGCGGAATCCAGTTGTTAGACCACCTGAGACCGGTCATCAGCTGTAGTATAAACATACAATACTTGAATTTTTGATCAAGTTGATGATCTAACTGGAAAAGAATAAGGGGATGATATAAATGAATCATCCTGGAATTTGTACGAATAACTCAATTTGTCAAAACATATATGACATTCGCACATATGTACACATAAATCTATTAACATTAAAAAAGAAGAAAACTATCAAACATTTCGTTAAAATATTCGTATAACTATCGTTAATATTAGTAGATATGAGAATGTCCTGAAGGAAATATTTGTTGGAATTTTTGGAAGGTTCTTGTCCGGTTGTCATGGTTACAACTATGTCGGAAACATATAAATCGGTCGTTTCTGGTCCGTTGGTTCAACTGTCTCTTTCACACATTTACTACAACACAACGAATAACTTCTATCTGATGGCCATTTCCGAATGCACTTCACACTGTCGCACATGTGGACACAGTCAAGTGTGAAATCACTGTGTTGACATCGTAAAACACACTTTTGAAATATGTGCAATCTTTATTTATTCTTTGAAAATCTAATAGATTTCAAAAATATGTATTTTAAAATCAACTTCAATATTTGATGTCTAAAAGAGTATTATTTTTTTTTGTCTGTTATTGTATATATGTACATTTATAGTCACGTGCAAACATATTTATATAGAATTTTGATTCAATTTAGTACGGCCTTAATACAATGAGAGCTAATTCGGAAACAGGGTGCGTGGCACAATGGCGCACCGTGCGGTATCACCATCAAATACAATCCCGTCGGGGCAATTTTGTTTACCGCCCCATTGGGAGTCGCGTTCCTGTTATATATATTTTTTCCTCATTTCTCCTACTTCGCCGTATTAGATCAACTCTGCACCACCACTTCTCTGTTCAATTGTTGTTGTTGTTGTTTGTTAATATATCTAGCTAATCTGGTGGTTTGTGACGACAAAGCTTTGTTTTGTTTTTGAAAAATTAGACCACTAAAATTGACTGACATAATCTGGTAGTTGTGTTGACAGAAATCAGTCTGGTGGAAAGTGTTCTTTGGCTTCCCTACCACCCCATTGAATCAACAAAAACAAAAACAAAAAAAATCGTAATAAGTACATATTGAAGATGTAGAATTGATAATGGGATTATTTTAGTTTAAGGATGATTTCGAAGTTTTAACATGTATTTATTTCATTTGTAACTATGTAACGTTTTGCAGATTAGCGATAAAATGAAGTTACAATTCTTAGATTTTATAGCTTAACTCTGACAAGTTGAAATCATAATAATATCGATGAAGATCAAGATTCGTCTGGAATGGATTCGACTGTTCTGTTTTTATTTTTTCTATTGCAAAAGTCAAACAATTTCATTAACGATCAACAATAGTTATCATTCTAATATCAACATGTTTCCTTAATTACTTTTCCGTGTAATTAGTATCACTTTACATGATGGTCTGGTCTGCATGCAACATAACCAGGGGCCATCTGTATTTGAAAAAGAGACCACTCACGCACCCACTTATTATTATAACCAGAAGTGTATATACAGATCGGGCAAAGAAATTGGGACATTGGAAAAATTATCAGGCCAATAGACAATCAGGGCTCTAAAACATCAATCTGTGGACAATACCCCCCCCTTTAGACTTTTCCATATGACCCTATATTTTGTGGTTGAAATACAGAAATTATAAATGCTTACTATCTTTGTCGCAACCATAGCGATTTCATGAATTTTTCGTTCGAATTTATTCCTTTTCATTCGGTAATTGTTGGTAGTGTTAAATAATTTATTAATTAAACATAAATAAAAACAGAATTTTATAAAATTAAAAAACATAGTTTATTTAGGGAAATTGATATACAATTGTTAAAATTTAATATTGGAACAATTACTGTCTATAATATGTATTTTTTTTCAGTAAACAATTGAATAAAAATGAAAACATTTGAAAATCACACAAACCGTAATTTTTAACTGATGTAGATAGATCGCTCTTTGTCTGACACATTTAAGCTATATATTCCATGGGGATGTTTCCAAAAATCGCCACAACAAAGATAGTAAACATTTACAATTTGTTTATTTATATCATTCAAATAAATATAACTACAAAGTTTAGGTCAAATAGATTTTTGAATGAAAGAGGTCGTGATGTTTATAGAAAGGTTTAGGGTAGACCCTGTCCTTTTTCCTATATCCACAGATCTTTGCCCGATCTGTATAGCTACTAAAAATTTATTATTAGTATTTACATAGTTAGATTCGTGCGACAGATGCATAAATTAACACCAAATTAAAAATTGAACAACAACAACAAGCAAGTTCAAACAAGATACGAAATTTGAAGTTGGCATGTTACCTAAACATTATTATTTGAAATAAGGGCTTGTTAAATTAAACAATTATATCCACTAGTGGACACATATTTAATTCTAAATAATACAAAACAGTAACAATGGGAAACTATGACTGTGTGTTAACTAAATGTTTGGAAATTTTGACAATGGTTAGTGGTGGAGAAGAGGGTAAACTTACTACAAAATAAGGCTAATATAGAATTATATTGTTTACTTAACAATAACAACAATCGAGAAACACACTAGCCTCCTCTCCCCTTCTTGCTTCTAAATCAACAATTTATACGACCAAATAAAATAACATTGATAGGATTCGATTGATTTTAATTTGATTGAAATAAAGTTAGTGATCAATCGATTTAATTTGCAAATTACTAAGTTACAGATCGATGAATATTCCCCTTATTTTATTTTTTTAGCGGATGTTGATTACGTCTCACTTTTCTATTTAGCCTGCCTTTTTTTGTAATTAACTGGTCAATTCTCTACTATAAATATACAGATTTCGGTCCACTTGAAAAGGGATAGATTAGAGGGTGAGTATGTGTTAAATTCAACCACTTCCATCTGTTTGGTGTTTTGTAATAGAAGAGTGTTTTACTTAGATTAGATTGATATGTCACTGGTCGATTTGATTTGATTGGAGGGCTCTACGATAATACTCATACATTAGTTGCGATTGATTTAATTCGAATAGGATAGATTGAAGTGTTTTACATGTAGCTAACAATGTGAAAACGCCTCCCCTATGTAGAATTAGAGAATTGTAAGTAATCTAGAGAGAAATTGAAAGAATTTCGTAGGTTGTTGTATTGCATAGTCAAAACTCTGTCTAACTTACAATGAATTACAACGTGCATAACAAAGATGGAACAATTTCCATCTATTTTGTCTATTTATTCAATAGAAGAACTACAAAATAGTGCTTTTTAAATAACACTCATAGTAGTCCGGAATATTCTACAGTTGTCGAAAATTCCAGATGGCCAATCAGTGATATACGTTCATAGATAAAATATCTGTTGATTAGCATGCATAATTATCGAATGATTATAGTGATGACATAAATACTTGTAGTAATTACTGTCTGGTTTTTAGTGAATAATGTCGAATACTATCAGTTGATAAAATTATTAGTCGATTATCGTTTAATGTGTATAGATACCGGAAACAGAACTCTACATGTCATATAGATAATATTAACCGCAATTGTGAGATATTGCAGTCAACACTCTAACAGACATCAGTATCATCATCATCATCATCATCATCATCATCATCATCATCATCACCACCACAACTATCTACCACTAATGTATATGGCCTCAACTGCCTTATTTGATTGGTGGAACTGGAATTGTTTTTATTGTTATTGTCGCAGATTTTTCCTAAGAAAGTGATAACAAAAAAAAAACTTAGAAAGAAAATCAATAAAAGCGTTCTTTTTGTGTGTGGCACCGAAAAAAATATATAATAGTAGTAGAAAAGAACAGGCTGATTTGCTCAACAGAATTTCAATTTATTATCGGACCTTATATCTACTAGAATCTGCCATTAAAATTCAATATATTCGGTTTTATCTTTCTTGTTCGTTCCATTTCTTTTCTCCATGTAAAATATTAATAGAATCCGATTTCACTACCATATAGATTTTTTTTTAAATCCCCATATTAAATTTGATATCTAATGGTTTTCGTAAAGGTATGTTCGGAAATTTTCTATCGATAGCGTTAATTTGGTAATAACTACAAAACTACTTGATTCAAATCAATTCGAAGATGGTTGAAGAAGGTTGCCGATAGTGTCGATACTAGTTTTCATTGTCATTGTAACAATTTGAACGTATATGGTAAACCACCCCAATATGGTGTTGCAGATCGGTCAACAACCAAAAAAAAAACAAAAACAGCGATATATTTAACGAATCTAAGGGAGAATGAGTCTGCAAAATCAGCAAACTTACTGAATCTAGACGCATATAAATGCAAAACTTGTAACCGAACTAACTGCATGTAGTTACACGCAAAATGTCGATTTCTTCCTTCTGAGTGTTTGTGGTTAATTTTGTCAGGAAATAGGCGACACTTAACGATATTAAATTTCAAAATAGGACGAGCCCCAAGTTCGACACATGGAAATTTCATTTGTTGTCATTTAGAAAACAACAAATGACTCGAAGTGGTTCGGTTGTTTATTGCATATCATTAACATTAAACATGGATTCTCTTTTAAACAACAAGGGGAAATGGTGATGCATTTTGAATTTTTCTGTTATTAGAAATGGTAAATATCAAAATAGAGAACGTTTTGTTGAATATTATGATGTAATATAGTTGACTTTATGGGTCTTTGGTGAAACTTATAGTAAACTTTATGCTCAATTCACCATCATAGACTATTCAAACGAGGAATGCAAGTTTTGAAATATTCTTACGACCATTTCAAAACTGTTATATCATAATTATGAGAGTTATCTACATTTATTTCAAAATAACGTCGGGAATTTCTTACGGTATTATAAGAAAACTTGAAGACGAAAAAAAAACAACAGAAATAGTTTAACTTTTGTTGATTGCATCCACTCAAATTAATAACAACTAGATAGCAACAAGTATGGATGAGAGACCGTGACAAAAGTCCATATGGTCATTGCGTGTCTGTTCTAAATCAACCATCATGCGTCCAGGACAAATTGTTATTGTTCTAGTTCGATCCAATAAATTAACTTACCATATGATCAATTACTAAACTTGTTGTTTAGTATTTTTTTCTTATTAGATTGCCTTATCTGTTTTGTTAATTTTTTATTCAAATTTCCAACTGAATTAGTCATTATTTGAGCATTTTTTCAACTAACAGCTCGTGCTAAAAATTAACAGTAAATGCTTGTTTTTATTGAACTTGGCATTGCCACTATCTACCACTTCATAAATCTGTCAATGTGCTGACATGTTAGCGAATTGTGTGGCAATCGTTTCTCGAAATAGGCATTCATTATTGGCAAATTTATTTGTTGTTATTTTCAAGAGCAAATAACGAAGAAGAAAAAAACAAAGTTTTTATGGTTTAACGAGAGTCGATTTAGAAGAACAAAGTCGATTACGGCAAATATTTAAAGGACATGTACAAACATCAATATTTATTTGCTGTTTTCTCAAATGCCAATCTAATTTGTGGATTTCTTCGTTTTACTGTTCTTTTTTCTATTGATAAACAGTAGTTAATTATCCACTGCAATGGATTAAATTCTCTTAGAATTCGTACGCTCATCAATTTTCAGGATTTTTTTTTGACTCGACACATTTATTTTACCAACGTTTTCCGACTTTATTAACGTTTAGTTGTCTTCAAGTCAAACTGACCAAATGAAAACAGACGAAGTATACATTAGTGTACTGAAATTACTCGTTTGATAAATGGTACGGATTGTTGTTATTTAATGTGGCTGTCGCTAAGCAAAAAGAAGAATTCACTGGAGTAACAAACTTAGAAAATCAGTTTTTAGAGAAAATCCAAAAATGTTTACAGCTATTAAAACGGCATCATCATACACACATTTTAAATAAGTCAATAATGCTGTAGTATAGTAAGAAATTTTTTGGTTGAGAACGAATACGGGGACCATCTTTGTAACTTCGAAGACAGAAATAAAAGAATGAAACAGATTGGGCCGGATAAGATACTTGTCAGTTGGTTGTGAACGCGTTCATCCCTGAAAATTAATGCTTTCCCAGTCTGTTCAAGACTTGATATTGGACGATGAACCGATTCAATAAGAAATTATTGATCTTTTTATATAAAGTATTAAATTTTCCTTTTAACAGAAATATATATGTATATAAAAAAGAGAAGAGAAACTAATAGTAGCCCCATTACTTATCATCTCCCTAACGTAAACAATTGTTTCATTTACTCGTAGCCCTGTAAAACAAGCAAGCTATTTATTTTGATTAGGATTTTGAGTGAAAAAAAATTCATTCAACACTGCGTTTATTTTCACAATTTCCTTGACATATGCTGAAAACACAGTTGTTACAATACATATACATACATGCATGCATATAGTGTTTGTTGACTATGTATAAGTAGGAATACAATAAAGAGCATGCCGCCTAATTAAGTGGCTTGGCTGTAAATATTGTAGGCAGACCGAGTAACAGAGAAGTTTTGCGGATAGGCAGACATACAAGGGACCTTCCTGTCTCTCGGCTAGACTCGGCATAGCACGGTTGGCTCCCTGCGGTATTGACGACCAACTCAGGGGAAAGCGAAGAGTCAATACCGACCCGAGGGAGACTCTTCCCGAGGGAGTAAACGTGCAACAGAGATGGCAAATAAAGGAGGAAAGCGAGAAAAACGTGCTCATATATAGATACTGCTATACATAGGGAAAACGAACGAACGAACAACCGATGATGACGCCATGTTATACTACACTGTGTAGTCGTACCTATATGTATATAGTTGTCAATGATAG
Organism: Meloe dianella; assembly: GCA_028455855.1. Taxonomy (NCBI): domain Eukaryota; kingdom Metazoa; phylum Arthropoda; class Insecta; order Coleoptera; family Meloidae; genus Meloe; species Meloe dianella. The sequence continues at coordinate 4,878,610 of JAPTHL010000008.1, read as the reverse complement.
AGTGAATAAGGAGAATACAGTCAGAATATTAGGGGTGGTAGGTAAATATAGTCGAAATTGGAGAGAAAAGGACACATTTCTCGAACGTTAACCTAGAGAATAGGGAAGAATTCGCACCCGAATCGACAAATTTGTGATCTGGACATACACACACACACACACACACACACACTTGCCAATGTCGATTACCTGCAACCATTTGATTTAAATAAAACAAAACTTTGGAAGATATCAAGTAAAACAAATAAAAACGTCTATGTGAATTGTGTTCAACTTTCACTCACTATCAGTTTTATCACAACACGAACTTTGTCATTATAGAAAACGCTTTCAAATTAAATCGTTAACGACACTGGTGAACTACTAAACCACAACGAATTCCTTATTTTCTCAACTTTTGCATCTCGTACGACAACCATAAGTAACAAACTTAAGTTGAAACAAGCACAGGAAAGGGAGCAACGATTGTTCAATATGGCTTGAAGAAACTTTTCAGTAAAGCTAGTAGAACGAAAAACACCCAACTTAACAACACTGTTTAAATGTTTCACAATTACAGATTCAATTTTAAAAAGCATAAAAGTGTGATAGTTGAATAGTAAACTAAGATGAAAGTTTCCCGTGAGGACACCAGTTCATATCCATGTCCTGTTCTAATGATATTATACGTAGCGTTATACTAAATAACGTAATAATATGAGTAACATGACCTGACTCTAGGTGATTTATTAGACTTTGAAAATAGAGAGAGTTTGAAGGTGTTAGCATTTCTAACATACAAGGACCTCTCATAAGTTGCTTGTACGTGTAAAATTGTAAACATACAACAGTAACGTTCCAAAACTACTCATTTTATTATATTCATATATCAAATGCCAGTTGAAATGTAAAATGATCAGTAAAATTTTAATATAAACTTAGCTTGGCTTGAATTACACTCCCACTCCCACTATTGTTCTTGCCACTAGTTGTACAACCCCTAACAAAGATAAAACCTGTCGGTCATATCGACATCATTCAGACTTGATCAAATATTGTCAAAGTATGTTTCTTCTGATGTGCGTATAAGAAACCTCCCATAGGACCATTAAAAACGGAGCGACAGTCCAATGTTACAGCACAATAAACTGACTGCTTGTTGTTGGCAATTGTTGATCGAATGTTAAAGTTAGAGGACTTTAATTATATGCCTGGTTGATTTTTCAATTGTTACACAAAAGGAAATTAAAAAGATTGTTAATGTACCTATAAATGTAGAAAAGTTTCAGAATTGTATTCTCATCCCATTTGCTATCACTAACACTTTTGTAACGTTAATTTGTAACAAAGATATCTGGCACTTCCTTATATTCGGTGCGATCGTTATCGCCGACTAAAACGAGTAATTTATCTTGAAGAGGCTGTGTAGAGGGATTATATACTTGAAGGCGGATCGTTGGACGAATTTCAACCGAATCAGCACATTGTTCTCATCGAAACGAATAGAAAAAAAATTAACCAAAACTAACCAATGCTACGTGTGAATGATAGTCAACTCTATCAACTTGATTCTTTGCGTAAAGCGACTTAGCATAACTTCATGTTGAGTTTTGCATAATGTAGAGAGTCCGCTTCTCAACTATCATCAATTAATAATGCCCATATCACAGTACCTTAATATTTGATAGGCATCTCCATTAGATTCTTAGTCTAAGATGTAGCGGAAGCTGTTCGTACGCTTATCAATCTCTATTGTTAAATGATGATAAGATAAGAGAATGTACTACACGCTAACTATAGACACACTGTAGTTTTGTTTACGTGGATATATATATATATATATATATATATATATATACAATTGGCATAATTCTATGGTTGAATATCTCACAATATAATCTGGTTACAAGGAGGTGGTTGGCAGCCCACTTAGAAGGGTCCTTTATATCGTGTTAGTCTCCTATCCTTAGGCTACTGCCGGGTCTATTTATCTTAGCAAGTCTGCTATTGCTGTTATCCACCCCCATATATATATATGGCATACATTAACTTAGCGTATAGTGCAACATAAGGCATCCAACCAGCCCTTTGGTCATATGGACCGTCATAATAAGATAATTCACAACGACCAACCACCACAATTATATATTACAATATATTGTACTCCTAACTACTTACACAACACAAAATACATTGTTTTTATACATAATTATTAATTTCTAATACATTTATAACAATTTAAATAATCTTTTTTGAGGGTGGAAATACTGTTAAAGCGAACTGTACTAATCCTAATCTATCCCTTATTTATTCGTAAATAACATATCGAGATCTTGGTAGCTTTTATAGAACCGAAGAGTAAATAATGGAGGTCTTCCTTTCTATTGTCATGGCTAGAATTGGATTTTGCAAGGTACAGCTTTACGAAAAATAATTTCCTTCTCAACTCATTTTTCTCTCTATATATTGCTTTTTATATATTTTTGCCTGTCCTTTATTATAAAAATATAAAGAAATAGATACACAAAAAGAAAAAAATAATAATAATTGGATAATTAACTGGCAATAGAACATCAATAATGATGTGAGGGGTGGTAAAATAAAAAGGCAATTGATACATTTATCGAATATTGCCAATCAATTTTACCGTATTTCAGTTGTGCTTCAGTTAACTCATATGAAATGCGATGGAAAAACATTTTCAAGTTAATATGTTTACAACCCATTCGATTCATCAAAATATTACGATACACGTTTTTTTTTATTATTATTATTATTGTTATTATTCTTCATTCTGTTAATTCAAATTTTTCTATTAAATTGTTGTTGCAGATTTTTTCTCAAATTCTTCCTGAAATGCAATCAAAATTGTTTAAAGAATGCCGGAAATCCAAGGGATATGCGAAGATTCCAAGTGAGTATTATATGCTTTATTAAAATAAATATGGTGAAAAGAAAAATTTGTAAATAGAGTTACACTGTATTTGGTATGAGGATGAAAAAGGTTGAGTATTGCAGGATTAAAATAAGGCATGCTATAAAAATAAATGTCTAACAAGCCAAGCAAGGAAGACGATGCTGCTCTCTTAATGGAATCTCGAGGGCGCACCAATTAGCTGTTGGTAGTAAGATCAAGAATTAGTCGTACCATTCTCAAACAACCCCAAACCTCTACCAAAGAAAAAAAGAAAACTAATTGTATACGAAACAGATTAAAATTGGGAAAAAATTCTACGCACACACACACACAAACAATTTTGTAGTATTGGTCAACATTATTACTAATCGGTTTACGAAGGGGGCAAAAGGAGAAGACACTCAGCGTCACGACGCTAATAGGCTTCATTAATATGATTATGTTTGCTTTTTTGGTGAATGTATTTCCCACTCATTTCATGATTGTGATTGAAAGACATGGAAGATATATTTGTAATTGTAAATACAAAGCTGAAAGATACCAATATCTGTCGGCTCCATTTATTTCAATTTTCGTATACGTTATATCGGACTGTGCATGGGATTTGCCAGTTGAAATAGAAAAGATTTTTATTTTGTCTCCAAGTCGAAGGGGTGGATAAGGCGACCTAACATCCATATGTAAGATATATGGTGATGGCTTCGTTGCTGTCGGCTCCTTTCTATCATTTATTTCGCTTGATCTCATTGGTAACTATGGCAGTAACAGCAAGAACAGAAATTGTTGCGTCTACACTAGTTTTATTCTTAATTTTTTTTATATATATATATATATATATATATATATATATATATATATATATATGTATATTTGAAGATTGTTGACCAAGTTCAGTAACGTTAACTACACCACGTTTATCTGTAGTAGCCTAAAACCTTTCGCTATAGACTTTAGTGGCGGCGGTGGTCGATGGCCGTATTTCAAGCGGTGTATCGAACGCCGCCTACTGGCCGCTTCGCCGTCATCATCCTGTGGTTCCCATGGGAACGCGTATGTATCGCAGGGGCGCGGACTCCCTAGGGAGAACGCGAGCGTCCCCGAGGGAGGAGTCTGTCTTGCAATGCATTTGTAGTAGTGCCACCACCGCCACTGTCGCCGCCGTTGCTACCACTTTGTCCGCAAAATGGCTGCATTTCACTTTCTTTACGTCTTATTTTCGTTTCTTTTTTAATTTTTTAATTTTTATTTAATTCAATTGCAGGTTGTCATTGCAACACAGGTGTCTGTAGATGGTCCATTACTTGCCATTTCGGACAATATGTTCGTTCATAATAATTCAAAGCATGGAAGAAGAGCAAAACGACTCGACCCAACAGAAGGTAGTGACTAATAAATTTTATTTAATTTTTTTTAATTGGACTATTGCCATATTGAATTTCGGTCAATTGTTCTATTTGATAAATGCGCACAGGTCTATTTACATATAGGTACATTTCGGTGAAAAGCTATGTGATAGAATGTTGACGTGCAGGTGAGATATTAACCACAAATCATCCACCTCATTGGTATGCACTGTAACAGGCAATGTATCCTCTCCCGATTCTCACTCCCCTCGTTTACCAGTTAGAAGTACGCTAGTGTTCTGCAGTACTCCTCATGGAAACATCTCGTTTGTATGCGGACCCATAGTGAATCCAAAACTTTGTGAAATTGGCTCCCGATTCAGTTCACTGGAGGAAGGAAGCGGAAATAACTATATATATAACAGTTATATAACGCCTGCACTTTCTTACACGTGATTCCTTTAATCTTCTTTCTTATTCATTTTCTCTTTCTATCTTTATTATATGTGTTCGCGTCGCGGTGGCGGATCGTCGTCGTCCGTAGTCGACGTTCACGAGATTTCTCAAACCCACTACTATCTAGACTGATATCTTTTCTTCACTCTCCAGTTGACAGTGGATTCTATATTATCCGCTCGTCGCAGAACAAGCCATGCTTCACTTTGTTAATATCTCACTTTGTTCTACTTTATTCCTTTTATCTTAATCTTTGCCTCACCGTCCCCCGTTACTACTGCCATAACTATTTGTAACGCAACAAAAATTACTTTCTCTCTCAGTTTGTTTGTGGTTTATGATTTAATTGAAAAATAAATAGGAAAGATACATCATATCGAAAGGTCACTTTCCAGGATTATATCCACCATTACCTGTGGCAACACCTTGTATAAAAGCGATCAGTCCGAGTGAAGGCTGGACGTCAGGCGGTTCAACAGTTATCATAGTTGGTGATAATTTTTTTGATGGCCTTCAAGTTGTTTTTGGAACAATGTTAGTTTGGAGTGAAGTAAGTAATTGGAAACATAAGTCAAAGACGAATAAACAAAAATTTATTTCACAGCTCATAACACCTCACGCGATACGAGTTCAAACACCACCAAGACATATTCCTGGGGTTGTAGAAGTCACATTATCATATAAATCAAAACAGTTCTGTAAAGGAGCACCAGGCAGATTTGTGTATGTTTGTGAGTATAATATATTTTATATGAATTCAATCAAAACCATACAAAAATCTATTTCTATGTTCCCCTATTTGTCAGAATAATATTTAAAAAATAAATTTATATTCATCTTTTCAATTTTGATTTTCAGCTTTAAATGAACCAACAATCGATTATGGTTTTCAGCGATTACAAAAACTAATACCACGGCATCCAGGTGATCCAGAAAAATTACCAAAGGTAATATTTGTTTTTGTTTTATTGTTGTCAATTAAAATGAATGATTAATTAATATGGAAAAAATGGTTGTAGGAGATTATTTTGAAAAGGGCAGCCGATTTAGCTGAAGCATTGTATACAATGCCGCGGAATAATCAATTGTCGTTATCAGCACCAAGATCACCTACAATGAGTAATAATGGAATGACATCGACATTCAATACGTATACGGGACAACTGGCTGTCAGCGTGCAAGACAACGGAAACGGTCAGTGGACAGAAGGTGCTTGTCCTTCCTTGCTTTTACTATTGTCGTAGTTTTCAATAGGGTAATAATAATCCGCAAAGTATACCAATAGTAGCTACAATATTAACGGTAACTATTAGAGGCTAGCGTTGAACGTTAATAGTTTAGTGTTGAACGTATATAGCCAGTATACAATTCTATGGACGAATATTTTATTTTTAACATTTGTTTTCAATTTGTAATCAAATTGATACCAAATGAAAATTGATTATTGGTGGTGTTTTATTTATTCATTGAGTTGCCAAACAAATGGAATACATTCACCATTTGATGTTGGGATGTTTCAACAAATTTTTAATTTAAACGATGCATGATATTTAAGCATGCCGTTCATAGATCTAATAATCACATTTAAGTTGTGTTTTGTACTGACGCCAAATTTTTACCGGTAGGGTTTTTCTTTTAGAGGAGTATGGGAGGACACAGAGTAGCAGTGTATCGCCACGTGGTGGCGGCTACTGTTCTAGTGCATCTACCCCACATTCATCTAACGGCGGTGGTTCATACGGTGGCAACATGAATGGATATGGAGGTGCCACCCCAACTAGTACATCACAATTATCTAACATGTTGCCTAGTTCACCGTCGGCTGGTATTTTCAATTCTACACCACGTAAGTTTCATATAAATTAATGATTTGCATTAAAACGAATATTTGTGCTTGAAATTGTCTGGCATTGTTATTATTATTTAAAAATACACACGGAAGATACATTTTGCACCCATTTATTTCGATTTTATTTTGGACATGGTTATTTTAGTCGCATCTGAAGCCGGTCATTACCATTTTGGTGTACATAATACGAATAACAACAACAACAACACAACGAACCACAACAACAACAACAGTAATGGTAAAGCCATAGTGGCAGTGTCGGCAATGTCAACATCAGCAACTACGGCGGCGGATAAAGAGAAAGCGCGTTTGCCCCAGTGATACGGGCAGGCAATACGCCCCCGGCTCACCCACCGGCACCCGCGCTTTTCCACCACCAGCCCGTCACTGGTTGGCACCACTTGGCTGTGCAATGTTAGTATATTATTTTATTATCGTTTTCATTTTGCTTATTCTACACTAATTTAATTAGATTTGTTTTCATAAACGTTATGCTTTTAAAGTTAAGTAGATTTTGTTCATTTATGTTGTGATCTATGTATACCATATAGTAAAGCTTTCGCTTTCTCAGCCAACTTTTACTCTTTTCTACATCTATTTTTAAACGTTGTTATAATCTTTTATCTTTGTTATTTTGTTTGTTTTCTTTTTGGCCATCTTACAGGAATGGGTTTAGTATCATCACCATTTGCATCAATGAATCCATTCGCATTACCAACATGCAATTCACAAAGTTATAGTTCAACTCCACTTGTTGGTACAACTAAATAGCCAACAGTGGGCCAATCGAGCCCAATTAGCCAACATAGTAGTGACACCAATACCACACCTCAAGATGCCAACAACAGTGCAATTTATTCAGCATAATTGAACACGTGTACCAAAGAGACATTTGTACAGATATACGGGACAAAAAAAAATCGAATAGAATTAGAGAAAACATTTCGTTTAACTTTTTTTCCAGCAGACTTACCTGCAAATTTCTTCTATCAAATTACCTTACTAACTGTGATCACAATTGGATAAAAACCCTGATAAATATTTGTGGAACAAACAATAATTCACCATAAATATTTATCTGGTACTAAATTATATATAGTTAAGTTATACAAAAAAAATATATATATATATATAAATATTAGAGATATAAAAAAAATATATAAATATAGAGATCTCTGCACTGTAACGAAAACACCTTGGAAAAACTAATGAATTTGCAATTAAAATTTAGCATATCTCTTAATGAATATACATATCGCTTCGAGCTGGGATTCTATACTGTAACAATTATAATTAATATAAATATTATAAATAATACTTACAATGGTAGTTTTGTAAAATTGTAAATACATCTAACATTATCTTGTTTTGTTTTTTTCGTTAATTATGTTTTTCTTGTTGTCGGAAAAACTTGTACAAAGTTGTAAAGTAACAAATAGGTTACGTAACAACGAGTCAAACGATATTATAATACGATATTAAATATATTTTGTAAATTTATTCATATCATAGAGCAGAAGGATTTTTTGTCTTTTTTTGTCTTTTTGTCGTAGCTTGTAAATAATAAGCAACTTTATAGTAAATCAAACAAAATTTAAAAATTATACAAAAGATAAACGTGTGTCTTTACAATCCTCTATTGTCGTTGACACTAAAGAAAAATGAGAAAGACCATAAATAAGATGTATACGATACAAATTCTAATTCATCACTCTTTTATTAATTTTGCCACAGAACCACTTAATAACGAACGATAACGATTTGTTTATTAAGGGCACTTATACTCCGTCTAGCCCAAATCGGCCGACTCGACTTGAGAACATTAACAATCACAACAGTCAAGAAATTTGACAAATATACCAACAGAATGCCAATAGAATAGATGGTGTTTCCTTAAGTGAACGCAGGTAATTGATGTGACACGCCTTAGTAACGGAGCGTTGCCTCAATTGCCTGTATCTATCTAAATGAAACAGGTTCTATTGTACGATAGCGTTAGAATATTGATCTATTGTAATTAATTTTCAAATAAAACGTCCATCTATATATATAGTGACTAATATGGCAGCAATAAAATTAGTTCAACACAAATAAACATCCATTAGTAGCATCATGTAATTCGTGAATTCCAGGTCCGGCGTCAATACATTACAGTAAAACTAGATAAGAATATTGCGCTCGCATAGCAAGTTTCAATAGATTTGCTTAAGGCCAATCCTGAACGAAAATGCGGCATGGGCCGGCCAAATGTTTTACACACAGAAGATGTTTTCTATTACATTTACACAATTTTATTGATGCCATATAGCCTTATAGTTTTTGGTTTAGTATAAACTCTACATTTGAAATAGATCTTACAAAACTTCATAGATGTCGCTGTACTGTTTCAAAGTCAAGCTGGCCGACATACGAAGACAGAGTATACTTCAAGCAATTATTTAAACTTTACCGTTTATTTCCGATTCTGTATTTATTTGTAAATATTTCTCAATTTTTTCTGTTTATTTAATTACAAACATATTGTTTAGAACAAATATATTTTTTTTGTTATAGACAAGAGAATAATTATGCTGATAATTCGATGTTTTCTTTTTTCCTTTGAAAAATTTCTTTAAAACTATAGATGTAAAAAGGAATAATAACAATAAAAATTTTTAACAAACACACACACACACGCTTTATTGTATTTCAATAACTGTAATAGGGGGGTGTGTGAGGAGGTCGTGTTTTTTTTCTCTTCTCTATTTTATAATCCCTATAATAGAAGGGTGTTAGTATTTGAAAAGTCCATATGGGACTCGATAATATACACCCTGTCTGTCTGCCTGTTTTCGTTTGTTGATTTTTTTTTACATATATCCGTATGTGCATGTGTATTTTGAAGAGCACCACTTCAAAACTCACCCCATTGTGAAGTAAAAAAAAACTGAAACCACTTGTGATCGTGATAGATAAATAAAACAACAAATCGGAAACTATCCCTTTTCGCAATAACATTAAAAAGATTTGATAAATAAATAAATAAATAATAATAAGAAGAAGAAGAATTGTGAGTAAAGTTGAAATTTGGTTAAATACACAAAGCGTTTCATTATAATTGAAATTGACACCAGGCGTAGATAACAAGTAGTCGTAGGTAATAGTATTAGTCCGGGGGCTATCTAGTAGTGTTCTTTTACTGGGGGGTTCTTTCGGCCTTATATGGCATAGTTTGACAGATGGTTAATGAATAGAAAAGGTCATATTAATGACGTCATGTCATCTATTACCTAATTTTCTACCACTGTACGGCAAATATTAGAATTTCTGTAAATCACCCTGTAATTTTGTTTCGGGTGACGAATTGACAAATTATTGCTGATTTTCCAAATTGTCATTAGATAACCAAATCAATTCGATTAACATTGATAATAATTATCGAATTAAATAGACACAATTTGTTAATCTATTTTGTATAACTGGTGGTTGTGGGAAATTTTTGGCGATTTATTTTAATACGATTCGATTATTATTGTTGTTGTTGTTGTCTGTTGGTGTATAAAGGTTTTTAAAATTCATGGTGAGTTGTACCATTGAATTCCTATTAGAGATTAAAAAGAACACAATCGGTTTTGTAGTGATGATGTTCCTGGTGCGTAATCTAATAGCAATATTAGATTGACATGGGATGACAATACGCTCTCGTGTATACTCGTGTCATTGTCAATTAGACACGTGCCAATCCGTCCTTATATAACAACAAACTATCTATCGCCGTAACCGTATTTGAATTTAGGATCTTCCTTTTGTCACTGATAAAACGATTAACAGAATTAATCAAACACATTTCTTATCCAAATAACAATCACTACAAGTACCAACAAATATAAATGTCGTTCAAATACAGAAGTACATCGATTGTTTATTGTTGTAATTACTTCTATTTCGCAACGATATACAGGTTTGGTCATTTCATCTACAAACTAAAAGAAATGAAACAGCCTTATGATGTGCACGCACTAAAAAGAGATAAGAGCACATGATTGGACTATTTCATTTCTTCTAGCTTCTCCAATGTTACTAGATGGAAAGAACATCTCTGTATTGTGTTAGAAAATCAGACATGAATCAGAAATATGGGGAAGCACTCGGTGAAATTTAGATTAAGTGCACTGATAACAAATCAAATGGTGCTAATCCGATATGTTCGTATTGAATAGAAGAGGACGATGGTAGTGGTAATTTGATCTTGATTTTTATACAATCTGCTGTTGTGCATTTTTTTTTGTTGTATAATCACGATTATCATCACATTTATTTGTATAATTTACGATTTCTCTTTGAATAAAATGAGAGAGAAGATTTTAATTGAACAAACGTTATAAACTGTTAAATACTGAGCTGGCATTTTCATCTAGAAACATTGGAGAAACTAGAAGAAATGAAACAGTCTTATGATGTGCTCGTTCTAAAAAGAGATTTAGAGTAAAGATGAGTGGTTACTAATTTTTACTACTTAGCTCTTTTTAGCACTGCACATTATATTTCAGTTTCATTTGTTCTACGTTCTCAAATGTTTCTATTTAATTTGGCCGATCCTGTATACAGTGTGTTCTATATAACTGTTCAGAAACATAATTCAAATCTCAGAATCTTCTTTCCTGGTTTGTTATGTTCAATTAAAAGTCTTGTGGCCGAAACATGGTTACTACACTTGATTATCCTCAGTTTGATAAGAACTCAACTCGAAATTTGTAATATTTCTATTTTGTCTAGATAAAACTGCTCAAATACCAACGAAATAACTACGGAATCCTGCAGTTACAATAAAGTTCCTCTTTTTACTTTGCCGCACACTTAAAATCAACTTTATTAAAATGAGACAAGGTCGCGACTAAGTCGAGAATAAGGAAGGCAAGATGAGCCGGACCTACACAGCAATTTTGTTAGCATTATGGGTAATTCTTTTAGATGGCATTCGTGCTGTATAGAAGATAACAACAGCGTCGATATATTGCAGAAGAGGTCAAATTATTGAAATTTGGTAGAAAGTAGCCTTAAACAGTATGAACGTGAATGTTGCACTATTGCTAGACCAGTCTATAAATGTTAAATATGTACATGTAATGTTACAGAAGGGTGAAAATAAATGTTGAGTGTATAACCAGCAATCGAATCGACCATATCGTGTATTCAGATAGTAATAATTGAACATGAAATTCTTTCGACTGGCAATGACGTTCGGTGAAATGAAATGACAATGTGATTTACAATTCCAATAGTATTATCACACCCCTACAATACATACAGTCAACGAGGGGGTTCTCCAATTACTGATAAACCAATTACAGTGCAAAAAGTAATTTATATTTCATAATGCCAATATATACAACAACGGATATGCTTCATTTTTATGCAAAACAATGGATATTTTCCACAATTTTTATTTTGTTGATTTTCCAATAGTATTTTCTTTTTCCCCTACACAATTTGTTGTTGTTGTTGTTGTTGTTGTTTCAGTATTGTTTAGTTTTTCAAACACGACAGAAAAAAAAGCAGAATTTAAAAATAATGAGAATTATCGGAACTTTTTGATAATTGTCTTTCGATTATTTTGCAAAAAATTGATAAAAATCAACTTTTGATTAGATTCTATACTTGTTAGAATACTCTATCGTTTACTACGTAGATTGGTACAATACTTTGATAACAACGCCGAATTTACCAAATTGGCTTGAAAAAAATTATTGAACTTGTCTTAGCTCCCAATAATTTGATCTCATTTAGCTACAAGTAATAAAATAAGTAACACTAAGACACTTAGGGTCAGTTCATCTTCCGTCCCTTATTCTATTCCATTTTTAAGGTCGGTTTAAATTAGGAGAGAATAAACAGATGCATTCGTCGTTTTTTAGGGGCACTCTCTCCTTTAAATTTCTAAGATGAACGCAAATTTTCGGCTTAGCATCGTTTGAGACAGGGCCAGTCAACAAATTGTTCTAAAGGAGGCAAGATGAACTCAAAACCGTAGAATTCTCTCGAAAAGCGTCTAATGTACAGCTGATCTTAGATTGTAGAGCCGGACTTAGGAATATAAAACTTTGTATATCTGATAACGAATTAATTTATTCAACATATAAACTTTCATCTTCAATATCAGTTAAATTACATGCAAGTTTGACAAATTTCTGATTAGTTATCTATCAATTTTCGAAAATATTTTACACTAACATGGCATAAAGGGTGAAAGTAGAACAGGTTAGAATTCCATTACGTATTTCATCATATTATTTTGAGTTTTATATAATACTCTTTTTTGTAATAATAATAGAAATAATAACATATTAGTCCCAAGATACATCAACAATAACAGGGTTGATGGTTTGATGAAATATTTTACACAATCAGGGGGTCGATGATTTGTATGTCATGCCTCTATGGACACTATCCACCTATCCTATGGGAAGCGGCTTCGTCCTTGATTCTAACTACTTCAAAATTAATAAATTAGATGAATTTTTCATAAGTACGCAATGATAACTGAATAATCAAAAATCAAAAAACCAAACAATCGCTATTACCTACGTTTTTAAACATAAATGACATAATGTTTAAAAATGGAATATTGCAATCGCTTCGGAAAGATAAAATTCGATGACAGTTATAGCAGTGATCTAATTGTATCAATACGCGTAAGTACAATAATAATATCAATATCGACGGGTGTTTGTAAAAAAAACACACACACAAAAAAAATTGTTGAATCTTAAATTCTTGTTTTGATTTTTTCCCGTTATCTTAGTAAGTAATTGTCACGATTTACTCCTCCTTGACACAGTTACTATTTAACAAATATCAGTGTTGTTGATTTTAATTTAATTACAAGTTTTATCTCTGCACAGTTATCATTGTTGTTTTTTTTTGTTGGTTTTTGTTTTCGGTACCCATCAAATCTATTTTGTTTTTCTTGTTTTAGTATTAAATGTGCATCGGTCGAATTGATTTAAAATAATGTGCTGAGATATTTGTGAATGAAGCTAGTGTTAACTAGAAATTGTGGATAATTACTTAAAATTCAGGTATGTTGTGTGGTTTCAAACAAAAACTTCTTCGTAAGCAAAAACGTAAATCTCTAAAATTCATCGTATCTAGTTACATTTTAAAGGATTGTCGAGTTACCGTTAGAGTCGCTTCCTTATTCTAGTCTTCTTATAAACCAGCTTAAGTAGAACATTGGCGCTCATTTTGGACGTTACATTTACATTTATATTTAACGTACGATACCTGCCATTTATGGCTCAACTCCTATTGCACCAGTTCTGCGTAGCTCAGCCGCCGAGGGTAGTTGCTACCACTACTACTTCGCGGGAGTCTACTCTATGAATCAAGCCCAGAAAACCGATGCCCGGTGCTACTCCGGGGGCTCAATCGGCTCCCATGGTACCAATTCCGTCAGCATCACTGGTATAGGATAGGACCACTAGAAGACTCGCAGTTCGCGGGCCCTTTCGAGCACATCTGCCTTCTTCCTTACTGCACCATGAGAACCCCTAACCTCTACCACCAGAGAGAGGCTACGCAAATGTTAACTGCAGCTTGAGAGCCTTTTTTACAGTTGAGCTAGGCAATATTCTTAAGCGCGTGCCTAAATAACGTTGCACTTATTTGTACCTAAATGAAATACAAGGAGAATAATCGCTGTTTTCGTACATACAAATTAAAAAGAAATATCAACGTTTAATCGTTTGAAATTGAAAAAGAACACCCCTTAAAATTACGCTCATGATAAACAACGAAGTTCCCTAAATTTAAGGCAAGATAATATCTAAGACAATTTTAGTCACAAGCGATGAATCGAACCTTAGTAAACTTTGGCCAAAATCTGGGCACAATTTCATTAAACGTCTGGTGATGAAATTCAAAGAAATTCTGTTACAATTTTGTTTTGTTCGGTTTTTAGTTCTTCTAGAATACCTTTGTTTTGATATGTAACCACACTAATCGTAGGTCAAGATTTTGAAGAAGAACCGGGACTTATGATTAGTGTTACAGTGTGCGCGGCAACCATAAGTGGTCGTGTTATTCCAAAAAGTGTACTTCTTTTTATTCAATATATTTTGTGGAAAATTTTATTATTCAATCCGTAGCCGATAAATCTCTCTAATTCGAACACTTATTACACCCCTATTTATGTGACTCTGATAAATGTTTAAAACAACAGAAATTAATGCATTAAGTCGAGTCGTAAATCCGTGTTTGTAACAATTTTAATTATTGCGTTAATTATAAAAAAACAAATAATTTGAATTGAGAAAGATTATTTATAACAAATTATTTCAAATTTCTTAGAGCCATCTATTAGACAAACTTGCAACGTCAATGAAAGCTCTCCTGAAACGTTTCATTTCAGAGCTTTTCGCAATGCAGATATGTAATCTATATTCACTTCGATTACATTATCAATTTGTTTTTTGTTGAATCTTGAAAATAAATTACAATTTTTTGTTGGTATTAAGCCAAAATCTGCGAAATTCAATCGTAATATTAATAATGTTTATAATTTTCAGTTTTAAATCTCCCGCATAAATTGAGAGCGTCCTCTAAGATGAGAAATACAAGGTAAGAACTAAGAATTATGTAGGTAAACTAGTTTGCTGTTACTGTCACTCTGTAATTACGGACAGAAACTCAACTAAGACAATCTTAATTTCGCTATTTTCTACTAGAGGATACTAAAAGAGCGCAATTTTCAAAAATTAATATTAATTGCTTTTTTTGTATATAACGTTAAAATTTGAACCGACTTTTAACCATGTGTAAATGTGTATTTATGAGATAAGATAAATATCTCTATTTAATTAAGAAATTGCTTAAAAGACGATAAAATAGGACATTATCTTCTTAAAGTACTCAAAAAAAATGTTTAAGTGTTTTCTGTTCATATATGACTTTTTTGTTGTTGTCGTTCTTTCTTATGAGAAAATTTAATTATTCATAGCACGCACACAATTCTTCCGATCAATTAATAACCCTGTCGATCTACATAGGACAACAATCATCTATGAAATGAGATCTGGAATTAATATACTGCGATGAAGGCATTAATTTTGTGGCAAGAACCGATCAACGATTAATACAAGGAGAGAAAATATTGTTGAAGTGAAGCAGTAGTAGAAGAACGACCAGCCACATCTCTTACCTTACTTAATTAAAATTCTTCAATATATTTCTTTTCCGGTCTTATCGGCTCTCTTTTAACAATTTTACCACCACAGCAACAACCACCAACAACTTATTGTTGATGTACAAAATGTTGTAATATACATACGTTGTTGTTGTTGTTATTTTTTTTTAATATTTTTCGTTTTTCCACTATTCAATCTTGTCTTCTTCTCTCAACTGCTGCCCTACAATTACCGTTTGCCGGCCGTTTTCTTAGAAGAAAACGTCGAAGTAAACTAAAAATTGTGCATCCACCCAAGCCATCCCACTTGTCTAATCTGATGGAATTATGCACACGTTTAATGAAATTAAAGCTCTTATTACGTGGATTTAATAGGTAATTTAAACGATTTTTCGTTGTCTGCTGTAAAACTGGTTTCTTTTTATAGATGGATTTTAATAGAAGTTTATTTCAAATCGTATTGTTTACTTATAAAATGGGGTGTGTTTGTGTCCTACTTAAGTACAACACTTGTATACTTGTTGGATTGTTCAAACATCACTCTTGACTTCTTCCCTTTATATCGGAATTATACAGTTTGTACGTTAATTGAGTGAGATTCATCAAACATGTAGAGACGCAAATAACGATAAACCAAAAACGGAATTCTTCTGGTTGGTACTTGTGTGGAATTTTCACAATTTTGTTCCAATTGTTTCTTTAACAAATTCACAACATTTTTATAGTGTAGTAACGGACAGACTGTATACGAATGTAATGTCGGTGGACAACATAAAAGAGCACCTTTTTTTCGATAATGGAATGGGAAAAAAAACAAACACACAAAAATAACTTCTCAGGTAGTTGAAATTGCTCGATCACGTTATTTTCCATTTATCAATAATTTACCTAAAGTAGATATTTATTTCGAAATAAAATCAATCAAGAACATAATTCAAAATGATAATAAAAATTCGTATAAAATGATTATTCTTTTTTTTTGTGGGGAGAAAACATTCGTTTATAAAATAGTAGTGATCTCACCATTTGCGACTCCATCATCATCATCATCATCATCATAATCATTATTATTACTAAACATGGAGTAATAAATTGTTGAATTAATTCAATTTTATTATATGGTAATAATAAATATTATAATCAAGTCAAATCAACAAGTTTTATATTGATATAAATTAATGTTTGTGGACACAATAGTGACTTTTTAATTTTTTTTATTTTGGTTATTTTATTTTTTCAATCTCTTGATATATTCCCTGAAATAATGTTTTATTAGTCGTTAATAGACATTGTTTATCACTTTCATTTCTATCTTTAAATTAATGAATTTCATTCCGCATTTACAAGTCGTAAAAATTTCAAGTTTTTTCGTTAATAGCAGTTTTAATGTGATAATTAGGGAATTGTTGAAATTTCCATAATTTTCCACTACTTGTGAGTTTTACGTTGATAAAACTCACGTACCAACAATAATCTTGATCATCGTTAGAAATTCTGATCGGTTCTAGAATCGTTTTAACGAGATTTACTGAACGATGTCCGGGGTGTCGTTGTGCTTTAGAAAACACTGTTGTTATAACAGGAAGTTCATCGATGGACGATGGGCGACACAGTGTTTTCAGTGGTTAAAGAATTTTTATTAGGGAAAGATGCTATCTTTAACCGATCATCGTTCAATTTTCTATCGTTATCTGATTTATCTTTAGGTCATCTATTCGAATTTTCTAATTGAAATACACAGTGCGCTTATAAGAATGTTTAAGGGTCATTGTAATGATTATGTTTATATTTGAATATCGTTATATCTTTTATCGTTGATCAATAATAAATTGATAAATTTGTGAGAAAATAACCAAAATATTTTGCTCCTCATTTAATCCGATTATTATCGAATAAAAATCTGAAAGAATATTGAAATTGTTGCAACTGTTTGGTTGAAGACAAGCACTGGTGTGCAAAAACTTTTCGACATCCAAAATGCAATTAGAATGGACATTGTCCAGAAATTGTCTAAATTGTTGACAGTAAATGTAGATCGGTTTTTATAAGCAAAATTTTGCATGAATTATTAAAAAAAAACAATAATGAAAGTAGAAACAATCGGTGCATAAAGAAGAACAGGACATAGATAGTTGAGGTCTTTTACTGTTAAAACGTTAAACCATGTTCTTGAGCATTCCGGATTGATTCTCTGTAAAAAATACAGCTGCAATTTCGGCAACATTAATAGTGTCTAAGGTATAAATGATGTGCGTATTAGACGTAGCCTCAATAAAATATTTGGGAATTAACACCAACGACCATTGTAACCCGAAAAAAGGAATACTATCCAGAATCGAACAGGAGAGAAAAACGTTTATGGATATGAGAGTATTCTTTCCAGGATCAGACCTCAGTCTGGGACTTAGAATTTGAATGATGACGTATCTCATGGGAACAAAGAATTACTAATGAGGAAGTGCACAGACGCACAAAAACAATTGTACCACCAAAGAAAGAATAGTCGGCCATGTGATGAGAGGAGAGAAATATAAGTTGCTACGACTTATAATAGAAGTTAAAGTCTAAGGAAAAAGATCAATGAGAAGACGTCAGTATTCATGGCTCAACGGACCTGAGAAGACATTTGTCCGTCTTCAGTAGCCATTTGGATCGCCAACCTTCGTAAGGAGAGGACGTGATAAGGAAAAGATTAAACGTACCAACTTTTGAACTTATCATCTATAAAATAGCTAAAGAAATTCTAGAGATCTTCCATTTTTCGTACTGTTTCTGGAGTAGTAACTTTTTCTGTAAAAGTAGACTGCGCACACGGAATAGAGATTCACTTTTTGTAGATTTATTTTGCCAATTGTTTATTATAATTAAACTACTTTCGTCAAGTAATGCAAAAAAAATACAGCGGCAACTATGACAGCGTCAAGAGAGTTTTTTAATTAATCAACTATCATCTGCATAATTCATTTTGGATAAGGCACGATATTGTTACCGTGATGAACCTCGGATAACCAACTTCTTCTCGCTAGAAAATCCAAGACGATTGTAAATTTACTCGTTATAAATGATATAATTGTAAGTAGTAGTTTTTTTTTAAATGTTCTCTATAACACATAAACGTGTTGTGTTTGTTTCCAGTTGCTGGTTGATTTAAATCAGATGATTATCATGAAATCTTACAGCTACTAACAAACAGAAATTCGTAATATCTTTGTTATATATCAGTTGCATTTCATTTTTTATTGTAATAATATGAAACAACATCAATTTTGCAGCAAGTTAAGTTGCATGACATTTAAATATTTCGCGGCTCATTGTTATTGTCAAACTAACCGACAAGCAACTTATTATCTCTCTGAATTGTATATCTACCATACATGTGTTGGACACTTTTGTCTTTTATCACACTTAAATTCTTCTTTTTTTTTGTGTTTCTTGGTTGGTTATAAAAGAGCGACAATATGCACAATTTCTGCTGTAGCTTATCGTGTATTCAAAACAAAATCATTAAATCAGTAGGTAAACGTATTCGCGTAGGTACAGGTAACAAACAAGTTAACACGTATTCAGTGCACTTTAAAACAAACGGTTAATAAATATTAATATATTGATAGATTGGATAATCGTACGTACGAACATTACAGATCGACAAAATATTTTCGTACAAATTAAATCGATTTCAATCGGTAAAGTCTGCTTCTTTTTCTTTCGTCTTCTTCTATACAAAACTTTATCAAATTGATAAGATCAATTTATTAATTGTAGTCGTTAAATGCAACCTACACAAATCTAATCGTTGATCTCTCAATTAAGTGAAGCTACTGATTAGAAAGTTGAAAGATACATACAGAAAAAAAATATGGAAGCTTTTGACTCTTATTTAAAGCGATCCATGCAAGACATTTTCTAAAATCAGATTATCGTAACAGTCGTTAACTGTAACGACTGTGTAGTAGCAGGGACTACAATAAAAATTTTTGGTACAAAAAGATTTCAGATTTAATTGGTTGGGTTCCCGTGCCAGTTTTTCCCACAGTAGGCAAAAGTTCACCCACACGACGACACGTGCTTCACTGACTTATCTAAATAATATCATAACTGCAACGACTGTGTACTGCTGCCTTTCTTATTGTTATTATTGCGGCAATTGAGAGTTTTTGTTGTTGAAATTATGATTCAATTGTCGATCGACAACTAATTGGCCGCGTTGTTAATACGCTCATATACATTCTTGTATTGATGGATCGACTATATGATGCTTATGCCCAACAATGATCGATGATGTGGTCTGGATGTTAGAATAGTTCAAAGTGAAATTTCTAAAGGTACTAAACAAATATTTTGAATCTTCAAATAACAACAACAACAAAAACAAACAAACTATCTAGAAACTATCCTATAAATGGACAATGGAATTTCGATGTTCATTTAGAATTATTTAATTAAGAACAGTAATGAATTTCTAATCATTAAAACTGAAAATCTTGATACAAACAGATCATGGACTAAATTAGACAGTCATTTGTTGGAGCATCCATAAATTAAACTGAACCAAATGGTTTATATCCTTACATTTCCTAATTGTGAAACAAAACAAGCAACAACAATTACGGATTAACTAAAAGAATTCTCTAAATATCCAAATGTTTCTGATAAAAAAAAAACTACACACACACACACAAAAACAACAACACACAGATTGTGTAATTTCGGAAAGTATAAAAATACTTTCCAGAAACAAACAAACAAAACAGACCTGTTAATCTCTAGTTATTGTGAAATGAATTCGGAATTATTTGAAAATATGTTTTTTTAAGCTTTTGCACCTTGAAATCATCGTCGCATCGATTTTTTTTTCCTATGAAACAACTCATTCAATTGATATCGCGACGATTGTTATTGACGGCGAAAAAATTCCAGTCTCGCCATGTGATTTACTTTTACAAATAACCAACCAATTTCCGATTGTTTCTATGAACAAATAATACAGTTTACAAAAATATTTGACAAATAATCAATAAAAACGAAAGAAGCAGAATGATTTATTGATGCCATGAAATCATTAATTATAATTCTGTTATAATAAAAAGCAACCTTATAAGTATTAAGTAATCAATTAATTAAATTAAATCAATTGGTTTGTCCGTTAATGATCGCTTATATTCTAATGAGGTTTGGAAATTTTGAAATGATAACATGTCAAAATCTTGTTTGTAGATTTCGTTAAAAAAATAATAAGTATGTCAGGTACACATGGTAGGTAAATGTAATAATCATCTCTTGTAAGGATTGTTAAAGTAGCGAACACCTACAATCGTTTAAAATCCAAAATAAAAAAAAGCGCAGTAGAGGCTGTAAGAAATCGCAGAAATTACTAACAACGAGTAGAATTCGAATCGGACATCTATCTACTTATATCAATCTATCCCACGTCTATTCTGATTTGGTCAACCTGATTACAGAACAGTAACAACTGTATTTAGAGATAGATTTAATTTCGATAAAAAGGGTCAAATTAGCCAAGTCAAATGTATAGAATTGTTGTCTGTCAGTCATCTACACTATTTGTAAGTAACTCTACCATCTAGTTTGAAGGACTGTTTCAATACGTTATCCATTTAATAGGGACGTTTACTTTGTTACACTTACAAATAGGGTAGATGACAATTTGATACAATTGTAAACATTTTCTTTTAAAAAGTTTGAATAAGTCTACAAAATTTCTACCATTTCGTAATTGACTTTCTCTTGGTTTCAATCTAAATACTCTTTTTGATTTGGTCAACTTGACTTCGATACAGTTAAAATAGTAACAAGTCAACAAATCCTTTCGATTCTCTCTTTTCTTCGTTTAGTTCAAATCTTTAGATCAATAAATTGTTGGATTGTTTTATTGTCGTTTGTGTTTGCCATGTTAAAGCCAAATTGATCAAATCAAAATAGATGAAGTATAGAGTTATTTCATATTTCTACAGTCGTCTATATACACGATTTGTAAGTAACTTTGCACTCTACTTTGAAGAACTGGTTCAATACACTTAAAATTTAAACTGTTAGTGACAAATAGCGTAGATGACAATTTGATATTATCTACATTAGATTCTTATCAAATGTCTTCCGGTAAATACGGAATTACTCCAAAATGATTGTCGAATTTCACATGCTCTGATTCTATTTGTATCGTTTCTAGTGCACCATAAAAATTACAAAAATCCATTAATCTCGAAAATCATCAAAAAATCAAGTTCTTTACGACTTAACCAAATAGACACATTTAGTTTGGAAATTACTCAGCAAACTAATTTATTACTATTTGATGGAACATTTAAAAACTCACAATTAGTCAAAGTGCATTGAGAAAATCGAAATTCCAATTTCGACAATGATAAATTTGTGTTTTTAAATGTATATATGTATATATAAAACAAACAACTGTGAAAATAGAAATAATAAACTATCTTTACAGGGTTCTATTCTATTAACAAATCCATCTAATCGAAAATATAACTATTTGAACAAAGAAATAGACAAGGGGTAAAGAGTATAATAAATATATTGTTTTTCTCTTGTTGTTCTTGGTTGTTTTGTTTTTCGGTTACATCTAAACAGACAACGCCGACGTTACATTAAAACAGATAAATCAGAGTTAATGCGGAAAGGAATAGATATACTTAACACTCAATAACTACCCTCTGATATGCTCACATATATAGGAATGTTGGACCATTTATTACAGTTATTTATATCACACATACATACTAACGTGAATATATATTTATAGACCGATAGAGTGTGTGTGTGTGTGAACCTACACCAGTGGCGTTCAATTACAATTTAACAAGAAAATTTGATACGACACCTACATAAATTGATGAAATTTAAGTAGTAAATGGTCAGTTCACGAATTCGATTTGTTATCTATAATAAGAAATAGTGTTAATTTATAATTTACGTAATGTTCGTAAGAAATTTGATACGCCATTGGTGTTTATAACAAGACGGTGATAACAACGTACCACTGTCATTAGAACACTGAAGGTGTCTGCAATTACAATTGAAGGGTTCCATTCACGTACTTGTTGTTCACCTATAATCACGAATGATGACACGCTTATTATAGTAATCTTGTGCTATTAGTCATGAGTGGTGTTGTTAATATGGTGGGTGGTCTTTTTCAATAAGATCCTTCTGATTCCTGACTATTACGAACGTTTTAACTTCGTTTTTTTGTTTCTCTTTGGATTTTTAAAAATGTCTCAAAAGAGATTTTCTATTAAACAACAACGGGTGGTAAATCAGTTATTTATTCAGAAAATGGCACGTGGGCTGACATCGTATAATAATCAAATAGACAAATCGTTCGAAATTGTAATTGATATGTCTTACTTAATTGACTTTAATTGCTCTTTAGTGTTGACTGTTTGGACATGTGTATAGATTTTTTTTTTTGACTAACTCGAGGTGTGGCTACATTGAAATTCTTTGGATTTCCAACAATTTTCGACACATTTAGAATGGCGTAACCCTGCTTCGTCTTCATCATCTTGTTTCTCGCTAGTTCAACTGGATGGAAAATAGAGTTGTTTTTAATTGAATAGCAAAGTTATCTTAGAATGAGATCGGTATGTGTGTATACGTAGCGTAGTATTGTGGAGGCGGTAGTTATGACTTTGTATTAGTGTGTATGTGTGTGTGTTGGGGACCTTTCAAGATTTCTTGTTATTGTATACAACATGTATTAGATATCGAGTGAAAAGACAACGACAACGATGAAGAGAAGAATGAGTGGTGGAACATGTTGACATAAAACACAAGTGGCGCCGTCATAGACGTGGGAACTCAATTTACAAACCAACAAATCTGACATACCGTTGTTTTATTAAGAACCAGAAACGAATATTTGTAAGTCGTTTAATATAGGTGAAAAACAACCATAACGTCTGTAGTAGTTGTGAAATTTGCAGGAGTAGTGGCTCCGTTTTAGGGAGAGCGTCAACAGTGAATTTTTGTTCCTTGATCAACTGCGCCCCGAACGCTTGATTAGAACTAGTCCCGGAATCTTCTCAATTCTACATTCATTCCATGCGCTGCAATTTCTAACGTAAAATTAAAGAATACTCCAAAGATTTCGTTCCAGCAAAATCATAGATTTGTACTGTAGTCGCCCTTAAAAATTACTACCCTTCAAAGTCAGTCGTTTGCTATGCTTGCTATTGGGAAAATATTGATCGAATTTACAGGATTATTAAAGAATAACGCTTATTATCAGTAACATTGCACTATTGAAATTCACTTATTCTACTACAAATATAATTGGTTTTGGATTTGTTTTTGATGTTGAATGAAAAATGTTGAAACGAATTTACAATTTAAACATTTACATAAAGAATACTAATTATCCTTGGGATGATTTCAAAAGAGTAGACGCGCTACTTTATCCAACTTATTGACAACAATATTGACACATTTCCAATGTCACAAACAGATATATCTATACCAAAAGTTAAAGGTAAAAAAGAAGAGACACTCTACAAACCTCTACTGCTATCTACCAACCGACGATTATTATTGACACAGACCTCTTCAAACTCGTCGTTCAAGCATCTCTATTCTATACAATATTTTGTGTTGACAAACTCTCAACTTTTAACGATTCGTTCTTCTATCGTACGCGATCATTTCCCATTTATGATTTCCTCAATTCACTGGCTGTACCCTAAGTATTCAAATCGTTTTCAACAATGTGTAATTTCGGTCACTGTCCAAAATGCAATCACACTGATTTGATTGATTGATGTGCTATCGATGTAGTTTGTATTTTAGTTAATTTAACACTACCTACGGCAAAATTTTGTTTATTTTCAAAAACGATTTTAATTAGTTATAACGGTCGCGTGTTTTTATGTTTGGTTTGTCCTGTTGATTTCAACGATTATTTGTGTAATACTTGAAATATTTTTCGTTTTACGAAATTTTTGATATATTAACGTTAAAATGCAACGAATTTAGGTCTCACTCTATGTGTGTGAGAAAGTGTTACCTTCTTTATTATGACAATGTAACAGCGGCATTTATAATAAATAGCGGCGCCATTACATAAACTTGACTTGAAAAAGAAATATCAAGTTTTAAATCGAAGATCCTGAATACATCACACCCACATACACATTAGTTTTGATTGTTTTTCCAATGTACATCATTTTAATTGTTGTTGTTTCTTTGACCTTTTAGAGGTCCAATAATGTTTTGAAAAAACAAAAAAAGGATTTGGCATTGGGGCTGTATTTCATTGGTTTATTTAGTTACCTATATTTTATTCATTTTAACTAGCACGCCAACTATTTCTAACTCGCAATATTGATTTAATAAAGACAGAAAACGGATGAATATCGTATTTATTGTGGTGATGTACTACTACCATCACTATTATCAACACAAATTTATTGACGTTATACATCTTTATCGAATAACGTTTGGCTTAGAGGCATGCGACCCCCCACAGTTTTGGCTCTCATTCAAATCGTCTGTTATTTGATTCAACCGATATCCAATTATCGTTAGGATACCATGAAATATATATTTTAAACATTCAGGCACACACACACACACATATGATATAGGTACGGATAGATACAGTCAACCCCCTTTAAAATCTTTAAATGCTTCAATTATCTTTAGTACTATTGAGAAAAAAAAGTAAGGACAATTCAATGAAATCTAAACTGGTTGGACAAAGATGTCTTGATATATATATATACTGAAAATCGTTTGATTTTGAGACCAATTAACTTTTCTAGACATCTTTTAACGATTTATGACGTTTTTGTTTGGGGGGTAGTTTTCGACAATTACCCACTCTTTAAGATCGTTTTATGTTTAATGATAGACTTGGTCGAGTGGTGGTTTCATTAGAATGTTCTTTGAATGTGGAGGGTATTTTTTTTGATTGTTTGTTGTTCCGGTTGTATATTGTGATTTATCGACTAATAGCGATTATGTTGTTAAAAGCTATCAATTAAGCAATTTTGGCAAAAATTCATAAATAACCAACAATTCTAAGAAATCTTCATCTTGATTCTATTGTGAATAATAAAAACAACCGGTATAAATAATATGTGCATTGATTTTGTTTTTGCAGCAAATCAAAAATTTATTTGTTTTATTACCAAATTTTCTCTATTAAAGCCCGATTTATCAAAATGCTACTCCCCATTTTTGACCTAAATCTACTTGGGCTACACTGTACCGTTTTTTAGCATTTTCTTCCGAAATGTATTCTCTTTCAATTGATCAGTTCGTTTTGCGTTTATTGCTAACGATGTAAGAAGGAATATGTGTTGATCAGAAGTTTTCAAGCTACATTTTTTTTGTATTTCAAGCTAGAACGAACATGAAGTAGAACTAATAGAACGTGAATTAGAGAATTACTTCAGGAAGTCACTTATGTCCTAAATTTTAGTAAACACTTCCCTGAATAGTCAATACAAAGATTTGCGGTATTATGCGATCTATCAAGTTGAAATAAAAACATTCTATAGGTCTGTTTACACTTGTGCGATTTACCGTGCGCCAAAGGCATGTGCTTGATGCACACATTCTATACGTTGCTGCTGCATGCTTAAACGGAAACTTTAGAGATTGTTGAACATTATAGAACACAATTCGTCTTATAGGACCTCACTTACAAAGATAAACTGAGACAAAGTGGCACCTGCATGAATCTCGGACAGAAACATAAGTTTTAAAAATGAAATCAAAAGCCTGCACTCGATCTTGTCAAAATAGTAGTAGTGATTTGTAAATAACGAGTGGTGCAGTTGCAGAGAAAAACTACGAATACTTTTATTGAGTGAGTAAACGGATGAATCCAACGTTGATGCACACACTGACAACTGATTATAATGCACCAGTGTAAAGAACCAGTTAGATGCGTCATGCACCTTTCGACAGATACATGAATAATTAAAACTGTAAACAAACACTAACAGCAAAGTCATCTTCAGGACTATTTCCTATCAACGCTTGCAATTGAGATTAAAGATTGATTCTAACAAAGTAATAGCAACAAGCGTCAACGTTTCTGATAAATCAAGCCTTATATTATTCCCATTTTTAGGTAAATACAACATTTCATAACGGTTTTACAATAAATTATGGAATTCTAAAGAATTTTATTTGAGAAATTTCCCAATTGTATCTAATAAAAAAATTTATCAACATTTCCAAAAATAAAACTTTCACAATGGTGATTCACTAAAATTAGGAACTTCCAGTAAACCTTGTTGTTGTTGTTGTTCATTTCTCTAAAGATTTTATGATATCTACTGCAGTATGGGAATAAACGTAATTATCGTTTACTTGAGAAACGACAAAAAAAAAACGTTTTGAAGAGAAATTGCGAAATTTCGTTCGGGGTGGCATTTGTAAACAAGAACATTTGTTATTATTTGACGTCGAAAGATAGTACACAAATGGATAAATACCTGAAATAATCTCAATTCTTTTGTTGTAAATTGCGCAGGAGACAATTCGAAATGGTAATTTCGTTTTTGTCTGTGTACCGTTTTGTTCTTCTAGTTTGAAGTCACGTGTAAGAAATTTTCTGGTAAAATACGTGTACAATAAATTTTTGTTAACCTTAACCTCATTAGATGCATTATGTGATGTCTACCTGTACACGAGAGACAGATTAAAACATCATAATTTAAGATATGGTACGGTGTACAAAAGATTTTTATCAAAATAACAACATACAGCGTTAATCTCTGTGTCTTTCTAAGTGTTTACATCAAGACACACCTTAACAGATATCACATATTACACTTAATTACATAAATTAATTGTTTTTATTTTATTTTATTTTCCAAATGAGAATTGTGTAGAGTTTCCAGCTTCTTTGGAGGCTCGATCTTAATAATCTTGTTAGATATTTTTATAGTCTTTCAAAAACTGTATAAACGACTACTTTATACCGAATACTTACCACTATTCAATTTAGAAATCTGTAAATTTCACAATTTTATTGTTATTTCAATGGTCAATCTATAAAAACTTTGAAATAATAGACACGATAAAAATGTGAAAGTCGTCATGTGATGGTGTTGATGGTGGTGGTTTCAAGTAAATGCCACTTGAATTCGAATCGAAGCCCACAATTTGGTTTTTGTATAACAAATCGGAAAAGTGCGCACTCGTATATAGATTGCAATACTTTCTGCACATATTATACAAAAACAATTATTTTCAAACATGTTTATTGACAATTCTAATTACCCACCATTATTGATTATATTATTATGAAAATTATAATAGTTTTAAGTTGCTTGAACACGTACAAACGGGGCTTTTCATACACAATTTCTTTTGAATTCGTGTATTGTCCTATAGATTGTGTGTGTCTGGATGTGTGTGTAAATGTATAATATCGGTGATAAATACAGATCAGAATAAAACAAAATTACATTTAGTCGTTTCACATTAAATCAATTGATTCGCTTCAGTAAGGCATGAACTTAGCGGGTTTTTTTTTGTGTTTGTTTCCGTATCGACTTTTATGCCTGTACCAATGAATATTTTCCACAATAATTCATTTCAAAAACGAAAAAACGTGTCCTGTTGCAAATCGATGCGTTTGTATTATTGGAAAATTTACGGAGAAATTCGTGTTTTTGATCGATGAATTCCATATTGAATGTGTAGAAAAGAAATAGAATAACAATCAATATTGTTTAAATCAACTGGTATTTAACAAACAGAAAGAGGGTGAAAGCTTCTCTATTGTTTGATCATCTTGCTTAATGGGTTCAATCCGACCATTGAGTTTCAGAAAAACAGAAAAGGGCTTGATCGGGGGATCATAAGTGGTGATAATACCTGTAGAGTTATAATCGTACATCGATTCATTCAACGAAATTATCCTTATGAAACATTGGGGTTAAGGATCGATTTATCTAGAAAGTTGTTGTTTATCAGAAGTAACGATCTCATAGTAATGGCGTCAAGATTTTACTATTTTCCAACTTTTTTTTATATTGAAAGTTTCTGATGGCTTTCAGTGCACAAATTTCTCAAAACTATGGGGATACTTTCAAGATTTGATCATTCAGATGCAGGATTTTACGCCATAATTCGAATAATCAATCATTTGAAATGATTTCAAAATGGAAACTATCAAAGCACTCTCCAGAACGTTGCCATCTACGATTAACTCCTCACGCATCAACTGATTGATATTTGTTACGAAAACCAAGATTGTGTCGACAAAATCGTTTGACTGAAGATAGATAAATAAATGTGTGGAATAGTGTCCTAATAAATCATCAAAATACGCTGGATTTTAAAACAGTTTTTCATTCATAATTCTATAGAAAAAAAACCTTAAAAGAACATCCGCAGCACGACGAAAACGCCGACGCTAGAAATCCATGTAATACGGGAAAAGATGTAGCCACTTCTTCCCGTTGAGTAAACTTCTAAATAATTTTTTTAAGGATTTCATAGTGTCCAACGATCTCTTCATGGTGTGATAATTTTACACGCTCGTATTTCATTTGCAAGTCAAATCAATAAATCGTTTACGATCAAACAATATGTTTATGGAAACATTGGTTTTATCATAATTAAAACTGATAAGCTACAGATTTATTTTTTTATATATTTTTTCCGCTATGCAACTGTAGACTGATTTTGATTTTTATCAGATTATACATATTCTCATAACAATTTAATTAAACGAATTTAACGATCGATATTCAACAAATACAAGCACTTACCTTTATTAGATTGCTCTATAATTAGAAAGAGGTAGGGATTTTAAAAATAAAATAAAACACATATGAGCTTGGCTTTTTTTTTTAATTGATTTGTATTTGTTTTAAATGCATTATTATGGATTTTGGAATGTTTAAAATAAAAAGGACACTGCTCTCGTTTTTTTCTCCCTTTCTCTCTTTCTCTCTCTCTCATTACTAAATACACATGGCACAGATCTTAATAAATGTTGATTAAAATAAAAAATATGAGGCTAATGCAATTGCAATTATGTATCTTTTATAACGTACAATAACACATATTACCATTTATTGTTATTATTATTATTATTATTATTATTTATTATTATTATTATTATTATTATTAATTTACATTCAATATCAAAATCAGCAGATCCGCAATATAAACTGTAACGTTAACGTTAATGAAACAGTTGCGTTAATGTTTACAGTGCGAATGCTCTACTGTATTTTATGAAAGCCTCATTCCCACCTTATTCGTTTTTTTTTGGTATTTCGCAATCAAATTGCCCTCTATATAGGTATTATAAGTATTACAATTATGTTGTTTATTTATAAATGTTAATTATGACCATTAAAACATGGATAGCGTAATAATTTTTAGGCACCGACTACAAATAAAATATATAACATTAATATTGATACTTGTTATTATTATTATTATTATTATTATTATTATTAATATTATTATCATTATTATTATTATTATTATTATTATTATCAATAATATTATTAATATTATTAAGAATACTGGAAGATTAGGTGCCGTTGAATAAAAAAATAAATAATCCATTTACAATTAAAAAAAATAGAGTACATATAAGAATAATAAAACAAACAAAAAATAATAATAATAATAAAGGAGAAAACTTAGATTAGAAAAAAAACAAATGTATAAATTACGACCCATAGGGGTTAAAATAAGGACTGTACACTCACATTCATAGTCAATGACCCAATTGTAACGATTAATACTAATAGTAATAATAATAATGGAGAAGTCGCAATAACAAAACTAACGTTAACGCGAAATTTGTGCGCATGCACTTCACACATTCACACTTAATGTTAGCATTTATATTGCGCATATTCTCACGAATAGCGTTAATATATCTATAGTTTATAAATTAATAGAACGATTAAATTGTGGATTTCAATGGCGAAAATTTATGAATATGGGTGTACAACGGCGTCTTTGTCATTATTGTTATTATCTACAGAAATTTAGGGCGTCTTTGTTGTAATTGAAGGACCATACTTTATTGTCGTTTTATTTCGTTTGTTAATACGCACGCACACGTCCATACAATTTTGCCATTTCCATCGTGCTAAATTTAGAACATTACAGGAAAAAAACAAACAAACAAACAAATAAAATTAAAGAAATGAAAATACTGACACTGGTTTTTTTTTTTGAAAATTTTGCGCTCAATAACTAAAGTTTTTTTGTTGTTGTTGCTGCTTAATTTTTGATTAATTAGAAGCATTATTTTTTGTTGTGTATTTTTTTTTTGATTTTTAATTCACTGTTGTTTACCACCGCATCGTTTATTGTCTTTAATTTGACATAAACTGCTTAATTCACATGCAATCGGATGTTTCTGATGTATTCGTTCCATTTGTTCGCAAAACGAACTCCAACTACAATTGCTTGATACAGTTTGTGCAACAAAGTCCGAATCAGCACAATATTTCGATAATTGTACATACGCTTTTTTCGTTTCGTTTGTTAAATGTAACGTATCCAAATTTGTCATTAAATCAACATCAATTTTATAATACTGATGATGCCGTTGATTATTACTATTATAATTATTATTATCGTAATTGGTTTCTTTCAGTCGTTTCTTCCTTTCTAAACATTTACGTAAAAATTTCGTAGTACCAAAATTGCCGAATTTATTAAATTTCATTTCGATCTCTTTATCAATACCAGATTTCGTACGGTAAGTTGTTGTGTATCTTGTCAAATCGGTTGGATGTTTTATTGAGACTTTCTCAGCGAATTTACAATAACGCAAATCCCTTGGATTTCGCTACAAATTCCACGTGATACCATTAAAGAATTACAATTAGAAAAACAACAAACAAACAAACAAACAAACAAACAAAAAACACTTACTCGTGGCAATAAATTAGAATAATTCCTATTCCAACAAATAAACATTTTTGCATTTGGATCATAAATTGCAAAATAAAGACGATCAATTGGTACAATTTGTAAAATATCTAAAAAGAAAATAATGAAAAATACAAACTGTACAGGTAAAAATCCAAGATAAAGGTTTGGTGGTATTTAATTATTTTTGTTTCAATTCGATCATTTTACTTACGATCTGTTAAATTGATACTAATTCCAGCCACTACCCTTCTATCTTCTATACGTACATGGCCCCTTGTAAATTGTGAATATAATTGTATTGTTCTTAATCCACCATTGCAACTCCGCGAACTGACTGGACTTAAAATCTGGAAAACAAACGGTAATTTTCTTTATTGAAATCGCTGAAATCAAGTGGTGGTCGGGTAATATAGTGCGTTCCGTAACATAAGAGATTGACTGTATGTAAATGTAATCCGACATAGCTTCACAAACCGCTTTACCTAACAAGATATGGGTTCACACACAAGCGCAACAGGTGTTTGCGTCAGTTCGGTGTGCCGAACTGGATTCTCATTTTGTCTTAGCTACGTTTTTTTTTGTTCCGATATGGATGTATTTAAATAGCACGACTCAGTCTGTCGTTTAGTCTTTGCACTATCAAAATATAATTTCTCTTCCTTCGTTTCAATTTCAAGTGGTCTCCTCTACTCATCCGGTCATCCACTCTTGAGCTTTTACGCTGCCTCATCCTACCTTCACCTTGTAACATGGACACTCAAGTGTGTACACGTGTTAAATATCTATTTTGTGAAATTTGCATAAATTAAGGTCAAAATCACAATCGTATGCTTCATTACCACAAAATAAATAAAACGAATACAAATGTAGACAATAATTATTTAAACATAAAGAAGGTGGCATCATTGTCAATCTCGAAAATCGTTGAACATACTATATGCAATTATACAAATATTTACTTATTGATTGTTCTAATTGCAAGAATAGTTGTCACCACATAGTAAATTGTGCACAGACATGTAGAAATATTGATTTTCTTCATTAGAAATTATTTATTTTAAACATTATTAACGATATGAATCCATGTGGCGAAATACGATTTCTTTTCGAACATAAATTAGAAAACATTTACACTAATCTGTTAAGTCAATGATTAATTGAATCGGCGATGAATAAGGAAACTGAACGGTTTTACATTATTAATCATATGTTATCTAATCTGTCCAACATCTATGAAATTGAATTTAAGAGATGAAGAAGAAAAACACTTAGTTGCGTTCGCTTTTGGGTGTTAAGGGGAAACTATTTTGTTTTTTTTTGGTTAAATCTAGATATGTATAAACATTCTGCTTCCTTTTGTAAATATTGAAAACAATGAGAACCACTTTGTAAAGATTTACATTTTCCTTATCACACCTACATATTTATTTGATAACGTCAAACACATACATGCATATAAACAAATTTAGTTATCGTTCAATCCGTTTATTATTTATAAGGAGACGATGCAGAAGAAGAATTAAATGTTGAACATGATCAATCAGAAACAAGATGCCTTTCGCAATTATCCACAATAAGTCGGGTGTTAATAGTTGATCTGTCAACAAAACTGGTTATTATTTTAATTTAATAACAAAGAACAAATGTCCTAATGAATACATGCAATGCGATAAATCTCATCAAGCTGGTTTATAATGGAAAAAAAATATAAATAATAAAAAAAACCGAAAACGCAACGATAATTTATTGTTTTGATGTAGTACTAGTAGTAGGTACTGTTGTTGTTGTTGTTGGAAGTGTGTGAAAAGAAAGAAACTCGCTTGTTTTAGGTATGATTAAATTTTAACATTAAATTATGTTATTTATCAAATTATTTTCATAGTATTTTAAATAATAAATACTCACCATCATACATATAATTAAATAATGTACTAGACGAAGCGGTTTATGTAATTTCCTGAAACAAAAAGAGAGAAAATCTATTAAAATCCTTTAATTAAATATGTACATAGAACAATAGATGGGAAACAACACTTTCAACCATTGTACGATAATGTAAGGATGTCAAGAATGTTCAATAATAATAATAATAATCATGATAACAAATAATAATTACTTTAACAGGTAGAATAGTTCGATAAACATTGATGCTTTAATTTGTTTTTTGCAGACTATCTGTTGAGAATGGAGTTTGGTAAAATTGTGGCACGCGCCCCGCCATCACCATGAACCGTTTCCAACTAAATCTGCACGATTTTCTCATATATTTTATATATTTATATCGATATACATGTGTTAGTGGTGTATGTATCATACTTGAAATTCGTCTATGAATGCGTCAGGAAACAATCTCCAACAAGTGTCTCATTTTGATTCTCCAAATATCACAACTGAAGACGCCAACATTATTTCGAAACGAGACGAGTAAGAAATAAATCGCTTGTAGTATATCATTTCACCGTATGTATGTTTCAAAAGATTATCGGAAAAAAAAACAAAAATCCTTTATCGACAATTTGAGAGGCCCTAAATTCAAATTTCTTTCATGCCTAGGGAAGTTATAATAACGTGCCATTGGTGGTGATATTTCTACGTGCTTGATTTTAATGTTGCGAAAACTTATCGTTAATTAAGCAGCCGCGCCACTGTTTGTTGTATTAAATTAACAATAAATGGGTTAAAATACATAAATATTTATAATGTGGACACCTTTAATTTGTCAATATTTCAAATTTGATTAGTCTCGTAAATCGTTGTTTTAATGAGCCTCTGACAAGCCAAAAGAGAGACCAATGAAATGCATGGATAATCGTAACTTATACCTTTGGTCAACACATACACACATCCACACAGAAAAAAAAATGTTATAATAGCAATATAAAACCTGAGAAGTTGGTTAATATGTGAAGTAAATGATGACAAATGGCATGAGTCACACACACCAACTGTAACAATGTTTTTAGTATTTAGCTCCAATAACTCAAAAGAGAAGTTTATAAATAGAGAATTTTCAAAATCCAATTAATTGAAGTGTTGGGAAGCAAAAATATGGTGTGAAAGAATGGGGGGAAAAAAAATTGTTGGCGGCTCTAACATCGATCGGATGACTTGAATAGATCAGCGCCAGGCGCCGCGGTCCACACAACACGGTCTTAATTGCTATGCCATGCTATTGACAACAACAACAACACCAACACCAATAACAACACCAGACGTAGCTTTTAAAAACATATTGTTTTTTTTTGTCTTAAATTATACGTTTTTTCGTTCATTCTTTTACGTCTCCTGTATATGATTTATAATATTATAAAGTGTCCGTTTGAGACAGAAATTCGTCATGATAATGCCGCCGCCGCCGCCACTCGATCATATTATTGTTTACATCCAATAGCTATTGTTTAAAGTATTCGTTTGAATGGATGCATATATGCGAGCTTCACGGTTATTTCGATAGAGAATCGATTGTTTTTTCTTCTTCTCTTTCATTAGGGTTAATATACTTTACTACATGGTAAATGAGATAATTATGTAAATTATGCTGATTATAAACAAAATATTAAAAATTATGTCAAGTTAGCAAACATTCTGTTTATAATCAACTTGTTGCTTCTCTAATATAAAAAGACCTACTATCCCACATTTCTTTTTTGTTGTTTTTGTATTCCCAATATTTATCTAAAGAAGTCTTTATGTATGAAGATGGAGGATTAACTCGTTATTTAAATCAATTAAATTCCAACACTTCAATGATGATTTTATTATTATAGAAAAATTTGTCTAGTTTGCCTAGGGGCGGATTGGAAAAGTTCAGGGCCCTTAGTGGAACGCTCTACCTTCTAATACGTTCTCTGTGTGATGTCCAAATAATAATAAACCTCTTCCAATAATTGTTTTACAGTTTTAAGAGAATCACCGTTAAGTTCAACCATTTCCAGTTTCGCTTACAATGTGTTTTATTTAGATAGACACAGATAATTCATGCGGTTATTAGATTGTGTGGTTGTTTTTATGTATACACACACACTCCTGTTACGATGTACAACGTTGTTTCAGTCTTTTTTAGTAAGGATTCGACTATATTTCACTGATAAAAAATGTTGCTAGTTGAAATAACACCCGGTTCATCTTGCCAATGTCGACTTAAGCTCGGTCTTCCCTTGAATCACCCTTAGGTTTCTTGAATTTAATTCAATTGTAAGTTTTTGATGAAATCGCACATTTCAACATATAACGAAATACAATTTGTGGCTTCCAACAAATGCAAGTACAAAACTTAATCCGTCTCTGATTTTAAAGTAATGAGGGGCGCGCTATATCAGGTATCGGCGCCTTTGTAGAGAACTTTAGTTGCCCCCCCCTCTACTTTTTCAATATGATTAAATTAATGAATAATAATTGTTTTCTTCAACTAGTTCTTCTTCTGTTGAAATCTTCGGCGCCTTCACTATCATTGCTCCTGAGTGTCTCGTAGATATTACACACCGTATCGGCATGCTCCTAATGTCATTACAAATTATGAATAATATAGGATAATTAAGAAAAATTCACTAATTTCACAAATAGTAAACGTATGTTGATTAACTGAGTAAGTATTCATGTAGATCATGCAATATTTGCTTCAGTGAAAGTTTTGAATATTAATTGAGACATTAAAATTTTAACAAGACTTAATTAAGCTACTACCTAATTAGATTGTTAATTATTGAATATTTTTTGACAAACATTTGTACGCATACCAAAATACCAAAAGAAAGAAAAGAAACAGTCAACACATAAACATGTAGAAAGAGTCAATATAGTTTAAATATAATTAAATAATGAAAATGTGAGAAATCTAGACACATCTTTATGATAATAGATAACGGTTAACTCTAAGTTACCAACAACAACAACACCAGAAGAAAATAACAATAAAAATGTTGTTTAATTCGAATTCCTTCAAAAAAAAAATTTGTCAAGAAATTTGAAATCACCATCATAATTTCGTGTCACACAAACAGTTATTGGTGTCACCGTTATTAGCCATCATCTTCTTCTCCAAGCTTTTGTCGAAAATTTATCAAGCATTTTATTGATGTTTATTAATTCACATACAGAATAGAAGCGGGTCTCCCCCTTATTCGAGACAAAGATTCTCATAAATTTTCCAATAATATAATGAATAGGCGCACAAGCTAAACTAAACAATTAACCGAAAACGGTGCGAATAGTTTGAAAAGGCCACAATAGATTTGGGGAATTGTTATCTATTTGGCACAGATTGGGTGGCCGTTTGTCGCCTCTTTTCCCATCTCAATAGGAACAGACACCGGTTGCTAATGTGCCATGATCCTATTATTATTCTATTGTCCGACGATATATGGACGAAGCTTTCTATAGATAGATATGTGTACAAGCAGCTGATATTTGACCGGTCCCATTATTTCCCTCTAAAATATAAGAGCATTACAGGATTCGTGTGTGACGTTTTGTATAAAAGGATTAAACGGAAAATCCTCTATTAGCTGACAGCTTTACAATTGTGTTTTGTTAATGTCCTATTATTAGAAAAAGCTTTAATTGAATGACGCTTCTTTTCACAAACGTCACTTTTAATAAAATCAAATCAAATAACAGATTCATTTAATTTCCTTGTATTAAAAAAACAAAAAATAAAACAAACACGACATGTTCGTGATTAAAATATGAAATAAGATGCAATCGTTTGAAAATCAAGGAAGTTTCATATTTACGAAATGTAAATTGATATAAAGTTGTTAACTAGGATATCACCCTACGGCCATATTAATCATACGTTGTTATTTTTTTTTTTATGACATACATCTAAAGCATATATTGATTGCTATATCGTGCCTCTATTAAACGCAATTGATTTCTATTACACGTGCGATTTAATTTTTAATTAAGTCGTAATTATTGTTAGTAAAACAGAATTTGTTCTTAATACTAAATATGATTGAGTTAATTAAACAGCATCCCAACAGTATAAACAATTGCTAACCGAAAATGTTATGTATAATTCGTCAATTGTGAATGGAACAACTTGGCTCAGTTGTTTAAATTGCGTTACTTGACAGATATCAAATTGCTTCATTATTGTCTCGTTTACCCAATTAAAACCAAGTCGGTCTAGACGAAGTCTACAGTTTTATCCGCCTTAGTTCCCTAATAACGAAGAATTGTGCGAAATTGAAGATCATCGATTGTATTACCAAAACGTCAATATTGATCATCCATCCACTTTTTTTTTGATGAATTGAACAATTTGTCTCGATTATATAATTATTTAGAATGAAGCCCGATTCATCTTCTTTCTATAAATTTCTTTCTACTTAGAATTAGTGCAATTTGAGATTGTTTTTGTTTTAAATGAAATGTTCATCATTCAAATTAGTCTATTAAGCCCATGTGAATGTGAAGCTGAAATTTAGACAGACAAGACGAACCGGGCCTAAGCCACACATACATTAAGAAGTCTTTAAAAAAAGTAGGCTAAATAAATGTGGAAATTTAATTATTAAGAGAAAATGTCTACTGAAACTTCGTCTACTTTTTACTTTGTTACTAAAGTAGAGTTCAACGTGGGTTCCTTATTCACGATTTAAGATCGACCTTATATGGAATTATACTTGATTAAAATGAGATTTGTGCTCAAGCAGCATACGGATGATTTAAGGCAAAGTCGAGCTTAAGTCGATATTTAGTAAAGGAAGATGAACCGGCCCATTCAAATAACTAGCGTGTAGCTTTCAAATAGTTTCTATACACTATCATCGACTTTTACATTAACATGATAACTGAAATTTACCTACTAAAAGCTTTAATTCAAATTAGAATGAAAACTGCACACGCAAACCTGTGTGTGTGTATGTGTGTGTGTGTGTGCCGGGACGAGTGTGAACGCCTTTATAAACACGTATATAAACTCCTAATATTTATGTGTTTACAGCTTCTCACACTGTTCCACAAGCATATTAATCAATCGAACAAAGCCAAAAGAAAAAAATTGATATTAAAGAAATCAAATTTGCATCAATAAACCGTTTATAATAAACACGCAAAGGTGCAAATTTGCTTTAAGCGATACAACAAAAGAAAAGAAAAACACCGACACAGCAGCTATATGAAAATTCGTACGCCTTTCATCTGTAATCAAATCTGGACACAGAAGGAATACAGAAGATCTTTACCGTATTTTTTCTATAATTTACGAAAGGTCAAACTGTAATCAGGATATTAACATGTTGGATATCAGTGAACATTATCAATATTCGTTGGTTAATCAAGTATGACAATTGAAAGGAAAAAAATATAAGAAAATCCCCTTGATTCTCCTTACTATTTATTAAATGGATTACTTGATTGTGATAAAATAGTTATAAGTAGACACAATTTGATTGTATTTCTACCCAATCATTAAGCCTACGTAGATACAACAAACACAGCCTACCTACGATTTATCATATATTCTTTATTCGCTTTTATCTATTCATCTCCAGGAAAATAAAAAATATTTCAATCATAACACATAGATTCCGTGTGTGTGTTTGTGAGTATGTTTTGACTAATATATTGACCATTATATTTCGTGTTCAATTCAAGAACGCCGACACAGCAGGCATTCCAAAGGGCTCCAAATCATTTCCCAAGATCTTTCAAAAAATAAAAATTAAAAACAAAACAAAAAACACCAAGATAGAACACTATCAAACAGCCCCCTGTGAAGATGTATGAATATCACTGAAATTGATCTAAATGATTACCAACATTCATATAAATTTGCACGTATTTCTACTGTAAAACAAAACAACAACAAAAACAAAAACTGAGCACAGCTTTAATAAATCTTGCTGATGTTGTGCAAGAGCATGATCGCTTCATTAAGTTGTTTGTAGAAGAGAAACAAAAATATCAAAAACTATTTAACACGAACTGCATAAAAATTGCGTGTGAGGAGTAATGTGTGCACCTCTATAATTTGTGTGTGTGTGTGTGTTTAGATGCAATTTTCAATGGAAACGTGCCATAATTCAAGACTTAATCGTTTTTAAATAATAGATTTCGTGTAATATTTAAAATTAAGTTATTAGCCTTTGATTTTGTGCAAAAAATTTATTAAAACAAAATAATAAATAATTAAAATACAAAAAACGTCTAAAGAATTTCAAAAAAACAGAGTTTGCATGTCCAAAACAGGAATATTATTTAAACAATATGCAAATACACTCAAGTCTTTATCTATTATTTAAATTATTATAAACACAAATTAAAAAAAAAAGTACAAGAATTTTATAGTTGATGTAATAAATAATAATCATTACAATGTAAAAGTTGACTTTTATTTATAGAAAAAATGCAATAAACAATAATAATGATTGTTTATCGAAAATCCGCGCAACATAAAGACGGTGCGTGACAATTTCCACGCGAACAGGAGAGCCACTTAAAACTACACCGGTGTTATTATTCGAGATAATAATTTTGTTTCTAACGAGAATTTCGATGGAATTCGTCCAAAATCTAACCAAAAACCGGGTCAATATACACAAGTGACAAAATACAGAAACAAATTTGGTAATATGTACCGTTACGTCTTGACATAAATTTAAGTGTGGCTTAAGCAAAGACAGTTGAAGAACATTGTTGATATCTTTGTTATAAGATTCGTATATAAATCAATAATGTAATAGTGTTTCTGAATACAGAAACTTGCACCTTGTCTAAATTTTCGTTTACAAATGTGTGTAGAAACGCAATCAAAAATAATAATCTTCCATAACTGTTATGTTATTTCTTCCCATTTTCCAGAATCGTTACACGATCATTTCGACCGGTTAAACAATCCTTGAATGTCGCAAAAGACAGCCTTAAAAGCTCGTTTCAAATAAGCGGGACACTCAAAAATTGTGCCTATTGGAAGGACACATCCTGTATATTATCATAACTGTGCTACTATGGTAAGACATCATATTTTCAATGCGAAATGGACAGTGGCAACGTCGGCAGCGCTACTATACAATCAATCTTTTTTGACCTACATTTGAATCGATTTGATTATGTTGTAGTTTATCACACTTTGCAATAGAAACTTTGCGACTTTCCTAATCGATAAACTCGATTATTTTGAGATTCACCGTTTTTGTTGTGGTATCAACTAACGTGGGACCAGGTGTATTTACTTTTAGAAATCTTATATTTAAAGTTCAACATTACTTTCTTTTTCGTCGTGTTTGTTTTTTTTTGCGTGCACACTTTTTGTAATTTCGATTACGTAAAATTTGCAAAACTTTTTCAATCCAACAATCTATCTATTTATCTATTTATCGATTAATAAATAAAGTAATTAATCTAATATTTATATATTAAATAACGAAAGAGAAAATCGAATACAGAGTCATACGAGATTTTATTGCGAATATAACCAAACCACAAATGATTCAAATATAGAAATTCGATATTTTGCTTATTATATTCTGCAATTTTTCTAAAGTTTCTATGATGAATTATTATTAACAGAAAAAAAATTAAATCAGTCGCAATTTTATAATTATTTTTCATTATTAAATAGATACGATAAATGATTCATATTGATGTCGCCAAGTGTTAAATGTTTTCGATTAAACAATAGTTTGTGGGTTGTAAATAATTTTGTATACAATTATTCAAATTATACAAACTGTTTTTTTTTGTCAGAATTAATTAAAATCGAAGCAGGAAAAAAAACAATCAAACTATCTACAAATAACTATCTTTATGTCAAATTATCTGTGAGTTAATTAAGTTGCAAAAAGCTCTCTCTGTGACTCTGTGTGTGTGTGTGTGTATCGATTGGTAAATATGCAAATATTATGAACATATACAGGCGGAAGCTTTTATCTACGAATAGAGAACGTAAATCAAGACCAAAGGTAATAAATGCAGTGTAATCATTAAGTATACAGGGTGTTTCCTTCCAATATACCCCATTTGCAGTTTCTCATTCTATTTTAAAAAGAATTTGCAACTCGGTTGATTTTGTGACATCTTCTTAAATAATCGTGTAAACTAGTCCGAAAGTCCTATTTCTTTGTTGATTATTACCACTAGTTCATTAATTGCTTGATTGTGACAAAATAAATCGTGTCAGAAGCTTATAATTCAATGAGAAATCGTACACAACCTGTATAAATCATTTTTTTAATTTTCTTTATAAAATCGTTTATCTATATGTTGAAAACAAATTCAAATTGACAAGTTTAATTGATAGAGAAGTGAATAGAAATGATATCAATCCTTGAACTGAACAAATTGATATGTCCAAGATGAGATCCGGGACGATGATTCTTCTTCTTCTTCTTCTTTCTTCTTCTTCTTCATCATCGTCTTCTTCCAACCAGTTTCTTTGGGTGATTTGTGGGCTGTGATCACGTAATCATACACACACACTATTTTATTTTATTTTCGAATTTTAACTAGAAGCCTTGTTGCTTCTGATTTAAATGTTATTAAGTTAGGTTTAAGTACAACACTAGTCTAGTTTTAATACAAATATTATTAATTTTTATAGATCAATAATCACATATACAGAGATCTTTGTGTCTGTGTGTTGTGTTGTTCGTATTTTTTTTCTCTCACTTAATATATAAAAAAAGATGATATATCGACTACTGTTGCTTGTATTAATAATTTTCTACATTGGCCTTGTCCAGTGTCAAATTGACGACTTTTCTAAATACCGATAATGTTAAGGGTCAACCTGTAATGTAATAAAACTTACTGACCTAATCTTGACATCGCTGTATATTTGTATGTACCTTTAATTCGTTTAAAAACAATCAATAACCGCAACTCATTTGATTCTAGAATGTGTCCCACTAATCAACGGAAGCACCCTGTATAAATGGTGGAATTTGTAGGATAATCATCTAAAAATAAGTATCTAATCGGATTTTTTTCCTCTGTAATAAACTTTAAATATTGATTACGTAGTGTTATTACCGTATTGGTGGTATGGAATTTTTTTTGTGTATATTATGGAAATTAGACGAATTTCGACAATGACATATCATCGTGTCAAGAAATCACAACAAAAACTAACTAGAAATTACGTAAATCTTTTCTAAATTTATCATTATTAACATTTTTTTAATTAAAAATAATAATAATAATTTGCGGTAGAAAATTCTTTTGAAAGAAAAATTACTTTTTTATTATTATTATTATTATTATTAACATTATTCGAGGTCAATAATGAACAAGTTAATTTGCGTATTACGCCCATCGACAGACTGGAAAACCATTTGTCGTCCAGGTGTATTTAACAAGAATCTTTCAATTCAATTAACTTGCATTCATTTAAATGCTAAAACAAAGTAGATACACCCTTGCACATTTAATTAATACAACAATCTCTTGTAGATACATATATCGTACCCGAATGTAAGTGTATAGCGGTTTATTTGATGTACTCAAATCGTGGAATGACCTATAAATCAGTTGACCAAATTATAACTGAATCGGTCGTAAATTTACGAGTGTGTGTGTTTTTTTTTGGTTTCTTGTTTTCTTAATCCAAATATGGAAAACTTTAATCGATTTCCCAATAAAATCTTAAAAATTAAAACAGACTTTTTATAACTATGTTTGGACAATAATAAGAAATTCTAAGATGTTGTATGTCTGACCAGGTATTATTGAAACAATAAGAGTTTCAGTTTTATGTTCATACATGCAGCAACTAAGATTTAATTGCATATGTAGTTATATTGTAAATATGTGTGTGTGTGAGAGTGTATATGTTTTAAAAGTCGCAAGAATCTGATTGTTTATCGACATATTCTTTATGTTTATAAGCATTACAATGCGACTACGGTCACTAAATGTATGTTACAGGTCGACAACACCATCTTAGAAATAAAATAATATATAACGCCAT
Source organism: Meloe dianella (assembly GCA_028455855.1). Taxonomy (NCBI): domain Eukaryota; kingdom Metazoa; phylum Arthropoda; class Insecta; order Coleoptera; family Meloidae; genus Meloe; species Meloe dianella. The sequence continues at coordinate 4,835,080 of JAPTHL010000008.1, read as the reverse complement.
TTTACATCTACTACTGGTTCTGTTTGTTATTAAATCCAGTCAACACACAGCTTCCCCGTTGAAGCTTTTACAAAATAACAACAAATATTTGTTAATTAAATATTAAATCATAAAAGCCATGTACATTATTTTATTACCTATTGAGTGCTTATAACGCAAATTTAACGAAATAATTTAACTGTCTGTACATTGCTATTAATTAAACAATAAATACAGACTGTCCCATATAACTGGAACGTAATGGAAATGCCTCATTTTCTTTCTACAACATTATTTTGCATAATTCAACAATAATCACAATACAACGATTATTGGGCAATTTTCGCTATTTCTTCAATGTCCCTAGAAGAGTGCATTTATATGAAACAGCCTGTATATGAAATGATTGTAATTTGTACAATGTTGAACCGAAACTTTTTGATTTTTTTAATATGTGGACTTTTGCGAATTTTAGCTTTCACTTCAAATGAAATTAGAAGAGTTTACCGCATTTCGGTGTGTAAGAAAATGTTGGAAATTCCATCTATCACAACTTTATTCATATACGTAATATGATGCTATAACAATAACACGCCTAGTTTGTTGTTTGTATTATTTTGTCCTTATTTTGTTGTTTATTTTTTTCAGAAGGAATTCTTTTAACTACACCAAAACAACAACAAAAAAAACGTCTTAAATGCCTTATTAATAATCGAATTTCGAAAATTACAAACTTTCACCGCATGAATGAATAGTCCGTAGAAAACTGACACAATTTAACCCTGAATTCGAAGATGTTCTTCTAAAAATCAGAAAAAACGAAACCTTCTCAAACCGTGATTAATAAGTGAAGAATAAAAACAAATACGTGGGGTATAACTAATCCAAATTCTCCAATTACTTGATGAAAAAAAAACAAACTAGATGTAGAGATTTACAACTTCAGTCGATGCACTAAACTATTTGAACGCCCATAAATTCCAATTGAACACATTTTTTTTCTAGTGGCTCCTTTCTTGTGGTGACACTATATGAATATGCAAAAATATTTACCGAAAAATTCAAAACAATAAAATAAAATATTTACTTTTGACACCAGAATTCAACTTGTCTAGGAAGAACACCTTGGCGCACCTTTAAAAAAATTCTCGACAAACGCCCATTATTTTGCACATTGAATTGATTTGCGATCAAAAATTTATCTGAACAAACTTCATCTAAAATTATTTTTAGATCTGTAAGTGGAGGTTTTACAACAAGGAAATCATTGAGTGGAGAAAAAAACCCGATTGAAGTGGGACGCGCTGTATATTAATAAAAAATGAAGTTTTTTCGAAAATTTTCAATAATCTTCCGATGACGAACTTAACATTATATTAACAGTGGAACTGTAACACTCAGTTTCTACCTGGTACCTGTACAGAAGAATCGCCAAGATGAAAAATACAATAACCAACAATCAATGCGGATACGGACAGCTATATTTTCATCATCGGTGACAGCAAACAGAATGGAATTGTTAGCCACTTCCAAAAGGAGGAAGAAGACGAAGACGAGGATGAAAATGTTGACTTTTTTTTGTTGGAAATTTTATTTGTTTACTCAATACTTTTCGTAATAAAATCACTCCACGTGCCATCGCTCTGTTGATGATATTAATAACGATATAATTAATCCCCCCAAAAATTGGCTTTATCATGAGTATAGTGAGATAAAAAAATTTGAGAATTTTTCTGTACGAAAATAATAACAAATTCGGTGTGAAAAATCGTATTGATTGTAGTTTATAATTAAACACAAAATTTATTGCCGTTTCTTTTTTCTATTTTTAATCTAGCAGCTTAATTAGGATCAAGTTTGTGTTTTCCGCATTTTTTTCCATCCACAACAAATCGCTCACAATTGAATTTATCGTAATAGATAAAATGATTTGTAATTTATCGAAATTGTTTTGTACAAATTACAAACGAAAATTTGTTTTAATTAGTAATATCGTATTATTCTTTGTTGTGTGTTAGTGCGAAAGGGGGGCGGAATAATAAAATCTACTCACTTACACATAAGGGTGCATCCAGTAGATCAAAGGCGAGTGGTGCCACGTGGAGCATCACCCAAACACATCCTAAAATCACTGTGTCGTCCTTGCACCACCGACGACTTGGTCACCGTACCCGCACATAAACAAGTCCTTGTTTTCTACAAAATTTCCAAAAAAAAAAAACGAGAAACAATCAAACAAACAGAAACTTATCAAAAATCACTAAATCGGAACAAACAACCATAACACCACAATATCTTATTAAATTAACCCCCCCACGAACAAAAATAATATTCATCTATGAAAATCGCATCCACTTATCGCACTAATTTGTTTAAAATCAAAATTATTGATATATCTATATATAGTACACATTGAGACGATACTATCGCCGATGTTGTTGAGATTATTGTTGTTGTTGTTATTTTTGTTGTTATCAATTTAATAAAACTGGCAGACATCCGTGTTATTCGCTAACCACTCACACCAACAATTAATGCTCACCGCTACAGAGCTGATAATACAATGGCTCGCGGCTCCATCATCATACCTCCACGCTCTCCCTCCCATTCCACACACACACACACACACACATATACACACACAAACACACAAATGCCGTCCTACTACCCCAACTAGACAACTTGCGGTTGCGCAAAACATTAAAAAAAAATTAATCATCAACATTCAAAAAGACACGATTAAACAAAATCCAATTTAAATAAATAAATAAATAATAATCAAGGAGTAAGATCCAAACGAAGAGCGCGGAAGTATCCTTGTAAAGCTCACCTTAAAACTAGTGAAAGCTTCACAAATTCTAACAAGTCTCTCGCCAGCATAGCGTCACGAATTTTTCACATCTTTATTATTATTATTATTATTATTATTATTATTATTATTATTATTATTATTATTATTATTATTTTATAATTATTATTATTATTATTATTATTATTATTATTATTATTATTATTATTTTATAATTATATATTTTGAAATTGCTATTTTGTTTATAATTGCAGATATTCATTTTATCATTTGACATTTAAAATCAATTATTTTTATAAATGAACCTTGTGACGTACATTTAATTAAGACACACACATATACGATGTTCTTCCGCAGTACATATTATTATTTATTTACATTACAGAGAACTGATATGAGGGTGGATGGTGTACTGAGATTAACATGTTTTGGATATACCGGATGTTTCACATCAAATTGTATCGTTTCACTCATATTATCCTTGTTTGTATAGGGAAATGTAATAGTAAGTGGTAGTGGCTATGTGATTGTCCGTTATATCGAAACAAATTCAACATGTTTTTGACAGTTTACAGGTGTCCCAAAGAATTATGTTGATTTTCAATGAAGAATTTTAAAGGTCGTTCTGTATAGAGAATGGATATTTGGATATATGTTAAAAATTTTATCCAGAGAAAACCTTAAATCTTCTCCGAGTCCTTATCTTTCTGTGTGTAAACATGTGAAAAATTGCAGAAACAGAGTATTAGTCTGCAGTTATCTGTTGGACGTTATATTGAGATAGATTCAATCTTAAAGTCGACTTTGGAGTTATTTTTTAGGTACATTAAAAGAAGGCTTCACATAGCGAATGTTGTCCGTAAAAAAGAGCTTGTTTCCTAGTAAATTACGTCTATTATAAATTCATTCACAATTAGAAGTACATCAACATCAACACATTATAATATCGATAAATAATTATAACTACAAATCATAAGTTGAAAAGTCGGTCATGCAAGACGCACATATCTTATTATCGATTTATCTTATTGAGCGCAAAGGACAGTTTCAGACAAATAATAACGCTGCCGATTTTTTTATTTAGTTTATCCAGGACATGTTAAGTGGGTATAGTGCAAAGCACCCGTGCTCCCGAAATTTTATGATTCCTGTATGTGTATTTAATGACGCTTATTGAAACGGCAATCAGGCTGACAATTCGATTTTTATATACGTTTTATTATTTGAATATGATGACTTTTTGTTTGGGAGTCCCAATAATGTTATTGCGTGCAGACCACATGGAAGACCGGTCCTGAGTTTATCGCATCAATAAGGAATTATCCTTATTCAGGGCAAAATCTTAGTGAATAGGTAAAGACTTAGATGCACTTATTTCAGATTATGGTCATGTTTTTATTGATAATCTCTGAAATGGAGACCTTTTTTTGAGATTTGCCTCAGGCGCCACAATCAATGAGCCCGACCCTGTCCTTATTAATCTGTAAATAATAAAAAAAGCCACCACAAAAAATAAACGTCAAGTGTATTCTTCATTTGATATGTACAGAAAGGCTATTAACACATCAAAACATCCTTTATAAACCTAGTTAGAAACAGTCTCATTTCCTATAAATCTTCAACATTAATTTCAGTAAATCACGCAAGAATTGCCTGTTGTTATATAACACCAGTGTACCTTTCTATAATTGAACAGTTTAATTGATGCAGACGCCAACTGTGCACTATTGAAGTCGATTATAGTCTACGTGGAATCTGATGAATTCACACATGAACTAGATACAATGGAATGTATTCCAAGTATTATGTTGGAATTGAAATTCAAATTAAGAAGAAAAAATGAACAACAGACAAACATCCACAGTTTTTCATTAGAATTATTAATTTAATAATTAAACGAATAACACAGGTGTTATAAAGAACCATTATTATTCTGATTAACACGAGAGGCTGATGAACTTTGAAGATAACACACATAATATGAATGGTTAGTTTCAGCGAATGATAACGCATTGGTATTTGTTAGCAAATCATTTTCATTATCAATATATCATTACACAATAAAATAATGATAATAATAATAATAATAATAATAATAATAATAATAATAATAATAATAATTGTTAAAGAGAATAATTGAGAAATTTCCAATACACAACAATAAAAAGCAACCAAAAAGCAATTTACGTATACCTGCCCTATAAATCTTGAACTAGAAGAAGCAGTCTGGACGATGGCGACCTACCACCTTGAAGAAGATGTATGTTTTAGTAGATGACGGCGGCGACCCATCGAGTGACAGCTGTTGATTTTCTTTTCTCACACCCACACACACACACACCACACACACACACACACATACTACCTAACATATACAAAGATTTGTACAATTGTTTGTGGATGTGTTAGTATGGAAGGCGAGATTGAGACCCGTCCAAGTTGGTTCGTAAAACATTCGATTTTATGGCGAAAATGCCAACGAAGGGTCAAAAAGACAACAACACAAAACGTTCATAAGAACAAAGACAAAAGCCTCAACAAAATGTTTCCCAAAAAAAAATAACAATAAAAAAACAACCAAACAGCTTTGTTATACCTATAGGCAGAAAATTGACGGCCGAAATGGACAACTCATTCTATTTAACAATACTGTGTTGGCCAGCAAATATTGGCACATTTTATGCACTATTATTGTGTGAATCTAAAAGAACAACAAAATACATCATCGTCTAATGAGACACAAATCATAATAATCATAATAATAATAATAATAATAATAATAACAAATCATAATGTTAACGTTAATATTTGAAATTTAATCTTTCGTAATTGGAATTTGCGATTTTAAAAAGATTATTTTGTGTGATAATTATAGAAATCGATTGATTACCAATTAAATTTTATGAATCGAAATTCACCAAAAATTTATTAAAATTGGTGTAATTTCACACTTTATTTTTAAATTCTTCACCAAATTTCTTTTCGTTAACCGCTAGGAGCATGCATCGTGTAATTCCTTCTGCTCGTTATTGTGTTGTTATCAATTCAATCTTTGAAATTTTCTTGATAATTGAATTAAAATTATAGATATTAACAGTTAAAAAACAAGTTTGCTTCTTGTTTGTAATTGGAGAAAAATGCTGAATATCTTTATCCTTGTATTGTTGTATTGTTTGAAAACAAGAAGTTGCTGCTGGAATGGAACAAAAAAAAACGAACGACAATTATTATTATCATGTGTTCCATTCGGTAGATTGGACGATAAATCAATCGATATTTTAATTAATAATAATAATGATAATGATAATAATAATAAATTGGTGTATCGCCGGCAGCGTACAGCCTCTATGGGACGTTTTCGCACCAATCTATTAGTCTTTTATTGTGTTGCATGTCACAATTAGAAAGCCATCAGCTATAACACTCCTTAATAAATGCATTTTCTCAATTGCATTGTTACTGCCTTCATCAATGATTGGTTTATTCAAACGATTTATAAAAACAGAGAGGAGGAGTTGGGGCCACACACACACACACATTGAATTAAAAATAAACTAAATCAATGTGAAACTTTAGATTAGATTTTGATTAAAACTATCGCAATTTAGGCGCCAAAGTTGCCCTAATTGCAAGGGTCAATTGTTTTATATTAATAACAGATTACTAATTTGTTATTGTTTAAATAAATAGCTGAGACATCTAGAGATCTACCTGTACGTGTGTGTGTGTTGCAATTTCCTTTGTAAATTAATAGCAAAATATGTCAAGTCAGCTAAAAAAAAAAATACTATAAAACAATTTTATCAATTAATTACAGAAATTATTTGGACAAAAAACGAGGTTATCGGAAGTAAGTCTGTGCGACAATAACAACACGAAAGTTAATCCTAGAAATGTGCCCATTTCACAACTGTTCCTTATCTTTACAATTTGAACAAACAGTGTTTGTAGGTAGGGAGGGCGCCATCATTATCAACTATCATCATGATTATCAAACATCATCTGTCTTTCCTGTTTATTGTGGCAGTATACACCATTGCATTTATTGTAAATAAAAACTGTAAAAAAAAAAATTGAAGATAACCACAGATCAATGTGCTCGCATATTTGCAAAGATTTTTAATTACCATACGAATATAACCTTGATAATTGCTATTAATCATTATGACTAAATTGTGAAGAATTTTTTTATAATTAATGAACGCCAATAAAATGATAAAATAATGGTGGAAAATCGATCATGTGCACGTTCCAATCAAATAATTGTTGTGGAAAATCCTGGCAACATTCAAATGAGTTTCGCTAAATTTATCATAATTCCAATCTGTAATCAGATAATAGAAAAATTTGAAACCTTATCAATTCGTCTAGGATTCAAAAACAAAACAAAACGAAAATTCTCTTTTTGTTTGTTGAAAAATAGATCGAGACGTGTTTCGCACAATCAATTTTTTATTGAAATAAAATTACATTATCATAGTATGTTAGATAAAACAGAGACGGACTGGAATAAATTGGCCATGCGGTGGTGGCGATGCCGATCTAAACCTCTACTGGCTCGTCCCCGAGCTAATTTAGCGTGGTACGAGTCCAACAGCAAACAATCAGACACGAGAAAATCCCATGGTGGCAATTCATATCACTGGTGAGCTAATCGGGATCGAGCTTCCCTCCAGCAAATCCCGGTACTAACAGCTTCGTTGTTGCCCCCTACGGAATGCGGCAAGCACAAACATGCGTTGCAGGCGCCCTTGTCACCGCATTTCCCCCCATTGGAAATCCCTGTAGCCCCGTTCGGTCCGACACTGTGTTAGTACGTGATTTTCAAAAAAACTTTAGAAAATACGGTAAAAGCTATTGTAGAATGCCCAATGTTTCTTAATAGTTTCGTTCAATATTTATTTGTTGTTATTCGTAGAATATTTGACAGTTCTCATATGGTCGTGAAATTTGTAGCAATTATAACAGGAATATGTTAATTTTTTCTATCAATAATAATAAAAAATAAATAAAAAAATGAGTATTTTTTTTTAATTATTTACTGTGGGAAATTAGAATGGAACCTATTTTTTTTCCAACTTTTTATTTTTGTTAATCTATTGAAATTTCGGATTAATGCTGTTATGCAATTTTAAACAATGTTAATCCATTATAATCAGACATGGATAGTAATAAACAATAAAAATGTTAAATAATAAACAAAAAACATCAAAAATGTTGTATAAAAGTTTCATCATATAATTTATAATAAACATGATAATATTACATTCCATTATAGGTGATTGACGTGAATCGGATTCATGGAAATCCCACAACAAATACGGCCAACTTTCAATTATTTGTGGATGGTAAATTTCAATATGTTTTGAAATCATCCAGATATTCCACAATGTAAATGTGAACAACACTTAAACTTAGTGTTGAATAAGGCTGGACCTAACACAGTAGCACTGGCTCCTCCACTTCAACTACGGCACTGTTCAAGTGTAAGATGAACAATTTGCTTCAAGAATGCTCAACAAGCTGATAAGCAAAATGTTACGATGGCGCTTCTCAAGAGCGTCCTGCATAACTAAAACATTCTAATTCTGAAACATCATCTGTATACGGAGCGTCTCATATAACTGCAAAACCTGTAGATTGCCCACACGAAAAGACTTCACTAGAGAATCATTCATATGCAGAACGTATTTAAAAATTAGAACGCTTCTAGATCGAGAATACAGAGTTTTTAAATTCGTCCTTTGTAAAACAATTATTTTCCGAATTTGTTTAGAATGAATAAACTTAAGCGCTCAAACATATATTTCTCTGTAAAACAAACATTCTTTTAATTTTATTCTTAATCATTAACTGAAGAGTCTAAACAGAAATTTAAAGAATTTATCACCTATTTTGCATAAGGCGCCACCCACCCACTCACTCAATGATTCCAAAGATCGTCAATGCAAAACGCCGAAATCGCCACCAAAAACGGTTTCATAATCTTAACAAATAATATCTGACTAAACAAAGTGCAAATAAATACGTTCAAAAGACAACAAAAAAAAAACGTAAAAAAGTAAAAAAGATGATAATATCGTGCGGCACAGCTTTGTGGTCAATTTTTAACTCGACATGCACGACCACCGCCGCCACAACATCAACAACACCACAACAACAGATTAAAATTTCGAATTGACTGGCAGAATTTAATTATACATTTCTTGAAAAACAGGATTGCTGTAATGGGAATAGGTTGAAGGATTTTTTTCTACTTTAGATATATACACACACACACACACACACACACACACACACACATACACACCCAAGATATTACCATTTATCATATATAACTGAATTTGACATGAGGGGTGTCAAAAGATATGGTGTATATTCATCTCATTCACAATCTCACTAGGTATCGTGTGTGTAGTGTTGGTGGTGATGGTGGTAGAAGAAAGAATCAAGTTGCCCCCCTGTAAATGTTTTCAGCTTTGCAGCTTTACAAACACACTCACACAATAATCTTTGCCGACTTGACATAAGCAAAGCTGTTAAACCCTTAAACAAATACTTATCTTGTAAGGATATGAACAAGATGGGAGTGGAATTCAATTGCTTATCTGGTGCCAACCAACTTGACATTAATTCACTTGTATCTCGATTCAATAATCGAATAATTATTGTGTGTACAACTCTACCTACAAACAATTGCAAAAAATCTAATTTTAACACACCGATTAACAATTGAATCGAACAACCGACCACAGAACGTGCCTGATTTTACATTGTTGTAACATAGATGGAATGCTGTACTACTACAATAATTACATACATTTACATTTTATATAAATGTAAACAGATACGTAGATATTTACGGCTACAGAAGTGAAAATTTCGTTTTTTTTCCTTATTATTTTCTTAGAAAAACGACTTGTAGCCGTCTAATATGAACGCTTGGACAAACACTTTTAGCAGGCTTAGGAGCACTAGTGGATCTAGTGGACAAACGGTATGTTTATGTGTCTATATGTGTGTGTATGTGTGTTATGTGTACATAGCCACCATCACTGTTTATTCATGACATTCCAACAACTTTGGCCACTATGTTCATTCTTCAAATGTTATTATCAAACATAAACAGGATATGAGTCTTTGAACAATAGTGTTTTTTTTTCTTAAAATGGACAAAAAGCAAAAATTTGGGAACACAAATACTCACGGAGACAAAAAAGGCCAACTTAAATAGATACGTAAATAAATAAAAAAAGAACAATTATTTTATATATACGGTGATTAGTGTCATTACGCAATTGTTGCAGGCTAGCATTCAGGTGTTAATGAGAAAGTAAAACAGATAAATAGACATTTAAAAACTAGTATCGTCTAACATAATCAAAATTTTTAAGCTCTCTTTACTGAATAAAACGTTTTATTTATCTGTCGAATCTAAACGTATAAAACTTACTTTAGATAATGGAGATGATTTGTGAATAATCGCTAAATATGCTAACAACATAATTATTTATTAAAATGTGTGTTTTTCTCTCTGCAAAACGTTTTATTTACTTAAATTTACTTTTAGCATATCATATGTCTTCATTGATGTTTACTAATTATGATTAAGCACTTTTTCTATAATCTGATGTCAATACTTGTGAACAAAATGACAAAGTTCAGTTTCGTTTTGTGGAAATACTGTCTATACCAAAAATTTATGTATTAGACAATGGGACACATTTGCCCAAGTCGTCAGTGGAAACAGGGCCTTAGCACAAATACAATAGTAGCGCTATTACTTCAGTTTTGGAACGATATATATATCGTGTTGTTATAATTATCATCGTTATTACACGAAATTTTGTCAACAATTTAACAAGTCGTTAAGCATTAATTATGGTGTTTATGACACTAAATGATGAATTGTATTAAAACAAAAAGAAGAACTGAAAAATATTCCGTGTGTGTGTGTGTGTGTGTGTTGTGTTAATTATTTATTAATTATATCAATTTTTCTCAAATGATAGAGGCCGTTCCTACCGACTATCAATTAGAGTATTCACCTGTTTAGGTAATGTTATTTATTATTGTTTAATTAAAAGACTTGAAGCGAATAAATCTTGCAGTTACTATTTAAAGTGCACGCTATGTATGAAACGATATATCGATTACTACAATTCTTAGAGATTTATTGTTGATAGTAAATATTGCAAAATATTCAAAATTTGAACAAAAATTTTCAAGTTACAAATTTCGTAACGCTTTGTTCTTGCTTGAGCCTTCAGATGGGAAAAGACAGACAGAAAGAGATATATTTGAATGAACCAGATTTGCGTCTGGTTCATGTTCATTCCCTAAAACTCGACTGAAAGTCGATCTTGAGTTAAATCATCTTTAAAATTCCTAGAACATATTACGACTAAGGCTCGGTTCATCTTCTCTTTCTAAATCTCGACTTAAGATCGACTCTTAAAATTCTTTAAAGGTAACACTTAAATTCTGCTTTATTTAAAATTAATCAAATGCTCGAATACAAATTCGAGTTTAAGTCGAGAATAAGAGACAAAATCGACTAAACCCCAACTTAAGTCAAAGATCAAGGATTGTTAGAATCGTCTTGGAGAACTAACAAGACGCTCCTTGCAATTATCCAGTGAAAGATTGTGGTGCTCTGTAAGCATACTTTGAACAGTAAAGCGCGAATCTAAACAACAAGCCAAGCCGAAATAGATGAAGTATAAATACCAAAAAAACAATGTAGATTATAGATAGATACTTCGTGTTCCACGGCAAGCAATTCTCATGTTTCGTATTTATTTATTTTACAACAAACAACAATGTTGCACAATTTACAAATACAAAACAAAACAAATAACGAACATCTATCCAAACGAATTCCAAATTATTGTTACGTTCCGTGGGAATATTCAAGTGATAAATTTGGGAAATTATCTAATAGGCAACTGGTAGCACCATATTTAAAAAGGCAGAACAGAATACCTATCAAGTTTTGTTGTATTTTAAAATGTGACCAAGTCACAATAAATTTCTTGATAGTTGAAGTAAAACAAGATTTATACAGCAATTTTCATTAATTTAATCCTTTTTTAATCAAAAAAAAAGGGGAGAGAGAGAGAGAGAAAGAGGCCGAACACAGACACAACAGAGAGTTGATTTCTTCTATTCTTTATTTATATTTAATTTTATTATTTATACAATGACAACAATAACGACAGAAAAAATGATAGCGTTAGGCGTGCCCTCAATTCTCTTATTCTACGACATTTCAGTGGGTGCATTTCAACAAATACATAAATATACCCTGTTAGTTTGTATGTATACAGGTTGTTTCCTTCCAATACACCGAAATTTCGGTTTCTCACTTACTTGTGTGGGAATTGGAAAAAGCTCACAGCGATTTATTTTGTGCTACCTAAGAACTGATTAATCTCAGTAGAAAGCATTGTCTTCTCTTTATCGAAATTTTCTCAAGACTTCATGATTTTTTTCCCCATTTCCGGGTTAATCAACAACTTTATTACTACCGTTCAATTAATTCTTGCCTGTCACAGAGTATGTTGTTAAAAAATTCGTTTTAATTCGCTAAAAAATCGGTGAGAAATCGAAAATTGGTTATATTGAAACGAAACGTTCTGTATATACGTATAGATTTCCTTATATAACAACAAAGATGATGACAACACAAAACTTGAATGGGAGACAATAGAAAAATAATTGAGAAAAATCTGTTGTATATACGACATAAATGTAAATTAAATCTGTTGTAATGTTGTAAATACAAACCTAAACTAACTAACTAGAAAGTCGAAGATGATATTTGAATGACAGGCTATACTTGTTATCCGATTGTCAGCACAGTTGTCGATGAACAACAAGTGCCACTTAGAACTAATCAAAGTGTTCATCACGTTCATCGCAATGTCAAATATGCCCAACAGTGGTGATTCGATCATTAGTTATTAATGATAAGATGATTAGAAAAATAGCAAATAAATAAATGTTGGGAGATTTCTAAAGAAATCTGAATGCTTCTTCTTTATGTTAATAAACGCCTACTTGAAAAATCACTTGTCGGCAGTCCAAAACAGACGTTTTTTTTTCTTATGTGTGTGTGTTATGTTTTAGTTTTGTTTCAATCGTGGCTCAGATTTATTCAAATTAACAAGACTGTCATGTTGGGAATGATCACAAGATTGGATAAGGTTGTTTGACCACAATAAATAACCGAAACCTTTTCAAAGATTTTAATAAAATATGCCGGTTTCAGTAGATTCGTAATATACAGTAAAGTATCGATTATCCGAACCATTTCTATAGTACTGCACCTCCATCCACCGTTTTGCAATCAATTATATACTTGATTGCAAACTGTCTATCTCATTATACGAACTATTTGTTTAACCGAACCAGCTTTATCAAAATTAGTTGATTTAATCGACATTGTATATGCATTTATCAAATGATCAATAAATTGTATTTGATAAAAATTTGCAAACGCATTACTTTATTATCTGTCTTAAGACATTTATTATGTAATTGAAGTAATTTATTACATACACACATTTATTAGTATTTACTATCTACTAGTAGTAAGATATGAGGCATGATTTCAGTTCGCTTTACACATTAAGTAGCTATCAATTGTAGACTGCTGTAAGGCATCCATTAAATTCCAGAAGCGGGAAAATTGGTTGTTGAGTTAAAGAGATCGTACAGTGTAATCTTTATATAGTGAAACCGCTAAATAATAACTGATTGATCGTCTTGAAACTTGAAAAGTACGATAATTTAACAAAAACAGTTACCGTTGCCAACATGCCAACAAAAATTGACTGAAAATGGTGACAGCAAATAGTCAAATATTGAGAACAAGTTGTTTGTACGGAAAACGTCATTAGTAGTTAAGTAAGCATTAAATGATACTTATGAAAATACAGCTTTTACTAGTGATCCTGGCTTTCAAACGCTACTAAAGATAAAGCGTCGTTTTCTAACTACTATAAGCTTAAGTGGCATTGATTATGTTATTGCTACAGCCACTCCACAACTTCAGAAAAATGTGACGATTTGTTTATGAGCATTAATAAACTCTCTTGCCTCATTATAATGAATCTAAATTCTTGGAAGAGATTTAAGCAGAACATCCGTAGAGTGAAACGTTTCTTTAAGGCCCAGTTCATGTACTCTTGCTTAATCTCGGCTTAAGCTTAACCTTGTGTTAAATCAGCTCTACATGTCTTGAACATAATCGGTCTTATATTAAAGAAGCATAAGGATGATTTAAGGCAAGGCGACCGTTAAGTCGAGATTTAGTATGGTAAGATGAACTGACCCTGGCAGAATCATGATCACTTTGAATTTAGCTAACGAAGAATCGAACTCTGTTTAAATCTAAATCAATCAACTGAAGATGGATGACCCTGATCCTCGGTTCCTGTCTTAATCCCTCATCGAATTTTGATTGACGTGAACGGGTCATTTCATCAGTCCGATTTGGATTGATTCGGATTCGTTTAATATTAACATAGTCGGTACGGATTAATGGATGGCATCATTATCCAACTTTTGATACGTCTACTATTCGGTTATTTAAATATCATCTTTCTTTTATATTAAAGAGTGATTATTGATCGTTTATCATTGTAAAGTTTTTTTGGAGGGCAACCATTCATATGTTAATATCCTCCATATGATATTTAATATGACACAATGTTAAACAATATTGTGTGTACACCGTATGATGAATATGGTTGACCTATACACTCTACAATCAACTCTTCATCTGTATGATTATATTGCAATATTTTAAAAGACACCGCGACAAGTTTATCATTAACACGCAATAATTGTGCAATTACAAATTTTATTATTAACATTAAATCAACCACAAACTTTCACCGCAACATAAGAGCATTTTAACGTGAAATAATAAAAATAATTAAGTTAGTTTGAGCTACTTTAAGTCGGAATTTGTGGAATGTAACTATTCCACAATTAAAAAATAAATAAATAAAGACCATTGGCTAATGTTGTAAATTTCAACTTAACTTAACTAGTGTGTTACTGTGTTTAAAGTACTGGTGTGGTCTCTGTTTTGTACGATTATTACATTCACAATCGTACTCTGTTGGATATTATTGGAAAATTTAATAATTTTTATAAAATATGTTACTGTTTTTCGAAATATCGTTCGTGTTTTCGTTTCCGCAATGGACTTTTAACAAGTTACATAATAAAACCACTTGTTTCCCAAAAGTCTAGACATGGCGTTATTTCTTCACAATAGTTCTGGCTTCAGTTTCAGCCAAGTCAACGACCACTATCCACAAACTATATACGTACAACAACAACAAATCGGTCACCTGAAAGTCGCACAAACACACCTATCAAACAGATACAATTTAACGTAATATTTATAGGGATGTTTATACAGGATGCGGCCATGGCGACAAGTTTTAGCTACTTGATGCAATTATTATACGTACATACTTTTAAAATATTCATAATAATCATAAATAGACAGAGAAATAGAAAAGTAATGAAAACACTCAAGGGAGAGAAAACAAGCATTAACTCAACAGGGTGTCACGATTAACCGATAGGTCATAATTTGTTTTAATTAAAAAAACAACAACAACAACAACGTTTGAATTAATGTCATTCGAAATTTCTGTACAACGTCCCCATATCTAAAATATAATACGTGGATATATCGATATCTCAACCATCGTTTATTTTTTTTTTATTATTTTTTGTTAACTATTAAAGACTTCTTTCTAATATTTGAGCCCATCCTCTGGCTCACGAATTTATAATTTAAACGCTTTTAAACACTATGCGGCTTAGAAATATTTAAATATACGTTTTATATTGTATAGAAAATCATATCACGTACTAAACGCATAATCAATCATTGCATTTTCGAATTTTTACGCTACTTCTTCAATAATTTTATCAACAAGATTTATGTACGAAGGTGTACATTGTTTCGTTAATAAATTCGTTAGAAATTAATCGATCGATAAAATAAAAATGTAGGTAAAATGTTATTTATTTCCGGGGTGTATGTGACATTTCCGGCAAGCATCACAAATTACTTCCTAAATTAGATTTTCAATAATAGTCGAGACGGAATCAATTTTCATTCAATTGATTGGCTTATTATTGATCTTTGACTGTTGAATAGTTTAACACGCACAATCATTTACGAGAACAAAAATGCAGCAATAATGATGGCGACAATGGAAAACTATACTAGAATAAAGGTGAATGCTCACTAATCAGCGTCAAATGCTTACGTAACCATTCAGTTCCGTATTTCATCTGGATTTAACGTATACGGTAAGTGTGGAGAGCTATGGAACTTGACGAGAACATTATTGTCAATTAGGGGATGAAAATACGAAGGAAATGAAACACGTTCGAGTGCGTGGTACGGTTGGTGGCGTGTTTGTTCGGATGACGTCACCAGAATGCGTCGCTGGCAATTCGGTGACCTTCCGCATATTTTGCAGATATACGATGCGTATACATTGCGGTGTAGTATGCAAGATTGTATTCGATTTCATCCACTGAGCGACCACCTTAAGGATGAAAAAGATCTGTTGAAAATCTCTGATTCATCACTCACACACTTGATTAAACAGAGTTGATTTCGTTAAATTTTAATAAATTTATCCAATTTCAATCAATAACGAATTTCTTTTGATTAGATAACGAGACAATTCAATGATCATCGTCAATATTATAAATAAATCGCATCAAATATCAATCATTCAAATGGTGGGTGAGGCGGGCCGCCGATGGGAAACGAATGGAACGGCTTCTGGTACAACATTCTAACTGGTTTTCTTTAAATGCACCAATAATCTATACAACAGATTCACATATATACATACAGAAACATGTTGGAATGCAAATTGCAAACTAACTCGTCAAGGCGTGAATTTCCTTGGTGTTCTACCGCCCAATGCTTACATACAATCAAGTACAATTAATTGAAACATACCTATTGCCCTTGTAAAATACTGACAAACAGGTATACTGTCTATTGCACACCAACATTTGCAAAGTTCTATTTATTGTTAATTAGATGTTATTATCGTCAAATATGAATCGAATTGGAATAAACCAAACTGACAACTTGACTAGATACAAAGTATGTTGATTAGATTTATAGCAAAATTTAAAAAAAAAGCTTGAATAATTAGCGTTAACGTGCACATTGCGGATGTGCCATACAAATTTGATGTTTTCATTAATAGGAATTTACGCGGATCTTCAACGAATCCACTAATAATAAAAATAACATTAAACGATAATTAGAAAATCAAATAAATTTGATATATATGTATATGAAAATTAAGGATCTATTTCGTTAAATATTTACTTATCTAATAAATATAAAAGGATCTGTGTTCAAAAAAAATAACTAAATCTATTTACAATAAATAATTAAAGTAAATGACTTTGTACCTGTTCAAGGTAGATGTCTATTTTATTATTATTATTATTTATTTATTTATTTATTTACGATTTGGAATTTTTAACACCTATATAACAGTTGAAAAATTTTATGAATGAATCGTATTGAATGTTGACAGATAATAAAATTGGAAAAGAAATAAAAATTTTGCACCTTCGATAATAAAATGAAATGATGTCTCCATACCGCCTTTAATTTTATCGACATATATGCAAATAACAAAAATAAATTATTATTATTATTATTAGAATTTTGTCGTTTTTAATATATTACGTTTTAACAAAACGATGAGAATATGACAATTTCCTCATTGTTCATTTATACGCAATCTATCACGATTTGATCAACGTGTACGACTTGTATCGTTAAACGATTTAAAGTTAAGTTGACTTAACTGAAATCAATCAACTGCAGAAAGCGTACCGACATTTCTAGGAAATTGGTTTGTAGGTGTGTAAAAACCAAATACGGTTCACAGGTAGAATTTTCAATTGTGAATACCTAAATTTAAGGGAAAAAATAAATGCATTCCACTACAACAACAACAACAATAACAACAAAAAGGCAAAACCGGACAGGAACTATCCCGTTGTGCTATTTTCACTTATTCCAAAATAAAATAAATTGACGTCAATAACACAGAGATGTTAACAGGTAACAATACAGCAGGTGGTGTTAACTCTTACAGTTCATCATTATTTTTTTCTGATCATCATCATAATGATGATGACGATGATGATGATATAAGTTGTAAAACAATAAAATTTCGAGGAGAAAAAAAAACAGATTATTGACCAATTTGGATTATGTTGTTTACAATAGAAGTTTTGTTTTGGTTTTTTTTTTGGTTTTTAATTATGAAAAGGACAAATATCAAGGAATGAATGAAATTATACTCGACACCATTTCGGATTTGGACATAAATCAATATTTGTTTTTAATTAAAAATTCAAGAAGGATATGGAAAAAAATTGTTTATATGTCACTACTGACCTCTATTAATAAGAAATAATAATAATTATTATTGTTTTCATTAGTAATTCCCGTCATTCTTACGACTTTTTATATGGATTGTCTATTGACAATGTCAGGTGTAACCTAATCTAACGCGACATGAAGTGCTGTTTCGCAGTGGGAGATTTCCAGTAACTTAATATTATTCAAAAACAAGCAACAATAATAATAATAAGAACAAATAATTTTGCGCGAGCGGAGATTTTCGATATGGTTAAATTAATTATCTGCATACAGAAACAGACATAGACACAGAGAGAAATAACACCAAACTTACCTGTCCGTCTCGTACATGTGTTTATGGGGGCCGCATTGGTCCGATCTTGTTGCGGACGCGTGTTAATAACAATCAACTTGTTCTTGATAATCGTTCTGTTTGGGTCGATATGCGTCGACACACTGACTGACCTGATACCGGCGTCGCCGTCGCGATGCCTTCGATCTCAATATTGCCCCCACTACTAGACAGGACGCGCAAAGGCACTGATTACAACCGGTGAAATGTGGTGAAATTTTCTGGAATTCTTTTCAAGAGGCCGTTTCTATTTTGAACAAAAATCAAATTTGTATGATCATCAACGAATCGAAAGTGTACGGAGTGAGATAAATAACGCGTCTATTAAAAACGCTTATTTTATTTTATTTTTTTGTTAACCTACGATAAAAGTATGCGCTAAGTAAAGACAATTAACGTTATCAAACGTATTGCATGTTTTCCCATATTTGCAGTGATTTAAGACAATTTATTTGTTATAAATACCTAACATTCTTGATTAATGACACATTCTCAGGTTAATCTTTTTATCATTTATAAATAGACAAAAAGTACCGAATTTTTAGATAGAATTATGGGGGAATTACACCATTATTTCGATTATTGACTTAAGCGAAAGTATCTTGATAGAGAAATAATAATAAGCAGCAGCTGCTGCTGCTATTGCCGGTATCTCAAACGATCACTTTTCTTTTGAGTCTCAACAACGAAGAGGTGTAAATAGCATCTATAGACTTGTTAATTAAAATGACCTTGCCGTTAGATAAATGTCTATTTAATTCACATTCAGTCTCTTGTAAAAGACACCAACTATTGCGTATCTCATCCGTAAATAATCACAGATTTCTACAATGTTTTTATGATAAATACGGAATTAACGTTAACGTGTGTAGTGTGGATACACCATAATTGGTGGCGGCGCCTCTTGCTTTCTTTAACTAATAGCTTATGGGTGAAGAACAATAGCACCTTCACTAATCAAACATGATTTTGTCACAGTAGAGAACAGCATTCGTTAAAAAACAGAATAGAATTATGAGGGTCGTTTCATATACAACAGAAATCGATTAGACTTGCACCAACTGCACATATACATGTCTACAACCATATACGGACATACAAACACACTGAAATATATATATATATATATATATATATATATATATATATATATATATCTATGAACAGACAAAGAGACAAATCAACAAAGTCGATGAATCTTGAGAAATCATTATTAATTGTGTTCATTCCAGACAGGTATTTATTTAAACAATTGACGTTTGGTACACGTTTTACCTTCTTGTGTTTTTTATTGTTGTTGTTGTTTTGTTATGTTGATCTTTAGCAATGAAAAAGTGTTCTGAGAATGGTCGCGACTGGCAAGGAGGTGGACCGTCATCGTAAACGTAGTCATTTTACGAGCTGCGATAAGAATCCAGAGGCGCCGCCAACCGACACTAGATAGGCTGTTAGAAATTGCTGTTCACTTCAGCGTATCTTTTAACGATCTGAAATCGATAAATTGTCCCAATTCTAAAGATCATCTTGATGCCATCTATTTATTTAGTTTTTCAGTTAATTAGTAACTACCGTTACACAGGAGCTTTTTTTCCAAATTATGGCTATTATACTGACATGGCATTCCAACGAACAGGTAATCTCTGGACCAATTAAAGAAACTGTTCGGATTCGCACCCGAACAACATTATGTGATTTCTGACTGATTTCAAATGTTTGTCAACAAGTTTTTGAGAGAACAAAAAAAGAGGGAAAACGACCGACATTTGCTACCGCTCAAAACGATTGTATCTGTCATGCTTTACTTCTGTTTAATTTATAACGGACAATTTCCAACAGAAATAGATAACACCGATAATAAATGAAAATATTTCCGATATTAATTTAACTGATAATGCATTTAAGACAGGAAAAAGAGTCGTTAATACAATCGGCTCCAACATTATTCAAACGAAATGTATTGTTTTCATTCGAACTGGTAGACATTAATGTTACTTTTAACTGTAGTACGCGCCTTAATTTTATTGTACGTTCCCGTCTTATGTCTGGATGCGATGGCCACTTTATGTTTCAGGTATTTAAAAGAATTAGCTTCCCGTAGAGATATTGGATCATAAATTAAAAATGAACTGCGAAATCATTAGCTATGAACTCTCTGTCTGCCACCCAAATATAAAGCACACCACACCATCAATATTATGGTGGAAGAATTCGTTATTCTTTTACACCATTGATGAATATAACCAGATCGTGTCAAAATAAAATGATTTATATCGATGCTGCCAATTAATTCGCAACAATATAATTGGTGATAACAAGATAAGGACAATTTATGGATAGGAGCCAGTAAAAGGGCATGAAAATCAATAATTAATTATTTTTTTAAAATTTGTTATTCATTCTGTAATTTTCTGAATTTTTCTCCTTTTGGATACGTATCATCGTTATTATTACGACGTTTTCTTGTTTGCCACGAAGAAATATTGCTCGATTGAGAATATGTTTGAAATTCCTGATTGTTGAACACTTCAGTGTCATGTTTTCTATACATCCAATGGCTTTGTGGTTGTTTGTTATGATAATTTCGATTTTCTATTTGTTTAAAATTGGGATAACTTGGCTGCCAACTGTTTCGATATGATTGTTTTGAATGATCACTTCTTAGAGTTGTTTTAGGTAGTGTTCGCCAATATGTTTTCATTTCAATAGTACTATTTGCATGGTATTTTTTATCTTTATTTTCTCGTTGATCAATGAAACGTTTTTGATTATGATGGTCATTATTTGTCTTCATTTCCTTGTAGTTATTATTGACGTTTCCATTTATTTGGACATCAGTAATATTTGTCGTTGTCAATTTGGATTTTATGTTTTTAATTTGTTGTTCATCATTTGTAATAATTGTTTTCGGTGCCAAATTGAGTTTTTTGTTTTCATTTTGTTGTTTATCATCTGTAACAATTGTTTTCGGTTTCAAATTATGGTTTTTGTTTTTATTTTCTCGTTGATCAATGAAACGATTTTGATAATGATGGTCATTATTTGTCTTCATTTCCTTATAGTTATTATTGGCGTTTCCATTTATTTGGGCATCAGTAATATTTGTCTTCGTTGTCAATTTGGGTTTTATGTTTTTAATTTGTTGGTCATCATTTTTTATAATTGTTTTCGGTACCAAATTGAGTTCTTTGATTTTATTTTGTTGTTTATCATCTGTGACAATTGTTTTCGGTTTCAAATTATGGTTTTCGTTTTTATTTTCACGTTTATCAGTAATGGTTGTCATCGTTTTCAAAGTATCTGTCTTATGTTTATAATGTTGATGGTGATCAATTAAAATATTTGTGTTCGTGTTTGAATTGGTATTATTTCTATATTTATTGTAATGATCATCACTAACAGTTGTCTTCATCCGCGAATAAGGATTTGTATTTCTGTTGTATTGATTATCATTACTAATTATTGGGTTCATCGACGAATAACGATTTGTATTTCTGTTGTATTGATGATAATCACTAATCATTGTGTTCATATGCGAATAAGGATTTGTATTTCTGTTGTATTGATTATCATCATTACTATAACGTTTGTTCATACACGAATAAGGTTTTGTATATCTATTATATTGATGGTCATCTCTAATAATTGTCTTCATCTTCGAATTGACATTAATATGTTGATTTTGTTGATCATAAACAAAACCAAGAATGTCATTTACATAGATCTGTCTTTCTATTTTATAGCCACGAGCTTCTTCAAAATCTATAAGATTATTAACAAAAATCTCATTAGAATATTTATAAGTCATTCCAAAACATATGTGTTATATTTAACGGAGGATTAAGTTCTAATTAATAACAATAATAAATGATATTTAATAATAAGACGTTTACATATTAGCGCTAGTCATGTTTATATGGATGTAGATGGCGGCAATTAATCGCGCTCACTCTCTATCTCCCCCCCTCTCTCATCCAACATGAGATAATCGATGTACTTCTATTTTAGAATAATATATAAATGTTGAAAAATTATTATATCAAAAAAATAATAATAAATAAATAAATATCTGATTATAGCTCTATACGTTTATGATATTTTTAGTAAAATGATTTATTATTGTTACACTTGCATATACATATCTAATATAACTATAGCTATAGGCGTAATTAGATGTAATCCTATTTTGCTTTTAAATTAATCGGATAGCGGCGGTACTTTCTATTGATTAATAGTTTAATTTATCGATATAACATTTATAATGATACGTATATACGTATATATATATATATATATATATATATATATATATATATATATAATTTTTTTTAAAGAGAAAAATATTATGTTCTCCTATCGTCGTTATTTTGTTAAATAACTAATTAATAATAAATTGATTTTATCTCAAATATTTTGTGGATTTTTCTTCTTTTTTTTAAAGTCGAAAAATCCTTGATAAACATTACAATTTTAATTAGAATTGAATTGTTTGAATTTACTATTTATTTTCTATGATTGAATGATATTTTAACGGAATTTAGATCAAATAATATTTACAATAGTTTATATTTTTATTATTATTGTATAGAAACGGTTCATAATATACTACTTACCTTTGATAGCTTGGTGTGGATTGATTTTCATCCGTTCCACCATATATTTACAGATTAAATAGCCCGTTCTGTTCAAACCATGAGTACAATGAACTCCAATGAGTGCATCTGCAAACAAATATAACAAATTGGCCAATAGTCAAATAAATATTACAACATTGTCAATAATCATCATCATCATACATATATATATATATATATATATATATATATATATATATATATATATATATACATACAAATAAGTATAGCTTGACGCCGGTATATTTTATCTTTCGGTTAATTATGGAAACAACAAGGAAAAATTCGTAAATGTTTCGATTTTTCCATATTTTATCGAAAACAATTATTAATGGATTAAGCAATTTTCACATCGACGCATTATAGTGTGATAGTTGTCGCCGTGACACAAAGTCGCAATGTGACGCCGCACTTAAGAATTGACTCAAAAGAAAAAAGCGTTACATAACAGAGGAATTGTCAATAACACTGTTGTTATTTTCCATAAATCCTTTCACATATGTGCCACCAGACTATGATAAAATCAACAAATTCTAATTGTCAATTTGCATTTATTGCCGTTGTGTGGTGCCACAAAAAGTATAAGCTGCACAGTTAATTTCGTGGCGCCTCAGATGCTTAACACAATTTCTACTTGTGGATGGGGTGCAACAAAAAGTAGCGCCACATAGTTGTGTCAACATTGTGTCTCAACAGTAGCACAATGCCCTGTTGGAAGAACAAATCAACACTGATTATCTACTGGTCACTTTTCAAAGTCTTTGTTATGTTAATCATTAAAAATATCCTTCATTCACATAAATCATAGTAACGTAGAAAAAGAAAGAGTAAATCAAACAAATAATAATCAACTAATCAAACTGGACAGTAAAATGTAATCTATTTGGATACAATTCAACAAATACAATCATCAATTACATTCCAATAAAGATCAAATATGGATAAACATTAAATTGAATACATATGTATAACGGTATAATTCAAAATAAAAGTAATAAATGCACCAGTAACTGACAGTTAAACGGGCACCCCTTGGTGATATCAATGATCATATTTGAAATTGATTGTATCGTACAATTCGATCTGTCGGTAAGTTTTCTTGTATATACAACAAACTTATTGGGGGTCTTGAACATATCAAATCTAATTTGTTACAAAACAGTATGTGCTATGTCAATTGCATTTATTGTTATTTGAATAAATCTATAAAATAGAATAGAATATTAAACAATTTCACCGCAAATTTTATGTCTAAAAGAAGTGGAATTTTTATTTTTAATATTAAACAATTCCGTTGTAGTTAAACGATTTTAGTACGGGGGAGATGATGCTGGTGCAAAATCAAGTAAATCTATTTACTCTTGTTGTCTGGAATTAAATAATTTGGGGTAAGATCTCAAGGGATGAAAGACTCATTTGTCGCTTTATTATTCAAATCTCTCAAATTGTATTTTCATTGTTTTGTAAAACTTTCTCTATGCACAATTCTTTACGTGTACCAAACGTCAATGAGCAGCTTTTAAAAAATTGATGTATTTTCGTTCGTAACGACTTTTTTTATTACTGCACATCCTTTCTATAAACATGGCCAATGGGTTTATTTACTGTTATTTTAACGATTGCAGCATTTTGGCATTGCACCACTATCAAGTATAATTAATTTTTAACATGTGCTACAATACAAGAAATCCTCCCTAAAATGACTTATATCCATTAAAAAAAAAGAAGTATTTTAGAAGTACGTCATGTGTAACAGAAGTACGCCAATAATAAGGGAAGATATTGGCATCATCTTCCTACTACTACGCTGTATAGTTGCGTAAACTCAATTTGAGAACACGAATTTCTACTCGAAAACGGATCGTTGTTAGATAGTGATCGAAAGGGTTAAGGCCCGGTTCAACTTACTTAATTTGTATCAACTGATAAACCTTATATTTTTTGCTTTGCTACTCACTTAAATTCTCCTTTATTAAAATGAATCTAATTTTGAAGGAGCGTAAAGTTGCACTTGAGTTGTACTTTAGAAACGGAAGATAATCCGGACGTAAAAGATTTGCTTATATGTAGATAGTCGCTTTAGAGAAACGATCTTAATGTAAATGTTTGAAAATTTAAATCACTCTTCAATTAAAAATCGTGGACAATCCATTCGAATTGTGTAATAAAAAATTATACCAACATAAAAGAATTTGTAAATAAACAAGTAACAATTCAACAAACACTAAATAAAAATAAATAAATAAATAAATAAACGTAGTAGCTACATAATATTTATAAATTGACTTTCAAAAGAATAAAGGATGGACATTTATAAAAATATCATTTCTCAAAGGGAACCTTATTAAAAGTTTTGAAAAAAGCTCGGGAACTTTACGAAAATTTAATGTTGTTTTTATTTTCATTATTATTATTATTATCATTATTATTATTCAATAATAGATCAATGCTCCTTTTAGGTCATCTATTTCAGGTATAAAATAAGTAAGAATAGATTAAAACATCCCGACTGTGTTTTCTAATAAGATATACGTTATGCACACATATACACGCACACAAGAATTGTACTGAACACTAAAGAAACACTAAACTTGATAAAGCTCTTAGATAATTAGAGAGTAGAAAGATAAGTAAGTGTCCAGTCCGCCTACGAGAATTCTTCAATATTATAAGTAAGTGTAAGTAAGTAAGAAGACGAAGAGATCGAGAGAACAAGCAACGAATGTGAAAAGATCGAAAGACCAAATCAAATATGATATACTTGAAAATTTGAAAAATGCTCGTATAATATGTATGTGTAAGGACAACATTTCTCAAACAACACAACAGAAGACTTGAATTGAAACCAGATAGACAGAAGCTTCTCAATATAATCAAAAAAGAATTAAAAAAATGAAGAAGAAAAACTACCAACTATGAGAACAATATAAGCACGACTTTTAAAAATAATAATAATGATAAGCGATAAAAAACTTATGTTACTTATCGGCATAAATTTGAAATTTTAATTTCATTTTCAACACCCCTTAACTCAAATACTGTCACATCTATCATTAAATTCATTCATTTTAAATGTTGTATTACACAAATATAGATGAAAATTAACGAAGACATAAATTTTGAAGATATTAATTCTCAAAAAAAAATATATATATATATATATACACATATAAATCAAACAACTATCTAAGAATATTATAGAAAAAAAGATAGAAATACAACTATAGAAAAACCTTATCTAAAACAATCAATCTGTAGAAAATATTAATGAATTTATTATGTCTGCTGGTACCAGCTGAAAATTGAAAATTTAACAACAAACCACCACCGTGTTACTTACATTGATCATTTTCTAAATATTGTAGAAATTCATCAACAGTCTTAAAGAATCTGTAACAAACAAAAATAATGTTAATAAGAATATATTTTACACATGAAATAGATGATAATGAACCACACACGCGTACACACACAACTACTAGAGAATCCACCAAAATTAATACAAATTCAAATTTTAATTCTCTAGAGTAGTTGCTTTATTAATTTTGTATTATACAAATAGAATGACAGCCAGGCACACCACCATCGTAAATATTTTCAAGGGTCCTCTCTTAATTAATTTTAAAACCACCACCGACAGAGCAACATTGATGTTATATGTCTTTCCATATCTGGGTGTGTGTGTGTGTGCATGTGTAGATAAAAGAGAAAGAGAAAGAGAGAAATCGAGACGAATTCTTCATCATCTTTTGTATCTTCGTCTGTTTCTCCACCAATTTTCGTTATAAACAACACCACCCTCTCTTCTACAACAACACGACTACCACTATTCAGTTTGCTTTAATTGAATTTCCACGAATTTACTACTCGAAATATATTTCATACTTTTAAATTATACAAAAAAAAATTCAAAACAAAACAAAAAACAACGATTTATGTCGATTAAATTTAAATAGAATATGTGTACTTTTTTTTAAGCTGGAAATCTAATCGAGGCTTTCTGTGATAATCAAACAAATTACTTCATAATCAAACGAATGAACATTAAACCTCTCTAACGTGTCATAACCGTCAAGATTCATTAGCTATCTTATGGAAAAATACTAATTATGTGGCAACTGCTTGGTCTGTAACACACGCAACATGTCCGGATTCTATTAAGGTCTGTTTACACCAACCTAGCAGCGTTTGGCGTATGAGACAGATTACAACAAACGGTGGTTTAAAATGATTGAAACTGAAACAAAAGGCTAATTACAAGGTGCAGCTACTGTAGCGCGTATGGAGGGCCTCAGTTGGAACGATTGTAGCACCTAACACGTAATTTATTTGATAGATTACAATTTTTATGCGAACAATAATGACTTGAGTGTATGTACACTAATATTCCAAGTCAACAATTGTTAGTTTTACATAAATACAACAACATTATATTTATTACAAAACATTTTCATGTGACTTGCCAATTTATTGAAACATACTGCAAACGACTTTAATAATTACAATACGAACAAGGTTCTCTGTCATGTTTCTCATATCTATTATAAAGATTTACGTTTTGAACAAAAAAAAAACAACATCTGAAATTTAACCCGCTTCTTTCTCTTCTCATATCTATATCGATTCTTTTATTATTATATTTTTTTTTGGTAGTGGTAGTGGTGGTGTTTAAAAAATATGATATGAATTTTTGGTTTCGTTTAAACCTGTAAGGCGTTTAAAACTAAATTAGATAATGACGAAGCAAGATGAATGACGGCCATATAAAATTAGATCATTTTGACATCTCTATTAAAAAACGATTCTGTATTGGAACGATTAGTAGCTGACGTCGGCATAATGCCCTACAAAAACAAAAAAAAAACAACAGCCCACGTTAAACTACCCCCATTAACTTTATAACATTAATGCTCTATATAGAGTGTTATTAAAAAGATTTATATATTACAGGATCGGATTAAGCAATTTATTGATTCCCATTATGCTTTTCATATCTATAACCTATTTTTAGATTCAATCAATAGAAACGTTATTTATTCGTTATGTTATCCAAATTAAAATTATTACATTAAGTGATCATCAGATTTAATGTTCTGGTTGTCCGTTATATAGAGAGAACTATTTTATGTGTCCGTTATTATGGTAATCTCGCATTATATGACTATTTACGTATGAGACCTTTAAAGAATCCTGTTTAAAGATCAATCAAATGGATGGTTGTACAATTGTTTCAATATAATGGACGGTTTTTTTTAAACAACTTTTTGTGTTTTTCAGAGGAACAATTTCGAATTTGACATGATTAAACACGAAATGTTCCTCAATTGTAATAAGAAACACAGTAGAGCACCAATTAATCGAATCGAATGGTACCAAAGTGGTTCGGTTAATCAAAAACTTCTTGTAATCAAACATAAACGTAACCTGTTTATACCTGCAATTAAGTCTAAATGTATTAAGCGAGCCAGATTGAGTGCAGCAATGGTTCGAATAACTGACGATTCGACGACAACTGTAATCAAAATACTTTCTAACACAATCAGAAGTTACTGATTGTCCTTACAAGTGAAAGTCTAGTGTGTGTAAACATCCTTGCAACAAATTCTTAGTAACTTACAAACTTAGTTTTTGTATCATTTATTGCGTTGAAGAGAACTCGCGCGATATTTGTTGCGAATATCTCGCTAGTGGAAATGAGGCCTTAATCTACGTTAAATATAATTAATGATTTCAAGTTTATATCATTCAAATTAGATTGTATTGGTTCGTTTCTAAATTAGTTTTTTTCATTCTTTTCATAAGTAAAAAGAAAGAAATTATAAATGCAGATGGGACTAAAGAAACATTAATTTCTAAATGTGAAGAGCGTTTTAGCTAATGTCTGAAATAAACGATACCAATGAATCAATTCTAGGCTATACATCAATTTTTGAAATGTATTTTAAAACATTATATTATCAGCTGAGAGAAAGCGAGATAGAAAGAAAGAGAAGAACATTTCTAAAGAAGAAGTACGATAATTCGCGGCAGGTAACTTTTCTTTAATAATACAAATGCGGTTTCTTTTCTTTTGAACTTTAAAGAATGTTTAAATTAAATTAACTCCATCTATGACATGCTTTTTTTGTTTCTTTTGTGTATTGTTAATAATATTATGTTTTAAATTGTTTAAATAATCAATTTATTATTTGTTTGCGATTTTTGTTAATAAATAAATATTACTACCTACTATAAAATTGCAAACAGTTTTGTCTACAACAATGTTTTTGCATTTTTGTTGTATATCAAATGAACATAAATATAATAAAAATCTCGTTTGATTTTCTTAGAAAAGGTTAATGCTCTAATAATATTAGAGAATTCTTATATTAAAATAAAAAAAAGCGACAACAACACAAAACTTACTCTAAAATTCTTTCTTCAGGCGGCAGTACACGACCTGTGATGTTGATTTGTTTATACATAATTCCTTGATTGATAAATTCCTGTAATATAAAAATTAATAGAAACATTAAATCGAATTGTTTACAATGAATGGACTCTATTCGTTGTTCAACTTTGATTTTTGAACAACTCTAAACATTATCATACACGAGACGATTTTCACTGTCGACAAAAAATCGCCACAACTACAAGATTATTTACAAATGAAACACGAATTCGTGTGTCGATACATATAAGGATAAAGATACACTAACGAGGTGTTGAATGTTTGCAATAAAATTTTTGTTGACGAAACATACTACCATCATGTGACGATCTGTTTTTGAGTCGAGCATGCCAGGAGTAAGACTAAAAACAAGCCAAATAAAAGTTAAATTTAAAAGGAGCGAAAGATTCGTCTACTGCAGCTTGAACATTTTCCACTCATCCACCGGGATTTGAACCCAGAACTACAAACTTGCCGAGCTGACGGTGTTAACCAATTACACCACAAAAAAAAACCACCATCGAACTGCAGCTTCATTAATTCTAAACTTGGAGAAGGAGTAAATATGATGCCTGTAAACTACATGAATCTGCAAATTGTCGTTGAACGACAAATTCCTTTGAACTACTCGGAAAAGCGGACAGACAATGAGTTGAAGCGAGCAACTGGCAAGCCATTCGTATTGTGTTCACACAAACACCCCAACTACACGAATCTTACTCCAAACTTGTTACATTACAGACTCGGCTCGTCTAGTATATCTCCATCCTAAGATATGAACTGCATAGACGTTGTTTAATCAACTATAAATTGCGCAACTAAAAGTCGTCTAATCTAAACATCGTTACAATTTTGATTTTCATGATAATATCAACAAAAATTTCAAATCAAAGTTGTGTAAAATGTAGTAAATTAAATATTTTCCATGTATTTAATGAATATGGATCAGATTTGTATTTGGTTACAAATAAAAGTATCACCCAAAAACTAATTAGTTCTATCTTGATCTGTTTAGACAGAAAACACAACACTTCGACAGAAAACGACAATGATGATAACACATCAAGTAAATAGGTACGTTTTTTCTTCTTCATTGAATAAATATTAATTATATTCCCAAAACAAATCATATCTAAGAAAGAAATGAAAGCTTGTCGACTAAAGAACATCATTTAAATGCTATCATTAGCAACAAACGAATTTAAATTATATAACATTAAAGAAAACAGATTAAATAGATTGTTTTGTTTTTTTTTGTATAGAGACGAATAACTTCAAACAAGAAACGATAGCCTCTAGTTATTTCCTAAATATTTTATCAACATATAGATCAATCTTTGATCTTTGTTTCTATCTATCTATCTAAATGGGGCACATATCTCTTTAGCACTAAATTAGAAAAGAAACCTGATCTATGATAATAATAATAATAATGATAAGAAAAAAATTAGAAAAAAACGAAATTCACTTACATAAGGATCATAATAGCGACTAGTATCCGTTAGATTGATAACAGCTTTCAAATGGGGCTGATTATCAAGTAATGTCTGCGGTGTAAAACTGTAAAATTAAGAAAATTTAATATTAAACATAAATCTAGATAGATAAATACAATTGTTGTTATTTGTTGTAGTTTTGTATATATAGAATTATTGCAAGTTGTATAATGACAGAAATGTAAACAAGGCATTGAGAGACAGAGAGAGTGTTAGTGTGTGTCGGCAGCTATCGGCGGCTCAGCCCCCGTTCAAATTGATAAATTAGCTGTAGCTTCAACTGCTAACAAGTTATTTGTCTTCTCATCAACAACTCATTATTAAAAAAGGGAAAACATTTAAAAATCAACATGTGTGGAAAACAAAATTATAGAGAATGTAAAATTAATAGATGATGAAGAATCTGCCCCAAAAAAAAACTGGAATACTTTTGAAAATGCAGATTGTTCCTTATGGATACATACTGTATCTATTTTGATTTGCACGACTTGAATTTAAACTTCCAACCATATATTCAACGATTGTTGAAAGATTGTTGAAATTTTGTTGTCCACTGATCATCAAACCTTTGTAGACAGCTAATAATCTCTCCTGAAAGGACCTTTTGAATTGATGGAGCAGCTCAGTGTTATCGAGAACGTTGTTTTAATCATACAGAATCCAGGGTTATCTTATGACGGAGTCTTTCTTCTCACAAATTTAAAAACACTTAACTTTATCTCTTGTGGCAGCTTTTAGCGACTTAAAGTCAAGTTGACCAATTTAAAACAGATTGAGTACTGGGAGAATTGTTATTTTGGCAACGTTAACAATAAGGCTTCAATAATCAGTGATTATCCTTTTCAACATACGAATATAACGACAATCCTAACAAATAAGTTGAAAAACATTGCCGCAGTTGGCGTAGTACTTTTTTTATGGTGTAAAGTTAAGAGACATTAACGTATTCACTAAAGGTTAGTAGAGAAACAAAATGAATCTCCAGATAGATGTAGCGTTTATTACGTCCAGGGCCGGTTCCATGGGTGAGGCAGCAAGGCAACCGTCTCAAGCACCGAAAGGAATAGGCGCCAAAATGAGATATGAGATAACAAAATCTAAATCTTAATCAATGGTTACGTTTTTATTGGTAATCTCTGGCAATGAGTATTTATAAAGAAATTAAAAGGCGACCTTCTTCAGATTTGTCTCACGGGCCACATTCAATGAGCCCGGTCCTGACTGCGTCCACTGACCATATCGTTAGCAATCTACTACAATGTTGGATGATGTGTGTGGGCATCCTTACTCGGATATGAATAAAAAAAATTCTTTTTAGTGTGACTTTTTCAGCATTTTTAAACTCATCAAAAAAGCGTCCCTTAATACAAAACAGTTATCCAATTATAAATTATTCCTATTTGAATAATAAATATACTTACAATCCTTTATTATGGCGTTTCAAAACATTCTACAAGAAAAAAAAACAAGAAAAAAATTAATAAATTTGTTTATGTAAATGAAAAATGGTAAATTTAATAAAAATTCAAAGTTATAAATCATTATTATTATTATTTAAATCAATTATCGATTATAATGGATGATTTTTTCAAGTTTGACTGTTGAAAATTTAATGGAAATCAAACACCTACACACAAATCACATATAAATTGGACATAAAACCAACATTCTCTCAAAATTATAAATATCAACAAAAAAAAAAACAAAATATGGCAAAAATTGTAAGACTATCTTCACAGTGCCAAACGAAACTTAATTAAAACTCATAAGACTTTGTATTTTCTTGTTTTATGAATTAATTTGTGTGCGAAACGCTTCTCAATCAGACATATGACTGAATAGTTCTGCGTTTTGTAGCGTCCTAACTGTCTGTCTAATTTGGCTTATGTTGATATTTACAGTTGTGTGAAAACAGCTTTAAGCATGATGGAAATTCTATGATGAAGTCTTTCAATAAATATTTAATCAAATATTTAATATTCGTTATTATTGAAAGTGGTCTAGAGAAAATCATCACCTGTAGTTGATTGTGAAGGATGGTACTTTATTTTCTATTTTTTTTTGTCATCGTATATCTGTGTGTGTGTGTGTGTGTGCCTTAATTAAATATTTTATAATACATATGGTTATATATAGTCATCATATACATACATTTAAGAAAATTGATATATTAAATAGGTTCATTTAATTACGTATCAGCTGAAATAATGGCGGACCACCCAGAATATTAAAATATCAAAATAACGTACCTATATACAGTTTTTTTTTTGTTGATCGATTAAAAAGTGATCAAGATTGGCAACATTGTACGAATTTCTATCGATTTCTAACCTCCGGCAACATAATTCTGATTAAGTTGTCTATAAGAAATCAACATAATAATTGATAGAATTTAATTTATAATGGATACAGTTGTAAAAAAGGAATAGAAAAACATTCTATTTTCAGTTTATTTAGTTTCGCCTTTTGTCATCAATGATTAAAAAAATACTTCTCACCAACATAAAATAAATACATACAAAGTCATTATTGAAAGAAAGTACAGAAGAAAATGTCA
The DNA here is from genome assembly GCA_028455855.1 of Meloe dianella. Lineage (NCBI taxonomy): Eukaryota > Metazoa > Arthropoda > Insecta > Coleoptera > Meloidae > Meloe > Meloe dianella. The sequence goes on along the minus strand of JAPTHL010000008.1, from coordinate 4,801,378 downwards.
TTGATTCAAATTAGATTTTCTACGAAACAGACAAAAAAAGAACGGTATTTGAAAAATACAAAACAAAATTTGCTTACGCTTCAATAAATCAACGACCACCAGCATTCATAATAAGGACTTCTACACGTACAGAATTCTTAACTAAATTGGAGAGATAAGTGGTGCTAGTTTAGTGTATGGCTTTAATAAAAAAAAACAATTTCATCTTTACTTTTTAAATTTTCAATTAATCTACTTGTAATGAGTGTACAAAATATTGTAAATGACTTAAACTTTTAATAATTGTACACTCGAAACTACCCTTATTAATGATCCGTCATCATCATCATCATCGTATTAAAAAAAAACACTAATGGATACATTTGTTGGGCAGCCTATAATTGACCAAAACGACTGTCAACACTTTTTCTAGATGATGACAATGATCACTGAGAAATAAATAGGTAATTGAAGGACGATTATTCATTTAAACCTGAATTTGGCAAAGCGTTAAACTGAATCTGAACAAAGACCTTTTGGGGTTGTAATTAATACAAGGCTAGTTTTGAGAGATGATCTTCTTCCATTCTACTAACACGTTCGAAAAGATCTGATAACATCGTTTCTGATATGGTCTAACCTTGTGCAAACTTTTTGGCTTTCGTCCTTAGATCGAATGTTCCAGTTGGTTTCACTATCTGCTACTAGCAGAACAGAAACAATGATAGTTTTGTAAAAGTGTGTTTCTCTTCAACATTGCTTCCCCAAAATTCTTATTATAGTTCTTGTCTATAATTTTAGTCAAAGTGGTACGAGATATCTCTTCTGAGGATATTTAAAATGTGTAATTTATTCGTACGGCAACGTTTTCATTGAAAACCATTATTTTAGGTTTTTAATTTCGCAATTTCACAATTGGCATGGATGTTCAGTGAAAAGCTCCATTTTCTCATAGCATTATGGATATAATCCTAATTAAATCGCGGACTCAGATAAGGATAGAACCTCAAGCAACTATCGGTTGCAATCATTTTGGCAATGGAAGAAGCAACTGCTATCCTAACAAATGGTAGTTTTTGTCTCGTAACTGAGCCTGACCCATGATCATTTTCCTATTATCAGGAACTTTTCCAAGGTACCTATCATTTTAAACACCATCAAAGAAACGAACTTCTTACCCTCAGTATTTTATTACTAACTATACATAAAACTCAAAAACTCAAAATCAACAGTTACAGTAGTGTTTTCGAATTTTGATTCGTAATCAATAATGGATAAGGAACAGTGGCGCACCGAGAAATTTTGACAGGGGTGTACAATAAGAAAAAACACTAGAGAAATACTGAACGTTTTTTTGGAAACACATGCTGCGTAACAATATACGAATTTATATTTCTATATTTTATTTAATATGTTGGTTGAATCAATTAGAAAAATTACAATTTTATGAAATCTTTTACTTTGTAGCAAAACAAATTTATATTGGTATCAAATAGATGAAGGGGAATGCCCTTGCATCCCATGGGTGCGCCTGTGATAAGAAATCTGAGAAACATTAAATAATGAGATGAACAAACGCTCCTAATTCGATGAGCCTATTTAAGGAAGTCGATTGATTAATTATAAACGAAAAAATGTTTCACACTAAATCTATATTTGACACATGTACAAAAATCAATGTTCTAATTTTAAATTATTTAATATTTAATAATGGCATAGAAATGTCGCAAAATAACACTAAAAGGTCAATAGAAAATCTATAAACTACACTTAAATATGTCTTTAGACAATTACAAATAATAATTAAAACAAAATAAATAAGAAGTAACAATCAAGATGTACTGTTTTAGACAAAAATTTAATCAAGTATTTTAATGACTACCCTAAAACATACATATTTATAGTATTGATAATAAAGAAATTAAGAAGAGACCACCAATAGACATTAATTGAGAACGACGAATGCCTGACCACCAAAAGACTTAATCTTATTGAGTCGCGATTAACATTGTTGTATTCAAAGTTAATTACGTAGGCCCCAACAACCACAACAACATTGACGTTTTTCAATTAAATCTTTAATACGAATCTTTCTCTTCAATCACTATAAAAACACCAACAAAAATACAATACGTACACGCATAGACTGAATAAAATAAACGAAAATGAATGTCAATATTCATGTCTTGACGGAAATTAGATCAATGCTAAATAAATTCAATTCAAATCAATAAAAGCTCTAAATTACCTGAACTAATGCAGATACTAAGTGCTCTATTGAATTCTGCTATAGAAATTGAATCAAATTCTGTATTGTATAAAAGCAATTTACAATGTTAATTATTATCAAAAATATTTTACAACAGCAATGTTCCGTGGTTCCTCGGGCACATCATCACATATGTGTTTCTTATACTACACGTTTCTATGTTGTTGTATTGCGTAGGTTTTACTGATCCGGACGCGAACTCATCTTCTTAAAGACCCGTCTTTCCAAATACGGTGGGTATCTCTCCTAAACATTTTCGAATCACAACTCTCACATATTGCAACAACATTAAAACAATATTTATTACTAGTTGTTGAAGAACGAAAATAATAAAAATAAAATACAAATTAAATTCTAGACTGTTGACTTCAACTGATGACAATCAGGATAGATTTAATGGGAATTTTAGGAAACTACATTAATGCAAATTCACATATTATGGAAAATTATTGGGATATTATCTAACAAAATTAGCAACATATGCATAAGAATATTGTTAGAATGTAAATGCGCATGTGTAGATCGATTGTTTCATCTAGTGCGCATGCGGATTAGTTTGGCGTTTATAGTGCGGATGATCCATGTTTTTTATTTTGTTTTTTTTTGATAAAATCAACATAATTTATAGGTAATTATTTGTTTATTAACAAGCTATAAAATAATTCTAATAATAATTATTACCAAATTATAATTTGTTTAGTGACTACTATTCTAAATTATTGCCAAAATAAAAACAAATAAATTTCTTATACTGTTTTTATTATCATTTTATTGTTTTCTTGTTATGTTTTTATTACGTTATTTTTCACAAAAATTCCACCTACATAAACAATCAAATTATGTTGTACATGGCGCCGGCGCTTACCACTCTCAATTATTAAACAGTGTTGAATATTATGCAAATTTATCAACATTTTACAATATCTTGTGAAATTCTTTAACGTTAATTGAATAAAAGCAGCAAGAAAATAAAACAACTCAACGATAATAAAAACAACAACAAAGAAATATGGCAAAATACCTTGAACTTATGACATTTCAACAAGAAAAATTGAAATATGTCGAAAATTTGTTGGCATAATTTATCAAAAAAAAAAACAATTAATTAATTTAAAAAATGACTGCAGTTTTTTTTTTATTAAGTATTATTGTGTAGGATCTAAATCAATTCTATTTTCGTGTTAGACATACAATTTTTAAATAAGCTATTCTGTTGTGAAACGGATTACTATTAGACACGATTAAGTTTAATTTATTGTTGTAACCACATTTAAACTATTGAGTATTATCCTTTAGTTAATTCTATTCTGTAGAAAAGCTAATATACATAAATTATATTATGAAGAAAATTGAAATCTTTCGACACCTTTTTTTTAGGATAATAATTAAGTTCTTTTATGTAGAAACTGTTAAAACACAACTATAAATATGTCGATAGTTTTGTTTAATTAAAAAAAAAAGCAAATTTTTGTCTCAGCATCATTATAATGCTTGAAGACATTAAAGATTAATCCACGGTTTTTTAGAAACTATTCTTACCCATAGATTGATAGAATCGATAAACGGTTTCTGAAACGCTCATTTCATAAATTATCCATTCTATAAGTATCATTTCTATAATAATTCATGAAGCTACAATGAAATGGTGAGTATACTGTTGACGCATTTCTTGTTTGTTCGTGTCAATAAGATGGAATCGCTGAAAGTATTTTCAGCGACAAATTCAAATTGAACTCAATTTGTCGAACGGCAATTCAAAAATTGAAATGAACATGCGCCACATAACTTATATAACGGTAGTCTTTCAGAAACTATTTTTCTTATTTATGGTGATATGATATTTATGCTTTGAAAAACCAGAGAGCCAAACCCGGAAACAGTTTAGAGAGACAGACCCGGTATACAGAATGTTTTACATAAATGAACTACCAATAATTTAATTCTTGATCCTTGTAACCCTTCGATAAAAATTCCATATTCGGAAAGTTTGGTATTCTTGCTTGTCATTAGAGGCGCCAGTCGCAATCATGACAATCCTGATAAAAAGTAGAGCATTGATCAAAATTAATCTTTAATTAACTGATATCGATTGTTAATCTCTATGTACATAAAATAGTTGATATTGTATTTAGAACACTAACTGATGATGACTTGTTAAAAAAAATCACAAATAAATAAATAAATAAAAAATAAAACAAATTAAACTTTTATATACATATATCGGAAACAAAAGCCACAATTTGTTTTGAAAACTGTCCTGAAGAGATGAAACATGGTGGAAAGTTTTCATACATCTTTCTTCTATATCAACTGATTGTAGTAAGTAAGCTGTCAGTGATGTAAAAACTGAAGAAACGAAGAACTAAAAACTTGATATCAAGATTGTATGTAGTGAATTCGCGTATAGTTTAACGGCGCCGTATTTCGTGGGCGATTATTATGTATATATAGTTAGTCATACATATACAGACATGTATGTAAAGTTTTGTGCTTTTTTTTTTTGTTTAATGGTATGTAGAGAGATACAAAAGTAAGCGTCTTCCTGGCCTATAGTTTGCGTCGTCGTCGACGACTCAACACCCACACACTGTCAGTTGGCGCCTCTTCGACGATTTCACCATGGGATTCTTCGTCACTTCGTCTTTCCATTCACTGATGTGACTACTTATTACTATTATTATTATCTATAGACGAATATATACATAACATCTATTAGTTATATTTTCAATCAAATGTTGACATTGATCTATTAAATTAGCAGTGGATAAAAATCTAACCAACACGTGTAAGAAGAAAATGAAAAACAAATCCTTATTATAAACATTTATAACTTGTCACTAGACATATTTGCATATTGGTTATGCATTTAATTATTTAAATAATTATCCACCATTCGTTAAATATTCATTATTGTTAAATGATATCCAATAATATTTGCTGATTATTTTCAAAATGCAAATAGAAATTCGGAGAAAAAAAGATCGTATAGCAACAAGCTTATAAATTCCAGAAAGATACAAAAAACTTCAACCTAGTTCTTGAAAACTAAATCTCGCCAAAAAAAAAACCTAATAGATCATTGGCTTTCATTCCAAATATATGTCAAGGATGGAAGAAATCACATTGGTTTGTTGCCATTCGGTCTGGATAACTCGAATCACTCTATTAAAGAATGGGGTAACTAACCAACATTAGAATTAGGGTCAGAAGTAATGAAGAAGAGAAAATTTATCATTCATTCTATTTTGTTTTAAATACTTCCACCAATGTTTTGCCATTTACAGGACAAACGGTCGATATCGTAGCTAGAGTATAAAAAAAAGACATATCTTCTCTTAGATTGGCTTTTAACACAACTCCACTGACATGCTGACAAGACTTACTGACCTTAAAATCGAACTCACTGAACTTTCAACTCTACAAGCAAAAAAAGTGTTGAAAACCAGGTGACAAATATATACTTTACGTGTCCACAGTACATAAAAAGAAGAACAATCAACATAATGAAGTTAGAAAATCACAACTACTTCTACATCTCTGACAACTTAAACTTCTAAATAGAAATGAACATCCTGACATCAATTGAATTAATCTTAACATGTGGAATAGTCTAAGAAACTATAATCTGATAGATTTGATGATCTAATTTTGATCAAGTTTCCTCATTTCAAACGACACTAAAGTTCTTTGTTTTTATTCGATTAAAGGCCGGTTCATTCTCCCATCGCAAATTAATTTTGTTATAAATTAGCCTTATTACTCAAGAAACCTAAAGGTGTTTTGAGGCAAGATGCTACACTCCTAAATAGACCTAAATCATTAAAATTTCATCCTGTATATCTGCCAGTTATAAAGAAAAACGCTACCATAACAGATTATCAGACAACTAATTAAAACTTTTGGAATGTCGGAATGATAACATTTCTTTTCGATTTGTATTTGAATAGATACCAACATCAAAACAAAATCTTATAAATATCTTTTGTCTGTGATCAATGCGATATTTTTGTTTAATTAATTGAAATTAATTCTTAAAACTATTCTTTTATGTATATATATGTATTGTAAATTTAAATAAACAACAATTCGTATAAGGAATTGAAAAAAATAAATAAATATTGAATAACAGGTAACAATTCAAAGATGATTTAACCATTTTTTAAGCACCCCTGCCAAGATGATCCTCCCTTTTCAAATAATACACCCTCAATGTATCGGAATTTACGGCAAACATTATATTAAATTATGAAAATTTATGAACACAAATCCTTCTATATTTGTCATATAATTCATAAGATCTTTTTATAATATGAATAGATAATACAAAAACAAAATTAGAAAAAAATAATAAAGAAGCCGAATGATTTTATTAAACATAAATCACATATTTTCAATATAGTGATATCATCAATATAGCAATTCACAGATTTATTGATAAAATTGAATGGAATTCGCTTTTGCTACTGTATTATAGACATGACATAATGACAGGCTCATTATTATTCGTTTCTAAATAACTAACTGGTTATTCAAAAATTGACAATGTTAACCGATCAATGTTGTTGTTGTTGTTGTTATTGTTGTTGTTTTGTTTATAAATGTTAGATGATTTGATAAATCTATTCAATGTGTGAGGTCTTTATTATTTTTTTTTTGTTTCGTCTTGTTTTGTTTCACACATCCAATCCTCTGATTGCCATCATGTTTTAATATCTATCTCTCGTCATCGAAACCACTTGTTAAATGAATGCAGCAGCAGCGTTAACGTGACATATGTCATCATTTTCTTTTGCACAATATAATACAAGACAGAAGATGGATAATCTTAAATGATGACTAAGGCAAACAGTCAAGATTTATTAGATAGAAAATATACTTATGTTAAGTTTTGAAAGACAGTATGATCCATACCATTAACTATTATAAAGTGCATAAAATAAACGATGGCCACATCGACAAATAATAAAATAATAAAATCTAATAAAAATACAGGTTCGATAGAAATAACAACGAACATTCCACAACACACACACACACACATTCACACACGCAGCGGGATAATGGTACACGCGACTTAACAGAAATCTGCTGAAAATTTGTTGGGTCTTTGGTTGTCACAGCAGGCGTTCGAATCCTATCTATTCTTTAACATTACTATATGCCACAATGACTATGACAACGATGGTGGCAGTAAGGTGATGGGTTATGGTGGTGGTGATGGAAGTAGCAGTTGAGTAAAAATGGTGGCGGTCTATTTTTGTTGTTTTTATTTGTGTTTGTGTGTGTGTGTGTGTGTGTGTATTCTGAAGACAATCCAACGATTCCAAAAAGATTGTGGAGAGATGCAATAACTTTTTCAAACTGTCCAGAATTGACCGCCCAATGTGAACTTTTCTATAAATATTTCGGTGAATTTACAGGGTTTTTTTTTTCGTTTGTTGTTATTTTTTTTTTAATATGAAACTATGCTATTGATTTATATGTATTTTTAGGGTAGAAAAATTATGCAAATATTTACGATAAATAATGGAATTAATTAAATTAACTTGAATATCAATAAACACACAAATTTTATTCGATTCACTTTAAATACGTAAATATGTCTTTTTTTCCCATAGTTCTTCAACAAAAATTAATAGAAACTTGACTCTCGAATCAATTCTACGTACAATTTTAATTAGATTAACGATCAAAGTATAAGTTGCATTATTTAATTGAAGCCTCCACTTAAGCTAAACAGCAGCTTCTAATTTTAGAACACCAACCACAATTCAAATTATAAGGAGTAGAAAAATCCCAAATAAGAGAAACAACGATCCAGAATGGATAAGTATCACATAAAGATAATTACTGAGAGCAGATCCGACAAGAGGAATGGGGCCATTTTCCCCAAGAACCCACCTACTCTTAATCGTCCGTTCTCCAAAGAAAATTTATAATATGGAGAAAACAGGATTTATTAAACGATTGAAATTTGTGGAATTTTTAATACGATCTCAGGGAAAAGCAACTGACCCTGTTTGCCCTCCAACTGCGGCCCTGACTGAGAGCACTACACAAAAAACCATTAATTAGTATGGAAAAGACAGCCAAAAGACTTAAAGAGCCCATTCTGACCAATGGTTTCTTTAAGTCGTTGAAACAAGTGACAACCACAGGACATCGAAAAATAAGCTACTGACGCCTTAAATACTCCAATGTAAATCCAAAGACACTCAACTAACCATACATAAGCGATATAATGATGGAAAACCTTTAGTTACGGTTTAATCATTATGAAAGTATTGTTTCATAATATTGCATGTAATGTATAGAGGGGCCTACTAAATTTTGTTTGTGTAGATATTCTTACGCCGGCCCTGATTTTGACAACAGTAAAATTTTTCGCTTGAACCTGTCCATAAATATTAGCCAATGATTCGGTTATTATTGTGAATTGTTATTAAATTTTTGATACAATGTATGTCCCAATAGGAGAATTTATTAATATTTATACCCCCCTTATTTCCAACATGAATCCATTTAACAGCTATTTTAATAGCATCAAAGTGCCGACATCATCAGAATCTGACAAAAATAATAAGGCATTAATAATTTTTCCTAAAATATGTTGACAACTTTTAAAGGACTATTAGTTGATAGTTTTGTTGTTGTTGTTGTTCTCAAATACAGACTAATTTTATTTTGTTTTTGTGATTGTTTAAAGCCGACATAATAATTATATTTATACTGACTTAGAGTGAAATGTCAATTTTGCACATATAAGTGTCCAGTCATAAGATAATTTATAATCTTGCTTGAAATCAAATTCAAGAATGGAATTTTTATTATTAATTACCTGTGTGTTTTCAATAATATTTATGTAAATTCCTTATAAGTGTAATGTTTATTTACAAGTACCTACTATTTATTATTATACGACAAAAACGAATTATTCAAATAATTGTTATTTCATTAAAGATATGAACGTTTTTAAATTAACAAAATTATAAGTTTATATATCGATAATTTGGGGGGTTTTTCCTCAAACATTGAAACACTCAAATTTTAAAATTCTTCGAAACAATCAGTTTTTTTAGATCATATTCAACAAGTTGATTCAACTAAATAAACATAACTCTAAAAACTCAATTAAATTGTGTGAATTTACTATTCGGTGGCGAATAAAGTTGAATGTATAGCAACTAGTTGAATGAGAGTCAATTACACACAACTAGTTTAGAATTCGCCTATTCGCTCAGTAGCGGTACAAGAACGAAGTATTTTTGAATTCACAATCAGAAAGTAAAATATCTAGAGAGTAGAGAGAAAAGTAGCCTAGTTTTCAAGTCAATTCGTTACCACTGTGCAAGTAACTCGCAATAAATTTCTCTCAGAGAGAAACTTCTATCGAGTTTCTAAAGCGTCGTCCACATCTATCGATCGATCACGAAGATATGGAACGAAGAGGAATGAATCAACGATTGCAGGAATGGAACCAAACGCGAATGAATGGGATTGCCGTACGCAGATTGAAGTGTTCCGCTAAATAAATACTATTTTTTCAGTCCACACATTGGAAACACGAGCGAAGGCAAACGATTGATTTCCTTTGAAGTACCGACAACTATCGGATCGGTGTTCAAACCATTCCTTGGCCTTCGTCTCCATTCGATCGCGTTTGCATTGCCGTCCACACCCGTTCGTACCCATTCCTTCGTGATAGTTCGATAGATGTGGACATGGCTTAAAACTCGCCGTAAGTTTCTCTATCGCGAGTTTATTGCGTTTACATGCGTAAAACTTACTGCATGTCTCTCGAGTAACTAGAGAGTAAATGAGCATTAAAGGGTGTTGTTGTTTAGTGACAGGATAAATCATCAATTTTGTTTTACTGAAATTCATTTATTTTATATAACAATGACTTTACGTTAGTTTTCCATTAGAACAAATTATAAAATATTTATGTTTTATACATTTTACTAGTTATTGTGGTTTCATTTATCATAATTATGTGGTTAGGTCTTTAATATTTATGAATTCATTTCGTTTTTGTAATTTAAATGAAGCTTTTATTTTTTTAATTATTATCATTATAATTAAATGGAAACTGCTTAATTTTTAATTATGAGAAATATAAAAATTAGTTACTTTTATTATTCTAAAGATTTCTCAATAATGTAATTTTTCTTTCTCTGTTATAAAAAGTAAATAATACTTACTACATTTTATATGTTTTATCTAAATTGTAATAATTCTATGAATTGGCATTAAGCGAATATGGCACCAATCTTTTTTTTTTAGTAAATTTTATATCATTTCAGAGAAATCATACGATTTCTCATCATTTCATTATTCGTCAGTAATTTTACATATATCACGATATACTCCATCTGTTTTAATTTGGTCGACTCGACTCTAAGATATTAAAAATAACAACAATAACATCTCATCTTTTTTGTCTCCTTTTAACTGCATTTACAATACGAAATTTAACAAAAACTTTACAATAAAAATAAACGTATTTGTTTGCTTAAATATGTAATTGTAGATACTTAAGAAATGAGAGATTTTGAAAAATTCAAGTGGGAAACTTATACTCATCAACAAATAACAATAAAACATATTTAAAATAGCCAATAATTTAATTGAACTTTTAGCCAAACACACACACACACACACACATACACACGGCATTTGACTTTGTACCAATTTTTATTTATAGATAGTAATATGCTGAACATTAAAGGTTGCATTTACGGGGAAATCCCCATACTAACCCCACCGATTTGGAAGGAATAAAAACGTAAACTTCTTCTCATCCAAACGAACACGTGAAACGATTCATTCCAACAACAAACAACCATTGTCAGTCAAATGTGCATCAATTAGAAAGATCAAAAATTGCACCAAATACAAGTAAATTATAACACACAAATAGATGAATATAATGTTCGGTAAATTACAAGAAAACACATCAAAAATTATAACAATTGCAACAACGAAAAACTTACCTCCATCAATGGTGTTTTGAATGGTAGAAATCTCGTACCAGCTACTCGACGGCCCCATGGTTCATAAGCGTTCCATCTGCAAAATATACAAACATTTAATTATTAATGTTTTTACGTTAAACGTCTGACAATGAAATCGATTATAAATTCAAAAACTCGCGCCACAACAAAACTTCATTGATTGGTCCACACATAATTAGACACGAAAATTATTATGGGAGAACATAGCGCCATCTATCATAGAGTAGCAGAAATATTTAATTAATTAGTAAACCAATTAACTTATATTTGTTCTAATTTAACACCATTAATTAGTTCTGAGAATTAATCAAATTTGTCAATGATATAGAGGCAAAATAAGCAGATAAAATATAGTTCAGATGCAGCAGTGAATACAGATTTCTGTAAAAGTAAATTCAATCCTTTTTAACTTATAAAACGAAAGATTCTTATGTAATTCGTAGAGAAATTATCACAAATACGTGTTATTATCATAATAATAATTAAAAATATTAGTAATATTAACTTTAAAGACTATTTTAAACGATTTTATTGGATGGTATTTACCTCTGTGGAATCGCACCTTTTCCCATATTATTTTAAAAGTACACACTTAATGAATTAATTAATTGAAATTGAACACACAAGAAACTGGTTGAATACGTGTTTTTAATTAAACAAGCAATAATTTATAAGCCAAATCTTTAATTACAAACAAATGAACGTAAGCATGGTTGAACTACTGTCATCTGTCGAATACAATTGTCACCAGTCAAACAAGCAAAGAAACAAAAGTAACCAGAATCGTTGAAATGGCGGGATATTTAAAAAAAAAATTCTTTCAATTATTCGAATTTATTTTTTAACTCGGTTTACAGTCCATTTCATCGTAGTTTTTTGGTTTTAATTTTGATATTTCGTCCCATATTGTCGCTTCAAGATCATTCAATTCTTGTGGTTTACGGTACTGGAATTGAATATCAAATTGTGTTACCATTCTATAATCACAAAGAAATTGTTTGTATTGTACTTACTGTAATGATGAGTGTGTTGTATTTGTGTGTAAATTCAACATTATTCTGATTTGGTATCAATTTTAGTCGTTCCAATTCTGGTATTGGTAAAATTTTGAAATATTTCTTATTAGTTGTTCGTACAATTAATGCACGTTTTTGATCATCTACAGTAACTGAATATACTGATAATGGATATGGTAGGTTTCTAATGCGCCATTCTAAATTAATTCTAGTTGATCGTCGTGTTATACAAGGCTGCAATCGATTATTTGAGGTTAGAAATCGAATTGATTTGATTTCATTCATTTATACATTACTTGATTGGAATTTTCTACAATTAATGGATCTTTCTTTGTGAAATTCGCATCTGGTTCACCTAATTCAATGTCCCATTGATCGTGATCACTGAATTTTCGTTTATGTTTCCAAGCTCGTCGTACGACAATTTTCGTATCGACATTGTATTCTTCTGCCATTTCAATGCCATTACCGAAATCGTAATGGACTTTTTTCAGATTGTTATTGATGAGGCACGTTTTCTTTGCATTTTTTAATTGTTTCAAATAATCGTCCGACATTACTTTTATGTTGCCAAGATTTCTGAAGTTCGATTAAATATTTTGAATTGTTGATTGGCTATGGTGACTGTGTAATGTTGCCAATTCGTATATAAATCTGTACATTCAAAGTATTTTGATAATGGCCTAACTCTCTGTAATTTTTTGTGAATTTCAATGTTTCAAATGTAAACGAATATCAGACACTCGTATCTTACACAAATCGGCCTGGAAAACAAAAATCTATCATTGTTCACTCTTAAGCTCCGAAGTTATTTCAAATCTGTTTAAAATCCACATGAACTAGTAAATTGGGCAACATTGGTTGATGTTATGAGAATAGCGGCAAATTTGAATTCAATTGTATACTATTCAAACGATTTTCATGTTGACCAAATTTTTGATGACTACAGCAGCTATTCAATGGTGATGAACTTTCGAAAGCGATACACGTCGAATTCTCGATTTGTACGTAAGGCCGATCGCAGACTGATACAGTAAAAACGTTGATAGTTAAAACGGTTTTGGTCGAATTTATAAACACAACAAAAATTAGAATTTAAAAATTCTCGCCCGGAGCGTCCACCAAAATTTGGGAATTTTCGCCAGGCGCATCCACCAAAATTTGGAGATTTTCATCCGGCGCATCCAACAAAATTTTTCTTACAAAAATAAAAAACAATGAAACAATTCCAGCGCATTAGACAAAACACCGAGTATCTCAACAGCAGTCACACGTTTTCATGTTTCTTTTCACCGGCAGCAGCTTCACCTACAACTGAATTACTTACCTTCAAAGACTTATTGGGATTTTGATAGGAAATTTATATTAAAACTACGCAAAACTTTCTTATCGAACCTGTAATTTTGAAACTATAAAATGAAACAACTACAATATTCAATAAATTAATATCAACTGCAATCAATGATAAGAAAATAAGTAAAAATGGGCAACGTTTAACTGTAACAAAAAATAAAAGGAAAAACTTTACAAATCTTAACATACAAAAGCTTAACGAATCTTCCAAAAAAACAAACAAACATCACTTAATCATAATACAGCTTTTATCTTGCTTCTTTCATGAAAAAATAGACCTTTCTGTTTTTTATATAAAACTTTTCTTAAAAAACGAAAACAAACTATTTCACAAAGTATTTTACTTGGCGACGAACAAGAGAAAAATAAAACACAGCCCTTTAGACTAAAAAAAAAACAAAACCTATACTATCAATCAATAAAAACATATTTATATATAGATATTATGAAAAACACACAAACTATTATTGAGCTTACCTTGGTTATAATATTTACAAATAATTATACATATTTTATAATAAAACCGCCAAAAACTATATCACAAATTGAACACATTCTCGTCACCATCCATCAATCACAACTTTCTTCATCTACGATTATTATTAAAAACAAACAAAAAGTTCGTATCATTTAACGAAACTGTCATTACATTTTTCTCAATTGTGCATACTCGTCGTATAAATCCCTGATTTTAACAATTTTTTCTACTCTTTAGTAAACATATAAATAATTCAAATAAACAACAATAAATAGGTAAATCAACAATGCCTCCTTCTACACACACATCAAATGCCAAGTAAAATACAATTTGACAACGTGATTATACAAAAATAATTAAAGCACAACATCGATTTGTTATCAAATTACATAACAAAATAGATATTTTGTATTATATTTATATAGGTATATAATTATAGAATATATAACTACAATAAAACATTTATAATATTGTTTAAACAATTTCACACCAAATTTCAATGATTATACAGATTAAAACGTATGAAACTCTACAAAAAAAAATTAATTTAGTGAGTACAGACATCATTTCCCTGATATATTTTCAATAATTTCGAAAATAATCAAACTATTAACATAAATATGGCATAAAGATCAAATCAAAAGAAATTCACCAAAAATTTTCAATATCTAAACACTAATAGGAACTGTAATGTTCGCATTTAACCAAAAACAAAATTTAATTAAAATCAACCAAAACTAGAGATTCATTTTTTAATCTTCACTGTAGAAGAACAAAAAAAAATGGTAAGCTTATAAACTATCTTCAAGAATTGATAATGGCTGACCTTTTTTCAATTTATCCAGAATTTTATTCACATAATCGGTTGTATATCCGGCTACTTTAATCTCTAAAATATACAGAAACATTATTATAATTAATAATGATGATGATAGATACGTACTTGTAGCAGCTTTAGTAATATTAAGAATATGCAAAGTGAGTTCTTCTTGTTTTTCAGCTGAAGTTTCTTGCAGTTTTATCATCAGTAATTCTCGACATTGACTCACGCCGTTGAGAAGATTCTCTGTTGTTCAAATAGAATATTTTGTTAAAATTATTATCGATTGTCAGAATTTATTGGACTGCAATCATCAAAACAAAAATTTACTTACTATGTTCGATTTCGAGACCTTTCAATTTGATTTTATTGGCTTCATGTTGTGCTTTCTTTTTTAAACGGCATGCACGCGATGCTAATTTATTTTTTTCTTTACGTGATTTCGGACGTACATTAAATGGTAATTCACTAACTGGTGTCATATCATTGATAATACGTCCTAATTTATCTAATTCTTTACCAATATTGTACAGTTTTCTAGCATTTGGTGTTAAATCATTACCATCACCTTTACGTGCTTTACCACTATGTTTTATACCACGTAATGAACAATCAGGACTAAATACAGGATCAGTAATTTCATGTAATATATGTGGATCTTCCATTTTACATTTCATAACTAAACGTTGTCCTTTTGGTCCTTTTGCTTGTACATTATATTGCCAAAAATAACGTTCCTTTTTCGGATTATTATTATTATTATTATTTGTATTAATATAAGTATGTTGTTTTGTATTAGTATGGTGATCATCATCATCTGAATCTGTAAAAATATGTCAATATTTAAATGAACATTGATGATGAGATGATGCTTACCATTATCAGAAGATACATCTTCATAATGATTATCACTCTCTTCTTCATCACTATCAAATTCATCATGTGAGAAATCTTGTGGATCAGGACTTAAAACATCACCAGTTGATAATGATGATGTTGAACCAGCTTCAGCTAAACTACCAGTTGATAATAAATGTTTTCTAGGTTCGCGTCGTTGCCATAATTGTTCTAAACCTAAATGTGTTGGTGCCGATGTTGATAATCGAGATAAATGTGAACGATGATGCATTCTTATCACATTCGGTGATGTTGATGGTGTTCGTTGCTGACTAGTTGTTGTTGTTGTTGTTATTGGTGGTGTTAAACTATTTCTTTCCTTATTTTTCATTAATAAATCATGTAATGTACTATGTTTTTGTTGTAATGAATTTATATGTAATGGGGATGAATTTGGACTTGTTTGACTATTTGGTGGAAATGTTGATAATGGTGTTGTTGTTGTATTATTATAAAAATCATAATGATTCGTTGGTACACTTGATGATAAATCTAAATCTTTATAGAATATACTTGTTGTTTGTGGACATGATGATGAAGCTGTAACAATTGGACTATTATTATTAACATGATTTGAATTATTTATTTGTACAAATGGTGGTGTTGTTGTTGTTGAATTTGTTGTTCCTATAATATTTGGTGAAATTCTATTTGATAATGTAATTGTTGTTAAATATGTAGACGTATCACCACCACCACCACTACCTTCTTCCGGTAACAACAAATCATCAAAATTCAAATCACCTAATAAATTATCATCATTAGCATTCAATTCAGCCAATGTTGGACCTTGTATTAAATCAGCTTTATCAACTTGAAATATATCATCATTATGATCATCATCATCATCATCATCCATATGTATTAATGCTTCTGTTTTTAATATATCTTCATTTATTATTAAACGATTACAACCCCATACTGTTGAATTATTATATGTATCATTTAATATTAAATTACAATTATTTATTGTTTGATCTTGATTATATAATGGTGATTGGGAATTATCAAATTCAATACCAAAATCACGATAATCAGATATATCCATTATACGACGTGATGGTATTGGTACACTAGCTGTTGTTGTATTATTTATTAATGTTGTTGTATTATTATCATCAAGTAGTGGTTCCTCTTTTATTGTTATACCCGGATCCAAAAAGAAATTACGAGTGAAATCACTCATTTTCTAATTAATTCACTGTAACAAACAGAAATTATTAAAATTTATTCAATTATTATCGTGTTGTATGAGTACAAATTCGCGTTAAACAGCGGTCTACTCTATCACTATTTAACATTCACAGAATAGGAATTGAAAAAGAAAAACAAATTGGCAATGTACTAGACGACAACAACAACAACAATATTATTATTAATTTGTTTTTGTGTTATTTTTGCCAAATAAAGATTAATAACCTCGATTTCTACGAAAAAAACTTCCTTAAAATTATTGTAATTCGCTTCATTTTATTTTTTCTACACCCCCACATAATTCCGATCAAATAATAAATAGAACTTTTTTTTTGTAATTCCATCGAGATATACAGCATGTTCCACTCTAGACATATCACATAAAAGTTTCTAGTGTAGAAAAAGTATCTGTTTGTAAAATCAACACACTGTAAAACAACAAATGAAAACTCGAAAAAAATTCAAAACTCGTATTTCCATCAAACATATTTCCAAATGTTCATCAAATTCCACAAAACTAAACGTCATTTCTAACGATAAAACTGAATAAAAAATAATTTAAGAAATTATAACGTAGGCCCTTTTACGGTAATTTTTGATGAAATTGATTCAAATGGATATTTCGGCAAAAAACTATATCTTTCAAATATTTACCTTAGAAAATGCATTTTGAAAAGGAGCATGCAAATAATTTCAGGAAAGTAAAACATTCGTAAACAGAGAGAACTGGAATATTATTATTTTGTTCGTTTAGTGGAAAATCCGCCTTAAAACTATAAATTTAACTGTGAGGAAAATCTCTGTTATCGTAAGGAGATGTTCTGCAAAATCAAGAACAAACAACACAATTATTTGTTTAAATCTTCAATAGAGAAAAAGAAACACGTGATTCTATTTGGTTTAATATCGTTTTAGTTGTTGTTCTTTATCAATTGACATCCACACGTGGTGATCATGTATACGGTGTCTTATCACAACTTTTTTTTAGAGTAAATCACCAACAAAAAAATAAACTTACTCCCGGGTTCATGTTTATTGATCATTATTTTACATTCAAAACTGATGCAATTTTCATTAGAAATAAGTTCTATTAGATAATATAAATTGATAAAATTGGAAAAATGACAATGTTTGTGATACTGATAGAACAGACTTTCCACATTCTAATTAATTGTAATCGTTAAGAATGTGGAAAAACGACTACTTTTTTTATTAATTGTTTTTTTTGTTATATCGTGAACGAATTTTGTTGACAATAATCTCCTACTCTACGCTAAAATAACTAAACATTAGCACATTTCAATAATATCTGTATAATAAATTATCTAAAGAGACAATATTTGTTTACTATGTGTGTGGGGGGCCCCATTATTTCACACAAATAATGTGATGACCCTATGAATTTGGCGATATTTATTCAAAATATATCACAAATAATAAATGGTGGCCGTTTATCAATATTTATTGAATCATTAAAACTGGATAAATGAGAATAATAATGAAACAAAGAGTTTTAATTCATTATGATCCATTATTATTATTATTATTATTATTATTATTATTATTGTTGTTTTTAATAATTGATATTCAAATTTTTCTGAATTGTTTACTATTATATCAGACAGTGAATGTGTCTTATCAAATCAAGGTCAAATACTATATTTTTCCCTTTAATACTATTAGTATTTCATAAGTTTTGTTTTTGTGCAAATATTCAAAAAAAGACGGTTAATTCCATGAATTTACAACATTTAATTGTATAAATTGCAAATTTAAAAAAAAATTGCATAATATTGTGCAATACTTCAATTATAAATTAAATTTATCAAATTAGAAACAATTGTTTTTAAATAAATCCAATTAATTGGATATAAGAAGAATGAAAGAATATTATAAATAATTACCTTGTATTATTATTTATAAAATGTTGCATAAATTAATTGGCGACACGTGTATTCAACAGAAAGCGAAACAATATAAATAGAGAGACAGAATTATATAAATACATATACAACCATAATATGTATGAAAGTGAAAGAATAACAAAAATATAAACAAACAGGTCCGGTTTTTTAAATAAACGAAAATTTGTAATTAGAAACAAAAAAAATATCCTTGAACCGGTCCTGTTTTTATATGACAATATTTACAACAACAACAACAACAAACAAAAACAAATTTATCCAGTCTACTCGATTTCAAATTTGTTTTTCAATCAATATTGTAGTAGGCGTGTAGAAAAAATGGCGTCTACATGCAAAAAATAACAAATTGGAATCTAACCTAACTATATTAATAAAATCAAATAGAAAAAACAGAAAATGTTGTAAATTTACAGGAAATGATAAGATAAAAAAAAGATCATCTTTTAAACCAGTGGTTATCTTACCAAAAATCGTGTTGATTAAAAAAACAAAATCGATTAAAATCCCACGCTGTTCACTTGTTTCACTGTGGTTGTTGTTGTTGTTGTTGTTTTATCTGTTTATAAACAATCAATGAATAGCCACTATGATCATACGATCAAACAACATGACTCAACAACATGTACGCACTAACACAACAATAATTCATATATATACACACACACAAACACACGCTCATTTATTTATATAAAAATACGTAGTGTGCTGTTTTTTTATCTGCAAGTAAAACAAAATACGAGAAACTGTCCACTAGGTTAACCACAAATAGTTTAAATGAATATAATTGAAAACGATAATTTAAGCCCTTTTTGATGGTTTTCTTTAAGAAATTTCGGGAAGATTAACAAAATCCCAACATTAAAACCTTTAAAACACTCATTAAAGGTCACACGAATTACTTCGGGATAATATCTTGAAGGAAGCCCGCCAATAGGAACCGTCAATCGAACAACTAGCTCCACCAATGACGCGCTACGGATAAATTCACTGCAAACTTCCACCGATTTATAACAAAAACAAAACAAAAACCTACAACGTCAACAAAATACAATAATAAACAACACTATTCGAAAAACACAATTTATCAACAATAATCAAATTATTAATTAATATTGTCACTGATTTTCAACACTTTCAAACTTACTTACATGGATACAATCAATATTAATAATCCGCCATTTTTATTAGTAACACACATCCGTATTTGTTGATGATTATTAAAAAGTGTAAATAAAGGTTTTTTTTTGTATGATTGATCAAGATTATTAACAAAAATTGACCTTCAAACTTGCAAACAAATCACACGTGACGTAGTGACATGTGAAATATCAAAACAAAACAATAACAAAATTGATCTAAGTTAGCGACATCTCTGAATTGTTTCTTGAACTCTAATAGAGATTCCTATAAACTTTTTAAAGTGAGCGATTTGTTGTCTCGCTTTAATCTATTTGAATAGTTATTCTATTTCTTTTTACATTTACAAGTGCTGATGACAGAAACTAATGCTATATTCCCAAGCGCGTGAATGTAGTAAGTGTGCATTCACACTATAATGCCACGTTTTATAGCTCGTCCATCCAAGTCCACCACAATTTTGCCTGCTAGATTTTTGAAAGCATTTTATACACTCGCCCCATATATATATATATATATATATATATATATATTTCATAGTCGTTGTAGTGATAAATGAAAAATAATACGGAACTTAATTAATTAATTAGATAATTATCTAGAGTAGCGACAGCACCGATCCGCTTCCAAAGGTATAGACTTGAAGATTCATACATAAAATTCACATTGTTTACCAGAAAGTGTTATGTCATCATCTGGTGACAAACATTATTTATTTATCGTATTGTAAAAGTACGCATCATTTCTATGTATTTTAAATGGACTATCACAAACTGGTGCCAGGCTGCATCGTCTCGCCGGATAAAATAAACAGAAACACTAGCACGATAAATCAGGATCTAAAACGTAACAGTGCAAACATACGTTATCGCACAGTATTGTGAATTTACCTTAAGTCATCAAAGTATCAAAGCAAAAGTGCAGCCAACATAACTTTAAGTTTCATTTACTCTCCAAAGAGGGCAATTTTCAAAAATTAACAACTCATATTATAAAAATATTACAATATTACAACGTAATAATAAAATGCTATTTTCTGTTCATTGTAAAATTTCCTTTCTTTGATTAACAATTAATTATTCGAATTTTTCTTCGTTTTGTACAGCTGTCAATTTTTTGACAACTGTCAATTTCTTGACAGTTGACGTCATCCCCTCCATGTGTTGAAATGTTTTAGCTGGATTTTTTAATTTTCTTCGAAATAAAAATGTGTTTCGGCCCTTTTGTACGGATTTGTCATTGGGGCCCATTAACTGCATTAAGTTAGTTACGAACAAAAACCTATCAATTTCATTAATTTTATATTTGGTAAAAATTTCAGGTATAATCAAATTTGTAACAGGTGTAACTATCTATTGTAATGGTATGTGGTGGCCTCCAGGTGATTCTTTTGGGGGTTTTTTGAATTCCCTATGCTGCACGGCTTTGTCCGGATTAACTTTATACAATTTTTTATCATCAATGTATCAAGGTCCTGGTTATTTACCTTTAAATTGGCAGCCGGCAAATCTAGACGATTGTAAATATCTTCAATGGTGTGGTGTTTGTCATGGATATAAAGCACCACGTTCACATCATTGTAGAAAATGTAGCTGTTTGTCTTTAGAAACAAATCAAATATTGATAATTTTGTTGGTTAACAGGTGGTAGATGTGTGTTGAAAATGGACCATCATTGTCCGTGGATTAATAATTGTGTTGGCTGGGGCAATCAGGCACATTTCACATCGTTTTTAACATTTGCAGTTTTAGGCTGTTCACATTCAACAATAATTCTAAGTTGTTCGTTATATCGCGCTCTACATCGTATCCATTATCTGTATTATGGTCCTAGTAATGTACCAATAGTCCATTTGAGTTTATACGGAATCATTTCATGTGTATTTGCATTAGGATTTGCGATTGGTGTTATTATAGCTGTTGGTATGTTGTTATACTTTCAAATTAGGGCAATCATTAGAAATCGGACAGGTATTGAAGATTGGATCGTTGAAAAAGCCAATTATCGACGACGTGATACAAATGAACAATTCCAATTCCCTTATAATTTAAATGTATGGGAGAATGTTCAGCAAGTAATGAATTTGAGTTGTCAACCAATCGGTGATGGGATATTCTGGCCTGTAGCACCTGGTTGTAATCAATTTACGTTAACTGTAAGGTAATTCTATTTAAAAAACAAAACACCAAACTAATTCTATAATTGTTTGAAGATTGAACAAATTGAGCAGAAAACTGAGAAACGACAACGGACCAAACTGTATCAAATTATACACCGTGCTTCCGGTTCTTGGTGTCCAATTACGCACGGTTTAAAAGTCTTGTTTTGTCCACCGTGCACAGATGAACCACGGATTCAATTAGACATCAATGATAAAATATCGGTGACAAGATGGAGGAAATATTGGTTATTTGGGGAGAAAATTCAGGATCGTCCAGGTGATGATAATGAACACGCATCATTGAATCGAATCCGCGGTTGGTTTCCACGTTGTTGTGCTATCGAAATTCGTGAAAATAACGAAATTAAAAAACATCAATAACAATCTTTCTAGTCATTTATAGGTGTTTTAATTATGTTTATCAAATTGGTAATAAATCTGTTTGTTTTTGTTTTTTTTTTGGTTAATTATTGTGTTTCCACAACTACGAAAGTGCAATTACAATTATTTCCACAAAAAGCTTGATTAAACGTATAAAAAATTGTTGATAGATTGAATATTTTAATATTCATCACCTTCATCGCCGTCACCTTCAATCGAATCAACAGCAACCTCCTCGTAATCTTTCTCTAAAGCCGCTAAATCTTCACGTGCCTCAGAGAATTCACCTTCTTCCATACCTTCACCAACATACCAATGTACAAAAGCACGTTTAGCATACATCAAATCGAATTTATGATCAAGACGTGCCCATGCTTCAGCAATTGCTGTTGTATTTGATAACATACAAACAGCACGTTGTACTTTAGCTAAATCACCACCAGGCACAACAGTTGGTGGTTGATAATTAATACCAACTTTAAAGCCAGTTGGACACCAATCAACAAATTGTATTGAACGTTTCGTTTTAATTGCTGCTATTGCAGCATTTACATCTTTTGGTACAACATCACCACGATATAACATACAACATGCCATATATTTACCATGACGTGGATCACATTTAACCATTTGATTTGCCGGTTCGAAACATGCATTTGTGATTTCCGATACTGTTAATTGTTCATGATAAGCTTTTTCAGCTGAAATAACTGGTGCATATGTTGCTAATGGGAAATGGATACGTGGATATGGTACTAAATTCGTTTGGAATTCAGTTAAATCGACATTTAATGCACCATCAAAACGTAATGAGGCTGTTATCGATGAGACAATCTAAATACAAAACAAATCAATAATTTCAATTATCTATTGATAATGAAATGATCATTACTTGTCCGATAAGGCGATTCAAATTTGTGTATGTTGGACGTTCAATATCTAAATTACGCCGACAAATATCATAAATAGCTTCATTATCGACCATAAATGCACAATCTGAATGTTCTAATGTTGTATGTGTTGTTAATATTGAATTGTATGGTTCAACAACAGCTGTAGAGACTTGTGGTGCTGGATAGATAGAAAATTCAAGTTTTGATTTCTTACCATAATCAACTGATAATCGTTCCATTAATAAACTAGTGAATCCTGAACCTGTACCACCACCAAATGAATGGAATACTAAAAATCCCTATCAATGCAAAATTATAGATCAATTAAAAAATGAATTAATTGGAAATAAATAGACAAACTTGAAGTCCGGTACATTGATCGGCAAGTTTACGGATTCGATCCAAAACAACATCAACAATTTCCTTTCCAATGGTATAATGGCCACGGGCATAATTATTAGCTGCATCTTCTTTACCAGTTATTAACTGTTCCGGATGAAAGAGTTGTCGGTAGGTACCGGTTCTTACTTCGTCTACAAGAAAACGAAAAGACAGATTTTCGATTTTATTATTTTTTTTACCTCCAAAGCAGTATTTTGATGCATTTGATAAGAGAAAAACAATGACTTTGTGGTTTGATCCAGTTCTAAATAATTCCAGTTGTTATAGGCATTAATTTATAAAACATGATGTTGATACCGGTTTTCTTCAATTTTTTATCACGTCATTATCGATTTTTTATTCAGTTAAAAACTGCAGTTATCTAGTCCAGGAAGTTGTTAACTCTTCGTGACAAACAGAACAATAACAAAAAAAGAAGCAACCTTCAATTAGCTTCTCGAATCATGTTGTTATCGCTTTAATTACTTGGGCAAATTCTTAAATTTCACAAGTAATTCTAGTTGTGTCTGATGGTAAATTGTAATCGAAAACTTACCAACAACTGTCGGTTCTAAATCGACAAAAACAGCACGTGGCACATGTTTACCAGATCCAGTTTCACTGAAAAACGTATTGAAACTATCATCACCACCACCAATTGTCTTATCGGATGGCATTTGCCCATCTGGTTGGATCCCATGCTCTAAACAATACAATTCCCAACAGGCATTGCCAATTTGGACACCAGCCTGGCCGATATGGACGGAGATGCATTCCCTCTGTGGAAATTTTCAAATATTATCCATGAAACCAGCATAATAATCGACAGTTGTCAACGTAATTGTTGTCAACATGGTAAACATTCAAAATCGATAATAATCTAAACGTTGACCTCTTCGCATGCACAAAAAAACAAGAAGTCGTCTATTTCGATTTTATTCTACATTAAACATTTGAAAAAAATTGATTGATTAGAAGACGAAAAGACTGGTACAAAAATCACCACCTCGTTAAGATTTCAACGACGACAGGTACCGACGTAATCAATCCTTCTTTGAATACACAATAAAAATGATTGATGGAAATCACAAATTAGAAATTTATTCGTTTCCATAATGGGATTATTGAAGAATTCTTTGTGTTGTTGTATGGATATTTGAAATATAACAAAAATACCATTCTAATGAACAAAGAGCGTATATTTTTAGATAAAATTCATCGACAATGACAAAAGAAAAAATAATGTGGAGATAGACACTGGAATGTAAAGTCTGTTTTTAGTAGCTGGTCGTCAACAGGGCAAATATTCTTACGTTTCTATTTAAAATCTCATTGAAGGAACAAAAGTGGAAAAAACAAGCGTAACAAACATCTCATTTATAATTGATTGAATTATTAATAAATTGTTAGCAAATTATAGAAAATTGCCCTAAGTCTAATCATGATTTTTCGATTGTTTCCATTCATGTAGAACAATTATTCAATTTGAAACCATTGAAGAAAAAGGGAGAGGTTAATTTAATAAATTTTTGTTGTTCTGGTCTTTTAATTTCGTGTAATTACAGGGCTTGGTTTTGATATATTTCTATGATACTGTCGCTAATACTGTCACCCTACAAATCTCAACTATTTCAAAATAGACCACAGTAGACCTTCTTTTTATAAAAAAAAAACAGCTTGTAGGATAATTAACAGTAATTAAACCTATTCTAGTTTTTTTGTTTAATTATTTCTAATAATAAATCGGGAATAATTCCGTTATAACCGATCAAAATTCGTATATGACTCCACCAGACTTTAGTCTATACTGAGTCAAAAAATTTTAATTCTTTAGTTGCATTAAAATTCGAATAACAATAGTCTTCTAAGTATTTTTGAGCAAAAATCGAGGCTTAAGTTACGTGTTATCCTGATTGTTTGTTTTTTTTTGTGTAAGTTTGAATAAAATGACTTACCATTTTTATTGCGGCTGAAGTTGGTCTGTGCTTGACTCTTTTATAAGAAAATCCTCTCGTTGTCAGCGATGGGACACCGGCGATTCAATAATAATCCTGTCTTGTTACTGTGCGGTGCTTAAATTCGCTTCAATAACGAAATTAAATGCGCATGTCCTGTTTCTATATACATTAAATAATAAATAATTAACAAGAAACAATCAAATAAATAATGAGTAACAATCATTTTTATGATCATTATGTCCATGTTCCAATAATTCGGTCACTTGATAATTATCTGATTTCAATTTGAAATTAATTTAGAACTTATTCCAAACCAATTTCTTCGTTTTAACAAACAATTTAACTAAAAAAGAAATAAGACAAAATTCAATGAAAATCGATGAATTAAGAAAAACGAAACGATAATCAACCTGAATTTTTGTGGCACACATCACACTGTATATATTCACACCTTATTTGGTCAAAAATTATTCGCTTTATCTAAATATAGTGTTAACAAACAAAAAATAATAATAATTTGTGTTATTTACAAAACGAATTCAATTCAAAAAAATAACATTTTATTTCTTTATAATTTCGATTAAAATTACAATAAATAATTTAAAAAATAAATTAAAAATGTGCACTTTTGATAATTAAACAAATCAATAATTATAAAAATTATTAAATTTCTTTCACACAATATGTGCGCAATTATTTGTTGTTTTTTATAAATTAAAACAAATTATCAACAATTTCACTATATCCAAAACGGCAATCAAAAAAATTTCATCCACAACAAAATCAACTACGATTGATTATAATTAAAACAAAAAAATATATAGTTTGATAGAAAAGCAAAATTACTAATTGATTATCAATCATAATGTATATAAAATCTACATAATTTTACTATTTATATATATATGTGTGTGAAATATTGAAATTAATCCTTCAATTTACACGATTTGTTTCGTATTATTTGAATCGTGTTAATCGCGGGTTGTGTATAGTAATTCAATTAAAAGAGAAAGAACTGACCAAATATTTGTACTAAAAAACATCCAACACCTTTATTATAAAAACCTTCCCCTTTTAATTTCTTATGGAATGTTCATTTAACTATTTTTTGTTCTTTTAAATTTAATTTAATATAATTAAAACCCCCCCGTTTTACCCCCAAAAAATTAATAAAGATTTCAACTTTTCAAATCGTGAAACTTCAACAAACAACCTAAAGCACCAAAATAGCCTTCATGTTCTAAAAATAATGCCCTCATTGTACCTTTCGACCAATAATCCATTGCATACGCTAGCAATTTCATTGCAATTGGATTAACACGTAGGAAATTACCAACGAAAACTACCTAAATTTGTAAAAATAGAAAACAAACAATAATTTTTCAAATGTAACAAATACAATTACGAACCCTTTCAATGTCCTCTTGAAGAGCACACATTCTTGCTATTGAACCAATATTATTTGTTATTGTAACCAATGTGGCTCTTGCTAAATCTTCACGGCTCACTTTACTACGACGTTCACGGGAATTCATTTGTCCAAAACTAGACAAGGCCGAAAAACTTCAGTGCCAACCAAAGTAATACACAACACACAGGGGGAGAGAATGAGAATAAACAGAGAAAAAAAGAGGAAGAAAAAGAAAGAAAAATAAACAAGAAAATTATGGGGGAACAAAATGATGGAAATAGATAATTAAAAAAAAAATTATTAATGAAATAAAATGGAAGATTTTTAATCTTCAATCACACGACTAATTCCAAACAAAAAAAATCAATTTGGAGCTAGTTTGTGATTATTTCTCGTTCTGAATTGATAGTGTAGGAACTTTATAAAATATTAAAACATTTTACCTGCTAGCTACTAGATCGCCTGGTAAACCAAAACGTTCATAATCACCACCATAAATATCACGTACTAATTTATCAACACGTGTATTATCACCAGTAGCTGCTAATTCGATAGCTTCTTCAAATGTATTACAACCAGTTAATAAACAACAAAGGCCAAGGAATGTGCCGCCGCCCAGACTTTGGAGGGAAAAACTTGTTAAAATTCGATTGATTTTCGATATTTCAATGACAAAATACCTGGTTCCTGATACACGTTTATAATTCGTTGCTGATGTCACAGATAGAACACTAACACCTGATCCGATATTAACAATTAGAAATGGATATGGATTTGAGAAATCATATGAAACTTTTGTACAATTTTCATTATCTGTTGGATTTGTCCAATAATAACATTCAGATGGATTTTGAGCATCAGCAAATTGTAAACCTTTTAATAACGAATCCAATTCATCGAATTTCTCCAATTTCATATTAACTTCCTGTTAGTTATTCATTAAAATAAAAATAAAAAAATTGTAAGTAATTATAGTGATAATAATTTTTGATGAGAGTAATTACTCGTTTAAAATCGCTTTCGAATTTATATGCCCCACCACCAGTAGCACATACAGTTGTCACCAAATTCGCCATCCCTTTTGATTTAGACAATGCTAAGAAATTCTTCATTTCAGATGTTGGAAAACGAATAAAATGTAATGTACCACGTCTACCACGTATACAGACGTCATTCATCTAGGGTCAAACAAAAAATTAAAAAAAAAATAATCACAAACAATACAAAAGAAAAATTTGAATTTTAAATTGATTTCTATTACGTATATTCTCTATACCTGTAAATGGATATCACGATGTCCTGATTTACCATAAGCTGAATTTTTCGTTAAATATCTTCGTATATTTTTTAATGTTTCAATTTCACCATCCAATTCATCTTTGTTTGTCTCTTTTGGTTCGAAATAAACTAATTTTGATAATGTACCACCAATATCCATACCAAACCAAGGCATTGCTATGATAATCAAAAAAATAATAATTATTATTTATCGAAATTAACAAACAAACATAAAAAGACAACAACAACCCAGATAAACAAATGCTGGCAGTATGCAAGCATATTGCTAGCATGCCTGCACACTCAAGAGCAGGCTAATTCTTCTAAGTATTTCTTTTGCTTTCATTTTAAATCACAGACGATAAATCTATATAAATATAAACAAAAATCCAAACGAATACCCGAAATTTTTCTTTATCGTGGTGACATAATGGTACCATAATCAATAAGAAATATTGATACAATTTTATGCAAATCAAATGCCAGCCTTTTGATGCGGTCAATATATTAATTCTTCATGTCGGCAGTACGCTAGCATAAATTGTGTGCATGATGCCAGCACATTATGCTTGCCTTTTGCTGGTTCTATCCCGCCAGCAGTATGCAAGCACCAAATGCACGCATAATGCTAACACATTCTGCAGATCTACGACAGGCTGCGGCACAGCCTGCCATCAGATTTGGTTATCTGGGAAAATTTGATTTCAGTACTTAAGTCATGTAATAAAATTGCAAGAATTTACTTCAATGACAAATTCGTAGTACTTTAACTCACTTAAGATAACGAAATTATCGCAAAATTTGGATAATTTCAAGGTGTCATTGATATTTTTATTATTAATCAATCATTTAAGTATCAATAATAAAAATGATAATAGTAATAGTAAAATGTGTGGGTAACATAGAAAATACCATTACAATTTATTGCATATTTTCGCAATTACGATAAATAATTGTTAATTATAATGTAATTAACAATTATTTCCTGAATTGAATATACTGGGCAAAGTATAGAATTAGGTATTTTTTTTGTGTGTGTGTTCGTGTGATTCGATCAACTTACAAGGACATAAAGATGTTCCATTTTCTATAACAACACCATTCATATCCATTGGTGGTTTTTTATTGTTATTATCAACCATTCTTCTATAAAAGAACCTTAATGCAACCTTCTTCCGTCTACAACTGTATGGTGCCATTACGGTTTCTATACACTGGAATTGACAAAAATTCAAAACAATTTTAAGAGATAATCAAAGATTGATGTCTCTATCACCACTAAGCCACTATTTAACTATTACCAAAGTATTTATAATGAAATTTTGAATAATAATAATAATAATAATAGTATCTAACAAGGAGAATGTTCTTGACATGCTCATATTTCTTTACATGATTGATGTCAAAGTACACATATGTGTTTCGTTATATAGAACTTATTAATACATATAACCTTGACCTTTATTACCAAACAAGATTTCCTCGAAAAAAATTCGTTTTCTTTCTTAAATGTGGAATAATTTAACAAAAATTCTAGCCTATTTACCTTTCGACATTTTTAAAATATGGTACATGGTTGGCTGTGAAAAAGAAAATTAACAAAAACAACCGAAAAGAAAAACACTAAAACAATGAGGGCTCACTAAAAATAGATTGTTCTTTAGTCAATATTTACTTAAATTTATGTAGAATTAAAAAATTTTAATAATAAAGGCACTGAACTTGACAAAATCATTAATTTTCTTACATTAATTAATAAATTGCAAAATTGTCGACGACAATAATTCATGACACGAATAGTTTTTGATATTTAGCACCGACAATAATACAACAATATTATCGAAAGAACATATTTAACATGTAAAATTACTTAAAGATATGAGTTTTTTTACGTTATCGAAACAATTGTTTAGTATAACAAATTTTTTATTTAAACAATTATACGAATTTGATAAGAATTTATTACACGTGTCTATCAACAGGACGTCATCAACTGATATGACGTTCGTAAAATTACAACTTTACAACGCCATCTTCTAGTCAATAGCTGAACCACACATATCGTTGAAAATTACACTTCAAATTATCGTCATTATAACATGTTTCGAAATTTTACAAATTATCCCCTCATAACTTGCACACTAATTAGAAACAAGGATTTTGAAACCGGAAAAATCCGAAAGAAGAGTATTTTTGAACATTAATAACACAACAAAAACTGCAACTGTATACCGCCATCTGTTAGTAAATAATGCAACTACATCAAACTTTCACGATTATATTCATAATTAAAAAGATTGTTACCAAATTATTTATTACCATTATAAATTATGGTGCTATATTATTGTACACAGCCGTTATATTTGAAAATCTTCTTACTTTAACCTTATAAAAGTAACTACATAATATGAAGTGCTGCTCAACTGCTGCCATCTATTAACGACAAGTCAAACACGTCACATACAGATATTTAAGTTTTAATTAGTCACTTTAATTACGGTTTTAACACGTAAAACTACTACAATTATTAATTTTTGTCTACTTACGAGAGATATAAACGCTAAGCAGTTTGTCATTTATTAATACTTTGTTGAACTATTTAGAGGTAAACACCTTCGAAATTATCTAAGTATATAAAAGTATGTTCATCACTATTTTGTACATTTTTTAAATAACAATCATTATTACCATTTATTTTTGCTGGATTTATGGTTTTTATGGTGGAATTTTTGAAAAATTTCTGGAGCACATTCACTGATGTGAAGTTGCAGCAAGTTGCAGCCTTTTTGCTGCCACCTAGTAGCAAGTCTTTGCAATACTCTCCAGTCCCTTAATATTTACAGTAGTTATTATATTATAATAATATCGAGTGAAATCACTGTTGTTTTTGAGTAATTTGTGTTAAAAATTTGGTTTTATAGATTGAATTAATCGAAAATTTATCAATCGTCTATTTATTGACGTGAAGTTATCTATGTTATAACTGATCTGTAGCGTCATCTATGAGTGAATTGTTAAAGCTATGTTTAATCCACTTTAACCAACTTAACAACATTTAAATGTCATTTATTTATAATAAATTACAGTTAAATAAAATCAACAATTTTAGATAAATTTAGAGGTAAAAAAACTCCACAAAAACCCACAATAATGGCATTTCGTTTGTGTAGAAATCTGGTTAAACCTCTATCACCAAATAATCGGTATGTAAATTTATATAATAGTAACATAACCTCATTTTCTTTGAAACCGAAAAAATAGCCCCCTTTTTTTGTTCTTTTTGTCTTAGATTATGGAATCAACGATTGTATTCCCAAAAATCATCAATGAATGTAGAAAAAATGCCACCAATGGATCAGGCAATAGCAAATCTACCAAAACCAATTTATGCTTCATATCGTGAAAGTGAACAAACAACTGAAATAACCACATTAACAAATGGTTTACGTGTAGCATCAGAGAATCGTTTTGGTGAATTTTGTACAGTTGGTGTTGTTATTGATTCTGGTTCACGTTATGAAGTCGCTTATCCATCTGGGATATCACATTTTCTCGAAAAATTAGCATTTAATGTATAAGAATCTATATTTATTCAATTATTGTGATTTTAACGAATTTTGTTGTAGTCGACACAGTTTTATCCGGATAAAGATGAGATGTTGAACAAATTAGAGAAACATGGTGGTATTTGTGACAGTCAAGCATCTAGAGATACGTTCATCTATGCAGCATCAGCGTATACGAGTGGTTTAAATGAAGTCATTCAATTATTAGCTGAAGCTACATTACGGCCACAAATAACGTTAGATGAGATTGATGCAGCCCGACAAGCTATCAATTTTGAATTGGAAACATTGAATATGCGACCAGAACAAGAGACTTTATTAATGGATAAAATCCATTCTGTAAATAATCGAATTGTTTTAATGGATTTTTTTAATTGTGTTTCTATCGATTTTTAGGCTGCATACCGTGATAATACATTAGGCTTACCGAAATTATGTCCAAAAGATAATTTAAATAGAATCACACGTGAATTATTGTTCACATTCCTTAATTATCATTATACACCTGAACGTATGGTGATAGCTGGTGTTGGTGTTGAACATCAACGTTTAGTTGAAGCTGTACAAAAATATTTCATTGATAAATCACCAATTTGGCAAACAGATCAAAATTTAATTATAAAAAATAAAAATTTATCAATTGATGATAGTATAGCACAATATACAGGTGGTATTCTACAAGAAGAATGTGATATACCACAATTTGCAGCTGCTGGTTTACCTGTATTATCACATATTATGATTGGTTTAGAAGGTTGTTCACATCAAGATCCTGATTTTATTGCTATGTGCGTCTTGAATATGATGATGGGTGGTGGTGGATCATTTAGTGCTGGTGGTCCCGGTAAAGGAATGTATACACGTTTATACACAAATGTTTTAAATCGTTATCATTGGATGTATAGTGCTACAGCATATAATCAAGCCTACACTGATACTGGACTGTTCTGTATACATGCTAGTGCGCCACCAAATCATGTTCGTGATATGGTTGAAGTTATCGTCAAAGAAATGGTGAATATGGCTGGTAATGTTGAAAATCAAGAATTACGAGTAAGTTCCAATAAATTAAACGTTTAACAAAAATCTCTTTTCGTTTCAACATCACATCAAATTTTTCTGTTATAGAGGGCAAAAACTCAATTACAATCCATGTTGTTGATGAACCTCGAATCACGTCCAGTTATATTTGAAGATATCGGTCGGCAAGTATTAGCAACTGGTTATAGAAAACGACCACAATATTTTATTGATGCAATTGAAAATATAACAAAAGATGATATTGTGAATGTTGCAAAACGTTTATTAAATACATTACCATCAGTAGCGGCACGTGGTGATTTACGTAAAATGCCATCTTTAGATCATATACAAACCGGTTTAACTAAACAAAACACGAAAATGCCAAGTGGACGAAAATTATCATTATTTAGGTGAATTCCGTTTATATTTAAAAATTTCGAAAATTAATATGTAAATATTTGTATTTAAATCAATTTTTAATTAAAACAAGCTGGTAAATAAAAATCATTAATACATCCAAAACCGGATTTATTTCTATTTAACATTTTTTTAATTGGTCCTTTTCTATAATTTTGTAGCTAAGCCTAATCACTTTCTCTATTTGGTATTTTTCGATTCGGGTCGGCTTTCCAGTATGTATCGATGCAGTGTTTTTGCTGATTTTAGTTATAAATCAACAGATTCCCCTAAATTCGTATTTGCCGCTATAGTTTTTTTCTTTCCTCATTTGCGCCCTCTGCCTCAACTGTCTTTTTTATTGATGCTTGTGTTGTGGGTAAGTTCACAAATGGTTTTCTACAAGTTTCTTTAATTTATTACAATCATCCTTTAATTTTAATGATTTTATTAAATATTTTCCAATCAATTATGGTTTAATTCATTTAAGTTTCATTTTATTTTTTTCAATTAATTCTTGTAATAATTTTTTTATGGTTATGTTGTCAATTCAATTGTATTTCCTCCAGGCTAAATAATGGGGGCCTACAAGTACATCTCAGAATTATACCGTAAGAAACAAAGTGATGTTCTTAGATATTTACTGAGAATAAGAGTATGGCAATATCGTCAATTAACAAAATTACATCGTTCACCACGGCCGTCACGTCCAGATAAGGCACGCCGTTTAGGTTATCGTGCCAAACAAGGTTTTGTTATTTACCGTATACGTGTACGACGTGGTGGTAGAAAACGTCCAGTACCAAAAGGTGCTACTTATGGTAAACCAAAAAGTCATGGTGTTAATGAATTGAAATATGTACGAAAACTACAATCAATTGCTGAAGTAAGTTTTAAATCTTTTTTGTTTTTGAGTGTTGATTTTTGTTTACATTGTGATTAATAAAGTTTTCGTTTATTATAGGAACGTGTTGGACGTAGATGTGGTGGTTTACGTGTATTGAATTCATACTGGGTAGCTCAAGATTCTTCATATAAATACTATGAAATTATATTAGTTGATCCATCCCATAAAGTAAGTTTATATATGAAATATTGAAATAATAATCGAATTAGAATGATGATATTTTTCATGCACCACGCCTAATGCTTTGAGGAAGAAACAACCACTTAATGTCTGACAATACACACAAATCTTATTCTAATGATTGCCATTGTTATTGTATACTGTTTGTTTATTTGTTATTGTTGTGTGTTTTAGGCTATCCGCCGTGACCCTAAGGTTAACTGGATCGTAGATGCTGTCCATAAACATCGTGAATTACGTGGTAAAACATCAGCTGGTAAATCATCACGTGGTCTTGGTAAAGGGCATAGATATTCACAAACTAAAGGCGGTTCCAGGCGGGCCGCTTGGATCCGTAGAAATACATTGCAATTGCGCAGAAAACGATAATTTATATAAGATGAACATTTTTGTTTTGATAAAAATAATAATAAAAACCATAATGACCATGATTGTTTTTTTTGTTATCCAAATATTACATGTGTAGAGCAATCGAGGAACGTAAGGTAAAAATTGGTCACCTATTGTGATCCACGGTTCAAATTTATTAATGATTTTAGGGACTTTCGTCTATTGTGGTAGATTTTGTTGGCAGCCGTGGCTTTTCATAGATGTTAAATGCATATGAAATTGGTAGCGCTACTGTTGTTGATTCTATCTTCGTTCAACACATTTGCTACCGTTATAACTGTCTTTGTTTTGAATATTCAAGGATTTGTGTTGTGTGATATCTGTGATTCTAACCTAAAAATTTTGAAACGTTCGCTGTACGCTATTTGTAGTTTTAATTTTTGTTCATATTTGAACACAAACAAACGTATTGTTGTGATTGATGGGAATTGTTATAAAAATACTGCGTGAATACAATTAAAAAAAAAACAATGTCGTCGTCGTATTTATCACGGCGTGAAATCGATGAATTACGACCAACAATAGACCAGGCTGTATATAAAATTTTAGGAAATAATGATAGTTCTTTGGTCAGTACTGCTGTGCATTGTTTAAATTCAGGTTATGATAAACGTAAAACAATTGACAAACTTTCATCTTATGTTGATAGCAAAAAGGCAACAAGATTAGCTGAGAAAATCTTTGATATTATTGATGAGTTCCATTCAACGTATCGTTCAAAGAAACGTAGCTATGATGAATCGTCAAGAGAACGTGATTTGAAACGTTCCAAAACTACATCACGTCATGATAATAACGATAAAGATATTGAACGTGAACAAGCTAAATCGAAATCAAGGGAATTCCTTGAGAATGTCCAACGACAAATAGAAGAACGTAAAAGAACACTCGATAATAAACTAGCATCGTTACCAAACAGCTTAAATATACCACAACCGAGTATTTACGGTATACCAATGGGTTTATTGAATAGAGGTGATGCGGATAAGGCGAGAAAGATCGCCCAATTACAAGCACAAATCAAAAGTAAATTATCAACGGGAATTCTAGCAAATGCAATCCAAATACCGGTTGTGCCAAATAAACCGACACCATTAATATTGGATGATGAAGGACGGACGGTGGATAAAACAGGAAAAGCTGTCCAATTAACACATGTGGCACCGACATTAAAAGCGAATATACGTGCCCAAAAACGTGAACAATTCCGTTCGCAATTGTTGGATAAAATTGAAGATGAAAAAGAGACGAAATTCTTCGATACACGTATCGGTACGAAACCGACAACAAGAAATAAAAGAGCTTTACGTTTCCATGAACCTGGCAAATTCCAACAAATGGCTGAACGTCTCCGCATGAAAGTATTTTGTTTATTGTTTTGGCTACTAATTTGATTAAAATTCAATTGATTATTGTTGATTTTAGGCTCAATTAGAGAAATTACAAAATGAAATCTCTCAAATTGCGAAGAAAACTGGAATTTCATCAGCAACCAAATTGGCATTAATTGCTAAATCTGAGGGTGTTACTGAAGAAGCACCACAGATGGAATGGTGGGATTCTGTTATTTTAATCGATGATCTAGACACACTCAGTGCTGATGGAAAGATTGCAATTAAAGAACCTGTAATTAATACTTTAGTAGAACATCCAACACAAATGCGGTGTCCTAGTAAGTATTTTTTTTCTACCGTTACGAACGGTAAATTAATTAATTAATTTATTTTTGAAGCTGATCCAATCAAATCGATATATATGCCAGTATTTCTAACAAAGAAAGAACGCAAGAAATTACGACGCCAGAATCGCCGCGAAATGTGGAAAGAAGAACAAGAGAAGATACGTTTAGGTTTAGAACCGGCACCAGAACCAAAACTACGTATATCGAATTTAATGCGAGCTTTAGGTACAGAAGCTGTACAAGATCCAACGAAAATCGAAGCTCATGTACGTGAACAGATGGCAAAACGACAGAAAGCCCATGAAGAAGCGAATGCTGCAAGAAAATTAACAACAGAACAACGACGCGATAAGAAAATTCGTAAATTAAAAGAAGACACAACATTAGGTGTACATGTTGCCTTATATCGTATCCGTGATTTACACGAATTAGCATCAAAGAAATTTAAAATTGAAACAAATGCTAAACAATTATTTATGACAGGTATTGTTGTTTTATATCCGGATTGTTGTGTTGTTGTTGTTGAAGGTGGTCCGAAACAACAAAAGAAATATAAAAAACTAATGATGCATCGAGTTAAATGGGAAGAAGATATGGTTAAAGATCCTGATGGGAATGCTGTACCAAATAAATGCGTTCTTGTATGGGAAGGTACAAGTAAACAAAGGAATTTTGGTGAAATGAAATTCAAAATTTGCCCAACAGAACGTTTAGCTAGAGAACATTTTAAAAAGCATAAAGTCGAACATTATTGGGATTTAGCATATAGTGGAGCTGTTTTGGAACAAGCTAACGATATGGTTGCATAATTATTCAAGACTTTAATCGTGTAAATAAACCATTTCAATCAATATTACGCAGAATTATTAAAGCATACGATACTATATCTTCTTTTGCTAAGATGTCTTGTAGATCATCCCAGGATTTTCGTATTTTTCTATTCAAATCAATCAATTTCTGTTCATCCATCTCTACACAACGACTCCTCAAATACTCTTTTAGTTTACTATCAAAAACGTTTTCTATCAGATACGATAAGCTCCTACTCTCTTCTATATTGAACGATTTTAATACATACTGACCGATTTCATCGTAGGATAGCATTTGTCTTAATCTTAATATCTCTTGTTTACATTGCAAATGGGTAGATTCGTCATAAATAGTTGGATCTTGTAAAATTTTAGAAATTATACGACTTCTGTACAATTCCGCAATGTTACTGTGTAGTTGGTTTTCAACAATATTCGCTATTCGTTTCTGTTGAACAGAATTGCGATAATTTTGGAAAAACGTCGATGTTGCGCAAGTAAATACATCTACAATCAAATAATTAGAAAGCATTTAAATTAAATCAGTTTTACATTACCTGTACACTCTGCCATTTTTTTCTAATTCGAAAAAAACAGAATCGGTAACATAACAACGAAAATCCACTAAATTATCAACATGGTGACGCGATATTCGCTATCTCAATTGTGTGTTAGAAAGAGATAAACAATAGAACAAATTAGACAATATTGTAGAATTAAAATTCCTAGAATTGGCGGGTAGTTCGGATATTTTTTTTGGAAAATTCAAAATTTAAAAAAAAATAATCAATAGTGTTTGTTTTGTGAGGTTCTTCACTGTACTATGTACAGTTTCTTATTATTATTATAATATTTTTTTGTATATTTTATACATGTGAGATAATTACAAGTTGAAGAAATTAAAAGAAACAACCGACGAACAAGGAAAGACACGCATAACTAGTGATGAGTTGTAAAAATACACTTATTATAGGCCTGGAAAATGAGACTTAATTGTAAAAAATACTTTTGTCTCTTGTTAATGTTCGTTCATCTATTCCCCCCCCCTCTCTCACTCTCTCTCTGTTTTATAATCAGTAGTTTTTTTAATTTAATTAATTAAATTTGTTTATTACAATTAAAACTTTTCAATCATTGACACCAATACAGATTCGTTAGTTTTTCCAGGAGAACATTCGGGCATGTTGTTTTTTTTTGTAATTGTTTTTTTTTATATAAAATACATCACAAGATGTAATTTGTTTTTCAATCAGAAAAATGGACATAATTATGGATTATTGATACAATTTTACTGTACAAAATTGATCCTAATTAAGACGAGTTTCTATCCACAATCAAATGGATAAAAAATACTCGCAATTTTGTATTGTTTTTTTTTTTGATAACTTCCACCAATAATGAAAATAATGCAAATCTAAAACTGTACGATACAATTTTTATTATTTTTTTTGTTAATATTTAATTTAATTCATTTAAATTAAATAATAGGAATTTAGAGGGAAATAATTATTAAATAAATAAGTGTAAAATTTAAAAGAAAAATAATGAAAAATTGTATCGTACAGTATTTTAGAAGTGGCAGTATTTTGACAATTCGGCGAAATTTCACAGCAAAACCATCACAAAAATATTTGTTTTTGTTTTTATTTTAATTTTTTTTTTAAATTAAAATCTTCAAATGATGAAAGAATCATGCAGCCAGCTGCTTTTTGTTTCGTTTTTTTTTATATCAAACACTGGTGATTTTATCAAAATTATTATTAAAATATTGTTGTAATAGTTTTGCTCCAACAGTGATGTAATTGTTTATGTTAAATAATAATAATTATTGAACGAAAAAACAAAACAATATAATAATAAAGTTGAGATTTTGTGTGATGTCTTATTATCAATAAATCAATCCAAAAAAAAAAAAAACTTTCTACTGTACAAATGAGCTGCATTATTCGATTATCAGAACATTCACTCTGTAGAGGTACCTATGGTAAATAGTTCCAAAAGGAACCAGTTTCATATAGAAAATTGCACTAAATTTGGTGC
Source organism: Meloe dianella (assembly GCA_028455855.1). Classification (NCBI taxonomy): domain Eukaryota; kingdom Metazoa; phylum Arthropoda; class Insecta; order Coleoptera; family Meloidae; genus Meloe; species Meloe dianella. The sequence goes on along the minus strand of JAPTHL010000008.1, from coordinate 4,761,841 downwards.
AATATTACAATTCTTATTTATTATTAACATAATTGTCTATTATCAGCACTAAAATATCACTCTTTTAAATTAAAAATTATTATTTATGTAACAAAAAAAAAATTAAATCATCCACTGATCTTCTAGTGCTGTGTGTTTGTTGCCATCTTTACGATTTGTTATCATTATTTAAAAATTTTCTTTTTCTTTTCAATCAAGAACAACACTATTATATCACTTTTTAATTACAAAAAGATTTGCACTAATTAATCTTTCATTCATTCATTGTTTTAATTGATTTGTTGTGTATAAAATTAAATTAAACAAAAAAAAATAGTAGAACGAATTTAAAAAAATTTATGTCACTGGCTAAGTTATGTCAGCTTTGTCAATTTCTCTTTAATTAAATTAATAATAATAATAATAATAAATTTATTATAATTTCAACAATACTGACTTGTAGATTTCCATCTTTTGTTTTGTTTCAATTTAATTTAATTTATTATTAAACTATCATCACTGACTCACTGCAGGTGATTTCTTATCAGAGTCTTGATTCGATGGTGTATTACCTTGTGGTGGACCAACACCACCTGGCCCACCACCACTACCACCACCAGGTCCACCACCACCACCTCCACCGCCACCACGTCCACCATCACCACCACCACCTGGTCCACTACCACCACCACTGCCACTAGTACCACCACTACCACCACTTGTACCCCATGAATTTGTCCCAGGCATTGGTGAATCAGCATGAAAACCATGATTATCATGATCTAATGAATTCGCTGCATCATATTGTGTATTTTCTAAACGTGTTATTAAACGTTCATCTTCATCACCAAATTCACCACCCATTAATGATGGTTCACCCACAACCATCACATCCTATGAAAATCAAATCAATTGTAAATCAATTCAATAATTAATTTAATTAGTAATTTACCTGTGATGCTAGCGAAAAATTTGGACCAGGTGATCGTTTCTTATTTGGTGCTGGTGTGGCATTATTGGCAGCACCACCAGAATTTGAACCTTTACGTTTCCGACGTTTATTTGCAGGTCTTTGAGATTCTTTAAAATCATAACAAAATTAATTATTTTTGGGGAAAAATCTATTATTTCAATTAAAAAATAAAATAAAAGAAAATGAAAAAGAAAGTGCATTAAAGCCTTAATTTTTTTTTTGAAAACTTCATTCATTAATGCTAAACTTGTTATTTAAAATAAAATTTTAATTAAATAAAAAAAAAATAAAACTAAAAATTAATTTGTGAAATTTTGTGTAGCAGAAATGAATGATTTTTCAAGTGCAAATAAAATTGGTACCTCTCTTACCCGGCGGTGCAACCATCCTTTGCCATTTTTGGAATAATGTTGTTTTTAAACAATCTCTAGGACTTAAAGCGTACGCTTTATGCCTTGACATTAATTCTTGCATTGGTTCTAATATCACACATAACTACAATTCGGAAATTAATTTAATTGAAATTTAATTAAAAATTACTATAATTACTCTTAGATAATTAAGTGTTGAATTCGTGATGCCCTGTCTTGTGATGTTTTTTGATAATTGATCTAACATACTGGGATCTTGTTGTGAATGCATACCAACAACTGATCTAGGTATTAATTCACGATGTGTTCGAACAGCAAAATGCCATGATTTTATCCTCATTAAATCGTCAAATGTAAATTCTAATATTAAACGACCCTCTGTACATACCTGTAATTAATAAACAATTTAATTAATAACATAAACAAATTATGGAAATGATAAAATATAGACGTACTTTTGTAAATAAAGGTTTACCATGATGCGTTATCATAGTACATTGATCACAGTCTAGTGTAATACTAGTATTATGGAAGGATTCTTTTGGATGTTTCATATTATAATACAATTCCGTTACACCACCTTCAAATATACTACGAAAATATCTAGGTATTAACGTCCTGCCTATTGTATAACGTTTTGGACCATCTTCTAAACAAAATGCTAATGTTAATGATGCATCTTCTTCAAAGAATTCCGTTGCAAATGCATCCCACCATAAATTATCACTCTCCTATTAAAACAACAATACAAACTTTATCACTAATCAAATATCAACAATAATAATAAATAAACACAACAAATAATAAATAAATACCTCTGTACGTTGTTGTAATCTTTTATTTAATTCATATATCCGATAATCAGGTTGACCAAAATATGGTGTATGCCGCCTAGGTACTGGTAAAGACCTATAAACAAAAAAAAAACAATTAATTAGATTTATTAAAAGATTCACTATAAATTAATGTGAGAATCAACAAGTTGTTTAATTTTATACAAATTAAACTCACCTAAAATATGAATTTCCAAATGGTGGATAATAGAAAGGATCTTGTAATATAGGTGGACATATAGGTAATGTTCCTAATCGGAATTGATTTGGTGGTAGTAGTGGTGGTGGTAGTGCTACCACCAAATCCTGTGACCCGTTACAAATCGTTCTGATATTATTATTATTATTATTATTATTATTACTGTCACTACGTACAGGCATATGTATAGAAGATGATATCTTCATAAACACGTTTTTATTATCTGATTAGATAATAGTAACTATTAATTGATTGATTCAGACAAATTTATAAAAAATAATTATTTAAATAACTGATTTATTATAATAGGAAAAAAAAAATCAATGCCAGGATTGTGAACTTAATTTTTTTTTCAATGATTAATCACACAATCATAAAACGATCAACAACCAAAAAAAAACGATCAAAAACAATCAACAAAACACAATGTGATTATTATGATTGGAATTATCAAACGATAAGAAACCACTAATTTAATAATAATAATAATAATAATAATAATAATAATAATAACACAACGATACATCCTTCACATGTTGATGATGTGATGAAACTGAATATATTCTCACTCACTAGTGTAACACCATCGGCATATTCCTAGCACGATATTGATCAAAAAGTCTGGGTGTTTTAGAGAGAAACGCATACATACGAACGCATGAGAAACTTATGAGAATATTATTATTTGTCCACATACGGTCATTTGGACAATTATACGTAACCAAAAAACACAACACGAATCACACAAATAATTAAAACAATTAAGAACAAAACGGATTCCATTGAATATTGCTAAACGAGTATAGTTTATGTATTCACCTGTGTGAGTTGTTGCATTACTGTTACCATAGCAATAGCGGTATTCTTTAGTACATGTTGTGTCTTTTGTTAAAATATAAAACACCTTCATTATTATTATTACTTAAGTCATTTTAAAAGAGCTCTAATAAATAAGATATTGTGAAGATCTGCGTATTAATAATGAAGTTTGCTGTTGTGTTGAAGTATCTATATAGTTTTTTGTTTCAAAAATGAAAAAAAAAACCAGTGTGATCGACCGTTCTGGCCAACGAACACACAAACGTTAACTTGTTTGGTATGCCCTAGAACTTCACTTTAGCCTATCTACAAACTGAAAAAGCCATCTTATATAAAAGCTATTACACATCTATACCTATGTATTTCTTATTTTAGAGTTTAGATCAGGTTATCGGCCGGATTCATTCTTTTCTCCCTTCTCTATCTCTATCTCTATCTCTATATACACATATATATATATATATATATATATATATATATATACTTAATTCATTGTTTTATTTTTATATAAATGATTCAAAAATCAATTTGTTAATTTGCACTAACGGTACACCAACAAACGTATCTCAAGCGTATCGAAAAATGTATTTCCTTCTATATAACAAACAATCTTGACTTGGCAATTAGATCAATCACAAAATATATATATATATATATACACAAACAAACAAAAAAAAATTATTCACAGAAAGAAGTACATCGTTTTTATTCATCTTTTATATGTTTCACTTGATACGATTGATATTTATAGAATCTTTTAGGGGTTATTTTACAAAAAAAAAAAAACTTATAATAAACCTACATATATTATATGTATCAAGTATTGTTCAACATTATACTAACAAAACATTACGAAATTTGGTACAAGGTAAAACAAAATAAATTAATTTATTCAAGCATAAACTAAAACCAGGAATTATTACATACATACGTATATTATATATATATATATATATATATATATATATATATATATAAATAAAATTCGCACAATACTGAACTCTTCTCTTATATATTCCAGAGAGAAATACATATATAGATATATACACACACACACCCTCAATACTATTTTCCTAAAGAGAACCACCACCACCAACCAACCAGCCGAATATATAGCGATGCTTTTAAAGGAGAACTACCATTCTGCAATATACAAAATCAATTCTACGTTGCGTTTATACGAGGATAAATAGAAAACCTCTCCTATATAAATATATTTAACACAAATATTATCACCCTTCTATTAATAATAAAGAATTTTGAAATAATAATAATAATAATAACAATAAGAGAATTTGTTAGATAGTCGAACAACTGATAACAAATAGAACCACATTCTTTTTAACACCAACAACAAAAGATAAGAGACATATTGTCTCTTGTTGAAAACATCTTTTATTGTAACAAAAAAAAAAATTAATAATAATTAACCCCATAATTGTTAAGAAACATAATTCACAAACGGTTTTTTTTATTTGATCAATTAATTCTAAATAGATATTTGTATATTAACCTCTCAAAATTTATGTATATACTACCCCTATTATAATTATAATCAATTAGTTTAAATTAATGAATAGAACAATTTTAATTTTAAATGATTCGTCTTTGCAATCGAATTGATTAGTATTGGACATATAGTTCTTTACGTATATATAAATCATCTTGAAACATTGATAAGATAATTCACAAACAACATATTAATCAAATGCATTGACTATAAACATCTAGTTTGATAATTACTCAGTATTTATCCGAAACAGAAATACATACAGGCGTGGTCTTTTCATCGAGAAATATCTTTCATTAGCACGTGCATACTATAAGGTTGTTTCATATCTTCTTAGTTTGTCCACAATGTTTCTAGATGAAAAGACCAGTACTGTATACATAAACATATTCAACACATATAAACTAGGAAAGTTTCAAGAGAGTTGTTAGAGTCTGGGACAGGTAGTTTATAAAGTTTGTCCGACTTCTATCGTAGGTCATGACCTTTTTTACATCATGTAACATTCAATAATTTACAGAATTTTGCAAAATACACACAATTTTTACCTTATTACACTATCTACACATAATCATAGTAGGCATGAGAATTGTAAACAATAATTGATTGAAAAACAAAACAAATAATCATTGCAACTTTGATTGAAGTTGAAATTTTTATTTCATTACCCACCTATATTCCAAATATACAGCGTGTTGTATTTAGAATTTTAAAAAAAAAGTCATTTAGGTACATTTCCGGTCAAATACGGAAATACAACAATATTACAGGTAAATAATGAATATTAAATTCGTGTTAATAAATTTGATTAATTGATGAATTAATAAAATAGTGAACTATTTAGATGGAACACTCTATACATTTGCTATATGTAATTAACTAATACGGTCAAGTTTTGTTTTGTTTTTTGTTTCTCTTAAGATCACATATACCATAATGAACCGGTTTTTTTCTGTTATGTATATACATCATGTATAGATAAATAAAATATCGACGAAATTACTGAGTTATTTTCGAAATTCGCATATTGATTAGGTGTAATATATATATATATATATATATATATATATATATATATATATATATATTTGTATTTCGAAACAATCAAAATCAAGTCTTCCGTTATTGTTTCTGTTTCTTGGAATTTTTGTTTTTCAATTTTCTAATACGACTACTATATATTCGGTAGAAAATAGGTGAAAATAGAAAATCATAAAAAAAAATAAAAGGAACTATTTAGACTTTTGACCTACTTTAGAAATATTTCCAAAATAATTATAAAAATAGAAAAGTCTAATTTTAAATATAGAAAAATTATTGTGAATATTGTACATGGAATGGAAAAACAGTCTAAATTTTATTATAATTAACAAATATAATAAAACCTCTGTAAGTGGACCAGTTTTGATAACGTACACAAAAAAAAGATAGTCTGAAAATAATGGTCAACTTATAGGGGGGAGTGTATATTTAAAAAATTACAGTAATACCTATCTGTTACAAAACTTCTCATTTTTACGATACCTTACGAGTCTTTTATGACCCTAATCTGAACTACCTGCAAAACTAACTTCTTTTGCCAATGCGCTTAATAGAGCATAGACAAACCTTCATACGGATATACCTTTTATAGTCCTAATAAGTCTTATAAAGTGATCACTAACTTTATTACAGTTCTCGATTTTTTTACGATATCGCTAAAATTTCGAAAAAGGTGGGAGTTCTACTATAAAGAAGTATATGTACAATAAAATTCTTAAAAAATGATGAAGTTGAATACTTTTAGTATCTAAAGATGCGTCCCGTATATAGAGAAAGAACACTAACAAACAGTAACAAATCTACCTAAACGTAAATCTATATAAACGAGCATGCATAAACACTAACGAGCACTGTTCGCGTAAATTCTGTTAAACAAACTGTAATCAGAAAACAACGATAGTCATCCCCCCTGATTCTTCACACACAATAATAATAGTAACCAGATTAAAGAGTAACCATTTTAAAATTAATAGAAACAATTAATTTAAACAAAGGATGCTAATTAGTAGGTTTATTTTTAAATCTGCCAACTTGACTCAAAAATAATCTATAATTACAAATTTGTTGACTGCATGGCGTTAATATATATTTTAAAGTCAAAAGTGCACGTGGCTCTCTGCGTCTCTTTCTATTCGTATTATTATTCTTCTTATCATCATATGAACAACATTAAAGTTAAGTTGACCAAAGTCGAATAGATGCAGTATAGATTTGGTACATAAAAAATTTGCTACGTTTTCTTTTCGCTTTTGAATAAAACCCCTTATTAATAACATAATTATATACTACATAGGTATATATGATATATTCTCGGAAATTGTTTTAGTTATAAAACCGTCCAAAAAAAAATTATAGAAATTTTCAACAATTATTGCATAAATTGGCTCTAATAAAGATTCGTGCATTTCTTCTAATAAAAAAGATAAAACAATACCACCATCACCACCACACACAACCACGTGGCTAAGTGCACCTGTATGCCGGCCGGCACGTATAACGCGCGAGAGTAGGTGAGAAACAAAGATAGAAATACATACATAAAATAGAAAGAGAAAGAGAGCTGTGGCGGTGTGTTGCTTCATATATCTGTGTATGTGTTTGTATATATATACGTATATAGTAGAATATGTATACGTTTGTATATATATTCGTGTATGTGTGTGTGTGTGTGTGTAACTCTGCTTTGGCGCCCCGCCGAGCTATAACCATCCCCTTTGCGGTCTACACCCAAGTCGTAGCGTTACGAACACCCAATTCACCAACCAATAAAACACAGGAGGTTAAATTTTTTTCTCCTCTTTTCTACGTTTATAATTTTTTTTTGGGTAGGAAATCTCTCTTCTTTTTTGTTTTTTCCGTGCGTTTTTTTTTGGGATAAATATTTTTATTTTCACTTGTTTATTATTATTAGTTTTGAGAATTGATAAGGAAAACCACAATTTTTATCATTAAAAATTATTAAACAATTACTCAACAGAAATAAACAAATAATAACAATAATAATAATAATAATAATATTATTGGGAGGGAAATCGATAAATTTTATAATTTGTTATTGTTATTGTCATAGTCTCGGCATCCCCTATAATACGTATGATTGGTTTTAATTGTTAATTGTTTTAATCAAAAGATATATTTTCGAAAAATTACTCCATTTATGAACATGGAGGTGGTGGTGGTGGGTTAATTAAAATCATATTTGATAGTATTATTTAAGTAATAAGAAAAATCAATATTGTGATAAAGTAAAATATAAAAAAAGGGGCTGTTATAATATGTGTAAGGATATTTAAATTAATATAGAACATAGGATATATATATATATGTATATTTATACTCTATATAAGAAGGTCCATATAGTATATATGGTTATATATAAATATATATGTATATATATACACACGTAGATTATATAGAACAGTTCCCGACGCGCCGACAATAGTATAGACATATTGAGCCAGCAGCGCTCTCTCCTGTACCTCGACAGAGCGAGCTGCCCACACCAAGCAACCCCCAGTTTTATATAGAGAGAGGGTGGTGGTGGAGAAAGAGAGAGTCGTACAGGCGCCGGCAAAAATATTTACATATCGCACACTAATGTCAATCCCTCGTCTTTAATGTTAATTAATTAAAATAATAATAATAATAAAAGTATTGATAATGTGTAGGATAACTGTAATATAATTTTTTTTTTGTTGGGATTAATTAGGAAAAACTTACCCCTGATCAACTGGTATAGGTCCTGGCATTTGCCTTGTCATGATACCATGTCCAGGTTCCATAGGTCCTGACATTGGATGTCCAGGCCCAGGACCGAATGGTGATCCTGGCGGCATACCAAATCCCGGTCCAAATGGTTGTCCAGGTGATGGAAAATGATGATTTCCACCTGGCCCTGGACCACCTACAAATGGTGGTCCAGATGAACCCGGCCGTCCAAATGGTGGTCCACCACCACCTCCACCACCACCACCGCCACCACCACCTCCAGCTGATGGTGAACCAAATGGTCCTGGTCCATTATATGGTGGGCCAGCATTATTTGGTGGTGGCGGGAAACCTGTATTACCAACATTTTGTGGTGGTCCTGGTCCTGGTGTTGATGAACCAGATGGTGCTGGTGATGCTGTATATTGTGGTGTTTGTGAACCAGGTGGTGGACCTTGTTGGAATTGTGGTGGTGGTGCACCAGCTGGCGAACCAGCTCCGGCTGGTGGACCTTGTTGAAATGGTGATGGTCCCTGGAAGCCCGCCGGTGGCCCGGAAAATGAATTGGCCGCGTTCTGTGAGAAATTTTGCGGTTCCGAGCCAGGCGGCGGTCCCTTCCAGGTCGTGGCGGGGTCCTCCAGGGTGACTGGCAGCGTGATGGGGGGCGCTACGCGGCGGCTAAGGCCTGAAAACAAAACAACAACACACCGGTTACACCCCCTTTCTAACTACATCATCATCATCGTCATTATTATTACTATTATCATTACATAGATCACTAGATAAATTATAACATGTAAAACAATTTTAGGTTATGTATAATGCAGAAATCTAACCTATAATAATAATAGTAATAATAATAATTTAGGATATAGGAACCAAATAAACAAATTATGATATAAATAATCGAATATATGGCGAATTTTGTGATAATTTGAAAAATTAATGATTTACATCTTGATTTTCGTTGACCAGCACGACCTTGTCTCATACTGCCGCCACAGTCACGTTGGTGAAATTTTGCAAAATTTCGTAATTATCACCAATATATGGCACATAACTATCTAAAAACCACACTATAACATCTCTTATAAGAATAACAACAAATATTATAAGAAAACTACAGCAGTAAAACAACAACAACAACAACAATAATAACACTTTAAATATTATCTGAAACACTTTTCTTATTCTTTTTTTTTGGTTAGTTAAAATAATTGTAAATAATCAAAACAATATTTAGCCATTTAATTAATTAATTTTAATTAAATTAAATTGATCAAATACACATAATTTCTCTTTTGAATTCACCATTTAAAACATGCTCTTTTCACTAACAACTTTTCAGCCGTAACTAAATACAACTTCTCAAGAAACACACACACATCAAGTAAACACTGGTACCAAGTTGAACTACGGCGCATGTTTGGCCGCCGCCGCCATTGTTGAACTAATGCTATTAGAGTTCACTGTATTACCGACTGATTTTTAAAATTCACCGCTCACTTGATTATTAAATCGTTGTTTATTTTGTTTGTATTTTTTAAATTTGATTATCCATTTAAAATAAAAACAACAAATTAAAAAGAATAAAATTAAATGAAATTAATTATTATTATTATAAATGATATTAAGATAAAAGTAGAAGAGATCTAAAGTTGGTCAACTGTCACAGTAAATTTTAGGTTAGAATTATTACAACAATAAGACAATTCATATCCAAACAAAATTCGCTATATTCACCTATAAATTATATTGATTATAATGATATTCGTTTTAATATAGATACGGGAATGATAAGAGGTTAGGTAAGTGCAGTAGACGCCCACCTTTACTGGCTGTGCCGCTAGCTTTATCACGTAATGGAGCAATGGCAGTGTTGTTGTAGTCAACTAAATTTCTTTTTCGTTGATCTTTTACAAAAATCCTCCTGTATAAAACAAATAAATGCTACCATATTTTCGATATATGATTAAAATAATAATAATAATAATAATAATAAGGCGACACACAGTTAAGGTTGATGCGAATTAGAACTATCACCACGATTATTGGCCGGCCACCAGGCGTCGTGCACAGCTAACAGCGCTGCCGTATTTGACCGACGACACATTCCACTACAGTTTTCAAATTCAAACCAAACACACATACACAAACAAACAGCACGTATGTATTACGTTCATATACGTTCAATGTACACTGCGATTACAGAAACACACACACACACACACACATACACATACACACACATTAATCTAATTGCAGTGAATTCTCACAAGTTGCGTTTTTTTTTGTTTTTATATTTTTTAATGTAAGATAAAACACCCTAAGTTTGTAAAAAAATCGCGTTTTTCTATCTAAAAAAAAAATTGTTTTTTTTCGTCGAAAAAATGGGCGATTTTTTTACGTTCGCAAAACGTCCATTGCAAACTCTCCAGCCAAAACGGGTATAGTCAGTTGTCAGTGTTGTTGTCACCCTAAAAATCAATAAAGTTCACCACTGTTCAGCCCTTTACCCCTCCCCACTACCTAGATGCTCATTCAACAACATCACCACGACTATCATTATTTCTACACACACACACACACACACACAGCGGCGTCCGGCGTCGTGTGGGGTAAATACAGGGCAATGTTTCACTACTACTACGACTTTTTCACACAATTCTCCCTTATTATTATTATTATTATTGAAATATAAATAAATCTCCAATATTTCTGCCACGTCTTTATTAGAACTTTGAATGTAAATAGAGCAAAACTACCGGTGGAAGTTGGATTGTTTTTTTTCTCTTGTTGATTGTTGTGTGTTGTTTTTTATATATATATGTATATATAATAAAGCCGGTTTGTCGTTGTATTGTCGTCGTTGTCGTCAGACTACTGCCGCGTTTCACAACTAGCGTGACTTTACACTGTTTGTATGTGTATGTTTGGTTCATCCGCATAAAAAGCATCAAGCAGAAAAGTGTACGAACGACCGCACATGGAATAGAGCTGATCGGCCGGTCGGTCGCTTGATTGCTGGCAATTGAATAAATACATGGGGAAGGGTGGGAGAGAGGGATGCCTTCTCACTTTGTGCTCACTGTAAAAGGTAGAAAATAAAACACCCTCATCGATGACAATTAGAATGAATTTTCAACTTGTTTTCTATTTAAATAATACATAAAGGAATAAATCCGAAATTAGATCGAATAATTGGGGAGAGAGAGCGCGCGCGGGCTATTTGAGTTAATTAAAAGGGACAACTTGGTGGAGAAGTGTAACTTCTATAAAGTGAGTTCAAGGTCGCTACAAGTGCCAGAAGCTATTTTAATTATGTGACCTTGCATCTGATGGTAGTAGAAGAAGACGAAGAAGAGGATGGTTACTGGTTGTTTAAATATAAAACACATACCGCATACACTCTCCGAATATTTTCTCCATATATTTACAAATTACAAACAACAACAAAGATTAACACAAATAAATTGATTTGTTGACAACTTGATTTAATATCATTATGATTCATATTATTATTATTACATAGGTATCCATTCAAGGTTCACCATAGGTCTTTAGATTTACCTGGAGACCTTGAGACAAACTGAATTATATACATATCATATTTATAAATCAGAAATTCAATTATTTTTAATATTTTTTTATGCCGTATTTGTGTGTGTGTGTGTGTGGACGTTTTATTTCCTATTAGTTTATATGAGTTGAAAATAACGGAAATGGATATAAATAGATACCGGTTTTGTGCGATAAAAAATTTGTAGAAAACTAACCTAAGTTAAAGTGTTTTGCAACGATTTCTCAACACAATTAAAAATGTTACTTATTTAATTGAACATTAATTAATTAATGATTTTTTTTGTTGTTGAAAGTTTGCGTGCTTAGACAACCGACCTTTTTAAATGCACGCCTGTATTGTTAATTGCCTAACCTGTTCTAGTCATTATGTTATTGCTTATGCAACTAATAAAACTTTCACAATTTCTATACAGTGTAACTTCTCTATGAGTACTACCATAAATTAACGATAAATTAAATTAATTATTTACTTTCAGAAATTGAGTACAACAACCCTAATTCTCAATGAGATTTAAGTTATTAATAAAAAACTTCAAACAAAATATATAACAACATGTAATAACATAAAACAACAAGGACAACAACTACCTAATTAAAATTGATAGATAATGAGACGTTTTTTTTCAATAAACTTTTTGACAGGTTTATTCGTTTCTAAGGTGTGAATTTTAATTGATCGTTTGATTATGTATGTACTTTCACTAATAATTGTCGATAAGTGTTATTTTCTCATAAAGAAACAGCGGATGTACAGTTTAATCATAATTATTCGTTAAAAAAAAACTTGATTTGTAATAAAGCGGTACATGCACTTGTAATCATGTTGTGCCATATGCATAAAGACAAAATCGAGTAAAATGAGCCAACGGCCTTGGGCGCCGAATTGGTAATAATTTCTGACAACGAGTATTTCCAAAAAGTTTTAAGTTTTGGGATTTGCTACAGGCGCCACAATCGATGAGTCCGGCTCTGGTGTCGTCTATGGCCGACTAAGACCGACCATACACTACGAGTTTTTGCTGTCATATTGCGACATATATCAACGTCTAGGCTATGCTTAAAATTATCTATCCCTATTATCAGAAAAACAGAATTTCATGTAATTAGTGTTGATTATTGTAAGAATCTTTCCATAATAAGCAACACAACTTTGGTTACTGTTTTTTTTTATTTTTATTTCATGTATCTATCCACTTTTTCATTTTGAATTGCAACCGTTAATTTCAACAAGAATTGAAGGAGATTTCTATCAGAAATTCGTATAAAAACTTGCCTTTATAAGAGAATTTCTGTTTCATTCCGTCTTATGTGTACGTGTGCGTGTGTGTGTGTTGGAATAATAATAAGTAATAAAGAAGAATGGATAATGCAATGTATGCAACCGTTGTTCATTTCAACTACACCAGACACCAGTTGTTATTATAAAACATGTATTTTAAAGACAACTAAAAAACAACATTAATAATAATAATATTAAAATAAAAAATCAGCAATAATGGAGAAACTTTTGAATTTAATCAAGTTGGCTGTATGTACATTGATGGTTAATCTTTTGTTAATTTCGAAATAATGGCGGCGAATCATAGATAACCTGATTTTAGCTTTTTTTGTTCCTTTTCCTATTTTGAATTCGAATTTTTTGAGGGTTTTTAATGTTTTTTTGTAAAAGAGAATATTTGTTGGAATTTGTGTGTATATTTAAAAACAAACTTAAATTTTGTGCGATTTCGATGGAATTATTGAAAGAAAATTAAAGAGGTTTACAATCTTGACGTATCATTAAAGTCTCCATGGTATCATCGTCACCAGTAGCATAGTACGACAGGTTTATATCTATTCGAATGATGAGTTTTTTGAACTTGATGCATCACAAAATAATGATGCGTGAATGTTGTCCTGTCTTGGATATGCTACTTGTTTTTTATTTGTTGTTGTTGTTGCGGTTGCTGTCTTTCGCTCTCTCGCTTGCTGTGTTTCGATTTTTCATTATAATCATCAATTGTTGGCATCTGTAGATTTTTTGTTGTTTTAAATAAAAATGTCGACAATAGCAGCAACAGTTAGCAGCAGCATCAGCAGCAGCAGCAGCAACAACAACAGCATAGCAACCACACAACTCCTGATCTTTAAAAAATTGGTTAAATATTTGCGGTCAACGATAAAGTGACCACAGTAAAGATAATTGGTGGTGGTGGTGGCGGCGTCGGCAAAGGAGGCGCAGACGCGTTTCTGACAATAAAAATCAAAATGTTTGTTCGATGTACGAACTATAGGTACGACAATTACAATAAACCATGATCGGCATATACACACACACATAGTATATACCTGTATATTGTCGAGGTTAGCCATACCATAACATAACAACGAAGCCGGCAAACCGGTCTGTTCAGAGTTAGTCCCGTCTGACTTTTTATCATGAGCTTCTTTCTTCTTTTATTTCATTCTTTTCAAACATAGACACACACACACTCAATAGCCCTCCCCACCTGTTCACCGGTTGCCACCACCGGCGACTTGGTCAGTTAGAGACTTGTGATCCAACTGTAAGTTAAAATGTTTGATTTTTCTATCGATCAAAAAGCTTAAACCTTAAATATTTTTTTATTTATTAAAGAATAAACCATAAAATAACCACGCGAAAATCACCAGTGACAGTGATACGAGAAAAACGTGCAAATTTTCACGAAACATGGTTGTATACACACACACACACACACACACACGGGCGCCCGCCATTGTTTCAATTACTAAAATAATAGATTTTAACACATTGTGGATAAATTCGAATAAATCAAACAACGATTTGATGAATTCATCTCGCACGTACGTAAAAAATCTTATTTTATTCTATTCTAATATCCCTCTTTTGTATTAATTCCTCCTGAATACGATCCTGTTCTTATCGATACATTTTTTTTTCACACAACGAACAAAGCCCTTTCAGAACGCCACGATTACAGGTGGCCGAACCCATCAACGAAGCTTATCTCTATAAATAAAAAAAAATGTATTCAAATTTTCCCATCTTTATTACTGTGGCTACTAGATATCTACCATCAAGATTTTTATCGATCCAAATTCAGGCTCTCCTTTCAATTTTAATAACAACACAATATCGAAAAAGTTCTTTTATTAATTAAACGATAAATTGGAGATAATTAATTAGCAATTAAGAACATTTAATTAATAAAGGAAAATGAGATGAATTAATAAGCGCCCCCTCTAATAGGGGACAACTTCACTGTAATTGCCAGATTGAGATCCATTACTATCTCTCTTTCAAATTTGTTTACTGTAAATCGAATAGGGTTGTATTAGGATTTTTTAAATTTCAAAAAAAAAACAATAATTATTGTAATTAATTCGAATGATTGATTGGTTAACTAATTTTTGAACTTATTAAATATTTAAAAAGAAGACGGTAAAAAAGTGAATGTGACTATCATAGATAATGTGACTATACTTTTTTTCGAAAACGTTTCTATACATTTAAGAATCTTGAATTGAAGCATTTTTTTCTTTACCGTTACCTTGACTTATGCCTTTATTAAATGAATAAATATTATAAAAAAAATTAAGTGTCTTTTAGAAATAATTATTGTTATATCAACAAATTTTGCCACTGGTGTAAAGCTTTCTCCAGTAGTAATAATAATAATAATAATAATAATAATAATAATAATAATAATAATAATAATAATAAATAACAACAGCGATGGTGAGTTCATTTTGTTGTTGGTTGTTAACTTGAAGCATCGACAAGAAGTTTTACAACATGCATACATACACATAGCAAGTGGGGTTGGCCTCTCAAGGTCAACACTTTGCTGGCAACAACCTACCATACATGACGTTGATCTTGTGAGACGAAAGGGGGAAATTTCTACAACACTAATAATAATGATAATAATAATAATAATCTCAACACCCCATTATTTATTCTTGTAGAAAAGTAACTGTAAAAAACGAACTGTCGCCATTTTATGAATTGTTGACAAATGGAAGAAACCAACAATATTTTTATAATAAACATCAATGTGTGTTTTTCCATGTAAGGAAATTTTCAACTAAAGATGTTAGGGTCAAGCCACTTTGGGGCGACTGTATTTCATTATATAACAATTTAAACTTTATGATTCATCCATTATCTAGTTGTCGGGGAAAGACCAATCTTTTGGCATTTTCTATCAAAACCCAAAAAAAAACAAGTATAGTTGTTAACATTTGACTGATTATTAGGTCGAATATTTTGATTTCTAATTCATTTCAATGATGAATGTCAACACACGCATATCTTAGCGTTTGCGTTCCGCTTTAGCATCCTATTGATTTTCAGCCAATCAGCGCTTAGTATCGTCTAATTACATGCAGCAATTTTCAATGTAAAGCTAACCATGCGCGTAAATCGCCAAATATTCGAATGATGAAGTTTAAAAAAAAATCAAAATAAAAAAATCGTCGGTAATTGTTTTGTTCAAATTTCGTGTTATAACCTTATAACAATAAACATAAACAATCTTAACAAGTGTATATTTCGTTTTGATTTAGAAAGTTATATTATGATGGAGGAGGGGTCCCGTCCTTAAAAGTTTTTTAATTCATGGCCGAGGTAAACGGCATCCAAGTTCATGTTCAGTAACGCCTCGGCGATTATTATAAAGATTCATTTTTCGAAAATTTATTTGATAATATTTTCTAATTTTATTCATGGTGAAGCTTTGAGGAGTGGTAACTCCACCACCGTTGGCGTGTATTTTACTGCCAGCGGTTGAGGAGTTCCTCCACCTCGCAGCAGTACGTCGAAAAACAATTGAATGTCACACCAACAGCCAACTTCATTCTAAACGTGATGTTGTAAATGTATAGTCCGTCTAGTGATTTAAACAGTTGACTTCGATCATTTTATTGTAACAATTGATTATTTACATAATCTTTCTCATCAAACAAATACAATTGTTCATAAGATGTATTATAAACACTATAAACAGGATTATAATTGTAGATCAATGAATGTCTCTTCAAGTCTAATGTCGGGAAAGTGTGGTTATTTTTCCGACATTCATTCACAAAGAAATTTGATAAATATTGCGAATATTTAATAGCATCAATATTGTGCGGTATTTCATTAATTTTAAATTCAAAAATATTCTTCTCCGAATGATATTGTGTACCATAGAATGGATACTTTTTATTTTCCATTGTTGATATAAATTCAACATTATTAAGATCATTACTTGTTGTTAATATTTGCCAATCATCTAATAAACCATATTCCTGCATAACATTCTCAAATAAACAATATTGATGATAATTGTAAGTTAAGTTGTCGTTTTGTAGTTTATTTAATAGATCTGATGGTAAATCATTGAAAATTCTACTCTGATTCCTATCTAAAATCAATAGTTTCTTATTTATGGTTAGAATTTAGTTTAAATTTCGCGCCACAATCAAATATGGCGTCAAATTTAAACATAACCTCTGTTATTATTATTTTTTTGTATACTTTTAATGAATTTTAACGGTAATGATATCGATTTAGCTGAACAATTCTGTCGGATATCACAACCATTTGTTGCAGCAAATGCTAAAACTTGCATACCTAAACATATACCAAATAATGGATAATAATCTTGATTATTATTTGTTATTAATGCAATTTTATAAATAGATGTAGCAGCTTCACCATAACCTTTCGTATAATTAAAATACGTTCCACCACCAGGAAATAGGATTCTAAACGTTAAATATTAAAAAAACAAACAGCGATTAAACATAACCTTACTTTTTAATTTCGAAATTATTACCCATTTGTATATGTCACTACACGTTTATAATAATCGTCATCTTGTCCTATCCTACAAAATTCAATTCAGATTAATTTAATTTAATTAATTACAATGAATTAATTACCATATTGGTATAACACGTGCGCCACTGCTTTCTAAATATTTCACGTATGATGCTGCTATATAACTGTGTGCATTCGGATATGGGTTATGTTTAAGGAAATTCTCTTGCGTTAAAATACCAATTATCGGCGTTTCTAAGCAATTAACACAAATAATAATTAATGGAAATGCGATAATTAATGAAATTTTCATGATGTTATAATTGTCACGTTGTTGTTTCGATTGTTATTATTATTATTATTATTATTGAATGACTTTTAATGATAAGAATTTTGTTTTACATTTTATCAGGTTACCACTAGAAAATGTATAGTCTGTTCGGTAGATTGCAAAATTGACTTTAATTTGTTTATTATACAATGATGAATGATTCATTTTTGAATTGATTATGTAGTAATGTCATTTTGAATAATAATATGCACATTATTGATTTTAATTGTAAACAATTTCGAATATTTATTATTATTTGTTTTATTTTATTTTCTGTCTCTTTTTGTTTTGTAGATAATATAGGAAAAAAAACGTGTATACCTGTCCTCTTTGTTATGTCACACATTTCCTTGTTTATTATTGTTTATTGTTACTCGTATTATTTTGGAGAATAATAAAAATGATTATTTATAAACTTGTTATTATTATTATTTAAATTAATTTTGTTAAATTTAGAAAGATTTCTGGCCTTTAGCCAGCGATCTGTTGTTCTTTTTTATTTGGAATTTTATAAATAGAAAACCACCCAAAAAAACTTCATTCATTTATTTGTCCACAAAACAATTGCAATTATCTTATCAATCACTTAATCAATCTATAAACAAATTAACATTTTGTTTTTACGAAATTTCTAATAATTGTTTATTTGTTTTAGAGAAATTATTGATTACTATCAAACTATTATTGGTAAGACTGATGGTTTAGCATTATTAATTACTAATTTAATTTATTTGATTAATAAATTAAGTAAATCGTTAATTAGTGGTTAATTGTTGATAATTTTGTGAATTTGTAATTAGAGTCGATAAGATAGATTGCGTGTTTATTGTCATTGTGTACAAACGCTAGTAGCGACATCTGTTGTTATGTAATAATATTCAATTTTGTGCACTATTGATGGCTGTGTTTTACACAATTTTCCGATGAATTTCTCACAGTTTTATTATCATTAAATTTACTCACATCAAATAGAATCTATTATCTACAATATCCTTGTTTCCACCAATGATTAATTGGTGGTAATCTGGCGTCATAATGATCTCTGTGTTTTTCTTCTCTACAGAGAATTTCGATTCTGTAAGTTGGCAATAATTCGCAAATGTGTGCGTAAACAGGGGCGTAACAGGGCCTTAATTATGTAATCGCAAATACAGATAAAACAATTCTGACGAAATCGATATTACTGATTAATGATAACTAACAAAATTCGTAATGAAAGGAAGTACGCCGATAGGCCTTGGAGATGCATCTGTTGACGTCTAGTAAGCGTCATTTTCAAAACAAATCAACTTTATTGAGCATAAGAGATATTCTTATGATTAAAAACTAATTTTTGATTCCGGTAATAAGCGGAATCTGGTTTAGTTTTATTTATTCACAAAATTTCTATAATTTGGACAATTTGAAATTGGCGCATTTTAATAACAGTCGTGCCAATAAGTAGATCGAATAAAAAAATGCAATGTTGCCACATGTAGAATTTAAGCAACTTTTCCAACGAATTAATTAATCATCTTTATCTTTACCTCGATCTTTAATGATCTGGAAAAGAACGTTTGGAGTGATTGTTGTTTCATGGAATTCGATGTAATCACGTTTAGAATCGAATGTAAATGAAACGTAAAAGTCTTTCCCCTTCTCGATAAGTACTCTATTTCGTGGAATATTTATCTATAGATAAATAAACGATCTGATAACACCGATCGTTAATTAAATATAAATAGACGAATAATGCAACAGTTCTACAATTATTATAATCATTAATTATAATGAAAAATGAATGATAATAATGAACAATTCAAACAGAGAGTGTATTTGCCAAGTTTAGAAAATGGTATCGATATTAACGACTACATTAGCCGGTAAGTGCAGTGGCGTAACTAGCAGTGAGTATTATAAATGGAAATATCATTGTCATTGATCACAGGTATATGGCAGAAGAATTTCCACCACCTAATGAATATTCAACAGCAACGTACAGTATTCCGCAGAAATTTGAAAAATCCGGTGAACATCAAGCTTGTCTCTCCGAAGAGATTGTTTTCAATCGCTTAAAAAATGTAAAAATTCCCAATTTATGGTTGACATTCTTCCACAATACCATCTATGGTGGTAAATCATTCCATAATCAACGATTTGGTAAACTAATACTACGCGAACATGATTTCGTCGTATTTCTTCAATATAAACAACAGTATTTTATTGTTTTAATTGAAGTCAAATCATCAAGTGATCAATCAAATGAAATTGATAAATTAGAGAAAATTAGTACCGGTAAAATGATTAAAAATAATAAACGATCAGCTGAACATCAATTACGTGATCATGTTGAAATATTACAACCATTGTTAAATAATCGTTGTGATAACAATAATAATGAAGTTCCTTGCTATATTATGTGGCCATTTTTGAGTTGTTACACAACAAATCCAAATAATCAACCAATAAAACGCTGGATTAATGATAAATTACATGTTTTTGAAGATACATTGAACGACCAACAAAACTTCAATCGCTGGTTCTTCAATAATGTCCTACAAACAAATTCATTGAATGTACCGTCTTTTACTACGCTTTTCAATCGGTATTATTGACAGAAAAATGGCTTAATTAGTGTTTATTTGTGTTATTTCCACGTAGCAATCGTTAGTAAATTCAAAATTTGCGCTCTTTCGCGTCAATATTTGTTGACAAGATGGCCACGATTGACGCACGCGAGTTGAGTTTCTATGCATACTCTGTAGAATAAATAAAAACTCCCTAGATTACGTTTGTGGAGCGCGCGTTTTTCAAATTATACGACAATTTAACTGCATAGCGGTTGTTATATGTGAAATCGAGTTAATACGGTTTTAAAATGTATAAATAGCAAGTAAACGGTGGTTAAGCTTTTATAGATGGTGTAATTATCGTTATTGATGTATTTCTTTGTTTTAAGCTAGATTCCTCATCCAAAGTTGTAGTGTTTTCGTTGATGAAATCGATCGAAATTTACTCCTATTATTAACACAAGAACAATATCAAATATTGAACAACGACATTTATCGTCAACAAGGTGAACCATTAATTGTCCATGGTGCAGCCGGTACAGGTAAAACTTTGCTGGTTTTAAAGAAACTTGAACAGTTGCACAGTACTGGTAGATTGGATGATCAAAATCGAGCTCTCGTGATTTTCTATTGGCCTGGTATCAGGTGAACGTGTAATTCTGTTGTAGATTCATTTTTCTAAAGACACTTTATCTAGGTGTGAAATGGAGTTGAAATTAGATGAGCTCGGTATACGAGAATATGTTGATACTGCACGATATTACGTGTCGAGTATGGATTTTTTGAAAAATAACAAAAACAATTACAAGCACATTTTCATGGATGAATCTGAAGCGTTATGTGTTGCCTTCGAACGGGATATAATCGATAAAACGTTATCAACAATCTATCAACGTTATCACGATGGGAATTGTTTATTAAACAATTGCAACTATTCAGCATTTGATGAATTCAACAATGAATCGATGCAGCACAGTGACAATAGATCCGATTGGGGTGAATTATGGTTTATGGTTGATACAAATCAAATATCATCGCTGTTCCTACCGAAACATTCATTAAAACTGTTGAAAACACCCACATTTCGTTTAACAAAAGTGATGCGATCGACCGCATCAATCTTCAAAGTCTTTCAACAATTCTACACAACAACATTATCACCTGAAATTACCAATGAAAATATCAAATTAGGTCATGATATCCAAGGACCACCAATCTATTGGGTCGATTCAACTAATCAAGCAATTGATAGACGTGTTGCTGATATTATTATCAATTTATGTGCAACAAAAGGTTTCAAA
This sequence comes from Meloe dianella, assembly GCA_028455855.1. Classification (NCBI taxonomy): domain Eukaryota; kingdom Metazoa; phylum Arthropoda; class Insecta; order Coleoptera; family Meloidae; genus Meloe; species Meloe dianella. The sequence goes on along the minus strand of JAPTHL010000008.1, from coordinate 4,739,853 downwards.
CCAAGAGATTTATGTGTTCTACCATTTCTAGTTAATGAGAAATTAATACCCGAAACAATCAATCAATATATCGATGATGAATTCGTTATGAATAATTATCGACCAATTGGTACCGTTGATGTGGAATTTTATTTAAAATCGTTTAAATACAATTATTTTCTAATGCCATGGATATTACGTGTGAAAGGTTTAGAATTTAAAGTTGTTTTAATTGTAATTGAAGATGATGATTTTGATTGTGGCGATTTTGAAGATAAACGTAAACTGTATATTATGGCATCGAGATGTACAACATTATTAATTGTAATTTGTAATCAAACAATACGTAAAGTGATTGATTTGGAAGGGCAATTCCAAACTTATCCATTAAATATTGCAGAATAAATACACATTCATTCAAATAACGCGCTCTATTTCTATCATCAACCAATATTAAAGTTGGCAATAGCTGTCAGTTTCTCAATTTATCTTTGTCTAACTAACACAGACAGCTATAGCGACATCTCTGTTGAATAGTGAAGAAGCTAAATTAAGGCAAGTTCACAATTCACAGTTGTCGATAATCTTTGATATTTCGCACAAATTACATGAAAATCAATCGAAATTCTGTTCGATTATTGTCGTTTAATATTCTAGAATATTGAATTGAATCATAATGAAATTGGCGTGTAGCTGTGGTAATTACTGGTTCATCTGAATCAGCCTTAATTGTTCGATTGAAAGACGTCAACTATCTACGCCTGCACATTTAGAACGAGATAACATCATTGTTATTATAATACTGTAGATAAGGATGGATTAATCGTGGGTGTGTCTACCAGAAACATTTGCCAATATTTCGAAATTAAATTCCCTACGTTTTTATTATGTTTTTGTTGGTAGTTATGATTGGATCATATGATTAAAATAGGGTGAATTTGGTGTTCTGATTATCAAAGAAATCATTAACAATAGAAAAAAAATATGTTTAAAACGCTATTATCAGTATTATTATTAATTACCACTGGTAAGACAATCAATGTTTCTAATTAAATAATTAATTAATTAATGATTGAATTTGTTTTAGTTTATGGTAGTGGTGAATTCATACTCGTTCATCATCCTGATAGTTTAACATTTAAAGGACATGATCATATTAAAGAGAGTATTCTACCTGAAATCTATTCAGCATCATTAGGATTTACAACAAAGAAATATTCGAATTGGCAAGGTTTATATATTGATAATCCATTCGAATTGGCTGAAGCACTTGTAACTGTGGCTGTTGATGGTGTTAAAGACATTGGTTATAATAATAAAGGCCATCATTACCCATTGAAAACCGATACAGATGAATTTGATGTTTATTTAGAAATGGAGAAGCGTTTCGGTGAACGTTATCCACAATTTAAAACAAATCTAATACGTGCAAACTTAAAAAACGGCCCGGATACTGTAACTACTCAAATAATTAACAAAAAAAAAATCAGTTAATTGAATTAATGATTGCAGGTGCAAATTTTCAATGGTCTTAAAGTTGATAAAGCAACAAAAACGGTTTATTTGCATACGAATATTGATGAAGATCGCGCATTTTTAGATGAAATCAATCTATTTAATGCAATCATTGATAAAATCAAATTGGATGGTATTAAACGTGATAATATTCAAGATATATTTTGGTTTAAATTTAATAGTTTACATGCAATTAATGATTTATATGGTGAGAATTCAACACAAATTAACGAAGCTAAACAATTATTAAATGATGCAATTGTACGTTTAAATGATGTATTCAATCGTATTTATGATGGTAATGTGTTAATTAATATATTAATTAGTGATAATTCACATACGAGACGGTCACGTAGCACTGCACCGAACCTTAAGGCTACTACTGTAAGCAGATTTTCGTTTTTTTTTTAATTAACTGATTAGTTTTCATTGTTTTAGAATGATGATTTAAATTTGGCGAAACATTACAATAAAGATTATCCCGTCATTTTTAATATAATCTTATGGTTTGGTGTTGCAATGGTCTTTTCTTTGTTGGCTATTTGTCTCGCTATTGGCACCATGGATCCTGGACGGGACTCAATCATTTATCGTATGACCAGTACTAGAATGAAGAAAGATAATTAATTCAATCTGTTTTTTGTTTTGTTTTAAACAACAGTAGTCATTCCGTGTTGATCATTATCGTTAATCAGTTGTAAATATCTAGATTATTATTTAAGTAAACTTTACCACACTATAATTGAAGGAAATATCCAAATAAAGGTTTAGACAAAATAAAACGAACAATTTAATTATTTACATTATTATTAATGTTGGAACTCTGCTAAATATTTACTAATTATTGTTGGATTTGTTTAATATTTTGGTGCAGGACTTTCAAGTTTCGAATAATCAATATTTGGTGAATAAAACTGAAATTTGATGATTAATTAATATTGAAATATGCTTTAAATTGATTAATTCCTACTTTGTATTGTTTATTTCTGAATTCTTCATTTGATATCTGACCACTGGATCGATTCCATTGTACATCCGGATTACGTAATGCTAAACGTGCTGTATATCCAACAGCACCCAAGCAACCAATTCCCACACAAACATACAACGGTATCAACTATAAAACAATCGAAATTTAGTAAATTTTAATCATATATAGAGGAAAAAATAGGGTGGACATTTTTTTAGGTTAATGTTTTTCGACCAAAAATACTTACAGCTTTGTGTTTTTTAAGGCTTTGAAATGACAATCCCTGCATTTTGACCGGATTTTCTTGTTTCTTATCTAGAAATTTATGCTGAAATCGAGATGTTTTCGATAATTTGCGTCTTACCCTAAAACTTACCAGAAAAAAATAGATTTTACGACTTTCAATTGTCTCAAGTGACAGTTGTACGAGAAAGATAACATCAAATTCATGGTTGGTTGAAAAAGGATCGTTGTTATTACGTAAGTAATTTCATAGAGGTCGAATATGGGGTTGACACAGTTTTCTAATTGTGAATTCGTCAATTATTTTATATTAAAGTGATTTGCGCCATTTTTTTCCAATTATTCATCAATTATTTCTTGTATTCGTGCATTGTTTATTGTTTAATTTAAACAAATTGTCGGGTTTTACTTTGGGGGTCTTTGTTATGTTGTGTTGGTAGTGTTATAGCGCGAATTTTAAATATCTTTTCTAACCTTTATAAAAATATATTTTATTATTTATATCAAAACAAACAAAAAATATCTACAAGTTATAGCACCTTTAATCAAGAATGTGGCATATATTTTACAAACTATATATATATATATATATATTAAATATAAAATTATCGAACACATGTTTTGAATTAAATTAAAATTAAAATGGCAGTGATTTATAGGTTGTAGTTTGAAAACGAAATCTTATTTAAGAGAAACAAACTGGCCCTATTTCCACCCAAAAGGCTTGATTCAACTTCCCTGTATCTCTTATTGCGATATCTACAATCGGTAAACGGACTGTCTTATCAGTTTTGTAAGATAACACCGATTGACTCCAAGTATCCTGATGGAGCTAAATTAATCGAATAATAATTGTTAGATTAATTACGAATTCATTTGTGTGTTATAAATGTTACTTACTCTACATCCATCGATTAAAGCTTCATATCGAAGACGGATATTACCTTTTGGTAATAGTTCAGCGTCATTCCAGGCAATAAATTTCAAGCCTTTTCTGTAAGTGTGTTTCACTGCATCATAGTAAGCTATCGAATTCTTACAGTGATAAGTGATGTTTTGTTCAGCATGTGATGATAACAGTTGTAAAAATCCAATTTGATTACTATCAGCCTTGTAGTTTAACTGAAATTTTTTACAAAATTTTTAGGCTATGCCCGATTTTGTTTTGATATAGAGTGTTTATTACTTTTATGCCCTTTTCCATTTCGCCTAACCATATTTCTGGGTCTTTTTCTTTATAATGGATTTCAGGTGATACTGCTGGTTTTGGTATAATACACGTGGCTTTTGTGTCCATATTGCAGTGGACTAGGATAGCATCTTTGGGATCTCCTTCATTTGGATCAATCCAATAGTCGCCTATTATAATTATGTTATTGTTATTGTTGTTGTTTTGATTAAATCTAATGTGGCAATTTACCATTGGGTTGGTTAGGGTAAGCATTGGCAATGTCACGGCAAGTTTTCCCGGTGAGTTCTTCTCACCGTTTGGTCGTTTGAATTTCTCAAAAGATGTCTTTAATTGTTCATAAGCTTTAATTACCAACTCTCGTTTTTCTTCTTGTGTCATCTGTTTGCCAAAGATTCGAACAGGTTCGTCACCTAAAGGATCAGGTCCTTTTTGATTGCCTTGAGATAGAAGGGCAGCTAAACTAGCTGCATCATAACTTAAACCATCTCCAGGTGGTCCAGGCGGTCCAGGAGGTCCTAAATTATGTTTTGTTTTAATGGTATTATTAGATGAAATCGCTGTTTATTTACCTGGAAGACCCGGAGGACCGTGACGTCCATCATTTCCATTACTACCTCTAGGCCCTGGTGGTCCTTGTAATCCTGGTGGGCCAGTATTTCCATCATGTCCAGGTGGTCCTTTCGGTCCAATATCACCATCTTTTCCTGGTGGTCCAGCATTTCCAATTGGTCCTCTTTCGCCGATAAGTCCTTGGGGTCCTTGTGGTCCTTGTAATCCCATTAATCCTGGATGACCTTTTGGTCCTTTCTCTCCTGCTTCTCCTCGATCACCTTTAGCACCCTGGTGGCCAGCTACACCTGCTTGCCCTCTTTCCCCTTGTGGACCTTCGACACCTTGAGGGCCTGTTTCACCAGGTGGGCCACGTTCCCCTACAGGTCCTGGTAAGCCACTAGGACCTTGAGGACCCTTGAAAGAAAGATTCTTATGTACTTTCTAAATGTATGAATGCAATGAATTTATTGTACCGGTAAACCAGGTGGACCGGAATTTCCTGCTGGTCCTGATGGACCGACGGGTCCTTTATCTCCTGTTCGTCCCGCTAAACCAGGAAGACCTGGCTTTCCTGGTATACCTTCTAATCCAGGTTCACCAGCGGGACCAATTTGTCCTGGTGGTCCCGGTAGTCCAGGTTGCCCTTGAGCGCCTTCGTTTCCTGGTTTGCCAGGGACACCTACCTCTCCAGGACTTCCTGGAGATCCCCTAGAACCTACAGGGCCCTGTGTACCAGGCAACCCTGGTAGACCTAAACGAAATTACAAGTTAGCAATAATCTTTATCACAATGTAAATTAAATTAAATACCCCTTTCACCAGCAACACCTTGCGGACCTGGAGGGCCAATAGGTCCTGATGGACCTTCAGCTCCAGCTTCTCCCTTCGTTCCTTCGACACCTTGTGGTCCTGGTAAGCCTTGCGGGCCAGGTAGCCCCATTCTACCTGTTTCTCCAGGAAATCCTTTAATACCTGGTAGTCCCTGGGGACCTGAAGCACCTTGATTGCCAGGTGGACCCTTAATTAAAAATAATAAATATTTAACAGTATATTTTATTGGATATTATACCGCTGGTCCTGTCTCTCCAGGTCTTCCTGGTAATCCCATTGGACCCACTTCCCCTCTTGCGCCTGATTCTCCTCTAGTACCTTTACTACCCGTAAGACCGATAGGACCATGGGGGCCTGGTGCACCTTGTTTGCCTGGTAATCCTGAATTCCCCTGCATTCCCTTTGATCCAGACAATCCCCTATCTCCTTTTGCTCCTGGTAAGCCTACTAGGCCTGGAGGGCCAGGGAATCCTTGAATTCCGGGACTGCCGAGTGGTCCTCTTTCACCTGGTGATCCAGGGCTACCAGCTTCGCCAGGTGCTCCTGGTGCTCCTGGTTCACCTCTTTCAGCTGGTTCACCTGGTGGGCCAGGTGGACCGCCTATTCCTTGAAGTCCTCGTTCACCTACAATAAGAGAAAGAAATAAGATGATGTTCAATGAATTTTTCTACACTGAAAGTAAGACTCTTACCTTGTCTACCAGGTGGCCCTTCCGGCCCAGCTGGGCCAGCTCCACCTCTTTCACCTTTTTCACCTTGTGGACCAGATTGTCCTCTTGTTCCAGGAAGTCCTAATAGACCTGGTGATCCGGGATGTCCTTTACTACCAGATGGCCCTGGTAAGCCCTAGATAGTGAAAATCCATTTAGTTATAATCGATTTTAAGTTATAAATATATAGACACGCAATTGAAAGAAAACTTACAGGAGGACCATCTGATCCTTGCGATCCAGGAAGCCCTTTTGCACCTGGTTCTCCAGGTTGACCCATTGGACCTCTTTCTCCTGGAAATCCTCGTTCGCCCCTTGGTCCGTGCCCACCGGGTGGTCCAGGAGGTCCCTGGACACCAGCTTCACCATCTTTTCCTGGTAAACCTGCATTTCCTTGTGTTCCAGGCAATCCCTAACAAAGATTATTTATTATTTAGGAATATGCTGATAATTAATGTTAATACCTGAAAACCTCTCTGTCCAACAACTCCTGGTGGACCTCTGCACCTTCTACTCCAGGAGGCCCTGGAAGACCTTGCGGTCCAGAAGGACCCTCTTTACCGACATCTCCTCTTGGACCAACAGATCCTGGTGGTCCAGATTCTCCATCTTTTCCTGGTTCACCCTTTGAAAATAAAATTCATTATAATATGGTGAAATTATAAGACTTGCTATCTTACCGTCATTCCTCTATCACCAGGGAGTCCTATAGGACCAGGTAATCCTTGTAAGCCTTGTGATCCTTGTTCGCCTGGTCTGCCATCTGCTCCAGGCGATCCTCTTTCACCAGGATTGCCTGATTTGCCAGGTGATCCTGGTCTTCCTGTCATTCCTCTTAGTCCTGGTGGACCTGTTGGTCCTGGTCTACCATGATCACCTTGTGCACCTTTAACACCAGGCAATCCAGTTGCCCCTCGATCTCCCCGTTGTCCTTTCGGTCCAACTGGCCCATCAGATCCAGGTAGTCCCGGCGCACCAGGTGTACCTCTTTCACCTGGCGGTCCTCCAGGCCCCATTGGTCCTCGCATACCTCTTTTACCACGTTTACCTTCTGGTCCTTCCGCTCCAGGAGGTCCTCGCAAGCCGGGTACGCCTGTTTCTCCTTTCATTCCACTTTCACCCTTATACCCCCTTTCACCGGGTATGCCCTATTTAAATTTGAATTATAATCAACATATTTAATATGTTGAAGTTTTATTAACTTACCGGACTTCCTTTTGGTCCCATTTGTCCAGGGTTACCACTAATTCCGGGTAATCCTCTAGGACCAGGGAAGCCAGGCGCTCCGGCAATACCAGTTGAACCAGGACTGCCTTTTTCACCAGGAGCTCCATCTCTTCCTGATGGTCCGGGCACACCTGCATCTCCAGGTTGTCCAGGCCTACCTGCTTCTCCTAAAAATATTCAATAAGTTTATATATTTTTCAAAAATTTTATAGAATAGTAGTAGTGTACCTCTTGGTCCCTGAGGTCCTTGACTTCCTTTTGGACCTTGAGAACCTTGATCTCCCTTAGCCCCGGAAATGCCTGGAAATCCAGGAGCTCCAGGTTTGCCAATATCACCCTAAAGACAATAAACAAACAAATAATAAAATACAACAAATGTTACAATGCTAACAATACCGGAAGTCCAGGAAGTCCGGCAATACCATCAACGCCTCTTAAACCGTGCGGTCCTGGTGGTCCTTCGCGACCTCTTCTCCACGCGGTCCAACAGGACCAATTGGACCCATCGGACCCATTAATCCAGGACTTCCACTTGTTCCTTTTTCACCAGCTGGTCCTTGTTCACCTTTTGCACCATCTATTCCAGGATAACCGCGGTGACCTTTCGCACCTGGCAATCCTGGCATCCCTGCTAATCCCCTAGGACCTGTTGGACCGGCTGTTCCTGGCGTGCCCATTTCACCATCAACTCCAGGTTCTCCCTACCATTTCAGAACAGAATTAGAATATTTTTAGAATTAATAGATTAATGAATTGAATTAATTAAAACATTGACACATTCATAATAAAAATAGGGCAATGTTGCAATTATATTGAAAATTTAGATGCAATCATATCTAAAAATATGCAACTTATTGTGACATCATTATAACTCGGACATGACCTCTTAATTAACTCAATCTTACATCTTTTCCTGGTGTTCCTGGTAGTCCTCTAGGACCTGGTGCTCCTGGTGGTCCCGGTGGTCCAGTTTCACCAGTCTCACCACGCATACCTTGAAAACCTTGTGGTCCAATTGAACCTAACGGTCCTGGTGGACCTCTAGGCCGATTGGGCCAACTTGTGCTTGTAAATATTGAAATGGTTCCACAGGAAATGCAGGACCTTTATCTTGACCACCTTGTGATAATGCTAATTGTTGATAGTAGGCTGATAGGTCTGGTGCTGGTCCTGGTAGACCTGGTAGGCCGGGTACACCCGGCTGGCCGGGACTACCCGGTTGGCCTGATTCACCAGGATAACCAGGCTCGCCTTGTGATCCAATCGAACCACGTTCACCTGGTATTGGTTGTGGTTCTCTAGTTGGTCGGATATTTCGACATTCTTCATCGGTTCTACAATTAACTTTACCGTCGGAACAGGTGCAATTAGTACAAGGGCCAACACTCCAAGTTTTTTTGTGTTGGTAAGTGTTCCCATTGTAGAGGCAACTCCGATTGGTTATATTGTTCTCTGTTGGTCTTGATGGGTATAAAATATGGACATCTACTGTACCAGTCGGTGGGATTGTTGTGTATTCATTGTCAGGTTGGTCAAAGGTACTCGTTAGATTTTCACGTGGTACTGGTGGTGGACGGACAGTTGTGGTTGTTGTTGTTGTTGTTGCTATTAAATCAAAACGGAAAATTATCAAATAATTAACAAAATTCTCAACCAAACAAACACGAACTTGTTTTATTATCGTCATAATCGTAATCATAATCGTATTCTTCATAATCGGGCTGCTGGTTCAATGGCACTTCGCCAGGGGGTTGTTCAGCTTGAATTTTAACTTTTCTACGTTTACCACCATCTACAACAAACACAAATTGTGATAACAATACGATAACTACAATAAGCCACAAAAAATCTTTATAATTCATAATAGAATACTAGGAATCAACTGAAATCCCAACTGAAAGGGTTGGGACTAATCATAAGTAGAACATCTCTTGGTTTTTATTATTAATAAGGGGGACTAGAGGGGCCAGAACATATGAATAAATTGATATCCACATATCCCCACTATAACCTACAACTGAAATCTTTAAAAACTGTGTGAGTTTTCGGTTGAAATATTGTAGAAAAACATGGAAATTTTCATGAAAATTCAAAAATGCCGCGTTTTCCCTGAAAATCCACAAATCGGCCATCTTCATTTTGACCTTCATTTGTTTCGCCAAATTTTCCAATTAATACCATCAATATAATAGTTTCCCTGTTAATTTAGACGTTTTTCTCAGATTTTATTAATTCGATATCATGTTTTTCATTGTTTTATTGTTAATTCTAGGATAATTATCGTAATGGGAAATGTTGTGTATAGTTGGCTGTCATTCGTGCAAAAACCGCCATGTTACTGTCAAAATTTCACCAATCATAAATCGCAATTTTTTTTCAAACAAATGAAATCGCAATCATGGAGGGTGATTTGAAATTGGAAAAAAATAAATTAAAAACAATTCTTTTAAAGGAATTATTAGCACTCTATTTTCGTATTTAATTAATAAAAGTCCTAGAAATTTAGGAAAGGTCAATTTATTAAAATATAAATAGATGTTAGATATATTCTAAAACAAATAAATTGTTGTGATTGTCTAAATTAATATAAAATATGCCTATTAATTTATATTGGCTTTATTTTAACTGGATGTGTGATCTAAATAAAAGATTAACATTAAAAATATTGCCATCATTTCATATAAAATAATATAAATTAGATCTTTTTATCGTGGAAGAAAAAAACAAACAGCTCTGGACTTCATTGTTCACAAAATTAATAAACTTTCGCATGAATGACACAAATATTAGCAATTTTGATCAAAAAATAATTAGCCCACACTGTGTGATGATGAATTTTATAATTAGAATTGCAAAACAATTTGTAATTTAAACATGCAGATGCTTTAATGATGTAATATTGCATGATGAGGTTTCCAGTTGCTACGAATTACAATCAACATCTATTGCAACAAGATAGCTGAAAACGGCCAAATTTACTCGATTACTCCAAAACTTCCCCTGAAAATAACCTAAAATATCAGCTTCGCCACCCATCCCAATGGCGACACAAATCAGGCAAATATCTCCTATTGTGACGTAGATAGACACAAAATAAGCTCAGAGTTGTATTGAGAAAACACACAAGAACCCCTTTTCGGCATATTTACGGGGAAATTAAGCACGAAAATGCATTTGTAGTTTGAACCAAATGGGACCCCATTCTGTCACTCTTTTCTCTAATAATATTAAAACTATGAATTATTACATTCATTTCTATAAATTAACAATCCTTAAACATCTGTTTTATTAATTCTATTGAACCATTTTTATTTATCTTCATTAAATATTAAATAGAACAATAAATTAAACTGATATTGATAACAATTATGATTAAAACGAAAATTTCTAGAAATTATATGGGCTATTTATCGACTTAAATTCTAATCGAATTAAACTAGCAAATAAATTCAAATTGACGATAATTTAAAGGTGCATTTCAAAAAATAAAAAATAAAAAATTCCCCGACTATTTTTAAATTGAATTTCGCGCTTTTATTAGTCAGAATTTTCTCCAGTAGATGGCCACCGGAAATAAGTCAATCTAATGACGTCTATTATATTTAACAACTTAATCTTTAATTAATAAATAGAAATTAAACGATTATATTAATTAATTCTAATTAATTGTTGATTGGTAAGTACGAATTAATGTAATTAGAAATGTTATTATTGAAAATATCGATTGGAATGGCTACTATTCATATCCACTTCCGTCTGGCATTAAACAGGAAAAGGAAATTGCAAGACAAAATGGTGATTTTCCTGCCGACATTTTTTTTTAAATAATACAAAAAAAACCAAAGTGAAAACTTTGATGGTTATGTTACTTGATAACCTCAAAATTGCTAATTGAAAATGTTTTTATTTATAGAAAATGATCAAATTTACAAATCCAGACGATACAAGAAAGAATATAACAACAGCAAAATTGATATTACCTGAAAATCTAGCCTTGGATGGTGCCGAATTAATTCCAGTACGTACAATCGGTTATTATTATTATTATTATTATTGTTGTTGTTATTATGATTATGTTTTAGGTTGAATGTGGTGGTAGATTGATAGCACCAACGATATCTGTAAATGAATTGGGTAAACAATTATTACGTGCAGCAGCAGAAGGTAATGTTGATAAGACTAAATCGTTGCTGAATCGTGGTGCATTATTCACAGCTGATTGGGTATTGACAATGTCAAAAATTAATTTTGATAGAATTCGTTTTTAATTCATTGTATTTTAGTTGGGTGCAAGTCCATTACATTTAAGTGCACGTAATAATCATTTGGAAGTTTGTGAAATTTTATTGCGTGCTGGTATATCAAGGGATGCACGTACGAAAGTTGATAAAACCTCATTACATATGGCTGCATATGAGGGTCATAATAGTATTGTTGAAATTTTGTTAGAATATGGTGCAGATCCAAATTGTAGAGATTTGGTATCAATTTTATTATTATTTCTAATATAAATTAAAATCTAATTAAGTAAATATTTAGTTAGGTATGACACCATTACATTGGGCAGCACAAAATGGTCATATTGAAATTGTAAAAATCTTATTAAAACGTTGTACTGAAACAGATCCTGTTAATAAATTTGATTTAACACCAGCTGATTTAGCTGTACAAATCAATCGATTAGACATTGTTGAAATATTAAATATGAATGAAAATCAACTTATTTCTGATCCATTAACATTACAGTTAACATCTGATAATAGTAATGAATCAAATTTAAATAATACAGAACATGTATCACCATCAACATCAAATTCACCAATACCGTTAGAAACGATTCTATTAGAGGAAAATGAGAATTCAATCGATTCAGAAGCTTTAAATCCCAACAACAACAATAATAATAATAATACAAATCAAAATAATGATGATGAACATTTGAATCATCATAATATGTTTGCTGAATCAATGAAATTATTACAAGAACATGGTATAACAATGTTAACAAATGATGATACGAATATTTTAACAACAGTTATGGAAACTGGCCATTCAGTTGTATTAACCGATATTGGTAAAGAAGTATTGAATTCATTGAAAGATACAGAAAAAAATCCAAATTTAGACGATTGTTGTTTACAACAAAAAAACAAAATAATAACAATAACACCAGAAGAATTATTAGCAATGACAACGAATTGTACAACAAATAAAACGATATTCAAACAAATCAATGATCGAAATAAAAATCAAAATATCAAACGTATTGTTATGAAAAAGAATAAAATTATACCAATTTCGAATACTGTAAATAACGTACGTATTTAAATTAGTTTGTGGTTGTCTATTTGTTGTTGTTGTTGTTAAACAAATTTCTAATTTTAGCTGTTTAAAACGCACAAAACCACATGTTCAACCGATATGGAAACGGTAATGACCCAATTAATAGAAGCACGTAAAACTATTGAAGAATACAAAGTGAAATTGCTTAAAAAAGAACAAGAAGCTGAACGATACAAACAACAATTAAAATTGTTAATGGATGAAGGATAGTTGTGAATGAATTTTTTTTTCTTAAGTATTATTGTGTAAATATAGGAATTAATATTTTTTACCCTAAAAAAAATAATTTTAATAATTTATTAAAGAATAATGTAATTATTATAATACACTGATAAACTACCGTTAATTAAAGGTAGGTTTATTTGGAGAAAACGTTCTAGTGCTCAAATTATCTTAATTAAATTGTTAATTAACGTATATATACACACCGTATACGTTGAAACTATAACATTTAAAGGGGGAGAAATAATTTTAAAAAAATAATCATAGAGTATTAAATAAAAATTTGACAAATTAAACTGTATTCAATAGAGCAACTTAAACAACAATAGGCATATCTGAAATAGAAGCTTATAATATAGACGAGAAGGGAAATAATAATCAGAATAAACGATAATAACGCTAATCGATAAAACTTTGTTCAACACAGGCTTTTACTCGTTTCTCATATTCTCTTCGATTCTCTTTGTAAAGTTGTGCAGCCATTGAATTTGCAGGTGAGTTTGGATTTGGATCGCTCAACAACGACTATAAAACAACAACAATTAAAAACATTTACAACCATTTAAATCAAAACAATTCACTTGAATTGATGTTAATATAGCTGAGACATCGTAAGTAGGACTCCATCGATTTTGTAAAATATCTAAACATATCCCACCATCCGCATACACATTTGGATGGAACATATGACTAACGAAACGTACTGTTGGTGGTTTATTTGGGTATTCTTCTGTGAATTCAATTGTCAATTTAAATGTACCATCCTCGAATGGTGTATCATGTGGACCAAATATTACAGCATTCCATATCATTATATTGTTATCAGTTGGGGCACCACTAACGCCAGTCGGTGGATCCTCTTGTAATCTAACAAAACAATCGATTTTCATCAACAACACTACGATTATGTTCGTTTAATACCTTTTAAAATCTCTCATAAGGCGTCGTCGAGCTGGTGTAGACATTACTTACTGTGTTTGTTTGTTCGGGTTTTTGTTTTTCACTAATATTTTAATCGAAATAATTGATTTATTTTGACTGATTGATTAAATGTCTGTTAATTGATGAACAATGACGATGAATTAATTAATTTAATACAAAGAATTTTATTTTTAATATTATTAAAACACAAAACTACTATCATGACATATAGAATGATTAAATACAGGACGGTAATGATAAACAAAAAATACACCAAATGATGAATAAGAGGTTATTTTTCTAGGGAATTTCATCGAAATCCACCAAATTTCTCCCCAACAATCAATCACAGACCTCTATACAACATTGAACAAAGATAGAGAGATAGCCATCTTTGTCGGTATCGTTAGTTGACAAAGCGCACATAACTGCACATTCGTCCACTAAACATTTAATCTCTATGAACAAAAAGACGATAATAAAGCGGCCCATAAACGTACAATCAAGTATTTATTTGTTTAATAGTAGAATATAGTTTAAACTGGAATACCCGATCTAATTCTAATCGTATTATCAAGTTTTTTATTAATTGAACTTGATTCCGTATTGATTTTTTTGTTTGAATTAATTTGATTTTCAACTTGTTTATCGATAGCACGAAATTGCCATGACCAATTTGCACGATATAGAAATGGACGATGATCAAAACGATTATCATCAGGACTATATTGTTCTGTATGATATGATGGTGTTAATACAGTCATTTTATGTCGATTAATAGCATAACAACGAAAGAAATGTTTGACTTTTTCAGCAACTTGTTTCGGTTGTAAATTAGAATTCCTCCATAAAAATATTAATTTACAATACATTGAGAATGGACCGCATTTCTCAATTTTACGTAAACGTCCAAATTGTTGTAATTCATTATATGTCATACCCATATCATCTTCATCAGTTTGTTTTAATTTACCATCAATTAATGGTTCTAATTCAGCTGTTGGTGGTGATGTTAATATTTCATTTAATATAGGTATATCGTATTTATCTTTAATGTGATTTAAAAACGTTTTTAAATCATTCTTCGATATACCACCAATTGGATTGATATCAGCACTACTACAATCGTATTTCGTCATATAACCACGTAGTGCTTCATCAACATTCGATGAGCCTAATACTAATAAACCACCAGGACGACCACGTACCCATAAAATTAATTGTGCAAATAGATATGATAATACCATACGTAATCTAGCTTGGATATTTTGTAAAGCGAGATTTTGACGTGGACAACCACCATTCAATGCAAATTTCGGTATATAACCAGTTACACAACTGAATATCTCAATTATTGATGATATTGCACGATCTATAGTGATTGTTAAATGATAAGAACCAATTGATTTTGCTAATGTTATGGCTCGTTGTTTTGTTTCTTTTGATGAATTCTCAGTACCCATATAACATGTTACTAATATATGATTACATAATTCTGTTGGTGATTTTGGTGTATATTCAGGATTGCCTAATAAACGACGTAAATCAAATAACACTTTTATATCACCTTGTTGGATCGATTCAACAATTAATTTACACATTGAATAAACAATGACAGCAACACTTGATGAATCAACACCACCACTTAATGGTAAAAAGAAACCACCTTGACCTGAACGTCGTAAATAATCCCATAGCCAACAAGCTGGTCCTAATGCGATTTCATCAGATGGATCTAAATATAACCAATTGATTGGTATTGTTGTTGGTAATAAAAAATCATAATCGGATGATAATGAAAAATCAACAACAATCCTCGGATAACTTGGACTACGTGATGCTAAATGTGTACGTGATCTCATTTGATTCTTATATGCACGTATATCTTCCAAATCGATTGTAGCTGATACGACTTCCTTAAGAACAAAAAAAAAACATCGGAAATTATACAATTTTTTACATTTAGAAAGATGATAAAACTTACAACGTCTTGTAATGAGAATTGTTTACCACGGCTTATAATTGAACCGTTCATTGAAATACATGAACAACCATTAAAATACGTTCTTTGTCCATCACAACCTCTCAAATTACTAAATACATAACAACCACCCGATTTAAATGTGGCATTTTTAATTAAATCAACCGCTATGTAGGATTTACGTAATTCGGTATAACTACCACTACTATTACAAATAATTTCAACACCATCTAATGCCATATCGATATGTGAACTTTTTGGATTCCATAATTCTTCACATATCTCAAAACCAATACATGTATCTTTTAATGTGATTATACCATCACCAATTGGTACAATTGATTGTCCTGTTAATTTCGTTATCATTCTTGGTAAGAAATAATCTTCAATATATCTTGGTTGTTTCCACGATGAGAACCATCGAGATTCACGATAATTACCATCATCGCACATATGCATTTTAGGACGTATTAAAAGGATTTTTTGATTTAAAAATATTATACGACAATTATATGCAACATTACGATGCATTATTGGCATACCAACATCAATAATTATATCTTTACATAATGGGGCTTGTAATAATTCTAATAATACTTCCCAACTATGTAAATACGTATCGCTTTCATAGAAATGATCTTCACAACTATAACCACTGGAAAATTAATTAAAAAAAAAATTAAATAAAACTAATTAATCGTAATGGTTTTTACATTGAGATGATTACCAGATTTCTAATTCGGGTCCTGTACGGAATGCGGCGCCCAAATCTTTGGCTTCCAAAATCGATTCCAAAATACGTTCACGATTACCATCAAAATCTAATGCCCATTGGTTCAATGTACAACAAGCTATTGTTACTTTACGTCCCATTATTTAACGAATTTACACAAATTCACTTAACTGAAACGCAGTTAATTCTAGAACTAACAATACTTAAGTTTGATCAATAGTTTTGTATTATGACTAATTTGATGTTATCTTAATCACGTCATATATGCGTAAATTGAAATATTTAAACGAATTAAACGGTTTTTAAGCGATTATTTCGTTTATTTTCGTTAATTTCAACGATAAAAAACAACAACAAACACAACATAACCGCAAAAGTTAGTTGAATTGTTTAAATTTCTAGATTTAGAATACAGTAATTTTGTATTGTTAAGTTGGCAATGTCTATGCTATCTAAAAATAGCTCCAACACCACCAATTGCTGGTTAACAAATACAAAACTTCTACAAATTGGTCGAATTATGAATATTTAACGCTGCCTCCATAAACTGAAATTAGATTTTTCTAAAAGAGTCGTGCAAATAAGTGAAAAAAATTGAATAATTTTTGTAAAAAAACTAATCCATGGAATTTCTAGGGAATTTAATAATTCGGTTGGTGATAATATGCATGTTAATTCCATAGATATGAATTCTAACTATATGTCGCTGCACATCCAAGAATTCCAAATTTTTTCGTATGTTCCCTTAATTCGCAATAGAAATTAACTTTAAAATTGATCCAAAAATGTTGCGTTTATGGAATATAAAAAGCAATCGATGGTTGAATAAAAACACAAATTAGTGAAGAATTCTGGTTGTAAATTGCACATCTGGCAACCTTGAATGATCTAATCGATGTTAACTCGTCATAATTGTAATAAAGATAGAAGTACAGATATCCGATATAGTAAAAAAAGATAGATAGATTTAATTTGGTGTATTCTAACCACTCTCAATACAATGGAATAATTCCTGAAATAGTCTAAGAAATTTTCAGGTTAGTAATTTACAATTTTTATCTAATAATTAATTAATTAATTAATTATTTAATTGAAAATTATGATCTTTGAGTGCGCGTTACCGTTCTTTTTCATCTAATCTAATAAATTAATGGGGCTATTTTCGTTTATAGTTAGAATTTAGTAATAAGTGGGTTTAATAATTTCGGTTTTCGTTTCAGCATTTCCATTGATTTCACTCAAAAACACAAAATCACTTGTAATTGTTTGATTGTTATGGCCGATCCACGTATAAGAACAATAAAAATCAGAACAGGTGTTGTGAAACGTTTAGCAAAAGAGAAAATCGTTTACGAAAAAGAAGCTGAACAACAACGTAATCGTGTACAGAAATTCAAAGACGAAGGACGTGATGAATACGACATACGTAAACAAGAAGAAGTCTTACAAGAAGCATTAATGATGATACCGGATTGTCAACGTCGTTTAAATGTTGAATTTGAGAATTTAACGAAATTGTTAGAGAACGAATGTGATTTAAAAGAAACAGAAGAATTCATTGCCGCTCAACAAATATTAGAGGAATCCAAAAGTGAATAGCCTCAATATCATCAAGGTGGTGTTGTAGCATAACCTCGAAATTTCCAACATCACACAATATAACCTCACTTTTTCGTGAACTATAATCATTATTAATATTAGATTTTTTTTTTAATTTTAAATTAATATTTAATTAATTACTTTATATAATTTTTATATTGAACGATAATGGATCCGTTCAATTACCAAACAATTAACGATCCTCGGCTTAATCAGTTCAATAGTAATAATGCTTCATTTCTGGAACCGATGAATAGTGTACGCAATTTCGACGATGATGCCAATATCCAATTCATTAACACATGGTTGATGGAACGCGGTAAATTCCAACCGAATTACCTATTATGTGATGTTCATAAATTGAATAAAAAAAATAGACAGATCTCGATAAATTTCGCTAAACATTCCTTACATAATTGTTTATTAATATTGAACAAAATGAGTGAAACACAAGAACAATTACGTAATAATGTTGATACAATGTCAACGAATGATTGGAAACAGAAAAGTTTAGAGATTGGTAGTTTACGTGATGAATTCGATAAATTAATGACAAAATTTGAAGATAAAGATTGTTTGTATTCATTAAAAACAAATTTAAGAAAACGTACAAAGAAACGCTTCAATCAAAAGAAAACGAAACAATTTCAACGGCAACAAATGCTTATAAAACAACAAAAACGTTCAATATGCCACAATCAAATCGATAAATGGTTAGAAAGTAAAAAGGAGGAAACTGAAAAGATGAAAATGGTAATGTTTAACAAAGTTTTTAACACAATTAAATTAATAGGAATTCGATCAATTTCAGGAGGAGAAATTCAAAAAAGACACCGATTGTGTTCTATATGAAGTGTCACGTAAGAAAACTGAAGCCAGAAAGCATTTATCATTGATTTCAGCTTTAGTCAAATTACGTACAGTTCGTGATAATATGGCAACACAACGTGGTGAACGATTATCATTAGAAGATCGGCAAGCTTTCGGTTATGTTACTGGTATTTCATCGTCTATCATTATCTGTTATCACTTTATTGATTTAATAATGAAATATTTTAGAGAAATTGATACGCACATGGGAGAATTGCTATCAAAATTATTGTAAAGAAGAACATAATTTACGTATCAAATTAGAACAGAATGCAACAATTGATTCAGAAGCTATGAAATTAGCACGAAACAATGAAATTAATGATGAATGGGAACAGATATTGTTTGGTGATAAACCAGATATACACAATCGAAATAATCCAACATATTGGGCATTAACTAGTGCTGATCGTGATTTTGAAACATTTATTGCAATTAGAAGAAGTTGGGACACATTTTTGAATTATAATAATAATAATAATAATGGTACATCAATACCAATTGGTTGGGTTATGCCATCATTAAATGCCAATGAGAAATGGAGTAAGTATACAAAAAATTGAACTGTTGAGGATTTTTAATTAATTTTTCGCTAATTTCTAATTAAATAAAATAATTATTGGAGATTTGGTGGTTTTAGAGCGCCCTCACCATTCTCTCTATCTCCAATCGTTCCTCCAATGTTATTCCTTCAATTGCTCCCAATTGTTTGACGACAAATAGTGTAGATGAATTCTTCTTAACAACTTAGTAATCGATATTCGGGTTATTAAATACAAATACAGTTGTAATCATTAACACTTTATTTACTTTTGGAACAAAGCAAAGACAAAAAGATATCACAGGTATTCCTATGTTAAATACATTAAAAACAACGAAAAATTGGGAAATTACGTGGAACAACCAAACTTAACCATTTAAATACTAAAATGATAGCCCGTTTTCCTTGTTTTCTTCTTCTATATACAACAATCACATCAAAAACCTGAATAGAAACAGGAAATTAATTACGTATTTACATACTGAGTGTCCTTTTAAAAAAGAAATAGAGACACCATGTATATTGTATTAATAATTTAACAATAAATGCAACTCAAATAAATAACAATTTCAGGTAGAGGTTGTTGACTGTTTTTTTTTGTAAAAAAAAACAAAAACAAATTCGGTTACAACAATTCTGTTATTGCAGTAACCTGAAAAAATATTTGGTCTACTAATTGAGCTTGCGATTAAATTTGAGAACAACAATGTGCTTAATTAATTAATTAATTAATCTAAAAAAAACCAATATATTTAACGAATATTAAACGCCCAAAATACTGCAATTAGAATATAATTGATATGGATTTTTTTTAAAATTTAAATTGCAATATTTTTGGGGGTGGTTGAGGTTGTTTTGGGTATGGGGGTTGGATTGGATTTTGGGAGAACATGGGGGAGGAGGCGGTTGAATCTATATGGCAATTTTTAATTTGGCAAATTAATAGTTGTCTTTTTTTTTAAATCTTCAGTTAAACATCTAAAATCTAAAAAAACGTTTTTAAAATACTTGTTCGGTATTTAAAATTTTCATTAATTAATTATAATTTTTGTTTTGTTTTAATTAACAACAATCACATGCTAACTAGTCTGTTTATTTGTTGTTGTTGTTGTTTCTTGTTCTTGTTGTCGATTTGGCGTTAATAATGTTGATAATGCTTCCAATGATTGCCTGACTTTAGCTATTTGGTCTAGGTTTGAATCAAGGAAATTATGTACAGCACCAGCAGATTTTGTATGTAAATGTGTTTGCCATTGGTATAAATTATTATAAATGTCATCATCATCATCATTATTATTATTTTCATTATTATCACTATTATCATTCTTATTCTTATTATTATTATTGTTGTTGTTGTTATTATCAATATTATTTTTATTATCATTATCATTTATTACTATTTTATCATGTAAGGCAAATGAAAATCTATTTTGTATTTTACTAATACGATATAATAATACAGCGGCTGATAAAAATAATAAAATTAATAATAATGTTGTTGCATATAATATTAAGCTTTGTCTTGGTAAACGATACATTTTTGATAAATTTTGTTTTAATACGCTAATTATTTCTAATGAACATTGACTATTTTCGTTAACATTATGTACTGTTGTTGTTGATTTTGTTGTTGTTGTTAGGTTATCAATATCGGACATTTTAATTTGTAAACGATTTGTTATTGGCAATGGTGAATCACGACCACTTTCACCATCTCTTGTTTCCGAACTGTCACTATCAGACAATTGAACGGGCTCCTGTAAATCAAATTGAATATTTAATCATATTCGCACCGATTTCGTCCACAATACACTTGTATATATATACAGACTGTTTCATTTGAAAGGAATTTAAACAGGCCGATTAAAGGTGTATAAAATTAATTGTTTAACATGCCTTAAAAGACAGATTTGTACAAGATGCAATTCTTGGACTAACAGTAATTTGTACCGATTTCGGCCGTATTACCTCAGTTATACACAGTAAAATCGAATTTTGATTAAATATAACAAACTGTATATGTTAGATGACTGACGCCAGTTGACTACCACCAATGTACAATGCAATTATAGTGTAGCACATTTGACTTGACTTTTTGATAAAATTAAAAAAAAAACTGTTCAAATTTACTTACAATTTCCGGTTCAACAACTAACAAAGAAGCATTCTGTGCAATCTCCCATACTTTAACCATATAACGATAAGTATTATCACGTGACATTAAACTACCAAATACATGTTTATCTTCACTTGTTGCAATACCAACAGCATTTGGTATAATACGGGCTGTTTTTTCTTTTGTTATCTTCTCAACGGATAACATTGGAATTAACAACTATAAAATACACAAACGCATAGAATAAAAATTATTTTCAATCTTTTCTATGATCACACAAAAAGTTTATTTGATTACATTTTGCATGCGTTATACAAACAATAATGTTTTTTTTTACCTTTGTAACATACCCAAATACATTCGAATAGAATGCGAAATAATTTTTGGTAATGTACAGGTGTCCTTGTAGTAAAATATCACCAATTAAAGCACAGGAATAATCTTGAAAACAAAAAAAAAAATTATAATTAAATAATTGAGAATTGGAAAATTCTTTGAATTCGATCATTTACAATTGAGTACTTTTTCATCATCAACAGATGGGAAATGTCGATTGAATTTCTTCTGTCTAGCTTTCGACATTGTTGGCACTTTTGCCTCTTTTGTTGTTTTAGGACTTGGTGGTTCAGGGAGTTGAGCTTGTGCCGTCATGGCTGGTGTGGATGTTGATAAGTGTTTCAATGAGGCTCTAAAAAAAAATATCATCGGTAATCAATAATTAACAACAGCAACAACAATGAATCGTTATTGATTATATAATCAAGATACGTTATCAATTAATTAAGAGTAACTTTAGTGCTTACATATCTGAATTACTACTATTACTTGAACTACTACTTGTATTTTGAATGTTATATTTTTTCTCTTGATTATTTTGTAACATTTTGACAATTTTGCCTAAATATTTCACTAGTTTTGCGCGTTTCCGTTTAGTTAACATAACATCAATTAAACGTTTTTGTTTTTTTTTTGTTGTTGTCGATTAAAATAATTAGAAAAGAGAGACTGTCGTCATCATCACCATCAATACACACTCGTTGACTGACTGATTATATTTTTACGGATAATATATAACAGTATAGTTATTGAACTGATAAGGATATAGTTTAATACAGGGCGATAAAAGCTAAACAATTCAGAGTAATTCTATGGAATTTATCGTTAAAAAATATAAATTGAATGAGGGCAGCTTCACAAGTGCGCACGATGCCTGAACGAGAATCGCGTCTATAATATCGCTATAAGGCACAAGCGAGTGCTGTACGCAAGTAGCTAGTAGAACTCGCCCATCCGCACAGTAAATGTACACGCGATGCAAATCGTGTTTGTATTCTGTAATTGCGATAGTAGAATATCAGACCAGTATAGCAACAAAAGTGATCTTCAATTCACAGTTTGTTGTAGCAACAAGTTACACAGCAGCGACTAAATTCGGCCCAATGTAATTGAAGGCTGATAATTATGGTGATCAGATATTTTTATTGAAGAGTTTTGTTTACTAAGCCCCCTGTTGTTTCTACTAGCGTAAGTTTTTCTCAGAGGGTGGGCATAAAATTTTCGATCTGGACACGCTTGGTTCTGAAGAAACATAAAAATTCTTATTAATTCTTTCTAAATTACCTAATTGGTTTCGGAAGTCGATAAAAATCTAAAACATAATGCGAGTTTAAATTGAGCAATAAACCTGATGAAAGGATTATCGGTTTTTAAACATTTTCCTATTGGATAAAGCAACATCGTAACACTTGGGACATGAAACGGCAATTTTCACATCTTTACCGTGCGAACTCAATCAGTCAATATTGAAAATAAAGGAGAAAATGACAATTTCAGCAAAATATGTTAATCTAAAGGATAAAGCATCGAAATCAAGGCCTGTTGGCCTCTTAAATAAACGTGACCGTACTTCTAGTGTGAAGTGACCTTTACGGTTTCATTTACAAATACAATTTAACAACTATTGTTATCAATCGAACGCACACCTGTGTACAGAGATAAGCAACGTTTAGTAATTAAACAAACTGAAATCAATAATTTGTCACAACGATTATCCAAAAAAAGAAAATTGAAAAAAAAACCGTACTAGATAATCGGATTAAAGTGTGATAACATTGACCTCAAAACTATAATAAATATTCATAAAAGTATATTGGCTATAAATTTAGCCTTGCCTTTACAACAATACCGGATATTAGATTTTCATAGATTTATTTTAAATTAATAATAATAATAATAATAATAATAATAATGTACTTGTCGCACTTGGTGAACAACGAGTGACTGGGACTACGTTGTATTGATGGTGATGTACATCCTGGTGTACACGGTTGTGATTGTGGTGGTTCATTTAAATTACTACCACCATTATTTTGTGAAATTGTTGTTGCTATTGTTGGTGTTGTTATTGTTGTGATAACTATAGCTTGTGGTGTTGTAGGTGCTGAACGTTGTTGTCCCGCACTTCCAAAATTACTAGATGACCTAAAAAAAGGAAAGCGATATTAAAAAAAAAGAAAGTTAAATTTTTAATAATAAAGGGGGATGATGGTCATCTGGCAAGTTTCACACATCTCTAATAAATTAATCAATATACAAAATTAATATTATTGATCGATAAGTTATGTTGAGTCATAATTTCGATTATACTTGAATTGATTTTCACAAACGTAATGCGAACATTTACGTCGAATAAAGGTACAAGCACAATAGATGCCGCCAAAAACATTGTGGCCCTACCCTAATCGTTTTGGTAGTGGAGCGACGTCACTAGAAACTGATTTAGTTAACATCCATAGATTGGTGATATTTTGGTGGAAAAAGATTCTTTTTCAATGACAGTTTAGTAGATACCAAATAGCGCTCTCTATTAATTAGCAAAAACTATAATGACGTCACTGTACTACCGACATATTTTTTCATAATTACACGTGTTTATTATTTGTAATAATTAAAGACAAAACAAAAACGAAACGTAAATAAGTTAATTTTATAAACACCTTGTACTTTGTCCATCGATTAAAGTTATACAACAAATAATTTAACTTGCGTTTATAATAAACGACAATTAAAATGTAAATAATATTAACAAAAAAAAAATAAAAAATGCATTGATGGATCAGATAAATGGAAATTAAAAAAAATTAAGGTACTTTCTATCAATTTTAATTTGTTTTCTAATTAAGCAAACAAGAGTGTTATTAAATCGAAATAATTACACACAGATAACTAATCGTAGTTTAAATTATTTCAAATTCCATTCATAAACATACATAAACATACCTGTGAAATCGTTTTTTGTTTTGTTTTATCGATACAATTTATAAAGAAATTTCACAATAACGGACAATTTCAGTTTTTCTTCGTTTATATAAAAACAAATGAAAGTGAATTTTCTGAATTATACAAATTTCAATCAACACAAATATTCAAAATGATGAAAATGACGTTGAACTGAAAATATTCGAACGTTTTAGTGTGGAAAATTGAATGAATGCCAAGAAATTCTCTCAAAGATCCTCTGCCGTTTCGATTATTTTTTCCTGTTTTTCTCTTTTCATACACCTATTTGTTTAAAGAGCAGCTGTATTTTGATTATTTATAGATAATATGAAATGCGTTGTTTTATATGCTGTAGACGATTTATGTTTACGTTACGCTAAATAACCACTCTAAGTTTTTTCAATGAATAGAGAAGGGTGTTCGCTTACGTAAGTCACGTGATACTATCTAGTGTTCCTTGTTTGCGGCAGTCGTTCTTACCCCCTCTCCCTTTCTCACACACCTATTGTGTTGTTTTTTCAAATTAATTTGTTGCTATGTTATTAAGGGAATGTCGATATCAAAATTGATTTTTCATCAATAGAAAAATGTTTGACCTTGCTCTTTGATTATTTACTAATTTATTATTTTATATACTAAGTAATTTCTTACGTTAATTACCAAAATGTTTCTTTTATTAATTTTGTTTGATATTTAAGTAACACACGTGCTTATTTAACGAATGAGCTTTAATGATTTGAAATTATTGATTCTGTAGAATGTAGTGTTGTCTTTATTCCATCTATAGAAAAATACTATGTTTTTGTTCGGAATCACACAGATCATACGAATGAGTAAGACAAGGATATACCATCGATTGAAATAAATATTGACGATCTATTACTATATATTCCAATGAATTTCTAAAATAATTGTTGAACGAAATTTCGTTAATTTTCTTCGAATTTGAATAAAAACCTATTTCCAAAATATTTAAAATCACAATTTTCTAAAAATATTGAGAGTATGATTTATATTTTAAAATTTTCATTGAAATCTATTTTTAATAACTAATAAGATTTACGATAATATACAAAAAAAAAAATCGAGGTTGTGTGTCATCTAAAACAAAATATAACCTAATTTGAATAGAGTCAAGTATCTCAAATCGATTTCGATTGACTGTACTATTTTTTCTTTCTTTTTTTTTTGGATAGTTCGTGTGGTAAAATCAACTTGATCCAATTAAAATTTGATTGACTATACAAACAGTTTTGTTTTTTTTTCAAGTAAAAAATAAAAAAAAAACATTCCGGTAGCTATTTCTAATTCGTTTTAATATTGTAAATGAATGATTGATGTGTGTTTATTTAAAAAACAAACAAACTGAGAACCGGTAATTACGCGATCTAGGTTAATCTGTATAAAGAAACCTTAAGAACTATGCGATTTTGGGATTTACAATAATTACAACAATAATTTTTCGAAATAGAGAGTGTTACCTAATTTAATTGCATAATTAACAAAATTGAAACGAGGAAATTGTAGAATTCTATTGTTTTGACACAAAAAGAAATCCAATATACGATATCTTAGTGATTTATGTTAAGGTAGAAACATAATGGACGGCGCCATGTATTTCTACATTTAATTGGTAACGCTGGCAATTGAGGTTAGATATGGCGGCTGATCCTAACCGTACTTTGACGTTTGTCGTTACGTCTGTAATGACATTAAATGTTGTATCTAAATTTAAGTGTGTGTGTGTGTCATTTGCCCCTCTTCTATCTCACTATTTTCGTCTATTACAAATCAACCTACTTTTTAATAGGAACAATACGGAAATACTCAAAAAAAAAACAATACTAAATAAACTTACCGAGATTTCCGTAATAGACGATTCTTAACACTTAACAATTTCGTTTCTTTTGTTTTATTTTTATCATTTGTTGTTGCATCAAATCCTTGCATGAAACACAACATTTCTGTTATACAATTAACACTATGATATCGATTATGTGATTTGATTAAATGTCCTTTAGGATTATCCTTGGTCCGAATTCCAGGTACTAATTTACATAATGAAAACGAAAATTTATCTCTATTTAACGGGCAATATTAATAATAATAATAATAATAACTCACCCTGTATATCAGGTTGATTTGTAAACATTTGTTCATTAATATAAATCAACAATAAGTGGTATGAAATTTGTGTTGTTGGTAATTGTTTTTGTCAGCTTTTTGAATGAGAATTTCCATAATATTTTTGGAATTTCCAGACTAGACCGGTGTTTTATTGACCTGTTTTATCCTAACTAACTACCGGTTAAGTAGAGATTTATCTCGATTTTTCTAATGAAATCAAATTGATTCCGTTATTAAGAAACACGTGTATATTGGTCGACATCATCACCTCAACTAAAATACTTGTCTGTGTTTGTGTGTGTGTGTGTGTGTGTGTATATGTTTGTATATTGTACAAAGAGAGAGAGTTAAAGAACTTGTCGTTAAAACGGTTTTCACAAAAACAAAACCGTTTCCAAGCAATGCAAACGGAGTCGGCGAACTAACTTTCTACCACACAACAACGACACACCATATTCATCGTTTTATTATTTTTGTTTAGTTCTTTCTTTATTTAATTCTATTTGTTTTACAACGACAAAAAAAATTGTAATAATTAGAGGAAATGGGTGAATTCACGAGTCGCCTATGATGTGTCATCTAAAATTTCATCATCATCATCATCATTCCAATGACCTTTTAAATGATGAGTTTGTCGCAGAAATTCAATTCAAGTTTCATAAATTTTTTTCATTATATTTCTGCAAACAGGCAATAAAAAAAGAAAGACGTTATAAAATTTTCTATTGAACACCGTATATTATTACGTAATCGGATGTTATCTAAATAGATTCTAATCACAGGACCGGCTTAAACTTAGTCCAATCGTGGAGGCAATAATAAAAGCCATTTAAGGCCCATCTGCGCCCTACTTGTTTTTTTTTTAATAATTATTGTGTTTTGTTGAGTTTTACCTCAGATACAATTGATTTTTATTGCTTAGTTACCACCGCCGCCCACTCGAACCCTTCCATTGAGCTTGGAAACTTTAACTATATGGATTCAAAAGGAGACAGATCAATAAAAGTGCATTGTTAGTAGATTAATCGCTGTATTATATACAGTTGTTTGGTGAAGGAGTTGGTGGGGGGAGGAGGAGAAAGAGCTCGACAACTATGAGAATTTTTTCAAAATTTTCAAGGAGAAACAGTTCGAACCAATGCGACCAATTAACTGTGCTTCAATTTAAATCAAACTTTGCTAGAAGTTATATTCATGAGGCCCCTTACATAAATAAAAACATTTGCTAAGGTTAAAACTCCAAAATGATCGAAAAACCGTAACTGGTGTACAGAAGAAACAATACCTACGTTAGATGAAAATGAACAGTCTACTAATCTACTGAGGATACAAATCTGTTAAAATCATCCAATATCAAATATTGGATGCTTCAGAGGTCATAAGCATTCCCGAATATAAAAAGAAACACAGGAATTTGATTAATTGTTTTGTAAAACAAATGCTAAATAAAGTCTTCAAAACAAAAACATACCTCAGTAGATGCAATGAGGATATCTTAAGTAAACATCTATTAACTTCAAGAGAACCAATTGCTTAGCAAAAATCATTTATATAGACTCAATAAGAAAGAATAGAACAATACTAAAACACATTGGCCAAAATATTAACCTCAGAAATGTTAAAATAGTGGGCAACAACGGAAAAAAAAACTACTTAAGACTTATTTAGACCTCATTAGATAAAATACCTTGAAATTCAAGTGTGAACAGAACACTCATGAAAGTAAAACTCAAAAATAATTGAAAAACCTGATGGTGTAGTTCAAAAGAAGAGGTATCTTCCATCTAAGTTAGATAGAAATGAGAAATCTAATCTAATGAGGTTATCAATTTGTTTGATATGGCAATTTATCAAAGGTGCGGCAATAATTGGCATTTATTCCAAATATTGATTGGTTCAGAGGTCACATTCATTGCCGAATATAAACAGAGACACAGGAATTTGCTTGATTTCCTTGTAATACAAATACTAAATACTTGTAGAGTGTCCAAAATAAAAACATACCTCAGTAGACGCATTGAGAATAACCTAAGTAAACATATGTTTGGAAACTATTAACTTCAATAGAGCCAAACGTTTAGCAAAAAAAAAACACTTAGATCCAATAAGAAAGAATAGAACATGGCCAAAATATTAACCTCAGTAATGCCAAAATAGTGGACAACAATAGAAAAAACTACACTTACTTAGACCTCATTCAAAGAAAAACACGTTTGAACCAACATTTTAGATTTTAAATAAACAAATATTGTTTTGGCAAGTAATTATAGACTTATTAATGCCATCTGTAAAAATATCAAATGCTATTTTTGCAACCGGATCAATATTTTTTGTTTTATCTAAATAAAGAAAGACATATACACCTTGAAATTCAAATTTAGACAAAAAGCATTCTAAAGTAAAAGTAATGCCATTAATAAATAAGCACGATAGTAATGTGTTGAAGGTGATTTGGTTAAGCGAACAGAGGGGATGATTGGTGGATTAGGGGGAGTGCCTCGAAAGTTCGGATAATCGAATAATGATTTCTTCAATTTAAAAACGAATCAATACATTTCACTCCACAAAGTTCACATCTGTAAATTAAATTAATCGAAATTGGATAACAGCATGTTGACAATAACAGTTTAGGTCAACATACTCTCTCTCTATCTCTGTCTCTTACACTGTTTTCGACAAATACTAACAGAATGATGTCATTTAAAATCGACCTACAAAAAACGATAAATATACAGTTTAGATATGAAATTTAAAACATGATCTGTAATAAAAAAATGTAAAGTAGCAGTCCTGGAAATATGGACCAAGGTCTACAGGTGGTAATTGTATAGAATTTAGATTAAAGTAATTGCAGTTACTTTTACCATGGTAAAAAAACAAACTTCACAGCTAGAAACTTGAGTCGTAACACACAAATATTTATTATTGTGCCATTCTTTTTGTATGTAAAGCGATAAAGATAGAAATAAGGATTGTTTTAATAAATACTAACATAAATTCAATACATAATGTCACATAAACGACACACCCTTTCTACGTATTCATGTTAATCTGATCATAACAATCGTTTTTATGCAAATGACGAGTTTAATGTACATGCTGTCTCCTTCTTGACACTAATTTCAAGATTTTGCCATTGTCTTGACACAGATTTATGTTAATTTAACCTGACAATTATACTCGTTTCAATTACAAGAGACAGCCTGTAGTTTTGTGTCAAAAATAATTACAGAATATAATTAGTTGCCTAGATTCTTGATTGACGTATTTGTTTTTTTTTGTGTGTGTTATACTAACGCTAACTTACCAAGTTGCCGTAGCGATAGAATGATGCGTTTTATTCCGTGTTAACAATAATTGATTTATCGGTAAACTTAAACTTCTCGTAAAATTTCTTTTAAAATGCGATAACTCATTATCTGAGTTCATATTTTTCTAATTAATTAATGTTAATTGAAATTAATTTTTATTACTTGTAAAATATTCATAGGATCGTGAGTGAGTGAAGTAACACTTTCACTACACGACTTGCTACTGTCTGACTGTTTAAATTATAAAATAATTGTTTGAACTTTGATTAAGAACATCAAATTATAAATAATATGTTTTGCTTAAGTTATCATAATTATTTAAATAATTACAGTCTCGTTTTTACACACACACACACACAAACACACACATTTTATATTCGTTTATAAACATTAATTTTACCCAAATTTGTATTTGGTTATTATTGTTTCAATGGAATTTTGAGGTTACGTTCGATTTAATTTCGAAATCGGATCAACTGTCATAGAAATCTGACCGTGAAGTCATAGCTTAACATGAACAAAATTTTGATTTTAAATCTGATTTGTATACTGATTGATAGTCAAGTTGTGATTTCAATGCAAATCTGATCCTAAACTATAAAAAATTCTTTCTTATTGTGTGAATATTTACCCATTAAGAAGCGCGGGATCTGTTGGTGGTTTTACGTCGTCCAGATCGGATCCATTATCGGAACTTGGTGGATCTTTAACCAGTAGCGGTGTCAGAGGTTGCCTACAAAGTAATTGTAATTTAAAATTACTAATTAAATTTATTTATAGAAGAAGAAAAAAAACAAACGGTAAGACATTGATAAAAAAGAAATCAAAAAAATAAGACAATAATAACGTGCAAAATTGGTGTAATTTCCAAATGTTTGTGAAGCAATTTGTGCGTCTGTGTGTGTATATGTGTGTATGTGTGTGTGTGTGTGGATATATATTTTAAAACATCAATTTGTGATCATTAATTAATTAAAGTTTTAATAGGAAATTTTCGGTTCACATCACATAGTAATCATGTGATACCTGAGTGGCATTTGTTAGAATTTCATCAGCACCATCATCTGAAAATAAAAGAAGAGACGATTGTTTTCTTTTTCCAATTTTTATGAATTCCGATTTTATAAGAAACCGATTTTTGTTCAGATTCAATCACCCTCCCTCCAATCTATCAAATCAGATTTGAATATGAGTAAATGTTGAAATTGTAATGAGAAAATTGCAATAGGTACGATTCACCTCCAGATCGATGATCGATTTTATTCATAAGAAATCGTATCAGATCACTGATTTGATGGATAAGAATGTTACAATTCATTGCAATACGATTTAATGATTCGATGATTAAGTTTACATCTGATTTAAATTTATGTTAGAATCCGATCTTAAGTTATCTATATCTGGAGCAAAATCAGGATACAATTACGATTGTGTAAGATAAATGTGCATTTATCTGATCGAAAATCGAATCGAATAATTTTTAGCAATCTACCTACCAATCGTTGATTTTGATGAATCACAAAACAAATTGAGATAAATTGTGTAAGTTTACATCTAAATTTGGAATTAATAGAGACTAGAATCTGAATCCTAGATGTAAACTAATTGATCGAAAACTGAATCGAATCTGATTGCAATTCAATACAACAACACCAACAAAAAATTCTCACCCATCTAATTGAATCAATTCATTCATATTCACAAATTTTTAATCACAATTATTCACGATCGCACACACACAGTACACACGATTTCATCATTATTTTGTTTAGTTTTTTTTTATACAATTAGAATCCAACTAAATAGTTACATAACAAAAAAAATACTGGCTTGTACTTATTTGTTGTTAGCGCATGTCATTGCTAATTGGATAATAGCTTAATTTAACAATTATCATTATTGAATTTGAATGGTGGATGTTTCTTATCAAAAAAGAAACAATGCCAACATTCCCGCAAACCTTCTCGTTTGTTTGGTGTAGTAATAATTGAAACTACCGCATTGAAGATAACGCCCATACCAAAAACAAAGTATTGACTGGGTCAGTTTTCAAGGTCATTGCATCAAATACCCCCCCCCCCAATCAAAATCAATTATTGCCCTTATTTTGTTATCAATTTTTAATTGGTTTGATGATGATGCTGATGAATTAAAAACATAAACTTACCTTCAACGTATTCGTAGTTAGTGGTTGTTGTTGTTGTTGTTTATTAAATAATTGATTGACAGTAATTTAACGGGGTGGTGGAGGGAAGGAATGACATTAATTGATCGGAAAAAATCACACGAATTTTCGATTGGTTACTATCTAACGAAATTTTCGAGGAAACTTTCGAATTTTTCAACAAATATCTCTCTTTGTTTGAAATGCGTGTTTGTGTGTGGAATCAGGATGAAATTCGTTCACCTACTGATCCAGGACTTTTGGAATTCACCAAATCCAGAGTCGGCGTATTGCCAAAAATTATTTTGTCAAAGCGAATCTCGAATTTTACCACAAGAATTTCTAATTAAAATCGATAAATTTTAATAAACCCTCCATAACGGATAATTCAATGATAAATTGTTAAATTTTTCAATCTTAAATTGATGAAATCAAAGTACGTCTCTGATAAAATGCACAACGCCTGCTTGATTTTATTGATTTTGATTATTGTAACTGTACTCGCTATAGCCGGACTATTCTCTACTTACATTTTGATCACAGATGTAACGAAGAGATATTTTGGTATTGTTGTTGTGATGAATTTGAATGTTTTTGAACGTTTTTTTGGTGAAATTTCTGGCTGGCCTGTGGAATGCAAAAGGAAACGAACGAAATTAGCTGTTGCTGTATTTTGTTTTTGTTGCCTCTAAATTTAAAAATTTCCAACTTAACCTTTTGTTGATCCACAACTTTTTGTACGACGCAACAATGAACGTTGTACTGTACGATAAGGGAAACTTTCACTGATCGACCTCTTTGTATTGAGTTTTGATGATTTCCGATGGAATTTCCTGCATTTCTCCACTTCCTTAAGGGTTGTTTTTTGATCATTGCAAGTTTCTTCCATTGAATTTGCCATTTCTAAATGAATAATGCCGAAGTGATACAATCAGTACAATTTTTCTTTTGTGGATGTTTTTGTTATCTTTTCGTCGCACTGTAATTTTCAGGTTATCAAAAAAATTATTCCAATAAACATCACCTTATCAACCGTATAGATAAGACTGAATGTTGAAAAATGTGTGTTATTAATTTTGGCTAATATTATCTATATATTTGTTATTATGTTAGAGTTGTTTGTTTGTATGTTTTTCAAAATTATCTAACAATTAGATATAGCAATTTTATTATTAGATAATTAAGCACAAATATGATGAAATAGTTGTGTAATCAACGATTGTTGGCTTTATTTGGGCGGTTAGGAATGAGTTTTGTTGCATTTAATAAGAATTTCCTCTGAATTCTGAGGTAGTCAAAAATATGTACTACCACTACTCCAAAAACGCATTAAGTTGTTTTGTTCTTTAGTAGAATGAGATTTGGCAGTTGATAGGGTAGAGTTGCACCCTTTAAATAAGTTACTAAGTATGGAGGAGGTATTGGAACTATATCCTCTGACATGATCCCTATGAAGTTTTAAGGAAAAAATACCAAAAACTATATGGAACACAAGGATCACAATAGTAGCATCAAAAATTTGTTCTGTTGAAAATTAGGAGAGAAAAATTGAATAAACTAACCAGAAAAGAAGTATCCAGGAGCTCGCCAATGAAGAGTAATCAACATGCACTAAGCTGAGCAAAATATTCATTTGATAGAGAGAGAGAATTAGTAGCAATAACAGTAGGAAGTAATGAGGCGATATTAGGTCACGAAGGAAATTAATTGGCTGGTGAGGGAAAACATCTTGGATGAGTTACCTTATTGCTAGATTATTTTTAAACAATTTTAATACTGCCTGGAAGCTGAGACTAGATTTAGTATTTCGCAGGATCTATCTTTAACAGAACACGATTTTGTTTTGGTTTTTGGCGGCTTCCAACAGGAGTACAGCAATGCCTGAACTTGTGACCTCAGAATGTCGTAATATCTACATCTCTAACAAAACGTGATCTTCTTTTGGTCCAGTTTTTGATGACTAAAGACCCTTCTAATAGGAGTATTTTGTTGGCATAAGTCTTCGATTTTGCTTTTGTAACACAAAATGAGGTCAGAATTTTCAACAAGTTTGAGATCGATTTTAAAAACCATTAAAACATTTATTCATTTTTTTTTGTTATTGTTTATCTTTATATTTATATACATATACAATTACAGCTTTTTTTAATTAAAAAACTAAAACGAAAAACAAGTATTTTCAAAAACAATGTACTTTGAAATTGCCGGTTGATATTTTTGTTAATTAGACGATTAGGTCGCTGCTGTGGATAGATGGCGCACTTTTATATTAGAAAATTGTAGCATCCACATAGATCTTCATCTCCATCTCTATCACTAAATACCTTATCTTCATTTTACTTTATTTGTTTATGATTAATAATGAAAATAATAGTGGTGATAGAGATGAAGATCTTGTTAAACAATTAATAAAATAAATGCTCATTGTTGTATTAATAATTAACAATAATAATAGTAAAATGCTGTTTTTTTTTGCTTTAACTAATGGAAAATTCGGCTTATCTATGAGTATTCAACTATACTAAAACCTATTCTAATTTTGTTTTGTTAGATTTCCATTTCTTTTTTGGTTTTTCTATAATCTTAAAAATAATTCTAAAAATACCTATTTGTTGATATTTTAACCGATAAAGATAGAGAGAGTGCGTGTGTTTTTGCTAATTTAGTGCTAAAAAACTGTGCGTCTATTTTCAATAATTGTCTATTTATAATCAAATAACAGAAGCAACAACAATAAAAAACACCGGAAACAGATCGTTCGTTGTTAGAATTATGTTTTTTTTGATGAAAATATCAACAAATAGATATTTTCGAAGAAGAAGAATATTTCTGACTACGTGTATGTTGGGATGTGGATCGGGTACAGGAAGTTGGAGACAGAACAAGGAAAAACCTTTGTGAATCATTTTCCAAAGAAACACAAGATAGAAAGTATGTATATAGCGTGAATTTCACCAGTCACAGTGCGTCATTATTACAATTAAAATTACATCATTTTTGTTTTGTTTTTTTGTTTTGGTACTTTTTCAGCTTAATTCTATATCACAAACCCTCATTTCTCTTTTTAACAAAGCTAAAAATCTTCATATTTTGCATAATTTTTTTAATTGCTACTACAACCCTGCCATTTTCATTTAAACAAATCTCTTTCAGGGGGTATACTTAAATATACAGAGCGTCTCATTCGGCGGGGTACATCAACCATATTACTGCTATTTATAGAGATAGAAGCGTGGCATTTTCAACTAATCCGGAAATATCGATAAATGAGCAGAATATGGTTAGATAGGGACAACCTGTAGATTTGCAAGCACGATTTTTTTTAACAAATCAAAGCATACTCATTTGCACCTATCTACTAATCATTTTATAAACATTTATTGTTCCATATTTACAAATAATCTAAATGTGAGTGTATTTATGAAGATTTTCCGAACGTAAATGACAAACAAATCAAAATTCTGCGATAATAACGTATCCCAAAATCAGTCCATATAGTTTTAATAGTTAATTGATTGATTGATTAATTCATTTAATTAAGCAGAGGAGTTTCTGTGTGTATGTGTGTGTGTGATATCTATTGATGTTATTATTGTTTAAAATATATATTTTTGGAAATCTATTCTCTAAGCTTATGCCAATCGGCAATTTGTCGCCGTGCTGAATTACAAACTTCTTTCCAATGATTTAGAGCTGTTCCAGTGCATTTCGGGCCGCCCATTTCGAGCCTTCCAATAACCTAAACATACACAAAGTATTGCATTACAGGTAGGAAATGTCGTGTGTTGCGCCTAGCCAGTGCCGTAACTAGCCTTTGAAGTGCCCTATGCTAGATATTAAATTTGCCCCCCCCCCTCTATAGCACTAGCCAAAAAATGGCGGTTGAAGCAACTTATTTCGTAGACACTCTAAGTGCCCTTCGCAGGTCTGGGCCCTGTGCACCTGTTGCATCAGCCTAGTTACGGACCTGCGCCTAGCAACGGCTTTGTGTGAAAAGGTGATTGTAGTACAAGTAAGGAAAATTGTACAGTCCGAGAATGTAGTAATTAACATCAAAATTTGACTTACCTCATTTTTGGTGACTCGGTCCCAATCTAATAATAAAAATTCTAAACTAACATTATCAAGTCCTTCACCACCAGCTGGTATATCAAAGACGAAACTTTCATTAAATACAGGACTTAATGTACGTTTCTTTACATGTGTTTTCTTTTTAGCAATCCTCTGGCCATTATAAAGTAAATAGATTTTAACATATGGATCAGCTAAACCAGTTACATCCATTTTTGGTAGATTACGTGCTTTTAATACAACAACAGTTAAACGATTTGCTGCCGGTTGCCAACATAATGATACCAATAATTCACCACGGCCCTGGGAACGAATCTTTAAAAACAAAACAAATCAACTCTAATGTTGCACTAGTTACAAAACACTAACGCTTCATCAATTGATAAAAGGAAAATTATTGCCCGATAAAGATTGGTTCACACACGACTATTATATCGGTTAGCTTAGGAATATCACTGAGTGGTTTAGTGTGTGGAACAATACTTAATTAAGTGCTATTAGTGCAAAATAATTTGACTTACTTTAAGACTTCTGGGTTGGATTTCCCTACATAAAGCCATTTGTTGACTTTCAATCTGGGTAATATCAACTGTACTTAAGCCACAAAATACTTCACCAATAATATCATCACGACTATATCGATCGAAACTTAATACAACAAAATGCAATGTGATATTTGTTAACTGATTGAAATTAATACCATAAAATGTAAAATCTTCATCATAAACTGGATTACGTGTTTTTCTTAAGACTCTTGTTTTGACTTTATGTTGTTTATCTGGTAATAATTGTAGTTTTACATATGGATCGCTGGAGCCCAAATTTGGATCTTTAGCTGGTAAATCACGGCAACGTACCACTGATACGATTAAAGCATTTTTATCATGCTTATACCTAAATTTGATGAAAATTGTACAAAATAAAATTATGTCTACAATCGATTTTTGAGGAATTCCCTAAAATTACCTCAATTTGAAGACCAATTGCCCTAAATAAGAAGCATTCTGTTGTAAATTCTTTTCATTAGTCTCCAATTCTTCTTTAGTCGGCGAAAGTACCTCATTTTCTGTGGCATAAACATCTTTCATTGTTGGTGTTGCTTCAGGCTTATCACTAACAACTCCGCACTCCAAAGGACCTGCCATACTTCCAGAACTACCAGTAGGACTAGGAGTATGTGGGACTGATAACTTTTGCAAAAAATTACGATCAACCAAAAACATGTGGAAAACAATGACAAAACACAACACTTACTACACCAGGTGGAGTTTTTGATGGACCAGTAGGACTAGGACTTTTCTTCAAATAATGCGTAGTACCAGCATTACCAGCTGGACTTTTGACAGCAGTTGGCCGCCGATGGGCATGGAAAGCCAATGGCTGATCTGGTCCATGTCGTTTACCATTATTATGACGTCGTTGACGATAGCAAAAACAGATTACAGCAGCTATACACAAAACAAAAACTACACCACCCAAACATAATCCGACTAATGTTGATGATGTGACTACAACAATTATTATTATTATTATAATTAGTAACAGAAATTATTATTATTGGGGGTTGTTTATGACTCACCACCATCAATGGCTTTGATTTGCGGCTCCTCCTCAACCATGTTTATTTTTTTGTTGGTTTTAACTCAATTCTACACTGCCACGTTTAATTTGGTTTTGCCACTATTATTAAAAATATTTTGGAGGAAATGAATTGGAAATATCTTCACAATTCAATGCTTTTAAGGAAATGTGTGGATATTTTTCTGGATACTTATTGGAAATTTTGTGTGTTAGTCACCGACACAGACAATTCACAATCAATACAGATCGCGACGCAAGCGCTGCGACGCTCGGTGACGTCACTAGACCGAAACCTATCAATGAAAATGCGACGGCATAACGTTGAATTTCAATAAACATGTTTCAAAGCATTTGCAATCAGGGATTACACATTAATCTTTTTCTGCCAAAAAGTGCATAATTCTGGAGAGCTACCTTTGTTATCATGTGCTGGTGCTGGATTTTGAGGTGGATCTGTAGACGTACTGCCAAACAAATACTGAGAAGTCGAACAGGGATGAGTATGCAAAAGTGCTTATCAGTGCATTTCCTTACATCTCTTGCCAAAATTCTTTTCAGTTATATTTTTGCCCAGATTTCTTAAATATGCACACCTTTAGCATTTTATCTTTGTAGAGTTTTTGGTGGGGAACTGTAGAGGTACTATCGAAGCAGCTCTGACGTGTAGTCTTGATGGAATTATTGAGAAGTGATCAAGTAGAAATCAGGGAGGTCCCTACGATATTTTTCAACAACATTCTTTTTGGCTTAATGATTGATTGGTATTGAAAGAGTATTTGTGTTTTGATCTCAAGTGATGCTCAGCAGTCATGGCCTCTTTTGCTTCTAGAATTTTAGAGATTTTGGGCCCTTGAAGTGAAGAAGTGCAATCAAAAGGTATGTGTGACTTAACTTTCAGTTTTGCTCAGAGGTCAGGACCTCCTTTACCTCAAGTGATTTTGTTTTCGATTAAGGAGATACAAAAACCATAGAATAACATAGATTTTATTTTGTTGAAAATTTACACAATTTCCCTATGCAAAGTAAACAATCAGCTTTTATTTATTTTCTATAATATATATATGAGGATGTAGCAGTTGTAATAATTCACAAAAATTAAATGATGTTAACCAAAAAAAAAAATTAAATTAAATAAAGACATCATTAAATAAATTAATCAATTAAATTAAAACAAGAAAAAGTAGGAATGCAAACCAATTAAGGAGCACATTCCTGTAATTGTTGTTGTTCTTATTTCTGCTGACATTATTGTTATTATTTTCATTATTATTGTTTTTATTATTATTCTTATTATTATTTAATAACCAGCCAATTCTGCGAAAGTAGAATCCATTTCATCAGCAAGAGATTTATATCTGTCCTTGTTAATACCAAGTTCATCTAAAATACAAGAAGAAAAAACAAATGAATAAAGAACATTTCAACATTTAGATGATAATCAGTTTTGGCTAGAGAAAATATCTTAGAAAGCATAGAATTATGGCAGAAAGCGTAAAAGTAATGTTTAGTAACGCCTTTCGATACGTTTTAGCTAATTTTAACTAAGGAACGGAAGGGAGGAGAATAAACAAGGAAAAAGAAGTGTAAAAAGCAATTTTGGCAGTAGCTTTGGAGTTTGTGACAACATTTCAACAAATGTTTTATCAATGCAAAAACAAAATCGAAGAAAATTCTATAAAAGCAGAAATTAAGCAAAAATGGTAAATATTTCTGTTAGGATTCTGTATTTTTTCATCACCTTCAAGTCTATCAACTTCTTTCTGTAATTTCTTCACAGTTTTTTCAGCAAATTCAGCACGTGCTTCAGCTTCTTTCAATTTCACTGTGATTGTTTTCAATTGTTTTTTGAATT
Organism: Meloe dianella; assembly: GCA_028455855.1. Taxonomy (NCBI): domain Eukaryota; kingdom Metazoa; phylum Arthropoda; class Insecta; order Coleoptera; family Meloidae; genus Meloe; species Meloe dianella. Next base: position 4,699,925 of record JAPTHL010000008.1, on the reverse strand, counting down.
CTTCAACTCTTTGATTGGCCTTCTCTTCAGATACTTCCAATGATTTCAATGAATTACCAACAACTTTTAATTCTTCTTCTAATTCCATAATTTTGGCATCACCACCTTTGACACGATCCTCAGCAACTTCTAATTCATCTTCAACAAAGGCCAGTTTTCGCGATACTTCATCAGATTTATTATCAGCATCTTCAGCTAATAAACGTGCCTCTTTTAATTGATTTGTTAATTGATCCATACGTTCCTCATCTTGTTGGGAACGATTCTCCAATACCTTGCACATACTGCAAAATTTATGCAAAATTCAGCACAAAATAAATAAAAGTTTAAAATGACCGTATTACCGGAAGCTTTCATCGGCAGCTTGGGAAGCTTCAGCTAATTTCGTCGTAGCTGTACCTGAACGTTCTTCAGATCGTTCCAAATCTTCTTCAATCAATTGAACTTTGCGATTAAGGGCAGCGACCTCAGCTTCAGCCTAAAATTGTATCTCTTTTGTAAATAAATGTTAAGAATTCATGTATTAATTTACATTGGCAAGTGTTTTTTCTTTCTCTTCAAGATCTTTATTGGCCTGTTCTAATGCATTTTTATTTGCAATTAAATCAGCTTCAACTTGTGCAAGTTTCTTTTGCAATTCTCTGACTTCTTCATTAACTTTTTCCGCACGCATATTGGCATCTTTTGCTTGCCCCTCCATAGCATCAGCTTTATCAGCTGCATTATCTTTTTCAAGCTTCATCGCTTGCATTTTCTTCTTGATCGCGTCCATGGTGGCTGTTGCTTTTTTTTTGACTTTACTCACAAGTACAAGAAACAAGGCTGAAATCAAATTAAAATTAAAATTGAATTAAATTGTATGGATGTTGAATGTGTTTGCGAAATTGATGTATTCTATTGCTTGGTACTAGTGAGAACCGGCTGTTCTAAATTTAGCCCGCTCCTAGTATAGACCGAGTGAATTTCGGTGTTTATGTCATGGATTACATGTCGTCCCGCTTCAATACGCATTCCCATTGGTAAAATGTGTAGATTTAAAAATAAACGACCCACATAGCAGTTTCCAAAACAAACCCAAAAATAATCCAAAAATAAAAACCAACTTCTTTTGGCAATTCACAAATTTTCGTAATTTCCACAGAAAATAACATCGAACAAGAACAAAGCTTAAGCTGTTTATTAAAAATACTCTATCTGATTCTTGACTTTTATTAAAATTCAGCAGTAATGCAAAAGTTTGAAAAATTCAACAAACACTCAATTACCTACCTGTGGTGCGCCTGAAGACGTTCAGAGGCTGATGCTGTCCTAAAAGCTACAGGCGTCGCGACGATACCAACGACGGCCAGTTTTCCCATTCTCACCCCTCCTTTGATGACGCCAAAATCCCCTAAAGCCCCCACCATCACCGCCAGTGCACATTAAAGTGTTTCCCAAAATTTTTCCAGGAAACTTAATCTGGATTGGCATACAAAAAAAAACACACACACACATAAAGACAAAATGAAAGTTAAATCAGGATTGGCATTGATTTTAGATGAGAATATTGACCCACTAACCAATTTTAATATCAAATAATGCAAATGTGGAGATTTTGCTAGATTTTCGGCAGTAAATTTGGGAATTTTCCCGATTTTCTTCGGGTATTTTTGGCATTTTTCAACAATAATTCCAATAGTGTTCAATTACAGAAATTCGGTATAGAATCTCTCTAAATCTCTGAATAATTACCATATTTGGTATAGATGAAACAAGGTCGACATTTATTTTTATCGTACACTCGTTTTGTATTTTTTTTTTAATGTATGGATCTGTACAAATAGAACTGTGTTTAACTGTAAAATCGACGTGATATCATTGTTTGAATAATAAAAGATTTATTTAACAAAAAGATTTCAAAACAAATTTTGATGACTTCTGGTTTAATTTTCTAGATTCTGTTTTTTTTTGGATTGTCAGTTTGGGATTCTATTCTTGGTGGTGGTGGTGGTGGGCTCCACACCCGGTAAGGAGACTACGTAAACTGATAGCCCACCTCTGGATTGAAGAACGTTAGTCGCTCTGGTACTTCACGTTGTGCACGGCCGGTACTGAGAACTCCCTCATCAGCAACTTGTAAGTTTCACAATTTGGCTTTTAATAAATCTCTCAACGATTTTTGTGGAGAATTCGTTTCATTTTCGGGGTGAAATTTGCAAAAAAATTTCGATTTGTTGATGGAAATGAAAATCTTTACCATATTTGGTCAAGTAATTCATGGTCGTTATTTGTTGTCATCATCATCATTATTGTAAAACTGGGTCACATTACTAATAATTAAACAAATATCACGAATTCCCAAGGATTATTTATAATAAACTATTCACAATAGAATGATATAGAATGCAATTATTATCGGGATTTTCGTCATTTTTCTTCCAGTTATTCGTGTGTTTGCATATAGAAAAGCAAGGAAAACTCAGCCATCATGGACGCGATCAAGAAGAAAATGCAAGCGATGAAGCTTGAAAAAGATAACGCCCTAGATCGGGCTGTTTTCAATGAACAACAAGCCAAAGATGCCAATTTACGTGCTGAAAAGGTATATCATCTCTTCTTTATTAATTTTTTTCTAAATAATCACAGTAATAATCTGATGATCAATTTCAATAATAGGCAGAAGAGGAAGCCCGTACTTTGCAGAAGAAAATCCAACAGATCGAAAACGATTTGGATCAAACACAAGAACAATTAACACAAGTCAATGGTAAATTAGAAGAGAAAGAAAAAGCATTACAAAATGTGAGTGTTTCTCAATTTATTTTAAAGAATTCTAATTTTATCAAGTTGGCGATATTGTTTACAAATCTTTTTGTGAAAAACCCCCCATTACAAAAATGACGTTATGTATATTTTTGCATAGTCGTTTATTTATAGATTTATTGTTGATAATATTGCGGTTATAAAATCGTTAGAATAAACAAAAAAAAAATATGAAAATATTTCTGGAATACGACCGTATGTTATTTTCTAAAAATAACCAAAAGCAACCGGATCTGTTGCCAAATATGGATCGGACTAATACTCCCTCTATATTATGTTAACGATAAACTGCGTCATTAGATTAATGTAAATCAGTTCTTCTAATGATGTGTGTGTGTGTGTGTTGTATTACGACCATTAACATTTATTTGTTTTATTAATTAAACAAATTAATTGAATTTGGTAATTATAATGTATTATTGGTTGTCTATATTGGGTGAAAGTAGCGATTGTAGCGCTATTATGGTGGAAGAATGAATTAATTTCATATGTTCTGGTGAATACTACGACATCCCCCACAGTTGTGTTAAAAGTTGTGCAGTACGAGTAGTGCGTGTAAGTGCCAGAAAGATGGCAACGAATTTCAAGTGTCGTATATGTCGAATTGTTTGACAGAATGTCACAAAGGGCCGGCCATAGGAATGTTATTAAAAAAGGGCCACCAACACCATCCACGTAATGAAAATATTAGACGGAGGGCCGCCCTAGTTGAGCAAACAATTGATCAAAATGAAACACCATTAAGCCCCTACAGTCAAAATAATGTTTTAACAACATCAACAACAAGAACAACAGTTACCACAAATCAACAACAACAACAACAAATCAAACCTACTGTGATCGAAAGTGCCTCATTTAATAAGAATGAAATAAAGCCTGTAACAATTACACCTCATAATGATGATGATGATGATGATCATCAAGATATGTCATTAATTTTCCGTCCAGCTGCTGAAGGTTCTAGTCAAAGTGATCAAGAATATGATAATGATGATGATCCAGAAATGCAAGAATTGGCACAATTACGTTGTACATCTGAACGTACTGAAGTTATAGCTGAACGTGAAATTCGACGTCGTAATCGTCGTTGTGCTGATTATCCTGGTTTAGCATTTGCCAGTTCCATATTTAGTTCAGATACATTAATGAAATTCTCAATTATACGAAATGAATTGCATAATATTATGAATACGCAATTAAAACGGGTAGGTCTTAATTATTAAACAAAAAAAAACGCCATCTATATCAATTTTACTTAATTCTATAGACACGTTTAATCAAACATCAAAGTTATCTGTGGAAAAACAGCTGACATTTGACATTTGTTTGGAAAGACATGACAAACACTTTAATTAGATAATTATGTTGAATATTTGATTAAAAAAAAACAGATTTATGATTTATTCCACGAAACCATAAAAGTATTAATTTATAATTGGGGTATTATTAATTAAAACTACTTTCACAAACAATTATGTTTCGATTAATTATCGTGAAAGTTAACGGGTGCTCTCATTTTGATTTCAATTGTTTTTTCTAATTAACATTTTACTATTTGCCAACTTTCTAATTGAATTTAAATATCGATTTTCATCGTGATTTATAGAGTTTTTAGGGATTTTCTTTTATTTTTTGGTCGAAAATTCTGCGAATATTTGCGGATTTTATTTTTATTATTAAAATAGGTTGGATGTACTGTTTTTACAGGTGTGTTTGTCCATGTGTGTTGATTGCGCATGTGCGATTATCGCCATTTTGTTTAGAGCCGGCTCGCCCAGTCGATTACGGTCGTTAGTGACGGTTTGTTGTACGTGTTATTCTGTCGTTTTTCAATAAGAATTCCTCAAAATTTCCAGTTTATTTCATAATCATTAAAAAGAAAAATTAACAGACTAAAATTTGTGTTATTTGTTACGGTTTATTTTTGTTTCTCTTTATCGTTAAATAATTTCCAAGATGACTACAAATATACCACAGGGTTCATTGTTAGATGTATTAAAAAAGAAAATGCGCCAAACTAAAGAGGAGATGGAACGTTATAAAGATGAATGTGAAGAATATAATAAACGTTTACAAGCTGAAGTTATGCGACGTGAAGAAGTAAGATTTTTCAGGTTTTTCTCATTTTCTTTCTACATAAAAATTACAAATCCTGTGTGTTGGTGGAATTCGAATCGACAGGTTGGCGAAAGCGATCGCCCTGTCGTCGCCAGTATGTGTCCATTGAAGGCCGTTCGTCGCCCTCTAAATTGATTTTCTTCTCTCAATTTAAAAATCTACCCTCAAAATTCGAATTATTTCCACATATTTTATTGATAAAGATTACACAATTCGTCCTTTGTATATATGATAATAATTATGATAAGGAATTATGTGTGTCGGTTGATCTTGACTCATAGGTGACGTCATCGTGAAAATTCTATTTATTTTTTTGGTCATTTTAATGGAAAATTGCCGTTTAAATTCAAATAGACAATTAATTAAATTGTTTTTTTTATATCATTGACTAAATATAGAACGATCATGCTATATTTAGTTCGTTCTCTTTCTCAGTTTTATTAATCAACCGCAATTAACAACAATTGATTGATATTTACTCAATAACGGAAATACGTATTTAATTCCATTGAGTAAACTAATAACAAAAAAAAACATAAAATAAAGGGTGGAGTATAAGATTTTGTCTCTCTTTTTATTTTGTTAAAATTAAGCGGAAGTTAGGGATATGTTTATTTCCGGTTTTCTCACGATTTGTTCTAAATCAATGATTTTCCATTATTATTATTATTAATGATGTAATTTGTTTTGATTACAGGCGGAATCTGAAGTTGCTGCATTGAATCGTCGCATACAATTACTTGAAGAAGATTTGGAACGTTCTGAAGAACGTTTAGCTACAGCTACAGCTAAATTAGCTGAAGCTTCTCAAGCAGCTGATGAAAGCGAAAGGTTCGTTGTTGATGGAAATTTGTTGTGTGAATACGATCAACAATTAGCTAAAGCAAATATCTTGGAAAAACAAAAAACAAACAAAAATGTAGAAATGATTTTAGAGATTTTCTTTATAAAATTTGAATTTATAGTGTTATCAATTTTGTTAGATAGTAATTTCTACGTTTTGTTGTTTTTTTTTTGGATTTGCTATTTATCTAACATTATGTTTATACGTTTATCGATCTTAGAATACTTCAATGATATTGACATAAGTTATTTTACAAATTTCCACATATAATCTATCCAAATATTCGATCGATATTTGTCTAATTATTGTTTATTTTAACAATCATCTTGCCACTAGTTTATAGTTGAGTAAATTTGATTTTCTCACGCTTAACCCTTACTTAAAATCAAACATTTCTTAGATTTGTCTAAAGTTGTGCCAAACAAAACTGACAAAGCATTCTCAGGATCTGTTCTAAATTTCCAAACCAACTCTAAATTCTAATCCTACTTAAGTAAAACTCGTTTCGTATCAAACTTATCGATTGTTTTCTTCTACTTAAGTTGTGGGATTTAAGAGTCAGATTGCTTGAAAATATGGTTTGTGTGAATTGATTCAGATTTAGATTGTTTGAAGGACAGTGAGAGTGCAACACAATTCTAAAATTCTCTATTTAAATATTTGCTCTAGCTGTTTCTAGAGTTGCTTAAAGTAAAATGCTGTCAATGCTGTAGAAACAAAATTCGATTTTCAATTTAATGTTGATTTGATTATAGTTGTGCATGAAAAAATTAACATTATTTCAGTATAATTTACAGTTGTATTTTTTTATTTCTTCATTTAATTATATTTTATATAAAACTTGTTTTTAGTCGAGTTTTGTATAATTATTTCTATTTAAATTCTATTTTCTTGTCAATGTAAACAAGCAGTGCAGCAAGCATAACATTCCATCAAACTACGGTATAAAATTTAAGTTGGTTTTATTTTCAAAAAAATAAAAATAAATTCTACACAAATTACAATTTAAGCTTTAAATTTTAATCGATAATAATGTTATCACTAATTGTGTCGAATTAAATAATTATTGAACGTTTAATATTTTTATATCAGAGTAGATGTTGTAATTTGATCATGATTTGTTTATTAGACATTTATGAATATGTAAATCGTTGAGACAGGTCGTACAAATCTAATAGATAATAATAATATTTAATATTCATTGCCTATTGTTATGCTATAAAAGGCAAAGTAATTGTTTATAACTTTCACTATCTAAAAGTATTTTCTTATCTTTTTCTAAATAATTTTTAATTATATAAAAAAGAACAATAGGTTAAAAGAATGATTCATTTTTGTTTCGGTATATCCAAAAAATAATCGATAAACGTATGGACGTCAATTGTGGTTTACTATTGCATTTTTTTTTGTTTGTTTGTGGTGTCTGTGTGTGTTTGCAAAGAAAAAAAACTAACAAATTTTTTCCATCATTATCTCTACACATATTAGGATACGCAAAGCATTAGAAAACAAGACAAATATGGAAGATGATAGAGTTGGTATATTGGAAAGTCAACTAGCCCAAGCTAAATTGATAGCCGAAGAGGCCGACAAAAAATATGAAGAGGTACACAACGTCCCTCTTTTTTACAAAAATTAAAAAATTCAATCAATTTTAAACAGTTGTTCGATGCTTTTAAATCACAATTAATTAAAAAAAACCTGTTTTGATTGATTGATTGGTATTATTGTTGTGTTGGAAGATAATTTTTCAGGGCGTTTTTTCAGCAAGGAGATGCAACCAAATTCTCTTCATTTGATAAAATTTGTTGAATTGAATTTTTACAAATTTTATCAAAAATTATTTTTGTTTTGTTGTGTTTTGATGTGGCTTTGTTTTTTTTCCTTCCCTTTTTATTATTGTTGTTTTTTTTGTTATTATTTTTTTTCTCAAAGATGTATTGTTTTTCTATTCTATTTATTTAGGCAACGCAAAGTACTAGAAAATCGTTCCCTTGCTGATGAGGAACGTATGGATGCATTAGAAAATCAATTGAAGGAGGCCCGTTTCTTGGCTGAAGAAGCCGATAAAAAATATGATGAGGTGTATAATAATTTGACTTAGCGTTTTATTATTGTTTGTTTGCAGTGGTTGTTGTTGTTTTTTTTTAATTGAATTGAGATTTTTGTTGTTGATCATTGTTGATTATTTGATTAATTTATACAATCAAAACTAATCAAGTGTGCCTACTATATATTGCTATATTTGATAAAAGTGTTAAAGAGGTTATAAACGAAAAGCCCATAGGAGAAAAAAATGCTAATTGCTTAGAGAAAAGAAAAATATATTTTTCTATAATTAATTAGAGAGACACCATGGAACTTGTACACATCTCTTTTAAATGACTTTATTCGGTATTGTGTGAAATTAAATCAAAATTAATAGTGGTTCTTATTATTATCAGTGGGTTTATTTGTTGTTTTTTTTTGGTGTTATTATTGTGTTGATTAAAAAAAAAAGGTTTATTCCTTCTTAATTATGAATTATAAGTGGAAATTGTTTGGAAAATTTTTGTTGGTGGGGACATTTAGAAATAATTCTTCGCGTCTCTTCCATCTTTTTTTTCTCTCGATATTCTTTTAAGTGTTAATAATTTTATGAATAATTTCACAAAAGAAAAAAAATGTTGTAACTTTAGATAGTTTTATTATTGTTAATGGTTCGTGTTTTTTTTTTGATTTGTTTTTTCTCATAAATTCTCATTTATTTAATCATTATTTTTGATCAATCAACAGAAGAGAAATGTTTTATTATTATTATTATTATTGTTAATTAATTCATCAAAAAGGAATGTTTGTTTTATTATTTTTAAATGATTGTTATTCAATGATTACAACATTTGGAATGTGTAATTTTGATGGTATACTTCAATGTTTCAACTACTATGGCCAAATTAAACCAGTGGCAACATTTAGATGAGTATGTTCCATGGTGTTCTTCTTTTACTTGATGATAATTGGATTGAAATTAATTTCATTGTGGATGCTGTTATTATTATTATTATCATCAAATATATTTTATAATCAATCCAAATATCATCGATATATTTATAGAAATATTACAATTAATTTTTCTAATCTAACTAATCTTGTTATTATTATAATTAATTTAAAATAATTAGTGCATCAATTCATTAATTCAAAAGAATTAAATATTAAGAGTCCAATGTTTTATCTTGTTGTTTTTTTCTTGTATAATTTGGAAATAGGTTGCCCGTAAATTGGCAATGGTAGAAGCTGATTTAGAAAGAGCAGAAGAACGTGCTGAAGCTGGTGAATCGTACGTGTCACTACCAATTTATTGTTTAAATGTGTGCTTTTATTTGCATAATTTTGTATTTTTTTTTGAAATTATTTACACTAACATTGTGTTTGTTTTATTATTTTTTTCTGTTTGTAATTAGTTAGTTTGATTATTTTTAATTAATTTAGGGAATATAGAAAAGCAGACATCAATACTACTATTATTATTTATAAGATGATTTTTTTATTATTTTTTAATTTTTGCATTACTTTTGTTTTAATTGCTGTTGCATGAATTTTATGATAGGTTGCCCGAAAGTTGGTTCTTATGGAACAGGATTTAGAACGTGCTGAAGAACGGGCTGAACATAGCGAGAGGTTAGCTGGCTTTCTTTTTTTAATTTGGCTTATTTTTATAATAAATTAGAAAAATTAACAGATTTTCGTTAATTTATTTCGTTGTTATAAGACGAATGTAAAATATTTAATGAAAATCTGTGTATTATTATTAATTTTTTGTATTAGGGACTAATTTTAATTTACTTTAATTTTTTTATAGCAAAATTGTAGAACTTGAAGAAGAACTTCGCGTTGTTGGTAACAATCTTAAATCACTTGAAGTTTCAGAAGAAAAAGTGAGTCATATTTTTTTATTATGAAATTTTAGCGAAAAATTCAAACATTAGAACAAATTAAATTAGTTACAAACAGGGTCGGCTTTAGTGTCGCCTTTTTTTATTTAAATAAATTGACGAAATCAATGTTCTGGATCACAGCTCGTACCGCCTTAGCCTAGTGTGTTTTACCATAGATCCGATCCTGGTGACTTATTGGAGTTTTGTTTGAATTTTTCTCAAATCACTCCACTATTATTATTATTGTTCTAAAATATAAAATTCAAATTTTTTCCCAAATATTTTTATTGTAATAAGACAGATTATAAAAAACAATTCTATAACTATAGGCAAATCAACGTGAAGAAGAATACAAAAATCAAATTAAGAACTTAACAACACGTCTAAAGGAGGTACTGGACAATAATTGTGGAGTTCACAAAAAAACTAATATCTGCTATTTGTCTTAATCTCAAATGATTTTAGCATGTTTTCTGTTTATATATTTAAAAAAACAACAAACAATAATTTAGCATTACTGAGACATCGATATTTTATTTATTTAAGTGTGTATTGTTTTGAGTGTTTTATTTGTTTTGTTTTCTCTAATAATTATTAACAACTCTACAGGCGACATTAAAGGAGGAAGAATATGCAGTTACCTTAAAACAGGTGGAACAACAGTTAAGAGAGGTAAAGTCGATGCTAAAACTGTTTGAAATGAAACAGAAAATTACAACAATTCTCTGCGTATTATATCTAGCTACTGTTTTTCTTTATTTTTGTATGTGCTCTTCAATGATTGTTTTTTTTTATTTTGTAAATAAAATGGGTATATTGTCTTTGGGTTTATCTTCTTGAAATGGAAACTCTTTTTAAAGTAGAACTCAGATATTTTTTGTTTGAGTATTTATTGGACATCGTCTTATTGATTTATATTATTATGTAATTGTAATTATGCTTTTAAAAAGTAATTGTAGTTTTTGTTAATTGCAAGCATGTTAAATTTGTTATGTACAGGCTTCTGTTACCAGACAACATAGTGAGGATAAAATCCGTTCCGTGTCTGATAAATTAATTGAAGTAAGTTGATTTAAAAAAAAGAGAAAAATAATTATAGGGAATATACGGGTGTGATAAAAATTTATAATTCCCCCCTAAATTTTGGTCCCAATTTCATCATTTTTAAATATCTTTTTCATTAATGCTTCTCCATTTAGGGCTTTTGTTATCACCAGTGTATGTATTCGGTATGTTATCTAAAACCCTTTCAAGTTTATCTTTTATGTAACTCGTCCAAGGAGAGAAGCATTTTTGCAATTTCCTCATTAAATTTCCATAAACTAAGTCTGACACATGGCACAATTCAGAATATCCGTAAAAGTACATAAATTCCATCAATTTAAATGTATAAATAAGCATGAATGTTCTTATATATATAATAGTAGCATGTGAACATTTTCTATAACATTTTTATGTGTAGCTTAATTTCAAATTTCTAGTAAATAAAAAGGGGTTATTTCAATCTTCACAAATTCATATTATCTGTAAGTATCTAGTAGTTGTGGTGCTTTGTTGCTTGAATTTAACATACTTTTGTTGTTGTTGTTTTGCTTTTCCTAACTTTCAGCTTTGATTGTTTAAACTTTTTGGAAAAATAAAATGAAACAATTTGGACAAAAATCGTATTTTTTTTTACATTTATATCGGCGATTTTTGTCGAAATTGTCACTACTGGTATACAAATTTTGGTGATTTATTGTTGTTTTTTTCTGGTTTAGGCTGAAGCTCGTGCTGAATTCGCCGAACGTTCTGTTCAGAAACTCCAGAAAGAAGTCGATAGACTCGAAGGTAATTTATACGTGATTTTATCGAAAATCTAGCTAATTTCATTTTATTTTTTTGTTTATTTGATTTTTAATTTTTTGTTGTTGTTTTGCTGCAATTAACCCTTAACTTACAGACGACTTGTTGGCAGAAAAGGAAAAGAACAAACTTTTAGCCGATGAAATGGAGGCCACATTACACGATATTCAAAATATGTAAAACTATAATAATAATAATAATAATAATGATGATAAAAGAAATAATCTAACGGCCAATTTTACAAATTTTTCGAAAAACGACACAATACACACACAAGAAATGAACAATTCCAAAGTTATTATTGATAATATTCTTTTTTAATAGAATTAAAAAAATATAAATAAACATTCCGAAATTATAGCTAACGGTGCTTGTACTGCTTTTTGCATTTATTATGATTATTAATATTATTACTATAATTATATTTTATATATTTTTGTTCAATTTTGGAGTGAAAAAAAATATGAGAGTTTATAGAAACTAAGCGATTTTCTTTGTTGATTGATCTCCTATCAATTGAAATTTAGTTTTTGTTTTTGCGCAATATTATCGATAAACACTGCCATAAATTTATAGAAATAATGTCAATCAGGCATTTGATAAAGAATTAATTTATGGCGCTTCGTAATTTTTGCAATTGATGATCGCATGTGTTTTTTTTTGTATATTGTACATTCTTCCATAATAATCATCCAGGATGTAGTCAATTATTATTATTATTTTTTTTTGAGTTGATCGGGCACTATTTGTATGTGAAAGGACTAGTTTTTCGAAAAACAAAAACAGAACAATTTTTGTTTCAGTGGTTTGGGGAATGGTTATTTATTATTACAATTATTAATTAATTTATAGTCCATTCACTTACAATCAAGCTTTATTTTCGATTCGATTTATGTTTAATTTAAATAAAATATCTAATAATATAAATATATTGAAGAAATTTAGTCTGTTTATATACATAATCTATGTGTTTTATGTAGTTAAACTAATATAAATATTTTTTATTGATATTTTTGCACGGATTTTTTTTTATTTATGTTGTTTTTACCTAAATATTTCCTTTTATTTTTTTCGTTGCTTGAAATTATTTATAAGCAGCACTAACGTGTTGTTGTTTGATTGCAGAATTAACAGAAATTTGTTTTAAATGTTTGACAACATTTCGAATTGATCGGTTTTGTTTTCGATTATTTGATTTGCAGATGAGCTCGTTGCTGAGAAGGAACGTTACAAAGAGATTGGTGATGATTTGGATACAGCTTTCGTTGAACTTATTTTGTAATTTTAGAAATTTACTTTCTATTCACCTACAAATTGGTTATCGTACACTTACTTAAAAAAAAACTATCTCTGTTTAATAAAATAAAACAAAATTCTTCAGCGATTCAGGCCATATATGGTTCATATTTAATGTTTCGTAATGTTTGTGTAAACATGTAATATTTTAGTTCAGATAACTTTACAAGATAAACAAAATATAAAGAGTATTGCCTTTGACTTTTTTTTTGCTTATTTCAAATTTATTTATTTGATTTATGTGTTATTTAATTTGTTATAATTTCCAGTTGTGCTCCTTCCATTTTCATGATTACAAACTAACAGTCTGTGATACTAACAGTAAATCCTTTCCAGATGAATTAGTTGAAGAGAAGAGTAATTATAAAGCAATGGCTGATGAGATGGGTCGAACAATTGCTGATTATGCTGGTTATTAGATAGAAAAAAAAACGATTTTAATTAAGAAACAATATTATATTTAACAAAACTGCCTTCGTTCATCATTAATAATAATGATTGATTAGTTTTATTTTAATCTCAATAGATTAATTTACTCAAAACAGTTGTGTTACATTTAAGAGTAATAATGGCTCAATTAATATATCTTTTTATCGCAAATTTGCTTTAATGGTTCCGTGTTCTTAGATCAAAATTTAGATATAATCGATATCAAATTAGATAATTTGCCTGCGATTTAATTGTACGCTAAATATAATGAAATTTTGATATTTTTAATTGAAATAAACTAAAATAAATTGAAATTGTCGTTTTTTTTTAAATTCGTTTTCACTATTTTTTAGGCATTGTTGGGAATTTGTGCGTTTATTTTGACATTTAAGTTAGGTCAAATTGTTGAACGCACCCTCCGTGTCTTGTGGCTACAGTCACATCATAAGCGATTATAAATAATTTTTAAAAAAACAATGATAGTAAATGTGATTCGGCGATAAATTTATCTAAATTGTGCCAATTACATTATTTGAACCTCGGCAATTATTGATTTCAAATTGAATTATTAATTTTCCATCGTGCAAATATCGTGTGTCTAAAGTTACATTATTGTGATATATCCTAACCTCAATGTTTCCTAACCTGAAATTTTTTATTAGAAATTGTTAAAATGATAATAAAGGATGCTCGAATAGTTTGGGATAGTTTAAAATCAATAATTTGCGTATATAAACCAGCACAAGTGTCATGTGAACGTATCCGAACGACGATAATTAATGCAATAATTACAGGTTTGTTTAAAATGTTTGTTATTATTGGGTTTTTTTTAAACGCTTTTCCATTGTAGATTTGAATCGTATGGAAACTAGACCACCTATAGATTATGTGAGTATAGAAGGTAATCCATCATCAGCTGCACTAACAGTTTCTATAAAACCGAATCTAGCTGATCATCCACTTGTTGTTGGTCCCCGTTACCAACATGATGATTTAAAATGTACATGGGCGAATTATTTAGGCAAAAATACTAGCGGTGTCTTACGTATATACACCTATATAATGACAAATTATAATAAAAATTGATTGATTTTATAATAGTTATAGGATTAAAGAATGGTACAAAAATAGCGAAATATATACGTGAAAATCATCCAACACGATCGTATCGTATAACAGCACGTTTAGGACAATCAACAGAAAATGGTTTTGTTAATAGTAAAATTATTGAGCGTTCCACATGGCGACATGTACGACATAAACATATTGAAAATTTATTATCAGCAATACAAGCATCACATCAGAAAGAAATGTTCAAATCTAGCGGTGTTGATTTACAATCACAAACAGCATATGAATTAGCTGTACAAGGACCTATACGGCCGGCCTCATCAAATTTACCTGTAATTTACGGTATTAAATGTGTGGAATTTGAACCGCCCGACTTCACCATCGGTATCTCACAATCATTCTCTAGCAAAATTACAATTAATTAACCAGTCTTTTCTCTTTAGAATTACAATGTATTAATGAATACGAAGTGTATTTGAGGAGTTTAATCCATGAAATCGGTATGAAAGTACATTCAACAGCCCATTGTACTGGAATCCAATGTATTCGACATAGTCACTTCACGTTAGATAATGCTCTATTAAAGAAACATTGGATTCTATCGAATATTGTTAAGAATATGGAGGAATGTGAGGAGATTTTAGGGAGAAATGAGAATCTTTTAAAACAAAAAAGTGCAATTTTACAATAATTCCAAGTAATTTTCTCTATATTCTCCAGATACATTTTACCATACGAAATTGCCATTGATTAAATCATTGTAAATATTAAAATCTTCATTATTATTATTATGTAATCGATTATAATGATGATTATACATTCTAGGACCTTGTTTTATATATTCCGGTGATTCTCTAGTTCCATGTAAAGTTAATGCAATACCGTCGACATATCCTTGATTTCGTTCCGGGCCAATCTGGAAGTTTATATGAATTCATCAAAAATGTCCATTTTTTTGCTAATAGACATCGGTAAAGCGCAGCAGTGTTTGCTACAGTAACGGTTGTTACAGCAACAAAGACGGCTTGAATTCTCGATGTCTGTCTAAACAGAAAATACTTGATCTGAAATGGTTAAAGTCCAGATACCCGTAGCAGTCTCTCCCCAGGTCATTACCGACATAAAAGTCCAATTGCGGAAGCCATCCTTCGATTTATCATATTTCCGTTTACCTAACAATTCAATGCGACTACCAGATGGTGATGTTAAATACACTTCTAATACACCTCTGATTGGATATCGGATTGTAATTGTTAATTCAACATGTTCAAGATAATTGATACGATTATTACATGCATCAGTGAATATTTGAATAATTAACGGTTGATTATGTGAAAAAGTTTGATTGTGTTTGCCAACAGGCACCAAACAGGTTTGTCTTGTTGGTATCGTTGTCCAATTAATTGCTGTCTTAACTAAACCATAACCATTCATTAAACCAAATCCGAATTTTGTATTAAACCAAAAACCGGCAGCATTCTTCTGCCAACCGGGATTCTCTTTGAGTGGAGCAATCTCCGATGTATAAACGATCAAATGTTGAATGTCTCGCCATGTTAAATTTGGGCTAAAAATTTTGATCAAATAAATGGTTGATACAATTTTCATTACTTACTTTGCTTCCAATGCTAGAGCTATAATTCCTGCTGCTAATGGTGCAGACGCTGACGTGCCTGTGTGTTTTATCGTGCAATCGTTATGTAAATCGGTAGTCGCCTAGAATTAAGTTTCGGTCAAAATTTTTGATTAGTGATTAGCGAGTTGTTGTTACAATCATTTGGTCTTTGTAGGCGCCTGATGAATACGTAACAGCTAAAGTTGATGCACAAACTTCCCCATACCATGGAAATTCACCCTTTTGTGAAGCACTACCAATAGAAATTGTGTAGGGACTTGTCAGATAACCATCACAATTACAATTATCATCTTTACTACCACCATTACCTGACGCCCATACGTAGATGGTACCCTTACCTTTGCGCCCCTAATTTTGCGGCATTACTAAAGACATATATCGTATGTCTAACAAAAACTTACGTTGAGTATTCCTTTCTGGATAGCTTCACTAGCTAACCGTCCAGGTCCATCAACAGTTTGACCATTATCATTTGGTCCCCATGAAGCACTATAGATATCAACCAAATCTTGGGCATAACTCAATGCGGTACCTTCAATTCGATCCGTTACGAGACCATCAAGCAGTTTAACAGCACCTATTTTCGAATTGTACGCAATACCAACACCACATTTACCGTTATTTGCCGCCATTGCTATCTCGCCAGCACATCTAGTACCGTGACTGTTATACCTCTTTGGTTCATAACGAGGAAGAGGATCGTCATCTTCTTCATTGCAATCATAACTAATTTCTGGATCCTAAAAGAGGTTTATTTTATCAAAAAAAGCACAAATTTCGACTTCAACTGGAGTTACATAGTTCTCTTTTAGATCGTCATGGGTGTATTCTATACCATCATCTAAGATACTAATCCGTACACCTTTGCCAGTAATACCGGCTTTGTATACAGGTAAAACGTTCAAATCCAGTTTTGGTAGGTCGTATCTTGATCGAGTGTCTTGCTGAAAGCAAAATCAACAATTCCCTTAACGATTTGTTTTGATTCACACACACACACGTAATAACTTACCATATACCATTCTTGTGACCATAATTCATCATTGAAGGTGCTATCTGACAATGAATTACCATGTATAGGTTTCTTGTATATGTTCCTGTATCTTTTTGGAAATTCTGGATAGTATTTAGTGAGGAAATCACGTTTTTGACGATCTTTAGGATATTGAGTTTCTGCCCAAAGTACACGATTATCAGCATTTAAACGTTTCTGAATTTCCATACCGCGTTTATGATGATTTGGATAGATATCATCATCCAAACGGATAAAGATGTGGGTGTTCTCAAATCCAGGCATCTCAAAAGACAGACGAATATGAGCGATTTTCATTGGCAAAAGATTTTAGAGTTTGAGGATGAGTTTGAATGTTTTTGTAAAATTCATTGTAATTAGTGCCAAAATAAGCACCAAGTAAGACCAAAAATTTTGACTTGTTCAGAACATGCGAGAGGAACTTGAGCCAAGAGGTG
This sequence comes from Meloe dianella, assembly GCA_028455855.1. Taxonomy (NCBI): domain Eukaryota; kingdom Metazoa; phylum Arthropoda; class Insecta; order Coleoptera; family Meloidae; genus Meloe; species Meloe dianella. Next base: position 4,682,497 of record JAPTHL010000008.1, on the reverse strand, counting down.
CTTCCAAGACAGAATTAAAAATTCGACGCCTTAAATATTTTGATTATATTCCCGTCTATATTGTAGCTTCTTCAATTCGAATTAATCAACGAATTGATTAATTAAATAAATTCGATTTAATTAAATTTGAAAAATTCCAAACATTATCGGTAACACGAGCTGCTACCAAAAAAAAATGTTCAATTTCCCCCTATTTGTCTATGTATAAACGCCCTAAGTGTAGCAGCTGTTCAACTTCTGTTCTATTATTATCCGGGCAATGTTTTATCGATTGGTCCGGCGTCGCGAGCGTCGGTCACAGAACCATCGCGCGAAATTCGACGCCGAATATCAGGAAAACAGCAAACCGTATACACACTCGAAAATTATTTCGATAGTGGTAAGAGAAAGAGGGTAATATAGTGGTAACCCCCCTCTTTTGTTCACATTCACAAATCAAACACCCCCTAAAAATAGATTAAACGATAATAAGTCCCCTCCCTCCCATCGTTAAATTTCGAACGGTATCAACGCAGTGGTCTAAAAAAACAATCGTACAGCACGTGTCACATTCGAAATTCGACACCTGGTGGTCTTTTGTTATACAAAGCAATAATCTCTATCTTCATCTCTATCATTTAGTGATAATCGAGATCAAGATAGAGATATCGATTTTTCCACAATACACTGGAAATTCCCCCAAATCTGTTTTGTGCCCACACATTACTTTGAATGTTGTTAATATACTTTGAATTAACATCACTGATAATACGTGTTATCATTGATTGTGTATTAAATAAATTCAACATACCATTCCTTTGTATAAATAACCAGTTTCTTTTGCTAGAATTTCAGCATGATTTCGACCGCCTAACAACTTAACAACAACTTCTTCTGCATTACGTTGTAAACTAACACTTTTGAAAATTATGAAAAACATCAAAATTAAATTAATCATTTCAAATAATTAATCAATTAATTAATTAGACTGGGTATGCTGATAGAATTGGTTAAAAATGTACTTTTTTGTTCTACTCCACTACCAATACTAAAGTAATTCACACCTCCTCCTTCTCCTCCCAACAAATACGCCCAATGAATAACAAATAAAAACAATCAGGCTTATCAATGAGGATCAAACAATGAAGGATAAAGAGGATTATCCGTCTTCCAATGATTCTGTTCGGTCTATTTCACGGTTGTTTTCCTCTTTCTTCTCTCACTTGATTGCTGGTAGTTGATGGAGATAGTTGTTGGACGAGTTGGAATTGAAAATGGGGATGGGTTGGAGGGAATCGTGCTCCAATTAAAATCTGTTTTTCTTCTATAAAAACAATGAAATATCGATTAATTCCGTATAAATACTGTTTTTCTTGTTGTTGTTGTTGTTAAAAGGACCAACATAGAAACAGTTCGTTAATGAAGATTTATGGCCATAGGTTATTCGATTTAAATAAATCGAAACGAATAAAACCCCCATCAATTTTAGTCTAATCGATTGTATTCAACCACATAATCCATATCTTCATCTTTTGTGATCTTATTTCGGCAATGAAATTTATACTAAATCAGAGAAAAACAGATTTGCGATGGTCATGAAGATTTGTTACAGAATACCACCATCTATCTATGTTTGGCAAAAGTTTCATTTATGGAATGTATTCTATGACAAATCGTCATCTTTACGACGTTTTGTTGTCGAAATGCGAAAGAAGAAAATTTAATCCCACTGTATTCTACAATACAATCCTCATCTGTATCTTTGGAAACGTTCTTATGGAAATCTATTGAACATAACCAAAGATGGTAGAATATGAGGATTATGCTGTAGAATACAAAATCTATTCTGTGATAAATCCAAATCTTTATCATTTCCATCCATTTTCTTTATTATGTTGAAGTAAACAATACAGTAACAAATGACTAATTATAGCTGTCGACACAAAACGAATGTATTCTACAACAAAATCGATATCTTTATCTTTGAAAAACTGTTGTAGCAAGAAAATAGAGGAGATGGTAATGTTTTTCTATAACAAGGATTAATTTAGATAGAAATGTACAGTTTGTCTTTTAACATTTGATCGGCTTGACTTTATAACATTTAAACTGTCAATAAATAACTTGACTATTTTAAAGACAAGAGCTAAAGCGGTACTTGCACGATAAAGAAAGTATCGACACTTGTTAAACTACTTTTATAGTAACACTTCAATAAGGACAGTTGCGCAAATGTAACATAAATCAAATAAAATAAAAGGTTTAAAGACAATAACAAGACAGGTGAATACGTAAAAGATTTATTGACTGGTCCATGTCTTCTTTACAAAAATTGACATTAAATATGTGTACGTATGTGTGCATGTGTGTGCAGGATTGTCAAATTGTAAGAGTTAGAAACTTGAATCGTTTAACATTAATTAGTGATTCATATAGGAATTATTTTAAAAATGGAAGGAATATGGTCCGTTCGCAAAATCTAAATCTATAGATCGACAATTCCATAAGTTAAGTCACATTAGGTACCAACATTAAAAAATAGAATTCCTCTAGGATATGTTGTTATCATAAGATTGTTGTTGTTTTGGTTGTGTGGTGTGGAGGTTTTGTTGATGAGTGTGAAGGAAATTCAAGAAATAACACAACGGCAACATCTTCTCCTACCACTGTTTTTCCGTCGTCGTACTTCATTCTCTCGGTCAATTTTCCGACGTAGATGATCTAAATTGGTAGAATTGCGGTATTTTGTTGTTGTTAGATTCACTCTAAAGGTGCACGCTTACTAGTCAGCAGCGTATTCTGCGTCGTACGCAACGAACGTGCATTTGACGCGTCCGGTGCTGACTAGTGAGCGTTCGCCATGATACGTACCAGCTAAAGGTCGTCGTCCAATAGCTGTCAAACTGTCATACAATTCACGAATTGGATTGATGTCCGATGTTAAGCCATAACACCAAATCAACATCATACGAAAGCCATGCTCTTTATAACTTGATGGACCATTATATTGATGTTCGATAGCTTTAATTTGTTCATCAGTAAATAGCCAATGATGTGCTAAAAGTTTCCATTCACCAGGTGCTAATTGTTTGTAAGCAATTTTATAAAGGATCTCACGTAAATGTTCGTTGTCACATAATAATCGATTAGTATCGTCTTTTGTACAACGACAGATACTGCGCGTTGCTGTATTTAGTGCCTTTTTTGTACTATCATTAATTGTAGTCGAACCATTCGATTTATTCTCCTCCTAATTGAGAAAAACAATTGTGATCAAGTTTCTAGCCGTGCAGCTACTACTACAATACAATAATAGAGAGTGATAGACATACATGTGCAGGATAGTCCAGTCTTGCCGTTTTAATTATCATATCAACGATAGCTGTGAAACTACCCCTTGCAGCTATATATAATGGCGTCCGGCCGCCTTGTTCACGTTGTTCAATATCAGCACCAGCTGATAAGAGAATCTTACAAATATCTGTATGGCCCATTTCAGCTGCTATATGTATCGGTGATTGTAATCTCTATATATACTCGAACAGAAAAAATCAATTAATTCTCAATAATCAATTAATTAAACCAACTTACTGCATTTAAACAATTTAAATCGGCACCTTTTGCAATGAGAATCTCAATAATTTCCATATGATTCGCTTGACAGGCTAGATGTAGGGCTGTATTGCCGTTCTGTCAATTTTAAAGAGAGAAATTTTAATGGACAGCGAATGGAACGTTTGGGTTCGAATCTCGACAGGGTCTAACCAACACTTTTTTTCCAAATTCGTAAAATATAAATAAAATAAAATTATGTTTCTACAATGTTGGCAATAGGGAACAAGATTAATTGTCATTAAAAAAAGTATCAAAGAAAATTCCAATTGTGCAATTGACATTTTAATTAAATTCGCTCCAGAAATGCATTTCAGTATCATTCAAGTACATCCGTTGAATATGCACTTTTCCTTTGTGCATAATGAAAAGTGTTTGAAAGATAAAAATATAAATTTGCATTACGTTCAGATTCTTTCATCATATTTTCAAATTTATCGTAGCAATGGTTTTGTGTTACAAATAAAAAAAAAACAGAAGTGTATGTAAAAGATAATCAGTCTACAAAAGAAATCTAATTTCAGTTTGTCGAGTTCGATCCACTAAGGGCTATTTTACACGGCACACTTATTTCCCATAGGGCATCCATTGTTAATAGACCTAACAATTTGTCTGAATTAAATTATTGAATTCGACCAAAATTCAACAGAAAAATTCCATAAAAACACGTTAAGGTGCGCTCACATACGCTCAACGTTTAGAATCGTAATTATAAGAGTGCTAGTAACGAAGGTCACGTGCTAGATACATTAGAGAGGAGCGGAAGGCAGCAGCGAAGAGTGTTTACGTAATCAACAACAACAAAAAAAAACGCGACAACACAACGTTCGTCTCGAATGACAATAATCGATTCAAACTTATAGAATTATCTACCTTGTTCTGTTTGTTTATTGAGACACCATGTTGTAATAGAGCTAGCAATATCCCTTGACTACCCAAACTGCTAGCTATATGTAGAGATGTTGAACCTTTCTATTTATTTATGAGAATATTAATAGAAAATCAATAATTTGTAATTAATATGATAGTACACTCACAAGATCGTCCTTATCAGGATGTGCTCCTGTATCTAATAACAACTGTACAACTCTGGTTTGTTGATTTTGAGCAGCTGTATGTAATGGTGTACACCCTAAAATATCCTTTGCCTCAATATCAATTTCTGTTGTTAATAATAATTCAACAACATCACAATGACCACGTTCGCAAGCTACATGTAAAGCAGTCCGGCCTTCCTAGAAAACATTCAATTCATAATTGATATTTGACAAATGATGAAACGAACTTTGTTGCGTTTATCTAAACAGGCGCCCATTTCAATAAGTCGTATTACAACACCAACATGTCCACCCATTGCTGCATGATACAATGCCGTCTGTCCATCAATATCAACATCATCAATGCGTATATCTTCTAAAGTATCAATTAAGAAATCAACAACTCCTATACGATTGTTACGTGCTGCACACATTAATAATGTATAATGCTTCTTATTGGTAGCATTCGAGCATGCTCCTGTATTAATAAGTAATTGGACGGCATCACTGTGGCCATGCCAACAAGCCATTAATAACGGTCGCATCCCGTACTGCAACACAACAATAAATCTTTATCATTTATCCTGTTATTTCTATCTTCTTCTATTAGATACAAATCACTCACTTTATCTCTTACTTCAATATCACAATTGGCAGCTATCAGCATTTCTATAATATCGAGATTGCCACGTGATGAGGCCCAGTGTAGTGGTGCCCTTCCATACTGTAAAAACACTCTTAGTTGTACGCTAGATACGCTAATCGTGTGCGCGCACTCTTAGTACCAAACAAATACCGTTGTTATACGATTGTATTTGAATTATTGATAATTATTGCCATTTGCCAGGGTAGAATTTAATTAAATTTAACTGTAAGTTATTTTTTCTTCGGGATAAATTCAAATTGATAACATTTAACAGTTTCTATTATTTATTCAAACTTTTATCTCTTTATTATTATTATTATTATTATTATTATTGGATTTTGATTAAGATAATGTCACATTCATAATTTATAAGGGCAAAATGTCGAATTATTGGAAATACATTAACGTTATGATAGATAAAACAAAGTTTCTACAACGGATCTATAGATTGTTAGTGATTACGATAAAGGATCCCATGCACGGTCCGGAAATCCTTGAGGAAAACCTGTGCATTCCTTCTGGAATACTCGAATGAATCCTCTGTCTCAAACGTTCGTTTTTGTCTTCTCATCAGGCTGCCTGAACAACCAATCAAGTCTGCGCAACTGTCTACCACACACACACACACGCGCTCCGGCAATACGGAAAGCCAGGACTGTATAGTTTTCCCTCGAAGGATTTCCGGACCGTGTATGGTACCCTTAAGAGTGTTGATATTCTGTAGAATCTAAAACTGTATTTTTAATTAACGAACGCGCAGCTACAAATACGAAAAAACACAAACGAGCATCGACGAGCTGTGATCTTGTTTTTGTTGGTTCGTTTGTGTAAAGTCTCGCAACACGTTGCGAGGCGAAAGCATCTGCTCACAATTAGAATTCTTTTAACACTTTCAATCCAGTGTAATTTTCGGGTAGTAGTATGAAACTATAATTTCATTACGTTTTTCCTTTCCACCTTTAATTAACTTAAGGGTGTGGATACACGATCCGAATAATGTAATGTGCTTGCAGTAAAATTCGTGTAATTGAGACGGGTTATTTTGATCACAATTCGAGCTGCTCAACTCGACTCATTTTCTGTTGACTTTTCCGGCGAGTTCAAATTGTTACGGAAATTTGCGATAATTTGTGACGTGCTCGTGACATGCTCAGCTCAAAAACAGATCGTCAGATGTTCGTGGTGTGCTTGTAAACGAAAATTTAACTGCGAGCATTCGACGAGCGTTCCGTTGCAGGCTCGGCCGCTTAGTGTATCTCCACCCTAGTTTATACATTATTTACCATTTAATAGATTCATATATCGTATTCGTACATTAATTAATTAACTGTTGAGCTGAATTTGTTAGTTTTCATCTAACTAGGTACATGTATTTATAATATGAACAAATCAATGAATACAGTGATCGCCGTTTAATATGATCATTATTAGAGTTAAAACAAATAATGATCGGATTAAATGGCGATTACTGTAATTTTCTTTCGCATCTACAAACTTACATTATTTCTTGAATTGACATCAACTGGTTCTTTTAAAATTCGCCGTACACCGTCTGTATCATTTTTAATAACAGCTTCATGTAATAATAGATCATTTCGTTGGATTATAGCACGTCGTTCTAATTCTTCTGGTGTACTATTTGGAGATGGACAATTGGTGGCACGTAATGTACAACCATCACTACAAATCATCTCGATTTCCACTAAATAAATTAATTAATTTATGTGTGAAAAACAGACTTCATTTGATTTAGTGTTAACCACCTAAATCAATTTCTGTTGGTTTATCATCCAATACATGATCACATATCCAATTATCCATTTATCATCAACAATAGAATTGGGCTTCAATTGTTGACCTGTAAATTGAAAAAAACGGAAAACAAAAACAAAATTAAATTTAGGTACTTCAACCCTTTGTTTATGATTTTTTATTTATTTTTTTGTTCCAATCCGATGCTTCAGGGGTTGTTCTGTTATGTTATCACAAAACAGCAATTTAGCAGCATCAGTACAACGATATTGGTGTTTCCTTTGAATTAATTACGAACAAACAATGGCAAAAATAAGCCGAAACCGGTACGTTTCTAATTGTCTCTCCCTCTCCTCTCTCTCTCTCTCTCTCTCTCTTTCTCTCCTACAGTATAAATTGTGACGTCACAGATCCAATACGATTATTGGTCGTGTAATTGTAATGTTTAACGGTCGCAGGCGCTACGTAGCTAAATAGAAACAGTCCTGTATATTATTGTTTTGTTATAGTATAACTATTATAAACGATCCTTGTTGTTGTTGATATTGATTATTTATGTCTATGCGTTTTATATTAATTGTAACGGTGACAAAAAAAAAATTGTGAAATGCAAATTTTGTCGACAAATACGAATATTTTTGTTACTTTTAGTTGATTCTAATGATAGACAACATTCGAGAGTGTAACGAATCGATTCATCAAATACTAATCCAAATAAACGTGTTATTCCTGTAAGAATACTCTAGAAGTTTACTTATCTTAAAAAAAGGAATACGATGTAATTTTGAATGACTTAAAGTAGATGGACGATTTAGCTCTCGTTTACATTACGTTGAAATCAAAAAACAAATCACTATTTACCAACTGATTTCTATTAAATAGATATTAAATGATGTTGGTGTTAGTGTGGACGTACTCTAATATTTTTTGACATTTTTCTTTTACCCTGCCAGAAGTGATAAATATTGATGTTTCCATTAAATTACATTGAAATACATTACTGGGAATTGTACGAATGTACGGAAAAATATGGAGAAATTTCATCCCTTATTATTTTTATCGAAATTGTGGCGAAATGAAAATAAAATGCTTCTGCAGTGAGGAAAAGAAAACAAAAACAAACAGAGAAACAACTTCAAACTGAAACAAAAACAAAAATAAGAAAAAACGTTTCCTTAGTGAATTTTCCACGGATTCATTTTCAGGAAATCCAACGTTCAGTCAAGTGTTAAAGTAGCTAAGTACACATCTATGAGATTTTGACGAGTACAGGACCTTTTTTAGCTTATAAGCCGTATTCACACTAGAAAGCGTCTAACTTTACGTGACTTACGGTTCATCTTCCGTCCCTTATTTTATTCCATTTTTAAGATTGTCGTAAATTTGAAGAGAATAAACAGAACGCAAATTTTTGGCTTAGCATCGTTTGAGCCAAGGTCAGCCCACAAACTGTTTTAAGTGAGGCAAGATGAACTCAGCCTTAACAACACAAAAACAACCCTTTCACGCGCTCAAATTGCCGTTTATACTGTTGTAAGGGTCTCGAAGGGAGCTTAAAATGTTGAGATAACTTCCACTAAAAGGGTGGAAAAGTTGGAAATATACAGGCAATATCTCTAATGAGTTGTGAACAATAATTCTATTTAAGCTTCATTATAGCATGTTTTTTCGATGAAATCTACACAATCAAGGGAATAACGACAATAATAATCTACAAAGTATCTAAAATTATTGTTCCGGATTTAAATTAGATTTAATTAAAAAAAAAAACTTGTAATAATCTATGATTTACCTGGTGAAACAGTTGATTGTTGCTGTATTATCGTAATCTAGAGAGCGGTATCAATCGAGAGTGAGCAGGTGGAATGAGCGTCGACGTCGCGACGTTGATAACAACCAACGTATTGTAATATTTACAGGAACGCATGGTTTTAGTGGTGTGTGACGCACGCGCTAGTTCCCAACAGACCGACTAAAAAAAACATGTTAGCAATAATAAAGAGAGGATTAATAATGATAAAAAAATTCAATATGCTTCTGAAGTTAATTTCAACCATAATCCATTAAACGAATAGGGTCAGCATTCAAATTAGGTTCAGTTTCGCAATCTCATGTTCAAACATGAATTGTAAATGAGTAGAACTTGTGCATAATTTATTAACTGAAACTTCATTAAATCATTGTTCAAATCTTTTGTCGCAAATATTTATAAATTTTAATTAGTGTTAACTAAACGTTGTAAAAGCATTCTATTGAATAGGGAGATGTATTTTACATTATACAAAAGCTAATTTAGACTTTATTTTCAAATTTTATAATCAATAAATAGTCGAAATCATCATAATTTAATTTATCAAGCCTTCGGCTGGAAAAATTTCAAAAATTACCGCTATAATACTTATATCTAATTGGTTCTAAATCATTCTAACGAAAATGAATCCAACCAATCAGCAACGACTAATCCATTTTACTGCCATCTATCGAAAAGTATACAAACTTGTATTGATTAAATCGATTAAATCCAAATAGGCGTTTTCGTATAGAATTCACCATCTATATTAAAATATTCCAAATAATTGAAATACTCCAATAAAATCATTCAAATGATTCAATTATTGTTGTATAATTGATTGATAATTAAAATTATCTTTGGAAATTTCGATAGAATTCAAATTTACCGCTGCATAATGACGATGGCTATTGAAGCGTCACCTACAGTAATAACAGTGAAACAATTGGTATTCAATATGTTTACGCGTCTGCAGAGATGGAGCTAAAATAATTTTCGTATTTAAAACAAAAGGTCAGTAAATTTGAATTAAAAATGATTTAGAAAACAATTAAATCAATTAATTAATCAATTAGGATATAGATTTCATTAATTTTTTATAGAAATATGTAATTAATTTGTGTGGTTATGGCATTTATAGAAATGGTAGCGTATTACCGGACTTGCAACCATAATGTTGTTGATGTACGAATTGTTTTTTTTTAAATTTAAAACAAGAAAAAACGAAACCAGCCTAATTGTTGATAAAAACAACAATAATTTTCCGATAAATAATTAGATTTGTGTAATGGTTTTTTTTCTGGTATTTTTTTAGGTTATGGTTTGCTGAGGACGACGAAGATTTGTGCTCAAATAGAAGAAAGATTGTTTATTTCTCTCTTGTACAAATAATATGAAATTGAATACGGTAAAGATGGCAGATGCAACAAAACAAGTCCGTGTTGATAATTGGGCTGTATTCTTTCTGCAACGTTTACAAATGTACTTTAGTAAAACCGATTATTGTGATATGACATTACAATTTGATGGTAATGTACAATTAAAAGTGCATAAATTAGTTATAAATGCGTGCACTGAATATTTTCAATTATTAGAACAAACATCAATGATTGATGATAATATAATATTAATGCCATCTGATTTACAAGCTGATGTTATTGTACCAATTATAAATTTTATGTATACAGGCATGTTAGAATTTCAATTATCATTATATGAGAAATTATATAAAGCAGCACAGATAATGAATATAACAATATTAACAAAATTATTAGAAGCACAAAAATTATCAGTGAATACAGCGATAAAAGCTGGTAAAAAGAAACAAATTGAAACTATTAATAATAATTTAAATACAACAATAACAACAAAACCAAAAACAATACAACATGTTGATTTACCACCACCATTACCTGGTCGTAAATTACCTGTATGGAAACGTAAAAGTGTACCAACAACATCAGCTACATCATCATTATCATCAACAACAACAACTTATCATTCATCATCGTCATTATCATATAATGAAAATAAATGGAATCTACCACCTGATCCATTATCATTACCTGATAACACACCGAAACCAACACGTTTCGAATGGCCAGATGAGGAATTACCAAATCTACCACTAATGGATACCAGTTTTGAAAGTATATCATATACAAGTAAGCCATTATTAACACAAGAAGAAGAAACAAGAGCTAGTACATCATTTGATGATATTAAACAATTACCAAATGCTAGTCATACAACAACAACACAATCAACAACAATCAAAGCAAAACAATATACATCAACAAGAAATTTAGATATGGAAGAGATGAAGAATTATGTAAAAGAACAAAAGATCCGTTCAGGTTTAAGTACAACAAATGATGATATCATTGATAATGATATAGATGGTTACAATTTAAATGATACAAATTTAAATACAAACAAACGTAAATTGGATGATAATAAAACAACAAATAAACCAATAAAAAAGGTCCGTTTCAATGAGAATTTAGATACAAAAACAACAATTAGTGTAACAACCGATGGTAAAACAAATAGTAAATTAGATCATAATAAAATTGTTACTGAAATATTAAAAAAATATCCACAATTAGTTAAAGAAAATAAAAATATACGTTTGAAAATTATGTCGAAAAATAAAAATGACAAAGATAGTAATAATGATTTAAATAAAAGTGGTAATAATAATAATAATATCAGACAGACAAGATCATCACGTTTCAAATCAAATGTAAGTATTATCAAAAATTGATATTGCATAGATTTGTAAAGCAATAAATATAGATATAATGAATATTGTAAAGCAGGAATAGATCGCTATATCTATCTTCATTTGTACTGAGTTAAACAATTGAGTTTGTCCATTCATTTGTCGACCAATCAGTGTTCGAGTTACTGTATCATTTGAAATACATCCGGTTTTGTTCCAATTGTCGACCAATCAATTTTGAGTTTCTATGACAACCAATAATTGTTCATAACTCGTAGCCTAGTATGATACAGTTTAAATTAATCAGATTTTATTGTTTTTTTTTTAAAGGATGCTACTGGCGAATCATCAAAGATTGAATTGAAAATTCAAAAGAAATCAAAAGACCCATCATCATCATCATCAACAACAACAACAAATGATGATAATGGTCCATGGGTATGTGTCCGTTGTAGTACACCAGATGAAACAGTTGAATTTGTTTTATATTATTTATATCGTAAACATATGACCGATTTTCATAATGAAAAATTTGATATACGTTCATGTAAATATTGTGGTCATTATTGTAATAAGCATAATTTATTAATTTATCATTTATATACGAAACATGGTATGAAACCACCGACAAATTATAATTTTCCAAAATGTAATAAATGTCCATTTATTGCATTATCACAAAATATATTGAATCGTCATAAATTACGACATGATATTAATGAACAACAATGTGTTGAATGTAAATTAGCATTTAGATCCCATATAGCATTAACAAGTCATATACAAATAACTGGACATACTGGTAAAACAAATAAAAACAATTTCGATTGTCAATATTGTACAAAACGTTATCAATCTGGTGTTAATTTATTTACACATGTACGTATGCAACATAGAAATGAAGCTATACGTGATGGTATTGTTAGTATTGATGAAGATGATGATATTTATGATACAGATGATGATGGTGATGATGATGAGGACGAAGATGAAGATGAAGATGATAATGAACAAAATGATGAATATATTCTACCAGAAGTTGTTACAGAAAATCGTGATAAAAGGGTTAATATTCTATCAAATGTTAAAGTGTCATCTACACAACAACAACAACAAACACCACAATTATCATTAGAACCAAGTTCAGAAGCTGAAGCTTTAAATAATGTCGCTAGTGGTATAGCAACTAGTTTAGGTTTAGTTGATATTGTTGTATTAAATGATAATCAACAATTATTTTTACAATCAGATGATCAACAAACTAACTTTGATAATCAACAACAACAACAAGATGCAGAAGAACAACAACAACAACAACAAACAAATGAACATACTGAATTTATATTACCAGAATTATCAACAAATCGAGATGAAACATTCCATAATGAACAACATGATCAAGTTATTACAACTGATGGTGTTATAACACAATCAATATTAACAAATAATGATATTGCATCAACTGATGAATTAGTTATGGTATTAACTGATCATGATTATGGTGATAATCAAGAAGAGATCAATACGGAAAATTCAAATATTGTTGTATTATATAGCCATCCAGTTGACGGGCAACAAGATCAATACATCACATCACAAGTAATATATCTATTTCTTTAATTAATTAATTATTTAATTAATTAATTGTTGTTATTTTTAGGGGAATATTATGGTAAATTCTCGTACAGGTATGATAGAGATACGTAATGGTACTGCAATTACTTCAACAACAACAACAACAGCATCATCTGCTGCGGCCACAACAACAACAACAACAGCAAATCATCAAATTGTTGTTGATCAAGAACAAGAATCTCATATTGAATCAATTGAAATGATTCAACGTGAAATTGAAAGTCATACAAATGATAATATAACCATTGATGATGATAAATCAAAAGAAGAAACACAATTAAATGAGGAGAATAATCAAATTATTGAAATTCCTGAATTATCAACAACTGATTGTAATCAAGAAGAATCAAAAAAACAGGATGTTGATGATGATGGGAAAAATAATGAGGAAAACGATCAAAATATTGTTGACAATATTGAAGAAATTGATAAATTACAAAATGAAGGTGTAGAAATTAAAGAAGAAGATGATAAAATTGTTGAGACAACAGTATCAGTTGATGATAATGTTGATAAAGAACAATCTGAAGAAAAATCTGATAATCTACAAGAACATAAAGATGAACCAGAGGAAGAAGGTAGTAATGACCACGTCATTTCTGAAGTAAGTCGTTGACATCTCACAAAGAACCCTTTCATAATCATTGTTTGTTTTTAGCAAAAATTACCAGAGAAAGATGCAGATTTAATACAAGAAGAAGAACAAGTAGAGAATGTTACAGAAACACCTATTGAGGAGAAACAAGACATATCAAATGAATCAAGTGAAATTGATGACAATAAAGAGAAGAAACTAGATGGTGATGATGATGCTGATGATGAAGAGATGAAAGATATTGATGAGAATTCTGTAGTTGAAACAGAAAAAACTTGTGATGTTGACGATGTTATTGAAGTACAAGAAGTGCCAATAACAACACAATCAAACGAAGATAATTTTCAAACATCATTATCACAATTAAATGACGATAATGACGATGATCAAAATCAAACTAATAATACTACTACTACTATTGATGATGATAATATGAAAGAACAATCGAATAGTTCGATGAAAATTGCTATATTAGATGATTGGGAAGATACAGATTCACAACAATCTGATAATAAAGATGATAAGAAAACAACAACAACGACAACAACAGGTGAAACTGTGAATAAATTAATGGATGATTGGGAGGAGGAAGATGAAGATGAATTAAAAAAGGATACAAATGAATAATAATTGTGCAGTTTGGTCAAAATATTGTGACTATTATTATCAAATGGACGATTTGATAAACATTTTTTTTTTAATATTATGGGCCCTTATAATTAATAACTACATATTATGATTTAATGATGATTTTCAAATTTATTTTAATCTATATTTACATTTACATAAATATTATAAATAGTTTATAATAATCAATAAAATACGTTAAAATTTATTTAGAGTGAACAGTATTATAAACATAGCTACATTTAACTACTGTTAGATAGAAATACCGCCACTTAACGTTAAAATACAGACTGAGTTGGATGGCGCCACTTTCATACAGGAATTGCTTGTCGCAACTGTTTTGAATCGTTGTCCCTCCCTTTCAACTGTCAGTTATTAACCTCAAAAATTTAATGACAAATTATAAATTTACAAATTCGTATTTAAACAATAAAATAATGGAAGATGCCAGTTCTATGTGTGATCGTATATTGAAAACGTTAGAAAGCATATTTCAAAATGACCCCGATTTGTGAGTAGCCCCCTATTGATATTAGTCTATCATAACCTCAAAAAATACGAACATTTTCAGGCGCTGAATTTTCAGTGGTACACACTGAAACGAATACAAAAAACAAATCACCTGTATTATATGAAGAGCATAATATTGGCCTGGAATCATGGTGTATTAAATACATTTACCGATATGCATGTAAAGAATTATTTGATATAAGACATTTATTGCGTCGCAGGAAATTAACGTTTGATCGCAAACAAAATTTAAATCATTTATTAATTGGTGTATTATTAATTAATCCAGATGTGACGACATTTTGGAATATGAAACGTGAATTGGTTGATGATCAAATTTTAATGTTAGATAATGAATTACAATTTACAAAGATTTTATTATCGCATAAAGCCAAATCGAATGAAACATTCACATATAGACGATGGTTATTAAATAAGATTCTATTAAAATCACAAAATAATCGAAATGGTTATTTAGATGATTTATTAGTGAAAGAATTAGAAGTTTGTGAGATGGCATCAGAGAAATCACCAAATAATTATCATGCATGGAATCATCGTAAATGGAGCGTTGAGAATTTCTTCAATAAAATCACCGATAACAATCGATTGATTTTAAATGAATTGGAGTTTTCTTATCAATGGATTATGAAGCATGTGTCTGAACATACTGGTTATAATTATCGGCAATATTTAATCGATTTTGTTAAATTAAACAAGAATTCAACCATCTTCAATGATTATGTTAAAGTGATCGTTGATTATTTTGGTTTAGTTCATGATAATGAACTTAGAAATTTGCTAATATTGTTATTTGGTAAAAATAACGTTCAATCATTGGAAAACAATAATCAATTGATTAATTTCGTTTGTTTGTTATTGTTTGATTTATTGAAAACAACAATTGAGTTGCATAGAATCTTTCCAGGACATGAATCATTATGGTATCATCGACGTTATCTAGTTTATCATTTATTAGAGACGATTTATAATTATTACGATTTATCAATGAAATTCAATGTAAAATTAGACGATACGAATTTGTTAACAACAACAACAAATCAATTGAATATTGTTGATTTTGATCGTTCAATATTTTGTATGAATAATGAGAAACAATTTAGAAAAATACCAAACAAAATTAGTGAATCATTACTATATCGTACTATAATTAATAATGAAACTGATTTTATACAAAAGAATATTTGTAAGTATTTTGAGAATGAATTTGCAAAACGTTATGAGAAATGGTTGAAACTTGTTTTATGCCTTGATTTAAGCTGACAACAGCAATAATTAATTTGTTTTAATTATTGATTTTTATGTACAAATTCGTTGTCAGGTGCCAATTCTATTGTGTTAGCAATTAATTTATTAGAATAGATTTTAATGCACAGCTAATTATCCTTATTTTATTTTAATAATAAATCTGTAATAGATTTTTATATACACATATGATTATCAGTAAATTAGATAGCAATCTTCCTGGAATAATTGGCGTTTTATTTTCTTTAACAAAATCCTATAACTGAACTTATAGAAACAATTAAAAACACATTTCAATCTTGCATCAGAATCACATGAGTTTGTAGGAGATATCAATTTGCTGGCAACACCTCCAACTAATCCATGTGATCCTGACAAAAAATCGGAAATCTCGTCAATTTTCATAGAACTAGTGCAAAAATCCTTAAAATTTCCGATTTTGTATCAGGATCACATAAGTTTATAGGAGGTTTCAAGTTGGCGCATTTGGCGGCAATACCTCCAACCAATTCATGTGATCCTGATACAAAATCGAAATTTCTTCAGTTTTCATAGAACCATCGCAAAATCCTAAAAATTTCCACTTTTGTATCAGGATTACATGAGTTTGTAGAAGGTATCAAGTTCGCGCGTTTGGCGGCAATACCTCCTACCAATTCATGTGATCCTGATACAAAATCGAAAATTTCTCCAATTTTAATGGAACAATCCCACAATCCATATATTTTTCCGTTTTGTATCAGGATCGCATGAGTTTCTATACGGTACCAAGAGCGCCTAATTTGCTGCAACCAATAATACTTTTTCAATGCTTAAAAATGCATAATTTGAATAGGTATTTAACGAAATAAAACGCTTATTGTTTTCTCCAACTTGTAATTTGGTAATCTGTGAAAAATTTAACACAATTGGCTTTCATAAGGAACATAAGGAAAAAGCGGGGGTCTCGCGACATGTACACTTAATAATAAAAAAATAACGATAACAACTCAAAACTTTGATTCGATAGAACACAATCGACAAAAATCATCATTGAACTCGATAAATATGAGGCAAATAAATAATAAATAAAGATCCAATCATTAATAATGAACTTAATCATCACAATCCTGTAAAAATTACTACTTAATAAATTTAGAAATTAGAAATTAATTAGTTACCCTAAAATAAATTGGCTTCAATGCTGCTAAATCAAGATATGGACGACGTCGACAATATTGTTGACGTAATTTGTAAATTAATACAAAAACACCGATAAATAAAATACAGCCACCAATTGTACCACCAATAATTCGTGATAAATTTGTTGAAGCTTGTTGACAAATCGCTTGTAAACTATATTCGAATTGTATGTGACAATTAACATTTTTTATAATTTTCACATTGTATCCATCACCACATTTTAGAATCATATCAACATTATAAATCACTAAAATTAATCATTACTTTAATTAATTGATTGGTTAAGTATTATGACTTACAATTGTCGTAACACAGAGTTCCTGAAGGAAATTCCAAATGAATTTCATCGTCATTTCGAATGACATCAGGACAATTTGATGAAAATGGTACAATTACTGAATCGTTCACACAAAATAATCCAAAACAACTCTGTATACTTTGATTAAAATTGATTGTATATCGTGTATTTAAAAATGTTGTCTGGAATTAATTAGATATTAGTTGTTTGAATTCAATTTACACAATCGAAACTTACATTGAATCCAGGTAAATAATTTAAAGAAATTGGATGGTTCGTTGAAACGGTAATTAAACAATTTTCAATGTTTGTATAATGATAATAATAATGATGTTGTTGTTGTTGTTGTTGAGATTCATTTTGTTCAATTATATGCTCCTGTTGAATAGTCGTACTACTTGTTATTTGATTGTTTAAATTACAAATTAATTGTGTTCGTATTGTTTGTGTTAATATACAATCATCTAATGATTCATTTTCAAAACGTTCATTAAGCAATTGATCATCACATGAAATTTTAAAAATAACCGTATGAAAATCATGTGATTCAACACAATTTTTCATTAAATTTAATTCAACCAAAACATTATCGTCTTCTACTGAAATTTTACGTTGTAATTGTTTCATAATACATGCACCTATACCAACAAAATCATCAATTTTTATCAAATATTATTAATAATAACAATAATTACCATTGTTGCATTCTTCATAAATGTCTTCACATAAATCAAATCGGTTAATCGTTGAATTCTGTAGAAGAATTTCCAATTTAGTGTTTTTCAAATTCTTCAAATTCACACTGAAATATAAAATCTGAGTATAAAAACAATTAATTAATATTTAAAAATTTATTAATTAAATGTTATTATAATAATTTCATTGATTAAATTATTGATGTTTATTGTTGTATATGCACATGAATTTCACCATTATTTGTTGTGATACCTAATAAAAAATAAAACAATAACAATACAAGTATTATAAATAGATTATTTACATGCATTTACACAATTATTCTTTTTTTAAGATTTCCAATTTTGAATCTCCCGCAAAACGCCCTCCAATCCAGTATACAACAACTAAAACTTCAGTTGGTATTTCTAGATCACAGAGCTCGCTCTCAACTATAGCGGGATATTCATAATTACTAAATAAAAATGACAAAAAAATAAATAAATTTAATAAACGATTTAAATTACCTTGTATTTGGGATGAAACATTGTTTTGGACAAGCATATCGTGTTCGCCATAAAAACAAATACGAACACGTTTCCTTTTGTAATAATTTCGGTGATTCATCGTTATTTGTACATTCGAAAATCATTTTACTTTTATAAAAACCATAACCAGGACAAAAATCACCGATACTCTCG
Source organism: Meloe dianella (assembly GCA_028455855.1). NCBI lineage: Eukaryota > Metazoa > Arthropoda > Insecta > Coleoptera > Meloidae > Meloe > Meloe dianella. The sequence continues at coordinate 4,663,468 of JAPTHL010000008.1, read as the reverse complement.
ATTATTAATGAATTATTCACAAATTGCGGTCCAATAACACCTCCAATTGATTTAAATCTATCAAATAAATTGAATTTCTATTCACAGAAAAACACATTTTGAAACACTCACTGTTGTTTGATATTTGATTCGGTATGATTAAACGAACAGAACATCGTATTCCGTTTACATAAAGCTTGCTGATTGGTGACAATAGGTCCACATAGATTTAAAGCATAATTAATATCACCATCATTGATAATATAATTGTGATTTTTCAACATTAAAGGTGATAAATCATAACAACTACCATCATCTCTTGTTATTGTACACTTATCGAAATTGCCATCAGATAAGCATGCGAGTTTCGTGAAAATTGTTAAATGCAACTTGCAACTGTCTTGGACCTTTAAAATAATAATAATAATAATAAATAAAGCCAAACAATCGAACATATACAGTTTTTAAAGAACTATTCAATTTTACAATATCGATTTTTGGTGGTGGTTCATTGTAATCACAAACAAATTCAATGTGTATTCTACCGTAATCACGTTGATTTGGACATCGATCACCATGTATTTCCAATTTTAATTGTCCATAATCACTAATTAAACGACGTGTATCCCAACCTAACGCATACTGTTTACCATTATTTGTCAATAAACAAAAACTAACATTTGTATAATTTGCACAAGTTACATGTATTGGTCCACATAAATTATAAATGATTTTATCTCTACCATTTAATTTGTGTACTTTATCGTGTTGTTGATATAAATTCTGTAGATTACGTGGACTATAAGGATCGTGTACTAAACAATTGTCACCTTCATAATATTCTAATGGACATGCTTTCGGTGTGTACCACTCAATAAATGTTGTACAATTGACAAAATCTTTATAAACTGGACCATGTTCAATCATCGAACATTTCAATAAAATCTCAGTTTTATAATTAATTCGTTTATCACATCGACTACCATCATTAATTAATACTTTAATTATACCATAAGATACGATTTCGAAACGTATTAAACTGCCTTTATTCGTATATTTACCAGATTTGATATCACAAATTTGCGAATATTGATCTGTCAATTTAAAATTTTAATTGAATTAATTGATTAGAATTAAACTTACCGGAACATTGATTTTTATTTGTTAGTTTTAAAGGTCCACAAAGATTCAATATGATCCGATGATTTATATCAGTTATATTTTGTACAATCCAATTATTATTTGAATTATATAATTGTTGTAAATTATATTTTAGACCATCTAAATTATTAAAAATCATACATTTTTGTGGTAATTTTACACAACCAAATGTCGATTCTAATTCAAATTTATAATGTCTACCTTCGATTTGGACATTTTTATATTTTGAATTTGTTAAAATCTCATCCCAATTGCATTTAATCAATATTTGGACATCTCTAATAACTGTAAAATTATTAAATAATGTCGATTAATCGAACTAAATTGGTGGTACGGTTAATCAAACGAGTTCATTATGCACAAATTTTACATTTTCAAATGACTTGTTATATCAACTAGGATGACTAACAAAACTTGTTCAAATCCTTGTAGAATAATCGCAAGTTCTTCCTCAAGTCATTACATATATATACCACAAGTTCCTGTTCAAACAGTGAATAATATAACAAATCCTTGGAACGTTGCCTCAAATTTGAGTTGTCAATATTGTACAAGAATTCGACAAGTTATCCAAATTGATACAAATTGATAGTTTATTCCAATTATCAAGCGAATGTATTGAAATCATATGTGGGAATGCACATCGAAAATTCGTTCTTCGCATTATGCCATCCGCACGTATTTCTTTGTTTATGTATGGGCTCAAAAATGTCCCCAGATGAAGAATTGGCTTTTCCACCAATTAGATCCCAAAATTTTGTCCTATTTCCGACAGTTTTCATCATCTTAAATGTGACAGATAATATAGAATTCGATCATTTTTTTCCACAATGAATGATATGCCGCAATGTAACTTCGTGTTCGCGTAAAGCCCGTTCCCGTTAGTTGGTTAAAGACATCCTTAAAATTATTACAACAGTATTTATTATTAATGCAGCAAAGATTCGGATAAACGACATCCTACTGTACGTACATTCAATAATTGTGGAAAGACAGCAAAATTTGGTAGAATAAATAAGGAAAAACTCGCATAAAAACGCTGAGGAGAGAACTCTTAATAAAGTACCCTTATTAAAAGACATACGAAGAAATAATTATTTATATTATTATCTATGATTATTTCTGTTCGTATTTGCAAATAGATCGTTTAATCAGAAAAGAAAGAAAAACAAAGATAAAAGGATCAGATGGCTGAAAGTAGACTCGAGGAATTTCTCGATTTTGCTGTGTACAACGAACACTTTGGAATTAACAACATAAAAAAAAACTGCTGGTATTGCAAAATCTCAAATGTCGGGAGATTTTGTCAACAAATTCTATATAAATAAAATTGTTATTTAATCACACAACGTATCACTTACTTTTTCTAAATTTATAACGTCCCCTCGCTGTTAATTCACCTTTACTGGCATCATAATTAATCAACTGACTCTCAGTCTTCGCTAATGGTATACATGTAGTATTTAACAATTCACAACTACTGATATCTGATGATCCACATCGATTATTATTACCGCAAATTGTTAAAAGAAATCTACGATTATTCTCAGTTGTTATTTGTAAATCCTTTGGGAATTGTCGTAAATCTAATAAATATTGATCATCAATTAATGCTGTACATTTCGGTTGACAATTTGAATTCATCATATTTATCTCATAAATACAATCATCGTTTGTTAATAATAAACGTGGTTCTAATTTGATTGAATTCGTACATATTAAATTGATTTTTAATTTGTAATTAATTGATGGATTTCCATGGCATCGGTCGCCATTTATTGATTCGAGAATTAAATCATCACTATCAACTGAAATTTACCAATCAATTTCCATATTTCTAATTAGTTAAATTAATTGATTTAATATAATGATTTTTACCAGGTACAAATCGTGTTCCCAATTTAATGATTTGATTTGGTTTATTTCGAATAAAACAAGATGTTGAATCCTTACATTCTTTGGACGGTTCATATGGACAGAGATTGTATTGAATTGTGAATTGCTGATTTGAGACTTTCCACAATTTCCTGTTTAAAAACGAAAAAACACAATAGTTATACGGAATTATTGGTAAAAGTACTATTTATTTACCCAGGTACTCTTAGATGTTGCCCATTAGTAAAGTTGTATTCACAAAATTGATAATTTTGTTCAAATATCTGTGGTACACTAGCAGCAATTCCAATAATTACGATAAAATATAACCAGGAAAATTCCATGATTTATCCGTTAACTTGAACCAATTTGCACTATTAATAGAAGCCGACTAACATTATTATTGTTGAGTCTGGCATTTTTATTTATTATTTATCTAGAAAAGATGGAAAGCTGTGCGGCAATTTCAACATAACCTCATATTTATATGGTTTCTTTACTATTCGAACACTTCGACTGGATTCGAACATGTGCTCGTTAGAAATATTTTATAGATTAACGCATCTCTAATTGAATATTTTCAAAGATAATTGAACGGAAATGCAATAATTTACTATGATTTTTGGTAATTTCTCATAAAAATCCGGTGGAATCCGATGATTAGGGTGTAAATTCGGATGAACTGTCCCAAGCACTTGTTCGAATATTCACGAAATACAACCGATTACGTCAAAAAATGCCCCGTTTAATCACTATGACCAACCATTCACTGTTGCCAACCAATTTATTGTTATGCAATTTTTATACAATTTCTAAAGTTAAACATGTTTAGTTGTGTTGAAATTACAATTTTCCAAAAACTAATCGTTTTAATTCATCCAGAATTTCCAAACGCCATTTACTAACAATGTAAAGAAATTAAAACTGGAGAAATACGCTACCAACTTAATTATTAGTTGGTAAGTTTGCGTCATAGATGACGCTTTTTGTGCGAAATTCAAAATTATCAAACAGGAATATTATAGTTTTCGTTTATAATTATTTTCATTTTACTCGTATTAAATCGATTTATATTTGTTTATAGATTTTAAATAGTATTTTTAATAACTTAAAAACGAAATTGTGTTAATTTCTATATGGAGAAATGTGAAAGTGGGTCGTATAAAAGTTCGAGATTCCAACAGTATATCAACTGTTTAGTTTTTATACAAATTCCACACGGTTTTTGTCAGTAGAAATCGTTTTCAAAATAAAAAGAATGGAAAATACGCAAAAAGATGGTGCGAAAAATGATTTGGAAACAATCAAAGAATGGTTATTAAAACAGCCACATCTACCACAAAAGATCGGTAAAAAAACACACTGTTTTTAAATTCTAATTAGAATTAATTAATTCATCGAATTGTATAGATGATTCGTTTTTAAAACGTTTCCTACATGCTTCCAATCACAGTTTAGAACAAACAAAGAATTTAATTGATTTGTTCTATACGATACGTTCCCAAATACCGGAAATTTTCGCTAATCGTGACCCAAATGATCGAGCAATTTCACAAGTCTTCAACATTATGTATTTATCACAAGCGAATGATGTTTAAGTCAATCATTAATTGAACATTTTGTATTTCTAGCCAAATGGTACCGTTACCAAAATTGACAAAAGATGGTAATAAATTATTGTTTTATCGTTTCATTGATAACAATGTGGAGAAATACAATTTTTTGGATACGAATCGTGCATTCTTCATGATGGCCGATACACGTTTATCGGATGATAACGATTATGCAAATGGTGAAATACCGATCTTCGATATGGCCGGTTATAGTTTGAAGCATTTAACAAAGGTCCAATTGCCAATCTTGAAGAAATATATGACTTACACACAAGAAGCGCATCCGATTAAATTGAAACAAATCCATTTATTGAATGTACCACCATTTCTCGATCGGTGTTTAGCAATAATTAAACCGTTTATGAAGAGTGAAGTTGCCGATATGGTAAATTAAAGCTGAATTTTAATTTCACACAATTCACTAATAATAATAAAATCAATTGTTTAGTTGAATTTCCATTTACCAAATTCGGATACATTATACAAACATATACCAAGAGAATTATTACCGGAAGAATATGGTGGTAGTGTTGGGAAATTAGCTGAAATGCAACAATTATGGCTAGGGAAATTGTTGAATAAACGCAACTTCTTTTTAGATGACACTAAATGGAAAGTTGATGAAACTAAACGACCAATTCAAAACAAATGCAAGCAACTATCAATGGGCATTCAAGGATCATTTAGGTCGTTAAATATCGATTAATTCTCAATTATAATCATTTTGTATTTGTTGTAATCATAAATTAAAAAGAAAAGAAGAAATTAAAGCAGCAGCAGCAGCAGCAGCAGCAGCAGCACAATACCCCCTATAATTAATTCTCATCATCTGATAAACCACCATGATCTGTATTCCTTGCTAACATATAATTATCCATATCAATTGAACGGCAATTATTTATACTATAACGTAAACGTTCAGCCATTATCTCTTCAGATGTATAAATTGGTAAACGTAATTGAAAGAAACATGTTTGTGCTGTTGGTAAACCATTAATTGTTTTATCAACTTTCATTATTTGAAAACGTTGTGATAAATCAGCTAGATTTGATGGTAATCTAGAACGGCCAGATACAAATCGCATAAATAATACACGTTCATTTTCTGTGAAATTCTCTAAAATATTCCATAACCATTTAACAATTTGATGATTCTCATCTAATTCACGATAACGTACGATTTTTTTTAATATATCAATCGATATATGCGACATACCACAAACTAATTGTTCTAAATGTTCACCAATGAATAATGATAGTAATGGTACTGGTATTATACCGGACATACCATCACGTATACAATTGATTTGTAAATTGAACTCTTCTAAACGGTATTTAATTGCTTGTTCGAAATATTGCGAACGATTATTGAATGTTAATCGAATACTACGACCACCAGGTATAATTGGAACAATCTACAACACACAGATTTATTAGAAATTCTCCTGGAAATTAATGAAATAAAAACAAGCAAATCATACTTTTCCAGTACAACTAGTGCCTTCGAAACATTCTAACGGTATAATATCATGGAAATTGTCTTCATTCACACCAGATAAATGTATATCACGTATACTACGTAAACTTTGTACATACATACAATCAACATCCTCTAAATCTTGTATTGTTACCGGTTCACCAACAATCAATTTCCACATCATTGGTGCTAATGGTATTGCTAATGGTTTACGTGTACGTATAGCAACACCAAATAAAATACCTAAGAATTTAAACCATATTAAATGTTGTTGTTGTTGATATAATTCAGGATTTAATAAATATTTATCACGATTGAAGCCTTCTTCATTAATACAATTTGGTGTTTGTATCAATAATGGTACAATATTATTTGTTATCTCTTGACACATCTCTGTTATTGTATCATCAAATACACCACCAGCATCATCAGCACCTTCACCAACCAATTTTATCTTCCATGCACGTGATGGTAAACGTAAATCATGTAATTTAATATTATTATCAACAATTTGTTTAGCAATTTGTATAAATATCGGCTTAATTCTATTACTATTATTATTATTAGTGGTACGTTCATCATGGATACGTTTAACGATAATTTGCGGTCCATAATTCTTACCTTGTACCATTGTTTTACCAATACAACGTACAAATGGTAACGTATAACATCTAGATGATAGTAATGGACGTAATTTTGATGATATTAAACAATCAATTGGTGGTAGATTCATATCGTTTTGTTGTTGACTTAATGGCATCAATTGCCAACACGAATATAATTTATTTGAGAATAAATTTAGAAATTTCAAACGTCCATGTATGGATTTTATCGATATACCAAATAAATGGTCATATTGTGATGGTATCTCTTTTGGTATACCAAATATTAATGTTCTTGTTATACCTGGTATACGTTTTGGTAATAATGGTGATGTCCATGCTGCACTATGTGTACGACCAGTTGATATTTGTTTAATACATTTATCACTTAATTCAGTTATAATATCTGGTTCACGTACTAATGATATATGTGATAAACCTAATTGTCCTTCACAATTCAAACCCCATCCAAATACTTTATGACATGTAGTTAAAAACAATACGTGTTCTGTACCAATTGCAAAATCATCAATTTTATAATCTAATAATGTTGTTAATAATTGCGGATGATAATCTGAACAACGTTCACGTAGAAATGTTTGCCATGGTATACGATCAATACCACAAACATAAATTTTACCATCGAATGTTAGAAATATTGTTAAATTCGTACCACAACCAACTTTCTTTATACCAATATTACATAATGATTCGACTTTTTGTGGTATTGATTTGATTGATGAATAACCTAAACCTAATTTACCATAATCACCTTCACCAAATGTCCATACTAACATACCATCAATTGATATACATGCTGTGTGATTTAGACCGCATGCAACTTGTCCAATTTTATAATCATCTAATGCTTGTACACGTTCTGGTAATTTCTTATTAACAGTTGAACCTAAACCTAATTTACCAAAATCACCATTACCAAATGTATATAATTTACCATCAACTGTAACACATGCACTATGTTTGAAGCCGCATGCGATCTGTACGATTTGTTCATATTGTAATGCTTCAATTTGTCGTGGTCTACGTTGACGATCACTATTACCATGTCCTAATTTACCATAATCCCCATCACCCCATGAGAAAACTTCACCACTTTCAGCTAATGCCAAACTATGACCATCTGAACCAACTGATGTTACCAAATCATTGATAATAAAACCTTGTAAACTTGATATAATTGTTAATGTATGTAAATCATCTGAATTGCCTTGTCCTAAACGTCCATAACTACCTTCACCGCATGCCATTACAGTACCATCTGATTGTATAATAAATGTACAATTATGACCGCATATAATTTTATGGGCTGTTGAAAATGATTCAATTTGTATTGGTATTGATGTACTATAACCTAATTCAGCTAATTGTCCATGGCGATCTGAACCCCATAAATATGCTTTATATTTACCACCAATTTGCCAATCTTGTGGACGTTTATTTAACCAATCGATAATTTGTTCATCTTGTTTTAATGTCCAAAAACAATGGTCGATTGGTGATGGTGATTTTAAACCATCATCATCATCATCATCACCATCATTATTATATATAATAGAACAATCATCAATTTCATCTAATAAATCATCAGTTAAATTACAACGTTTAATTAATACATTCGCTAATTGTGTTGTTGTACTAAATGTATATAACCATTGATAATCTGGTAATAAATCTATGTTTTGTTTATCATTAAATGGTCGTAATTGATAACAAATAACTTTATCCATCTCTAATAATAATATCAGTGATGTTAAACTTTTTAAATAAATCGAATACATCAATTGTGTACCAGTTTGTACTGGTAATCGTTCAAAATTATATTGTTGTTCCAATAATTTCGGTAATAATTCTAATAGAATCTTGAAGAATTGTGCTGTTTTCAATGTTTTAATGCCATTTCGTATTAGTACCATGCGAGCTCTGGCGAATGGTAATGATTTCGTTAATAAATCCCAATTACAATGGACAACACTTATTGTTTTTGTACGTGAAAAACTAATTACTAATAAGTCCGTATTACCACACCAATACGAATTAACATTACCATTGCCTAAGATTGTTTGTAATAAACTACCATCATATAATGACCATATATTGACAATACCATTTGTACAACCACTAACTAATAATGAACCATTCGGATGGATATTTAAACTTGTTACATGATTCAAACTATGTCCTTGTTGATGTATTACCAATTTCGGTGATAATTTCGCATTATTATTTGGATAATTTGGTAATTTCCATATGTTTATCGTACCATAATTTGTACCAATTGTTAGTAATAATGGTAATTGATTACGTCCGATTATTGGTGACCATTTCAAGTAGATCGGCTCGTATGTTTGTTGTAATATATGTAATAATAATAATTTACGATTATTTTCATACCATATTTTACATGTTTTATCATTGGATATTGTTGCAATCAATCTACCGTTTGGATCATATTCTAAACCATTCAAATTATTATCATGGGCTTTTATTGTTATTATCTTATCATTGTTATCATCATTATTATTATGTAAATAGCCTAATTTCAATGTACCATCAATAAAACCGATAATATATGCTTGATTATCATAATACCAATCAATATTGATTATCGAATTTGTTAATGAACAATTAATTAATACATCGATATTTTTATATGTTTTATCAATTGTTATTAATATAACTGTACCATCAATACGTCCAATTAATAAATAATCATTAATTATTGATTTATTTTTTGGCCATTTAATTGTTGTTATAAATTCATTGAAATCATTTATATAGAAATTTTGTTGTTGTTGTTGTTTGTTATTGTTGTTGTTTATATGCCATATATTTAAATAATTATCAATTGTGGCAGCAATAAAATCACCATTTGTTGACCATTGTAATTTGCCAATTAATTTACCATCTAATTCATTACCAAATAGATTTTTTGTTATATGAAATACTAATGTTGTATCTAATTGTAATTGTTGATTTATATCGAATATCCATAAACGTATTGTACCATCATAACTAGTTGTTGCTAATTTATTTAATTTATCATTCCATATTATTAATGATATACGATTATCAAAATTGTTGTATTCGTCGATTTTTAATTTTTTCAAATAATTCGTTAAATCCGCATAATTAATATCATCATAATTACAATTTGTTGTTGTTGTTGTTGTTGATAACATTTGGAATTTCGTTGATATACAACGGAATAATTGCATTATTGCCCATTGTTTATTATTAATATCGATTTGATTTGATGTTAATAAATACGCTGATAATGCATTAATTAATGTTAACGTATCAATATTATAATCTACATTATGTTTATTATATAATAAACAACCACCATAATTTGATAATATATCAATTAATGATTGTGTAATTAGAAAACTTGGACGTAATATACCAATACCTAATGTTTGCATTAATAAATCTTTTGTACACATATCGATAATTAAATTTGATGAATTTATATCGTTTTGTGTTAATCCACATATGCTTTTACATAAATTATTTAAATATAAATTAATGATTGTTTGTAATGATTGATTTGTTAATTGTAAATTATCGTTAATTAATTGTTGTTCAATATTTGTTATATCAATACGATTCATTGCTGTTAATATCATTAATCTAACAACTTTACGTATATCAGATAAACCGATCATTTCTAAATATTTAATAAATCTCTTATTATTATTATCCATATTCAATGATAATAATGATAATATATTTAATATTATCGATCTTGATAATAATATATGAATAGATAATGTTAGATGTTTTAAACCTAATATACGTTCTAATGGTGTTGTTAATGATAATGCTTGTTCACCAATGTATTTACGTTGATTCTCATTGTGATCCAATTGATTTGTAATTTTCGTCACAGATACACCACCTAATGGATCACAATTATCAAATTGTAATGCATCAATATTATCACAACTATTACAACATAGAAATTGTATTTTCTCCATTAGATCATTGTGTGATAATGTGAATTTCATATTATTTATATCTTTCTCTGTTGTATCTAAAACAAAATTAGAATTGAATTTAATTAACGTTTAAATTAATTATTCAATTAATTATTACCGTTTTCATCGAAGATTATATCAGGTGCTTGTAAATGTAGAGAATTATCGGTACGATTCTTGTTTGTGTATTTCTTATGGCATCTATCGCATAATATGTGATAATCACCAACAATACTACCACAAATACTATTACCCCAATCTATACCACAACCAGGATGATATGATATCATATGTACTTTAATATAAGGTGATAGATGTTCACAATATGGACAAATACTGCATGATTTCTGTATATTAACATAGCCTAATGGTGGATTTGGTTTGTTATTATCATCAACAACATCATCATCATGGTCGTCGTGATCTTGATCATCATCATCAGCATCATCATCTTCTTCTGGTATTGTTGTTGGTGTTGTATCGGCAAACGGATGTTCCAACATCCATACAGCTAACATATTTAATGTTTGTACATTTATATCATTTGTACATTGTGTTTCGCGTATTGCTTGTAAGATATGTGGCAATCGGAAGCCCATTTCTAATAAATTCGCAACAATTGGTGGATGTTCTTGTGTTGTATCAGATTCAAATAATCTTCGTACAGTTCGATTACGATTATTATTTGTATTATTATTATTATTATTATTACTACTACTACAACAAGCTTCATCTTGTTGTATTGTATTATTATCATCTTGATTTGTAATTAATGGTTTTGTTATCATTAAATTATCATTAATTTGATATTTAATATATTGTAAATGTAATATAGTTAATGCACGTTCAAATTCATTTAATGTAACAATATTTTTCAATTTACATTCTTGTATACTTTTCTCAACTAATGCATACATAATATGTTTAATTGTATTCTGATCATTCTCTTTATTATTATCATTATTATCATCATCAATACTATTGTTAATTAGAAATAAATTCGATGTTAATAATAGATTTAATACTTTTAAACTTGTAAATTGTAATAATGTTAATTTTAAATAGCAATTTTCGAAATTTAACAATTTCAATTGGAGATTTTTCAATTTTTGCTTTTTTATTAATTGTTGTTCATTGACTTTATCATTGAATTGTTGATTATTTAATAATAAATTGTATTGTTTTGTTTCACATAAAATATTTGTTACGATTTCATCAGCTAATGTATCAACAGTACGTGGTTGTTGTTGTTGTTGTTGCTGTTGTTGTTTATATTCGGTTAATTTATCATTTTTCAATGTGTGATTATCGTTGTCATTCAATAATTCTTCATCGTCTTTTGTTAAATTTACAATTGGAAATGGTAATTCATTTGTTATACCGCTAATTCTAGCGATTTGCAACAATAAATTCGTTGTTAAACCATGGAATTTATTACAATCAAATTGTTGATTATCAATTGATTCTAAATGATTAATTGGTATATCAGTGATACTACCATCATATTCCCATTGTACATGTACACTAGTTACACCTTTTTTGATAATACCAAGTATAATAGCTTTTCTATCATTAATTTTCGATTTACAATAACTGCCAATTTTCAAACCACGATCATAACCAGATATAATCACTAATACCGGCCATATATTCAAACATAATTCATTAATACGAATAAATAAATCATGATAATTACGATTTATATCATTATTATCATCATTATCTAAACAATTATGATAGCAAATTTGTAATTTCGTTAAGAATACATCAATTAAATCGAAACGATTAATAATTAATTGATTTATATCATTCATCCATATATTTGATTGGTGCAATTTACGTATTAGATAAATATATGCTTCAGTTAAAACAGCTGGTAATGGTGCTAAATTCGGCTCGCCTGGTAATAAATCTTTTTTCGTATTATAAACTTTCATATCGGTAATTTTGACTTTTTCACCAGGACTCGTACTATAAAATAATACACATGGATATAGATCGGTTATATCAATATTTTCAAATGCTATACGTGGTTCATCGCCATTTTTACCAAAACTTAATGTACGTGCATCCATATCTAATATGCATGTGATATAATCACCTTGTGTATAACATGGGAATGTATTATCATCACATTCACCATTATGATATAAACTACCACTATATGCACGATATAGCCACATATCTTTTGTTGAACGATGACTGTAATCTTTTATTGGTAATTTTGTTATACCAATACATGTACCTTCATTGCCACGATTCTCTTTAACAATTAAAATCTTCCATTGATAACAGCCGGTTTTGATCGATTGCAAACTTAAACAATAACCACGTCCATTATTATGGATCAATGTTAAATTGTTGTCAATTGAACAATTATGACATTTATCCGGATCGAAGGCCATTTCATCCATTGGTATATTCGCCTCTTCACCATCTTGATCACAATCATTTGTTAGATCAATTGTTGTTGTATTATTGTTGATATTGTGATTATGTGGATTCTTCCATAATTCATTGTTTAATTGTTCAAATAATCGATTGATTATCAAATTTTTCAAATCGATCTCTAAATAATCGTACCGTAAATTCGATAAAATATTCTCCAATAATTGTATTGTTATCAATTTCGGACGTAATAATTTCAATTCAATCGAATAATCCAAATCGGTCTGTAATACATTCAATAAACATAAAATCCATTTTTTCGACGACAACAACGTTTGTATGAATTGATTTGATGAGATTATCCGTAGAAATTGTAGAAAATCTATGAAATTCTTATCGCAAATCTTGTTTAACTGTTGATTATGATCGTTTGTTAGCAATAACTGTTGGAAATTATCGTATAAACAATCGATTATATGCTCTAAAATTTGCAAATCGATACAATTCGTATTGATACAAGCTGATAATATTATAATGCGGATTAGACGTATTGTTGATAAATTAATATAATCATCGTGATTCAATTGCAATAATAATTTGAATAGATTATTATTAATCACCAGATTCAAGTCATCACATTCGTATTTCATACTCAAGCCGAAGATTATGGTTAAAATCAGATTTTTGTTGCAATTATTGATTTCTTTCGTTAATAATACGATTAATAACTCATCAATTTTACAAACATACTGTTTAATTTCGATTTGTGTGTCCCTAGGTGATGCTTCGATATTTTCTAAATAATATCTCAAATAATTACAATTCTCATCGAATTTATAATTTGAAAAGCCTAAATAACCCGATAATAATTGTGGTAATACTATTATTGATAATAAATCATTATTGATTAATAATTTATGTAAATATTTCAAACTATTCAAACGATTCATACTGCGTTTCTTTTGGATTATTAGTGATTTATAGAAAATTATTGGTTCCGAACAATTACCATCATTATTATCAAATATTATCGATTCTGTATTGATGAAATTGAAGCAATTCTCGCAGATTTCCACCAAATTCGTACAATTTTGATCGATATCCAAAACTGGAAACAAAAAACCAACAAGTTCGGTAAAGTTATCATAGATGGCGCTATTACTACAACAACTTACCATTGATGTAGATGAGTAGAAATAGGCATTTTTTTATGATCTTCTCATAAAATAAATTGAATTTCTCATCGTAATTCGTATCGTTCGTATTTTGATTCAAATAAATGAAATTGATCAATTTCTGTTTGAATTTCGTACAATATTTACAAAATTCTTTGATGATTAATTGTTTTTGTTGTTTATTCAATTCTAAATGATGTTCGATATTTGTGAATTTTATTAATACAGTTAGAAATAAACGTATAATTAAATTGATAATATCATTATGATTATCATCCCATATTTCTATATCGATACATTTCAATAATAATTCATTGATAAATTCATCATTTGTATTATGATCATTAATAATAGCACATGCTTCATCGTATTGTTTTGGTAAATTCAATGATAATTTCAATAAATTCTGTTCATTTATATTAAATTGTTCGATTAATGAAATGATTGAATTTTGTTGTTGTTTTGTTAGAATTAATTGTGTTAATTCTTTAATTAAATTAAACGAACATTGTTCATTAATTATACCATTTTTGAATAGTATTGTATTTAGCCAATTTTTACATAATTGTTCGATTAAATTGATTGAATCACCCATTAATGTATGATTTAAACATTGTCCAATTAATAATGAACATGTACGTTCTAAATCGATAATCCATATCCATGATTGGTCAGTTAATTCGGATAATGTTGGTGTTTCTGATCCTGAACAACTATTATCAATAGAAAATCACACAAAACATAATAATAAAAACACACTTACTTGACGATCCATTATTATCAATGATAATATCATGTGGTAATAAACAATTGAACCGGTCTAATGATTGTAATAAATCAATCAAATCATCTAATAATTCCCGATTGATATCCATCGATATTAATAATAACGATGATAAAATTTTAAATAACATCGATCCACACACAGAATCTAACAGAACATTATACAATAATTCCAACGAATTTGGATATTTCTGCAAGATTGCCTTCGATTTCTTCAATATCCTTATAGATAACGGTAACAGTTGTTTTAGATGCTTCAAAAATACATGTAGAATTATCAAATTATTACCAATTAAATTTGATAATAAATGATTTTGTATTGATGATAATAGTTTTTGTAAATGTATCGTTTTTTTATTGTTATTACGCCATTCTGTATCTGGTTGATTCACCATATATTTCTCGATACTATCCAAAGTCTCCTCCTATTGAAAATAATTATAATTAATTTATCGATTACATCAAATTGAATTTTGTAAACGTACTGTATATTTAGTGAATGTTTCTAATAGGATTTGCATTAAAATATCAATCAATTTAAAATCATTATCACAATTCGATGATAATAATGTCGCTATATGTATTGGATCTTCTAAACTATTTATAATTATATTCAACAATAATTGTTGGCCATGTGTTAAACGGTCTTTTGTTAAATGTTCATATAAGAATTCGATACG
Organism: Meloe dianella; assembly: GCA_028455855.1. Taxonomy (NCBI): domain Eukaryota; kingdom Metazoa; phylum Arthropoda; class Insecta; order Coleoptera; family Meloidae; genus Meloe; species Meloe dianella. Next base: position 4,647,737 of record JAPTHL010000008.1, on the reverse strand, counting down.
TTCATTTAATTTTGGTAATAATAAACTGGCACCAATATTAATTAATTCAATAACAGTTGTATGTATATCAATTGGTGTATCAATATCGACTAATTTAAATAATATTAAACGTAATTGTTTCGTATGTGTTTCTAATAATAAATTATTCAATTGACTAAATTGATATAAACTTAAATGTGTTGTTAATAATTTTAAACATAATAAAATGAAACGTTGATGTTCATATTTTGTTTGAAATGGTATTGGTGGTTGTTGATCATTGAAATTATTTGCGTATTGTTCTAAGAAATTCTTTAAAATCTCAAATGTTCGTTCATGTAAATCAATACAATACGGTTTATGTTTTGTGATACGATGATTTTCATTTGGTAAACATGTCCATGCAATTGAATGCGATGTACCAGCACTAATTTGACGTATATTTATACCATCTAAACCAATAACTTTTATTGGTTTCGTTATTATATTTGATGTATGTCCTTGTCCACATTGTCCCATACTATTATTACCCCATGCAAATACATCATAATCATCACTTAATGCTAAACAATGATTATCACCAGCTGCTATATCAATAATACGATATGATGATAATTCGTCAATTTGTGATGGTAATAGATTTAAACATAAATCAACATTACCATGACCTAATACTGGTCCACTACCCCATGTATAAATTTGTCCAGTTGTTGTTAATGCCATTGAAAATGTTGTGCCGGCACATATTTTTTGTATTGTTAAACCTTGTAATGCTTGTATAATTTGTGGACGATATGATTTTGTTAATTCACCAGTACCTAATTTACCATGTTCACCTGAACCAAATGACCATACAGTTTTACAATCTTTTGATAATACTAATGTATGCGAACTACCACAAGACACTTGTCCAATATCAATTAAACCCAATACTAATGTTGGTATATAACGGCTATTATTATCACCATGCCCTAAACGGCCATGATCACCTTCACCCCATGTATACAATCTACCATCATCTGTTATAGCAGCACTATGACGATAGCCGGCATTAATAAATTTAATTGTTTTATCCAAAAATGGTCCTAATATACGTTCAGGTTGTTTATATGTTGTACAATTACCATGCCCTAATTTACCATAATCACCATCACCCCAACTATATACAATACCATTATCGGTTAGTGCCAATGTATGACCATCACTACCTTTAGAACTCGATAATTTCTTGATATTAGCATCTAATAATATACGTTTTGGTAATGTTTGATTTGATGATTCACCTAAACCTAAACGTCCATAACTACCTTTACCGCATGCACTAACTGTACCATCTGTATGTATGGCAAATGTACAATATTGACCAGTTTCAATTTGTTGTATTTGATTGAATACTTTCGATTTAATTGGTATTAAAATCTTCTCTTGATCACCTTCAGCTAATTGATGCGATGAATTACTACCCCATACATAAACATCATTACGTTCATTTATTATAATTTCATTATTGAAATCTTGTATTGTTGTGTTTGTTGATTGATTAATCGTACAAATACCACCATAATCTGTTGCCATAATACATAAAATCTCCATTAAATATAATGCCGATTTATATGCACTCATCTCATTAATATTTATATCATTTTTAAATAGATCAAATTTAATTTTCTGTTTATTATTTTGTAATAATTGTAAAATTGCCGTTTTGAAATAATTACATTTCAAATGATTTAATAATTCAACATTAATTGATGCATTCAAACATAATTCAATCCATTCTAATAAATAACGTAAATAACCACGTTGTAATCCAATTGATAATAATAATTGACATGATAATAATTTACAATTTAAATCAGCATTAATTGTATTGATTAATATTGAATCTTTCAAAAATTTCACAATCTTCTCTAAACTATTACAACCTAATTTTGTTAATTGTATATCATTTGATAGACACAATGGTGGTAATGTTTGTATTAATTCGAATGATGTTTCTAATACTGTATTACATAATGATGGTACACCTAATATATCACAAACTTGCCAATTTTGTTTTAATAATGAAAATAATAAACTTAAACCAGTATTGACACCAATCTCAACTAATGCTTGTGAACCATTTAATCCATCACTGTTACTACAAGTATTGCCATCATTTATGTTTGTATTATTAATATTATTATCGTGGATTATTTGTTCGTGATGTTTATCGATATTTGTGTGGTATTTCATTAATATAGCATGATATATGCGTTTTAATATCAATAAACGTTGTCGTAATACAGTCGTGAATGGTGTTGTTGAACATAAATTTCTGGCAAATTCAAATTGTGCATTCAATAACGTATTTATATATTGATTTAATTCGTTATTTGTAATTTGATCATATTGATAATTATTGAAGATTTGTATATCATTCATTAATGGTATTGTTGTTGGTATTATACGGATTTCTTTATTTTGTATTAATAAATCATACATTGATTGTACTAAATCACGATTTGCTATATTATCACAATCTTTTAATGACCAATTCACATTTGTATGTTCCATCCATTCGATTTCAATATTACCATAAACATTCTCCATATTTAATTTTTTCTTCTTAGGTATGTGTACCGATAAAGTTCTACAATTGTTTTTTGTTCTTTATTAATTAATTTTATTATCACACTTAATTATATCACATATTAATTTTTAATTATTAATTTCAATTGTTAATTACTGTCGATTTCTAAGAAAAATGACAGATTGTAGTAATAGCGCTATCTATCGGTGTAATCTTTAAAATAGCAAGACTTAGTTTGAATACGGAGTAAAGAACGTAAATTTCGTACCTTAGTACGACAGCAATGTCAAATCTTTCAATTTTTCCGTAAATTCACTGAAGAACTAGAATTATCAAAAAGGCGACAAATTTAATCACTGTTCACTCAATTATTTTTACTCCAAATGAAGCATTCACAAGTACGCGAATTTCGAGAATGGTTATCATAGGTCCAGAAAAGGGCTTTGAGTAGCCTTTCATTGTTCTATTGTTAGGAAAAACCAAAGAATATCTATACTTCGATATATTATCTAATAGTCTGAACTTACAAAAAATAAGGATTCATGAATAGAAACTTTCCATAAATATTGGTTCTATCAAATTTTTTCAATAAATTTCGAGTTTATGAGTCCGAATCATTTATGAGTTGTCAAATTTTCCTGTCGCGAGTTGAAACATTCTTGGCGACATCTATTGGCTTAATGCTGAAGCAGCATTGAAGTCTATTTCCGTTAAAAATCGAGAGATAATGGAATCAATTCAAAATGTAGATCGATTTACTTCATAATTTAGGATGAATAATCAATTAATCTAATAATAAATATGTTATTAATTGCAATTTTTTGAATCACCGTAGCGGTATCTATTGGTTTTGTTTCAAAGTAATAAGGCTTAGTTTGAATAGAGAGTAACTGCGTAATAAAAAGCGGGTAATTCAAATTTTACCAAAACTCAAATTAATCATCGTTTATTTACGGAAAAAAATAATCATTAATTACCCAAAAATTGGATTAAAATATGACTGAATACGAATTATATTTCAACGACCAATGTACTATCACAGTTTGGACATTTTAATGTGACATCTTGTAAGACTGATTCTTGTTTTAACATAGCAAATTGTATTGAACATTTCATACATTGATAATCTGTATGTGTTTTTTCTGGTAAACGTTGTTCAATATTTAATTGTATACAATTAAAAAATTTCTCAATATCATCATCAAATATATAAATTCTTTGTTGACGATCACGGCGCATTGTTTCGAAATTGATTTGTAATATTTGTTGATTTTCTTCTAAAATTCTACAATTCTTTATACTTTTTATATGCCAACGATTACGTTCTTTACTTGTTGAACATTCTTTTTCTAATAAATGTGTTTTGGTTATTATTAAGAAGATTTGTTCATCTTCACCTTTTGGTGTTGCTAAATAGATCGATTCTTCACCATCTAAATCAACATCACCATTATCATCATCATCATCATCATCATCGCCTATTTCAATATTATTATGATCATCACCATTATTATAAGCTGAATCCGTTATTGTTGATTCTAATGCTGTAACATAACTATTTTCAGATTTATTCGTTTGATCACCAGAATGATAATCATTCGAATGCAATAGAAAATCAACTTCATATGGACTTGATGAGATTGGTAATGATGTTGATTGTTCTAAACCTAAAACATTTTGAACAACAACACCAGAATCTAAACGTAACCATGAATCACCATATTGTTTACGTAAATCCTCAATTTGTTTTTTCGTTTCTAAATATTGTTGTGATGTTGATGTGGATGGTGTTGAAATTTGTTGTTTCGGTTTACAAATTGTATCATCTTCGATTCTAACATGTCGCACTTTGCGTACTTTATCTGTTGTTGTTGTTGTTGTTGTTGTCGATGAATTCATTGAGTCATTGGCGAAATTTATTGAATTTTTAATCGGTTTCGGATACACACTACCAACAACACGACGCTCTGATTTTGTTAAACACAAATGATCTAAAATGAAATTAATCGTAACCGTATTTGTATGTAGATAACTTGCAGTTTTAATTCGATGTAATGGATGATAACTAAGCGGATTTTCACATAAATTCAACCATTGTAATGTTATTAAATGTGACAATGATAATAATGATTTATGATTAACTAAACAATTATTACTCAAATCCAATACACATAGATTTGTTAATGTTTGTATACCGGTAATATCTTCAATGAAATTATTTTTAATTATTAAATTTTGTAAACGATTCGTTATTTGTCCATTAAATTGTGGTATATACTCCAATTTATTATATGATAAATTCAAATGTTTTAAATTTGTTAAATAATTCAAAATATCGATATTTTTAATATTATTATGACTTAAATCTAATGTATGCAATCCTGGTACACATTCAAAACTATTATCAATTTCGTTAATTCCATTATGAATAAAACCAATCTCTTTTAATTCATTCCAATAGAAATGATCACTGTGATCACCGCCACACAATATCAATACATCATTTAGATTATTTAATGTGCGATCACAGATTAATTTGTTCAATTGTGATCGTAATCTCTGTAGACCTTTTATACGATTTACATCGACTTTATGTAATTCTAATGTTGTTAATTGTTTGAATTTCGTTAAATCTATCATGCTTTCATCTAAATAATTATCATAATACAATTTAACAGTCTTTACTCGTTCAATATAGTTGTGTAACAGATATAAATCGCGTAATATTTGTGTTTTTCTATTATTACCATTATTATTATTGTTGTTATTATTAAATGAACGTGTTATATGAAATATTGTTGTATTCATATCATCAGCATATTTCTCAAATGCTGATAATAATATTGATAAGAGATTTGTTGATATTGTAAATGTATATGTTGTTTTTGTTGTTGATAAACGTACAACATTTGCTAATTGTGTTATCGGATCAATTTCCATTGTTACACCTACAAATTCAATTTGTTTAATGAATCGTTTTATAATAATAATTGTAATTATAACATACATATCTTGGTTGATTCGTCACACAATTAATTTGTAATGATTACCAAAATTGGATGATGATGATGAAATTTATCAGTCTTATCACGATATAGTAATTTTTTTGGATTATTGAACAATATTCAAAAACATAAAAATTAGAAATTACTATTATTATCAGAAAGTATAAAATTGTTGTAATTCTTATCACAAATGACAATAATAGGCTGTCAAAAATTTGTAAACAGTGTCTAATTGTAGCTCGATTGTCAAAAATACAATGCTACCAACTCTTGATTGATTGATTAGCAGCCAGCTAATTACAGCTCACACACTGATTATTATTGATAATTTTTTATTCTTAAAAATATAATCAATATGTGCACATTGTTAATATCTATTATGATTAATATCCATCAAAGAAATAGTAATTTGTATACGACAGTTAATTGTAATTAATTGTTATAAAAGCGCTACGAATTATTAACAATAGCTAATTATAGCTCTAGTTTAAATAATAGAGCGCCATCTCATTTGGTGGGCAATTTTTGAATAGCCTATTTATTTTGTTTTAGAGAATTTTCCAACCGATTTGCGTATTTTTACTGAGTTTTATTTGAGTTGTAGACAAATCCTGTTAAATTATTTGTACATCCTGAATACATTATAACGAACGTCCGGTGGTATTTTTGTATATTGTTTGATTTATTATTTTAGGAATTTCCAAATAGGCTTACAATTAGATTGTAATTCATAAAGGGGTGTAATTTTAAGAATACAATTTTCTATAGAAATTGTTTATTGTCAAGTAAAAGACTCGTTTCCATAGGTTTTGTGCACAGTAGGTGGTAAAAAGCGGCTATCCTTTGACCAGGTAATAATTCCAAATTATTAACCATGTTGGCTGTTATCAGAACATCGAAGATAAATGTAATAAAACTGTAACTGTTATAATTGTTTAATAAATCAAATCAAACAAAAAAAATGTCTGTTTTTGCTGTTATAAAAAACAAAACAAAAATCTAGGAGATTTTATTGTTCCGGCTTAATCGTGTTTTACAAGATCCGCTAGAAATTTATGATTTGCTCATTTCCTGTTTCTGTTTGCAAATAACTATTGTTCACATTATCAGGTACAGAAGGACCGCTTTATTAACACCCCTTACTGTCTTCGTCACAAATTCTTTATGTAATTCCGAATTTGACGTAATTTTTTCCCCAAAACTTTTCGCATATAAATCAAAGGTGCAAGCAACCGAAATTTCCATTTAATAATTCAAATTTGTAAGAGTGTGTCCTGTGTTGTAATTTGTTAACAACAATGTTACCAAAAGTTTTTTTATTAGTTTTTTGGTTTTTAATAAGCATTAGTGTGTCGTTCTGTTGGTCATCTGTGATTTATACAATGTTGAAGCCGGTGATATTTCCACCGAATGTAATTACATGGTTTTGTTTTTTTTTTCGTATTTTAATTATGATTATGTGGTAATTGTAGGGTGGTCTAAGACCTGATTTGATTGAATCAATAGCTATTGGGGCACAAATGGCAATTGATGAATGTGGAAATGAATTTAAATGGGATCGATGGAATTGTCCGCAATCATCATTTGCACGGTATGTGGTTTTAATTAATTTTCTTACAAATTTCTTCTCTTGTCCTATTTTCTATTAGAATCTTTCAAGTTTTGTGCGCTTTTAGATAACTTCTTTGTAGGTCAATTTCAATTTTTTTTTTGATTGAATTTATAATTTTCTTTAATGCGAATTCTCGGTACTTGGAAATCGAACTGTTTTTAATTACTATGTGCTTCTCAATTTGGTCTTTGATAATGGAAGTTTCAGACTTTTCTAATAGTTTTCCCAACATTTTCATCAAATTTTATCGGTTTTTTAAGAGGTTTTATTTCGCTACTTTTTTACATTTTGATTCCTTCGTCACTTTTCATATTTATATTAACAGCTTTATCCTTCACAAATCTGCCGGTTTTTTTATAAAATTTACGATTTTCCATGAAATTTTCCACAGCTCTATATTTGCTTTTTCATTTTTGGTTAAAAATGTTATCGAATTTTCCTCTTCAAATTTAACTTGCTTTGAAAGAAAGTTTCTAATTTTCGAAAACAAAGTTTTCCATCTTCCTCTATTGAATTTTCCATTTTTCTTCATATTTTCTAACACAATTTAAGATTTTCCATCATTCTTATCAAATTTTCATTAAGTTCGCGATTTTTCCTTCTTGATTTTATCGGTTTTTCTCTCGCTGTTCTCTCTTTTGTTCTTATCTCTTAAATCTGGATTTTCTTAATTAACGTTTCCATTTCATCAGTAGTCTTGAGCTTTTCTTATCAAATGTCTGTTTTTTTTAATTAAATTTAGCAGTCTTTCAAGGAATTTTTCGCTGCAATTTTGCGTTGATCGAATTTTCCTCTTTCACATTTACGATTAATTTTCAAAGCTGATATACGTTTTTCAGCTTTCTTTATTGAACATTCAATGTTTTCTTTAACTGTAAATTTTCTTGAAATTTTGATGAATTTTCAATTTTTCCCATCTTGTTCAATTCCTCAACAAATCTGTTGGGTTTTCTTATCAATTTTTTCCCCTAATTTAGTCGATTTTCAATATTTTTTTTTGTTTCCTACATTTTACAGTCAACTCAAGCCATTATTAACAAAAGAGAAAGCTTACACTGACGCTATAGTAGCTGCTGGTGTTGTCTATTCAATTACAAAAAATTGTACAAGCGGTGAATTAGATGGTTGTAATTGTAATCCAAATTTTAAAATAATCGTTAATGAAAATAATAACACTTTTACTGCAACAACAACAAATGATAATCATGGAAAAATTATAAAAGATTGGACATGGGGTGGATGTTCAGATGATACAACTTATGGTGAACACATTGTCGTGAAGTTTCTAGAAAATTCTAATGAGAAAAATGGTGATATTCAAACATTTATTAACCAACACAATAATCGTATAGGCCGTGAAGTATATTTAAATTAATTACAATTAATTTTCATTAATCAATTCATTCATTCAATTATAGATTGTTGATAAATTAATGGTGCGTCAATGTCGATGTCATGGTGTATCTAGTAGTTGTTCATTACAAACATGTTGGATCCAATTACCAACATTTAGAATCATAGCACAAGAATTACGTAATCGTTATTCAAAAGCCATCCGTATTACATACAATGATTTATCAAAGGGTAATCGAATTAGGCCGAATATTTTTGAAAATTCACCAAATCAACAGAATCTTGTCTATTTCGATGAATCACCCGATTATTGTTTAAATAATAATAAGACCGGTAATTATAATTAATTCGATTTGAACAATAATATGGTGTATTAATTATTTTTGTTATTTTGATTTAGATTGGCCCGGTACAAGAGGTAGAATTTGTTCGAAAACCAATCAAGAAACTACCGATTTAACAGAGAGGAAAAGTTGTAAAAACCTGTGCCGATCATGTGGTTATCAAGTTCGTAAAGAAAAGAAATCGATTGATTACCGTTGTAATTGTAAATTTATTTGGTGTTGTGAAGTTAAATGTGATATCTGCCGTAGAAATGTCGATGAATATTTTTGTGATTAATATAAGGAATCGTATTGTTTATTCATTTAATTCTATGGTACCTTTATAAATCGTTAATATTAAATTAGTTCTTCATTTGAGGCGGTGGATTGACCATAGGCGGCCGTACAGGCCCTACAGGCCCCATCGGTCCCATCTGACCCATTTGTCCCATCTGCATCATTCCCATCATTGGCGGTCGTACACCCATCATCGGTGGCATTGGCCCGTGTGGACCCATCACCATCGGTGGCATCGGTCCATTCGGTCCCATCGCTACAATCAAACGACAAATCAATTATATACAATGAATAATGTTGTGGATAAATACTTGGTGGTACCATACCGGGCGCCCCAGGAGCACCCGGTCTTTGTGTCATTGTTGTTAATTGTGCTGGTGGTGGTATTGCTACACCTTTACCAGGTTGGGCGAATGGATTATTAGCAATTTTGCCAGCTTTAAAGGCCGCCGTTGTTGCATCAATTAAATGTTGGGCCTGTTCTTCCATCCATTTTTGATAATAGAATTTTACATTGTCTTTATGTTTACGTCCTGTACAATGTGTTTTACGGACACTTGGCGAATCATGTGTTAAATATGTATCACAATAATCACAATAATATTTCGGCATTCTATTTTTAGGTTATGTTTATAAGATTTTTAAAAGAATTCACACCACAAAAAAAAAGGTTTTGTAAGTCACTTAATAAACGAATGTATTCTTCGATATTTGAATTTTAATTGAGGCGAATTTTCCTAATATTTCCCAAATAATCTAGGAAAATAAATAAATAATAATAATAATAATAACGCTTGATATTCCATTACCAATATGTTACGAGAAAAAACTAAAACCCCTAAATTATAACTTTACTAATAGTAGCTCATATTATTCATAGCCAGATAAAAGTAATTATGTTTTGTTATATCATGAAACTAAGGCTTTTTAAGTAATTAAAAATGTACAATAATAGAAAAAATCAATTATTATGTGACTTTTATTGGTGAAATAATTTTATATATTTGTTTTATTTATAATCTTGAGCTACAGTTACTACGATTGGCGGCATTGTCTTAGCACCAATATAACAAATTTAAAGTCTTATTAACACCAAAATTAATTATAGCTCCTAATATGCATTTCTGTATATTTTTTTAATTACATGCAATATTTCTCTGAATAATTTGTGAATAAATACAAACAAATTGTTGTAAACTATTCAATGTATCACAATAATGATTCAAGTTTCTATAACTCAGCTATATTTTTGTATTCAATTTATAACGGCTACAATTAGGAACCGAATAAGAAAAAATCGTGACATAACCTCACTTATATTCATGCACGAAAATGTTCAATTTTCGATTAAATTTAATCAAAAATCTGCGTTTTTATTGTACGAAATTTGTGAAAATCCAACAAGACGAAAATCGAATTTTACCAAAATTACCGATCAAATCGCAAATTGATCATAATAAATTACCACCAACTACCAAAATTGATGCAAATACAATTGGTCATTTGGAACGTTTATCATTAGTTGATTGTGCTAATAAAGAAAGTATAAAAACGTTAGAAGACGCTATAACATTCGCTGATCAAATCTTACAAATCGATACAATCGGTATACAACCATTAATTACAGTATTAGAAGATTAGTAAGTAGACAAAAACGTTGTTGTTTGAATGGTGATTATTGTGAAGTTTTGTTTGTAGCCCTTTACAAGTACGTGAGGATTGTGTAATTGATGGTAATTGTCGTGAAGAGGTATTAAAGAACGCTACAAGAACAGAAGAGGAGTATTTCGTAGCACCACCTGGCAATATTCCACTAGAAACACGTGAAAATCTATTATATGACAATATAGAAGAGAAGAATGAATAAAATTATCAATTTATGTCTACAACATGGTTTCCTACGTCGACTGCAAAATAATCATAACTTAGTTACATATCAAATTGAGACTAACGGTGGTTTATTGTATGAAAATCTCAAAAATGAATGGTTCAATCATACTATCAATCATAAAGATATACCGATTTTTTTAAGTAATAATTCTCTATCAACAACATATGATTATGTGAAAAATTTATGTTTAGAACGACCACCATTTGGTATAATTGAATATGATACGAATAATCGTTCAACAATTGAAGAATGTTACAATTTAAACGATCAAAATTTCCAATTGGAATTTAATGATTTCTTTCCAACTAGCACTTTATTAAAATGTTGGTTATTTGTAACACCATCACAAGCTATACAGATTTTCCATCAATGGCAACGCGAACGTCGAATATGGTGGAGAAAAGTAAATATTTATATTAACTTATAATTTCTATTAATAACAAACAAACAAATTAGTTTTCAGCAATGCCAGGTCGATATAGTCTAAGTGATATTAAAACTGTTGACGATAAACAAATTGTTGAAATACATGCAAATTATGAATGGAAACAACAATTAGTTGAAACAATAATTTTAAAGAATTCACCAAAAATTTTAACGCAACAACAATTACAAGTTAAAAATGGTAAAAAAACAGTTTTAACACAATGTATAATTAGTGAAATATGTTCATCAACATTATTATTGAATTATTTATGTGATACATATGATGATGCAATCTTTCAAAATAGATCACGTGAATTGTTTCGTTTCCATAGGAAATTAGCACCGTACAAGATTAGTTTTGCCATTTCTACAGGACGTAAGTTTCTATTATTTATTTGATTAAATTTGGAGAATACTGCGAAAATTGTGGATTTTTAGCGAAAAATGTGATTGATGAACTGAAAGATTTATCCATGTATTTGTCGCGACAATTGAGAAATCACAATATTTCGTGTCTGTTATTACCATCGAGTTCACGTTGGAGTTTAGAGCAACAATGGCAACAATACGATCAAATGGGTGTGCCGTATAATGTTTTACTGAATGAGAATACATTAAAAAATGGTATTTTACAATTGCGTAGCCGTGAAACTACATTAAAAGTATTGAATTATTATTGATCAATTAATTTGTTTATTAATTATTGTTAATTACAGGAACAAGTACACGTATCTGATTTGGTAGTTTATGTTGAGCAATTATTCAAAAATTATTAATACCAGTCATTTGCCGTATCCATTGGATGAAGTTCGAGATTCTCGTATAAATCGAATTATTAAAAGCTATACGACAGAATGGTAATATAGCTAAACGACTGGTTATACCTATTTGTATAGGTTTCTTGTTGTTTATAACAAATAAAGGACCACCACTATCACCCTAAGATTATTACCATTACTATTGGATGATTATTAGTTTGGTAATTAAAACAAACCTTACAAGCTTTACCTTCTGCAATATGTGATGTAGCACAAATTTCAATATTTGTTGATTTAATATCATTATAACAATTATTATTGGTGCTGATGTGTAGGATAGCTTTGCGTAATCGTTCCGGTGTTTGATACAAATCTTTATTTGTTTAAATTAAACGATTTTTCTATTGGAAATTTATTGTTAAGAACTTACCGTTAATTATACCAAATCCGGTGAGATATGCCGTTTTACCAATTAATGTCTCCTTTTTATTTGTATGTAATTTAATTAATTTAACATAATTATTTAATGTTGCTGTTGTTTTCAATTTAATTAAACCGATATCATTATAACCACCCGATGATAGATATGTTGGATGGATTATAGTTTGTTCGATTGGATGTATTTGTCCATTTTGCCCATTTCTATAAATACTACCTAAAGCAACAAATGTTTCTGTTCTACAAACATTGCAGAATGTTAATTTTGTTACTATTTCAAAATTGTTGGAGAAATTACAATTTCATACGTGGTGATGTTGAATCTAATTGTATACAATGGGCTGCTGTTAACACCCATTGTGGATGTATTAAAGAGCCACCACAGAAACTGAAATAGATCTTTTTCACAGTGATCCATTGCATTAAGTTAGCATGGAATGGAAATTCACTCAAATTCGGTTCAATTGGTTTGGATAAACCCTTTTTTTTGATAGATTATTAAATTATTTAAATAAACAAACGAACAATTAAGAAACTTACATTTACAATTGAGGCTGATTTGGAATCAATAAAAGTTACATTCGAAATTATTGTTAGAATTAAGACAACTTTGTTTGAAGACGCCATCGGTACAAAATCATGGTCATTAATAATCCGGACATGTAATGAAAAAATATATTTCCGTTTCGAATTATTGATCATTATCATCACTATAATAATAATAATAATAGTAGAACAAGTTCAAGGCTTTTTCGAATATTTTTTGGAAAGAAAATTGGAATTTAAACAAAAAAAATTGAATTTAGCACCATTTTTATATAATTTAGGGAAATTGTATACTTTTTATTGGTGTACGTGTATGAATATCCAAAATTTAACATCGTTTTCGGGTGGTTGTACAGTAGCTTGACGTGATTTAGTTCTTATACGAAACTAGCAATTAATCTTCCAAGTACTAATTTTTGAAAATATTTTTGATTACACTCAGTTTCAAACGTAGTTCAATACAATACAGTTTTAGGTTGAATTATCATATCACTCTGGTAGGTGTTTGAAATAAGAACGCATTGTTCGTGTATACATACAGCATTAAAGCTACGATAATAATAGTTTCAGCAAAATTATGAAACTAAACAAGAAAAACTTAGAGAGCGAATATTGGAGCCCAAAAGTAATTACAATCATTATTCCAATTACATTCGTGTGCATACAATTACTGTCCGCGAACATTTGTTCGATTCGAATTGGGTTCGTCTAGCCGAATGCGTTGGAAGTCTGGCTAAATGTCAGTTACTGTGACAGTTGTGTAATAATAACCTTTAAAATGAATAATATCAATAATTGATTTCTGTTAATTATAAACTGTTAATTAATAATTTTACAACGTAAAAACCATTATTTTTATCTAATAATCGGATAATTGCGACCAATTTCCCAACAACAATAACTTAATCTTAATTTGCTCTAATTTCACCAAAGAATAAGTGAAAGTAATTTCTTTTAATGTTACAACGAATGTAGTGTTTTATTTCATAAATACTTTCTAAAAACTTTGAAAAATATCCATTATCTATCAGTAGAACAATAGTTTGTTACAGATATTACTCAAATATCAAATTTCAACAAGGGCAACCATCAAGGTTAGTGTATTAGTATTTTGTTTATTTTTTAATAATTATCAGTATTATTTTTGAAACAATTTCGCTAACAAACAATTGTTAGATCCCTACCACATATTCTAGTAATCAACAAATAAATGTACAGATTAGCGGATTGTAGAAAAACCATTCCATATGTTTATCTAATCATTGTAATGTTATAGGTTTCAATCAAGTTTTCAACAATAATGAGACGAAATTGTTAATATTTTAAATAAATTACATAATTATACATGTATATAGTAAATCAAAAATTGTGTTAATGTTTGTGAAATTTGCATCTGTTTCCGATTAATTTCAATTATGAAATAACCATTTTAAATTGTGTCTCCCTCCATCAATCAATTAAAAGTTTTCGAGATCAATTATTAATTAAGAAATATTTGATATCAATAGTTGTTATCAGACAATAGACACAATTGATTAAACGTTTATTATCATCTGTTCCATATTACAATTAAAATGTAAGTTATTAACGTTATTTTTGTAATTTATTAATTAATTAGACAATTTATTGGTTCAAATAAAACAAAAACACCGTTATCTAGACAATTTGATCACGATTCTATTTGTTTTTTCGTATTAATCATGGAAATAAAAAAATATATATATTCTAATGTGCAAAATTCCAAATTTGTTTGTCTACATGAAGAATTTTATCAAATAGAAAAACAACCGTAACTAACCGGATGTTAATCGAAAAATAATTCTTTGGTATTTGCGGTTATTCATCTGATAAATTTAAACAAAGACCATAGTATTATATACCTTAGATAATAATTGTAATTGTTGGTTTCATTGTTGGTGTGATTGTAGTATTGTTAACATAATTATTATTATTTTTAGTGCAGAAAATGGATGATTTTGGGCATGATATGCATTCAGGGCATGTTTTACATCAGCAAAACCATCACAATCCGGATATGATGATGAAGTCGCCATCATCATCATCAATCCATATGGACCATGGTGGTATGGATCATGGTAATGGTACTGCACATCAAATGATGATGATGTTTGTAAGTTATTGATTGTAGAATTATTATTATTGATGGAAATGATAGTAAAAATAAATTTCGTTAGTTTCATTTTGGTACAACAGAAACAGTTTTATTTAAAACATGGTCATTTACAACAGTTGCCGGTTTAATTGGTACAATGATCGGTATCTTTTTTATGGCTGCTTTATATGAAGGCTTAAAATATTATCGAGAATATTTATTTTGGAAAACATATAACGCATTACAATATCGTGCTGTAACAATACCCGAAAAGAATGTCGTCTCAGAAGATAATCAAATTGTTCAGTAAGTTTCAATATAAAACATAATTTTTTTTATAATAATCAACAAAATTGTTATCAATTTTCCATAATAGTATGGTTGGCGAAGTTATACATAAACAACCGTAAGTTGATTTTGTTGTATTCTATTTTTTGTACAACTCAGATTGCATGCGATTTAACATTTCGTTTACATGCTGTTGTTAATTTTTGAAATTTTTTTGAAAATTTATTGTTTCAGACCAACAATGTGGAGTCTTATGCATGCTTATCAAACAGGTCTTCATATGATACAAATGGTTATTTCGTATTTTTTAATGTTAATTTTTATGACATACAACGTATGGTTATGTTTAGCTGTTGTTATAGGAGCTGGTGTTGGTTATTTTTTATTTGGTTGGAAGAAATCGGTTATTGTTGATGTAACAGAACATTGTCATTAATTAATCAAAAACAATGACTAACGACAATAATAATATAAAATAATTGGTACGTACAAGAAGCTTTTTTTCCAAAATACAGAAAAAGAAATATCACAACTGATATATCCTCAATCTGATTTCCACAATATGTAGTATTATTATAAAACACATAAAAAACAACAACATATCTTTAATTAGTTTTATTTAAAAGAGAAACAAATTCCTCTAAAATGGATCAAACCACACAAATAATCCAACTTGAAATAATCTTTATTCAATAAAACATATATAAAGAAAGAAAAACATTCAAAATGCACCTACGTGAATAGGTAGAAATAATGAGAAATAAACATATATAAATGCAATGTATAATTATTATGTATTTTTAATGAAAAAACTACGGCACATTTTGGGGGAAGTGGGGTAGTAGTAGTAGTAGTAGTAGCGAAGAAAACCAATCAATCAATCAATCTATCCATTCATGTTTTGTTGTCACTATTTATGAAGTTTTGTGATTTTTGAATGATTCTTGATCACCTTCAGATACAAAACGTTTACGTCCTCTATTCGGCATCTTTTCAATAATTGTATCAGTTAAAAATCCAGATTTATGACAACGTTCAACAAATCGATCCAATATAATATATGCCAATGGTACATCCATTTGTATATCAGGTAAATCATCAAACACACGTAAGAAACCACGTTCCATTTGTTCTGGTGTAATTAAAATTTCAACATCGAATGATTTCAATAAACTACACAATGCTTCTTCAGTTGATGGATTATTAGCTTCTAATGACATTACAATAGCTTCATAAACTAATTCATGATGGAAATGTGGTACTTCTAATAGACGTAAACAACGACTAGCTTCTGATTTATCTAAAGACGACAAGAATTCTTGTAATAATAGATTCATTTGACGTGTCAATGATTTAACAGGACGTAAAGCACCACCAACACCCCAAACATTATGCAATCTGACTAGGCCATGCTTCATCGATAATAATGTATCGGCACGTCCAAGTGCCTCTTGGAATACTTCATTGTCACTTTTCTCTTTTGTAACAGTTAGAAATTTTGGTGGTATACAATCATCAGCTATAGCACGAGCAATAAAATTGCCAAGTACAGTTGGTGCATCTGGAATATCCAAAATTAAATCATTTAAATTAGCAAGAAGACTTTGAAATGCTTTTGTAATATCAGTCTCAACAATAATATGACCAAATAGATCTGATATTAAAACTGATGTCATCTCACGATGAGATGGTTTATGATCCATTGCAATTTCAATTACTTGTTCAACTAACATGTCACGATAATTTTTTGGAACAACTTCTTCAATAGCAATAGCCGCCTCATGTGTATCGCCATTTTCAAAATATTCCAAAATGATTGGATCAACTTTCTTTTTAATATCCTCATAAGATACATCCGGGACAATTGCTTTCAATTCAATATCACCATTTGATAGATTCTCATTATCGAAATTTGGATCATTATAATCTTCATAAGCTTCCAATAGTTCGGAACCAGGTAAACCCCATACACCTTTGCCACCGCCACCACGTTTCTTTGGTAAACCACGACCATAGCCGTTACGTGAACGACGGCTATTCTTCCATGAACGTGGACCATGTATAAAACCGGCCGCTATTGCATTCTCTTTACTCAATTGACGATGGATTTTCTTCGGTTTACGTCTACCACCACCACCACCACTAGTTTCATTGGTTGTAATTGACTCTTTAGCGGCCAATTCTTCATCAACAACTTTATCAATATCGCTATCATTCTCAAGATCCACATCAACAGCTGTGTGATGATTGGTCGCCATCCTCACAAATTAACCAAAAATTTAAAACAAACCAAAAATGCTATCAACCAGTTGAAATATAAAACTGTTTGGTATACGGGAAGGCGATTCTAATACGTCTCTGGAATAAAAATAATAAACCAATGGGTCATACGGTAGACAATTACGTAATCTATTTATACTACACAACATCCCATTATTTGCTATATTATTAATCAATAATTGAAACAATAAATCCCTCAATAATAATAATAATCAACAATGGCCAATTGTCCATTGTTTTACAACAAAACTACGATAAACAATAATCATTAAATAGTAAATATCACTGATAAGAAATTTATAATTTCCAATCACGCGACTGGTACCGCGTTGTAATTTTTAATCATATAAAAGAATAAATTTAAATATTTTATTGATGAAAACAAAGCTTAGAATTGAGGTTGTGTTTTACCTGCACGTAGAATCGCGCTGAATTTTCACGGATTTTACACGTTTTTTTAGATAAGATTTCTATCTAAAGGTGTTTCCTACAGGGAAATGCTGTGAATAAAAACAAAAATTACCCAAAAATGCACCAATAAACACGAAAATTGCGTCTCTATATTACAGACGACGCTCGTTATAACAATTCACAAAAACAACAACAACAAGCCTACGTGACTTACTTATTGTGCCATAAAATTCCTTTACAGTATACGTTCGTAGATCAATCGTCGGATCTATAAAAAAACAAACGAATTTCAATTAAAATCGGCAACTAATTAGACAGAAAAATCAAACAAAAATCGAAAACTTCCAGAATAAGGACAGACGCAAAGCCGACATAGACAAAAACAAATGGGAGTTGTAAACAAAAACAAACACCATCTGGGCGACTCGATTGTAAATACATATCGAACAATTACGAAATACTACCGATTTTTTCACGTTATTTGAATGAACAAATTTATTTACCTGATTCGTTCGTTGATATTTCAATTGATACGAATTTTAGATTGATGGAGAATTATTGAAATTTTTTATGGAATTCGTTTTTGCGCAACAAACCACACCACACAACGACAAAACAGCCATAAACAATACATATCGGTTGTATTTTTCATCACGTCAGAAAAATCGAGACATTTACCGGTACTCGCTTATTCATTCTATCCCATACGATCACGAACAACTAAATAAAGATAGTAGATAGTAACTGGTGGAATATCGAATATGATTCTATCCAAGATGTATGAAACTAGCAAAGATATAAATTGATTAAAATTAATAACTGGCATTAAATTAATATTGTTGTTTGTTTAAATAAACAATTTTATGAATAATTATTTATAAATGATAATCAATTTGATAATTAGGATAATATCAATATAGATAATGCAAAAAATTGATAGGTTATCAGTTGATGAATGTGTCTATATTTTGATAATAATTCAGTTTTTGTTATAAACAATAAAATTAACAAAAATTTGATTGAAATTATTGACAATATCGAAAAATTACGCATCAACAATTAAAAATGAAGCTAGTCTAAACGCTATTTTATCTAGTATCTTTCTCTACATTATTATGTGTCGTATAAAGCTATCTTTATTGCAACTTCTCCAGCTATATTCGTGTAGTAGAAAAAGCGGTAAATTCAAAAAATACGCAGTGTGTCCGTAGAAAGGATCTACCTGTAATTAAATAATTTGTAATTAATTAGTTGGAAATTAGGGAAATTAAGGTGTCGCCGATTATAATTTCGGTATTTTGGTCCGATTTGATGTGATGGTGCCCTTAAATCAGCACCGGTTCTAGAAATGTTTGAAGGGGGTGCAAAATATTTTTTTGGCGCCCCTCCAATAAGTCTTTAAAACATTTTATATAAGTGAAAATTTGGCTACAATTTTGTCGTGTGTGACATGGAAAATTTGGCACCGTTCTACTAATCATTCGTCGTGGGCTTATTCTTCCCTTGATCCGGCACTGCT
This sequence comes from Meloe dianella, assembly GCA_028455855.1. Lineage (NCBI taxonomy): Eukaryota > Metazoa > Arthropoda > Insecta > Coleoptera > Meloidae > Meloe > Meloe dianella. The sequence goes on along the minus strand of JAPTHL010000008.1, from coordinate 4,627,926 downwards.
TAAACTTAATTAACCACAGGTAATAAGACGATAAAAACAGCTACATTTTTATTTTGGATTACCTGTTCTGTTGAAATTGAATCCTGAAGGACTAAAAACGACATTATTAAAAAGAGTTTATTAGTTGTTTGCGTGTAAATTAAATAATAATTTGTCGATTGATATTTTGAAGGGGACATGTCGAGAAGGGCTATAATCCGTTTCATCTCAACAATACAAATAATAATTGTCTCTCTAACTACACCTAGGGGGTTGTTCGCAATTTTAGTGGTTGTTAGCTACCAGTACCGCCCCTTATATTGTTAGAACCGCCCTCGAACACACAATGCGCCTGGACTCTTTCGCATATTATAATCGCCCGAAATTTTCTTCTTTAATATTTGTACGCTGTTTGACGTTATCAAAACATTAAACAACAATAACAATGTTCTAATTAATTAATCAATTGATTAATTAAAAGTTACACCCACACAAAAAAAGAAGGAAAATTATGACAACCAAACCAAAATCAACACCGCGTGATTTCTTCGAACGTATCTATGGTCATTTAGAGAAAGATACATCAAGTGATCATAATCAACAACAACAACAACAAGCACAACAACAACAACAACAGAAACTCAAAGAAGATGCTGATAAGAAATTCAATAATTTGATAACACCGATACCAATTTTGGCATCACCATTACAATTTCTTTTACCAAATGGCAATGAAACACAATTGAATGCTGCTGCCGCTGCTGCTGTTGGACTTTCCGCATTTTGTAAGTCTTTAAACTTTTGCTATTTGATTGATTACGATCGGATTAATTCAACTAATTAACTATTCGTGTTATAATTGTTTTATTTATTATTTAATTAACCGACCAATTTAGTTGTTATCTATCAGATAATGGTAGTTATATTTCAATTAAAGTCGTATTTTTGTCTATAATTGTATCGTGCAATGATGATATAAAATACTGGAAAAATTGTTGAAATATAGTCGAAAAACAAAAAACAAAGGAAACAATTATCAATAAAATGCGATGGTATTCTTTAAGACATTTTCATCTACATCTCGAATCCTATCTTGTTTGTTTTAGTGTGTAATATAAATCTAGCATGCCATCCATTTTTCATTTGTTATTAAACGAAATCCGAGTGGAGCGACTTGATTTAAGCCAGGCCAAGTCAAATTTGATTTACTATATAGATCGATTAATTCCGATCAAGTTGGCATACAGAATGTTCCACTAGTGGTGTACCCATATTTTAGCTGTCATGAATCGTCCTGTATGATAGATATATTGTTCACACCATTTCCGGTCTTACCGCCAATGTGCTTAATTTTCTTCAGGTACAATCTCCGATTTATTATCTGATCAAAGATGCCATAGATCGAGTTAACCAATTTCCGATGGTGTTTTGTTGCAATTTGTTTTTTTCAACCAATCGGTTTTGAGTTTCCATAGCGATGAACAATTGTTTTTATAAAACTATGCCTACTATGTGATAATATTGGAAATAGTTATTTATACAGGATGTTTCACCAGTTGCATGAGTTTTCACGAAAACATCATACGCAAAATACGTTTTTAATAAATTCTCTTCTTATTATTTGCAATGTCCGAACAGTTTCGATGGTTGCAACGTTAGCTGTTTACAAATTTCGTTACGTTACGGATGTTCCAAATCAAATCGTGCCAAAGACAATCGAATTTGGCTTGGTCTACATGACGTTTTAGTAAATAGTTTTCAACATCAATTTAACGCTAAACGTTACTGTAGAGTAGCGTTGACGTTAATGTGTATGATGCGGATATTCTTTATTTATGAACAGTCTCCGTGCAAAAGGGCATATTAAGGCGTTTTTCGACACACTGAAAACAGAAAACAAAACTCGAACAAATTCGAAACTCAATTTCCATCAAACATACTGGAAATGTTCAAATCCCAGAGCTAAACGACATTTGATGAAACTACTTTTAAAAATGGACACAATAGATCAGGCAAAATCTCAATAGAATGGAGGACTCTTACGGAAAACTCTATTTTTCGATAAATATCTTACAAAATGAATTTCGATGAGACATCCACGATTAATATGCAAATAATTTTGGTACAGCAACAGTTGAGATTCTTTGATCGTACCGCTTTCGAACTCGAAAAACAAAACGGCAACTGTCGCAGAAAACTCGAATCTTCAATAAGTTTGTTAAAATGTTGCAGTTTCGTTTTTGCTTTTTTTGACACGAGTTTACGTTGCGTCTTTGTTTTGCCTGTCTAGTGGAAAATCGCCTTTAGTTGTTCACAAAAATACGTTTCGCATATAGTAAACCAAATTTGGCTTGACTTCATTGACGTTCTAGTAGTGGAAGCGATGGCATTTAAAACTGACATTATTGTACACGCTACCGTTATTATTAATGGTAACGTTCATGGTGCGAATTGTCATTATTTATGCTACTAATAACAGTAGTAATAATTAAAAGGCAATAAACAAAAAACTTTCATGTTTTATAGATTCTGGGATCGCTAAAGATGATTTTGAAATGTTCAAATTAATTATGTGAATTTCACATGTGTTTTATTTATAAATGTGTGGTAATATATAAAATTGATTGACCATCTTGTCAGTTATGATAAATGCATAATAATCAATCAATTAATAATAATAATAATAATAATAATCGAAATTAGCTTAAATTAAATATTTTGTTGATGAAAGCTTTATCCGTAAAGATACGTATAAATATAGTTTCTCGCTTTATCAAATTTATATACCCATTATTATTATTAATATTTGAATGGTATAAATCTAATACGATTATATACAGCTTTAGAGTCACAACAACAATGTAACAATATTTTACACTTTATCCCATCAAAGTTGGGATGTTTCTTCAAAGTAAAAGCGTAAGGAAGAAGAACTTAAACAGCTTATCGTTATTATCATCATCATGATTGTTATCATAAATATTATATTTGGATTTTTTTTTGTACCGGAAATATTGATAAAAATCTATACAGGATAGGTCTGTTTATATAGAAACTAGATGAAATGAAATACTCTAATGATGTGCACGTGCTAGAAAGAGATGTAGAGTAGATGCGTGGTTAGTGATTTTCACTGCTTATCTCTTTTCAGCACTTGCACATCATAAGACTGTTTCATTGTTTTGTAGTTTCTTCATTGTTTCGAGATGGGAAGGCCAATACTGTATATAAATTGTACTATTTGTTTCAATCTCTCTCTCTCTTCTGCCACTCTCAATTGGTCGGTATCTAGAACACTGTGTATTCTATTCATTCAAATTTCCTCAACTGTAATGTTGTAATCACATCATAATAATATTTTACATTTTATATTGTATTTGTTGGGCATTATTCACAATCTATCTCTTTCACACTTTCTGATATTATAAATACAAAATATATTGTACTATGTGAGAGAAACGATTTAACAAAATGTGTTGTATTTATGGAGGTGTGAAAATCGTTTGCGCTTATAAAACGCCTCCATGATCGTCAACTACAACAACTGTATTTAAATAGGAGTACAACAATTGTTGTTTTTAGATTAAAAATTTGTTGATTAATTGATGATATACCAAAACAATCCACTTAGATGTTTGACGATCAGGAATTACAGTTGATTCGTTACAGTCAATATTATTCCAAAGAGGGTGACTGATACATTAGTATTTACCGTGTGAATTTCAAAATGTGATCATATATAATCGTCCCAATTGCAATAGTATACAACATATGCCGTGATTGACGGAAATGAGAAACCCCTAATATCCACACATATGTTGTCGTTCTTGTATCTATCAGGATCTACCCAGTTAAATTGACCTTTAATAATTTAATCAGTGGTCATGTTAGTAGTGAGTGGTTATTATTGTATTTTCTAGTGGCTAGACGTCGTCGAAAAGAGGGCCGACCTAGACGCCAACGTACAACATTCAGTAGTGAACAAACATTACGTTTAGAAATTGAATATCAACGTTCTGAATATATAAGTCGTGGTAGACGATGTGAATTAGCTGAGGCACTACGTTTATCTGAAACACAAATCAAAATTTGGTTCCAAAATCGACGTGCCAAAGATAAACGTATTGAAAAAGCACAAATAGACCATCAATATAGGTATGTTTAGCTTGAACACAAATCAATTTGATGATATTTTCATACAAATGTTGTGACAGTAGGAAATTATTGGGTGTTCTACCAACTGGTCTATGTCCAATTTGTTCAGACCGTCAATGTATGCATATGAATTCACCAATATTCCATCCACAATTCACATCATTACTTCAATCAAATACAACAATAAATCAACAAAATAATAACAAATCAAAATCGGATCAAATTGAAATTTTCTAATTAAATTTAATTTGTAAATAAAGAACGTAATTTAATTAATTAATTCGTTTGTAATTATCGTACTCATATGAGGGTACTAATTAATGTAGCCAACTAAATTATCAGATAAGATGTTAAAAGATTTCGTTTTTATTATTGATTATTTGTTTTTATAATAAGCAGAGGGGTTGGTTTAGTAGAGTTACAAATATAACTATTCGTGTTCAACAACAATCATTGGTGTTGGTGGAGCGTGCAGATTGTTCACAAAAGAATAGATTAGGTAATTCGTCAGGTGGAAGTTCCCGCGCATCATCAACGTTTATATAAAAGCTCTTTAAAATACTGACCCACCCTATTATCATCCAACAACTATATATTCATCCACCCTCTAACTACACCCTTATCGTTTATAATATTGGTTAATATTTGTTGTGTATTTCAAGATTTTTCCACCATTGTCTTCATCGGCAATTTTAAATTCTTATCAAGATGTCTATTGAAATGTATTGATATTGTAACAATAGAATATTGATGAAGAAATAGTTAATCAAACCGATCGCGGTCAAGCGGATAAATTCAAATACAGTACCATTTTCGCAATCCATCCACTAAAGATGCGTCGATTTTCTTGAAAATCATGGTAAATTCTAGGATAATACAGGATTGGATCAGTTGAGTGTTGCATTTAAATCTCAACAATATAATAAAAAAATTGATTTATTAGCTGTAAATTTAATAAAATTTGAAACTCATCAATCAACATAAACGCACTATTATTAATCAAATTATTGTTACTGAAAAAAAATTTAAATTACTTACTTATTCCAATACTCACCAAAATTACCATCATTGAGTCAACAACAATAACAACATCAATGGAACATACTGGATTCCCAAAAAATAAAAAACAATTAGTATAAAATGTTTAAGTATTATCCATCAAAATCAAATCAAATAAATAAAGTGCTTAATTTTTAACAATTGGTGCTAAATAAATTGTTTTTTTTTTGTTTAAAATCAAAATTGAAGGGAAAATTATTTTTTTTTGTGAAAATACGAAATAAAGAAATTATATGAATAATAATAAAAGAATTGAGATAAAATAATAATAAAACATAAAATATCTACCTAACCCAGGTTAACTTTCTACATAACTTAGCGATTCAATCTTTTTTTTTGCTTCAATTAATTATTTACTTAAAAAAACAACAACAACAACACGCAACCTATTTTGCATCTAAATACTCTGCCTAATAGCTAGCTGCCTTATATTTATTTTCTTTTATAAAATATAGTTAGGAAATATAAAAGAAACCTGAGCTAAATAGTAGAGAGATCCTAAAATTATCTAAAACTATACATACCTATACCTCCTATTATTATTTTTATTATTATTATTAATATATAATAAACCTGCTTGCTTTCTCTATATTTTTTTTTAATGAAAACTGCCTCTCCTGAATCTCTTCCTAGTAATACAAAACTGATTCCTATCGAAATCGTTGACTTGAAGGATATAAAGTTTCTCTTTTCCTTTTCAATTTTTTTTTTTGAAAAAATAAAATATCAAAACACTACCTTTATTCATTTTATGAACTTTAATAAATATTCTTTAAATATACAGATACTATTATTAATTAACCTAATACTAAAATAAATCGCGATTAAAATTTAAAAGCAATTGATTTTTTTTGTTTAGAAAAAAAAAGGTAAACAATACAACTACCACCAAAAAATTAATTAGTCTTGTTAAATTCACACAGAGATTTTGTTGATACATACGCATTATTTTCATCGTGTTTTTTTTTATATTGATTTAATTATTTTTGAAATTGATTGTAAGAAAGTATCACTGTGGCCGCATAGAATTCCTTCTTTTTAAACTATTTTTAATTAATTGTTTAATTAATAAGTATTATATCTATTACAATTAACAGATCCGTACTGTCGCGACATCCTGAATTATTATAAATAATAATTGTTAATTAATCCACGATTGTACATCTGGCACTGTTTTTTTTTGTAATTTAAACAGCTTGATCCAGTTGCACTTACATGTTATTATATCTCCTGTTGCCTGGACCACCACCACCACCGCCGCCTCCACCACCACCATTTTGATTACCATAGTTTCCACCATAGCCACCACCAGGATGACCTGTAAAATACCTCTCTATATACACAAAAAAAGATTAAATTTACATGCATCACAACTGAAATAAAGCCAATTGATCTAAATATTTAAGGTATCAGCTTTGTTTCTCAATAAATAATAATTCTTATAAAGACTGGTAATAAGAAATTTTACTTACTATATGGAGCAGGTCTATTGTTGGGTTGATAATTATTATTTCTCATAGCGCCACCACCATAATTCTGTTGATATCCACCGCCAAAATTATCATTAGGTGTACCACCCCAATTAGCACCAGAATTATAATTTGAACCTTGATTACCACCCCAATTATTACCAGCTTGATTATCCCATGGGTTATTATTCCAGGCACCACCACTATTATTGTAGCCACCATTTCCTCCACTACCAGCACCAGCATTATTCCAATCATTAGAAGGTCCACCTCTATTCCAATTACTAGCTCCACCACCACCACCACCACCTCCTCCACCACCACCACCGCCGCCGCCTCCACCGTTACCACCCCCCATTCCACCGCCACCATTATAGCCACGACCACCGCCGCCGCCACGACCACCACGAGGTCCACCTCCCATTCCACCACCGCCGCCTTGATTAGTACGGTCCATTTCTGCTTTACTCAATGCTTTCTTAACGTCGATATGTTTACCGCGGATTTGATGGTGGCGTAATACTAAAAAAATCAAATGTTTGTATAAAGTTTACCACATTTTTTGATAATATTAAATAACATACAACAAATCTTATCAACAGGATCATAATCTTCAAATTCAATAAATCCAAAACCACGTTTTTTGCCTGTTTCTTTATCTGTAACAATTGTACATGACAATATATTGCCATATTGTTTAAAATATTCTCTTAAATCCTCTTCTTCTACATCTTCTTTTAAACCACCAACAAATAATTTCTTAACAGTAGCACCAGATTCTGGTCGACCAATTTCTTGTCGTGGTACAGCACGTTTTGGTTCAACAACACGTCCATCAACACGATGTGGACGATCATTTTGTGCAGCGTCCACCATATGGGCACGTGAATATGTTATAAAACCAAAGCCACGTGAACGTTTCGTTGTTGGATCTTTCATTACAACAACATCAACAATTTCACCCCATTGTTCGAAATGTTTCTTTAACGATTCATCAGTTGTACGGTAATCTAAACCACCAATAAATAATTTACGGAACTGTTCCGGTTCCGGTTTATTATTATCCTAGAAAAAATATGCATTTGAAGAAAAATAATTACAATAAAATGGCGACCATTCGTCTTTTGTTTCTTTTAGACTGAAACATTAAAAGACGCCATGATACATACACCTATACTTACATTATTGAAATCTTCAGGTTCTCTCTTCATTTTCAAACGAATATTTATTGGAAAAGCTTCAAAAATTGCTTTATTTATTCAAAGTTTATTAAAATTATTGTTAATAACATAAATAAAGGTAAATTTTTGAAGAAAATAGAGACTCTCACACAAACACGGCCTATTTTAAGCCGCTTGGTAACTTGATTTAATTTGCTTGAATTTGATTGGTCGTTACAGCTGTCAATATTTCAACGCTTGCTTGGTTATTTGTTGCAAAGTAAACATTTATTTTATTTTTATTACTATTCACATACAGATATCCAATTTATAATTAAATAGATAAATCATTAATAATATAAATAAATGAATTTGACGCAAACTAAACGCTTTTACGAATCTATTGATGGTTATCTTGATCTATTTTATAGTTTAAACGGTTGGTACCATTGTAGTATCCAACACCAATTTTATTTCGTTGTTGCAAGTCAACGTGGCGGTAAATTTGAATTTTTATTAATTTTGCTATTTCAATCGACGTTACAATGAAATTAGAATATGAAAAAAAATGCATCCATTCATTTATTATCTTACTCATCCTCTTCTTCTGTCCCATCACCATTATCAGTGATATTAGTTGGAATTTGTATATGCTTCTTAGGTAGATCGATTTTAATCTTTTTTCGTTTACCAAATATCGGTAAACATTTCGATTTCGTTGTTAACATCTCTAAATTTGTATTTTGTGTTATTATTAATGGTGGTAAAGTAGTTGGTCGTGTTAGATTAACTAATCGTACAATATTTTCATGTTCTTTACGTAATTTGATAATTTCTAATTTCAATTTATTTATTGTTATTTTATCAGGTTTCGATTCTTTTAATTCCATCATATATGAATCAAGTGAATCATCTTTATCTTGATCTTGATTTTTGTCTTTGGCTAATTTTCTTTGAATATCTTCTAATTGTTTTTGTAAAGTTGTTATTGATGCTTGTACGTTTTCTCTTTTTCTACCTGTAAAATATAAAGAGAGAAAATGAGAGAGTTATTGGAATTGTGTGATTTATTATTTGAAAGGAATTCATACTAAAGTCTCGTAAGTTTCAATTTTTTGTGGTAATTTCGCTTTCATCCGCATTTCGCGTTTCTTTTCCACACTACCAGTACGATCAAAGAATGTATCATCATCACTGTCGTAATAATCATTTTCTTCCCAATTTTTCGGTTTCTGTCGACGGGACTCTACAAACATCCATTGAAATAATTGCAATAATAATAATAGTAAAGAATACCGTGTTGGGCTTGCCGTAATAAGCCGTGTCGATCTAGGATACGGCAAGCTTCTAAAGCACACTGTACAACAGCATCTCTTTTCTTGCCCTTATGGATAACTTCAGCACAAATCGGACGACCGATTTCATCATCAATAGGTAATTCGATTTTACATTGAAACTGACCAATACCATACTCATTACAATCGTAATTTAAATCTAAACCTTCACGTTCAAAGAAACCACGTAATGTCTTCTTTGGATTATCTAAATACAGATCTTCATTGGTTGTTTGAGCATATGGATTCTCAGTTAGATCTGTGTCTTCATCGGCATCTTCACCTAATCCCCAATCGATACCTTTCTCTTCCAATTCACGTTGTAGTTTTTCTTGTTTCTGTTGTTCATCCAATAATTGTTGTTTCTGTTCTGCATCACGTTTTTGTAATTCTTCTTGTCTTTGCTGTTTCAATTCGGTTACAGTTAATATTGATTCATCTTCTGTATCTTCAGTGGGACCATTCAAAATGTATGTTCGTGTACTACAACCCAATTTCAACATATGACCAACCTGTAAAAACAATCAAAATCAAGTTAGCACCGATTGGTTACCAAGTTAACTATTTTGTTCGTAAATAAATTTGGGGAAAAAACAATTAAAATTATCAATGGAATCGAATGATTTCATAAAATTTTTGAAACAAACTAAAAATTTTTGTGCGAAAAACAAATCCGAACAAATCGATCATTTGTTGAAATTCTTTCAAACAGAACAAACCGAACAACAACAACAACAACATGGTGGTGGTGTACTAAAACGTGAAAAAATTGAAAAACAATCTAAAAATCTAGAAAAAATCAAAAAACGTATCGATCACATACGATCATCATATGAGATAAATGTGAAGAATTTAAATCAAATTACTGAAATTAATCGGCAAGCACTTGAAAAACATGTCAGCATCATTCGTGATAATGTTAATAAGATGAAATCTGGTGAAAAATAATCATTAATCATGAACAAACAAAATGAAAATCATCTCTACCTGCATTCTCGTATAAACTTTTGGCTTTAATCGATTTTTATTCAAAAATGTACCATGCGTACTGCCTAAATCATAAATATAAAATCCAATATCATCGTTATCGTTTTTCTCACATCTATATTGTAAAATTGCGTGATATCTGTGGAATAATCACCAAATTAGTTGACATTTAGATCAATTAATTCTAATAGGAAATACCGCGAAATCGTTGGATGTTGCATTGGGATATCGCAATTGGGCAAACGACCAAATACCCAAAACGGTTTCGTCATTAAATCGACCGTTTCAATAATGGCACCGTTTTTTAATACTTCAAACATATAATTGTTATTTAGACTTGTTGGTGGACCGGACCAATTCGGTTCTTTGTATGATAATGGGGATTCTGCGATTTTCTGTGTAGATGATGGTTGTTCTTCGTGTGTTTCTACAAATAAACGATTGCAACAATTATTTCGAATAAACCTTCTCTACTACCTGATTTATCTTCAATTGGCTCATTTTTGATCTCTTCATTCGCTGGTTTACAGAGTTTTTTCGGTAAACGACCAACTTTACCAATTAATATCGGCTTTTTAAATTGGTACTCTTCTTGTTTATCCTCATTAATACGTTTCGCTTCAGATTCCATATTCTATATATTGATATATAAAGTGAAATATGATCGGAATAAATCAAAAATTTGTTAGAAATAACAATAATGCAACATTTCTTTATGGAATTTATATAAATTCGCACAATTTTCCATCTGAATCAATGGAAATTCTACATACGAATGAGAGGTTATGTTGGATTTTAAAGATGGGTGGTTGTATTTATCATCACAATTATCACTGAAAATAGTGGCAATTGTTTGATATATAATAAAATTTCGTTAATTTTATCTATTCATAATTTTATTGTAAGCAAAATCGAAGCAATTAAATGTAATTATATATATTTATTTAATTTATTTTGTTTGATTGACGTGCCCATCTTTATTTTAGTGATTATTTAGTGATTTTGTTTATGGCAGTACTGGCACCTGTTAACCTTCAATTATTTATATTTCGTTAATTTTAATATCGGACATAGGCGTAGCTAAAAACGATTCAAAATTATTGTTAATTTTTAAAATGTAAATTAATTAGAAAAAATTATAAACTGATCAATTAAGAAATAATAATAAAAATCGTATCGGATGGTAGTTATCAAACAAAAACATAGTTAACTGTGTAGTGTTTTTCAATTGTTTTCCAAAATAATTGCAACGGTAATTTAGTGTTGTTCTCTGTGTTGGCTATTTGCCGTTGTTTCTGTGATATTCTCATCTATAAACACCATGAAGAATCAAAATATATATAAAGGTAAGAATATGCGTAATTTAATTTCCTTTTTTTATTTGCTAATTGGTTAAAATTGTTGGGATTGTTTAATAACACAGTTTTCAATCGTCTGATTTAAATGTGCGCTTCTAGCGCCATCTTAAATGATATTATCGAGGCAGTAGCGTAATTTTCCGGAAATGTAGGATCCTCTTCCATAATTTCGATTAATTTTGTTAATTAATCGATTAATTAATTCCGAAAAGCATAAAGAATAATGCGAGTGTAGCATTTATGATGATTTTTTTTTATTTTATTATATACAGAGTGAGGTTTCTCCCCTGTAGATGTTGCCAACTTTGATGGCAAAAAAAAACTATTTATATGGCGCGTTATTTAAATTCTATTTAAAACCTATTTTCTTGTATGTGGGATAGAAATAAATTAAAGCTGGTGATTTTCGGCATACATTTAATACTTTACTCTCAAATACAATTAATTAACAAGTATACAAATAGAAAATTTATTATCACACATAGTTTTATCAATATTGTTGATAAACAGCGACCATTTATTTGAAAATTCTTAATATTAATGAATTCTTGTTTCGATTCAACAACAAATAATATGACTAGAAACCTAAAAGGGCCCTCTACAATAATGATCATTATCCATTATGTTCTTCTGCGTACTTTTATTATTGTTAAAATATTTCGATTTTGAATTGCCAAACAAAAAAAAATTCAAAAGGATGGGAAAATTATTGTCTTCTAATTTTTCTTAAATTAAAATACGTTAAAATTTTGGTTCAATAAATTATTCATTTTCTTTAAATTTTTTCAATTTCACAGCCAAATGGTTTTCTAGGAACGAAAATATGGTTAATTGATTAAATATTAGAGTATACAAATTATTGTTTACACCCTGTCTGCTTTATTTTTTTTTTAATTTTCGAAAAATTACTTTGGTATTAAAAATTTTGTTAACTATAATATTCACATCGACGTACTTCTTTTATATATGTTGTTAATTCATCTTCAATAGCTCCATTATCAATATCTTTTAGACTACTATTACTTATATCACATGGACTTATACAATGTTTAGTTTGTAGTTGTTGTTGTTCATTTTCTGGTGTATTTTCTAATTCAGCAATTATATTTGGTTCTTTAATTATTGGTGATTCATAAAATGTTGTTAAACGTTTATTGCTATCATCAAATGTACGTTTTGCTAAACAATGGAAGTATTGCCAAAATTTATTTAAACGTGTTGCTGTTGTTGTTGTTGCTGCTGCTGCTGCTGTTGTTGTTGTTGTTGTCGTTGCTGCTGCTGCTATTGTTGCATTTATATTTATTGTAATAAATTGTGTTTCTGATGTAGGTGAATCACCTGTTGTTGCTTGCAAATTTAAATTTTTTAACGAATCGATATCATTATAGAGATTCTCTTCTTCAATACCATTCGCCCTTAAACCAAGTGGTTTGTGCCTGGAAAATACGAACAATCAGTTAGAATTCTGTTTGTACGTAAGCGTCACCTGCATTCATTGTATAAATATAAATCATTCCAAAACTCAAGTTAATTTGATTTATAGTAAAAGAAAATTAATTTGGTGTAGGTTCAATTCTATACAAGATTAGACAAACAAAACATCGGTCTGATTCGATGTGGCTTGTCATTTAGTCAAAGCAGCATTTCGGTACTGAAAGTCAGACATGTCTGTTTAAGGTTTTCTTTTGCACTGTCAGACTTGCTTAAGTTGTTGCAGATTACTTATCTTTGCATGATTGTCGCCTCATGTGTAGATTGTGTAAGTTTGTGCAGTTTTTTTGTCTTGCGTTTTATTCCATCGTATCTGTCTGACTGTCTGATTTGGTGTGGGTTCACACTAATAGTTTCTCCTTTTATTATATCGGAAATTTTTCGATTTTTTCCGTTTTATGTTATACTTTCATGATAATAATAATAATAATGTGAAACTCAATTAAATTTGATAACTTAATTTACGATATAATAAGATTCATGTTTATTGTTCATTAACTATTGTAAAGATTTTTAATATGATAAAGACGATAATGATTAATTTAAATGTTATTATATGTTGTTTGATTAATATTTATTGCAAAATTTATGGATCCATTTGACGTATAGTCATTATTTTCGAAGAAAAAAAATCGTTTTATTGTGTATAAATTTAATGATATTCATGTATACGAAATAATTTCCCTTATATAAATGATCATAAATTGATCGTAAATATTCAACGAATACACGCAATTTAAATTAAATAATGTACTTATTAAAATCTAAATAATTCAAATATTATCTCTATTTTGATCATTTATGTTTTTGAGTTTATGGAAATTATGTAATTATAACTATTATTAAATGGCAATTACAATTGAATCAAAACACGTATATAGAGCCGTTAAAAGAATTTGATAAGGATTCTACACATCATATCTAAAATCTTTGAAATATCACTTCTCAAAGGAATGATAGAAAATATTAATATAGATATATACAGTGTGTTTCACCTGAAGGAACCACCCCCAAAAAGCATGTCGTCGAGGCACTATCTCAGTACAAGAAAAATCGTTTCTTAATCTTTGTTAGTTTGGAAGAAAAGTGCCAAAGAAAAATTCACTTTACAGAGGTTTGTTAAATCTGTTTAAAACACAACGATACCAGTAACAATAGCAATGAATGAAATGGCATCCAACTCTGAGACTGCACGAATTCATTAAATGTAAAAATTGTTAAAAGAATTTAAAATTCAAAGTACGAAGAATGATATACAATCCTTTATGATGGTTCAGTCATCATAGAGTAAATTCGTAGAATTCACGCGATTGAGGAAGGCAAACAGTTGAGCAATCCTTGCAAGAAGACCAAATAGACAATCATGGCCGCCCGCAGAAAATCTTCCAAGAGGGACATGATACGTTATAAAATTTGACAACAAACAAAGCATCCTATTATCATCAAGGGTCTCCTTCTGTGAACCCCATGTAGACATTATCCAACAGATATGTCGGAGTGCTAGCCCTCAAACTATTTATTAATAGTACATGTGCAATAAGGGTTATAAAGTTATTGTATAGAAAACAAAATCAAGACGATGATGGAAATAACGATAATGTTTATGTAGTATTTGATAATGATTAACTTTGTGCTTTTATTATTGTAATTTTCTTTATTATTTTTGGTATTTCATTTGTTATATTTATTACGTCAAAAACTTGATTTACGGCATACAATTTGTTTAGAAACATCAAAACATAGAGAAAATTTCTATTGATTAAATGTCAAAAGTAATTTTTATACAATTTTATATCAAACTTATTAACAAATTGAAAAGCGCATACATACATTTATTTTTTTATAACAAAATAAATGACATGAAAATAAGTTTTTGTTTTATAAATCTACAGTCCAGATGGGGGAACTAAAAATAATCATTTTAAATGAAATTTGATCATTAACTAAAATTGCGTATTTCAAGCTTTTGTTTATTTGTTAGAGCTCTCTTCAACACCGTCATCTACAGGAATAAATATTAAATGATAACTTTATTGGTTAACGGTAACTTAAATAGGTCCGGTTTCAAGAAAGTTTCCTTATGTATTCCATAGTTATCGATTGTATAAAGTTATAGAATCAACAAACTCAAACTCGGTTTCTGATACGTTCTAAATGTATGAATTCTATGTTCTTGAAGATGAAAAGATATGGCGAGTATACGTTTAGCTCATTTCGGGTTTGTTCAGGCGGTTAGAAGTAGCCGAAGTAGGTAGTTCTTGTCAAATGACGATTGAAAAATAAACTGATCATGCGCCACATAAGTTATGGACATTTTATCGTACGCTTGTAGCTTGTGGAACCGTAATCGAATCTATAACTTTTTCAGAAACTAATTTTGCCGTCTATGGAATCTATAACTTTATCGAATCCATATCTAGGATTTTAGAAATTGACCCTTAATCATGTTGAAATTAACAAATAATTCACTAACCTTTTAATATTTGAATTAAGTCTATTTACTGATTCGATAGAACTTTTTTGTGTAACAGTTGTATGGGTGTGTTGACTAGGTTCATCCCTACCGGAATCGGTTGAATCGGGTGCTCCTTGTGCTGACCGTGATAATACTGAATACGATCTTTGTGGTTTTATAGTTTTCTGATGTCCAAAACCACAACATCTTGTAAATGTTTCCTGTAAAATAAATACGATAAATGCTTTAAAACTCTTGTAAATTTTTGTTTTAAACATGTACAAATAATCATAGATCTATTAAAATAAAGAAGCTCTAATATAGATCATTTTAGAACATAAGTACATTGGTAAACTAATTTTAGGCAATGTACTTATATCTTGGCACGATATATACGTATACTCAATTTATCGGTGGTAATCGAGATTGAAAAGTGTTGATTGTGAAAAGAATGGTATTAAAGAAAGAAAAACTTGATCCGAAATTCAAAGAGTATTTGAAGTATTTAACATAAAAAAAAACAACAGTTTTGAACTGAGAATAATAAAAACAATTATATAAACTAAGCATGAAAAAAAATACAACATATCCAAAAATCAATAGAAAATATGGACCTTTGTTTGTGTGTTAGTATAAACTGTACCAATTGTAATTGTTAATGTTTCCTTTAAACTGTGATTAGTGGCCTGTGACAAGCCGAATTGCATCTGAAAACAATCAAATAATGAAAACGATGTAGATTAAAAAAAACAAAAGAAAAACAAACCGGTACAATGTAAAACAAAAACAAACAGATTAGGATTAATTTGTTTGAATTTTCATAAATGTCACGTGCAGATCAAAAATATCAATATGTATATATTTATATTTGATTCAAAATTATAATCTATATGGTCGGTTTTATTATTATGTCCCTACTGTTATTGTCCTTTAAGGATAAAGGAGTGTATTGATGGATTTGCAAATTTTTTATTTCTTTTTTTTCTTAAATCGTATTTTCTTTGATGAAAATAACATCGCTAAGCACTGAATATATTCATGAAAGTTCAAGAATGAATTTTATTAACAATTTCATGGATGAAAATGTGAATTTGATGAAATATACAGCTGTGGCAGACATAGTAGGAACACACGGAAAAATACCAGTACTACCAACTTTTATGGTTTTTGCATAATTTAGAACAAGAGAGACAGACACAATAGGCCAGTTAAGCAACTAAAATTTTCAATCCACGAAATTTTGGTCGTTTTAATACTCGAAATAAGGGTTGTATGATATTGAACTTTCTTGATTTTAGTAGAGTAATGATGATGTTTATAATTAAAATTAACAAGTTTTGAATTAACTTATAACTAATTAATTTTACATAAATAATTGGCAGTTAATTTGGTTAACTATACATGCAAACATATCTGTAGATAAATTGAATTTATAAATAGTCAACAATTATTTATGTACATAATAACGATTATTATTAAAATGAAATGAAGCTAGGGAAATTGGTGAATAAATTATTTTAAGAGTAAACTACGTGCCAAAAAAATATGCACTACAAAGAAAGGGTACAGAGTGCATATGGTTGAGTTTTAATGACTTGTATTGCCAGGCGACAGTGTTTTATCCAGTTTTCCCACATATGTGGATGTCCATACATGAAACACTTAAGAATTGCTTCGGTCAAAACTCTTACCCATTTCATGGGTGGGTGTTATCAACAGCTGCAATGTTTATATAGTCGGATTTTTTGACTCTGAAGGGTAGACCAATAAACTTATAAAAACCCGTATCAAGTAGAAGCGGAACATTGCTGTCTCCGCATCTTTAAATAACACTGACTAACTTGCCGTTGTCCATGAAGCTCCGTAGAAATGATGTACCCGAACGGTCTTCGAAAGAAGAAAACTTTCTACCTGCGGTTTATACTAAAAGAACCCTAATATTCCATTAGTATTAAAGGCTATATTTGTTTGAAATATATTCTTTTGGAAATTCACAATTCATGCGATTCTAAAAATGTAAAAAATTTATTTACTGTAAACACAGAGTAAAGCCACACAGAAAAACATTTTTGGAATCGCATAAATTGTTAAATTCCATAAGAATATATTTCAAACAAATATAGCTTTTAATACTAATGGAATAATAGGGTTCTTTTAGTATAAACCGCAGGTACCGTTCGGGTACATCATTTCTACGGAGCTTCATGGATAACGATAAGTTAGTCAGTGTCATTTAAAGATGCAGAGACAGCAATGTTCCGCTTCTACTTGATACGGGTTTTTATAAGTTTATTGGTCTACCCTTCAGAGTCAAAAAATTCGACTATACCACTGGCCACATGTTCCGTATAATACTATACCGTAAGATTCAAGGATCTACAGGGTCGGCCCGTCCAAGTAGAAACATAGGAGAAAATAGAAGAAATGAAACAGAAATATGATGTACATGAGTTAAAAAGAGATATAGGAAAGGTGGGTGGTTAAGTAGTAAATACTCATTGCAAAAATATCCACCCTCACCATCTGCACTAGACCCCTTTTGTAATAACCACTCCTCTTTCTACTAAGAAAACGATCTGGCCTAGAGTTTTGCGTCTTTTTGAAGTAGAAACATTACAACTCAATGAGTAAGAGAGAGTCAGAACAACAACAACAACAAACTAGCAATTTGGAGAATTAAAATTAAAAATGCGTTGCTGATGGAAACCGAATTTAGAGAAATTTTTGCTATTGTTATCAATTGAACGAATTATTAAACAATAAAAAAATTTTGGTAATTTGTTTGTTTTCAATTAACTGTCGATCTTAACAAACAGTACAGATACACATTTTTTATGGTACTATGCAAGAGCATTAAAAAAAAAACAAAAGTTTAAGTTTAATCGATGTTTACATTTATTTTCAATTACGATTAATTTTAAATTCACCAAATGTCTCAAAACCAGGACAATGTTGTTGTTCCGTCTCTCTCTTACTCATTGAGTTGTAATGTTTCTACTTCAAAAAGACGCAAAATTTTAGGCCAGATCGTTTTCTTAGTAGAAAGAGGAGTGGTTATTAGAAAAGCGGTCTGCTGAAGATGGTGAGGGTGGATATTTTTGCATTGAGTATTTACTACTTAACCACCCACCTTTCCTATATCTCTTTTTAACACATGCACATCATATTTCTGTTTCATTTCTTCTATTTTCTCTATGTTTCTACTTGGACGGGCCGACCCTGTATATAGGAACATAAGGAAAAGAGCGAGAGAGTCAGGTATATTTTTGTCCATGGGAGAGAGTGGAACAATTATCTAAAGGTTGGGTGTTGTTTATAGTCGACATTTCTCACCCTCTGATCGTCTATTTTATCTTTATCTCTTTTTAACTTATTTGAAATGATTTAAAATTGTTTCACCTTGCCATTCACATTGTCATTTGTTGCAATCGTTTAACATTAGAAAAGTAAGTATTCAAATTTCTTCTATACAGACTGTCCCATTTCAATGATGTGTTTTTTTTTTAATATTGTTAATGGTGAATACTCGTTTAGTAAATCAAGTAAAATGAAAGCTTTCTGAGTATTTCAATTTTAATCTGTCGAAAGTTTGAATAATTTTTGATATTTTTGGTTTTTTATGTTTTACTTACCTTAAAAGCTTCACGAAACTTTACTGACATTATATTATATAAAATTGGATTAATTGTTGCTGACATATAATATAAAATACCACTTATATATGTGACAATTTCATAAATTTTCAAATATTTTGAATAAGTTTCTGCATCATGTTTGGAAAAACTTGAATAAGCTGTATATAAACGTTGTGCATGAAATGGTGCCCAACAGATGAAGAATGCTACCACTACAGCAACTGTAACAAAATAAATAAAATTTTCAATTTGATTTTATTCAGAGACAACAGATAGCAATTACTAAAGTATGAAATCTTAAGTGGCCCTTAAACTATCGATATTATTGTCAAAATAAATATTGTTTAATATTATTGACAGTCTGTTGATAATATTGATTCAATATATTGAGCATTTCAAAAGCAATTTGATAGTCTTCGTTCAATATTTTGCCAGTTTTATTATCGATGGCCGACACCGAATTCGCATCCAGTTAAAGACCTTTTTAAAAATGGTGAAAATGTATGGACGGACATTGGCAGTAAAAGGATTACTGGATTACTGACTACAAGGATATTGTGAATTAAACAGGTAGACATTGACTATTATTTGCATCGGTATTTGAGCAACGAGCTTATTTATGAAATTCGTAAAATAGAAGAAATGACCATAATTATGGCCGAAAATCCGTGGAATGCTGCTATCAAACAATCTTATTTATGTCTACTTTCGATTAGCAGTGAAGAAGTGATATGTGAATATTTTCAGCTTTCTTCAATCGGCTGCACTTGACAATTCATCACTGGTCCATAAAGTAGACCCTCATCTGTCGCATGTCACTTACTCCTCACACTAAACAAAGCCAAAATATTTATTTAATTTTGCAGTCTTGGGCCAACGCTCAATATTATTGATCGATAATGTTGATAGTCTAGGGGCCGCTTTATTGGTTTTTCGTTGAATAATAGGAAAATGACAATCAGATTGATTGCTTTTGCTAGATTTTTGCTTCCAATAAAAGAGAGAGTAGGGCCTTTAATTTATTGCTGAATGGACATTTTGTGGATAATAACATAAATTTGTATTTGAAAACGGAACAAAAACGTTTGAGGTGTCTAAAATGTATTGTAATTTTAATTTATTAAACGTTATTTCTAACAAATCGCTCATACACAATGGGTCGTCTTAATTTTTCGATTTACATTCATCAAGACGACGCAGATACAGCTTTTGATCGTGAAATGGATGAAAAAGAAAATCTTATGAAATTGTTTGCTTTTATCCTCTTTGCTCTATTTATATCCACCATCACGTGTTCTTTACAATTATTATTGTTTTCTTCGATTGATTTCTGCTTGATAAAGAGGGTCGTTTCATTAATGGGAAATGTTCAAATATGAATTATTAATGCAATATCGATTTGAACATTTCTAATCTGAAACTTTATCCAAATAACATTTCATGACGGATATTATATATTTTTTTATTATTCCTAAGGGTGTAGTCTGTATCTATCGATAATAATAAAAGAGTTCACGATGCACGATAACGAACGCACCAAACACACATAGATTTAGGGGAAGTACAGCGCTACGACGAATTGGCACTTTTTACTGATTGCAATACCGTCTAAATTTGAATCAGTGTAAAGCTTTCTAACAGATTGCAATAGATCGAATCAGTGTTAATTGGGAAATTTCTAAACGAGATATCTGTTTAATGAATACTTAATTAAAAACAAAGGAATTCGGATTTTTCAAAAATAAAAAAAAACACCCCGAATTTAATTGAATTGAATTTTTATACTGTTTGAATCATCTGTATTATAACACGTAGGTATTTACTGTATTTTCCTTCTTATTTCTCAAAAGCCATTCTAAAATAATCATCAACAAAATGTCTATAACTATATAGGCGTAGTTTTTGTATTATTATTGAATTAACATACAGCGTGTTTCCTTCCAGTAGGTACATATTTTCGTTTTCTCTTAATTATCTGCGAGGAAACGCTTTTGAGAATTTATTTTGCGGCACCCACAGATTGATGGTAATAATGTTGTAACTAGATAACACAGATATCGATTTTCCGAACGATCAGTTATGTGGGCCATTGCTGTAATCCTTTATTCACTACCACACATAAACCCGTTTACTAAAATACTTCTGCAATCAATAAATAATTTATGATTTAACTGCAATTATAAACTTGGAATGTTCATGACCTTACGAACCATTATTCTAAATGAATTCCAAAGAAAAATTAGTTATTCATTTATCAACGATTGAACGTGATTAATCCACCCGTTTCACAAGATTACAGGTAGTGAAACAGATGTGTCTGATTTAGATGAATATCCAGCAATTAAGGAATAAGACAATGTGCACATTTTCTTAAATTTGATGGCATTTTCCTCAATTTCCCGACTATTTAGTTACGGATGATTTATACAGTTCGTTTCAATTCACACGTTAATAAGTGAGATAAATCGAGAATGAAATCGGCTGGAAGGAAACAAAACCCTGTATTGGAAAATATTGAAGAATTGACACGCAGATGCTATTTGTCTTTAGACTAATCAGCAATATGGTCAGTATATTCTCTTATTCGTAATCTTTCTACTACATCAGCATGTTTCAGTAAAGCTGAACTATTGCTTTTAGATGATAGACCTCGCCTTTAACAGTTGAATTTATTGCAGTTTTTTTTCTCTGTCCGGTCCTGATTACCAGTTTAGACACTTTAATTCCGTCGTCTGGTCATTTGAGTAGCAATAAATCTGTAATTATGTTCGTCTTTTATTGCTTCAGTTTCTTCTATCAAATGATAAAAATTCGATACTATTATTGAAATATATTGTCAGTTATGAATTGGTGAAATACTAATTGTATGTGTGGTTCCATCAAATCATATTTAGTTTACAGTGTTATAAAATTATTATTTTCAGACCTGAAAGAAATTCGATCAATTCAGCATTTAATTAATAGATCGTTTAACGCTTACACTATGTTTTGTTTCGTTTTTCTTTTAATAGCAGTTTTTAAATCTTCTTGTTAGTTAAATTAATTGTTGATTGCTTCATTATTCTATTTTTAATTTGATTACAATAATTATACTAAACAGTGTTAATTATCTTTAATTTTATTAAGGTTTATTTCAATCAAATTATATTCGAGTTAATTAATTATCATGTGAGATCAGAAAGTTTTGATAGTTTAGATTAATTACGTGTTAAAACTAAAGTATCGCATCAGAAATGTGCACTTTATTGATTAAATTTAACTATTTGGGGATTTTTATAAGTTATTTTAATTAAATTGTTTAATCTAATTCGAATGTAGACGAATAATAATTGTTTTACTCGATATCCTTGGCATTATCCTTTGTTGAATTTCAAATTTTATAAGTTTGATCAATGAGGAAGAGACGGCAAGAGAGCGGGAGAGAGGATAACAAAAACTCAATTTGAATACGTTCAAGTCTATCAAAATATGTCCTTTTTTCATCGATTCAATTGGTTGCAGTTGTCGCTTTTTACTATTTTTTAAAGTCAAATCGACAAAATCTAAGCAAATCGAGTATAATTAAAACTGTCCACTTTATGAAATAATAATGAAAAGTCTCTAACTCTAACATTATTCTTGTTGATAGTTGAAGTAATTCCTTTGTGATTCGATCGGTGTCCTCCTTCAAAATAACGTTTAACGTAAATAGGATAAGGAAAAAAATACAAATTGAAAGGTCAGGACACCAGTTTCCTGTTATCCTAACATTAATAAGAAAAAAAAATTAAGTACTATAAATATTACGTACGTACTTCTCAAAGACGGTTTCGTTTCGTTTTTGTGCTAAATTGGAAAACTTTTTATTTAAGAAAAAAAATTCAATAAGTAACACACAGCGATAAGAAATATCTAAGTTGGAGGGATTAGTTATGTCAGTTTTGTTATATTCTCTTCTGAAAGGAAACATTTTTAATTATAATCACTCACTAATTAATTTATAATCGCGTTATGTTGACCTAATTGCTAATTAGTAATTAATAATTATTTTTGGCAGATTCTGGTGTTAGTTTTTGTTATTTTTTTTTGATATAATTGTTTGTTGAATTTGAAGATTCTAAAAGAGTTGAATAACTTTTTCGATAAGTTTTTGAATAATTAGCCTTGAAATGTTCACAGTTTTTTTTTCCGTGATGTCTATTAAATACCTATATAACTACATATTAATAAGAAAATAATGAATAATTGATTTCCGGAATTGTCATGGTCAATGCAGCTATTATTGTTTTTTCCCCTTTATTTAATCGTAATTTCTTCTCTTTTTTGGTTTTTGTTTTTATTGCTTGTATGAATTACAAATGTTAGTTTATCATAAAATTTATGTGTGTATTAGTTTACATTGGTTCTTTGTCATTGATTGTGGTATATTTTGAAGTTAATGGAGCCATCACCGTCATTTGCTTTTTTATGTGTTCAATCGTATCACACAAATGACTTGTAATATCAATAACGTGTATGAAAAAGGATTTGTTAACAAAAGAATCGTTCAGAAATGGTTTGATCACATTGAAAAATGCCTAGAAGCGCTTCTTCAAGAGGCTAGCAGACAAGGAAAGTCTGTAAGACAAGTCATCCCATGTGATGGCGAAAGTCACCGCCATCTTCTGTTTTATCTTTTACCATAGTGTAATTTGGTCTTGTAAAATACTACTTGATTATGCTTATACTGACGAATGTCTTGTAAACTGATAAAGCAAAAACGTGGATCAATCAGGACTATCAATGTCACAATGTGCGTTGTTTGGTAGAAGTGTGGAAGGACCCACTGGAAACTTTTTGGCAGAAAAAAAATCAGTGCAAAACAGTTGGTCAGATCCGCTCACTTTTACGTCGCCAAAAATGATATCAATCAAAATCTTTCCAAAACGCTGGCAAAACATTGTTAATAAATTATCGTTATGTTACTGAAATTTTGCAATAACTGCACGAAGTTAATGGAATAAATTAAGATTTTTTTATACACTTCTTAGAGCTTAATATTCACACAACTACTATTATGACAATAATTAATTATTTAAATGGCAATTTATCTCGATGCCTTAAGTGAGATTCATACAAACAATGCATCAAGTAGCTATTGAATAGCTACAATGCATGAAATGTAATGTCTTTATAAATGATTGATAAGTTTAACCAGAATCATTGTTTTGTTAGATAATACACCCATTTCAAACCTCTTTTAACAGTTGTTGATCTTTATCTACTTAACACTAATAACGATTTTGTTTTGCTTACTTATTCTTATCAAATATACCGTCTCTATATTACCGTTTTTGTCAAACTGAGCAAAACTGGACGGAAAAAATTGTTAAAAACGTACTGTTTCGATGATTCGTTTTTTCCTTCTCCTAGACAGATATTTTATGTAGGTTGTGATTAAAAGTAATCTTTTTTGAGATTACTTTACGCATTTATTTGTTTTTTGTTTTTTTTTCCTGTCTAGTGATTGCAAACCTTTATTTGTTGGATCCATGTATAAAAGAATCGACAAACAACAAACTAGAAGGAAACAAATATTCTTTTTCGAAATCTGTTTGTAAATTTTATTGTTTTTGATTTTGTTATTTGCTTTCTTTCACGATTCAATACGAACAAAAAAGAAGAAGAAGAAGAAGAAGAGATCCGTCGATTGGCAGCAATCGGAAAAATCTGATTGGGATCGTTTCACGTTCATTGGAACATTCCTGAAATGTATTCTTCTGCTTATTAAAAATAATCTCTTTTGAAATTACTTTAACGCATTTATTCTGTTTTCGTCTTTTGTTGGATCCATGTATAAAAGAATCGATAAGCAAACCAGAAGGAAAACATTCTTTTCTAAATCTGTTTGTAAATTTTATTGTTTTTTATAATTTTCTTTCATTCATGATTCAATAGAAAGCAATCTGGTCGGGATCGTTTCTCCATTCATTTTTCGGGAATTTCACTAAAATATTTCAGCTCTTCCTGAAATAACTATTCTCTGGCTACATATGCAATATAACTGATATAATTAACACATGTAAATTATTTATTACCGGAATCTAATAATAACGATTATTAAGTGTAATGAATTGTAAAAATAGAAAATTACTTCTAATTAATATTATTTCAATACAAACTTTGAACATAGAATATTTACATTGATTTATAAATTATTGCACAACGGAAACTTTCACAATTAATTTAATTTTTTTTTTATAAATGAGCTTTTTCTTTGAAATATCCACACGTTTGTTTTTTAGAATGACGGAAAATTGGATAAAAGCAATGTTTACATTGACATCAAGAGACTTTTTATTGTATATGTTTTTGTATATATTGTTGCTATTAATCGATCAAAAACAATTACACTAATTGTTTGATAAATTACTGTTCAATAGGGTACATTAGTTGTTAGTACTTTCACAAGGTTTTATTGTTTTATTAATGAAAATTTTCCTTTCATTAAATAAGCGATTTCACCTTTTGGATTAAAAGATTAACAAATTATTTGATTTGAAGTCCAAGGTTCTTAATAATATTTCGTTTCTATTATAATTAGAAATAATCAAATTAATTAAACGAAAAAAAATTCTACGTGTTTATTTTATGAATTTTTAGTTATTCAATAATTCTTGACAGGTGTTTTCTCTAATTCAATTAATCAACAGTAAAATAAAAAACAGTCGATAACTATATGAGATTCTAGGAATTCGTTCATATCAATCAGGCGTTAGTGGCATTTGTTGTTGTTGAAAAGACGAAGAAATTTATAGCATAGGTGTGGAATACGCGATATAGCGGACAGTCAGTATATATTATTAATATTTGTCTATGTCAAGATTATTAACATGTAAATTTTTAGCCAGTCGACTATATCCTGTGTTTATATTTTCTGTTTTATTATTATTATTTTTTTGTTCATTTTTATTGTATTCCAATGAAGAATTAATTAACCTTCGCGTTTTTGTTATTAATATTTAATATCAATGAAATTTATTTGTTGAGGAAATTCAAATACAATTTTCCAACTTTATATTTTAATGTTTTTCACAGTTTTTCCGCAACATTTATGTATAAAATAATCTTAATCTCACTAGCGTTTTGATGTTTTCTTAATTGGAAATTTCTTGTGAAATACTCACCTTTACGGTTTATTTTTGTAGCATTGCTTTAATATTTCAAATAATATTATTTTTATCGTCGATTGGTCGATGAAATTCATTTTGTTGTTGTGTTTAATGTATGCACAACTGTTTGATAGATAAAAGAAATGCCTGAAGATAAATAATTTATATCCTGTGTAAATCCTAAATTTCTTTTGCCAAACTATCGAAGTATTTACAGTATGACTTTCGGCTGGTCTCCTCTAATATAAAGCAATCTATATGTACATAATGCATATTGCTTTTTGCATATAAAATTAATGTTCGCAGTAGATTGAATTGCTTCAAAGTGTGTATGACGTTTATTATGTTATATGTTGATAAATACAGTACAGTAAGATGTAGTTCCCAGTGTGCACTGTGTGAATAATCATGCGAGTTTCACGCCAGTGGAAACGTAGCCTGCACAATATCATTGTACTAACCAAAAAACTCCATTTTAGGGAATCTTATTAGATTTAACATTGTTTAGAATATCGCTAGATGGGCAATTTTCTGCGTCTTTCCTGTAAACATGAAGAATTTACTTGCAAAACCAGTTTCGACGTCAAATTAAAGATAAATCACTAGAAATTTAATTTATTTCTTATAAAATATTATGAAATTCTTGACACTGTTAATGTTCTGAAATGTTTTATGATGTTGATCAGGGCCGGTTCTAGGCTTACGCACAATTTCTAACAGCGCAATGACGTTTAGGTTCCAACATCATGCAAATACAGTACTGCTCCGTTCTTTTACGACATTTTTGTGGCTGTCGTAGAAGATCGAGTGTAATGAAAATGATGTGTTACGATGCAACTATACCAACCAGGACCATAAAAAGGTCTATTTGTGTGATGATTTTCACCACATACCCTTGAGCCGGTCCTGATATCGATGCGATTGTATAACGAGTAGATGGATTTTCATAAATTAATCAACAATCTCCGGTCACAAGTTAAATTTTCTTTATAATATTTTTATGGGAGTATCTCTTACATTTTTAAAATGAAATTGGATTTAAAATTGAATAAATTTTCGTGAATTCAAATTTCATAAATACAAGGAAATCTAATAACACCAGTATCGTTAATGATGGTAATCAACGAACAAACAAAAATTTACTATTTCGTTATTATTATTATTATTATTATTATTATTATTATTATTATTATGTATAAAACATTAAATTGTGATTATCGAAAAAATTCTATAATAATTCTAACTAACCGATAATTATCAGTATCGGATGGACATAGTACGTATACTATTTAGTGCTCTATTTCTGTGAGTGAAAATTTCATGTTTTAATTGTATGTTTACCCTCTAGTTATGTAACTAATTTTACTAAATTAATTGATTTTTCAATACAAATATTCGTTGAATTATTTATTAGAGAACTTCCAATTTTCCATTAATATAACAAAAGCTTTTTTATGTTGTGCTTTGTTAAACTACGTTTTTTTTTTTAAAAAGCGTTCAAATCGCTTTTATATCGATTATTGTGTTAAAATATACAGAATCGTATTCTTTCACTATTCACAAACTTGCTGTATTTATTGATAAATGGCACAATTTCATATACAGACTGATTCTCTAAATTGTCATCACCACGAAGACATTTGATTCACCACTTTATTGGTCAACTGTAACAACTCACTTGTTTGTTGTTTGTTAAATCAATCAAAACGAAGATTTTGTTGTTGTTGTTGTTGTCGTAAAACTGTTTTAATAATTATAAATAATATAAAATTTGATTAATGCTATATCAACGCAATATTTAACGATTAGAATCAATTTTTGTATGTATGGTTCAGAATTGTTTATCAAATCTTACCGGGCTATTACTATTTTAACACTACCATAAATATTACCTAGCAAGGACAACTAGTTGATAATTTATTTGTTAAAAATTATTATAAAAATAATCAAATTATAGCAACAATTCTCATCATAATCGTTATAATAATAATAATAATAATTAAAATTACTTAATTTGGGAAATTAGAATCAAAATACATGGGTATTTTTTGTTTTTGAATAACTAATCATAACTTTATAATCATTAAGCGGATGTACAGTTACTAATAAAAAGTTAAATTAATGCTAACCACTATAAAATTGGTCAACCAGTACAATTTTGTTTTCTAACAGTCTACCTGTTGATGAAGATGGTGCCAATTCTATACTCAAAGCTTACATGTGCGGGCCGGAAAGTGGGTACCACATGTATTCGCGGGGCCGGAAAGTGGGTATCGCATGTACTCACGAGCCGGACTTATAATTCGAGCTTATAAGGGACACTATCAAAAGAAACATATATTTTTCTTACAGGAATATCTACGAAATTGTTTTATATTGTGATAGATTTGGATATTATCAAATTGAAATGATATAATTGAAAAAAATATGTTCAAATTACAGAATTTTGATGAATCCATTTTAAGAAAATTGAAATATCCCTTATTTAACGATGATTTATCCTACAATTTTATTGTTGTTATTATATTAAGTATTGATGTCAATCAATCTATAATGTTGTTTTTTTTTAAATCAATTGTTCGAATTGATTAATTATTTTTATTGTTATGGTAAACAAATAATTGATCTATAAACTACCAATTTTTAGTAGTTGTTAACATTGGACATTGAGCAAACTTATTATTAAATGATAATTTATAATAAAAAGCGATATCTACTATCAATCATTAGATGATTGTTTATTATTGAAAAGAAATTTTAATTGCCCTACAAACAAATAAATAACAATTAAAAACATAAATGTGTAATAGATGGCGGCTAAATAGTATAGAACTAACGATTGTGGAAGCTTCCATAACAAACAGGAAACGTTCAACTTTTTTAATTTAAAAGCTGTATGTGCAAACACTTATTTAGAAGATAGTTGATGGAATTCATTGACAGTTAGGAATCGTTTTCACAGTTTCCCCATCACCAGACACTGTCGAAGCCACCGTTTACACTCCCATGGGCTTTTATCCAGATTCTTCCTAACATGTTTACATTTGCTGGAAATTGTACGTGAGTGAGAAACTTTCTCATTCAGTGTATCAGAAACGACGGGAGAAAACTTGTTGAAGTAGTCAATAGAAAAGTTGATTTTTTTTTGATTCAATTTATATGAAAATGTCGTTTCTTTGAAAAAACTTCAAAGTGATTGATCCAATATGTGCCTAGCAAAAGTTTAGACTTGGTTCATTATACTCCTTTCATAAATTTCAACTTAAAGTCAGCCTTAACTTCGATCAGTTTTATCTCACCACACACTTAAATTCTCTTTTAATCAAGTTTAATGTTCAACGAACAAATAGATTGATATTTATGAAGGGGAGATGAAATGCACCTGTACAAGTTCAAAATTGAATTACAGTACAACAGACAAAACTATTTGATACTAATTACAGTCTAATGTTCAAGGAATTTCGATATTTATTTAGAGAGATGAAATGCACCTGTAAACTTGAAAATTGAATTGAAGCACTAGAGATAAAACTATTTGTAACTAACTACACAGTCTAATGTTCAAAGAGTTTCCACCTGATTTAAGATAAAATAGATTGATATTTACGAAGAGGAGATGATAGGCTTCTGTAAAAGCTCAAAATCGAATTAAAGTACAAGAGACAAAACTATTTGAAACTAATCACAGTCCTGTCCCATACATTTACGAAATATGTGGTTGTCGTAGAAGATCGGGAATAATAAAAGTATTTGTTAAAGGAAGCGTTTCAGGTAGTTCATAATTGTTTTGTGCAGTTTAGAGTTATAAAAGAGCTGTAAAAGATAGCGAATGTAAAAAATCCCAGGGTAAATATGAAATCATTTGATAATTGAAGCGAATAATCAATTAATAATTGTCACCATAGAACAAATTCTACCAATAAAACAACCGTTTAATGGAAAATGGGGCATTGATCGTACTTAATTACTTTAAGGTCCATTAAAGTAATTTGAGATAAGATCATCTTCATTTATTATTATCTACCTACATGTGGCTTAAACTTGTTTTTTTTTCTTTTGATATGAAGTATTATAATTTTTTTTTTTGATTTTATTATTATGTTAATGATATATGGTCAACTTCACCTTGATACACGTGTCACTGATCGTTTTAAACATCAATTTAAACATAAAACGCCTTTCAATTTTCTCCCAAACAAGCAAGAAACTTATAATTAGTTATGCTGTAAGAGAAAAATCGATAATTTATTAAAAATAGCTTTGTGTAGATGTTGACAATATCAGCGAATGAACTGAATAGAAAATCTATTGTTAGATGTTTTCTTTTAACAAGAAAGAAGAGATTTTCGTTTATTACATTATAGAATCGTTGGTGAAATCCTGTTTCCTTCTCTTGCTTTAAAATAGAAACCATTATCCTGATTTAATTTGAATGGATTGTGGATAGAACGCATGAATTATCCTTTTTTGGAATACTAACACCATTATATTCCCCAATCTCGCCATAAAAACACATTGATTATTCCCATATTATAACATGTTAAAATGGTAATTTAACTTGACTAATTGGCAACCAAAAAACTTTATTGAGGTGCAAAAAGATCATAAAAGTCTCTACAATTTGTTTTTATCACTCAAATGTTGTCACTTTTATTGCGTTAATGGCGCGTTAGACAGTTAAATGATTGACGTTTCTTTTTTTCTGTTAAAGGAAATGTTGCCTGGCTTATTTAGTGGACCCGTATGTAAGTTTAATAAACTTTCAAGTTTCAAGTTTCAAGAGGTCATACGGTAAGTCGTTTTTTTCTTCTTCATTTCTCATACAAAACTCGTAATCCTTTACCTGTCTTTTATGTCCTCTAATAAAACTGTCTAGATAGTGTTAGTAATAAATGGCTAATGATAAACTATTGATAGAATATTGGGAAATTTTCCATACTTTTCCAATTTTATTTGGTTCTAAAACGGGAAAATAATATCTACATTGATAATGGACTAATAGTGAACGTTTTTTTTCCATGTTGATTCGTTAATGTAACATTAACAGTACCGATTCTGATTGAACCATCATTAAAAATACTTTTTCACCCTTTTTTTTGTCATGTTTATATTATTCTTCTATTTATCATCCGAACAATGTTAATGTCGTCTAAATTTTACTTTGTTTAATCAAAACAAATATTCCAATTGTTTGTGTTTTAATGGAATTTAAACAATTCACTCGTTAGAATACAGTAAGAATAATAAACTAACAAATTATATCCAATGAATAACAGATTACTGGATTGGGAGCGGTAAGAGTAATATAAGAATAGTCGCCAGTAATTCAACGTAAGTCATGTGGCAAAAATATTATAAATTGGGAAAGAGATCGGCGCTCGTAAGACAACGAGTAAAACAAGTACGCGCTAATCAAGTGCCACGTGACTTACGTCATACGTCTCCTTCATGTTTTTATTATTTCTTATATAGTACGCTAATTGTGCAAATGTAAAGGATATTTTAAGATCGTTTCATTGTGTCAATGCCTCTCCAGTAAGTACAATTCAAGCTGTCATTCATTATTAATTCATATAATAATCAATTTAAACAAATACGGAAATAGGTAGTATTCGTAATAATGAAATTGGTATTTCTCATCAAACATTTAACAATTCTATAAATTATCAATTTATTTCGAAATTGAAAGAACGTGCCAATCTAGATGCTTATTTATTGATTAAATAACATTACATATTTAAAAAAAATAAAATTGAAAATCATCCATAATTCTTGTTTACTCCTATCTAAATCATCATCGAAATATCTAAATTGTAATCAATTAACAACCTGTTTTGTGTTTTGTTTTTCTTTCACATGTACCATTTGTTTTAATGTATACTGTATTGATTTTGATTTGGTCGACTTGACTGTATTTTTGTTTTGTTTTATTAAATATTTATTGAAGAAACAATCATAGCGGCAAACCGGCTTTACGGCTTGCACTATTTGAAAGATGCATTAGAAACAGGTTCGTGTAGGCGAACATTTAATATTAATAACAATTTCTGTTTTTTTTTTGTTAAATTGAAAAGATCAATTTGAGGTTTTTTGTTTATAGATATTTTAATTAGGAAATTCCCAAAAATTAAAAGTTTTTTAAACGTCGCAATAATTTTCCATTGTTGATGATCAAATTTTTGGCGATAGAATGAATTCGTTTGTTTTTTGGGGATAAAAGAATAAACGAACAACAGTGCTTGTATTTTGCAAATGTTGTTGTTTGTTGGTTTGTTTTTGTTTTAAATTAAAAGCTAATGATTTTTTGTTTGGGATTCGATGTAAAGAAATTGAATTTATGTTAATAACTTACCTAACATCTTTACAACTTTCTTTGATGATTTACTTTGTATTCTAGTTGAATTACGGTGTTGTTGCTTCATCATATTTGAAGATTTCAATTTTTGCCCAATTAACACATACAATACGGTAATTAATGTCATTGGTAATATAAAAAATAATATTGTTGATAATTCAAATGAATGTTCAATAATTGGTTCATAAAATACACACATTTTACAATCATCATCACCGATTAATTTAAATTGCATGGCTTGCGGTATAGCTAAAATAATTGCTAACAACCATATAATTAATATTAATCGAATCGCTCTCGATAATTTCGACATTGTATGTGATAAGAATGGATGGCATATAGCTAAATAACGTTCAACTGTAAATGCTGTTATTGTTAATACAGTAGCATTTGCCGATGTTTCAGCGAACATACCACGTAAAAAACAAAATGCCCCACCAAATATATACGGATAACGTGAATAAATCGAATAAATCTCCGGTGGTAGACCAGATATTAACAATAATAAATCCGATATAGCTAAACTAAATAAATAATAATTTGTTGCTGTATGCATTAATTTATTACGAAATATCACAATACATGTACTTATATTACCAATTGTACCAGTTAAAAAGATTATAACATAAATTATTATTATTGGCACAATTATATAGAGACTGTCCCGTTTTGGGCCCATTGTCTCTTCATTGCATGTTCGATTGAAATTTATTGGAATCTCTAATATTTCCTCCATTATTGTTTTTTCCCCTCCCCCGATTTCGTACAAGCACAGTTTTGTTTTCTCAACAAATACACAAAACAGAAAAAACAGCGAAATTCACACTTTTTTAAAAGTTTGTTACTTATTTTCGAAACGTAACGCGCTCGCGCTCTATTAAAAGCTTTCCATTAGTTTAAACATCTCGCTTATCGTAAGCTCGTTGGAGCACTGTTGTCTTCTATGTTTACTTCATTCATGGTTTGATTATGTCTATCACTATCATGCGCAGTAAAATCAAACCTGTTTATATGATAAATAGACGAAAGAAGAAGAATGATTGATTTTTATTGGAATTAATAATATGCAGAATATTTGTGATAATAAGTATCGTAGTTTTTTAGGGCCAGGTTATCTTGCCTTCCATAATCTCGACCTTCTCTTAAATTGTCCTCATTAGCATAAGCTTCATTTGAATAAAGCGAAATAAAAGCGTGTGATACAGCAAAATGGGTTTATGTTCAAGGAACTTCAGGAAAGCTTAACCGGGCTTTAGACAACCGGTATAAAATATCATTTCTAGATGGGCAAGATTCAACAATTTTGATGTGCTCAGTTGTGGCTCAATCAAACTAACTAATTCAATGTGTATCGATTACACATATTTGGTAAAGTTCAATCGACATTTTCGCAATTACTAAACACAGCAATTTCACTTATCAGAAAATATAAAACTGATCCAATATGAACTTTTATAAAACTATTCAAACAGCTATACACCATTTGCCAGGACCTACCGGTGTGAAATTGTATCCCATTTCGAAAATAGACCAGTAATTAAGTGTTGAGAATTAGTTTTAATTAACATGAAATAATGACTATTCAGAAGGTTAGGAGGATCCCAGTGATTAATACGATTCGTCAATTTTAATAATGTATTTATATATCTGATAGTTCCTATAATTATGGTGGATTATTACATGTAATAATGTCGTAATTAAAACGCCATAAAATAAAGTAAGATAAATGGAATGTAACATGGTGTAGTACGGCAAGTTGCAGATCCGAGTTCGAGTCCTTGTGGGATCAGGTTGTTTTTTCCCCCGTAAAATACATTATTTCATACCTTTTATTTTTTGTATGTAAAGTAGTAGTAGTAGCATCGTTCGCATTTAATGATTTTCATTATTCAGTCGGACTTTTCACCTTCATTTTAAATTCAAATCGAATTCATACGACATTATTAATTTTATAACGAAATTTCCGAACAACAAGGTTATCATTTTGGAAAGTTAAATATATCATAAACCAAAAGTAAAAAAAAAATGGAAATGAATAAATAATTCAATTTTCTTGTTTTGTGTTGTAAATTAATTGATCTTTAAAACGAATATAATAATGCCATCGACATACTTCAATGATGTTGTCATCGTTTTTCGATCAGTTGTTTTTTGAGATGATTAATTGAAATTTCCAAAATTCTTACTTTGTTGTTGTTTGTCAATTTTTTTTAACGGAAATTTCTTATTTTCCATGGATAATATTATAAAAATGCATGTAATATTTTTAAGAATATTGACCGAATCAAGGCCAATTTATACTAATTAATTACAAACAAATCAATTAAGTTGACTGATTAAGCTCTAAGAACCTGTTAGTTACATATTTGTGAAAATATGAATCGTGTGTAATAGGATTATTATTAATTATAAACGTTATATAGTGTCATCCCAGCATCCTCTTATTGGTAGTGGATCTTTTGGACCAATTACTATAATATAAATATATGAAAATTCTGGAGAAAAAGTATGAATTTTTCAAAATGTTTTCGGTGTTTCGATTAACTTCTTTTTTTTCTTTATGTAAAAACCTATCACTGCAAATTGACTGTCACAATTGCTTTTAACTTTACGCACCGCACCATACATTATCGTTTTCATTTTTATCCAACAATAGAAGAAATCCGATTTAGAAATTGATGATGATTGTTATTGAGATGACAGTTCTCCAATTGGCATCATTCAAATGCGTAATCTTCACAAAACAATCTTTTTCTTATTATTATTTGGATGACGAGCAAAATCTCTTTAGATATCTACTCGAATTTATGTTGAAATTTAATGAAGCTTGAAATTGAAATTGTATTTTATATCTAATTGGAGGAGAATTTGGTTTCTTTTATAGTAAATTAGTTTTCTAATTAACAACTGTTTGATATTCATTGAAGATAATGAGAATTAATGTTATAATTTATTATTCTAAAAGTTTTACAATTTTGTTCATTTCTAATTTATTTTTAAACCAAACGAAAATTTTTGCTGACATCAAAAAAACATGAAAAAATAAATAAATAAGAAAATGGGTTGCCCATTTTGGTTTATCTTTGATGAAAAATGAAGTACCCAAAAAAAACAGTGCGTTTTACTATACGAACACAAATCGTGAGATGATTTTGTTATGAATGTAATAAATTACATTTGAATGTATGATGGTGGTGTACGAAAATGTAATTTATCAAGTTCATTTTGACATTGTTTCGTCGTAAAACTTGATAATAGGAGGCTTATAAGTCCCAATATAGCTTGATTATGGACAAAACAAAAGATAAATAGAATCAAATTGGACAGTTGTCAAAAAATTGTACCGGTCAGTACATCAAGTTCTCCAAAAACTGCCTTCAGCCCCGTCCACATCTAACGAACGCATACAAACATTCAGAAAGGTCATGCACAAACAGAAGTTGATGGAATGTCCTTGCCGTCGACTTGTGTTCCATTTGATAAATATTTGTACTTCCCATCCGCACTACACAAACACGAACCTTTGGCGTATTTGCCATATTCGATCGCATTTGGTTTGCCGTCCACACTGTGCAAACATTGACGTCTGAAAATTTCGCTGTTCCTTCGTAAGATCTGAATTTGGCATCCAAGAGACGTACGTAATCCTTTTTTTGCATGCGTTAATCGCAGATATTTACAGTTACGATCAAAAATTTGTTTTGAAGATAGCATATTTTTTTATTAACTCAAACTTCTACCCAATGATACTCAATTGGACTGGCGATCTGGAGACTGTTTAGGTTAGCTTTTTAAATTCGTATTGTTGTCCAATTGATAGAACCATCTGTGGAACTTCATCTTCTTGGCATATGGGGAAGCATGGACTTCTCTAAAAATGAGTGCATCCATATTGACCTCTTTACCTGGACAAAAATATAAAAATTCTGATAGGCATTCATTTCGCTATCACCGTGTTTAATTGTTGGGATAATTTGTAACTTATAGGAATTCTTTATGGAAACAAAAATTTAAACACCGAGACAACTGTCCAAGAGATCTATAAGTCTTCTGCTTTCTAAAAAAAAACTTTGATTTACCGCCTTGTATTTTACGGAAAATCATTGAATTAAATATCTTTCGTATTGTGTATTTCAAGTAACCCTCGTCAATTGACTTTTCCAGCTTTTTATTCGTTAAATTCAAAACAAAAAACAGTAGACAATAACAAATTTCGTAACATTATGTTTTTTGCTAGGAAACCTTTTTAGATCTAAACCGTTAAAATTAACATACAATACAAAATATGTTGCAGGTTCATATAACATTGCAAAAAATAAAATTAATGGAGCATTCATCATTCAAAAACATCACACGAAAGTGTTTTTTTTTTGTGGTGCCGTCGATGACGTGTCCTCATCATTAATTCTTATAAATAACATTTTTCTTTGCAATATTTTATTTCGTAAATTTATTCATTAAATTGAATGGATATTGTTACGTTTTTCCTTGTAATGTACAAAATTTCCATAATTATAGTTTTGAGGGGCGGAAATACAGAAATATTTAAGATTTCTTATATAATAATTTTATTTCTGGAAGTGGCAAGATAACTTTATTAGATAATCAGTCTTTTTCTTGTTTTTCTTCTTTTTTTTTGTATAATTTGATTGGTTTTAATATACAACTTTAAAGCCATTCGTAACGCCTTCATATGGGAAAATTCCACCGAAAATATATTTGTAATATCCAGAATGCCGGATTCGATATAAACCAATCGGTGTATTTTCAGGAATTTTCCATTGTATTGTAGCTGTACTTCCTCCTAACAGATATGAAGCTCTTTTCCATATAAATCTGAATAAAGAAATGCAAAATTATATTGATAATTGTGTCAAAAAAAAAGCTTAAGTAATAAACTGTAAACGTTGATAACCGCTTCAAATTTAATGAATTTTCGTTAATAACGATTAATTTGGATTGATTGTCACCTCAATGTCTACTACAGTTTTACTATTGACTTACTTTGTATTCCAATCAGCATCAGTTGTATAAATCGTCCATCTGTCACTCACAAATCTTTCAACGTATAAGAAGGATTTCTCGTGCATTAGATCATTTCGTGGATGTCCAGCTACCTACAGAAAAAACACATCTGAAATAAACAACAACAAAACAAAACCAAAAAAAAAAACAAAAACAAAAACACTTACAAATTGTACAGTCACTAAATCACCTAATTTGACTGTTGATGATGGTTGTTGAATACAATTACCGAAATTCTCACGGAAACCAGCTGTATCAAATAAAACTGGTGGTGTTAATGAGATTAATTGTGAACGAAAATCTGGCGGTTGTGGACCAGGATCTAATCGATGATTCTAAAAATGAACATCAATCATCAATCATCTTTGTGTTGACAATCCCTTGAAAGTTCAACAATACACAATTTGATCTGCATATTTACTTTGATTAGAGCTTCTGCCAAGGCACTGTAGACTTTAAGATAAATGGTGAGCGTGTGAGGTCCATAAATAGTAGATGCTCCTTCATATCTTTGCATCTGTTCAAATACATATTAATTACATATTAGTGTTTATTGAGGAATGTATTTAATTGCATTATGTAGGCGTATTACGTGCTATCTAAGAGATAATTAGTGTTTATTGTATGTGATGAATTATGCAAAATTCCAGTAGGGTGTTGATTAAATTTGGACTGCATGATTTTGGATCTGTTGGGTCTTGTTCGATGTATTGAGTTGAATTTCAGGAGGATAGTCCGTTTTTAATTGGGTCCGGTGGAGGAGTGTGACCAATAGGAAGCATTGAAAAATTGGTCCATTTAAGAAAAAAAATTGTATCACATTTTGACGCTTCATTTGCATCACTACTACCATTATCTATTTTATTACATTTATATCGTCATTCTCTTGTATTTGTATCCTACTATCTTTATCTTATTTTTGTTCTTATAGCCGAACTTTTACGATTTTTATTATAAATAAAATTCCAACACTTATCTTTCTATTTTCGACACTAACATCAACAGTTCTACTTATGCTTAAGATAGGTTTAATCTGTTAGAAACCGGATAGAAAACATCTTACGTGGTTTTATTCCAGCAATTGATCTCGCTCTGAATAGGTACTCTGTATACCTAAATCAGATTTGTGGTAAAATATATGTTTCACTTCAAATATAAATTACATGAATGAAATTGAATTTGGTGGAAAAACCATGGAAATGATTCTATCAAATCAATAAAACGTACGATTCTGTGATAATGTCGAAAAAATACCAACGAATTAAACTCAATTTAAACAAAAAAAATTATGAACGATTGGAAACAATGGTGGAGGCGCCAGGTGATCATCTTATATACATATTCAAATTACCTGATATTCTTCAGGTGTTGTTATATAACTCGTGTACATATTACTAAGACCAGTTATAATCGGTTTGACATTAGATGGTCCATTATTGTTTATAACTGTCTGTTTTACAATATCTCTTAATCGTCGACCTGCCATTGTTGTAAATTCACCAGGTACAGCAATTAATATTACATTACCTAATTGGAATAATTGTGTTGAGACTATTTTTGATTGCCATTGATATGGTTTAGAAATCTAAAAAAAATATTAAATAAATAAAAACAATAATTCGATTAGAGATCAATTATAATAGGGTGATAATGTTTTGATTAAGTTTATTTGTCTTGTGTGGCAGTTTAAGTAACTTTCGTTGTTATAAAAGGTTAAATTAATGGCACCTTAAAAGGTTATTAGATTAGATTAGATTATAAAGGTCGCCTTCCTGAACTGCGATTACAGTTGATCTATGGCTGTTAACGCTTTGTCTATTGGTATCCCAGAAAGGAAATTGATTTTTGTTCCATACTTCAACACACTGTCCAAGTTGGATAGTCTTGTGCTCGTCAAAGCATCGCATCATATGTGTTCGGAGGATTCATATTATAAGTTTTAATTCGTTCCTACTTATGGACTGTCGGATTCTTGGACACTGTCTCCAGTAGAGCACCTTTGTGCGCCATTCGCACCCATTGATTTTCTGCCTTTTGTGGGTTTTGATTAGCCCGCAGAATGGCACCGGACCTGTGGGTAGTAACAAGGTCGTCGGCTATTTCATTTCCAGCAAATCACAGATGCCCTGGTCCCATGCAAAGGTAATTTTATTTCCCTTTGCCAGTTCTCTCAAGGCTATAGGCCTTTAGAGCTTTCAGTACTGTCTGACTGTCTGTCTAGCATACGTTTCTATTACAAGAGTTTCGACTTATGCATTATGGTGGGCGACTTTCCTAAGGATAAGGATTCCCTGCTCTTGTCCAAAAACGTTCTTAGTTAATTTGTATAATGTTTATCACTTAACTGGTAGGCGATTTATATACTTGTTGTTTACTTATTATTCATTATGAAGGTGTGAATTTACAAAAAAAAAATATTCAAAATAAAATAATTATTTACCCGTCCTGTATTAATTAAAATTGGCTTAGGATATTGACATGCTATATCCTGTTTTGTTGGTGGAAATATAAAATCACGAATTGCATTCCAAAATGGATTTGTTGTTAAAGTGCCTTGTTTAAAATCAAATTCACCAGGACCATCAGTTGTACCAGCCGCAAAACTATAGCCCATAGCCGGTAAACAACCTTTCACCTAAAACAAATATTCAAATTAAAAAAAAAACAGTACAAAATGTTTTTGATTTGTTTATTTCTTTGGTGAAGTTACCCATTTTTGTTCCGTTGGAACTTGTAATTGAAACATTCTGTTTTGGCATATCTATATATTGATGGATGAATTTTATCGGGCCAGTAACTTCATAACTATCGGATTGCTTCAGTAATTCCTGAAAATTATTCCTATTATTATTATTATTATTATTATTATTATTATTATTATTATTATTATTATTATTATTATTATTATTATTATTATTATTATTATTATTATTATTATTATTATTATTATTATTATTATTATTATTATTATTGTTGTTGTTATTATTATTATTGTAAGACATTGAAAGAGTAAGTTTGAAAATGGTAAAATACTCGAATTTGAAATTTCGATTTGCCAGACAGGCGAGTTTCTAGATACATTACAGAGCAGTCTGTGTATCTCCAGATTGTATTTACAGATATTTTCGAGTGAATTTTGAAGCTCTTCAATAAGCTTAAAGATAGACTCTTAAGTGGTGTAATCAGATAGAAACACGTCTCTATTCCCAATATTACTTTCAACGTCTTACAATGAGTCGACATACAGTGGAGCGTTGATTATCCGAACTAATTATGACCAAATTGGATAAAGGAAATTAGGTCTAAATTTGTTTTTCGATTGCAAAAGCCCTATGGGAGTAGTGTGGGTGTGAGATACAGTTCAGTATTGCCCTAGTGGTTCAGTTAATGGGCATGAAAGTTAACCAATTCACATGTCTTCATTTACAAAGACAAATTGCCTTAGAAAGTAGTCATCAAGAATTCGTCTAGGTAGAAAGATAAATGACGACAAGTGGGAATAGAAAGCAGACGGTTAGACGGTAATATTAAGGATTGTTGTCCTAACAGAAGTAAATGTTCGACAGACGTTAATTGAACAACAAATAACGTCCATCTCCCAAAGATTACGTTCATATTTGAACGTCTAGACAATACACATATTGGCAATTGTATATAATTGAAAACTTACTGCAGCTTTATTAAATAAACGTTCAGCAATTATTCGTGTACTTTCAAACATATCTTGTCCAGGTCCGGATGCTATACACCATTTTGCTTCACCATTACATGTACTATAATTCAAATCACATTTAATACCTGTTTTGATACAATGTGGACCATTTAAATTTGGCGAAACATCACCTAGATTTGTTGAAGCAAAAGCACCAACAAACGGACCCTAAAAATTAACCAACCATAATAAAAAGAAAATCCGAAAAATGGACAGTGAATCGAATTTTATACTTTTCCTAATTGTGTATCTTTATTAATCATTTTCTCAAGTAAAATCGATGCATATCCAACATTATCTGA
This sequence comes from Meloe dianella, assembly GCA_028455855.1. Lineage (NCBI taxonomy): Eukaryota > Metazoa > Arthropoda > Insecta > Coleoptera > Meloidae > Meloe > Meloe dianella. The sequence continues at coordinate 4,586,320 of JAPTHL010000008.1, read as the reverse complement.
TGTTATTAAACAATTTGTGTTGTTCATAGATGTTGGATGTACAGCAAACCAATTTATTGAACCAATTAATGAATTATCACTGATTCGAACAAATTTCAATTGTACCAATTCTTTATCAACATCATATTTATAACTACAAAAATATTATTAGTGTATGTTTACACGTGTGCGTCATGCGACAAACGCAGGCCTTTGTTGAAAGACGCTTGACGCATTTGATTGGATGTTTACATTCGTGCACTATAATCAGTCGTCAGTTCATTCAATTTCGCGATAAATCAGCGTATCAGCAGCGTATTTAATGAAAAATTTAGGAAATACTTCCTCAAGGCATCATTCCTTGCAAGCCTGTCCTGATTATTACTGGGTATTATCCTTCTTATGGGGCTCTAATCATAAGAAGGATAATACCCAGTAATCTTTTATAAACTCAAGTAGGATTGACGTGCTACGGGACGTTCAATTTCGTTTGAGACATTTAGTATCGCTTAGACTTTGACGCACAGCAAAGCGCTTAAAATTTAAATTTACCCGAAATTTGTTTATTATTATTAAATAAATAATTTCCAACAGTAATTTACCTGGCTCTCTCTTCAGATGGATTAAGTGAATATGCGGTTGGACTACGATTTATATTTGCATTCAATAATTGACTAGTGGTTAGATAGATTTTGCTTTCTAACATATTTTGATGGGCTCGTAACATTGACTGGAAATTTTGATTAATGTTTTACGAAAAATTTATAAATTTATTATCATTAATTATTTACTTTACTGATACCATTAACTAAAGCATCAAAAGTTTCACGAACAAATCCCCCATTTGGGATATCTAACATTAAATCCATTAGAAAACCACCTGGTGTCCCATGCGTATGTGTCCCACTTATTATTACATTTTCATCAGTATAAGTATTTTTATAAATTGTTTTAAGACGATTAATTATCTAAAATTTATAGAAATAAACAATAAATGATATAAATTGAATTTCAAAAAAAAGAAAAATTGTGATCTTTTTACACTTCTTTTTATTTCGATTCCCATCATTGCGGCATCAACTGATATGAAAGCTATCCTATTGCTACCATCATCGATAATGAATGCCCGTGAGAATTGTCGAAGATGTATACCGCAGCCTTTTTGTTTTGATTTAGCATAGCCCATCTATAAATCAAATGAAATTATACACAAAATTTAAATAATCAACCAAACAAAAAAAACATCACTGATCAATTCAAAAACTTCTGTATTTATATTGATAAGGCGTACAATCTATCAATAATAACGTAAATCAATTGATCAGTTTAGATTTGTCGTTTTGTATTTGTAGCAGACATGATTTAGATTAATCAGACATGGTTGAAAAGTTGGGAAGAGCGTTGTAATGAAACAATTGAAATTCTCTGGCTGGCCATTTACTCCGGTTACGGGTGTCAACATTGCCAAACTTGCGGAGCTAACATTACGCTTATACTGCAAATGCATTGTGTGTGCAAAAGTTCCAGGAATATCAAAGAACAGCAAGCAAAGATTGTGCATGAAACAGATCTTCGGTATGATATTACAGCACTAGCTTCCCGCAGAGAACTGAGAACCGATTTTCTCGCAACTATGAGGAAGAAACAATCGTTTCATTGTTTTTCTATCACTGGAACACACTAGCGATATGTGATTTCTGGGGGATATTCACAACGGTAAAAGAACCACTCACTCGGAAAATAGGTTCCACGGTTACAGTGCTAGAAGGAATGCTACAAAACAGTGTTCGAATAATTCATAAGAGACAAAAAAATTGTACAGTCTACAGATTTACCTGATTTTAAGTCAATAAAAAATCAGTCTAAAAATGTTCCGATCAAAAATGAAAATTAAACGGTAAAAAACATTGGCTAATCAATTACCGTTCTCCGGGCAATTTTCCTTTTTACATTCAAAATTGCTTTATACGAATTGCTTATGTTTTTCCTTATCTTCGTTACTTTTGCCATTATTAGAAAGCTAATTTTATCTTTATAATTAAAGAAAATCCGTGTTTTTTTCCCACCAAATCAATTTCATTTCCCCTTTTGTGTCTTATTTCCGTTAATCAGTTTATACTTCAGCTATCAATGATTTGGCCGACTTGACTATGAATTTAGTAAATGATAGATAATAGAGTAATTTCATCTAAAGTAATTAGTTAAATAAGATCATGTCAGCCAAATTAAATTGGATTTTTCATGAAGGATACTTACAAAAGTAATTTCAGCCGCAGGTCCTGTACAATCAGCTATACCAACACCAATTTGATATTCACCAAATACCATAGAAATGACCATTAAATAAATAAATAATAAATTAAATTTTAACATTGTTTAAATTTCTGTAACAAAAACATGAATGAATAGTGTAGTAGCGGTGACGTTTGAAAATTTTTTTGGATAATTTAGAGAAAAAAAACAACAGTAACTAAGCAGAAATTGTTTGTAATATCGAGGTTTTTATATATAACGGACAGTTTATCTTTTTGTTTTAAAGTCTCACTCACTTGGATGTTAATTGGTCTTTGTTCAAATTTTAATCTTAACATTCAAAATTTCTTTGGTCATTTGTAACATACAGTGTGTGTCACCCAAAAAAATGATTGCTTTTTCATATTTCACTTATTGGTGATTGATACAAGAACGTGCATCAATAATATCAATTTTCCACAGTTCCAAATTAGCTACAAGGGTACTTTCAGTATCAAAAGGTACTTCTTTAGTCACTGTATCTAACACTGTATAAATGAGCCAGTTATATTAAAGTGAAACAGACTGTATACACATAAGAATGTTGTTTTACTAACGTTTATCTACGTTTATATGATAATTATTCGTACGTGTTCTAATAATTATGGCGCTTATATACCAGCTCATAATTGCATTATATATTGCTCATAATTTCGTTATGTATTTCCCATAATTGTATTATCTATTCGTGTTTAAACACAAAATTATCGCTCGCATATGATGGCTATTATTGCACTCGTATGATTAAAACACTCGCCCTTCGGCTCGTGTTTAAATTTCCATACTTTCCATAAATACTATACGAATTTATCACAGTTAACCAATAAAATCGTCAACATTTATTGATGTGACTTATAATCAACTCATGCAAACATGCATATATCGAGAACAATCTGTCAAATGCATGTAAAAAAAAAATAATTGTTTATAGCTCAATTTGACTCAATAATCAACAACAACAAAAAAATGGAAATGTTCCATTTACGACGCGACAACCACATCGATGAAGCAATATTAAATAACAAAATTTATATATTTAAAGTCTTTAATGCTAATGGAAACTGAAAAATATTTCCATAGTTTTATCAATAATCGTTAAATATTTGTGTGGCTATTTGTTGTAAAATTCAAACTTTAAGCTCGATTACAACAGAATGTTCCAAATTAGATAAATCCATTAAAATCACAATTTTACAACATTTTTATTGTTGTTTGCCCCAACAACATCCATCTGGAAATTTATCCTTTTTTTTTGGTTGATTACATAAAGTCGGTCATATTGAAAATCCAATGTGGAAATAGATGGACATTGTGTAAAGACGGGTGCACATGGGTACTAAACGACGTTCGCCGCGACTTAAAATCGATGTTATCTTATTTGATTATTAGATTTTAGAATGAGACTTATGCCCGAGTAACATAAGGGTGGTTTAAAGTAAAGTCGAGCTTAATTCGAGAACAGTGTCAATTCTGCTTTAATACTATCAACTATTATTACAAATGTAATATTCACCGTTCTACAAACACAAATTGAATGATAAAATGATGAGTGACAAATCCTTGACCTTGACATTTGAATCATTGACCTATGAAATAATTATTTGATTTTCATACTGTTGTTTTTCTACACATTCGAGGAGACATGTGTTTTGTTATTGTCAAACAATCTTCTCAATTATTGCTTAATTCGCAAATATGACGATTTAAGTTCTAGTTGAACAATACAACAATCTATACTTAGAAATTTTAAGTGAAAGTCGTCGAATTTCATCACTTATCCCACATTTACCAATAAAAAGAAAGATTCTCACCTCTTTTTTCCTGTAGTTTAAACAATTGTATTAAATTTTTTGGAATAAACATATATTTTAAGTGATAGTTTTAGTCACTCTGTTTCACATTTCAATGATTCTTCACTATTATTGTTGTGTTGACCACTGAACTGTTACATACTGACAAAGAAATTTAACACTGACAATGACGACTATGCTAGTAGAGTCGCATGTCAATGACTAAGCCATTTAAATAAAGTTGAAATAATTCTTAATTTACGGAAGTGGGACCAGCGGAAAAATAAACCAACATCAAATCATCAAATATTCCAATCGTGTGTAATTGCAAAAAATTAATGAATTTGTATTCCTATAAAAAAAAATTAAATTTCAATTCGTCCTTTCAAACTGTAGGTTATTTATCATTGTCATTTCGATTTTCAAGAATAAGAATATGTTGAGACTATCAAATTGATTATTATTGTTCTTTATTAATTTTATTCAGTAAATGATTTTATTGTGTGACTTTGTTATTTTATTTGAATTATTAATAACAACATTAAATAATTTATCGAATTGTTGATTAAACTATAGTCTAACCAGAGGTGTTAAGCTTTTTGACTACTGTCAGGTAGTTGATTTGGTCTGCTTTCGTTCTCATTAAAATTGGAAGTATTTTGGATTTTAGTACAGATACAGACAGAGAGTGAGGAAGAAAAAACGCCTATAATTCAACAAATCAAACACGGAACGCTAGTAGACCGTCACGTGTGTTACGCGATAGACCGTCACGTGAGTTACGGGATAGACCGTCACGTGAGTTACGGGTAGACCGTCACGTGACTTACGGGTAGACCGTCACGTGAGTTACGGAGGCCGCCACGTGAGTTACGGAAACAATGCCCCATCTATCATAAGCTTAGTTTTTTCCCCTAACATTCTCTCACTTGAAATGTATCATCCGACAAGTAAGATATAATACGGTTACGTAAGTCACATGGTGACCTCTATTGTTGCCCTGCATAGGTCGTTTTTCCAGTGTTTAAATCACGTGACTGGCGTGTTACTTATCAAATTAGGGTCATTGTTCATTCAAATTACATACATTTTACATTTGTAAAAATTTTATTTCAAATTTTTACAGTTTGATAAACAACAATAAAAATAATAACAGGTAGAAAACTCAATCTTTTTCCAACAAAATTTATATTTCCACTTGGAATTTATTCGTAATACCTTGATAAAATTCAATTTCACCATTCAAATGTTTATGATAACCGTTATGACGAATACGATAAACACCTGGTTCTACATTTTCATCAATATCCCATTCGATGATTACTTCACTTTCACCACGTGCGAAATTTGTCCTTTTCCATGTAAATCTAAAAAAAATATATATATTCAAATGTTGAATAATTTATCAAAAAACAAAATGAATATATATGGGTTTTTATAAAAACAACCTTGTTTCCCAACAAGAATCTGTAGCAACAACAAACCAGTCATCATTAACTTGTTTTTCAACATATAAGAAACTTTCACCATGTAACACATTGTTTCTGGGACTACCAGATACCTAATAAACAATTATCAATAGGTGTACTACTCTTCCTTTTTTTTGGGTTGGATAGGGAACAGTACTTACAAATCTAACGGATATTGTATCGCTGATACTGGCGTTTTCATGTGGTTGTTGTAAGCAATCGCCAAACTTTTTACCTATCCCGGCTGTATCATACAGTACAGGTGTCACTGCCGTTAATAAATGAGTCGGAAATTCTGGTGGGGTAGGTCCCTTATCTAAATGTTCATCCTTAAAAGGTTTTATTTAATAATAAGCATAATAACATTTAGCTTATACAGGGTACGTCACTAAAATCCTCTATTTGAAATTCCCGTTCATTCAGCTCAAAATGACCGAGGTCTTTGGGTAACCTAAGTCGATTGTATACTGTATAAGTACGCGACCTCAGAGAAGTCCGAGGAGGGCTCTTCTAATGCAGTGATAACAATTCATAACAAGCAGAGCTTAAAAAGTTGTCCAAAGAGTCCGAGGGCGCTTTACAAAAGACTCAGGGAGTCCATCGCCGAAATTGGTGATGCTACCACCAATTCATCGAATCGCTCGCAAAAGACCTGTAGTACACATTTCACGTCATCAAGTTGAGGCAGATGCTACCAGAGACCACCAAGACCAGCAAACTTGCTTGTATGTTGGCTTAAGAATGAAACCGCTAACCGCCTCAGGATTTCCTTTGAAGAGAAAATTCTCACCGTGGATGTCAAGGTGAACACGTGTAATAATCAATACTACAAGTTTGCTCAATACTACAAGGACGTCTCCGTGGTAGCTAGTGTGGCATAGATAGCTCGGTGTTGAGATCTTAACCGGCATTTTTTATTGAAAGCCTAGCTAAAGACTCTACTCAAGAACTCAGAAAGGATCCCTTAAATGAGACTTTTATTTTGCCCGTTTTCTAGTGACGCACCCAATATATAATTGTAACTACTTACAGTAATAAGTGCTTTGGCCAATTGACGATATCTCTCTAAATAGATACTTAGAGTATAAGGACCGAAAATTGTGGAAGCTCCTTCATATCTTTGCAACTAAAATTAATTGTTAATCCATCGATAGAAATTGATTATTAAACATAATTAAATTACCTGATATTCTTCAGGTGTAGCTATATAACTCGAATAAACATTACTTAAACCAGTAATAATAGGTATAACATTTTTCGAACCACCATTTTTAATGATAGCATTTTTAACAGTGTCACGTAATCGCCGTCCAGACATTGTTGTAAATTCCCCTGGTACAGCAATCAATACCAATTCACCTATCATAAGTATTTGTGTTGATACAATTTGTGGTATCCAAGGATAGGGGAAAGAAACCTTGAAAGTGAATCATTTTTTTTTAAAGGAAAATACTATCCACCCGAGAAAAGATAAGTTAATATTATTTACTTCACCAATATTGAGCAGTATTGGTTTTGGATGCTGGCAAGCTCTTTGGACTTGATTCGGTTCAGATAAAGCGTTTCGAATTAAATTCCAAAATGGATTTGTCGTTAAAGTGGCTTGTGTAAAATCAAATTCACCAGGACCATCAGTTGTACCAGCTGCAAAACTATAGCCTAAAGCTGGCTTACAACCTTGTACCTGTTAGATGGATTAATTGGTAAATTAATTCAAATAAGGACAAAACAATTTTACTTCTCCACTAGTTCCATTAGGAAATGTTTCAGTGACTTTTTGTTCGGGCATATCAACGTATTGATGGATAAACTTTATCGGGCCTGTAACTTCGGATGTTTCATCTCCAAAGAAAAGTTCCTTTAATTTAATCAATAATTATTCTTATTATTCTTATTAGAATTTGAATCAATAATTACTAAAGCTTTGTTGTAAAGTCTATTAGCGATAATTTTGGTACTTTCGACTATTGTCTCTCCAGGACCAAATGCTATACAAACTTTAGCATCACCATTACATGTACTATGGGTAAAATCACATGGTTCACCAGTTGTAACGCAAATTGGTCCTTTTAGATTTGGTGAAACATCACCTAAATTTGTTGAAGCAAATGCACCAACAAATGCGCCCTTTTTTTAAATCAATCAATCAGTCAATTGAAATAGTCTCAATTAATGAATTTTTTTTAATACTTTGCCTGGTAATGCACCATTATTGATATCTTTCTCAAATAGAATCGATGCATAACCAACATTATCTGAACTAACTAAACAATTTGTGTTGTTCATCGATGTTGGATGTACAGCAAACCAATTAATTGCACCAATTGGTTGATTATCCGAAGAACGTACAAATTTAACTTGTACCATCTGTTTGTCAACATCGTACTGATATCTAAAATGTAAATATATCTGTATGTATCTGTGTCTATATGTAAATACATCTAAATGTAAATATTGTAAATAATCCTTGCCCGAATAACCACATCTATCGAACGATCACGAACGAATGGTATTGTCATGTGCAAACTGAAGACGATGAATCGTTTGTATTCGGTGAAACAAAGATTTGTTTTTACAATCCACACAATGGAAACACGATCGAACGCAAATGATTGATTTCCTTTGAAGTACCGACAACTAGCGCTATACCTTGGCATTCGTTTACATTGCCGTCGTACCCATTCCTTCGTGATCGTCGGGTAGATGTAAAAGGCGACTTGAAATACAATTAACTCACTTTGCACGTTCTTCTTTCGGATTATACAAATAAGAGGCTGGACTTCTATTGATGTTTGCATCTAATAATTGACCAGTTGATACATAAATTCGTCCATCAATCATATTCTCATGGGCATTTATAATTGACTAAAACATAAACAAAATTAATTAATTGCTAATATACAGTACTGGTGTTTTCATCTAGTAACATAGAAGAAACTAGATGGAATGAAACAGCCTTACGATGTGCACGTGTTGAAAAGAGATAAACAGTAAAATCTACTAACCAACCATCTTATCTATACATCTCTTTCTAGCATGTGCACATCATGAAACTGCTTCATTTCTTCTAATTTCTCCTATGTTTCTAGATGTACAGACCAGTACTGTATATCAACATTTGATTGAATGAGAATTTTTTAAACTAACTTTTGTAATACCATCAGCTAATGCATTAAATGTTTCTTGAACAAAACCTAATATTGAAATATCATAAAGTACATCTTTCATGAAACCACCAGGTGTACTATGTGTATGTGTACCACTCATTATAACATTATCAATATTATATGTATCATTATAAAGTTGATTTAAACGTTTTAATACTTCTTGATGAAGTCCTAAAGACATCATTCCTGTATCAACAGTAACATAACAAACACGTTGTTGACCATCATCAATAATAAAGGCACGTGAATATTGTCGTGTATGTATACCACAGCCATGCTGTAGCATTTTAGCATAGCCCATCTAAATTAATTAATTAATTAATCACTTAATCAATTAATTAATTAAATGTATAAATCAACTTACGAATGTTATCTCAGTTGATGGACCAGTACAATCCGATATACCAACACCGATTTTATAATCACTTTTAACATAATAGATGATGGCAAATAATAAATTTAATCGAAACCAAATCATCATCAACATTAATAACGAATTGAATCCAATCATTAACTGACAATAACATTTCCAAATTTTTCGCATATATAATTGTTGCTATAATTTGGTTATCGTCCAGATTGATAAAATAATAATCCACCCACTTGTTATTTTGATTGTTTATTAAATACAAATATTTGTATATATAGATATATAACAATGGACTTCTAAAAATGAAGAGTATTTTAATTGTGTTGTATTTGTTTACAATTAACGATCAATTTGTTATTTGTACTTGAGGTGATTGCGATACATTTTGATAAAACTGATAACAAGTTGAAAAAATATATTTTATATTCGAATACTAATTGTGTATTCATTACTATACTACTATTGTTGCGTTTATATTTTATTAGTAAAACTATAAAGTTTAGCCTGTAAGGCTGTTTTTACACTAAGGGGGCTTATACGCGAATTTAAATTGTACGTTTGTTATAATGAACCGTACTAATGAAACTGTTCGGTACGCCACTGAGCTTCGGGTTGCACTTGATTGCTAGTGGACAAATAGAGCCGATGGCTAATCGTTTTGAAACAGAAGTGCCTGATGATTTTTTCTCAAGCCGTTTTACACTTGGTAGAGCTCTTTTAAAATTGTTCCATAATAACTTGCAATAGCCAATCGTTCTACATTTCATAGGAACTTTTTGAAAACCATTTTGCTACCTATCGGTGTCAAAAAGGTGATTTCCTGTAACGATTCTCTTCAGAAAATACTCTCCACTGATTCTATGAATATCTCTAAAGTCCAAGTTACCATTTATACTATTATTATTACTGTTTTAGGATTTTTTCGCGAACTATATTTGAATTGTAATTAACGACAACAAGCAGATTCTAATAGTGGAATATTATACTATTGGCAAAAAATGTCGACATTTAAATTTGGCGTCATACCTGCCGCACCTGTTCGTTCCTGTGTGTAGCATAGAAAGTGCCGCATGACGAAAATTGTCCGAATTCATCAGTGGCTGCCTCAAAATCACAGAGGTTTTATCAAATTTGATCTTTGAATTGAACACTTTATATATTTCTGTAAAGCGTCCTACTATAGTATTTCGTGTGTGTAAGATTTTACAAACAGATAACCATATTTGAGATTATCTGTATCTCTATCAGGGGGGTCCCCGTTAAATTTGTGGGCACTGGACTTACGCAGTTTGGGGGAAAACTGCTTTTTTCTTACCCTATTTTAAATAGAAAAAGTATAGGCAAACGTCATTGAAGAACATTTATATTTTATTTGCTGGACAACAGTTTTGTATAAAGTTGTAATGAAGGGGGCCTTTGATTGAACGGGGCCCTGGACTGCCGCCCATAAAGACCGTGCCTAAGAGTGAGTTCATCTTCTGTCCCTTAGAATAGTATGTGGACTGATCTTGTCTCAAACGATGCTAAGCTGAAAATTTGCATTCATCTTGGAAATTTAAGGGGAGAGAGTCCTTAAAAAACGACGAACGCATTGCCAGCTGTTTATTCTCCCTAATTTAAGCCGACCTTAAAAATTGAATAGAATACAAGATGAACCTAAATCCACCTATGAGTTATATCTTTATTCTATCGAATCTCTTTATAATAACAAGGAAATCAATAAACATATAGATATAATCAGAGATAATTCCTTGTACGGAATACCACGGGTTATTTATAAAAACAAAAATTTATTGATTTTATCTAAGATTATTGATTTTTAAATGATAATTTTATAATCTCACACTTGAAATAATCAAGCAAAAACTGTATTTTGCTAAATTTTCGTTTTTTCCAAGATATAGATTTTACTAATCATTGCCTAAATTAATTTGATTGAATTATCAGAAGAAAAACAAACAATACGAATATGTTACAGCATTATTGGATATGATCGAAAAATTCACTTATTAATGAGATATCGAAAATTTGAATTTTGTATGAGAAATCCTCTTATCTTGTTAACAAAGCGAACTTTGTTGAATTAATGATGAAAGAATACGAATTTTACAATGACGACCGTACTTTGATTATTATTATCTTTTTGTTTACTCAATCTTGAATTGCACGTTGTTCCTCTTTAAAAAGTTCAAGTGTCACCTTCAAAACTATGAAATCGATAAATGTTATTAATACATTTCCACTCTTCCACACTTTTCATTCAATAGGTGAATTTATGTGAAATGAAATCTTGTAACTTGTAGAAAGAATCATAAAATAGTTTAGTTGAAATAATAAATAAAATATTGCGACACATAAATATTTCATAATCGTAAATCTTTCTAGAGTACCATCAACCTCTTTCAATATGCTAAATTTCACGTTAAATTACGTATATGAAGATGTATGCACAAAGTAAAATCTTATTTTGCAAACCAGAATGGCTCTTTAGCAACAACTCACATAGGAGTCCTGACGATTGAACAGTAACTCTTACAACATAGTTGCTCCACTGTCAATTTGTTCTGTAGAAGAGCAACGAAACATTATTCGTTTAACGAATATATATTCATCAGTTGTTTGACTCAAGGGAAAAGGCAAAAATAGAAGCAAAGGCTCAAAAACGGAAACAAGATTCCAATGTGTAGCTTACAAGTCCAAAGGGATATTTGCGAAGGAGATACTTAATTTCCGACTACGGAAACGTTCAAGACAGGTCAGGTTAGGGAAATGTGAGTTTGGGACATTCCATGTATAGTGTTGAATTCGGACATTTTTTTACTATTGTCACTACCGTAATGCGTTTATAAAAGATCGCTTTGCACCACCTCACATTTGTAGGTATCCCAAGCGTTTACCTATAGGATAACGCTCCGCTGATAATACATATACAATTTTACTAATGGAAACAATCTCAGAATTTATATATGAATGATTTATAGTCGCACTTTAGTTGCTACCATTACTTTAATCACTCCATTTGATTTGTTGATTCAACTAAAGGTTCGTTAGATTACAAGGTAGGAAGTCACTCCGTGGATAGATAAAAAATGCAACAACTCATTTCACTACTCTATTTTGGCAAGTAACAAATTTTATTTGATAACTTTATTGTTCAACTATGGTAGAAATCGTATTAGTAGAAATATATTCTAAGCAATTCAGTCAGTAACAATAGGAAAGGTCTTGTAAAGAAAATACTTTTGCTTCCTACCTTTCTCAATAAAATCCCCAATTATTAATAAAAGGCATTAAAAGTAGTGCTTCAATGTATAATTCTTCAGGAACACTATTTGTTGTTAAACTGTACAAACACAAATAACTAACTATAAAAAAATAAAGTGAGCGAAAGTGATTCGACTCAATATTTGTGTTTAGAATAATTAATCAAACAATCGTGATGAGATTTAATTAATATTAATTATCATTTACCAATAAATTACGTTTGATTTTAACGAAAATAACAATTATTAAAATAGAAATATCTAACGATTTCTCTAATGATTCAAATTATTTAAATCAACAATTTTTAAAGGAAACTGTAATGTTGTTCAGTATCTACTCAACTACACTCATTAATAGATGGCGTTACGGGCATGATTCCTGACATTGATCGAAATCTATGGATCGCAATTGATTACGCCTATTTATTGGAATAACTATGGCAACTACCAATTAGAAATGACAATAATAGAGATAGCGCTATCGTCTGTTCTTGTTTTACATGATTTTAATTGGTTTTTGTATGAATGACGTAACTTTTTGACATTTGCTCAAATTATTCCCGCTTTTTTATGGAGTCAATATGCTGGATTTTGCGCTATATTATTGAATAGAAGAATTAACATTTCAAATATAGATGGCATTAGGGTCGCTAAACAAAATAAACATAAGTCAGTTTGTGGAATACATTAATTCTTAATAATAATCATACGACAAATGTTATTTGTGTTGATATAAATTGAAATTTTTAGAAACATTCTAACATAAACAGTTGTTGATCTCATGTGTTGTCGGCAATCTTTTTCAGTGATTTAGTCTGTGGGCAATAGTGTTCTATGTGTAATTGCCTGATATGGTCATCTGAGTCTATTTAGTCGAAAGAAATTTTTTGTAAGTATTATTAAGAATGGGGAGTAAAAGGGCTAAAATTTGGGGCGAATAATTTCTTCATTTTGTTTTTAATTAGAATTTATTCTAGAATTTGTGTATTCACAGTTTCCGTTTTATAATAATTATCTATGCTCTATATTTATGTAATCTAAATAATGATGATCTTTTAATGAATGTTACATTGCAAGATAATTAGAAATGATGCGTTATAGGCTCTTCTGTAGATATTGTTTAATGAGTTCTTTGGATTCTTCTCTAATTAAATCTAATTGGAAATTATTTATTTGTTTATTCAATTTTTAATTAATATCAATCATTTCAATGGATTCATCAACAGATTTTGATTAATTACTATAACAGAAAGATAATTTCAATTTGGTATTAGGCGTATACTATGTGACGTACATTTCCTCAAATTCTCTAACATTTATATCAAATGAATTTTATCGTAATTTTCGTATCAAATTTAGCTCAAAACAAAAATTACGTACAAATTTATAAATGTCTAATTTTAATAAACAATTTAAATGAAACTGTAAAAGCTTTTTGTTCTATTTCCAGCTATTATTATATCGCCTAGTTCTTCATTATAAAACGAACAATATTGATCAGTTGTGCGTTATTGCTTCATGGGGGGCCTCCCAATGGGGGTAAATTTAAATTGTTGCATTCATCAAAACATTGTTTTGAGGTGGGAATGGGGGACTGGGGCAATTGCACTTTTTGTCCATAGGATAACGCGCCTTCCCTCTTTCCTACATGATTATGTAATGATTAAATATCACCACCATTCGAATCAAACGTTAAATAAAACAATTAAGGTCAGTTTCATCAATGTTAATTATATTTAACACAACATTATCAATTAGAAATTATTATTAATAAGAGAGTTTATCACAATTTATCAAGAATTAATTTATTATGTTACTGAATACTTGAAAAATATCGAGATTTTCTAAATTTTTTATAAAATCTCTTCAAATATGCATTGATTGCATTGTGTGTATGTCATGAAATCATCATTATAACCATGATCTAATCAAGAGGTTATCAATAAGAATACATTATTCTGTTTATACAGGATGTCTCACTTCAATGAATCTTATAATAACCTGGGTGTAGTTCAATTGTGTACCGGTTTCGGTCATTCAATCATATTGAAGAAGGTTAGCTCGTATTTTTGTAGAAAATTAACAAAGAAGTTTCTTAATTTTATCATCAGAGGATGGGATTTACACAATTAGTTAGCCATAGTTTAGATTTAAATGCGGTCCTGGTCACTATAATTAAATTAAAACAGGACATAACCTTTAAGAATGCCACGAATCTTCCTACTCACGATTTCTTTACTCTATCCATCTTTGTGTTAATTCATGTAATAATTAATGCCCTTTTCGTACAGCAACGTCCTTTCGCAATAATTGACCTTTCTTACATTTTTTTTTACAGTTAATTGTTGTATAATTCTTATTTTTTTATTAGTGAATGTTGAATAATCATTTGTAGTTATTCTCAAATGTAATTATTATTGTTGCAAAACTTTTGTTAGATTCATTTTTTTTTCTAAGTATCTGATCGTAAAGGTTTCTTTCACATGCATTTTACAAAAGCATTAATAATTTCTAAAATATTTTTTCCCTCGCCTCCTTACAGGATATTAATAGAAAACAAACTCCCATTTTTGTTATTACATCATTCGTGTATTATTTATAAATAATTATTGTTAATTATATTCATCTGTGTATTGTATTTATTAAATGTCACAATGTAATCTTCATCTAGGAAGTGTATTGTTTGAGATTTCATCAATAAAAACAAACAACTATCAATTAACATAAACTCTCTATTTTCTATTAATTGTTATTTGGTAATTATCTGTCAAATGTTTCAATTGCACTTGTAGCTTTATCCTTCTTCTTACTATAGGTGAAATGCTATGATTACTTAGTAATACTTAAACCAAATGTTGTAATGACAAAAAAATATATTAAATTAAATTAAACACAGATGTTATCTGAGTCATTCATAAATGTCTCAGTATTGATGCAATTTGAATTAAATCTAATTGAATAAAGTGTCAGTGAACTGAAATCATGGAAAGAGTAGTAACAATTTCAATATATTCTAAAAATATTCAAAATTATAAACATTCATACATACATGTGATTCGATGATTACTTTATGTTTATTTATTCAAATTCACACAAAAACTCTTGTGCATGTTACGTCCAGAAGGTGTTTTATATGGCAAACAGTTTGTGAGGCACACAACTGTTGTCTGTCAACTGCAGTATCTGAATTAATCCTACAAATAACAATTAATAAAAGACTGATATAAATGTGTACTTAAATTGTGGAACGACATGTATAAATCGTAATTTATTTCTAATTATCATTATTTATAATTTTCAGATCATCATCATCATCATTATCAAGATGGAATGGAAAGTGAATGTTTTTTATAAAGTTTTTCTATTATTATCAATTATAAAATATTGTAATTGTGAAGTTTATACAGCCTTAACAGATTTAGAAGAATTATTAAATACAGAAAATGTATTTATAAATACATTAGAAAATTATATGAAATCAGAAGAACAAAAATTAGATTTATTAAAAAAATATTATGAAATCTATCAAAAACAATATAATGATGCAATGGATGATACACAAAATTATATATCAAATCCAATAAATGCATATTTATTAATAAAACGTTTAACAACTGATTTAAAACAAATTGAAACATTAATTAGTACAGATTTAATAAATGATTGTTTAATCAATATAACATTAATGAAAGATACAATGAAATTACCAACAGATGAAGATTTAAATGGTGCAGCTGTTGCATTAACACGTTTACAAGATACATACCGTTTAGATACATCATCATTGGCAAAAGGTGAATTGAATGGTATCAAATACAGTGGTGAATTGAGTGCTGGTGATTGTTTCGAATTGGGTAGACAATCATATAATAATGGTGATTATTATCATACATTATTATGGATGAAAGAGGCTGAACAACGTTTAAATAACGAAATCAATCAAACAACAATTGAACGTAGCGATATATTGGAATATTTAGCATTTTCAACATATAAACAAGGCAATATACCATTAGCATTGGATTTAACAAATAAATTATTAGAGATCATACCAACACATCAACGTGCATTAGGCAATAAAGTCTATTATGAAGATGAATTAGAAAAGAATTCACAAATTACAACGAAACGTAAAGGGGATGATGAATCGGAATTAATTCAAAATGATGATGTAATAATTACAACTTAATTTTTGGCAAATATTCCAATGAATTAAATTAATTTAATTAAATTAATTAATTACAGATAACTGTGGTGCCACCAGATCCTTATGGTCGTGAATTTTACGAACAATTATGTAGAGGTGAAATTGCATTATCAATTGACAAACAAACAAAATTGAAATGTCGTTATCTATATCGTAATAATCCATTTTTACGTATTGCCCCATTTAAAATTGAAGAAGTCCATCATCAACCCGACATATGGATATTTCATGATATTCTAGGACATGATGAAATTGAAACAATTAAACAATTAGCAAAACCAAGGGTAATCTGTTGTTTGGTTTTTGTTGTTTGTTTCAATCAAATAAAAGGTTAATTAATTGTAGTTTAAACGGGCAACTGTACAAAATTCAGCAACTGGTGAACTTGAAATTGCACATTATCGCATTAGTAAATCATCATGGTTGAAAGAGCACGAACATAAGCATATTGCTGATGTTGTGCAAAGAGTATCGGACATGACTGGATTAACAATGGCAACAGCTGAGGAATTACAAGTTGTTAATTATGGTATTGGTGGTCATTATGAGCCACATTTCGATTTTGCTCGTGTAATTTCTGTGTTAATCGATTCTTTGATTTGTTTATAATTTCCGTTTTGTTTACAGAAAGATGAGAAGAATAGTTTCAAGAGTTTAGGTACCGGCAATCGAATTGCTACAGTCCTCTTCTATGTGTGTAGCTGATGATAATAATGAAAATGGTGATTGTGATTTATTTATTTTTAATTGTTTTTAGATGAGTGATGTGGCACAAGGTGGTGCTACTGTATTCCCATCAATTCATGTTGCTTTATGGCCAAAGAAAGGTACAGCAGCATTTTGGCATAATCTTCATCCTAGTGGTGATGGTGATTTATTAACACGCCATGCTGCTTGTCCTGTTTTAGCCGGTTCTAAATGGGGTAAATGTCTAAACACATTTATTATTCATAAAGAGCTTAATTTACGCAAAATAATTACAGTTTCTAATAAATGGATACATGAAAGAGGACAAGAATTTCTAAGGCCATGTACATTAGAACGTCCCAGTGAAGATTTGGTTGTTTAAACAACAACAAAAAAGAAGCAAATATACAAATTTTTGTGAGAAAGACTGTGTTCCTACATGTAATAATCCAATATTTTTTTAAAACAATTTTTCACTAATTTAAAGTTGTGTTTAGTTATTTAGTTTGCTTTATCTACGTTTTATAGAATTTTACAATATAATTTTTGTATTTATTAGTCATTTTCTTATCGGATTTTCCCATAAGTTTTTGCAAATTTTTGTGGAATTTGTTTGAGTTGATGAAGAAACACCAAAGTAATAAAAATACATATTATTCTAGATTATTATCGTTTATTTTAAATACAATGCATATGTATTGCACAGATTTACGAAACGTTTATACAATTATTGTGTGCCTTTCAGGTTCTTAACAAAGTCCGGAAGATCCCGTAGGCATCCTTCTAGCGTCCTCAATACCTGTATCCTCGAACCACCTACCACTATCCTTGGCAGGGAAAAATGGACGATTTTGTGGCGCTATCTGGTGTTGCAGGCGTAAGGTAAGCTAATTTTAAGTTTCTACGTATTCTTAATGATCCAATTATAACAACATCGAAGACTTTGAAGGTTTCGGGAATAGGGTGTTTTATGTGTTTAATATTCATATCTCTTTATTTTTCTCTTCGATTTGTTTGCCACTGGTCTTACCACATGGCGGCTTATGTAAATGTGAACCACCTTCTGATGCACGTCTATGTGCAGCTGGTGCAGTGCCAGTTGTTAAACTTGATGGGCCCGATGATGTGCCCATATTTGTTTTGTTTTTGATTTTTGGCGCAACAAAACGAAGCGACTGTAAATGATAAAACAAAAACAAAAATAATCAATAAATTCGTTTGTAGACGTAGGTATCAATTATTTACAATCTGTCCAAATTAACATGCAATTATTTATATATTTTTTTGGGTATACTTACAAAACAAAAAAGCGCATTATTTACACTCCATATTTCTAGTTTTGTTTTCTCTAAATTCATAGAAAAACTCGCCAATCGATTGTTGAATTATATTTTTATTACAATAAAACATTTATAAATAGATTATATTTGATTTGATAACATTCATTAAAATATATGTTTGTTTATTATAATGTTCTCTTTTCCAGTAAACATTTATCAAAATACTAGTGGTAGGGAAGGAAGGATTTTGTGCTTTTACCCTGGTAGGATGTGGGGAAAAAATTAAATAAATTAGCAATCATTCTGCAACCGAAAATCACAGAATTATAACAAAATAATATCACAATTTATTTGATTTTTTTTTGTACCAATTTGGTCCAATTTTTGATAATTTTGGCCGATTGTCATAATTCTAAAGAAATTCTCAACAGGTCATTAAGATATATATAAAGGTGTGACGGCATTTTGGGCATCATCAAAGAACATTCGTGAACGTTAATTGTGCTCGATTAGCGTTTAACGTTGATGTTGCGGATGTTCTTTTTTTACAGTAATTCCTACAATTATATTAAATACTATAGAGATTTCCACAACATTAATAGGTTTTATTTTGTGGAATTACATTAGGGAAAAACGGATTGTGTTCGTTCCTCATTTTATATGAGTTTATCTAATGCAATTACCCAACATGTTTGTTTCTGCTAATCAACTAAACATAAATGGATGGATAATTGGGTACATAAATTACATGTAGTTGTGGCAACATTCATTTACGGTTAATCTAATTATTGATTTTGGTTTTGTTTAGATTTCATAATTTCGAAATTTACTGACAACCTCACTAGGTGCTTCATTACTCCATGTTGAACCAGCGCCACCAGCACCGCCACCACCACGACCAGACCAATGCAAATTAGCACCGCCTTCGGAAGCACGTCGATGGGTAGCACTAATACCACCAGCACCCAAACTGGATGGTCCAGATGACACACCAGTTTCCAGCATGCGATCCTTTGTTTTCGGTGTACTCCAATGCATCGACTGTTATTTAAATAGAATACAAAACAAAAACAAACAATTAATTAAACCTACAAAATAGAAATGTTCGAATCAATTATAATAATAACAATAGGCATGTGATACAATTGAGTTTTGAGCTAAATTTCAGAATTTTATTAAAATTGAATTGCAGTGATAATACGTTGATAGTTTTATACCTGATGGACGTGCTCCTTCATTCCAAGCCATTGTTTATAACCAATAGCAATACCGCTATTCTTCCATTTATCATAATTATTCCTCTTTACCGGATCACACAATACTTCTTTAGCTTCCTATAAATTTAGAATTTTGCTAATTAAAAAATGAAAATATCAAGAATAAAACGCATTTATATTCAAAGCCTTCTGCTGGCTATTGTGGAGGATGATTGGGAAATGTTTAATGACTTTAACAATTATTGACGCCACTATACATACACGTCATAATTCACAAACAGCAATTATCTCGATCTCTATCTTTAATTTATGCAGAAAACAGCAAAGATCGATTGTTAAAGCAGTAATCGTTGAATATCGAGATTTAAATGGTGGCTTTCACAGAATTACTCTATTCAGCTACTATTAGAATAGTTTTTATTGTTTGTAGATACAATACTGAATGTGGGTATTCATTTAAAAACGTTCCAATTCAATTATTCGACAATCTAAAAGCATTTATTTCAAAATACAAACGTAATAAAAGAAAGTCGTTTCTATTATCCAATAATGATTGATTTTAAATGAGAGATGAAACTCTAGAGCCTCGCTAACATCTAACAAACGAATGCGAACGCGCGCTCAAATAGTGTGGATGACAAACCAAACTTGATCGAATGCGATCAAATTGGTATCGAAGATGGCAAATAGGGATCCGATAGTTGTCGATATTCGAAACGGATTTATTTGTTCGCATTCGTTCGTGTTTGTGTGGTGTGTACAGCAAGTAGAGCACGATTTTTTTTTTCAGAAAGACACCTTGTGTTATCAAAATCTGTCACTGGATTTTTACCAGTGGCGTATCATTTTCATGCTGGAACAGGGGCAAAACGTAGAATAATAAAAAAATGATTTAATGTAATATAAGAACCATAACATAACAAAATACAACGAAACGAACGCTACTTTTACGCTTTGCACAAGTTTATTGGTGTGATTTTCTTAAAAAATTCGTACTCTTCATATCTTAGTGAATCGAACACAATCGACTTCAAGAGCATTCTTTTACATCTGTTTGCGTATGATTTTTCTGATGTTTGTCTGATCGTTTGCATGCGTTCGTTAGATGTGAACGGGGCTTAATAGAGCAAATTCGAGCATTTTGTTCGCTAACAAAAAAATTGCAGAATACTGAGAAGAAGAAAAATAAGCCGAAAATGATTGTGTTATATTGCTTAGTAAAATTATCAAACTTGATCGCATATTGACTTTAATTTCTATGGTTTTTTGGATCGATTACCAGTTTTATTTTCATCTCAATTCATTGATTGACATGTATACATTGGAAATTTTCCAATTAAGAAATGTTTTTCCCCACAAAAGTAATGTTTATTTTCTTGTATTTGTAAAGCCCACACTAATTATGGAATTTTAATGAAAATCTTCAATCATACGGGTGAAAATTAATTAAGAATAAAAAAAACTGAAATCGCATTCTCTTTTGGTAAACATTCTCTTTCATGAATTGCTCTCACAAGAGAATATTCTATGCAAATGATCACCACCATCTAAATCTCTATTTCAAGTATCTAATTTTCAAGCTAAATTCAATAGAAACTTTGTGAATTGTCGGGTGATCGTCAAAAAAAAAGATCAAAATTTGTGCGAGAGACAATGTTCAAAACGGCTTTAT
This sequence comes from Meloe dianella, assembly GCA_028455855.1. Taxonomy (NCBI): domain Eukaryota; kingdom Metazoa; phylum Arthropoda; class Insecta; order Coleoptera; family Meloidae; genus Meloe; species Meloe dianella. Next base: position 4,564,927 of record JAPTHL010000008.1, on the reverse strand, counting down.
TTGGGATTTTGTTTATCGACAAATTGAATGGTTGGATTTCTTGACGATTTGATAAAACAAGAATTATTTTTCTGTATTGTTAGTGTCGAGTTCAATAATCGATTTTTCTAACAGGAAGAAAAATATATTCACACGTAGAATTGACAAAACGGAACTTAATTATTATTCCGAACATTAAAATATGGAAATCGACAACAAAAACAAAAAAGATGCTAATAACAATTTATTTATTTCATAAGAGGAAGTTATATATAGTTGATGGAAATATATGTATCCGTTATTTATTCAAATTTATCAAAGAAGAATGAACAATAAATATGAACTTCCCCACCCATGAGATTTGTAAGAAACCGAACAAAATAATAATTAAATTTTGATTAATTATTATCTGTATTATGTAATAATTACTTGATAAACGCCATTAATATACAGAATTCGAATTGATACTATTAATTAATTAGTTTAGAAAGAGTAATTAAATATACTTACATTCAATAATTGGAATTTCGTTTGGGCCTCTTTATCATCAGGATTTTTATCAGGATGATATTGGAGTGCTCGCACTTTATATTCAGCTGTGATTTGTTCAACCTGTTATCAAAGAGTTCACCGTTGTTTTTTTCTTATTAATTTTATTTTATATTTTCAACAAATTAAAGAAAATAAAAGACTTACAGTAGCGTGTTCATCGCAGCCTAAAATCGCATAAAAATCCTCATCATCTCGACGTTCATAATTAATAATCGCATCAACACTCGTCATGTTTAGATTTGAATTTGTAATTAACTCAACAACAACAACAACAAAAACACACAATTCACCACATACAGACGCACAAAATTTGATAATTTTTGATACAATTATGCTGGTGTTCGTAGGTGAATGGGAGAGGCGCACACGTCAAAATCGCTGGGAAATTCTGTTAGTTTTGTTGGAAAATCTGACGATTGGGAAAACCAACCAGTAATACTCTCTATATGATAAAACAACACACAAGCAAAAATCAAAAAGAGACAGAGTAGGACAAACAGGATTCGGTCTGGTTGGAAATATGGAGCACACGATCGTTACTTTATGAACACAAATAATGTTAGACTCTTACAGCAAGAGAGAGACAGTGAGAGATAAAAAAAATATCTATTCCTATATGTTTGGCTATTGTTAAACGACTAAAAAGTGAAAGTTGTTTTGTTAATAGAATCAAATCAAAATGTTTATAAATTTTATACGATTTTAATTTATATAAAAACTGATTTTTATATAACAATAATTGAGATAACGCGGTATCACTGGTTGAATAAGTTCGTACTTGCGCACACGATTTCAGTTAGATACTAGATGATCAAATAAAAAGCTTTCTGCCTGGATTCATTGATTGGGGGATGATGGTCTATTGTTTCATCATATTTGATAAAACCCATCTCTCAAAACATTTAATAATAAACAATTAATCGTTAATTCCGTTATGTAGGTTCATTATCTAAATGTATTTTGATAGATCCAATCAATATCTCGATTTCCATCTTCAATTTCTAAATATTGGTACAAATTGGGCAAATTTTATAACAATTGATCAAAAAAAGAAGGTCTCTCTCTCTATTGCCCTAAATTGTACCAGAATAAAGTCAGATTTTATAGTAATTAATCAGCAAAATTAGAGATGAAGGTCAGGTTAATTGAATTAGTTTTCAAGCTGCAATCAGCATTTCAATGGATGTGTGTTCTCGTGGCGTGAGTTGGGTGGCTGTCTGGTGGAGTAACGACCCACCGTTGTCATCGCTGTTCAAACGTTCTCATGGTGCCGTAAGGAAGATGGCAGAGGCGCTGAACTGCGATTCTTCTTGTGGTGGATGGAGTCCCACCAAAAAGAGTACTCAGTAATGAGGACAACGTGTCGCAGGGGCTAGCAGGATTGACCACCCTGCTGGTTTGGGTGTAGCAATCCCACGGACCCGAGCCGATCCACCAGTGATGCTGATGGAAGTGGTACCATGAGTCCCCCGGGTTTGACTTCTGCGGTTGCATTCATAGGGATAGTGGTTGAAACTCGGCTGGAGTTGAGGGGCGTTTGGTGGCAGCAAATGCTCTCGATCGATGAGCTACGCAGAACTAGCTCGGACGCTGTCTTCCAGAGGCAGCAGAGCCACCAAAAGTCCCGATGAGCCTGCAGCTCTGAATCTGAATTCAGATTGATTGAAACTCATTGTAAATCTAAGCAATCATTGTACGAAAAGTTCAGATTTTGCCACAGTGAATCAATAGAGATCCAGATCTAGATTGAATTTGAATCTCTTTCTATATTTTCCTCTTCGATAAAAATAGAATTGTAATATTATTGGAGTATAAATTGAAAACAAAATTATTGATTCGAAATATGTATTTGGTAGATAGCAGATATTTGCAATTTTATAGATGGCAGTCAATATAATTTAAAAATAAAATACATAAAGAATAGGAATATATATCCATTATGTTTTGTAAATTATTCAATATATACTCACTAACAATCATACATTGATTACATCACATCTAGATTTTCACCTTGATTAATAATAATAAATAATCAATAGAAAAACATATTAGATCGACATACACGTGTAGGTCGTTCGTTTTTTTTTGTTTTCAATGGAAATTTCGTTAATATTTTTAATATTCTCCACCTCTACTTATTATTAGATATTTTCACTGTGCATTTCACTTATTTTATCCAATAGTGAAATGTACAACATTTTCAATTAATTAATCAAATAAATATGATCTCCATAATTGATTAATTAATGAAAGTAATTGGTATTTGATGAAACAATCTATTGATTATTATCATCAATATTTATAAGTATCTATACTTCACAACAATAAAATGAATCATATTAACAAATCCATATAAAATATATTGTCCTTGATAACATTTATTTCTTTTTGAATCCCAATTATAATCCAATCTAATGTTAATTATAAATATTGACAATTTCCTTAAACAATTAATTACAAATTAATGATTATGGAAATAGATTATCAATTTATATATATACGAAACAATTATTTGCTAAATCTTTTAATCAATAAAAACAACTGATTGCAATAAATCTAAACGAAGAATGTTGTTTGAAACGATGTTCCACATATACGTAGTCTATTTTAGTTGGGGCGGCTTGACTTCCAGATAAAAGTAAGAAAGATGGAGAGGACATGAGAGAGAGAGAGAGAGAGTGTGCTAACAGTTTTGATGTCTTAAAGTTAAGCCGACCGAATTACTTTCAATTGTCTATATATTGTTAATTTCAAAAATTCCTCAACGTAAAATCATCATTTCTAAACGAATCATTTAAACTAAACTATTTGACTATTTAAAATTTTTAGATTTACCTTTACCTTTAGTCATAATTCCTTGAAATTTGCTATTTTTACTATTTGAATGATAGTCGAATTTTCGTTATATAAATGTATCTGTTATCGTATAAGCTGTGTTCACAATGAAGCAACACGGACTTGGTTTTAAGAGAGTTAAGTTAGCAAACCGTTGATAATAGCTTGTAAAAGTTTGTTATAGGCGAACGTCCTTAAGAAAATCGAACATAATTAAATGAACAACAAGAAGGACAGTTGTGGAGGTTAATACTTCAGCAATTACGGATTTGTTGGAAAAAACAGGTGCTATGGGTCTACCCAAAACGGCCGGAGCCATAACTGTGGACTAGCAAAGAAGCACAGAAGGCAGGAAAGCGATGGGTGGGAACGGAGCACAAATATGCTCCACTGGTGAGACTGTCCATGCGAGCAACAGGCATAAGTAAAAAAAGACGCATCTATTTGGGCAGTGTGACCTTATCATCTGCTGAAATACAGAAGAGGTCTGGAATATCAATATATGGAGGATAAAGAACAGTAGATCAGCTAAAATCGCGGTTCAGAACGCCCAAAGGAAGGCCAACCGATCCCTATTATCTAATCTAATCTAATGCTATCATCGACTAGCGTTGGAGGTATATGCTTGCTTCTACTGATTCAAGAGATCATCGTTTTTGTTTCTGTAAGTACGGCTTACTAAATATCCGTTTGGCGAACTGATCCCAAAGTAATTCAATTGAATTGAGATCTGGAAACTGTCTAGACTTGTTTATTTAGTTACTTGTCACCACCAATGTTTCGGATCATCGTCCATTTGATAGAACCATGCCAGAGGCATCTTCTTCTTGGCATATGGAAACATAAACTTCTATTAAATATCAACGCATCCATATTTCCCTGTAACTTTTGCTTCGCAGCCAACTACAGAAGAAGAGTTGCATTTGCAATCGCTACTGCACAATTTAAATGTCCAATATTTGGATTTTCTTCTAAAAATTTAATTAACACAGTAGTAAGGTTTACGATTCGGTGAACATAGCCTTAGGAAAATCTGTACAGTTGCGTATAAAAATGTCGTTTTGACAGTGTGAACACGCCTTAATATTACAATAGATTCAGCGGTTTCAGGACCAAATATAAAAACTTTTTATTTTATTTTCAATAACTAAATCCTTTATATATCATTCATATATACAACACACATATATATACACATACAGACGTACCCAATCTATAAATACAATAGAGACATATTTGTAGGTGTTTTTCTTCTTACAAATACAATGAAAATATTGAATTCTGGCCACATTTAATCTTATACCGTTAAAGATTTACTGATTTTGATTTATACACTAACTGACTGACTAAACATTATTTTTAATCTACTCACTTTCTCTCTCTCTCTCTCTCTGTCTCCCTCTCTCTCCATGCTTAACTTAAGTCATAAAAATAAAATCAATTCTCAAGCAAGTAACAAGTTAATAATAATTTATAGAAATTCCAATAAAATCGATTATTTTCAGTTTTGATAATTTCAGGAGAGTTTATAGAAATCCTCATCAACTCTCTCTCTCTCTCTCTCTCTCTCTCTGTCTTTAACTAATTTTAATTTTTTCAGCTGTTGTCATAATTCAGAAGAAGGATATTCTCGACTCCCCACTTCTCTATCTATGTCTCTCGAAAATTTGAACACTCCTCCTGAAAACCATCTCCCGATAGAAAGAGACTTTACCAAGGAAAGCTTTAAATTGTATTAGTAGTAGCGTTCTGACTTAAGTTCGGTGTGTCCGTCTCTCTGTCCGGTATTCATTCGATCTAGCACAGCAAACACAAAAAATAAACGAAGAACGTGCTGTTTTCTACATATATTTGACAAAAATCTATGTGTATTTCTACGGTAATTAAATTGTGTACGTGCTGGGTTTTTTATGTTCATAATTCCACAGCATTCAGAAATATATCAACAAAATGTAAGTTGTTCTAAATTTAAGTCGATATTATAAATTCAACTATAATTTAGTGTTATTATGATAAAGTACGCCGATTTGTCGAAACATTAACAGAATTTCGTGTTGATTTATCTCTGTTACTTATAGTAGCAACAACAGCAACAACAAAAATGTTAATAATAAAAATACAGTGAAACAATAAAATGTTTTCTATAAATATTTCGCACATTTTAACCCACAAGTTTTCTTATGTTGACTTTTTATTATTATTTGACACGCCAGTTACACTTTAGCACGTGCGTTTATAGAACTAAAACGGTATGTGTATAGTGTAAATAAACATTGTTTGAATATTATTAGAATGATGCCCATTTTTTTTTAAGAGTTTTATTACAATTTTTGATTTAATGTTGCCAAAAATTAAGATTTTCTAGTTGTTTGCATATGTCTAAATTGTAGGTGTGTGGTGCTATTGGAATGCATAAGAGTCAAACAGAGATGAATTTTTCCCAAAAAAACTATTCACATCAACGTAGTGATTACTGGGTAATACTCAAACAAGCCTGTTGCCCCACGGAAAGCTTTAAGAAGCACCACTGCAATAATGGCAATTAAAAACGCTAATTCCTAGATTTTTCATAAATATCGGTGGATTATTATTGAATTTCGATTACTAGGTAATTCCCCAATCAAATGTGTGCTATTCAATAGTCGTTATGATTTCTAATATTTGTGGGTGATGTAATAGAAAGTTTATCACAAATGTACGCTTTATACTGGGTAATATTCAAATCACTTGCATTCCTGTGTTATTCCTTTATTAATAATGTTGAATTTAGACAACTTTCAACGGGCAGGAATTCGATATACTTTTGATTTGGGGGCGTTAATTAACATTTGTGTCGAAAATTACTCAGTAAATTATTAAAACTACACACATCAGTAAGTTAATAAAATTCTTTATTACTAATCAATTTCCAAACCACAAAATAGAAACATTTGGTTTTGGAACATACCCAAATAATAATCAAATATGTTTAACGAAATTTATAACATTTCAAAATATAATTAGAAATATATTGAATAACATGTTCATAATTGATTTGTAGATGAAAAAACGTTCCAATTTTTCTTTCATTTTTGTTTTTTTGTTTTTGATACATTAGAAAACAGTTGGCAAATGATGTCAAAAACAATGTTTTTTTCTTGGATTTGATTTCTGATTTTTTTTTGTGTGTGTGTGTTTTTCGATACTAGTCATTTTACGGTAAGTTATATTCTCATCTTCATCGTCATCTTTTTCTTCTGTATCATCTATCTTCTTTTATTTAATTCATAAAATAGTTTTTGAATGAAATCCACTATTTCCTAGTTGTTTTATTTTGAAATTTTCCGTTATAATTAGTATTTGGCAAAAGATCATGTTTGGGACATTCTAAATTTGTTTTATAAGGGATTTTTGACATTATATGCAATGTTGATGATCTTGTAAATATAAACGTATCATAATCTTCTTCTTTTTTTTTGAACAACAACAACACCAACGAAAACAAAATTATTTTTGGACATAATTTTACCAAAAAACAAAAAAAGCAATGAAACTAAACACAATTGAATGTAATTCAAGCCATATTTACTGTAATAAATAATCGTCTTATTTGTGTTATCATCTCTCAACTTTACATGTAGCTCATTATTCATTCAATTCTTTAACCGTGTAATACCCACAACACTAGGCCGCATTGTTTGTGATTATCGTAATGTAAAAGCCACATTAATTATAGTCGTCCCACTATGACTCTGGCCATTCTATGATGGACCAGTCGATACACAACCCACTTAAATTCGTCTTGATGATTTAATGCAAAGTCGAGCTTAAGTCAAGAAGAACCGGGCCTTAATGCCATCAGGTCAATTAGAAAAGAGCTACGACTCTCCAGATTCATGTAAAATTAATGTGTCTAAGCTTCTTTACCTTTCATCTCATACATAACGTTTTCTATTGTTTCAGAAGTACGATGGTGTGGAAGAAATAATCAATAATCGATTCACGTAATAACTCATTGATATTTTTTGACCAAAGCTTGGGCGAGTGATAGAGAGAGGTGTTTGAACGTTGACAATTCGACAAACAATGGATCTCGGTATGATTTAATTTAATTACATAATTTTTGATAAAGTGTCCCTCAATTTAATTTGAACAATCGACAAAAAATCTCATCTTTAAGACATTGAATATGTGATGGATATGTTAAAATGCGCCTCAGTCTTTCTATCAACATCCTGTCGGATCTTTGACTTCTTCTCCACTCTTCTTTACCTTTACCTGTCCATCTCTCCCTTCCATTTTAATAACGAAAAAAAAAGCATAGAAAACGAAAAAATCATAAGTTATGACTTCATTTATTTGTCCATCACCATCATCACATCAACATTAGAATTCCAAAAGTGTTGGCCAGCGTAAAGGCATCAGCGTTCATATCAAACATTATTATTTTTTTGAAATACCGAAGTGTTCTTTTATTATTGTTATTATTATTTTTGTTGAATTTAACAGAGAATCCATCATATTTCTCAATTATTGGTGGTGAGTCAACAACAACAAATGATACAACAAAACCGATAATGGGCAATATTGATAGTGTTCTACCATCTGAATATTCATCATCAACAACAACATCATCATCATCATCATCATCAACAACAACATTATTAAATCGTCAATTGACACCAACGAAAAATCAACGTTACAATTTACGTTATTTACGTTCAGTTAGTTCGAATTCGGCTGATTCGAATCAAGAATTATTAATAATGGGCGAACCAAGATTGTCAGATATTGATCCAGATTTAACAATTTTCCGTCATCCGGCTAGCCGTTCGAATTCATTAAATAAAACAACAACGAAAATCGACCACGATCTGTTATATTGTGCATTGCCAACAAGTGAAGACGATGAAGAACGAAACAATGATGATGATGATGATGCTGATGAAATTACAATACAAATCGAGGAATTATCCGGTGATGAAGTATTTCTTAATGAAGATACAGCGAAATATTATAATTATTCAGCATTGAAGAAACAACAACAACAACGTCGACATTCGATTTGCACATTTATTAGTGGTGGTGATGTTGGTAATAATCGTGTACGATCGAATAGTATTGCATCAACATCATCAAAGAATTTCCATGAAGATTTCACACGGCAAACTGTAATTCATGCTACAACTGATGGTGAAACTGTTGGACCATTATTAGATGAACATCATATTCATGGTACTTATTCAAAGAAACGATGCCAACATTGTATACGTGGTAAGTTTATTTTATAAATTTACATAATTCACACTCTCCCCCTATTTTATGTTGTTATTTTAAATTTGGAACGCAATTTATCAATGATTTGATAATTGAAACAATCAAATCTTTTTAAGTTGGTTATAAAATGATTTGAGGATTAAAGAGACCGAGATGTGTCTGTGTGTGTCTGTTTGTGTATGTATTCACTTTTATAAATTGAAATTACCGTCCCAAATAATCGTTTGATTGAATGGACATTTGTTAGACAATAGAGAAGCAATTAGTGGTATTGTTTGTTTATTGATTATTTATTTTTTTTTAGTTATGTTGAACTGTTGTAGAATTTTAATTTGTAAAATTGATTGGAGAATTCCAATTAAATCCATCGCAAATTCTAGGAATTGCTGTAAAGGTGCGTTAACATCATGATTTTGATGTTGATTGATACCAACACACTAGACGTAAGTCATGTGATGTTCGAATACCATGTGACTGACGGTTCTCGTTTAGTCGTTTATTCTGGATTATTCTTTTACAATTTGGCTTAATATTTGTCGAAATTTCAACTCTTACAGCGGGTAGTAAAGCAAATCTATAAGTCGCTCTCTATTATTTAACGGACACTTTTGTTAATTGTTCTCTATTCATTGATGGAATTCATAGAAATAAGATAATGGAGCAACTAGAAGAAAGGAAATAGTCTAATGATGTCCTGGTGTTAAAAAGAGATCTGGAGAAGATGAGTGAGTTAGTAGTGTTTACTATTTATCTCTATTCAGCACGTATACATTGTAAGGCTGTTTCATTTCTTCTACTGTCTTAAATGTAGATACGTACGTCACGTGGTGCTCTAATAGCTGCCATTGCTTTACACATTCAAATAATGTTATTGCATTGAATCGTTGTTATATTTAACTATTGGTAAGTTTTTCCACTCTTCCAATGGACAGTAAAGACACTTTTGTCTGTTGTTGTAAAATAGAGATTTTACTATACGTCAGTGTGAAGACGCCTTAAAGTCACTACAATACAATTATATATTAGGAGATTTATCGTGCTTGTTTATCATAATTGGGTAATTTCCTCCAACAATAACGTTATTGTCAATTTGTATCTCAATTTTTTTTTTATTAATTCCAACATTATCCTAATGAATAATGATGATGATAATAATAATAATAATAATGATAACAATAATAATAATAATAATAATAATAATAATAATAGTAAAGCATATATATACACGTAGGCCAAATAGATTCTATTCAGGAAGTAAGAAATTAATGAATCGATAAAATGTAACATAATTTCCGGTTTTTTTTTCACTATTACATATTATCGTTTTTGATTGAGACCAATAGAAGAACGTTGACAATTGCTTAGTCAATTACTTACATAACCGCATATGCGCTATGATTTCATAAAGACGAATATTAACTCCTTTTACATTTACATGCATTATACATACATAGATGTTAAATGGTAGAAAAGACACACACACACACACACACAATAAGAATCGTCGAGGATATCCGTATATCATAATCATTACTATCTAGTCACGTATCACTATGGTCCACCATTATCGTATAATTTCCATTATATTGTTGTTATTATTATCTATCCCCACTTGTGTAGGTATAAACGATTTTGACACCTGGAATTGTCGTCGATTTTTCAGTTATTTTCCATTACATTTCCAATAAAGACGTTTATTCTCTGTGTGTGAGTGTGTGTGTGTGTATTGTTGTTCAAGTTGATGATTGATTTTTTGAAATAAACACATGTACAGTTGTTGATTTTATTCATGTGTTTTAGTTTATAGAACGCTTGAATTAACCGTAACCGCGTTGTGGTGAGTAATCTACCAACAATTTTATACGTAAATTCACTTTTAAACACCAGGCAAATGTTTAAATAAAACAACATGCCACCACCACCACCACCACCACCCTCGCAACAATCGACACATTCCTATATCGAACACACATTTCAACTACAGAAAAATCTTAGCAGGAAATACAGTTGCATTATTATTAATCGTTGATTTATAATCAAAATTCAAGGTAATTAAGACGAAATTCTAATTAGGGATGATAGTTATGAAGGGTTGTTATTGTTGTTGTTCTTGTTGTTGGCAATTAGAAGACGAAACGAATGATTTGATAATGATAAAAAAAAATAAGAGGACTGGCGACACACACAACTGTTGTCGTCGGATCTTTTTCTATATAGAAGAAAATGATGAGGATTTTCAATCCCTCATATGTTGAATTATAAGCGCGTGACATCCTGAGCACGTGCATCTTGCTTCCAGGAAAGGATACAACGGAAGTCCTATACTGTTTAAATTTAATTGCATACTGATAGTTGCATACATATATGCATAAATAAAATTAATTAATAATTCGTATTCTTAACAAACAATCTTCATCCTTATCTTTAATGATAAAACAAAAATGTAAAAATTTGTTGTGTATACTTTTAATACTTGGAAATTTTGTATTAGGTTTGACCTACAAGTATTGCTTGCCCTATTAACATTCATAGGGGTTTCATTCAAACAATTTCAGTCACGTCAGGGTGTATACATGTGGACAATAAAACGATAACTTTTACACACACGCACACACACATACACACAAAGATAGGCCATTGACAAAGAAAATATTAAAGTGAAGGCAGTTGAAACATCCTTGAACATTTATTTTTATATTATAAAGGCAGCTGACCCTTAAAAACACCATTATATTCGAATTCGGGATAATTTAACATTTTATAAATGACAAAAAAAAATGGAAAGAGCAAGCGAGAAGGATAATGTTATTTTCAAAACAACGATTCGAATATTTTATATAAATATGTATGTATTGTCAAGTGAGTAAGAGAGAGAGAGAGAGAGTGGGAGAGAATTGTGGGAATAAATATTATTCCTAGCACGATTCCATTGACAATAACAAAATTCAATCAAAGAGGCGCCAAGTAGCGATCGAAAATTCCAATTGCCATCAAAGAAAAATCACGAAGCAGAGAGAGAGCATAAAAGCTGCGTTTTTTTGTACCATTTACGATTTACAAAACCCCAGGTCCACCATTCTCTGATTTTGATGGTGATATTTTTGTGTTGTGCGTGATGGAGATTCGATTTTTCCTCAAAATACAACTGAAAATTAATCATTTCAGTCTTTGAACAACAAGAACACCACCGGAAATGTTGACGAATATTGGCCCGTCGTAAATATATTTACACAACACCTAATTAAATATAAATGTTTAGAAAAAAAAAATGGGGAAATGAACGAAAAACAAAATAAAATTTGATGGGACAGAAGGAAATGGAACATTATAATAGACATCGTGTAAGTCATTTGTTAACGTGAGACGCCGGAAACTTTGCGTCTCGACGTCTATCTTCTACCCCCTATTACACACATTATCACAACACCTACCTTCATTATTAAAGACCTTAAAAAAGATAGTTAAGATTAGATGGAAGATGAGGGAAAAAAACGACTTGGAACAGTTGAAAGATTTGAGAATTTTGTCGGTGATAAAATTATACTTCAGTTCTTTATTTATTTCTTGACTTTTTCGACAAACAAATTGAAAGGTTAAAGGCGGTATTTCTTTGTGATAACAGGATAGAAATTCGAAATTTCTTTTTGTGCTTAGATCGTCGACGACAGTTGAATATAACAACCCTGACAATGACTTTGAATTTTTATAATCAAGTCGCCTGTTCAACACGTGACGGACATCCGGTGGTTGGTCAGACAGTATCGAGGGATGACGATGACAACAACAACAACAACAACAACGGGGGCTGTTTTGTGCAACCTATTTGACCAATTTTACTAATCAAATAGATAGCGAAATTGTTGTTATCTTTATCGTAAATATTCTGTTTGATTTGAAATTACAGAATTAATTCACTCATATCTTTGTCTAATAATAGAATTTACAATTCTCAAGAATGGAGAGTTTCAAGTTGATCAAGTTTAATGTTGGATTTTCAAGTATCCATAATAGTCTGGATTATGTTTTAATTAATTTCAAGTATAGTCAATTAAAACAAAACAAAAAAAAACAACGAAGCTATGAGTGTTTACTTTTATCTAGGGGATGACATTTTCTAAATACAAAAATTTCATAATAATTTCGTGTATATGTGTGTGTGTGTGTGTGTGTCTGTTCAAAAACACAATGAATGATCACATCTGGACGACATCTTCTATTACTCAAAAATTATTATTGTTGACATCTACACAAATGTGATTTCTTATTGTTGTCAGTGGCGTAACTATCATGAGGTGCGGAGACAGCTGCCTCCAGGTCCAAGCTAGTAGGGGATCCACCGAACGTGCCTAACGGTTGACGCATTTTCGTGCGCTTCTGATAGCCTCGCTATCTTTATGTTTAACTTTATGTTCACGTCGTCTAAACCAAAAAAAAAAAAGGGTGGTTACTGCTCACCAAATCCAAACGCCTTTTCTACGACGAGAGACCTGTAAACGTGGGTGGAAACGGAGACGTAATTTATTTGTTAACTGGTCCATGATATTTGTTACATGGACTAATTAACAAATTAGAGCTAAGAGAAGTGGAAAATTCCGAAAATCCTTTTCCATGCCCTGCCGCGGTTCGAAGACTTCTGCATTGTAAAACCAATTCGTTTACCATTGAGCCATTCGGCCCGTTCATTCGTTGATGAATAGACTTCGTATAAATGAAAACGATTTTTTCTTACAATCGAACGTAAACGGAGGTGTGTATCACGCATGTCTAATTATAAACAAAACAATCTGGAATTGTGGGTAGGAACGCACCTAATAATTGCCACTAATCTACGAGGTGTTGTTAGGATGAATATTCACCCAGGACCCCAAAGACAATTAGATTTTAAATTCAATAATTTCATCGTTGAACTAATCAGCCCATGATGCTACAAACGCATAAAATAAATAAAAGAATGTGAAAATGGGGGGGGGGGGCTGAAATCAAACAAACATATCTATTATTATAGAAGAATTTTCTGCATCAAAGAAATGTAGAAAATCACAAATGAATCTGATATTTGTATATACTGATTGTTAGAGTGAATTTGAAGCATTTTGCTTTTGTAAACATTCACTTCTTTTCTGTTTGAATTAAGATAAAAATTGATTTCTTCCATTGGGTGGCCCACCAGTGACGTAAAGTACATTCAGAGTAGACCATATTGACGAAAAATAGACAAACTGTAATAAAGACACTCAAGTGAGGCTCAAAAAAATCGTTACACTTTTTTCTTCTGTCCCAGTGCCTTGAATTTGAAGTTACGCTACTGATTGTTGTTTCTCTCGTATGCCTGTTGTGAAAATGACATGTAAATTAGGACAATTAAATAGTGCACGGTGGAGTTAAAACTAAAAATAAATTCGTATTGGGAAATTTCGCACGTTCTTATTATATTCACACACAAACACAAACAACAACAAGTTCATAGAAATATTTTTTGAGACTAAGGTCACAATTAGTAACAGTTGCTATTTGTTGTTTTTTGCGTCTAATTCTATTTTTCTGTCTGGAGTATATTCGTTATACAAAATCGAAAGAGAAATCCCCATATAAGCAACAAGACACCTAAGAGGCGTGTTTCATTTTTACTAACATTTGGCAAATGTAAAGAAACTTGAAATTGTATACTTTTGATCGTTTGATTGCTTGTTTCAAAACTACCAAATCTGTGGTGGGATTATTGGAAACGTGTCTTCAATCGAAACTAGAAGATATACCAAAAAAAAACAAAACAAAAAAAATTCTCGAGGGTGATATTTAAGGGATTAGTGGTGATATTTCGCATTTTGGCAGATGTTTCCACGAATCGAAATCAACATAATAAATTGGGGATGTTTCTACATCACTATCCATAAAATAAATCAATATTTATGTACGTTATCATCATTATTTTTAAATTATTAATTACCCTTGGAACCATTATTAAAACTAATAGTTAATTATTTATATATCAATTAGTTGTTTTATCACAAGATAATAATAATTTGTCATCAATGGAATTATTGTTTTTCGTTTGCATTGATTGAAACCTGGATGGCCTAATTTTAGTTTAAACTAAAGCATCGTTCAATCAACTTTGTATAAAGATCCATTAATAATTTGTTGATTTTTAAAAATATCCAAAATCGTCTAGTTTTTCGTTTAGTAATAAATAAACAATGGATGTGTGGAAGTTGTACTGTAGAAAAATGACGTAAAAACCATATGCTCGACTTATAAAAGCATACGAAAAAAATAATTTAAGAAACTTAAACAACACATCCGGTATGTTGTTGTGTTGTTGTTGTTGTTTAGGAATTAACGTAGTAGTATATAGTAGTTGTAATAGTTTAGAAAGCTTCCTTTATCCGTTTATTTGAACTATCATCCGGAATATTGAACTGTAAGAAGACACAAGACCATGTGCCTTGTCATAATGTTTAATTTGTGACATTATTACAGTCACGTGCCGTACGTGTTTGTTCAACATTGCCCCATTATAAATATGAAAATGAATAAACGCTTTTAAAAATAAATCGTAGAGGGAAGAAGACAGGTGCTTATACAGTGAATAAGAATAGAAAAATTATCCATCCACAAGGTAAATATCGCATGAAATTGGTTGGTTTTAATGGTGGTGGTGGTGATGGCGGCGTTGCACCTGCATTTTTAATCAACAAACGCGTTATTGTTGCAGGAGAATTTTCTGAATTTTCTAATTTTTTTGAAGAAATTCAGATGATTTCTCCTCTCTCTCTCTCTCTCTCTCACTCTCTTTGCGTTTACCGGAAATTCCAATAGATTCATTAACTTTTTCCAATGTTTATAAAACATGTTCAAACCACAATTTCCTTCTGTAATGTTTATGAAATCGAAATTTTCAAATAATTGTAGGAGATCAAAGCTGATTTTTCAATTATGTCAAGATTCGTTTTTTACATTGTCATCCCTACGATTTTTGCGTCCTCACTCTATTTTTCACTTTGCACAAACATGCCACTTGAAATGTTGCAATGATACAAGGGGTCACACGCCCCCTTAAAAATGAGTCAACAGATTGCAGACAACTACCCCTAATATTATGTGTTTGTTGTTGTTGTTTTTTAATGGATTTTTTCTGTTGAGGCTTCAAAAATAACTATCTATTTATGTACGTGTAAAGCCAATTTGACAAAAAACTTGACGAGTTATATTTCAAAAAAAGAATCTTTCCCTAATTGTCATCTAATTAAATCGAAAAACAATTTTTTTGATGAATGACGAATTGGTCATTATTCTATTTGAATGGAATATAAAGCGACTTCTTTGATTTTTCTAACTAGGCTCTTTCAACATAATTCATAAAATCGTTATTATAGTTTTTATCACTTATCTGTTTAAGGGGCAGCACACAACTTCCTTACAACAAACAAGAAACAACAACAACAACAACAACAACTGTATGCATTCTCTATTAAAATCGAAATACAGTCATCATTGTATTGAATGATCTGTTATGAGTAACTGCTACTGTGGTTTCGTTCTCAAGTTAAAAACGCGGAATATCGTCCTACAAAAAAAACCCCCAGTGAATACCCATCAATTAAACCGTGTTGTTGTTGTTTGTTAGTGTTTTAATGATCGTATAAATCATTAGTGTTGTCGATTGATTTAAAACAAATAATGTCGAATAGTTTTTATTTTAATGAAAGCAACGACCCAAACGATTCCGATTATGAATCAGTATTTAACAACAGTAAGTAAATATATGTGTTGAAAACCATTTACGGACTTTTGACGTAAATACATTTTATTATTGTTCATTTATCACCATTTTTATAAATATATGATGTGTATGTATAGGAAAATTTATAAATACAATACGGTTTTCTTTGAAGATTGTAATCAATGTTGTTTTTTTTTGGATTAAATGGAGCGGAAATCCCTCCAACGTAACATGTTTGTTGGAAAACTTCCGTTTTCCAATATATACAACAATTTTTCGTCAACACTTATCAGTTATTACGACTTCTATATACAATAGAAATGCGTTATTCAATAATTTTTGAAACTTAACGACAAACATATTTCTAAATAGAAAACTACGAACTTTGCAGGAACATTGAAGAAATCAACAAATATGGACGACATCCTGATTGTTGCATTGAAACGGAGCGAAGTAGCAAAATTATGGGTTGATTATTTTGCATCGTATTTCCAACAAATTAGCAAACAAGCAAATAGAAGACCATTCAAGTGAATCGATAATTTCAATTAAAACAAAATTTTTTCTATAATTAATTTTCGAATTGCAGAATTCAATATTTATGGATTGAGGATTGTCTTAATGGAACTGATGAATTATTAGAGAAACGTACAAGTGTTAAATTGCAATTAGTTGTAATGTGTCCGGCATTTCTTGAATTTCTCAATGAATACACTGAACGTTGTCGTCATTTAAATAAAACATTTCTACCGGATAGAACTTTAGCATTGTTACTCGGTATTACCGATAATGATGTCAATGAAAACCATAAACGAGGTAATCATCATTCAATAGAAAGAACAGAAACGGATAATAAGAGATTTGTCTTTACAGTTCTACCAACATATCAACAATGGCAGCGATTGAGTGTTGGTCAAGATCAAGATGAGAATTTCACAAAAGAATTCCTCGGTAAAGCTGTAACAATATTATCACGTGTATGGAAACAACAACAACAACACCAAACATCAACAATTTCGAATCAAGATAGAAATGGTTTTTCTGTATCACCAAAGAAAATACGACAAGGCCAAAATAGTGTTTTTATATTATTAACAAATCCATTACAAATTAATGATAATTTGAAAATATCAATTGAACGTAACAATGAGATTTATGAGATTAAATCGATTAAACGACGCAATCCATATACGATAAAAATTTCTGTACCCGATAATTTAACTGAAATCACATCGATTGTTAATATATTTGTTGAGAAGAATGGTGATTTCGTTGGTAGTCGTCCAATCAAGTGTGAAAGTCGACTCAGGGAGTTGGAGCAAATTTTACGCTTTACTAATAATCCAATTGAGTTTATGTGTCAGGTAAATGCTTTGATGTTCGAAATTATAAACGGAGTATTGATTGTGTGTTTTTTTTCTTTTTGTGGATAGACATTAGGCTTTAATCCGGCAAATAAAGAACAATTGGATAATTGGCTATTGCAGGCTTTCCAGAAGAATCTACCATCGCATTTCAATTTATTAGCAAATCATATGACACCGTTTGCTGCATCGATGCGTGCCCATAAACACAGTAAGTTATTTGTTCAAAAATTGACCGATTTCGGATCCTTGAAGAAAAACCGACTGGTACGGTTCTTCCTCAGAGGATCTCCGGATCGTTAGTTGTTTGTTGTGACACAATTTTCTTTTCCTTAAGGCCATGAAGAATATCCAACATTATTGCATTTTGCTGCGAAATTTGGCTTTGAAAAATTAGCAATACAATTATTAGATTGTCCTGGTGGTGATATTGCTTATGATATTAAGAATGTGTTCGATATGGCGCCGGCTGAAATTGCTGAAACTAACGGGCATACACATTTAGCAACAACATTACGTGGCTATATGGTAGTTAATTAATTAATTAATTAATTAATACAACATTTAATTTGTTTTTCATTGTAATTTGTTTAGAATATGAACGATTTCTCCAATATGTATACGAAATTAAAAGAAATGACCGTTCTAGATGAGAACAGCTATTTGACACCGAAATATATTGAGGAATTATATAAAACATGTCCAGCTCCACGGCCTGTAATCATTGATAATACCACAAATTTACCGGTAATTCCTCCAATGAACGATCCTAACGGATATATGACAAGTAAGTTTTATCAATATCAAAACATCAATCAAAATCAAATCATTATTATTAATAGTGAAAACGACGATTGATTCAACTGTAAAACAAACAAATAAAGAGAATTCTAATGAATTACCAAAACAACAACAACAACAACAACAACAACAACAATCAAAAAACTGTGAAATGGTCGAAGACCGTTTCCAGAAAGAATTATTAGAAATCATGAATGATTTTAAAAATAATGTCCATTCAATATCGCAAGTCGAGAAATTAGTTGATGAATGGAAGAATCGCAATGATGTACAAAAATCATTTAAAGAGAAACAAGAACAATTGAATCAAATGCGTTTGAAATATGAACAAATCCAATATGATATGAGAACAACAATGAAAAAATCAACACCATTTGAACGTATCAAAAAATTATTTAATCGTAACAATAATAACAACAATAAACGCCACAATGATAATGATAATAAACAAAATAATAATAATAATAATATATCATCGCCAATATTACAATCACCAAGTATTATTGCGATACAATCACAACGGCCAATAAGTAGTTTGAGTACATCGAGTTCAGGATCATCAGGACGTATGAGTACGATTAGTGGTTGTAGTTTAGGTGATAGTGGTACACATTCGGATAATGAAGAACGAAAAGTAATTCAATCATTTCACAATTTCATTAATAACAAATCTAATTTAATTCTAATTGTAGCATATATTAATTAATCAAGATGATGACTTTCGAAACGAATTGAATAAAGCAGTTTTAGAATTGAATTATACACCAGTTCCAGCACCGAAACCGATCAAGCCCGGCATGTTCCTCAATAGAAACAAATTATTTGAGACAATTGAGGTAATCTGGATGTGATTAACTAATTAATTACAAATGAATAATGTTTGAATTTCAGGAAAGACCGATCCAGAGACCTGACACACTTCCTGTAAATGAGGAATATTACATCCAATTCCCACCATCAGGACTACCAGTTTCTAGTAATTTCCCACCAATCAATTAATGAATTCATTATTAATTAATCCAAATTTAAGGTGTTGTTAATAAGAAGACTACACCAGACCAGGAATATATGAATGTTGTTAGTCCGGTGGCCAATAATCATAATAATAATGTTGAAGAGACTCGGGAATATATTAATTTTAAAATTGTCACAAATAGATAAGGATTTTTTTAATTATTGGAACTTTTTAGACTTCGTTTTTCTATAATAATAATTATTTATTTATTCCCTGCTTTGTTATAAGTTTCTGTATTTTCTTTTCATTCTTTTTATTTGTATGTTGTCTAATTTTATATTTTGTACATTTTTTCACGTAAAATAGATGAACTTTTTACACTTAAAATTTACCGAAATCTTCGAATTGCCTTTAAGCCCCGTCCACATTTAACGAACGAATGCGAACAAACGCAAACGTTTGCACAGTGTAGACGGCTGTCGGTAGTTCAAAGAAAATTGTTTGTTCGCGTGACCCTTCTGTATGTTTGCATTCGTTGATGCGTTTGCGCGCGTTTATATTCGTGACTGTTTGGATCAGAGCCGAGTTGTCCACATAGGAATAGATCAACCATAATTCCACATTGTTTTTCCGATGTTTACACATTTTTTGATAGAATAACAGATCTTTAAAGGGTTGTCCTCTTGTCAATGCGATTTAAAACAACTCACATGAAAAGAAGCACATTACTTTATTGAACAGAATTTTTAAAATAACGACAATGTACTAAAAATAATTTAAGAAAACGATACAGCCTCAATGACGGCTCTGATTTTTGTTGTTACGTTGTAACCCGTTCACCTAATGATCGATTACAACGTTCTAAACGTTTCTGTTGTTGTTCCCATATACGTTTCTCGCGATCTTGTCGCTTTTTCACTCTGAGCGCCTCCTGTGCATCCCAATCCAAAGTCTCACCTTCCCATCCGGAATTCTCTTCCCATTCTTTCAATTCACCACTCTCCTAGAATCAATTACGATTATATAATTCGCACCACAAACACAAATCAAAGCTAATTTCACATACAACTGGTACAGCATCAACAAAATTCAAACGATTCAATTTCGCATTCGAATCCTCTTGATTTGTATTATTAATCAATAATTTCGTTTGTTTCGTTATATTCGGCGTCATATCCTCAAATAAATCCAATTGTTCTTCAGTGGTCAATTGTGTTTTATTGATGACATCTTGTTTTTTCTTACGATATAGATTTATATGATCTTGGACAGTTTTCGGCTGTGAATGTTCTAAATTCTCATCCCATTGCCAATTCTCGTCAATTTCTCCATTATCAGATATCACACCAACATGCGTTAACGGTATAACATCGATACTATTACGGCGACGTCGACGAAAACAACATAAAACTCGTCGGAACAAATTCACAAAAATCAACAAGAAATGTTTGATTTTCAAAAATAAAAACACCACAACCATTCTAATTCACTCAATTAGAATTAAATTATAAAAACATTGCAATTAGAATTCGTGCTAATTAAATAAATTAAAATTGTTTTTATTTCATCAAAATATTGCTGCAACAATTGTTGCAGTTGCAATAAGTGTGGTTATGTATTTGCGATTGTTTGGCAAGTATCAAAATATCGAAAGCCCATTTCTTAAAATATTTATTGGAAAATTACAACAAAATTCAACAAAACTACCTTAACTACCTGGAATTTGATTGTAAAACATTTGTATATTAAATTAATTTAGGATATTGTATTGGAAATAGCTGTATAATTGTGATTATTTTGTAAAGTTGCATTTGATCGAAGCGGTAAATTTGAATTTGGCCAATTTTTATTTCAAGCACGTACACATTTTTGTCGTTTTGTCGCACGATCTAATTCGCATTTCTCATTTGGATTGCATTTAACATTACCACAATAAGTGCCAGTGGCTCCATATTCTAGAAATATTGATTAATATCAACTTTCTTTTAATTATTGTAATTGTAATTACTTGTTGCTTTGTATTTATCGTTATCAGATAAATATTGATTGATGTCAGTGCATGATTTTGTATTGCAAATATTTGAACAGCACATCTGTGCACCTGGACAATTACTGCTGTCTTTGCATTTCGGGCCACAACTTGAAATTCTATTCGCCGATGGACATTGTGCTGGAATTGATTGAAATTCAATATTTTCAACACCAATATAATGGCTACTCACAAGTCAAACTGTAGGTCAAATTAATCAGAATACTGACGATTATTAGAAAATAGACGAAATTGCGTGCTGGAATTTAAAGAAAATTGAGAGTTTTTCCGAAATACACTTGTATGAAATTTCGTTTTACCCATCTTTGCAAACTGTAGACACTGCGGTGGTTTTCCCAAAAAAACTAATGACGAAACTTTTTTATGAGCGTTCGTATTTATTACGATTTGATTCTTGTTTTTTTTTTGCTAGTTTGTTTCCACTCAGCTTTCAAATGAACTCAAAACTGAAATCCTTGCCTTTGGCATAAATTTCAATTTAAACTCAATCAACACGTTTCAACAACAAAGACGTCTCTTCTTTTTTTTGTTTGTTCTGCTATTATTCAATTAACGAATAATTCATGTAATCATACGATAATTGTTGTTTTTTGTATAAGAATTTTGTTTAAACAATATTCAATTAAAAATTTTTTATTGTTGTTTTTAATCGATCTTTAATTGCGATTTAATAGAATATACAGAGTGGGCCAAATTCAATTTTTCTTGGTGAAAATTTATGTATTTCACCGTTATTTCGTCACAAATTTTGATTTATCTATTATTGTTTGTTTTTTTGGTAATCGATTGAGCTTAAATTTCGCGCTTCATTATCACCAATCAAGAAACTTGATCATCAATTGTCTGTTATGTGATTGGTTGTATTAGAGCGCAAAATTTAAACGAATTGAGAATGTTTAAAGATTGAATAAACGTAGGCGAATTTCACCTGAGGCAATCAACGATTAATCAATTGAAATTCATAGAAAAAGAAGAAAAAACACGACTTTTAATTAGAATCATCATTATGATTATAAATGACTCTAAATAACCAGGAATTGATTGAATAAAACAACAAATAATAAAATAATTGTATTTTATATAAAAATCTACCTACGTCTATACACATCAAACTAATTAATTAATTATGAAGCGACAATAAGTTGTTCATCAATTTAACACCTGAATACTTTACAAATATTAGTTGTTAATTGTATCTAATTTTAAGAATTGTTGAACTAGTTAGCACTCATCTAAACAAGGATTCTCCACCTGACTGTATCCTAATTAATTAACCTAATTAATTACCTTAAATCTAGATTAAAATTAGTGGATTAGCAAATAGATTTATGGGAATGCTTTTTCTGGAAAGGCACAAGTCATGGCTCCACAACGGGTTTGGCAACATTTCTTCCTGCCACGACAATCACTATCCAATGAACATGTATTCGAACATATCCAGGGTATTCCGGACTTTCCAGGACATTTTCCGGGTTTCACTTTAAATTGTCCATATTGTAAATAATTTCTTGATTAACATAAATTTGTCTTACCTTCAGTTTGTATATTGCTAGGGGTTGCTGGTACTGAACAGAACGTACCACCACATGCTGTACCACAACATTTCAAATCACCATCACAATGATTATCGGCAAAACATGAAATCTCACATATACCAATATCAGATAATGGTGGACAAATACCAGATTTACGTTGTGCATTAATTGTTGTTGTTAATAATAAAACAATTACGAAAATTTGCAACATTTTGATAGTCATCATCATTGTGTTTGTTCGTTGATTGCTAATTACTTTATGAATGAAACGAAAATCGGTAAGGAACGTATTTTTATCGCTCTATGAAATTTCGGTTAATTCTTAGAAACAGGAAACCGCAAAACAATTATTAATTTTGTTTTAAGATAATTAATTAGCTTTCAAATGCCGGATGTGGTTTTGTGTGTTTTTTTTTATGTACTTATCAGTAAAATTTTTGGAAGAATTAACGATAAGCTGGACTAAATTCAGGAGTTCTTAGATTTTGAATACGGTTCGCCTTGAATTATGGTGGGAACTACATTATTTTTTTTACGAAGGACCTTATGCAAGGTTGCTTCTTTCTAATCAATTCCATTAATTAAATGTCACCGTGTTCTTATGATTATTATGAAGGGGAATAATAAAAATACCGGATTTACTGGTAATTTCTATGATTTATTGTTGAAAAATTGCACGTATTGGGATCTCCAACGTCATTTTGTTTACATTAGAAGTACACCGTTTCGAATTTTGCGCTAATTTCGATGTCATACAAACATCGAAATCACGTGATCATATAACCTTGAAAAATGCAAATATAGAGATGAGCGTATTATTTAAACAATCAATTATCGTCTTTAAACAGTATATTATTGATACAAATACAGTTAAACATTTATCGAACGTTATTGTCTATGTGCATAATACACAGAAGACTCAATTATTATTTGACTAATTAATGATATTAACTTAAATTCAAATTAAGAAACTCATCTCTAAAGTACATTGCCAACTTTCTGTTTTTAGTAACTAAAATTCTCGAGAATATTGTTAGCATTCTCTTTTGTACGATTTTGAGAAATTACTGTGTTTTTTGCAAACTGAACAAAAACAATCATGAAACTTAATTATTTTACAGATTATTGCGGTATTAGAGTTGATAATTCATGTAGATGAGATGAAATTTCAAATTTTTGCGCCAATTGTGGCAAATCGGACGTCACTTTAAAGATGGGCTTTGAAGTTATGTAGGTTCAAATCTAATTTCAACTAATCGCCATTACATTACTAATTACTAATCTAACAAATCTTATTGCACAAAATATGTGTAAATTGATAGTAAACGTAACTTTTAGAATGAGTTATCTCAATATTGGATGATAATAATTGTGATTAATGAGCACACCTTTAATTTGGTGAAATTGGAAACTAAATTTCCCTAAATTTGCACGAAAAGTCCCTAAAATGTCATTGATGCCGATTTTAATATTTAACTGAACAAATTATCAATTATTACAAATTCTCTAATGAATTAAACGTAAATAATTAAATTTTGTTGAATATTCCACATATTTTAGTACAAATTGGTAAGTAGATAATCAGTAAATTAATAATGTTTTGTGTAAATGGAACGAAATTTTTTAGGTTATCTAATCACAGGTGAAGAAAATGTTGAAATTCTCACAATTATTAGTGAAATGCATAAAAACAAATACACGTACAACATATAATTGTCGTTTAAATAATAATAATTTCACAACATCAGCGACAGCAGTTGAAATGAAAAATTCAACAACAATCGATGATAATATTGAGAAAACGACGAATTCCAAACAAAAACCACGTAGTAGTATGGTAGCCGCTGTATTTGCATCATTACAATCAGAAATAAACGATAATAATTTAATACAAACACCACAAACTGATTATAAAATCATTCAAGCGCAAACAGTCGATGAATTATTATCGATATCGGGTAGTAATGGTAGTGGTGTATCAAGACGGCATGCATTAAAAGTTGTATCGATATTATCTGATTGGTTATCAAATGGCAAAGTGAAATTAACAGATTTCGAAAATGATATGAGATTCATACGATTGTGTAGAATTTTAACAAAAGGTGTTAAAACACGAAATAATCATAATAATAATACTACTACGAGTAGTGATGATTTATCAACGATACTAACAGTGACGGCAGATGATGAAGCAGCTAAGCTTGTAACAAATCTGACATTACCACAAATGGTAAAAGTAATGTCGACGTTATCATTGAAAAAACGACGTTCAACACCATTATTACGTGCTTTAGCATTTAATATAACAGCAAATGGTGAACGGCTCGATTTGAAACAATGCGGTGATATTCTCTACAGTATGTCTATATTGAATTTCCTCGATGATAATTTATTAACGAAAATCTCAACGGATATTTGTAAAGGTTTAGAAGATGACTTAAAAAAGAGTTCAGTAATTGGTTCGATAATTACCAGTGTAGGACTTTTAAAATATAAGAATTCTGGTAAATTTCTCGTTTAATTGTTGGAATTTTGTTGAGAATTTGTGTTTTGTTTTAGAATTAATGGATAGTTTAAGTGATTGGTTATTAAATAATCAAACAATTTGTCGTTCTCAAGATATGTTCAGTTGGTTTATCACATTAGGTGCTCTCAATTATTTACCAAGAAATTCTGAACGATTATTTCAAGTATTTCCAATTAAATTTCCCTCGTATTTAATTTTGTTTTAATTAGATTAATTTAGTGAATTTTTCTTCTAGGAAGTATTACCACAATTGACGATATCAGAGGCACGTAAACCAATAATTTGGCTTGATTTAGTTTGGTCATTAGTTTTATTAAATAAAGCCAATAACGATTATATTTCATCTGTATTAAATGTTGATTTTCTTAATTATATTGAAGGTAATAAATTATTATTGCCATCAACAAAATTGAAATTATTAAATATTGATGGTGCTGTTGAATATTTATTAAATAATTATAATGGTCCACGATTACAAACAAATTCAAGTATACGTTCGATAATAATTAAACGTAATAAAGAGAAATTAGAAATGGTTGAATGTGTTATTGATACATTAAAGAATTTAATAAAATCGGATCATTTAAAAACAAATATTGATACAGGTTTAGGCTTCATTATTGGTAATTTTTATAATTTTTTTCAATCTAATCTGTTTGTTGACAATTATTTTTCTATTTAATTTCTAGATGCTAAATGTTTATTAAATGAAAAATGTGATCCGATTGTTATCAACGATGATAATGAAACACGAACAGATATAGTGAAGTATATATTTGATGATTAGTTTATCACAAATTCATCATAAAATTCGTTTTAGAATTGCTGTATTAACGTATGATTTCCATGATATGTGTCGTGGTAAAATTGAAGAACCAAATGGTGTTAGTGCATTCGCTAGAAACATATTAAAATCACAAGGTTATCAAATTTTAGATGTCCCATATACAGAATTTCGTATTAAAGATAAATTAATAGAACGTGTCAAATATTTAGAGATGAAACTTAAAGAATTAGTTCAAAATGGTATGTAAATAATTAACAAAACAATAAGAAACACAATT
Source organism: Meloe dianella (assembly GCA_028455855.1). Classification (NCBI taxonomy): domain Eukaryota; kingdom Metazoa; phylum Arthropoda; class Insecta; order Coleoptera; family Meloidae; genus Meloe; species Meloe dianella. Next base: position 4,538,286 of record JAPTHL010000008.1, on the reverse strand, counting down.
ATAGCTTTTCGATACGGTTTTAATAATAATCCTTTTTAAACTTTTTCCACATATTTATTGCAGTATGTGATTGTTACATATAACGATCAAGTCGATAACAGTATTTTGAGTCTTTTCTTCTCAGATAAAACATTAGTTTCTATGCAAAATTTGTAAAAGACTCCCTTTATCATTGACTAGAAGTCCACCCGCGGACAACCATCAATACATTACCGCCTAAATGTATACAACCACCAATTCATCCGGGGGTGAACTTTTAGTAACAATTTGTTTTTAATGCTTAAAAAAGGTCGACTTTTCTAGTATTCGTCCAAAAATGAGAGTAGAAAAGTAAATTAATTATCAAAAACTAATTATGTAACAATAACAACCTCGAATTATCTTAAAAAATAACAAAATAAACAGCCTTAAACGTTACATTTATGTATTGAGCGTTCAACAGTTTCTCTCAATGTAGCAATAACCGATCTTTGATCGGTTGCATTAGTTATTGCCGTACCAGCTACAATCATATTAGCACCTGCCTAGAATACGAAAAGTCATCATTTATCGAATGAATTACGGATAATAATAACAAATAGGAAATACTTCAGCACATGCTGTGATTGTGTTTAGGCCAACACCCCCATCAACTTCAATATCTAATGATGGATAATTATGTCTTAGCCATTGTACTTTTGCCATCATGTCATGCATGAATTTTTGTCCACCAAAACCCGGTTCAACTGTCATTACTAATATCATATCAGCATGATCGATATATTGACGTACCGTTTCTATACCACTACCCGGTTTCAATGCTAAACCAACTTTCATACCAGCATCACGGATTTTCCTACATAACGGTATGACTTCTTTAACTGGTTCAATATGGAATGTGTATTGATTGACACCAGCATCGGCCATCGGTTCAATCCACTAAAAAGACTTTATCATATATAACTAATTGTTTTATTTATTTGGATAGATTTAGTTTCTCTTCCAAAGAAAATTAGGTACTTTTTCCGGTTCGGCGACCATCATGTGTGTTTCGAAGAAAGCATGTTTGATTTTATTACGTAAACATTTAACGACTGGATGTCCAATTGTTAGATTAGGAACGAAATTACCATCCATTACATCTAAATGTAGATAATCAGCACCACTATCTAACAAACGTTGTGATTCAACATATAATTGGGATAAATCAGCATTTAGAATTGATGGACCAATTTTACATCGTAATGCTTTCGTATTTAGAGCCATTATTTAAGGGATGGTAAACAGACACACTAAAATCAAATGAAAATTAGGGACACTTTAGAGGATCTAACACAACTAAAACACGATTCATTCGAGAAATTGATAGATTTTGATAAAGGTTAGTCACGGATGTCAAACGTTATCAGTAATTACGTCATCGCCACGAGTTTCAATCATAGATCTTATTATAAATAGGAGATTGATTCAATCGCTTAGATCTACACGAAGAAATCACCGACAACGACACTTCTTTTCTGATTTGTCAACAACATAACAAATCGACGACGAGTGTCTCGCGACAGGACACACACCGTCCCCGCAGAGGAGTATTGAAAAATCTGTTAATTATATAATGTTATCATTATAATATCAAATTTTAGTAGATGTTAAGTTTTCATTATAAATTCGTCACTACACCCTCACCAAGGTACGAGTTCATGTTTTAAAGTTTCCGCATTCATTGATACCACAACGTCTAACTGTCTAACTATTAGTTACTATAGTAGGAATGGTGACTGAAAACGTTCGAATTTGGTTGAAAATTTCGATTTTGTATTAGGATATTAGGAGATGGTAAGAGGTATCTAAAGCATAGTGACTATCACCATTATTATTATTTTGAATTATTTGAAAATTATGTTAATAGATGACATTTGAACATTTGAGAACCTGTAATTAAAGCGCTATCTAGTTTAGAGTAGCTGTACTAATCTCAGTATAGTTCATATGTTTGCTTATAGATAGCACTGTTTTCATTGTTGACATTTTTATTTGTTGTTGAATAAAAGTTTCATTAAAATGGGAATTATTGTGGAAATTAATTGTTTCATCGTTGTATGTGGATGTATTTATTATAAATCAAATAAATGGAAATGGCATTGAATTTAATAATTGTTGATTATGGATGAAAGTAGTAATGATATCGAAAGTGTGGTTATGTTTGTTTGTGTTGTAATTGTTGTAAACGAATAAATAATGGGAAATGTAAGTTATCAAATATAAACAAGTAAGAAAAATGCCGTAATAATGGTGTTATGCTTATTTGTTGCATATTTGTATACTTAATCGATTATTCATCAACAGTGTGATTGTATTTCTGGTGGATTTGCATATCGAGGTGTGATTGAAGCTGCATTTCAACATTTCGACTCGATAACGAGTTATTGAATGGACAAAAAGAGCGAATTTTCTGGGGGCCCGCCTCAAAGCGTCCTTTTATAAATGCATTACTATAGATCGAATTTCCTCCAAAGGAAAAATGTCGAAATTCAACACTGCAGATGGGACAGCAACCTTCAAATTTACCGTAAAATTATAACATGCCATAAGGAATTTTACAGTTTTTCTATCCATTTATTGGTAAGATTATATGATTATAATACTAGTTTTAATTAATTATTACTTAATTCATGTTAATTAGCAATGGTATCTTATAATGTTGTTATTGTCATCGTTGGTGGTGAAGCTGTAACAAAAATAATTTATACACAGTTTAACTGGTATTCAATTGGAACTGAAAGACATGTCGTTGTTGTATTAATTGCAAAATAATTCAAAAATATCAATCTTTAGTTTAATTCGTATTGGTTTTATATTATTTGTAGTTGTTATACGTACAGCATCATTTGCAACAAATTACGTACGTATTTCTTTATTTTAATATAATTTAAATTATTTATTTATTTATTCTGTAGATGATCAGCACTACAATCGAAGCAGTTTTTTGCTAGAGATAATTCTATCTTTATTAGAAGGTATTCATTAACCTACCCGCAATTGCAATGATGGCTTTTGGTAATAATAATATTGATAATAGTATCTATATCGCAAAAATTTGTTATATTAAAACAAAGCCTAGGCCATTATAAATAGATTGTCGTTTAAGAGTAGATAATTAGCAATACATGACCAGAGAGGGTGATTTTTATCACATAGTACTCTTTATAATATTCATAGTTAAATAGCCGCTTTAGTTTGACAAATTTCTGCTTTCTGTCTACATTAATCTTTATTTTTGTTTTAATCAATTAATTACTGACGTTCTTTACATTTATTTATTAGTGATTCCAACAGTGAAACGTCAACAATTAGAACGATCCAATAACAATGAACTTTATGAACTATAGTTGGTTCACTATATTTTATATCAATATTATCTGATTGTTGAGGTGTTTAATATTTCAATTACGTTTATGTATGATTTAAAAACTCTATAATCATCTGAATTTATTTTAATTAATAATTATTTTTAGGATATTTCAACTACCAGCAGTACTATTGCGTTGTTTATATTTTATCAAATTGATTTACGACACATTCACATGGTAAAATTACGGAATATTGTTATAAGACTACTGTTCTAACACTAAATGTTGATATATTTTTAATTATTTAACGGCTTATTGTGTTATTTACGTTGAAGTAAATGCGTATTTTTCTATTGTTTATACTATTTCGCCTGTTGGTTCTAATCTTATTTTTGACTACAGTGTGAGTTATATTGAAGTCCTGAGGAAGCCACAAAATTTCTGGCGAATCGTACGCATTACAATGTTAAATGGAAATTAACTGAGCTAATTGTCCATTTCTCTGGTATATTTATTATTCTAATTATGATATTATGGATGATAACAATATGGACAGTTCCTATAATCCTACAACAAATTCCTCTATAATTGTATTAATAACTAAAACTGTAATAAACAAATTTCGATATATATGTATTGAGAAACAATAGAAAAATTGTGTTTATAAAATGTTCGATTATTTTATTAGATCAATAAATGTAAATGAAATTCGGGCTTCTGGTCTCTTTTATTATTTTCTTAATTAAGTGCAACAGTTAGTGGAAAATAATTGCCAATGAATTATTGGTTACGAATGACATTTTAAATATACCGCGTATATCGATACCAGAAAGTCTAACAATAACTAAAAATAGTAAGAATTGGTAACAGTAAACATGAAATTACTTTGAATTTAATTGAAAATTTCGATTTTGTATTAGGATATTAGGAGTGGATAGGAGGTGTCAAAAGCCATTTGACTATCACCATTATTATTATTTTGAATTATTTGAAAATGTTGTTAATAGATGACACTACAGTAAACCTGTAATTAAAGCGCTATCTATTGACACAATTCTCAAGTAATTCAAAATATCTAGTGTTCTTATGTTTGATAAATTTTTGGGTTAGCATTGCAGGCCTAGTGACATTTAGTGACTAGAATGTTAGACTGGCAGCAGTGGTTTTGGGTCATTTGACAGATGTAAATATAACCTCGTATAATGTTGTGGCGACAACTAGTTATATCGTAGCGCTACCTGTCGGAGTGGACGCGAACCAACATTTGACGTTGGTAGAACTGGAACTGACCGTCCACAACTCTACTGGTAGTGACCATCGCTCTCTTCCTTCTCAACCATCGTGGTATGTGGGTGCAACATAAATTGGTAGCTCAAGGTTACTCGAGAACTAAATAAACTTTCAGTGCTAATCTAAACCTATTGTAAATATCCATAAATGTATTATAACCTTGTGTAAATAAACGATCGTACAGATCAAACTACCAAAATGTTATTTATTTTATTAACGTCTGTTTATTTAGAAAGAATATAATAAAAGTAATTGAATTACACAGAATACAATGGAGCTGGCACAATCCATAATGAAGAAAAATTAACCAAATCGTCAACTTTCAGCTTGTAAAATTCACCAACCATTTACATGGTAACAATCGCCATCATACTTCAATGTAATTCGTTTATTATCTAATAATTAACTTTGGTGTTCAATATTAAAAAATACTTTTCGATTTTTCCGAAGAAATTTTGGTGGAGGCGCCGGGTTGCAAATGTTGATTTTCAATTTTAGCGCGAAAAATTTTGGTGGATGCGCCGGGCAAATTTTCAAAATTTTGATGGATGCGGCGGGTTAAAAATTTTCGATTTTAATATTAGCGAGGAAAATTTTGGTGGAGGCGCCCGGTTATAGTTTTAGTCAGAGAAATGTTGGTGGAGGCGCCGGGCGCATTTAAAAAATCCACCAAAATTTTCAAAAGGAGTAATTTTTGTTTTTAATCATTAAGTTGATTGATTGGAAAATAATAGAAGACTCGATTTCATTAAAATATTTTCATTGATGTGTTTATATTACAGTTTTATTTATGTTTCATACAAATATTGTACAAAAATCAATTAAACATGTTGTTTCTCACATTATTAATTATTAATATCTATCTGTTTAGTATAATAGCCATTTTAACAATACTCTAATTATAACATCGTTACTTTCTATCTAAGAACAATTATCGATAACTTCGAATGCTTAATAGCAGATTTGTTGCGTTTTGTTATTTATATTATAATGATTGCTGTATTCCATAATTTTACCTAATGAACACGTTTTATCAAACTTAATTGAAATCAACAACCAGATATTGCAACAATTAATCCATAAAACTTTTCTAATGCTGTTATATATCTATGACCATCTTGTAATTGTAAATAACTTAATACTGATACAATGTAAATCAATGGCACTGGTATTACTACTTCTACTACTGCTGCTGCTGTCATTAGCTTAATACATCCTAAAAGTTATTTATATTTAAAAATGCATTCAATTATTTATAATTTCAATTAATCATACTTACATTTAATTCAATTACTACAATACATCAACAATCGGTTTTTATATCCAGATATAGCAAAAATTTGTCATAAAAAAAGTGATTGTATAAGAAATCCCAATTTCAATATTATGAAATTTTACAAACTAAACTATCAAAATGAGTAAAATGATAAAAATCTTCCACTAACCATGTACTGTTGATAATCCATTTTAAATAGTAATGTATTTATGGTTGCCTATCCAATGGTTTGATACAAAGAATACAACGAATCTTTGCTACTTATAGCTATTCTAATTCGCATTATTTACCGAAAGCTATAATTACAATTGCTGGTATTTTCTATATTTCAATTGAAAAACTGCTACATCCTACGTGATGTGCAACATTTTGGTCCTCGCATTGACAGGATACTTTTCAATATCATTCGTACAACACCCCTGTTTGATTATAAAATAATAAACGATTTACATTGTTGTGTAATGATGATAATTACCTTGTAAATGTTTGGTGAATTTCACAAGATGAGAAATATGATGATTTGGATTGTTTATTATAACATTAATAATACTGATCTACTCTATTGAAATATAACAATTACTGCTTCGATTGTAGTGCTGATCATCTACAGAATAAATAAATAATTTCAATTATATTAAAATAAAGAAATACGTACGTAATTTGTTGCAAATTAAACTAAAGATTGATATTTTTGAATTATTTTGCAATTAATACAACAACGACATGTCTTTCAGTTCCAATTGAATACCAGTTAAACTGTGTATAAATTATTTTTGTTACAGCATCACCACCAACGATGACAATAACAACATTATAAGATACCATTGGTAATTAAAATGAATGAATTAATAATTAATTAAAAAATGAATAATAACCAAATAATCTTACCAATAAATGAATAGAAAAACTATAAAATTCCTTATGGCATGTTATAATTTTACGGTAAATTTGAAGGTTGCTGTCCTATCTGCAGTGTTGAATTTCGACATTTTTCCTTTGGAGGAAATTCGATCTATAGTAATGCATTTATAAAAGGACGCTTTGAGGCGGGCCCCCAGAAAATTCGCTCTTTTTGTCCATTCAATAACTCGTTATCGAGTCGAAATGTTGAAATGCAGCTTCAATCACACCTCGATATGCAAATCCACCAGAAATACAATCACACTGTTGATGAATAATCGATTAAGTGTACAAATATGCAACAAATAAGCATAACACCATTATTACGGCATTTTTCTTACTTGTTTATATTTGATAACTTACATTTCCCATTATTTATTCGTTTACAATTACAAAACAAACAAACATAACCACACTTTCGATATCATTACTACTTTCATCCATAATCAACAATTATTAAATTCAATGCCATTTCCATTTATTTGATTTATAATAAATACATCCACATACAACGATGAAACAATTAATTTCCACAATAATTCCCATTTTAATGAAACTTTTATTCAACAACAAATAAAAATGTCAACAATGAAAACAGTGCTATCTATAAGCAAACATATGAACTACAGGGTCGGCCCGTCCAAGTAGAAACATAGGAGAAAATAGAAGAGATGAGACAGAAATATGATGTGCATGTGGTAAAAGAGATATAGGGAAGGTGGGTGGTTAAGTAGTAAATACTCATTGCAAAAATATCCACCTCACCATCTTCAGCAGACCCCTTTTGTAATAACCACTCCTCTTTCTTCTAAGAAAACGATCTGGCCTAGAATTTTGCGTCTTTTTGAAGTAGAAACATTACAACTCAATGAGTAAGAGAGAGACGGAACAACAACATTGTCCTGGTTTTGAGACATTTGGTGAATTTAAAATTAATCGTAATTGAAAATAAATGTAAACATCGATTAAACTTAAACTTTTGTTTTTTTTTTAATGCTCTTGCATAGTACCATAAAAAATGTGTATCTGTACTGTTTGTTAAGATCGACAGTTAGTTGAAAACAAACAAATTACCAAAATTTTTTTATTGTTTAATAATTCGTTCAATTGATAACAATAGCAAAAATTTCTCTAAATTCGGTTTCCATCAGCAACGCATTTTTAATTTTAATTCTCCAAATTGCTAGTTTGTTGTTGTTGTTGTTCTGACTCTCTCTTACTCATTGAGTTGTGATGTTTCTACTTCAAAAAGACGTAAAATTCTAGGCCAGATCGTTTTCTTAGTAGAAAGAGAAGTGGTTATTACAAAAGGGGTCTGGTGCAGATGGTGAGGGTGGATATTTTTGCAATGATTATTTACTATTTAACCACCCACCTTTCCTATATCTCTTTTTAACACATGCACATCATATTTCTGTCTCATCTCTTCTATTTTCTCCTATGTTTCTACTTGGACGGGCCGACCCTGTATACTGAGATTTGTACAGCTACTATAAACTAGATAGCGCTTTAATTACAGATTCTCAAATGTTCAAATACTATCTATGAACACAATTTTCAAATAATTCAAAATAAAAATAATGGTGATAGTCACTACGTTTTAGATACCTCTTACCTTCTCCTAATATCCTAATAAAAAACGAATTTCAACCAAATTCGAACGTTTTCAGTCACCATTCTAACTATAGTAACTAATAGTTAAACGGTAAGACGTTGTGGTATCAATAAACGCGGAAAATTTTAAACATGAACTCGTACTCTGGTTAGGGGTACCGTGAGGAATTTATAAAAAAGATTATAATGAATATTTGAAGTTTACTAGAATGTCAATTATTAGTATTTATAAAATTATGAACTAAATTTTAAATTGTCAATATAATCTTTTTATATAAATTCGTTCCAGTACACCACTTCAGTGATAGTGTGCCACCTGTCTTTGAAATCGCTCTCAACGTGGATGTAAATCAAAAACAATTACTGATAAATAATTTGTATTTGTCTATACAAGTGACACAAAAAAAATTGCAACAATTTAGGTATTACATATTGTTTATCTTAAATTTGCCGCATTTAGTTAGTGTTCTTACATACGTACAGGTGGTATAATAATTGAGGTTATGTTTATTTGTTGATTTCGATAACAAAAATGAAAAATTTGATAACAGCAATAAAGAAATGACAGGAATTGTTGCTGTACATTGTGGTAAATCCAATACAATATTATCGTGTTCTTAATGAAAAACAATTGAATAAATAAAATAACACAATTACAGGTGCTGGACATCATGGTAAAAAAGACCATATTAGATACAATAAATTATCGAAAAAAGCATCGAAAATTGGTGTTAATCTATTACAACAAGGTTTTAATTCATTAGAAGTGATTAAAGAAGTAATATCAGGTCTATTATATCGGTTTTGTATTTGTTAATTTCTATAATGTTTTACAATAAAATGTCTCTATTATCAGTTTTAGAGAATGATCCATTAACAAATGCTGGTTACGGTTCAAATTTAACAATAAATGGCATTGTTGAACAAGATGCATCGATAATGGATGGTAAACATTTGATTTACGGTGGTTGTGGGACTGTAAAACAACTTAAAAATCCAATACATTTAGCATATAATTTATGTAAAAATCAAATTGATTTATTTGAACAACATAACGGCAAATTACCGTTAGGTTTAATACCACCAAATTTATTAGCTGGTAATGGTGCATTGCAATATGCCAAAAATATAGGTTTGAAAATTTATCCAAATAAATCATTAATTAGTTTAAAAGCAGCTAAACAATATAGAAAATACAAAAATCTATATGATATAGTCAATAAAGATTCATATAAATTGGATACTGTTGGTGCTGTATGTATCGATAATAATGGTTATATTGCGGCCGGTTGTAGTTCAGGTGGTATTATTCTAAAAAAACCTGGACGTATAGGTCAAGCAGCTTTATACGGTTGTGGTACATGGGCGGATTGCTTTAATCCACTTAAAGAACCGTCAATTGGTGTATGTACAAGTGGTTGTGGTGAATATATTGTACAAACACATCTAGCTAAGCAAATCAGTGATGATTTAAAGAGAAATACATGTCCTACATTAGGATTAAGTCAATCGATGACTGATAATTTCTTAAGTAATTTCACTTCTATCATCATTATTTAATTGATAATAATTTGATAAACATTTATAGATTCCAGATATCTTAGGAATATTAATGAGAAACTTGTTGGTGCACTAGTTTTACATATTAATACAAATGGAGATGCTGTTGTTTTATGGGGACATAATACAGAAACAATGAGTATTGGTTTTATGCGTACCATTGATGATAAGCCACAAGTAAGAATATTCCTTTATTTTTTATTTTTTCCAACTAATTTTCTAATGGTTTTCGATTAGGGTCTTATTTCAACATTACCGAAAAATGTACCGGTTGGTACTACGATAAATGTAAGTGGATCATATTTTTATAAAACTGAAAATGAATGTGTTCAAGATTAATTTAAATTACGAATAAATAAAGTTTATTTGTTAAATATTGGTTATTAAAGTGCTACACTTAAACCATTGTGCTTTATCCTTGATTTTACTTGTTTTTTTTTAAAGGTTTATTAAAACCTTTTTGGTAACAACAACAACTACAACAACTGTTATTGATGTGAGGTAGTTAGAATTATTTTAAAATAGTTCAAACACAACCATATTCATACCATACTGCTGTTTCTTTAGAATTTTCAATTTTCCTCCTATCAGTTGTTTGTTGTTGTGTTGTTGTTGTCTCTACTGGATTTTGTTGTTGTATTTGTTGATTATCACCAATTACTGTAGAGATTCGATTATAAACAAGTATTGGTGGTGGTTGTTGTTCGTTTGTTTGATTATTATTAAGTTGTTGGGTATTTGCGGTTGAATTTGGTTCATCTTCTGATAAATAAACAGTACGCCGCGAACCTATAGAACCTAAACTTAATACACTATTATTATTATCACCACTAGCAGCAGCAGCAGTTGTTGTTCCTGTAGAAATTTCACGTTGTGATCGACGTAAAGCTATTTCATCTTTCGACTTATAACCATGTATTGATGAACGTTTAAATGTATCTAATCGATTATTATAATCATCTTGACTATTATCAGAATCATTACCACCAGATTCAGCTGAACCACCACCACCACCACCAAGTGGTGTAGATGTTGCTAATCTTGATATAGTAGCATCTTCATGCCAAGATCGTCGATTTTTCGTTGTAGGAACTTTATTAATAATATCTGAACCAGCTTTACGTACACGTCGAACTAATGTTGCACCAAAACTTTTTCTGCAATCAAAATCAAACGACAAATGATAAAAATAATTTTGTAAACACAACATTAATTTACTTTTTAACAGATGCATTCTCTAATTTACGATAATGCTCCATGATTTTCTCTTCTAATTTCTCTTTTTGTCTACACAAATTATTCACTTTATCCGCATATAATTTCTCTTCTAAATGATAATGTTGTTTATCTTCTAATGAATGTGTTAATAATGAATGGTATTGTGATAATAATTGTGAGACATGATCCATTAGGGCTCGTCTATCACCATCTAGAGAGTGATTCATTTCAAACAACATCTGCAAATTAATTAATTGATTTGATTTGATTTTCGATAGATCACACTTACATCGCATTTCTGTTGTAGACGAGCATTCTCTAATTGTAAACCAGCAACTAAATCAGTTCGTGTATTTAATTCACCTTGCATTTCAGTTTGTCCTAAACGTAAAGTTCTCGATTCGATTTTAATATTTTTTAATTCATCTTGTGCCGCACGATATTCGAGTTTTAAACGTTCACTTGCTGTGAATAAATTACGGAAATCATCCTAAAACAAAAAAAAAATAATCAAATAATCATATCAATATATTTCATGTGAATTAATTAATTGTTTTACTTTTAATTTTGAATGTTCAGCACGTAGAATACCTAAATTCTTCGAATCATTTTTGTATGTAATCAATTCATTATCGGAAAATTTGATTTTTTCATCCAAATTCTGATTTTGTTCTTTCAATAAACGTATTTCACTTTTTAATTCGCGATTTTGTTTCTTCACGAAATCTTCATCGATCTTCAATTTTTCATATTCTTGATTTAATTGTTCATGTAATAATTGTAAGGTTTTTTGATCTGTTAATAATGTGTCATATTGATTGTTTTTAATTAATTGTTGTTTACTTAATTCATCTTTTTCAACAACTAATTGACTATTGGCTAATTGCAATACGGATTGTTGGGTTTGTAATGATTGTATTGTTGATCTCAATGTTGATATATCAACTTGCATTTTAGCATTCTCCTGTTGTAAGCATTGATTTGAATTTTGTAAATTCGTAATTTCATTCAATAATTTCTCATCATTATTCATCTCTTTATTATCATCATCATCATCATGATTACCATTATCGCTACTATTAATCAAATCGGTTAGAATCTTGACAATTTCCGAATTATTCGATAATTTCTCCAATATCGAATGTAAATCGTTCTCATCTAAAAATTCCAAATTCAAATTCAATTTCTCCAAATTATTTTTGTACTTCTCATTCGTAATTTTCGCTGAAATCAAATCATTTTGTAATGTTGTTATCGTTTCATTTAATATCGTTATTTGTGATGATAGATCTTGTGAACGTTTATCAATTTCCGATAATTTACCATTTTGATTGTGTAAATTTTCAATATCGATCGATAATCTATGGATTTCTTTCTCTTGTTTTTGTAATTTCTCCAAATTCCCATCTAATACCACATCTTTACATTCGATTAACTCTTTGAATTTGTTAATTTCCCGTTGGGCATTATTATAATCTTTTTCTAAACACAAATTCTTCTCGTTCAATTCGTTTGTTAATTGTTCAAATTGTTTGTATTTGTCTAAATCATTATAAAGATTTGTTAATTGTTCTGTTAATTTATTAATTGATTTTTCAGCATCATCAGCACGTTTACGATTCGTATCAAATAATATCTGTATACGTTGTTTGTCTTTTGTTAAATTATCGCAATTCTTTTCTAATTCATTGATTTTCAAACGTTCATTTTGCAATTCTTGCAATTGCCGATCGGATATTGAACGTATCGAATCTAAATTATCTTGTAATTTACGATTTTCTTGTATTGCATTCTTAAATAAACTCTCTAATTCGTTGTTTTGTAATTGTAAACGTCCATAATTCTCATCTAATTGTTCATATTTGATTGATAATTTCTTTTTGTCTTTCTCTAAATCCAACAATTTATTGCAATTCTCATCGAAATGGCTCTCTTTTAATTTATCGATGATTGTTAATAGTTTTTTATTTTCCAATTCTAAACGTAGTACGCGTGCTTGAATATTTGTTGTTAATTGTTCAGATAAACTAACATCACCAGACGATAAGTCATCGTCATCATGCTCCTCCGAATCTGTTTGATTGATGATTGTTGATGTTTCTTGTAATGCTGATTTTGTTAATTGTTGTAATTGTAGATTCTCATCAATTAATTCTTGTATTTTCTCTTTATCCACATCGCGTTCAATTAAAATCTCATTAAATTTCTGTTTGAAATTGAATAATTCCGTTTCTAATTCTAATCCACGATCAGCACGTTGACGTTGATTCAATAATTGTTGTTCTAACATTTCTCTTGTTTCAATTAATATACGGATATCTTCACGTAATTCATCTACACGTACTTTATAAAATTCAGCATCTGTTAAACGTTCACGATAACGTTGTATTTCTAATTCTAAACGATCTGTACGTTCGGCACGTTCACGTAATATATCAATTTCATCACGATACACCTTTGAACGACGCACCTCCGTCAATAATTCATTATTGTCAGTTTTCAATTTGATTATTAGATTATTTGCATGTTCTAATTCTTCACGGCATTCAGTTAATAATTCCGTTTTCTCTTCTAATTCTTGGCGTTGTTTTCGTAATCGTGATTTCCAATCGGCTAATTCAACAGCTAAATGATTCGAATCAAAACCTTCAATTGTTGGTGTTGCTGTGATAGATGGCGTTACTATTGGTATAGTTTTACTATCTGTTACAGTTGATCCACTTTCTTCTTTCTCTAAATCATCAATCCATTGTTGTAATAATTTATCACGTTCATTTATCAAACAACGTATATGCGAATAGAGATTTTGTGTTAATTGTTGTGCATTACAATCTATATCTGTTTGTATATTGTTATTAATAACAATACATTGATCATCTGTTACTTTCTTGATACAATTCACAATATCATGTTGATCATTCACTGATAAATCTTTGATTTTCGTTATGAAATATTCTTTCGTTGGTCCTTGCACAGCACAACCCAATAATAATAGTAATAATAATTGGAATTGTTGTAAAGCAATCTCCGTTGAAGGTGTACGTCCTAATATAGCACAATCAGGCAATGTGATAATCATCTGTCCTAATTCATCTTCATAGATTGTTTTTATATTACGTATAATACAATGGAATATATGTAGACGTATTGTTGTTAATTGTAAACCTTTTAAATTACTTGGTATTAGTATTGGTTGTATTGGTTCTGGATCGATTTGTGATAAAACCTCAATAAATGGACCACCATCGAAGAATGTTTCATAGATTTGTAAAGTTTCCGGATTCTTTACACATGTACTTAGCTGAAATTGTTAAACGGTTTTTGTTTGTTTATTATGAAATTTTATTGTGTACAAATATTCAACGATATTTTTTACCCATGTTACTAGCGGTCCATTCAAGAATTCTTCAATAGTTGTTATGGTTGTTGGACTTGTTGTTGTTGATGTTGTTGCTGCCATATTTTCATTTCATTAATTATTTCATCAATTTCGCAATAATATTCGATATATAGAATTATATAAAAAATATCACAACAGTAAGAGGCACTTGTTGGTTGTTGAGATTAAACATTTTCTTTGTGAAAAACCTATGAATTTTATGGTGAAAACTACAAGTTTCATTGACACAATTCACGTATTCTTTTATGAAATTTTCACATTATTGTTCTTCGGCGTGTTTTTTTCTTGTTTGTATGTGTAAATTTTACACCTACGAAAACAAAGCAGCACGAAATTTTTGGGGATTTTTCTACGGTAAAGTTGTATAACCTTAAATTAGTCCATCTCCCTCTCTCTCTCACTGCTTGTGCCTTATTTATGTATTGCTAGTTGCCTAAATAGTTGCCACAATACTACTATAAATATAGAATAAGTTGTAATATACTCATTCACATGTAAATTGAAAATAAATCCAGAATTTTTCGATAATCAGTATCACTTGATTTTCCAATTTATTACATTTATTTAAAATAAATTCTGTGGCAGCACTAGTGCACAACAACTAAAATTTGTATTTGCAAAACTGTTTGAATATTGCGCCTAGTTAGCCGCAATCAACAATACATTACGTGATTAACCGCCACATTACCTACACATAATCACTAATTAAAAATCAAATAAATCGTAAATGAAAAGAAATGAAACCTTTATTGATTCATTTAAAATGGGAATTTTTCGATATTCTGAGAGAAATTTGATTTGTGCCGCGAATGTACTTTATGTTGGCTACATTGTTGACATAATGCGCAATTCTAATCGAGTAACTAATGCAGAGAAGTGCCATTTTTGTACCATCTGAAGCATGGAAAAATTTCTGCTATATTACTGTGTTATTACATTTAATATTATTGTACTGATTGTGAATTCTATTTGGGATTACGGATAATTGAGAGAGTTGCAACAATACTAATTCTGACTGAAAACAACAACGTTCTTGAAGATAAGCTAGAAAAGTGACACTACTGTATTTGTGGTACTCTTTGAAGAGCGCCTCCAATTGACAGTTGTAAAAGTGAGGTTTTGGGATTATGTTGATAACAGTAGAAATAATTTTCCCTTCAAACAAATTAATTTTTTTAATTGAACAATCAATTAATTCATGTAATAATTAATACAAATTAATAAAATGGATAATGGAGAATTATCTCCAGTTACTGCAGGTACATTTGATACATCATCAAAGAAAATTAAACCAAGAATTCAACAATATTAATGTTTATTTCTAGATCTCTATTTCTTAATACACAAATTTCTATCAAATGGTCCTTTACAACGGACATTAAAAGTATTTGATGAAGAGTTAGATCGTACTAAAGTAAACTAAAGAAAATGATATTTAAATTATCACTTTGTAATTGTAATTTTTCGCAGATTTTACCAAGACGAATTGATTGGGAAGGTAACAAACATGAACGTACTATTGATGATTTGGTAAATTTTTCAAATAATTTCATTGGTAAATTCAATTAATATTCATTTATTTTTAAGGAGCACCAATTTCCATTGATCCGACCTGATTATTTATTACAATTATGTTGTCGTTCTGGTATTACAACGAATTCATTGAATAAATTAACAAAAAACCACGATAAAATTGACACATTATTCAGTATAAATAAGAATATAATTAATGAGAATTTAGTTGAATATAATTTTAAACAATTATCGGATTATGTGAAACGTAGACATTTAGTACCAATACGAAATGTTAATATATCATCGAATATTATTAATGTTGTATTGGGACGTGAAATATCTGGACCATTTTCAAGGAAATGGATTGTATCACCACGTTTATACAGTACATTACAATTCCAAAGACGTACATTAGGACATTTATCAGCTGTTTATTGTTTATTATTCGATCATACTGGTGGTTATATAATAACTGGAGCTGATGATTTATTAATAAAATTATGGTCATCTAGGACAGGTCGTTTAATTAATACATTCCGTGGTGCATCATCTGAAATAACAGATATAGCAATTAATTTAGAAAATACGTTATTAGCAGCTGGTTCAATTGATCGTATATTACGTATATGGAATTTACAAAATGGTGCACCAGTAGCTGTATTACCAGGTCATACCGGTATGATAACATCTGTGAATTTTTGTCCATCACCATCATGGGATTTATTATATTTAATAACAACAAGCGGTGATGGTTCTGTTGCATTTTGGGCATATAATTATGATACAACTGGTAAAGTGAATTTCCGTTTGAAACCGACAATGTATCAAGAGAAAATGCGTCCAGGTCAAGCACAAATGATATGTTCATCATTTAGTCCTGGTGGTACATTTTTGGCAGCCGGTTCTGGTGATCATCATGTACGTGTCTATTATATGAAAGGTGATGAAGGGCCGCATCGTATATTAGAAACGAATGCACATAGTGATCGTGTTGATTCAATACAATGGGCACATTCTGGTTTACGTTTCTTATCAGGTAGTAAAGATGGTACAGCAATTATATGGAGTTTTGAATGTCAACAATGGAAAACTTTAGTACTTGATATGGCAATGAAACCGATTGATTCGAAAAAAACTATAGAAGAACCAAGAAAATTAAAAGTCACAATGGTAACATGGGATTTAACAGATAATTGGGCAATAACAGCTGTTAGTGATTATACATTGAAAATATGGAATGCACGTAATGGACAATTATATAAAGTCTTAACTGGACATACAGATGAAATTTATGTATTAGAATCACATCCACATGATCGCAATATAATATTATCAGCTGGTCATGATGGACATTTATTTGTATGGGATATTGTTAAAGGTGAGATGATATCGAAATTTTTGAATACAATTGAAAATCAAGGACATGGTGCAATATTTGATGTTAAATGGTCACCAGATGGTAGTACAATTGCTGCATCTGATTCACATGGACATTTATTAATATTTGGTTTTGGTAGTGGTAATCCATTATATGAACAATTACCAAAAGATTTATTCTTTCATACTGATTATCGTCCATTAGTTAGAGATACAACAAATCATTATGTATTAGATGAACAAACACAAATATCACCACATTTAATGCCACCACCATTTCTAGTTGATATTGATGGTAATCCATATCCACCAATGTTGCAACGTTTAGTACCAGGCCGTGAACATTGTAAAACTGAACAATTAATACCAAGTATTGTATTACGTAATGAAGGTACACAAGAAGTCATCCAAGTACCTGATGATAATAATGGACGAATTGATGGACAATCATCACGTAATAATAATAATAATAACAATAATCGACGTATCAGAGAGATGGAAGGTATACGTCAAAGTACTGGTGATTGGCAAAATGATCCAACAATGAAATGGAAACGACATGTTTTAGTGCAACCATTAAAATCAATGGAAATTAAATGTATACAAGATAATGTTGATTTAATTGAAAAATTCGAAATGCAAGAATATCATCGACAATTACGTCAACGTCCACATATGATTAATACAAGCAATTTAAATGATACAAATAAAATGAAACAAAACACAAATAATACTAATAATAATAATAATCAAAGGAAAAAAGGATCGCTATTACGTAATAATCCATATAAAACTATGTATATTGTATCTAGTGATAGTACAGAAAGTGATGGTACAGATTCAACTGGTTATTCGGATTGGGTAGCTGAAGAAGATGTTAATGTTAATAATTCAACCAATAGAAAAAAGAAACGTACACGTCGACGTAAAGTTAACTATCGTACAGATGCTGAAGATGATGATGATGATGAATCTGACGATACTAGTGATGATGATGATGATGAGGATGAGGATGATGATGAACAACCACAACAACAACAACAACAACCACCACCACCACAACCAACAGCAACAACAACCAGGAATAATATTCGTAAAGAAACAGCTTTAGAATCATATCGTACAAATGAATGGTTAACAGAAGTACGTCCTAGGAAAACACCATATTTCCCACAATTAGGTGATGAAGTTGTTTATTTCCCACAAGGTCATCATTTATATTTAGATGCTGTACGTACAAAGAAACTCTATGAAATCAATACGAAAACACTGCCATGGATTAAAATGAATTTACGTCATCATGAATATGTTAAAGTTGTTGGTATACAATATGAAATTAAACCACCACGTGTATGTAATTTGAAATTGGCATTATTAGATGATGATGGACGTTTAACTGGACGTATATTCCATGTGAAATATCATGATATGCCGGATGTTTTAGATTTTTTCGTTTTAAAACAGAATTTCGAAACGGCTATGTCGCGTGATTGGAAAGTGAATGATAAGTAAGTCTATTAATTATTGTTGTTTTTATTAAATTGATGAATTTGTTTTGAGGTTTCGTTGTATGATCGATGATGCTTGGTGGATTGGTGAGATTATATCAAAAAGTACAGCAAGTGAAGAATTTCGCGATTCACCATTTCTATTATATGAAATCAAATGGGATAATGGTGAATCGGAACGTATGAGTCCATGGGATATGGAACCATTAGATACAAATCGTATACCAGAGAATACTGGTGAGGCATTACCTGTACTTATTGATGAATTAAATAATATTTTATATCAACCAAATGAAGATGATTGGCCAAATAATAATCGTGAACAATGTATTAATTATATATTAATTGGCCTATCAAAAGTAATGCAATTAGCAATAGCTGAACCATTTCTTGTACCAGTTGATTTAAATACATATCCAGCATATGCATTAGTTATACAATATCCAATTGATTTATCAACAATACGTTCACGTTTTGAAAATCGTTTTTATCGGCGTGTAACAGCTGCCCAATTTGATATTAGACATATTGCAACGAATGCTGAAAAATTCAATGAACGTCATAGTACAATTGTTAAACATGCACGTATATTAACTGAATTATGTCTTAGAATTATTAAACATTGCCGTTATGATATTGATGTATCATCATTATATCATCAATTAGTTGATACATATGATTCAACCGATACAGAAGTTGATGTTGAAATTATACCATCTAGTAGTCGTATGTTAAGGTCATTGCCTAGCCGTTATTTGCGGCATCATAGCGATTGGAATGCTGAAGCTAAAGTATTATTTGATGCTATATGGGAATCAGAAGATTCGGTACCATTTCGGGCGCCAGTCAATACACTTAAATACACAGGTACAATAATATTATTTTTATTCAATTCAATTAAAACAAAACAAATAATTCCATATAGATTATCATTTAATTATCAAACAACCAATGGATTTGAGTATAGTTAAAGATAAATTACTGAATAATAAATATGAAACACCTGAAGACTTCTATAATGAGGTCAAATTGATATTCCAAAATTCTAGGACTTACAATACAAATCAACGATCACGTGTAAGTGATTATTATCATGTATTATCACGTATTATTATGATTATTATTGTTGTTGTTGTAGATATATGTGATGACGATCCGCTTATCAACAATTTTTGAAGAACACATGACTAAAATTATAAGAAATTGGCGCTTATCAAAACGTCGTAATGCTACAATCAATAATGGCAAACAATCAACAATAAAACAATCAAATCCATCATCATCATCATCATCATCATCATCCTCATCACCATTATCTGAATTAAGTGACGATAATACTAATAAAATCCCAAATCATAATAATAATAGTGATCATGATGATAATGATAGTGATGAAGATAGTGATAATTTACCATTGAATCACTTCAAGACTATAGTACCAGAAAAACCAGTTATAATCAATGGTGATCATCACCACCATCAACAAACTAATAATAATAATAGTAATAATAATTGTAATAAAGATAACGATGAAGATTCTGAAGATAGTTATAAACCGATGACAAGGAGTCGCAAACGGAAAATCTCATCATCATCATCATCATCTTCATCAACATCATCATCAGAATCATCATTTTCATCACCTAGTGCTGATGATAATGATAATTCAAGTGATGATGATCGACCTTTAAGTCAAGTGACACGTTTAAATGATCGTACACGACAGAATCAAAAGACTTATTCTAAACGTCGCCGAAAATCTAATTTAAATCATAATAATGATGATGATGCAACAGATGAATCATTTTTTACAAGTGTTAGTAGTCGTGGTAGAATAAGGAAATTGAATCCACGTGTACGTGCTTTAATGAAAAATTAATAATAATTATTATTTTTCTTCTATTTGTATTAACAATATAAAATATTTTTTTCAAAAAACAAAATTTCGCTTCATATGAATTAAAAATCTACAACGTAATTAATTTCCCTTAAGGTGTTTTTGTTTTCGTTTTTTTTTATATATAATTAGCTTTAAAAGCTCAATGGTCTTATTGTGTGACGGTGGTGCTTTTGTGCGCTGTTTTGTAGTAGTGGGGGATGTGTTGAAATTTCCAGCAGTATCCCAACAGGTTTTCAGCTAGAGAGCTTTCAGTTTTAGTGTCGGGCGTGTCGTTACAGCCGTGTGTATATGCATTGACGAGAAATTGCGCTAGATTTGATTTATGTGGCAAAATTAACAAGAGATATCTTTGGAAAGCTCGCTTTTTTGCCACTTTGAAAGGGCACATTCCACCCGTGCGCAAATAGCGTATTGTTCTTGATAAATCTATACGGAAATCTATTCAATGTTGTATTTATTGTGAAATAAAAGGGGTAAAAATTGCTAAACGAAATGACCACGACGACAACGGAGGATTCAGTAGTGCCTGAAT
This sequence comes from Meloe dianella, assembly GCA_028455855.1. NCBI lineage: Eukaryota > Metazoa > Arthropoda > Insecta > Coleoptera > Meloidae > Meloe > Meloe dianella. The sequence continues at coordinate 4,516,867 of JAPTHL010000008.1, read as the reverse complement.
CGACAACAACAGCACCACAAACTGAAAGGTAAATCATTCATTCGCTTGTAAAATTGTTTCAATTCAATGAATCCGTAAGATACCACCGCCTTCAACAGTATTTCTTTTGTCCATATCGAATAAAAAATGAGGAGTTTCGTTGCATATTCAACGTTCTTTTTATTTGTGTGTTTGTGTGGTATTCTCGACAATAAAACTATTGAAAAAATATGAATTTATGTAGAATTCTAGATGGGGACGTATTTGTATGAATTTTTTGGATGAATTTCACCACCAGTTGAGTTCTTTTTCTATTCATGGATTTCTTCCTATTCTTTTTTTCTGTTAACTTTTTCTCAATAAATCAATTTTATGATTGATGGTTCTTTTCAACAAAAATTCGGACGATGAATTGGGGTTGATGGAAGATTCGACCACATCATAATCTAGAAAATGGGGCTTTTTTGATAATGGATAAAAGGGATGAAGAGTTTTGACCAAATATTAGCCTATTGGGACTCATAATAAAGCTGGTTACAGACAAGTTGCAAACGCACGTACTCCATTGAATCTACATAAGTCTCGATTTACACGGTATTCTATTACTGTGATTGTACCGTTTAAAAAAAACTGTCAACAATAAAAAACAGACATTTTTTTTAATACACATCTGCTTCGATTTACACGAATGATGTTTTTGTGTTCATTTATTTACCAAATTACCAAATCTTTCAAAAAAAAACGAAATTTAATTTAACGTGTAAACCGATGACTGATTTTGTATTTAATCTAATTTATTAATAGAATTGACCACAATTATAAAATTTTGTAATTTGCATTGATATAAAATTAACACACCCGAAATCATTTAATTAAAACCTTTGATCTGCTCATTTTCAATCCGTTTAGATAGTGTGTGTTTTGTTGATGCTACATAGCACTCGCTTTACACGTTATTCAAATGCCCCTGTTTTTATAAAATTGCTATTTTTTATTCAAAAACAATTCGATGTCCCGCGATTTACACGAGGTGTCGTTTCACAAGTTTTATTGTGTAAAACTAGCCGAAGAAAATTCGTGTATAAAAAAATGTTGCCTACTTCGAGGAATGTTTACTTGATTCTTTTAAAATGATTGTTATTTCAATTTATCGTGTACATCGAGGGTTGAGTGTGTATGTAATCTAATCTGATGTTATTCGATCTACACTTATCATAAAACTAGCCTAATTAATAAATCTGTCGTGTCATTCGAGGGACAAACTAAAATTTGCTCTATTGTCTTAGACGATGTCAATTTAGCGTGTAAATAGAGGGTTGCATTTAATTTTCATTCAATTTAAATAATTTACTTCTACCATCTGTAATATTATACACAGGGCCCATTTCAATTTTTGTAATACAAAATTTAATGTGTAAGAATACAATAACAGTTGAAGTTAAAACACTGTTACACTACTAATTTAAACATTGTTTGCTAATTCTAATTTACTGCAAACAAACCCAGTGACGCGTTATCATGAGTGGAAATAGGTTTAATGCTTAGGGCCCTCAAAGCGATCTTTTACGAACTCTTGAAGCTACAACGCGCCACTGAACACACCTCAACACTTACTTACACAATGCACGTTAAAAATGATGTGGTAAATATATACAGCAATTTGTAAACGGATCTAAAACGAAACACCCTGTATAACATCCCCGTAAGGTATGCTTGTAATGCGTTACAAAGGGTTTGGGTATTATTAAATCTCTCTACTTTTGGTATTTTCGAGAATTGTAAATTGTAAAAAAAAACAACAAATATTCATATATATATCGGAATTTGATAAAGCTTTTGATGTTGACTTTTTTATAATTATTCCAGTGGAGCCAATAAAACCGAAAATGTTGGAGATTCACTCAGTTCACAAAGGTAAGAATTCATTAATTTTTTTTTTATAATTTTGTTCAACATGAATCTTCACACCACCACCATTGCCATCCTCTTAAAATATTCAAATCATTAAAGTTTAAATCGTTCACCAGCTCTGATCGGTACTCTATCTGAAAATTAATAATGAATTATTAATTACGTACGGCACATCAAACATTTCTATAAGAGAATGCCATTAGAACAACCCAAAACAAAACAAAACAAAATTCCGTTTAGACTGTGAGTAGATCTTTATTAAAACGATTTATTTTTTATTGCCATTATTTGTGGTTGAAATCCATGAAAGTTAACACATCTCTCCCAAAGGAATTTTAAAATCGTTTTTTATTTTTGTATTGTGCTTCAAAACAACTGTATTCTTGATGAATTTATATCTCAATACTCATCTTTATATTGTTTAGCAATCGTGTTGTTAGCAACAGGGGGTGGAGACTTGCGAAATCAACCGATCGTATGGTTTTTGAACCGGAAATTTATTTGTATACAACTGCATGTAGAGTCATACGATTGGTGCAACTGGAATGCGCATGCGTGGTTTAAGTATTTTGCGCGTGCGCGTTTTGTTGCAATCTACTGATTGACGACAATTAGCGTTGTTTTTGTTGTTTTTGTTGTTGTTGTTGTAATAACCAGTGAATTATTAATGATATTTGTTCGTGCACACGCCATTTGTTGTCGACGTAAAATCGATTGACCAAATTCGGTTAAACAAATATTTATTTTGGGTGTTGGTAACAAAAATAAAAAAATCATGAAATCATCCCACTAAATGATCAAAATATCGGGAATAGACTGGGAAATTCCCCTTTACACATTAATTCGGCTTTCGTTTTCCACCTGAAAAACAAACGATGTTTTGACAGCCAATATCATAGATGTCGAGAGATTGGTTTTGATAAAGATTAATTTTAGAAAATGCCCGGAAACCAATCGATATATTTCAATTATAGACAGAGGGGGGGGGGGCAGCAAAAATGAGATTAAATTTCTGTGAAATTAATCGAAAAAAATTGGAAAATTTTATGTGGTTTTAAATTGATTCCTTGCAAACGGAAGTCTTTCTCCAATTTCACGATTTGTGCACATTAAACACTTAATAGTTTCGTAGTAAATTCATCAAATTAAATGTCGAACGATTTTCGAAACACAAACCAATTAATTTGGTGATCGCAATAGCGAATTTAATTAATGTTGACATTTTCTTTTTTTTTAAACTTATATTCGTCATCTGATTGTTTGGTGGCAAATTGGTGGATGCGCCGGGGCAATAATTGCGTTTCATCGATAATAATTTCTCAATTTAATTGGTTTTGATATTGTTTTGTTGACGAATTATGCAACAATGCGACTATATAGTTAACAGTGGTTGTCCAATAATAATCGTTAATTATCTTGTATTATTAATTAATTGGTGATTGTTTTATTATATACAAATGTGTAAATTTAATATGCGAATAATTCTCTGAATTTCCGTACACATCAAAGCATCTCGAATATCCTTTCGATGAAACGTAACTAAGTTGATAGGCAGATTTATACTTACCTTTGAAACGCCTGCGGTGTTTTCGGTAACGAAACTTATCTTTAAGCCGCTCTAATCCAACTATTATTATTATTATTATTATTATTGTTTTTGCTTACAGAGTGTATAAGAAATGTTCGCCGAACAGTAAACTTACAATGTATCTAAGTTCAAGAGATTTGGTTGTATCATCAGGTGGGATTGATCGATTGCAAGGTGTTCTACTCATTGATACTCAATTCATTGGAGATAGGAAAATTTATGGACAAGTCACTCTTACTTTCAGGTATGTAGAAAGTACAGGCGCGTCAAAATCAACTTTTTGTTAGTAAATAATTAAGAGCGGTGATCTTATTGGTTTTGACCACGGTCTTATAAACAATTATCTAGCATGAATTCAACTTTAGTTCCTACTGAGTGGCACAATTGTCGAACAGTAAAAAAACGTATGACAAAGACAACTTATAGTATGACGAACTTGTGATCTATTTCTAACTTATATTTGTATCTTTGTCTTAGAAATCAACACCTCGACAGTTGCGCCATCACATGTAACTTCAATAAGAATTCAACCTCACTCTCGGATAGTGTCTAGATCGGTTTATAAGATTGTGGTTTTGACCAAATCATGCAGGTATATCTAGAATTGACCTCACGTCTCCCAACAGAGAGCGTCATTATTAGAATGATTCAATGGTGAAATTCCACACTCAAACATTGCAAAATAACTGTATTCTTTGATAATCTCTATCATCTAGTGTGAATCCACATTAATAGCATTTAAAATCTATTTGTACATCACCATAGTAACAGGTGGGCGGTGACTTCTGCAATTAACCAATCACATTAAACGTCCAGCTATTGATAGTCAAAAATAACCAGTGGTGTAGGTATGTTGATTGGTATTGTACACATGCGTATTTCGTTCTAATCAACTGATCAACCAGAAAAAAATTACATATTTTCAACAATTATTTAATTGAAATAAAAGGAGAAGAGGAAAGAACAAATGTATTTTTTTTATTTCGTTTTACGATTTTACCTTCTGTTATCATTTTAACGGTAATGACACCTATTATCCTTTGTCATTCCACTTTACATCGATAAATTTCGAGACTAATGTTGGTAGTGTGTCTTTACATTCTACACACATTTTAATGAGTATTCTGTCTGCACTAGAGATAAGTGCTAATGGATGTTGTTATCATTGAATTATTTAATCAGTTATTATTTAAATAAACAAAATGAAATACTGAAGATAAAAGGAATTCGACTACGGTTATATCTCTGCCACTCAACACATCAAAAGCGTCTTTGAAACCATACAAATACCTAAAAAACGTCTAAAGATGGATATCGACAGTTTTACTCTTATTCTGTTTACAAGGTTTACAATAAATCGCAAAATCCATTTAATAAATAGCACCTTCTTATATATAACGTTATTGATTGATCCTTTCAATAAGCGCTTCTTAATTCTGTTTTTCACCTGTTTACCACTCCATTTGGCACATACACCCACACAAAAGTTACTTTTCGATGAATCTTAAAAGTCCAATTGAGTTTGAACTGTTATTAAATGAATTTATTGTTTAGATCTTTACAAATTTGTTATTAGATAAAGTTATTTAATTATCAAGAAGAAAATCGAATGGAATTATGATACACACACACACACACACACATACACACACACATAGGCACCCGATCATTGTTCAGGTAGAGTAATCAATGAACAATTTCCAAGTCGATGATTTTATTTCTATACGAAATCAATGGACTGAACTAAAAAACTTTCTTTTATTTTTTTGTTCTAATAAAATCGTCATTTTTTTATTCTTAGATATGGCCGTGAAGATGAAGAAGTGATGGGTTTGAAGTTTTGCAATGAAGCAATCATGTGTTTAACACAATTATATCCACCACATCCTGGAGCGAAATTGCTCGATGTAAACACACCATTACAGGTAATTCACTGATTTATTCATATCTAATAATCAACAACTCCACAAAGAAGCTAGCTTTAATCAGCAACGTGTAAGCAGTGCTTTAGTATTCGTGTTATGCCTGCTATACATTATCGTCGTTTTCTTGCGTATTATGATGTATGTCGTGCACGATCTTATAAACCCAAGAGTGGGGGTAATTCTAATTGAAGTTAAATATAGTGGCGCAACTGTCGAGGGAACAAATAGTAAGACTAGTAAGACAAAGATAGAAGTAGAAGTTAGAAGATGATGATATATAGTCGTCTTTGTCTAACTTCTCGTTGCCTCGACAATTGCGCCGCTTTTTAGGAACTAACTGATGTTACCAATGCTTTTAATGTAGGAGTGTCAAGACCGGTTTATAAGGTCCTGATGACGACTGACATTAATAGCAGTGGCGGCGGCGATGAAAACTAATTAAAACAAACGCGTGTGGTATACACGTTGGATATGCAAATGCAATGAATGCAACGACAACAAACAATTGTCTTTCACACTGTCGTACAGCTGTGCGTTTTGATATATCTCTGCAGCCAAATACATACGACAAACGCGTCATATGCGGACGCGGCTTAACGAAACTCATTGTAATGTCAATATTTAATTTAGAAAATCACCATGATGGTTTATTAAAGTAAATTGTTTATTTAGCTCTTCACAAACAAGTGATACATATCTGAAATTATACGGTAATACAGGTGACAAAACCTATATAGATACTTCACTTTTGAATCAATTAATTGATACGATGATTAAATGTAAACTCTTCAAACATTATTTGCCGTTCATTGATTTTTATAAAGAGGGCGCTATAATCGCTATAACCTTAAATATCCGAAATCAATGTCTTAATCGTTGATATCATCCATTAATATGTGTACAGATTCCAATTGAGATCAGTTTCTGGATTACATTCAAAGAGGGCGTTGTAATTGCTGCAACCTTAAGCCATCTAAAATGATAAATGAATTAAGTTTTAGGGCTTACAACCAATGCTTACATCTGTATAACCCAGTCAAGGCTAATTATCGTTGTTTTTATCTTCTTTTTCTTCTTCTTCTACTTGTTTTTCTCCACCTCGCTTATTCGTTGTGTATATTCATGAATTTCTAAATAGCTGCCGGTTAATTTTAATTAATTGTTGATTCGACAGGAGAATTAATGATTTTTCTATAAACAAAAACATTAATTTTGGTGGTGCTTTATTTTCGTTCTAATTTCTTATAGAGAGAAATTAATGGATAACCACATTAAGATCTTGATCCTTATTGGTTTTGATTATAAAACAAATCGAAAAATAATTTGGAGATAGAGATCAAGTTACGAATTTCTTCTGGATATTATATAACAGTTGATATTTTACCATTTCGAATAGACACATATAGCAAATTTGAATATAAATTGAAAATTTGTATAATTTATCAACGATTTTAATAAAAGACAGTCACGTAATAAAATCGATATATTTACATTTAATGAATATCGTATTAGCAATTAGTCTATCCACTCCATTATATTATTGTTTTGAGACAATTGAATCACGCTCGACGTTAGATGGCGCAGTCTCTGACACTATTCACTGTGCGCCTGCATTAACTACCCCCCTCAATTGTCTAAGTGTAGCTTACTTAATGAAATTAATGAAAACGATGGTAATCGAATTCGATGCTGTAAAAGATTTCATTTTGTTTAAATTTATCTTGACGTCATTTCCTGTTGTTTATTTATTGTTTGATCAGTTTAGCCAGCACATAAATTGTTGATTTATTTGAATTTATATGAAAATATCTGTTTGTTTTCGATGATTTCTTTGCTTTTTAATGAAGTTGGTTAAATAACAAAACACAACATTTATCATTTTCAATGTTTTATTGAGTATACGCGTTCGTTTGGTTTATTTTTGCTTTCCCCATCCATAATGTTGTTAGATAAATTTATTATTGAATAACAAAAGCGTCTGGAAAAACGTTACAAAAACTATAGATAGCCATAATAATCATTATTCGCTTTTATTCTTTGATGTCAATATTCTTAAACGAATATAAATATAAAGACATTCCATTATCTTGCAAATGATGAAAGCGCAGATTTTCTTCTTAAACATTGCAAATATTCTTCGAATAACATCTTCATCTCTATCTCAAATAGTGTGAATGTACCTTAATGTCGTTCGAAATTTACCATAGCGGTGACGTTTGTCATGCGTCATCAGTGGAGTAAGTTGATTGGTGCGCTTAGAATACGCATGCGCTTGTAGATTATCTCGTATTGTGCACATGCGTATTTCCGCTTATTAATCAAAATTGGCGCGTATTTTGAATTATAATGGAAATTTCACGATTCAACATTGGATTTCGATATAGTTATCGCATGAACCATCAAAACATCATCCAATTTTCTGACAGATAACAATCCGACAACAATCTTATAGCAAAACAGTTTGATTGTAAATATGTCCGTTTTATCAGTAATTTTCTGCTATGGAAATTTCGCCATTTTATTATATTTTATCGTGTGCAATTTGTTACAAGAAGGGATGAATGAATGAAAGAGACAGTTTTATGGCCGCACTCATCTAAATTCAAAAGTTATCTGGACAATTGTAGAAAAATAAACCAAAACAAAAAAAATATGAAAATAATAAAACAACTTGAAAGAAGAAAAACTCATCTATAGTGGCAGTTGAATCTATCTCTCCTTTTCTGTTTGAGATATATATTTTGTCCAATTCAAGCAAATCTTATAATTATAGATTATATGATAGCAATTAATTAAAATGGAAATTCAATTTTCTTTACGTTATTGTAGATTTCAAAGTGAAAGTCTTTTGATGTTTTTTTTTTTAAATTTTTTTGAATATTATCTTACGGTCTCGTTCAATTTCATTCAATAAAGTCTCTCTCGTCTATCCACTCTCTGTTATATAATGATATTATTTCTATTAAATTCAAATATGATGATGCACTATACAAGCATTTTCAAGCTTATTAAAAATGTAGATACCTCTTGTATTATTATCATTATTATTATTATTATTATTATTATTATTAATTTATAGGATGCGCTACTGCGACGACTTGGCCCAAATGCATACCCTTTCAACATGGAAATAACACCATTAGCACCGCCGAGTGTTCAATTAGTACCAGCAAAAGAATATTCCGGAGCACCGATTGGCACCAGTTATGATGTACGAGCTTATGTGGGTGAGTTCTTGATTACCACAGATCGATACGCCTTTGTAATGGAAATTCTTAAAATAGTCCTATTTTTAATAAAATCTCTGTTAAAGATATCTAATGTTATAGAATGAGAAATATACTTACGTAAGTCACGTGAAGCTCTACTAGCGCAGTCATTGTTCAACTCGTTGAATTGCAAGCGTCTATCCCTCTCTCTCTCTCTATCTCTCTATTTAAATGTTTGTGTTCTGTTATTTACTAGAGAGTGTAGATTACGGGTAAACTTGTAATGAAGTTAGTTAACTTCGTAAGCAACTTGCGAATTTCTAGTTTCATAAATCAAATCTTTTACGATTTCATCATCACTAATACAAAACTTTGTGATCATATAATATTGTATAGGAACTTTCCAACAATCTTATTTATATTTAAGTGGAAACAGTAAAATTCGACAAAGAATGTACCTATAAATTCGTATGTAGATAACTGATATCAAATTATTAGGTATTTTTCGTTGATACGATTACAATCTTTATGGGAAATTTATCATATTTTTCTTTTTCATTCAAAAAAAAATTCCTTATCTGCTCAGTTCAGGATTGAAAGGACAGCATTGAGATATAATTAATATGATTACTGTATGAACATTGTGTTAGTGTAAGGAAGATGGAATGGGAAAGAGAGAGAAGAGTCAAAGATCGATCGTCCTGACGACGATGTTATCAAAGTCGAGACCAGGTTGTCCTATATATATAAGAAGAAAACGATTAAATTGAATCGTAATATAAACCGTTTCAATACATAATCCTCCCTGCTCCTCCTCCATCGTCCCAACAATAACGGCCCTTGAAACATTTTAGTAAAATTATGTTTCTGTTATTGAAGTGAAGTTGGAATTTTCAACTGATTGTTATCAAAATCGAATATAAACAAAAATAGAAACATTACAAATTTATAATGAAAAATTGGGGAAAATAGCGACTATTAGAAAGTTTATAGAAAATTTCAAATTTCAATTTGACAACAATGGCATTCCATCAATTTCTTGACCCATTATTTTTAATGTTATTTACGCAAAAATATCATATCTATAGTGGTGTGTGTGTGTGTGTGTGTGTGTGTGTGTGTGTGTACAAATTTCGTATTCATTTATTAATTTCTTCCCAAATATTGGGAGGTGGTTGTTATATCTGTTTGTATGTGTATATTCTTTTTTTATCTCCCCATATCTCTCCGATATTTTTATGAACTGTTAATTAAAATTTGCAAATATGTTAAATTCAACAATTGTTTAACGTCATCTGGGATTTTCCATACAATTAAAACAATATTCTGTATAGGGTACATTGTGGGTGTTGTGTAAATAAAGGCGTCCATACATCCTCAGTGGCAGTGAGCATTTTCCAATTTAAACATTAGTAAATTACGCTCCTATCTTATCCAATGAAAGGCAAATTCGCCAGTCTTCAAATCACAGACACTACTCAAAAAATCTTTGTTTGTAATAATGCATCTTTAAGAGGCTGATTTCCAAACGCATCCAATATCAAAATGCTGCAAAACCTCCTTTCTTCAAAATATAATCAATGATGACAATATCGATTTTGTTTCACTTCTTTTAAATTTTTAGTGATTCGTAAAAGTTGTGCAAATATTTGTTATAGCTACCCTGAAAACTTTTCCGTTAAAAATTAACACAAACAAGAGAACTACCAGTTGTAATAAAGGTATTCAATTGTTGTGGACTCCTCCAGTATGCATACTACGACACTAGTGCTTTAATTCGTTTTCTATAAATGTGGCTCATCTCCAATCTCATCCACTAGTTACACTACTTACTTCTTCTAGTGGCACAGCTTTAAGCAGCGCTGTTGCTTTTAAATTAAATCTTCTCTGAGAGCATTTGAAACATTTGGATCGCCACCTCCTACAGAGAATTTGCCAAATGTATGGCATCCTTTAATTGTTCAAACAATCTTATTTTTAATTAAATACTCACAGCAATCAATTTAGATAAATGAGACGAATTGCAAAAAAGAACAAAAGAACTGCCACAGGGGTGGGTTTTTGGTGATGATGGTGGTAGCAGTGGTAAATTTATGAACCGACCAAACCTCATAATTAATAACCTGATTTTATAATTTCTTCCACCCTGGTCTTTTCTTACCAATTTGATTAAATCCATAGAAAAATCCATGAAATATTAACTTTTAAATCAGATTTCTTAATCAAATCATTTCTAGCCCGCCTCCTCTCTAATCCAGTGTGTTAGAGTGGCGAAACAATAATCAAATTAATAATTAATAAAAAATTAATTCTATAATTGACAGCTATGTTTATAACAAACATACAAAATACACCCTCCACCCCCCTATTGTTTATTAAAATATTTTATTAGTAATTAATATCCCTTTGAACAATAGATTGAATTGTAATTCATCCGTTCGCTACACTAACACGATCCTATTTATTTTCTATTTAACTTTATCATAATTTTATTACAATTTCCACCCTATGCCATTTGATAGGGTTAATTATGAAATATGTACCGTTGGATATATGAATGCATATATGAATGCATTGATGTTTTTTGGTATTGATTCAATTTTCTATCGTTTTATTTTACAAAAATTACGTAACAATAAAATAGGGGTGGTGTCTACTGTTACAAGAATTGTGCCTTTTTGTTGTTATAAAGCTATCAAATGTTAACGTAGTTTCTTTCTGTATCGATTAGTACAACAAACAAGCCAAAAAGAAAATAGTCAGATAGGGGAAGTGGTGGCATTCTCTAAAAGTCGTTGTCTTGCTCTCTACTTTTGTCACCCCGCCCACCGAATGAACGCGAATGCCAACACAGCGTGAACATTCGCATTTGTTTGCATTCATTCGATGTGGATGGAGCTTTAAGAACAAGCGAAAATTTTGGGGAACTCTAGCAGAACTGCCAAAATTGCATACAATAGCCATCTTTAAGAATCAAACAACAACATTTGAGACGCAATGGTCGCTACACGACCGTCGGAATTGCTTACTTATCGGACAAACGTGTTCTATTATTTTGATCGTGACATGAATTTGTTTCTACGTTTTGCCTGATAGTTTTTTTTTCGCCCCCATACAAATTAAATAAGCAACTATTTCGAAAGTTCCTGAAGATAACACAAAAACCAATCGAACATTGTTTCAATAGATCTTAATTAACAATTATTTATTTATAGTTTTTTGATGATCATTTTGGAAATCGCCCACATTCACTTTGAGATTGAATTCGAATTAACAAACAGAACTTGAACTTTTGTTAATTGAAAATCGTTTTATTATTAACGCTAAATAATAATAATGTTCGAATTTCTATTCAATCAAATTTGCATTTCTCTCTTAACACACAGTTGCAAAATTGTTATGGGAAGCGTGATCTAAAAACATCAACCTTTAATTTTGTGTTGTTAAATAAACATAACAAAAGACAGCAGCAGCAGCAGCAGCAGCAGCAGCAAACAACTACTTTATAGACACGCCACTAATACCTCTTGAAAGACATTAAATTTTTGTAGTCTTATCAGGTCGGGCACTCAACTGAATTGGATTCGTTTTCTCTACTGCCACCCTTCAAACTTTATGATTAGACAATAACCTGAATAACATTGACCTTTAACAACTTAAAACAATTACTAGATAATCAATACGTATGCAGTGTACGAAATGTACAGGTTGTTTCCTTCTAGAATAGACAATTATTAGCGTTTACTCATTTGTAAGCGAACATTTCAGGATTATTTATTTTTAATCACATAATAATCACATTGTAACCGATTAAGTAGTCCCAAAGTGTCACAAAATAAATCCTTCGGAAGAGATGTAGAAACCGCAGATGAACAAATATGCCATATGTAGGATGTATATTTATTTGAAACAAAATATGTTTAACCTACATTTCCGGCAATTTTGACCCAGTTTCGGTGGATTTTCGTCTACTATGATGTTTTTATCGATCGCCATTTTACTATAAACATTTAGTGACGGTAATCTACAAACTCACCCCTGTTAAGAACAACAACATAAAGGCCAAGACAAAGAAAAATTGCAAAGGTTCCCATCCAGCCTTCCGTGTAAATAATACAACCATTATTTACACTATCGTGAAAATAATGGAGTTCATAGCAAATATATGATAATTAACGTATGTTATTTCATACGAAAACTTTTATAATATACGTATATAGAAAGAGAGTCTGATGTTTGTTTATTATGTTTTTTTGGGGGACTACGTTCAACCAATAAGGGATGCTATTAAACGTTGACAATAGGGAGCGATAGTTTTTCAAGTAGTTGTTGATTGTTTGCAATAAGTATTTGAGTGTTATCGAACGGTCTTTTCTATTCAACTAAAAGCCAACAAAACGTTTGTTTGAATTGTACAATAATTATATTAGAATAAACATCCACTTACACTAAATGACACTTAAGTGAAGTTGTATATACTGCATCGCAACTTCGTAAAGGAGTGTGATTTGGTTATGATCTCCTCCTTTTCCGAAATCATGCAAACTTCTCCTGCAAAGGATGCCTAAACTTTTTTCTCATCAGTTCTGTTGAATTTCATCTATTCATTAGATAATTACACGAACGAAATGTGAGGCCTTTATCCTCAGAATGAAGGAAGATGCAGTTTAATTGTTATCTCTTTCTTAACCTTAAAGAGGCCATTCAATACGACTCCTAAATGTTCCCAAATATATCTTCAAACTTCTAAACTAAAGTGACAGAGGATGCCTCAATTTTTTTATCATCAGTTCTGTTGAATTTCATCTATTTATTAGCTAATTACACGAACGAAATGTGAGGTCTTTATCCTCAGAATGACGGAAGATGCAGTTTCATTATTATCTCTCCCTTAGCCGTAAAGAGGTCATTCCATACGACTCCTAAATGTTCCCAAATATACCTTCAAACTTCACCACTAAAGTGACAGAGGATGCCTCAGTTATTTTATCATCAGTTCTGTTGAATTTCATCTATTTATTAGCTAATTACACGAACGAAATGTGAGGTGTTTATCCTCAGAATGACCGAAGATGCAGTTTCATTGTTATCTCTCCCTTAGACTTAAAGAGGTCATTCCATACGACTCCTAAATGTTCCCAAATATATCTTCAAACTTCTAAACTAAAGTGACAGAGGATGCCTCAATTTTTTTGTTATCAGTTCTGTTGAATTTCATCTATTCATTAGCTAATTACACGAACGAAATGTGAGGCCTTCATCCTCAGAATGACAGAAAATGCAGTAGTTTTTCCCCTCTTAACCTTTAAGAGGGCATTCAGTGCAACTCTTAAATGTGCCTTCAAACTTCTCCATTAAAGTTACAGAGGATGCTTGATCGCTGCCTCAGCAACCGGCTTTTTTCTAATTACACGAATATATTGATATCACATAAATCATTTATGAACTTCCTAAAGAAGTGTGACGTCTTTCATACTTTGAATGGCAGAACATAAAGTTCCACAATCTCCTGAATGAGGTCAACTAGAGAAGATGCTTTAGCGGTGTTTGTTTTTCTTAATTGCATATAATTTATTGAATTTTCTGTTGATTTTCTAGCTGAACGATCCGATGAAAAACTCCATCGCAAATCAACTGTACGTATGGGTATACGTGTTATACAAAGGGCATATGCACCACCATCACCATTTCTTTATAATACAAATAATACGAATTTAACACGTTCGCAACAGAAGAATCGTAATAAACAAAATAAAAAAATCTTATTTGGTTGTAAAAGTGCACCATTAGAATTAAAATTTCCTAATGAACACGAAAATAAAGCAAGATCAATGGAATTAGGACTAGAACAACAACAACATAAAGAAATCTCAGAAAATGATAACATCGAGACACAACATGAGAATAATCGATTGACAAATGGCTTAGATGACCATCAGGACATGACTGATAATAATCAAGATCTAATGGTCGACACTGGTATTGATCAAAATAAATCAACAAATCAACAACAAACAACACAACAACAGTACAAATCTCCTGTGAGATTTGAAAAACAGGAAACAGAGGATGAGGTAAATTATTCAGATACAGACACTAGCGAAATATAATAATGAGAATGTAACGAACGTGTTTCCATTAATTTAAACTTAAATAAATGGGTTTCAGGTAGCTTAGTCAAGTTTTAGACGTTTTCTCCTTCCAAACAAACAAAAAAAAAACAATTACTGGAAAGTTTTATTTAAGGAAGACGTGGTTGTTTCTTAAAATAAAATCATTTATGATGCCACTTTTGTAAATTAAATCAACGATCGTTGTTTTCTAATCGATTCTTCAATCTAAATTTGAAAAGTTAATCGTCGATTTGCTTTCTTTTCTAGAATAAAATTCAAGACAATTTCCGTTCCCTGTGTGGTGGCAAACGAGCAAGTCTTGCTGTGTATTTGGCTAGTGTTCCTGCACCATGTGCGTCTATTGATAAACCATTTCTACTCAGTGAAGGTAAAGTGCATTTACAAGCATCACTTGATAAAGCTATCTACTCCCATGGTGAAGAGATCCATGTGTTTGTTCAAATAAAGAACAACAGTAATAAAACAATACGTAGGATTAAGGTAAATAGTGTTTATTTTTGTAGTTTTGTGTGTGTGTGTATGTTTTTTATTTTGTCATTTTGCACTTATTTGTTTCTATAATGTTGGAAATAGAGGTGTGTTACACTTGATTGGCCACTGGTCCGACCTTAGCATTCTCAGGTCATAGATAAAGCTACGTAGATTAGTCACTTGTACACTAGGCACTTATTCTCCCTTATCCCAACGTAACACTATTTTGAAACTCATTTGAGCTTCTTAAAGGCACTAAAATACACAACTTACTTGCTGTTCCTAGCAAAAATCTAAACGTTTGCAAAATACCAAATTGGTTACCTAATTTCGGGTATCAGCCGAAATTTGGGAAAATCGTTATAACACGTAATTAAACACTCACGCACTGATCTTGCACTTAATTGAACACTGATGCCTGAAGTTTTTGATTAAACACTAAAAAACATAGAAATAGCCTTATCGTTCTTTTGTTTAGGTCTTTGTGGTCCAACATGTTGATGTCTGTATGTTCTCCAATGGTAAATTCAAAAATGTCGTCGCCATGATCAATTCAAAAGAAAATTGTCCAATTTCAAGTAATACCAGTTATGAGCAAACATTCACATTGTTGCCATTGAAAACATCAACAAAAAATTGGATAGCTTTAGAAGATTCTTATACAAAAGCTGGTACAAATCTGGCATCAACTGTAACATCAAATAATAATAATAATAATCCAGATGAACGTAATGTGTTCGCTATTTATGTTTCATATTATGTTAAAGTGAAATTATTAGTTAGTGTAATGGGTGGTGATGTTTCATTAAAATTACCATTTACATTAATGCATACATGTAATGATTATGAACATTCAGAAACATTACAGCGTGTTCAACGGCCGAAAATGATTTTGGATTTATATGGTAGAGAACATATTGATGATAATGATGATGAAGCACTATTAGTGCCAGAAGGTACACAATGTGAAGAAACGTGAGATCAGGCGGAAGTCGTCGTCGAAATCAATCAAAACAATGATGATGATGATGATTTAAAAACAATGACGACGACGACAACGACAACAACTAAACGGGAATCAATCGAAGCAAATGTTGTAATGGGACCAAAGAATCCAACAAAAGAACAACAAACAGATTTGGATCAAATTGTTGCTGTGAAATCAAGCGAAGATGATGATGCTGATGCTAATGATGATGATGATAATGATAATGATAAAAGTGTCCAAGTGATACGTATTAATCAACATACAAACACAAAACAACAGTGTAGAGGGAAAGGGTTTAGTTTACATAGGGTTTTGTGTTGTTTAAGAACAAGAAGAACGTCTTAACACACACATACGCGTTTGTTTCTTTATTAACCTTCTTACCCTTCTTGTAAAACAATAACAACATCACGAATATCGACTGATTTAACTTAAACAATTTATTAAATTCTTTCCCACCATTAATTAGATGGTTATTATGACGTCATACATCTACCAAATTCAATCTTTTACTACACTGTACTTCCATCAGAAAATCGTGCGCCCTCTCTCTAGCGGTCAAAATTTTTGCAAACATATCAAAATACAATTTCTAAGATATTTTTTGTGTATTGAAATTGATAAAAAAGATGATCAGTATTTTATTTATTAAGTGTGGTATAAATACTAATAATAATAATATTAATAATAGGGAGATGATTAAAAAATTTGCAATGATTGTTAGTAATAATTTATTGAATGTTAATTATTTATTATATAACGAAAATAAAAAGCATTTTAAATGGATAACAATTTACGAATAAAGTTTTCCAAGTTTTTGTTGTACGTTCATTATTTTCACATTCTCAGTTTGTTTGTCCACAATGAATCTACGTGGGCTTCTGTCGAAAATCACCATTTGTTTCGCTTCTTCCGCTTGTCTCCTTTGGGGAGGTTGAAAATGTTGATCTCTGGTAATTTTGCCAACTTCTTGAAAAGATCCAAATCGACAACTGTGTTTTTTTCTGCATCTTGGGATGTCATCCATCTGTCAGGAGGCCGACCAGTTGATGGTTTAGTCCATTCTATTTGGCCTTCATCTTGTCTTGAAGGTCTCGCGACCTTACCCATCTGACAACATCTGTAGACTTCTTTGTCTTTTCTCCTTTGGGGAAGTTGAAAAGAAATATCTTTTTGCCTTTGATTGGTATCGTTATTTATCTAAATTCCCGTTCGCGAATCTGTTCCAAACTTCGAATTTTTACCATTTGGATGGTTTTGACAAACTTCTTGTGATAAGATCCAAATTCGATTCTGCCTTATTTCTATGACCAAATAGATAAGGAATTTGCATTACCACTACTCTATAGTTCTAGCAAAAATACGAAAGTCCAACTTGAAACGTTGTGTACAGCTACCAGCACGTCAAACAATGTGCCATGTACAGTGGAATGCTTTGAACGTGCAACAAATCGTGTATGGAATCCCATTACTCATTCACACTTCACTAGATTTCAACATTTCCAAAAAAAAAACAAAAAACGAACACACTCTTGTGTCCGAATCGATATTCTACAACTGAAAAAAGTTTAAATCTATGCATATATTGGGAAGTTTAATAATTTTTTATTCAAAAGTTTTTAGTTTGATGAGGGAACTCATTTTGAAATAATTCAAAATTTCTACCAACAGTAGTCTCTTGTGCTTTATTTATTCACAAAACATAATACTTTGTATATAAATTAGAGATTCATATAATTGCTATATATATATATATATATATATATATAAAGTTACATAAATCAACATTAAGTGCACCTTAGGGATGAGCTAATTTTTCTATGCCTCATTATTTAGCAAACAGCTCACACAATACTAATAATAATGATGATGAAGATTGTGTGAACGTGCAGACGTGGATTGAGATCCATCAATGTCCATTAAAACGGCCAGTTCATCTTGCTTTTTCTAAATTTCGACATTAACTCAAATGAGCCATACGTTTCCTCTACATGAGACTAATTTATAATAAAACTGTATCTAAGTGAATAAGATCAATCACATGGAACTAATTTGACACAATGTCCACCATAAGTCGAGATTTAGGTAAGCCGGATGAATCGGCATTTTTATTGAAATAATTATTAGCGTTATCAAAACACATGTGTTCTACGATTTTCGGCTATATGAAACGATCACATTAAATCCTATCTAATTTAGGACGAACAATACTGTTGTTACATTTTAACCACTTTAAATTATTTGATTTATAACTTCTTATCTTGAATTAAGTATAAGGATGCATCTTTATCTTGAATTAAGCACACAAACAATATATAAATCTAACTTCTATATGTGTTTTATTGATCGCAAATAATTTCTCTCTGCGTGTGAAAGTTTCTATAAGCTACTAAGTAACTAGCTGCAGGCGGCCAAAATTCCAATTTCAACAGCTTTATGAGAAGCGATCAGTCGGTTTATTACACTTCAAAAACACAGAGAGAGAGTTCAAAAGCACAGCAGTATTAGATTGTTAAGGGCCGATTTCTGAAAGCCTAGATATGGATTCAATAGAGATTCCATAGATGCGATATTTATTCCACAAGTTGTGTGGCCCAAGTTTATTTTTCAATTGTCATTTGACCAGAAATACCTACTTCGGTTATCTCGAACCACGGTCTTATCAACAGGTCTTGATACTACTTGAGAGTGGCCCGTTAATTCACATTCAAGTTAAATGTGGTGGCGCAACTGTCGTGGGAACAAATAGTAAGACTAGTGAGACAACAATAAAAGTATAAGATAGAAAAAGATCATATCATAGAGTCGTCTTTATTTTTTTGATTCTTTATTCCATTTCAACAAACATAGTCATCTTTGTCTTACTTCTTGTGTCCTCGTCAATTGCGCCACTTATTAGAAACTAAATTTGGCTTCAATAACGAACTCATGCTACCAATGCTTTTCGTATAGGAGTATCAAGACATGTTTATAAGACTGTGCCTCGAAATGAGCTAAAAGTATACTCACCATCTGTTTTCATCTTCAAGAATATGGTTTATAGAATCCACATTTGTAGAACATTTCAGAAATCTATAACTTTATCGAATCGATAACTATGGAATACATAAGAATACGTTCTAGAAACCGGCCCATCAATCTGTTAGTTTCATTCCAAAAGCGTTCTATGGTTCTTTGGTCTTTACAATTTTACTTATAATTGTTGAAGCAGAAAATAGAATATTCATAATGTTAATAACAATTGGATAACTAATTATAACAACATTTGAAGCTGCTAATTTTATTGGTTTTGATAAGTTCAATAAGAAAAACCGATAGATTTTCTTATTTTCGATATTCCAAATATACCATGGACAATTATATGCTGTTCTATATACAACTTCTGACTGAAATTGAAAATTGTTATCTTTAATTATTTAATATTTATGTTACAGTTACATTAACAAAGTTAAATGTTTATTCAATTGAGAAATCGATATAACTGCTTGAGAAAATTGATGATTTTATTATAGAAGTAAATATCATTTAAACGCTACATTTAGCAGAATAGTAGCACTGTAATGATATATTTACACTTATAGTTATCTATGCTTGCACGTTTTCTGCCCTGTTGAGGTAAAGCACTTGACGTACGTACAGCATGGCCCCAATCTAATTCGAACAACAAGACCTTGGCTGTGTGCTTTACGATTTGATGGGATTCGAACAGTGTTAAAGTGAACGGGTTACGCATGCGCAAATTGTATTTACTACAAGATAGAAGGTACCATTAGCACTTGTGTAAGTGGTTCAATTTAACACCGTTAGGAACACTTCAGACCGTAAAGGACACAGCTCCTATCATAAATTTGGATAAGGTAGCGGTAATATAAGACAAACGCTCATTAGTCAGTACCGTACGAGCAGTATATGCAGTACACAACGATTTTACTGATAAGCCCATAGATCTGTCAGTAGGGGCGTTACTCAGTTTCGTATTTCATCTGGAATCTGGAGAGATATAGAAGGAAGAAAATGACGTAACACACGTATTCGTCCGAATGACCTTGCTACTGGTATGCGTTGCGTACGATGCTGAGGAAGAACGTTCACCTTTAGATTTGGCATTTTTCCAGTTTGATAAATAAGATCGTGTATATACGGTCTATATAATTGGTGTAATAAACAACATAAATAGAAATTTATTTGAAATATTCAGGCGCATTTGCTTATTCATTATAATCGTTTCCCTTCGTTTATTTGCTATTAAACAAAAGAGTTAATCCGATTTTCCGGATTCAAGCGAAATATTTGAATGAAAACTTTAATTATTCGTTTATCATTCGTTTGATGTTTTTGCACAATAAGAAGCACGGAAATTTGTAACGAATACGAGGAACATTAATGTGCCGATTATACAAACCACTGCAAAACTAGTCCATCCTACAACTATGAACCAGATACGTTCATATATGTTTGAGCCTTCATCGACTTAACAGACATTTATGAGTCTAATGCCCCCCTAAAGATGGGATTTTAAATGAGCCGAAAGTTTATTCCACACTCAACTTGAGGGCACTTTAAAGGACGCGGTTGCAGTTTGAGTAGAGCTTTAGCATGGATGAACTTTGCCTTCTTACTGACCTGATTGATAAGCTCCTGTCCACAATAGACAACTTCTGTTCCTGACAATAAAATACCAAGGCAACAACCGAAAATTCTCGGATATGCTTCTGTTTGATCGTAAGACTGCAATCGAACAACAATAAGTAAAATAATTCAATTTTCAAACAAACCACCATAGACTTACAGCATAAATGAAAAACATTACACAACCAATAACAATCGTTGTCGATATATAAAATATTAATATCGGATAATATAACAAATTAAAACTGTACGTTGTGAATTGTTTAATTGTTTGATAAAGTTGTATACAATCAATTAAACGTTGCCTAATTAATTTCTGATAATCATCATCATAATAGTAACGATTATAATCGCATGTTTCATTTTCAATCAATAGATGTTTCAGTTCTGCCTCTAATATGTACAGATGGAATGTTGGATTCTTTAAAATATAAATAATCACCAATATGGCACTTATAGCAATTAAATCCAATGCTGGTAATATTAAATAGAACATAATTGACAAAATCATTGATAATAGCCCATCAAAATGGTCATTAATAAATTTGATAATGAAGAAGACATCTTCGCCATTTTCTATAATTGGTAGGAATGTACAACAACAATAAATATAAACGAAACAAAAAGATTTAACGAAATATTTCGAATATTGAATATTTTTGCGGATCCTTGTCTGTATACGAGTTTCATCTTTCAGCAATTTTCGATTGTATATCAATAATTCTTCATGATACAATCTTAATTTGTCCATTGTCAACAAATAGATAAACAAACAACAGATTATCTACAACATTACGAAACAGATAATTGATTAATTAGCTAATAAGAATTATTGATCGATTACGTAAAACATGCCGAAAAATGTTGGTGCATGTTCGATGAAATAAAAACGATCAAAATCTCTTCCATAATTATAAACAAATAATATTTGTGCTATAAACAATATTACCATTGTATACCAAATATAAAAACGTATAAATTTATACTTTTGAGCGAATAGAACGATTTTAATAATGAATTCCAATTGAAAATCTGGAATTACACATTTTTTGTTCTACAGAGCTGGCCTTTTCATCTAGATAGATTTGAGATAGTAGAAAGCGCATGTGTTAAAAAGAGATCTATAGAAGATGATTGGTTACTAATTTTTACTACTTATCTCTTTTCAGCACGTACACATTATATATAAGGCTGTTTCATTTCTTCTACTTGCTCAAATGTTTCTAGATGAGTTTGCCGAGCCTGTATAATATTTTTCTTTGTAGAAATAAAAAACATTCTTACCATTGAAAATTTTTTTCGTAAGCTGCATTACAGTTCTTTTTAATTTTTATTTTTTTCAAGTTTCTGTTAATTTAAATATCAGATATTTGTTCAGCTATTTCTGATAGTATCAACTGATAAGAATCACCGGAATCGGTCTCTATTTATTGAAGAAATATGTTTTTTTTTCTATTGGTTTTTTTTTTGTAATTATTGTTAATGTGTAGGTATTACATAGTGAATCGGTGTATTATTTACAAAATAACTGGATTTTTTTTCGTTGATATTTTCGTAAATAATCCTTAATTATATACTGATGAAATTATTTATTGATGTACACGTGTACCAATAGATACACACACACACACACACACATATTATTAATATAATTAGATCAAATCACAGTATAATTCAATAGCATTGAAACACAAATCAAACTACCAGTAATTGTATTTTAGATTGAAAAATCCCCCCAACCAAATACGCCCTCTATTTACACAAATTAATACTTATGTTGACACTTATCTTGGGACTATATTACTTCAGTATTGGTAACACTGGTAAATAACATCGGTCGACGTATCGTTTATTCGTAACAAGTCCCTAATAAGATTGCATAACAGAAAGAGATGTTGTTATTTCAAATTCTATAATATAAAAAAAGAAAATAAACACTTATCAGCGCCATCTAGAATTTGAATATGATTACGATTTGAAATAAGGGTAAAGAAATATACAGAGATAACCATGTGATTTACGTGACCACATAGCAAACAATTCTCAAGTTGAAAAGAGATGGTACGGTGGATATATGAATTAATTTAGGACTCAAATCATTGAAATTACAAAGAAACAGTGGCGTACCATAGGATAGGCGAATGGTGTCCGATCATAGTGCACCGCCATTTTGTTATTGAGAAAAACGCAACAAAACGTGGCATACAAGGCGCAGATTCTTATAAATTTTGATCAATCATCGACTTATTTTCGGTCGGACAAGCTTTGCTTTAATTACCTCGATTATTCAATCATTTTTCACAATTAAAACTAATACAAGGCGCTGAGAAATTCGGAAGAGCTGCCAATAGAACCAGAATCTAACTACTAGCGACATCTGTGCTAAATTACAGTAAACATTTGATATAGTAGCGTCAGGGATCAGTTAATAAAGATGTGGAACTCCTTGACATTTCCTTTGTCTTCGAACGAATATCGGATTTGGCCTTGTCAACAACCAGAATAATGGCGGCCTAGCGCGAGATTCAAATTGGCATTGAGTTTTGCTTCCAATTTTATAGCGTCCAACATATCTAGTGTGGCTACGCTGATGACGTAATAATTCAATATATCATAAACAGTAGTAGAATATACTGAATGAGCCAAGATGTTTGAATTGTCAGATGAGCTCAGCTCGACTACTTAGCTATCCTTGTCCACAATCAGAATAATGGCGGCCGTTTTCCACTAAAAACCTAGAGTTCCACATCTTTATTAACTGATCCCTGGTAGCGTCATATACTATTGTAGCGACATCTGGTGATACGGTAGCGACACCTAGTGGTACCGTAGCGTTACCTGCCGAAGTAGACGCCAACTAACATTTAAAGTTGGTAGAACTGTTAACTGACCGTCCACAACTCTACTGGTAGTAACCATCGTTCTCTTCCTTCTCAACCATCGTGGAACGTGGGTGCAACATAAATTGGTTACTCTTTTGTAAATATCCATAAATATATATATTGTGTAAATAAACGATCGTACAGATCAAAACTATCAAACTATCATTGAGAATCAACAGAAAAGGACATGGCAAATACAGGTTAGAATTTAATTTTTTTAATTTTTTAAATTTAATTTAATCATTTGTAGTAAAAAATATAAATGAAATCTTCATCGATATATTGCTACGTGAACAGAAATTAATTGAAAATAGCTACAGTGAAGGTTTTGAAATTGGTGAGAATCAACCAAATTTGGACGCTTATCATTTAGGTTATCATAAAGGTGCTGAATCTGGTTATATTATCGGTTATATATCCACATTTATTGATATTTACCAAAGACTACAACGCCCACAACAATTGGAAAATTGTGGAAATTCTAATAAAAAAATCCAAGAACTCATTGAAATTCTACAAAAACAAACCAACAATTTCCCCAAAGTGAATCTAGATAGTTCGAACATAGATTTTGTCGATTTATTACGTACTATTGAAGGAAATTTCAAGAAATTATGTGCATTATTGAAAATTCATCCGCACATATTCAAACAAGATGATTTATCGTTTTAATTGTATCTGTTTCATTGTTCTGTTTTAAAAAATGATTGTTGATAAATTAATGTTGGAGATCGATAGATTGGTTAGATTTCTTGAACCGTATTTACCGTTAGCCAATTGTCATATGGTGGATTTTTTCACGAACACCTGCTACAATTATCTACCATTCGAAATACGCGATGAAATCGTTAGAGTTGGTGAAAATACGATCATTAATAATATTTTCAATGATGATTATCAAAATTCACCAAATCTACGTAATTATGTTGACAATTGTAGACGATTTAATTTGAGAAATCTACCAATTTGTCTAAACTCAGACGATTTTATTGATCAATTAAAAACATTAGGTTCTAATAATGATTTAGATTGTTATAAATTAAACGTTTTTATCACTGAAAAGAAATCACATGAAGTTGAAAATTACAGTAAAATAATTAATATGATTTATCAATTGAATAAAACAACGCATTTAATTGACATTGGTGATGGTAAAGGTTATTTAAGTTCAATGTTAGCATTACATTATCAAATACCAGTATTAGGTATTGATGCTTGTAATGTTAATACAAAAAATGCCAATAAAAGAGTTGAAAAACTATCAAAAGTATGGAATGGTTTAAACAAAACACCTACAAGATCATTAGGGAGAAAAAACGAACATTTCAAGCATAATAACCGTGATTTATATCAACAAATCACCAAATTTATCGACATAAACTGTGATTTTCAACAATTAATCGCTGAAATTTACCAAATCAACCAAACAAATTTAGGCTTAATCGGCTTACACACCTGTGGTAATCTAGCTGTGGATTCGTTACGTTTATATTGTAAAAACGATTATATCAAGACACTTTGTAATGTTGGTTGTTGTTATCATTTGTTGGATGAAGATAACGACAATTTCCCATTAAGTTCATTTTTAAAACAGAAACAATTCAAAATTGATCGTAATGCTAAGATGATAGCATCACAATCATTAGATCGCATTCTAATCAATAAACAATTACCGAGTTCAACAATCTATTATCGGGCACTATTACAAGTTGTTTTAAAGAACCATTGTAACGAATTACCTGTTAAGAATGTTGGTCGATATCGCAAAGCCTGTACAAATTTTACCGATTATTTTTATAAATCTTGTAAACGTTTAGATGTTAATTTCGATATTTCCCAACAACAATTAGATGAATACGATCAAATCTATCACGAACAATTAAATCAATTGAATATTTTCCATTTATTACGTTGTAAATTATCACCAATTATTGAATGTTTGATTTTATTAGATCGATTATTGTATTTAAAAGAGAATAATTATGAGAATTCATTTATTGTACAATTATTTGATCCGATTATATCGCCTAGATGTTATGGTATTGTTTCAATAAAGGATTGATTTTTTTTGGGGGTTGAATCTGGCGTTTTTATCACCACTTTGAGGCCTATTTTGATATAAAAGGCATAGGAATCTATGGATCCAATTCTAAGCAGTCCTTAGCCCACCATAATGCAAACCGATACTTTTGCAATAGAAATGTGTGCTAGAGAGAGGCAGTTCTTAAAGGGCCATAGCCTTGAGGCGAAAACCATATGAACCCCCCGTTGCATTGGTACCAGAACATCAGGGATTTACTAGAATTCTGTAGACTAACCAGGACCCACAGAAGGCAGGAAAACAATGGGTGGGAATAGTGCATAGAGACGCTCCACTGGAGACACTGTCCACGTAAGCGACAGGCCAAGAAGTTCATTAATTACTCGCTTAAGAACGAGTCATAACGGGGCTCCTAATTGAGCATTGGTCAGTTCTGATAACATCTCAAAAAACTGAACAACTCAGATACTGAGAGATGTGTGCTAACCAACTCGGCCAGTGCAACCTTGTCACCTGCTGAAATAAGGAAACACTCTCTCAGAGTGCTAATCAGTTTGGAATATCAATAGATGCAAGATTAACAACAATAGAGCAACCGTGGTCGCTGATCTATTCGTTGGCGTTTCGTTTTAGGAAATTGGAATTCATCTGAGAAATTCCATCGAATTATTAAAACATATATGTTTTTTATTTCAATTAAATACAATAAATCAGACAGAAAAAAAACACATCTATAAAGCGATCCACAAAAAAAAACACCGTATCGCATATCTCGTTATTTTAAGAAATTATTTTTAATAATAAAACGTACAAAAAAAAATTATAGTATTTCAGTACAATTTACTGTATATATATGTATTCAAATTTTGAATGAAAATCCCTTCAATTGAATCAATTAAGGGATGTTAATATTTTTCTTTTTTTAAATAAATTATACAATAATTGAATAGAAAAAAATTTAATAATCAAAACAAGCACTGTGGATATTTGTTTGTTTTTGGGGGGCGGGGGGGGGGTAGGTACTGAATTTTCTCTAAAATTTTCTTTTTTAAAAAAAAATCTAAATATTTACAAAAACAATCCTACAATTCTCCTCTTCATCGCATACGTGAAGCTACAGCCGCAACTAAAGCTGCACCTCTACCACTTCCATCTTCCGATAACATCAAATCGAACTGTAATTAATGATTTGTTTGTATTAATTAATTTCCATATGAGAGACAAAATTATTATTAATTTACCTCAATGCCTGGATTGACCATTTCAGAAATTTTCTCAATCATTAAATTATGAAAATGCGGATGGAATCTATATACAGATCCATCAATACCAATTGTCACTCTAGGTTCATTCATTTTATTTAATAATGATACTAATGCAGCTGATACTAAATGTGCAGCACGTCTTGATACACATTCACATACATAACGTATATTTGTACAATCTTGATCGGTTGCATTTTTAATACCTAATTCTTCTAAAACTTCATAACAATTTGTAAATATACCAGGTGGATCACTTTCAATTTCTGATACATATTTTGTATAGAAATTGCCACGTGTAAATAATGATTCTGATGCTTTGCCACCAAATAATAAACCTTCTTTTGTAAAACGTTCTAATGCTAAACGTACTAATTCACCCATATACATTCCCGATATCATCTTTTCAGTTCTACAATTATTTCAATAATAATAATAAAAAACATAATTAACAATAATAGAATTATTACAATTGTTTGCCAGGATTCACCGAATTCTCATCAACATCTCGATCATAATTTGTACGTGCAAAATCTAAACTACCATCATCACCAAATGCACCCCATTCTGTATTTATTAAAACATTACCAGAACCACAATCGACATCATCAAATAATTCAACATTCTTTTGTTTTTCAACATAACAAGCATTACTTCCAGTACCTAAATCAATTAAATAATTAATTAATCAAATTTAATTGTAAATTAAGAACAATTATTCAACAAATAACAAAATTGATAGAAGATATAAAAGAAGCATATACAAACAACATGCTTATAAATATATAGAAAACACCTACCAACTATAAGACCGATCTTGCAATGGCGACTTTTCCAAGCACAAGACATTAATGTTCCTGTTGTATCATTCAATATAGCACAGACTTTTATTTTAACGTCCTACGAAAGAAATAAAGAGCATGCAATAAAAGTAAATGGAAGAAAATAATTGTGTGTGTTTTTTTAAGATAAATAAAAGTGTAGGACGTCCCAACAATAATCACCTGGCTCTATTTATCTATTATTTAAAGAAAAACATGCTGATTTTGCACATATATAGATACATGCTTAGAGAGTGATCAAAAGCCAGGTATATTTGAATTAATGTAGGGACTCACCAACAATAACGCCGATACGACAATAACGATTTAACCAAGCACAGGACATTAATGTTCCTGTTGAATCATTTAATATTGCCATAACTGATATTTGTATATCCTGAAATTGTGTGTTGTTTTTTTTTCAATAATAACATTGGGACATGCTTTTTTTGATTGATTTAAATCAAGAAGAAATCAAACAAAAAAATCAATACTTACACCACGTCTAGCGATAGCTTCTTGTAACATTTGTACAACATCATTACCAACAACATTTGAACAATTAAAACCTTTTGTCCATCTTTGTAATACACCTTTAGCTAAACCTTGTTGTTGAACAGGAAAACTAAATGTAAATCCTAATGGTAATATTTCATGTAAGATTTTCTCTTCTTTCATAAATCTAGCTAAACATTCAGCTATATGATCAAATAATGCTTCACCACTACCTAACATTATATGTTTGGGTATTGCAAAGATTTTCGAACGCATCTCAAAATGATTTGGACTTAATTCAATTAATAATACACGAAAATTCGTACCACCCAAATCTAATGCCAAAAATTTACCTTCCTCTACAACAAAACAACAACAAATTTGATTCATTTTTCTATTAATAATTATTTGTAATTTACCAGATCCATTTGGTAGATCTTGAACATAGGTAACGAAACATTTAACAATTGCTGAATCATGTGTTTTAGCACCAAGACCTCTTTTGACATCATTTGTAAATCGTTTGGAAATTTCATTTAATTGTTCCTTCGTCAATACCAACTCTTGACATCTATCTCTTATCTATGGAAAAGACGAAAAAAATCGAATAAAATAATAATCATCGTATACAGTACTTAAACTACAGACATGACGCACATCGACTACACTTAATTATAAAACAAATAAGTACGTTTACATCTAGCAAAACCAGATAAAATTTCAACAAGTTTAAGTGATAATTCAAAATTCTGTTAAAATCAATAATTATGCATCTAAAACGATCAAAATTCAGCACGTCTGGCCTGACCTTAACAATAAAACTTTTGTAATGACTGTACAATCACAGCCATCTGAATTTCAAAAAAACATAATAAATAATCATTAGAAAACCCTGATAGAAAACAAATTCAAGTTCAATTTTCAATTACATCAATTTACATAAAAACCTTCATAGAATTTGACGACATAAAGGTTATATAAACGTCACACAATCACATGATTCGACTATTCGTTAAAATAATAAAAT
The DNA here is from genome assembly GCA_028455855.1 of Meloe dianella. Taxonomy (NCBI): domain Eukaryota; kingdom Metazoa; phylum Arthropoda; class Insecta; order Coleoptera; family Meloidae; genus Meloe; species Meloe dianella. The sequence goes on along the minus strand of JAPTHL010000008.1, from coordinate 4,487,505 downwards.
AAAACGGTATTTCAATTGAACACTAATTGATTTTAATTACAATTAAAAACACATAAATAAATTAAATCAATAGAACACACACGCACAAACACACCCCAAATTTCTAACCAATCAGAAAATAATACTAGTGTTGGCCTACCTTAATGTCGGCACGATTCACATCTTTCACCTTATAACCCATGGCGACTTGATTCAATTTTTTTCTTATACAAAATCAATACAAATTTCTATACTTTTTTAAAAAAAAAATTCTCAACTTATTAAAGCCGGTATTAACAAAAAATTGATTAATTCGACATAATTACGAAGCGTTGACGACAGGAAAAAAAATTGATTATAAATTCGAATTAATGTTGGAAAAACAAATGAATAACGCACACGTGTACACGCACAAATACACAACCGTTTAAAACAAATAACAATTATTAATTTGTCTTCTTTTTTCTTAATTATACGTTTACGTTTCAATAATAATAACTATTCAAATAAATTTATAAAACGTGGATGCGATATTTGAACCGGTATGTGTAGCTACATTTGTATAGATAATGATATCTATATAAATATATATATATATATATATATATATATATATATAATGGCGGAAGGCGGGGACGAATCCGTGATTCTTATTGGTTAGAAACAGGGGTGTGCCATTGTGACGTAATTAGAGAATTTCACAAAATTTACACCATATTTGCTTTTAATTGCATCAAAATTAATTAATTTTTTTTTTATTATCAATTGTTTGAATTAGTTGTGAAATTCGTTTCCTTGGAAACAATCAAGTTATATTTATTTTTGTTTGTAATGTTGGCCAAATGGGTTACATGACAATCATCACGTTTTCGTACATCTATGGTAGATTGGTATGGGGAAATACTTAATATAAGTCATTTTTTGTTGTTGTTGTTGTGTATATAAAAACATAAATAAGTCTACTTATATTTAAACACACCTATTTATGATAGTAATTTCAATGTCAACACGTTTTCTTTTTGTTTTTACATTTCCTGTTACATTGAATAAATTTATTGATTATTGACATAACCAATGACTTTATTAAAATAGACAGAATTTTCTAAACGACTAATTATAGCCCAAATTACGCTACATTTCTAATCAAGAATATCCGATAAAAACCGGTTATTAATGGTATTTTTATTGCAAAATTTTCTAATTATAGATATATTTCGTTGATTTTCTAACAATCACTGACATTAGAAAAAAAGAATTTAGCTAATTTAAACTACAAAAAAAAAATATGACGAATAATTTGTTAAAATTGCATCATGATAAGAGATAAAAGGTCTCAATAGGTATTGTGAAATGTTGTTTAAGTCATTCATTTAAGTCGACTTTGATTTTTGTCCGGTAAATCAATCAACCAATAGGAAAGTAGGTGTGTCTATTGCACGTGCGCATTATAAACACACATCAAGTTCATATGACGTCATATGAGATCATCAATTTCAATAACAAATCAAGGTGTCAACTACCTTTATTTCGCTTTAAAAGAAAAAAACCACCACCAATTTAATTGGAAAATGTAGTAAATTTGTGGTAAATAACACATGAATTTCCCCCCATACATGCGATATTATTGGATAACATAAAATTGAGGGGAATTTTAGCGATTGCGATAGGAAATTCAATAGAAACAAAAAAAATTTATTACTCACTTCAGGTGTCACGTAGTCTTTAAGTTCGTACGGTGCTTGCACCATCTTTATTACATTTATTGATTGTTTCTAATTATCAATAAATCTATTATCACTTGAAAAATTGATTATTAATAAACGATATTTCCGGTCTATCTATTTGTACAGACTGGACAACAATATTTTTAAAAGGGAGAGCAATTTCGAAATTACTAAAAGATGCTAATAGGGAACGAAAGGTCACCTTGATGATTTTCAATATAACTTCAACCACACCCCCCACAATACTGATGTGTGTCGTCTCTAAACACCCTTTTTGATATCAAGACACACGCACACACACAGTGCGAAGGGTGGAAAATCGATTTTTGTGACGTCATCACAACAAGGACAACACTATTTTTTGTTTCTTTAACCAGAAATTTAAACCAATCACAATACAGGAAAATAAGGGGCTGGTACTTGCTTAACCTTGATAAGGAGCAATTATTTAAAGTACTTAATTAGTGTAATTTTCCATAACTGATAATAAACAATAAACATTGATAAAGTCTACGGCATATAAAAAAAAACGTGTTTTTATGATATTATTATTATTGTTATACCGCACTTAAATATTGAGCAGATTTTATTGTTTATTTGTTTAATTTTTTAAACATTTTTAAAAATATTCTCAATTGACGTTGATAGAAAATCAAATAAAAATTTTAAGTGAGAACAAACGTAGGTCGTAATTTGATATTTATTGACATTACTTATATCAAACGTATTTAATAATTCTGACGAACAAACCAATTAACGACGTACGTTTTCCAGTGGTCTAGCCTAAATTCGATTCAATTTGTTATAATTAGTAAATTGAACATTGATAATATAGCAATACAATTGAGCAATAATTAGTCATGTACAGAGTAATTAAAATGATTGACACCCTGGTTTATGTGCAATACAGTTGAATTATAAATGATGAAAAAATATACGTAAAAATTTGCAGTACAAATTGCGCAAATTTTAATTGAATCTCGTTAAATTACGATACACGATTCCAAATTTCAAGTAGTATTTTGATTTTTTTGTATGAATTTTCGTTGATTTATTATTTGAATTACAACAAGATTTTTTTTACCTGTTTTATTGGATTTGTACGTGGTATATTCAATGGTTTACATAGACAAGTTCTATGGAATTGTTGCATGATTTTTATTTATTAATTTATTTATTTTTTTTTGTTGCAATTTTAATCGACTGAAAATTTATAAAACTGACATTGGATTTTGACAATTGTAATTTGTCGCATTTTTAATAATTATTATTATTAATGATATAGTAACGAATCAAGGCTGAATGATGATGATAACCTTTTGCATCCCCCAATCAAGTTTAAAGTGATAAATTGTAAAAAAAAACCCTATTAAAAAAAAATTGGTATTTTACTATAAACAACTTTCCTACAAGTTTTATTTATTTAATTTTCTAAATATTTATAAAGCGAAATAACGATAAACAATTGAAATAAATGAAGATAAATTGACAATAAATGAATATCCAATAAATAATGATTGTAGTATTTTATATATATATATATATATATATATATATATATATATATTTATTTATTTACTTAATTACCTCAGATGTAATTTCAGTTTCAGTATCATGATTAACGCCAAATTGTTCAATTTTAATACGACCAAAATCATCTAAATATTCGGAAACTTGTTTTTCACGCATTTTAGGTATTTAAAATAGACAAACAAATATTTCTGCGAAACAAAAACACGTTTAATAACTTTGGTAGTGAATTGACGACTGAAAGATAGTCGTTGTTGCCGCCACACGAATAATTATTAATTTATTATCCTTGTCTATATAACTTGTTGAAATACTTAATAAACGTCATTCATAAATAATTAAAAAAAATAAAATAATAAATTTATAGTCTACATAATTCACCTTAACCTTGGTTTAATATTAGAGGAACAAAAAAAATAAATAATTTAAAAACACCTTGACATAACTGTAAAACTTTCAAAAAATACAAATAATTATCATCAAATCAATTAAGCCAAACCAATAACTTAAGTCAAGTCATAGGAAATTTAACAAGATGTCCGGTAATATCGAATTAAATCATATACTTATCGATAAATCGTGTATATCGTAATACTAATTAAATTAATTAATAAAAATGTTGAACATAGGCAACCCTTTATACAACAAGACGATTGTACATTGAAATGGAAAAGTAAACACAGTGATATATCAAATAATTTGCGCCCCAAACCGTACATAAATGCAATCATGCAGGTGTAAACTAATAAAATAAAAAAGATATCCAACGATTTATCTTTTATCTATTAACATTGTTGCTATTTATTGTTTATGTATTCTTTTATATCATCTTTTAATCGTTTTTTTTTTAATTATTTTATTAGCGGTATTTTTTGATAAATCCTGTTTTATTATACCAAAAAAAAAACACAACGAGATTAAATTGTTTTCTAATTGATAAACATATTAGAAATCATTATAATTAATAGAAACAATAATTAATTAGACGATAAAGCATCGTTATGAAACAGGAAGTTTAACAATGATGTAATTAAAATGTTTGTTGCACAAAATTGAAATAACTTTGTGCCAATTTTAATATAAATAACACTCACCTTCTCATCATTATTATCCATCGTAATTGCACAAAATCTAATTTTATTAATTCTTCCAAAGTAAAAAAATTAAATAGAAATACGTCCGTTATGTTACAAATCCAACACCAATATCAGTATTTATAGTTTAGGATCGTACATTTTATAATTATATGTTGATTATAAAATCATCGGATTAATCTTAATCTTTGTAGATAATTAAATTTGATTCTATTTTGTTGCTGGTTTTTTTTTTAAACAATTTTCGAGTTTTTTTTAACAAAATGGGTCATTTTTTTTGCTTCTGTCAATAGACAAACACACATTTACACTCAATATTAATACATACGTTGCGTCAAAAATAAATTCTTTACACCTAAAAATAAAACATTTTTGTTCATCAAACAATTTTTGATCTACTACATATTTGTTTCACCTTGATTTTTCGAATAAATTCTCCAAGTTTTTGAATTTGGAAATTTCATTTTCTGTTGATTGTTATGTCTTGAGTTTATCAAGTCTACTATAACCTATGATGATCTTTAATATTATCGAAAATGTTTGTTTTTTTTTTGAGAGCGAAAGGATTAGAGAACAATTTGAGGAAATATTTAGAAATAAACTAATATAGAAATTATTCAAAAAAACTATTTTTTTTATCTTCGAAATGAAAATTTAAAAATTAAAGTACTTTTGTTTGTTTTGTTTTCCTTTTAACAAACAACAAAATTTAATTAAAATCAAACAAATGCCATGTCTCTTAATTTAAGTACTACCCTACACTTATAAACTATTATCATTATAATGATTATTATTAATTATATTCACACAATAATATTCAAATGATAATAAAAAAAATATTTAGGAATTATTATAAAAAAATACATTTTTGAAGAAAAATCAAATTACATTCTCCTACGACCATAACCGCCACCCATATCATTAATATTCGTATTATTATTATTAATAATATTATTATTATTATTACCACCACCACCACCACCAGTTGAGTTAAGAAACAATTCAATATAACGATGTTGCATATGTCCTTTATCTTTACTCATAGCACGGATGGCATCATCGTGTGAAGCAAATTCAACATCAGCTTCACCTGAAGCTCGACCATTATGATCTTGTAATAATCGTATATTGATTGGTACAATTGGCTTAAAAAACTATAATTATCAATTATTAATAATTATTTCTATTCAATTTTCAAATACATACATCAGCTATATCCATGATTGTAGCTTTAAATGGTAAACCTCTCATATGTACACAATGTAAACCACTTGAATTACGATCATTCATTGGCGGTTGACCAATATCACCCCATGAATCTACTTCATATGGACTACGACCTGTATTAGATGGTGGACCACGACCACCCATCATAGCACCATCAATCCCCCCATCATGATTATTATTAGACCAATGTGGCTGTCTATCATAATTGTTATAATCTACACATACATAAAAATTAGATAATAATTAATTAATTAAACAGAAATTCTTACTATTTGGATTATTATTTGAGAAATTGGATCCTTTAAAATTACGTGAACCTCTTGATTGGAAACGATTATTATTACCAAAACGATCACCACGATCATACGGACTTGGGCGGGAATTGTATAAACCAACATTAGAACAACCACCACCACCACTGACGCCGCCACCACCTCCTCCTCCACCACCGCCGCCACCACCACCACCACCACCACGACGATTATTTGAATTATAACCCAAAACACTATCTACTTCTGATAAACTACTACGAAATATCTCAATGTACCTGTGGGAAATCAATTAACAAACAACAAAAAAAGAAATAGTAATATGATCAAATTTAAAAACAAAAATAATAAAAATTTGTATTTATGTTCAAGGAAGATTAAAAATCATTAATGCAATTACAATTACAAAAAGAAAATACATCAAAAATTTCAAAAAAAAAACAAACAAATAATGATTTAATAATTGCAAACTCAATTAAATCTCCCTTGTAAAAACGTTTAGAATGCATCATCATAACATGATTTTAATTAATATTTAATTAAATTAATTATTAATTAATGTCACAAATTTAAATTAGTAGAAATTGTATGAATCGAGCTGCGACACACGTCACATTTAATACCTACAAAATTTAAGCATGTTATGACAGCATTAATAAAACAATATATTGAATTGAACGCATTTCTAACTTACCATCATTGCCTTTATTGCATTTTTTTTTGTTAACATAAATCAATTTATAATGACAACCATTCGATTTCAAATAGAAGGGAAAAAAATGCAATAAATACAATTATTTATAATACGGAACGTATCATAATACCCATTTTGATAATTAAAAAATTAAATAAAATTCCTTAATTTTTAATTATTATTTTTTTTTGTAAAATTAATGGAGAGGATTGACCCGTATATTTGTGTTTACCCTCCCATTTTTTTTTGTTTACCCCACCTGTGTCCTATTTTTTCACGATGTTTCAGCAGAGCTTTCTCTGCCACTTCTTTGTTAAGAAATTGAACGTAAGCCTCCCCAGAACTCCGCCCCGAGTAGTCAGTCAGTAGAGTTATTCCGTTGGGTACTATCTCCAACCCTACCCAAAACAACCCAATCACACAAAAACCCTTGAACTTAATTATTCTTTTCTTTATATATATATACATTAAATATTACAAAAAAAAAATTAAAACAACAAAAAAAACAGTATCCGGAAGATACAAGAGACTTATGCTTAACAGAAAGCTCCACATAATAATAATTAAAAAAACTGGAATTATCAAAGAAATATGTGGAGATTTCTGTTATTTGCAACGATAAAAATCACCTGAAATTTATTGGAAAATTTCATAAGAGAAACAAAGGAAATTCCATAAATTCCAGATAGACCAAAGAAAATTTCTAAAGAATGTTGATTTTTATATTTCTGATTCTTAATCAATTTTTCTATAATCAAAAAAAACCCTTCAACTAGTTGACAATTTAATAAAAATAACATTCTATAGAATACTATTTCCACATCATACAATGTCGATTTCGATACAAAAATGATTTGTTTTCATAGAAATTTAATGAGAATACACCATAATTACAGCCGACAAATCAAATTTATGCCGATAATGGACTTGATAATAGTTTTGAAGTAAAAGATTTATTTACATTTGTTGTTCTTTTGTTTGTGTTATAGATTCGCATCAAAATACCTGTGAAAAATTGTGCAATCTCTTCTTTAGAACATCCAAATGGTAGGCCTCTTAATCGAACACAACCATCATCACAAATACCGTAACTTGGACCTGACCGTTTCACCACCCAATCCATCTCTGCCCTATTCACCTTAAAAACTATTAAATACAACAATTAGCAAAAATCTTTATAATTATTTAAATGATACACCACCTTCAATATAACGACTACCCATGTGTTCTCTATCGCGATTCAATGCAAATTTAAGATCATCTTCATCCTCAAATTCAACAAATGCTTCACCACTTGGCCTACCTTCACGTGATGTTGTCATATGTACACCATTTTTATTATTTAAAATTTTAGAATTTTTAAAGAATTTTTGTATATCATCAGCAGTTGCCGACCATGGTAGACCACGTAATTTCACAATAAAACCATCATTCAAATCACCGTTACTAGACATTATTACTATTATTTTATATAGTAATAATTTTCAATAATCTCTCAATGTTTATGTTGTAATTTAACGGAAATTATAAAGAAAAATTAATAATTCTTCCATTCAACAAACAAATCTTGTTGTTTTGGTTGTTACAACAGGAAAACGTAATGGCGTCAGGTTATATAATGACGTCACTTCCTGCTAATATGTGATTGGTTCAAAATATCAATCATTGATATACAGTTAAATCGTGATAGATCAAAATTATAAAAATTCCATCAAAACCATCAGAACTTAATAATAATCTCTTTTAATAACAACTACAGTGTTATAAAAGTGCGAAGCGTCTATTTGTGTATATTTTTTTATTAAATATTTAAAGCAAATTCTCTGTAAATATGTGCGAAATCTATTTTTTTTAACTATTCAATAGTTTGACATTTCTACGTCAACCATCTAAACCATTGAATGAATAAACAAATAGATAGTTCAGATTTACACGAATCCAAAATATAATTCAGTAACGCTCTAATCTACCTGTTGGATAATTTTTAAAGGAATATTTAAGGAATACAATTGAATATTTCAGTAATATTACAATTAATTATTGATAATTAAATATTTTTATTATCGTTAAAACAGCGCCATCTATTTGGAAATCTATTATTTTTATTGTAAATTCAATAGTTTGACATTTATGCGGCAGCCATATTGTTGAATTGCGTGTGGCTTTAATTGTTAATTATTTTATTGGATTTACTAATTGAAATTCAATTAATTGCAGTTGTTAATTGTTTGAGATAAAAATTAAGAGAATGGGTTCATCACGTCATCGTGGTAAAAGTAAAGATAGAGATCGTGAAAGAGATAGAGATAGAAATCGTGATCGTGATCGTGAACGAGATCGTGGTGATCGTAGAGAACGTAAAAGAAGTCGTGATCGGGAGCGTCATCGAGATCGAGATCGTGATGGTAGACGTGATAAAGAACGTAGTAGAAGTCGTGAGAAGAGTAATCGTAAAGAGAAAACACCACCTGTTATAACAACTACAATACCAATACCAATAACAACTATAACAGTACCATTACTAACAACAACCACAACAACAACAACAACAGCAACACCAATTGTTACAACAACAGCAACAGTAACACCGATAATAACACAAATACAACATCAATATAATCAACAAGATGGTGAGAAATTAATTGCTGAAACATTGGCAACAATAGCAGCATCGAGGAATTTTGCATCATTAGTTACCCAACAGAAAGAAGGTGATGGTAATTCTAATCATTCCAATGGTATGTTAAATGATTAATTCAAAAAAATATTCCAATTATACGTATATTTTGATTAAATAATAATAATAATAGGTAGTCAAGAGAATGATGATGGTTCAAAAAGAAGAAAACGAAAATCTCGTTGGGGTGGTGGTGAACATGATAAGATTTTTATACCAGGAATGCCAACAATTCTACCAACTGGTTTAGATAAGAAACAAGAAGAAGCATACTTACGTAAGTATCATTTGGGTATTTATTTTAATCTAGTCAACAAAATCGGTAAGTAATTTGATTGAATCTTGAGCAATAGTTGTTTTTTAAATTGATTTAAACAAAAAGAATAATATGTAAGTATTTCAATATACAATAATTTTTAATAATTCTTTTACAATTCTAGTTCTAATATGGGATTTTATAAATTCTAGATTTTGTGGGGAATTAGTTAATTTCTTTTATTAAGATAAAAAATAAACATATTTATATGAATATAAATGATAAAACTAAATTGCTAACTGTTGGGCTTTTTGCCCTTTTCTAACCCATTTTTATTACAGTTCAACTCCAGATTGAGGAAGTCAGTAGGAAGTTACGTTGTGGAGATTTGGGGATACCAGCCAATCCAGAGGAAAGGTGAAGTGTTTATCTTAGTTGTAAATCAACAAAATAAATAAATAAATATATCAAATAAATATAATAAAACAACAGAATCTATCTGCACATTGTTCACAAGTTGATTTCTACCATCAATTTGATATAAACAAAAAATTAAATAAACTATGGTTTGAAACAACGACACAAATCTAATGAAAATCAATTACGTTTTTTAATTATTCTTTTCTTAGTTTTTAGTGAAGGAAGCTTTGAAAATTATGAAAAATATTGACAAAAACAATTTAAATCAATTAAAGATTTTCAAAGCTCAAAAATACGTTCATAGATATTTAATTGAATACAGTTGACTTCTCACAACATGATAATAAACATCTCTTTCACATTGTACGGTGGTAATTCACTGTAATTACGATTAAATACCTGTGAATTTACTCATATTACCTGTTTAAAAAAATATATAAGCATAGTTATCCTGCTTTAAACAGTCATGAATTTTATTTTGGCATAGAATTTTGTTAAAATTATAGAAACTATGCTAAAATATTGCTTGTTTATTAAAATGAAATACTGTAATTTATTGATTATTATTTTGTTTTAGGTGAAAACGCGTTCAAATAGTATTAAAATCATTCAATTTTTTTCAATACAGTGAATCCTCTGTCTAAGGTCCGGTTGGTCTTCACAACTTTAAGCTTCAGTTAGTGTTTGTCAAATCGATACTATGTGTAAATACGGTATAATGGAATTTTAGTGGACTTTACAAAATGAAGAACAACCGGCCCTCAAGCTTATACCAATTTAAAATTACAATAAAAAAAAATCAATTTGAAGACAGAGGATGTCCTGTTTGTTTGTTTGTTGTTTTTTTCGTTATTCTACTTAGAATAGCCGGTAATTAAAAAAAAATTGCACTTATTTTCCAGGATAATCACAGGAGCAATTAATTAATTAATTAATTTTTTACAGCAAACTAATAATTAAATATTCTTCTTTTTAGGAATTTTTAATTAATTAATTGATTTATTTATTTTTATTAAATTTTTTTTACAGAGACAACAATAGAAAAAAATTTAATAATCAAAATAGATTTTTAGAATTAACCAAAACAAAAAAAATAAATTACAAAATTGAAATGCTCCTAGTTATTAAAAAAAAAATTGCTCAAGTAATTTGAATTTTTGTCCACCCCCCATTAGGCAAATAATTAATTAATATTTTTAGTTTTATAAATTATTTTTCTTTTTATCTTTGTTTTTGATAGTACTGTAAAATTGTAATTTGTTTTGTTTCTTATTTGTTTTCTATGTGCAGATCACCATCACCTGAACCAATTTACAGTAGTGATGGTAAACGTTTGAATACAAGAGAATTCCGAACTAGAAGGAAATTAGAAGAAGAACGTCATGCACTTGTATTGAAAATGCAACAAATTAATCCTGAATTCAAACCACCAATGGATTATAAGTTAGTATACCTGTTGTTGTTGTTTTTTACCTCAATAAAAAAATTATAATTGATTTGTAGGCCACCAGTTATACGTGTAAGTGATAAAGTTATGATACCACAAGAGGAACATCCTGAAATAAATTTTGTAGGTCTATTAATTGGACCTAGAGGCAATACATTAAAAAGTATAAATATTTCCATTATAATTTCGTTTTGTTAATACGATTTTATTATTGTAGCAATGGAGAAGGAGACAGGTGCTAAAATTATAATTCGCGGTAAAGGTAGTGTAAAAGAAGGTAAAGTTGGTAGGAAAGATGGACAGCCTTTACCAGGCGAAGATGAACCTTTACATGCGTATATTACAGCAACGAATCCTGAATGTGTTAAAAAAGCTGTGGAAAGAGTTAAATTTTTCTATTTTAATGATTTTTTGCCATTTTATTAAATGATTTCCATTTGTTTAGATTAAAGATGTGATCCGACAAGGTGTTGAAGTACCAGAAAATCAAAATGATTTACGTCGCATGCAATTAAGAGAATTGGCCCAATTGAATGGTACTTTAAGAGAGAATGATGGTTTACGTTGTAATAATTGTGGTGCTAGTGATCATAAATCATGGCTGGTAAGATTTGATTTGAGTTAATTTAATTTCAATTGCGATTTAAAATTTTTCATTTATAGTGTCCTGATAAACCGAATGTCACAAATAATATTATGTGTTCGAGTTGTGGTGCTGCTGGTCATATAGCACGTGATTGCCGTCAAAAACGTCCTGGCCAAGGTGGTCCGCCTGTACCTGGTGATAAAGCCAAAATCGATGAAGAATATATGTCACTTATGGCTGAATTAGGTGAAGGTCCACCACCTGATGCATTAAAAACAAATGAAAATGGTACAACAACTCCAACAACACCAACAACAAATAATACAATAAGAAAAACACCGAATTTTAATATGTTTGAACCACAAATGGCACCCAGATCTATAATGCCACCACCAATGCCAACACCAAATAATCCAGCATTTATGAATGGTATGGCACCACCGCCACCACCACCAGGTGCATGGAATATGAATTGGCAACCAGGACCACCTGGTATTATGCCACCGCCACCACCGCCTGGTGAGACAAGTCCACCGCAAATGATGACATGGATGGGTGCTGCTGTTAATAATCAACCACCACCGCCTGGTGCAACAGCAACAACATCCACACCTAGTGGTGCACCGATGCCACCTTGGCAAACAGCACCATTTGCATGGCCACCGGGTACTTGTCCACCACCACCACCACCTGGAATCGATGTTAATACATTGTTGACGGCACCGCCGCCTCCACCGCCATCATAAAAAATGGTTTTTGATCAATATAATATAATAATAGACTTAGATTGATGTGCATTTTGTTTCATAATTTAGTGGGATCTTGTTTATTTTAAACAAATTAAATTAAAATAAATATTTGTGGAAGTAATTTGTTGTTTGTCTTCAAATTATTACCGAAATAGAAATTCTGTTGTGATTACGCGACAAATAGACCGTGATTGGGGAATCAGTGCAACCAATTGCGCAACAAAAATTTCTATAACGAACAGCTTTAAAAATTATTTACCAATACGAAAAATTGTTTTCTAACGAACTTCTAATATATAAAAGATCCATGATTATCAAAAAATCAATAAAATCATTTCTTATTGTAAATTAAGATGAATAAGACGACTTTCGTGGTGCAATTTATTTCGGTTGGCTACATTGATTGTCGATAGTTTTGTTATTTGAGTTAAGGTTATGTTCAAATTTTTGAAGAATCAAAAAACCACGTTTAAACAATTAATAGAAATGATTAGGTAGAATATAATTGTCGATTATCAATTCCGAATCATGCAGATCGGTTTTCTGATTGTTTTACTTCAAATCACCTTATCTTTGGAATTTGCTGATGTTCTTACAGCTGTTGGTGTTGGTATTGTAAGTACTGGAAAAAGTGTCTATTGTTATTATAAAGAATGTTGTACAGAATCATGGATACCGGCTGATTTTACCGGTAATCAATTCTATACATTTATAAAATTAATTATTAATTGAACATGTTCAGGATTAGAATTTACATTAAAACAACGCGTTTATGGTCAACATTTGATGACTGATATTGTAATGAACGCTTTACGATCACATTGGAATAATGGTTATCAACCATCGAAAGCGTTAACATTGAGTTTTCACGGATGGCCCGGTTCTGGTAAGAACTATGTTGCATCGTTTCTGATCAATAATTTGTACAAAAAAGGCAGTGAAAGTAGTTATGTTCATCATTTTATTGGTCGTATACATTTCCCAGATCAACATAATGTGGCATTATACCAAAATAATTTATACAATTGGATCAAAGGCAATGTTTCCAATTGTCCCAGGCAATTATTCGTATTTGACGAAATCGATAAAATGCCACCGCATGTACTCGATATTATCAAGCCAATGATTGATTATCATGAAGATGTTGAGGGTGTTGATTATCGTCAAACGATTTTTATATTTCTATCGAATGCTGGTGCACATTTGATCAATGAAAATTTCTTAAATTTGTGGGAAAACAGCGGTCTAAGACGGGAAGAAATGAAATTGAAACATTTCGAAAATTTAATCTCTTTAGGAGCATTCAATGAACAAGGTGGTTTCTACCATTCTGATACAATTCAAAGTAATCTAATCGATCATTATGTACCATTTCTACCGATGGAGAAACCACAGATACGTTTGTGTATTTTAGATCAATTCAATCAACGAAATTTTACACCATCTACTGAAGATATAAAGTGAGTAGTTTTATCATCAAAACCAAATACTATTAACAATTGATTTTTTTCGTATAGAGAAGTGATAAATTTCATCGAATGGGCCCATCAAAGACTCCATTATTTTCGAAAACTGGTTGTAAACGATTGAGTCAAAAAGTTGGCGTTATTGTTGCCAGAAATCGACATACACCGTGATATTTATAATAATTTTATTTTTTTTATAAAAATTTATCAATTATTTATTGATTTGTGTATTAATTTAATTTTAATTAATTACCAAACTTTATATTAAGATCAATAGAAGAATTGAATTTGGCGCTTGACTGTGACCAATCAGAGTGATTGATGGAAAATTGGCGCCTCATCAATAACCAATCAGATTCAATTCGCTTCTAGCCTAAATGTACATTCACTTCTTTTTTATGTCAGAATAAATAGAGATTTTTATTTCAATTAATTAATTAATTATTGATGTAATCTAATCCTTAATCAATTAATAAGAGCAATTGTCGAATAATTAATGGAAGTTTTCGATGGCTTCAGCGATAGATCACCGAAATGATTCAGTTACATAGCGAACTTAATTGATTTTAAATTTCGCGCTTCATTACAACCAATCGGAGTGGCGAATGGAAAATTGGCGCGTATTTATGACCAATCACAATTATTAATCGATCATCAGTCAAATTTTCAAATAAACGATGGAAGTTTACCATGGGACATCATGTATTGGATCATAACACTGCATGTTACGTAATGTTTGAGAAGTTACGCTTTATTTATGAAGATGGTGAATTGCCAAAATGATTCAAAATACAAAATTAACTTGTGATAAGTCAGCTGAAATCTATAAATGTCAAGTTCTATTAATAAATACTTGTCATATTCAGCGATTATCTACAATATACAGCATGTCACTGCGAAAACTTATCATGTAAACCCCATATCCACATTATTTACAATGATCTATCGTCGGATTCTAATAAATAAAAGGTAATTCAGATAATAACACCTACAATTTATTGTATTCTACCGCTTTTTTACTCTTATGATACAGCTACAGGTGGCAATATAATGGGACATTCGGTATATTTAGTATTGCGAAACCTCTAAAATATACCCAATAGAATTTAATGACTGTTATTATTATTATTGTTGTTGTAAATAAACAATTTTTTTGGTTGTTGTTTCAGCAAATTGGAATGTTTTTATTGGAATTAATGGAAAAAACTTTTTGGACAAAATGGCGTCAGTATTGCCATCTGTTTGTTGATGAATGAAAAGAAAAGGGAGAGACGCGTTGTCTGGCCTCGCTGGCTTGGCGACAGCTTGTCTGGCGTGACCACTTGCCATGTTGCCACACCTACACATTCCATTTAATTTTCGATCAATTCCAATGAGAAGTAATCAAAATTAATAATGATTCTAATAATTTCCATTATGATTATTAATGAATTTTTGATAAAATCACAAAAATTTCCAATTAAATTCGACGATTTAAATGTAGGTGATAGTTGTTCCAATATGGCAACGATGTTTGTAAACTTGTTTCATAAACGGATGTCGGTGCCTCCCATTCACACATTCAAGTACAGACATATTTCTTTGTTTTGTTATCGTATTGTTATAATGTAGATGAAGAGTTGAATCTTATTGGAACGTATGTCGTAATTTTGTTATTGAAACAAAAAACTTCAGGTCCGTTCTTGATGATGTTTTAAAACGTGAGAATACAGTTTTACATATGTG
This sequence comes from Meloe dianella, assembly GCA_028455855.1. NCBI lineage: Eukaryota > Metazoa > Arthropoda > Insecta > Coleoptera > Meloidae > Meloe > Meloe dianella. Next base: position 4,471,662 of record JAPTHL010000008.1, on the reverse strand, counting down.
TGTGTGTGTGTGTGTTTGTGTATGTATTAGAGTGGGGATTTTCTGTGAATCGTGACGAAAATGGTTGCTACATAGGTCGTACGTACAGATTAAAACTAAAACACACGCAAAATAATTGAGAAAAAAAAATAACAAAATAAAAATCAATCACACAAAACCTATGTCAATAAATTGTTGAATTAATTGTGAATTAATTAAGTGATTAAGTGCCTAATTTGATGTGTGTACACATGGCGCACGGTTTGAATTCAGTGCTAAAACGTGGTCCAACTATCGGATTAAACAACAATAATAATAATAATGGTAAAAATGAGAATAATAATAATAATAATAATGGCAAAACTGGTATTGGTTCGCGTCGTATATTTGCACCGCATTTCAAATTACAAGTTTTAGATTCATATAGGAATGATGCTGATTGTAAAGGTAATCAACGTGCCACCGCCCGTAAATACGGCATACATCGGCGACAAATCCAGAAATGGTTACAAGTTGAGAATAATCTACGAAATAGTGTTTGTCAAAACAATCAAAAAAATGATAACAACAATAACAACGATAATAGTAAGGGAGTACAGGAAGAATGTGTACCGGCGCTAATAGCACTTCAGGCGCCCCTCGATTACACGACAAATCATCGTAGTAGCAGTCCGCGCGTCGCCAGTCCGGGCGCCTCAACAACAATAATAACAGCACCACCACCACACACCGCTGATACCGCAACACCCATAGATTTATCATTGAAAAGACCTATAGTTAATGCAGCACCTGCGATCTGTCCGGTAACCTCCTCCTCCTCCTCCGTTACCCCACTACAGTTTCCACAACAACATCAAGAACAACAAGTAATGTCGCCACACAGTCTCCTACAGCCTCACCCAGACGTGTGGGATTTATCAACGAATAAAGGTAATAAAAGGAAATGCGAAAATGAAAATTCACCAACATCAACAACAAAAACGGTAAAATTATTTAAACCATACTTGGATGATGTGTTTGATAATTCTAATATTGCCGTTGATGAAACAACACCACCACCACCACCATGTTGTTGCAGTAATAATAATTCATTTATAGCAACAACAACACCATCATCAGATTATTATTATCAACAACAACAACAACAACAAGATACGTATATTTTGCATGAATTACAACCAAAATCATCGATCAATCACCATTATTATCAACAATTACCGATGAATTGCTATCAAATCAACAATAACGATTATGATATGATAACAATGACGAAAACAACAACAACAACAACAACATATGAAGAATCCAATTACTTTCTACCATTGAAACAAAGACACAATTATAGTTTAGATTTCAAATTGAGCGCAATCGAATGTTATTATCAAGATACGTTATGTAAAGGTAATCAACGTGCTGTTGCAACAAAATACAACATCCATCGTCGGCAAATACAAAAATGGTTAAAACAAGCTGATGAACTCAAACAAAGAAACGAATCAATCAAACATACACAAACTGTTAGATAAAAAAAAACACACACACAAAAAATTTACAAGCCATAAGAGTCTATAAATTTTGTAAACATTTAATAAGTAGGCTATTACGAATTTACTAAAACGTATGTCTTCGATTGAGCCGACTCATTATAGTAATTTAAGCAATAACAAACATATCTAAAATAATGCCTTAATTTGTATATAAATATAATATTTCTATAAGAATTGTGGGTGCTATTGTTACAATTATTGCTCATCGGTATAATAGGACACAAGTGCCTTTTATTTTTGTTTGTTTGTTTTTTAATAGGGAAAAATGTGCCAAAATTTATAATAAGAATGGAAGGCAGCTGTTATTTTCGTATATTTGAAAGTCTTCCTTCTTGCCATTTTACCAATTTTTCTTTTGTGTGTGTGTGTGTGTATAAAAATACTGCCCACTTTAAATATTTATTTATTATTATTATTAATTGCAATTAATTGTATGTGATTATTAGGAAGGATTAGTGCGTTTTTTCCCTGTTCGCTTTCTAATTAGAAATAATAATAATGTGACCTTATGTTTATAGGTTGTGAACAATTATCAGATTTTTGTTATCAATCACGTATATGTACATACAGCTGGTCTGCATCATTATTATTATTCTTATCTTATTTAGTAATTCTTCAATAGAACATGTATTATTTTATCTAGAAATGTATATAAATATATCTATATTGAAAAACAAATATTTTTAATGATTTTATATTGAAATAAACGATAAGAATTTACTGATAACGCTGTGTGTTTTTTTGTTGTTATTGAATCATCCGAAACAAAGAGGGAGCAGTTGGCCTCGAAACTATTACGACATACAAAAGGAATTTTAAAAATTGTTTAAATACATTTATTAAAAAAAAATGCACAAGACTCAATTAAAACCTATTGGCACTTAAATAAATATAAATAATATTGTTTTTTTGTTTGTTTGTTGTTTATAGAAATATCACGTATTTATCTGTTATTGGAGAAAAGCTTCAAATTTGAATGCATAAATGTAGAAAATTATCAGGATAACTTAAATGTTCTGATAACCATTGTAATGGTGTTTCTAATGGTGGATACATACCATGTATTTTAATATTGCTTATATTTTGATTTGGAAACATCTCATCTAATAAATCTTGTATTGTTTTCATTCTACCATCATCTGTTATTGGTTTGATTAATTTTTGTCGATAACCATCATCAATATAACATCTAAATGGAATGTATTTGAAATGTTCCTGTTCTGTTGGTAATTCCATTAATTTACGATTAACAGCCCAGAATTGATCGAATTTATCTATAATTAACAAAAGAATTAAATTAAATTACACACGTATTTGTTTAGTTGCAAGTTTACCATTTTGTAGCCCTAACCATAATTGATTGTGGTCTTTCTTTTGCATATTACTAACAATCTGGATGCGATGTTTCAACACATCAGCTTCCTTAAGGCAAGACATGAAATAAGCTTCTACAGTCTCCCTGAAAACAATTTGTTCCTCATCAATTATTTGTTATTATCAATCAAATCATTTCCTTACTTATTATTAAATCTATAGATTTGTGAATCGGGGAATTTATCGAAATGCACTGTGATATTCCACGGTAAATGATCATCATTATAAACAAGTAAATCATATAAAACACCAATTGGATAATGCCATTTTAATGGTTGTCCATCATATTCTAACCACATATCCTGTTCAGTTTGTTTATCATTTATTGATGTATATCGTTGGAAATGTTTGCGTACTTTATCAGTAACTAATGGGAAATAACTTAAACGTGGTACCATTAAATAGAATTGATCTGGCTGTTGTAATTCAACAACTTCATCTGGATCCAATTGGAAACATATTGGCAGTTTACCTTCCCATACTTCACGTAATATTTCACGATCATTTGCCATCATCAATTGTTGAATTAATTTGAATTTTTATTGATTAAAATTATAAAAACATTTCCAACTAACACAAAAACGACAGATTTAGGTTAACTTGTAAGGTTCAGTTTCGTATACAGAACACAAGTAACTGCACATACAATTCAGTATATGATCAGATGCGTGCGCAAGTTAGATTGATATGTGCAGCCAATTAATGTTGCCAAACTGTTCTTACAAACAAACTTGTAACAAATAAAAATGACCGTACAAGTCTCTACCATTTAGATCACAATTACTATTTCAATAATATGAACTTGTAGTTAATTTAAATATGATTAATTATTATCAATTTGTGAACAATAGAGAAAAGATTGTAACACTGGCAATGATGCAAATCTCATTACATACTATAGTGACGCATGGTTATGGAGTTTCCCGAATTAGTCACTTTTTTGTAAAGAAGATAAGAAATTGAATTCGAAATGTTGGCTAACCTGACCACGTCAATAATCTAAATATAGCCGCAAAACTAACCTTCACATTTTTTCAAAACGAAACTATAATATTTTATCAAACTACACATCAGTTATTATAAATTTTATAGGGATTATTATGTGAAGCGCATAATTTTAATTTAGTAGTTCAACATAAAAGTGTAGCTAGGCTAATTCTGCTACAATTAGCAATAACTTTAATTAAATGACAAACTTACAGATGTCGCTGTAACCCATCGTTTTAATGTGTGCCAGTTTTTGCATTGTTTCTTGAACAAATTCGAAAGCAAATTATAATTATCCACCTGCACCAATATAAATATCTGAATTGAATCGTAAACGTAGAATAAAATTATGTTATAGATGTTATAAAAATGTACCTGTAACTGTTGGCCATTCTGATCGCATCTGATGTCTAATTGCAGCTCTGTTTTGTTAATATTCATATTATTCAATCATAAATATCTCATTTTTGTGTAAAAACAGTTTTTATGTTCACTAATTGCAATTTATTTAGATTATTTGTTGGGATTGGCTGAAGATTAGATTATATAGGACATCTAATGGGGAAATTATTGTTAACACGCTTCAATTAGTCAGATTAATAATAGCGTTAGTCATAGATGTCTCTGTAGTCAATTACTTAGTGACATGTGTGGAGATTTTTGTTGTAAATGTTGGTTCTTCTGAATTCACCAACTCTCAAAATGTAGCTCTATATTTATTATTTTTATTGTTTTGCGTCTAAATACCATTTTCACAAGACTTTCGGCTCATTCTAAACAACAAATATATTGTGTTTGATATTAAATAGGTAATTATAGGTGATTAATCGTTAGAAAAACATATAATAATAGTTTTTTAAATGTTGGGTGTTGTGCTACAATTAGATTTTTTTAGCTTTAGAAATAGGTATAGATGTCGCTGTAATCGATTAGTTGTTCTATTTGTGTTTCCCCATGGTGGTTCGTTAAAAATTCAGATTATTTTTTAAATGTTGAAAATCATTAAAAATGTCGGTACAAGAACGATTATTCTTGAAAAAAATCAAAAAACTTGAAGCACAGAAATTAAAAGTAATCAATAATAAAAAATCCATATATCCAACAACTAATAAAAGCTCCCTAGACAATGAAGAAAATGTAAACAGTAAGATTTAATCAACCCTAATTCACGTAAAACCATTGATACTAATTAAGATAGTTTCTAGATAAACGACAGAAAATCGATGAAAGTCCACATGAAAATCACGAGAACAATAATATACAAACGCAAGGTAATTATTACGATTTCTATTGGATGTTGTATAACAATGAGAAATGATGAATATAAGGCGAATATGAAACTTCTCGCTCAATGATCAAAATCAAATAGAGCTAGAGTTGAGTTTGAATGAATTCATTTAAAATCTGATTGATTTCGTCATTGAATATTACTTATTTCGTCACCTTTAGATGTTGCACTGACCATTTGTTTTTTGTTTTAAATTTCAGAAACTCAAATTGGATTTGAAATCTTTAGTAATCAAACATTTGATAGTTTAAAAGATCAAATATGTGAACGTACATATAAAGCATTAATTGAGAAAGGTTTTACACGTATGACTGATATACAAGCACGTACAATACCATTATTATTAGATGGTAAAGATTTAGTTGGTACGGCTAAAACTGGTAGTGGTAAAACATTGGCATTTCTAATACCTGTCATTGAACTTATGTATAAATTACAATTTAAACCTAGAAATGGTAATATTTGATTATCTATTTAATACTATTGGAAGTTTTATTGAACATTTCTAGGTACTGGTGCTATTATAATATCACCAACCAGAGAATTATCATTACAAACATATTCAGTTTTATCGAATTTAATGAAATTTCACAGTCATACATTTGGTTTAATTATTGGCAAAGCTAATATGAAAGAACAAGCGAAGAAATTGGCAAAAGGTGTTAATATTTTGATAGCAACACCTGGTCGATTATTAGATCATATGCAGAATACACCGGATTTTATGTATAAAAATCTACAATGTTTAGTACTTGATGAAACTGATCGTATTTTGGATATCGGATTTGAAGAGGAGATTCATCAAATTGTTAAATTATTACCAAGTAAGTTATTGAATTCATTCGAATCATCATTAATAACAGAATTTGTGATTGTTTTTAGAGAGACGTCAAACGATAATGTTTAGTGCTACACAAAATAATGGAAATCAACAATTAGAAACTGTGGCATTAAAAAAAGAACCAATACGTATTACAATTAATGATCGTATTGCAACTGTAACAACATTAGAACAGGGTTTTTTAATTGTACCATCCGAAAAACGTTTAATAACATTATATAATCTATTAGTAAAAGAATTAAATAAGCAACGGAAAATTATGGTATTTTTTAGTTCATGTAATTCAGTTGATTTTCATTCACAAATTATCGGTTTTATGGGTATAAAATTATTAAATATACATGGTAAACAAAAACAAGAACATCGTTTTCGTACATATCGTCAATTTAGTCGTATTACAAATGGTGTATTATTTTGTACAGATGTTGTATCGCGTGGTTTAGATTTTGCTGGTGTTGATTTAGTTATACAATATGATCCACCAGAAGATTCATATGAATATATACATCGTGTTGGTAGAACAGCACGTGGTGAAGGTAGTTGTGGACGTGCATTTTTATTTTTACGTTTAGAAGAATGCAAATTTTTGGGTTATTTAACACAATCAAAAGTACCATTGAAACAATTCCAACCACCATTAGATGATAATAATAATGATATACAAGAGAAAATTGAAAATATCGTATCTGGTTATGTTGTATTACAACTAGCTAGAGATGGTTTTATATCATTTATAAGAGCTTATAAAGCGCATCGATTGAAAGATGCCTTTAATTTTCAAACATTAGATTTAGATAACGTTGCTAGATCGTTTGGTTTAAGGACAACACCACAACTCGACCAAGGTAAATAATATGAGAATGTGGAAAATATTCAAACATTAATGTTATCCTTCTTTTTTTAATTATTGTTTTAGAAGCACCGAATATAAATAAAAGGTTGAAGAAAGACAAATTTGATAGAAATCCAAGGAAAGAACAGTTTTCTAAAACGTCTAAACAGAACAACAACAACAACGAGAATATGGATAGAAGATGGCATGAACCAAAACAAAATAATTCTAATGAAGAAGTTCGAAATAAAAAAATTATATTCGAAGATACGTGATGTTAGAAGTTTGATGTTTATAAAATAAAAAAAATATTTGGATTTACTATTGGTATTATCAGACTACCTTTGGATCTCCATATCCTGCATTATCCATACTCTAAGCTTGGTTTCTTTCAGGTGGTGCAGGTAAGAAGTCAACTAGAATGATAGTGATTAGAGCACACTTCTCCAATTGTATCCTCCCTACTGATGTAGATTGAATAAGGAAAAGTCAAAGGCTATTGGATGCTTTTGAGGTGTGGGTTTATCGACAAAAGTACAAATAATTTTTGGACAGAATAAGCGAAGAACTACAAATCCCATTCACTATTAAAAAGTTGAATTCTGCGGACGCCACGATGCCTCTCATCTGTTGAATTATTACGCACAGCTATCTCGAATGTTCGAATATTCATGCTGATCAGCCATCTCCTAGGGAAACGCTGATTTCAAGACGATGAAAGTATGATTAGTAGAAGCAAAGAGAAATAGAGGACAATGAGTAGAAATAGAAGGATATCTCTACGTCGAGCAGTTCGTGCAATCGAAGGAATTTTGCCTTTAAAAACAGCCTTCAAATCTAAAGAATGTCTGTACGCAGAGGAATGGAGCAACTATGTAAACAGATAACATCGAGAGAAATGAAATTAATTTACCTTCACAACCAAAGAAGAGGATTTTATAGGTCAAGAAGTAGAAACAGAAGAGACCGTCCACATGTCGAATGAATTTCTAGAACGCATAAACAGAACGGAATTTTACGATTTGAGTAGAATTGAAGTTTTAAGGATCAAGCTCGATGTATTCCCGGTTCCAACTGCTAGAATCCTGAGACTTTATCATGAATGAAAGAGTAGAAAATAAGAACAAGAAGACACTATTTAACAAGTAAGAAAATGGCTTTTATTCGATTGTTTTGACACCACTCTCAGGTGATCTTTGGAATATAAAAAAGATCAAATGCCGGGAGTACTTTTCCATTGAGTTACATCCGTAATAATAATTTAAGGAAAAAGTCTTTACATAATTATTATCAAATACATTACACATATCGTAATGAATTTGATAAACAAACAGAAATCAGTGATTTTCACCAGTTGTAAATTAGTTCCACTTTCCATTAAAAAACAAGGAAACCACTTTATCAGACTGTTTTAAATTAAAAAGCAATGCCTACAATTGGGCAACAACTAAATGGAAATGTTATCATCAACATCGTCAGTGTATAATAATAAAAAAAAAATTGCAACGAATTAAGTACCGGAAATGACTTTCCTTAATTCGGGTGAAATGCAATTGGTGCAAAAAACCTTTCTTTAGTGTTATTACTATTATTATTATTATTGTTGTTTTTTTTCCTTCACCTGTTAGCGTTGTTGTGGCATTGTCATTGCTTTAGAATTAGACAGGAAACAAGAACGAACTTGAACGTGAAAGGATCAAATTAGAAGAAAGTGAAAGTCAAAAAATCGTATCGACTATTTTCTCTAATTGAGTGTGCATTTTGTTTCTCTCCTTATCATCTTAATTTAGAAATAAATACATCTTTTACACTCACAATTTTTACAAAAAAGATTTATTTATCAAATATTTTGCATTTCAAATTAAATCGATTTCTTCGACTTTAATATGAAAGTCATGAGGAATGTTAATAGGTGATGGAAAAATGTTTTTTTTTTAAATTAAACTCACTTAAAAGACGCTGTAGAGAGAAAGAAGAAAAAAAATCAGAAAGTCGTCGATGTATCATAGAAAAATTAATAAAATAGAGAAAGGATCTTGTATCACCACCACTTTTCAACCAGTGGAAGTGTCAGTATAAAATCGTTGGTATTTGCCTTCATTCTCATCATCCACAACAAATCTGCAGTGCACTACAAACACAATCAAGATATGTTCAAGGTATTTAATTGAAATTAATTAATTACAAATTAATTGATGAAATGTTCATGTTTCTAGTTAATCATATTGTCGACTCTCCTTGGAATTGCCTATTGCAGACCTGGATGTAAGTGGAATTTCACTAAAAATTAATTCGTAATTAATTTTGTTTTGTTTTTTGTTTAGTTTTACAAGGGGGCAGCCAATTGTCTCTATCTGATGGCGGACATGGTTTCGGTGGTGGTTTCGGCGGTCTACATGCCGGCTCTCTCAGTTTAGATTCAGGCAGTTCGGGCAGTTATAGTGGTATTGATAGTTATTCAGCTGGTGGTTCATCCGGTGGAAGTGGTGGTTCATCTGGTGGCAGTGGCGGTGATTTCCATCATGGTGTCAGTATTGTTGGCGGTGGCGGTGGCGATGGACATGGAGCTAGTTTCGACTTGACCCAACATGGTTTGTAGACGATAATCTTCTGATCGTTGGTTTTTTAATAATTTTTTATTTGAATCAAGGTGGTAATGAACATGCTGGCCAAATTTACGGCGGTAGTTTTGTATCATCAGCCAAATACGAAGGTGGACACGGTGGCAATTCCGGTGGTTTTGGTGGCGGTTTAGGCAATTACGGAGGAGATCACGGTGGTTTAGGCGGTGGATTAGGCAGTTATAGTGTCCAGGAGGCACAGTACAGTGATGTTTTAGGAGCTAGTGATTCTGGTGCATCTTTAAGTGGTGGTGGTGATGGTGGCTACCAAGAATGGAAAAATTGAATAATTTTTTTATAATTGTTGATGTTTTTCTTTACGTTTTATTTATTAAACTAATTGTTGAATAATTACTGTTTGTTTTCATTTAATTATCACAATAAATCTTCTTCTGATCGTATATATTCGCCGATATCGGCTTGATGGAAACAAACAGCCGTCATTGGATCAGCAAGTTTACATTCAGCGGTTGATCGGGCAGCTATACCGAAACCTAACGGTAAATCCGACATACTATAAACGATAACACCTTGGTATTTCTCTGTATTCTCACTAATCCTACCCAAACCTGACTTTGTTGCATGATTACCGTATAAGAATTGTTGTTCTGCTGATGATTTCAACCAGATTTTATTCTACAAAAGAAACAATTAACCTCAATACAAACTGTTGATTACAGTCAAATTACTTGAGCATAAGGTGCTAAATATGTTAATGCTGTTATATGTAAACGGAACTTGTTACTTTTTGTGAATTTCCCAAAACATGTACCAACTGAGATTAATTGATCACCGGGTATACATTCAGCTAATTTCAAATTTCTTTCTGACACATAATAGATACGGTCTTTCTGTTCACGGAAACAATACAAACCATCCGGACGCTGTATTAACAATTTCACATTCGATCCAATACTGGAAACGTTAAAATCGTTGTTAATCAACAGGCGTTTTTATTGGATTTAAACTTACTATTTCGCTAATTTCTCAAATAAAATACGTGTCCGTTCTTCTGATAGGCGTTTCATATTGGAATTACGTCAAATTTGCGTTTTAAAATTGTGAAACTAGCAGACCAAACAACACGAGCCAAGCCACACACGTGCACTACTGACCAATAAACATAACCTCAAAATTTGGCAAATCTTATTTCCTTCAAACATACACAACGTAAATTTTATAATAAACGAATTGAATCACCCCTAATTTGTTCAAAACATCCCCCAAAAAAAACCTAAATTAACGATACGAGAACGAATTAAAATATAAAGTAGATCAAACACACAATTGTTCATTTGAACTATTATATAGAGGTTATGTTTATTGTCACGTTTTTCTTTTGGAAATCATCAATTTCAAATAAAATGTGCGATGAAACATTTGAAACTGTGCCGGGCTTCTGTCCGGATTGCGGTGCAATATTGCCACCATTACAAGAAACCGGCAATACAAAATGTGTTGCATGCAATCGCCAATTTCCGGCAACTGGTAATTTTCAATAAAATTTGTTTATATTCATTCACCACAAATTGTTTTCGATAGTTTTTGGTAATTCTAAAGTGACATATACGATATATTTCAATTCACGTGATGTCTATCAGCAGAATGACGATAAAATGAAGATAGAGAAAAGTGAACGGGACGAGCCAGAAGAGGGGCCAGTTGTTGAACGGAAATGTCCACAATGCGGCAATGAACGGATGTCTTATGCTACATTGCAATTACGTTCAGCTGATGAAGGACAAACTGTATTCTACACATGTACGAAATGCAAATTTAAAGAAACTGAAAACTCTTGAATTATTACAAATGTTCTTTCATTTTTTTGTTTTAATCAATCTCAATTACACTCTGTTTACAATACCATTGTTGTTTTGTCTCATAATAATTGATGACGATTTCTGGATAACGAACATTGAGTTGATTTGCCGGTACTAAATCAGCTTCTTTACAATTCTTCCACATAATTAAAAACATCAATTCACCACTAGCATCGGTTGCACCAACGATACGATCCGGCTCTAAACCACGATCAAAACCTCGTGGACGGTTATCTTCAGTTGTATTCTTGCGTTTATTCTTATCATTATCATCATCTTGTTGCTGTGGTGGTGTTTGTTGTTGTTGATTTGATACAGCTTGTGTCTCATATGCTGCTATCAAATCAGGACAATCCAAATTCTCTTCTGGTTCCCATGTGTTATCTTGGCTAAAATTCGAATTTATTCAATCGGAATTCTATGAAAAACGATTAAAAACAATACTCTGAATAGCCTTTCCATTTTAAAAGATACTCGATTTTACCATTACGTGAACGCTTATCTAAGACTTTCTCAACTGAATATTCTTCAGCATTATCTTCCATAACTTCCTTAGTTGGTTTTGCTACAATTATTATCAATTATTGTTATGAAATTGTTTATTTTTATGTTAAAAATCGCTTACAACGTCCCATTGTTTACGATTATATTCAATTAGTAGTTCATTTATCTGACAACAGTTGTAACCTCACTTTTCTAGTGGCTGAAACTTATTTGCACTCCATCTCTATCTAAATTCAATAAGACCAACAGTGATAGATGATCCAAAAGATGTCGTTATTTACAGTTGACGGTTAACCATCTGCTAGTAATCGTTGTCGTAATTCAATCAACGAAATTTGTTAGAAATTAATCGTTTTTTTGAATTAAAATTATGGCAAACAGTCCGGAAAAAGCATCGCCGAAATGGCACCATCCATCAGAAGTTATGAAATTACACAATTTAAAAATGAAGAAACGTGCCCTCCAAGCCAGAATTAACGGTAATACACCACAAGTACCATCAATTGCATACGATAAATACACAAATTTCACAAATATTCTACAATCACAGAAGCGTAAGAATCCATTTATAATTGATGATGTTTGTAATAAACGTGGTAAAATTGAAACAACACCAATAATACAAGACGAATCAACAGATCAAACGTTGTTTAAGATACTCCATCAGAACACTAATGAACGATTAACAACAACACATCAATCAAATTTAACAACATTTGAGAATGTTTTAGATAAAATCAATGATCATGGTGATGTTGTTGTTGTTGTGAAGAACAAAGGTGAGACGTGTTTGCCAGTTGATTGGACATTGAAACGCAAATTACGTTTGTGGTCATCACAACCGTTTCCATGGAATCAAAAATTGAAGATCAACGAAGAAGCATCCGGAATTACAGCATTCACACGTTGTTTAGATATTGATAATGATAATAAAACGAAATTAGATACATCACCAAATTCACAATTCCATCAATGTTGTTTATATTGGCAATATCCATCATTACCATGGTTAACATTATTTCCACGTAATACAAATGGGAAAATTAGTGAGAATACGAATAATTCATTTGTTATCAATGCAGAAATACGTACAAATCTACATAATACATGGACAGATAGTTTACGTTCATTATTTCAATTAATACGAACGAAACAATGTCCGTATTTCTATTGTTGTGCAAATAATTTCACGATATTATTCCGTGCAGCTGGCATTTCCGGTTTTAATGATGTACATGTGTTAATTAGTCCAACAACAAAAGGTTTTCGACAAGCATTAAAACAGAACGATATCGAATTTGTGATGCCATTAAAAAAGAATAAACGACATTCAGATCAAGGATATGACACATCAGATTCTACAATGATAGATCCGAATGATGATCAAACTAATTTAGAAACTGTTGTTGATGGTGATGATGATGATGACGATGAAGAATGGTTGAAGAGTATGGGAATCAATTCGGAGGATATAAAACAAATTAATTATACACAAGCGAAAATCGCACATAAAGTTGAATGTGAAATTGATAATAGTGATCAAAGTTTAGTGTTAATTGAAGGTGTTGAAGTGCATGCATTTTATAATTATCTAATTAATTGTAAAAGTACAACATCAACTACTGGTCCATTAGCTGGAATACCACCAACGTTACTATCATCGGTGGCATTCAATGGGGCCACATTAAACACATTGAAAATTCGTGAAAATAAAGTGCACATTGATAATTCCGATTATTATTCAATTGAATTATTAGGACCAATATTACCAACAACAATTCATCATTTATTTGCAATAAAACCAATTGAAATGAGTGCAACATTTGTTAATTTAACATCAACAAGTGCATTTAGTCAAATCACAAAAGATCACAGTTGCAATGGGACGACACAATGTAATAAAATTTTTGATAAAGAGAATCTATCCGATTGTGGTTTAAATTGTAAAATTCTCGAACAGTTCTGTCGACCAAATCAACCATTAACAAGTATTGAATGTTTAAAATATAATCATGATAATAAAACATATTTATGGACGTAGTTTTTCTTTCTGTAAATTTATTTCGTTTTATTTTTGAATCACCAATAAAGATTATTTGTAAATTCTGTTTGTTTGAAACATTCTTTTAATGGTAGTTTTAATGATTTTGTTAATTCTATAAATGGTTTTCCATTAATTGAATCAATCGGTGATGCATCCATGTACAACACATACAATGTACAATTCAAATTCGAATGATAACAATAAGATAAGACTTGTGGACCTATGCCACTGATTAAATTCGGTATTTCTAATTGATCACAACGAAATGCTGGTGATTTATCACCATTTGACAGCATTCGTATTATCGAATCTTCCGGTTTATTTATTGTTTGATTGATATTTTGGTATATAGCGATCGGTTGTGATGTTATACAGTAGATATATTCGCTTGTTTTGAGCCATTCTGATAGGACTTCAACCAATTGACCGGTTGTTAAACAGTTCTCAGTGTACAAAACTATATAATCATCATCTATCTTGCGTATCTCAAAACTGCCATTGAGTAATTTACAAATAAATTCGCTTTTATGTAGTATTAAGTCAGTTGTTAATGTTTTCATTTTAATTGTCTCTATGAATATCAATTTTCTTATAGAATTCGGTAGATGAAAATCACCATTCCATTCCAATGTTGGTCTGGAACATTCAACAATTATAATAGTTTTATTATGGTATTTTGATGGGCAATTTATTACTCTATATATTCAGGATATTCGTCTAATTCATCATCTATCAATGCCCTAGTTGAGGGTTCAACAATTTCACCGAAAAGCATTGTTTTTCTTTCCAATAAGACAATTCAAAATGATTTGCAATTAACAATTGACAGTAGTTCAAACGGTATGGAATAAACGAACTATTCATTCAACTGTATAACAATAAATTCCCCAATTTTTAAGAATATTTCGATTATTCCCGAACAACGGCAGAGTTTCGCTGAAGTTGAATCCAGAAATTTTCGGGAATTGTTTTAATGTTTATTGTCAGTTGATCATCGAAATTTTTAGCCAGGAATATTTAGAGATTTTCGTTCACTTGACTATAGTTACTCGATGAAATATCCCTAGATATCAATCGCAAGAGTAGTTCAAACAATTCACCGCAGTAAACTACTCTGACAACTTTATAACAATAAACTCCTCTATTCTAGAAGAAATTTTAATGATTATAATCAATTAAAAATAATAAAAGCAACAAATTGCTCGATTCAGTTTAGATTACTTTCCAAAAGTAATTCGAGCAATTTCACTTGTAAATTATTAAATAAACACTGGATTTAGGGATTTTTAATTATTGTTGACAGCCCCAAATGTCCCTGAATTTCAAACTGAAAATTCCAAAAAAAACCTGGTAAACAATAACGAAATCAACACAATTCTAATGGAAAGATAATTGGTTGCTTTTATTAGAAATGCAGATGTTGGTATATTAGTTTAAATAATGTTTTTTTTTGGCAATTTGCAGTAGTGCCAACCTGTTCTCAGCTGTCGCTTGTCTAGTCGCCGTTTTGACAAGCGCTTCGACTGTTGGTGAGAAATTTTGTAAATTGGAATAATTTTTGCCGAATGTATCCAGGGTGTACGAAACTACAATAAAATCGCATAAAAGCAACAAGAAGAAAAACAAATTGTAATTTCAAGAAATGTAAAATAAACATATCGTTAGTATATAGTGTGGTATAATTTTGTTGAATAATCAAAATGTTGAAGGTAAATTTTTCGTAGATTTTCTATAAATTTCGTATTATAAAATTAATAATCGATGATTATTATAGGAAAAGGGTCAATTGAAATTTGAAGATAAATGGCTGACAATGGGGCCGATTGTATTGAAATTATTAAAACAAGAACCTGTATCGCCAGCTGAATGGCAAGAATTATTCTATGATGTACATTTAGTATGTTTATGGGATGAGAAAGGACCAATAAAATTACGTGTACATCTACAAGAGGATATTGTACGTTTTATAAAACGTGCACAAGCACGTGTATTAGCTCAACGACAGGAAGAAGCCTTATTGAAAGCTTATATAGCTGAATGGCGTAAATTCTTTACACAATGCAATTATCTACCAACCCCATTTCGACAATTAGAAGCTGCATTAGCATTTAAAACAACTACCAGCAATACTGGTGGTGTACAAAATAGCAACAACAGTAATAACAGTGGAAAAAAGGGTGGTGGTGGTGGTGATGAGAGTATTGTTAGGAAATTAATGTTAGATTCATGGAATGAGAGTATCTTTATTGATATAAAACATCGTTTACAAGATAGTGCAATGAAATTAGTACATGCTGAACGTAATGGTGAAGCATTTGATTCACAATTAGTGATTGGTGTACGTGAATCATATGTAAATCTATGTTCAAATACTGATGATCGCTTGCAAATCTATCGTGAGAATTTCGAAGCAGCTTATATAGAAAGTACAGAAATGTTTTATCGTTTAAAAGCACCAGAACATTTAGAAATTAACGGTGTACAATCATATATGCGTTATGCTGATAATAAATTACGTGAGGAAGAAGCAAGGGCTAAACGTTATTTAGAAGCTGGCAGTAACAATGTTATACAATGTTGCGTTAAAGTATTAGTTGGTGATCATTTACCAATTTTATTAGCTGAATGTGCACCATTAATAAAAGCGAGTGAAACAGAACGTTTACAATTAATGTTTCGTTTATTAGAACGTGTACCAGAAGGTGTACAACCAATGTTATGTGAATTAGAAAATCATATCACACAAGCTGGCTTAGCTGATATGTTAGCATCAGCTGATATTATAACACAAGATAGTGAGAAATATGTTGAACGTTTATTAGAATTATTTAGGAAATTTAGTAAATTAGTACATGATGCATTTAATGATGATCCAAGATTTTTAACAGCTAGAGATAAAGCATTTAAATCAGTTGTTAATGATACAACTGTATTTAAATTGGAATTATGTACAAATCGTAATTTTGGTGGGAAAACTGTTACACCGGAAAGTAAATGTCCGGAATTATTAGCAAATTATTGCGATATGTTATTAAGACGTACACCATTATCAAAACGTTTAACCAGTGAAGAAATTGAAACACGTTTAAGAGATGTTCTATTAGTACTCAAATATATATCGAATAAAGATGTTTTTATGCGTTATCATAAAGCACATCTTACTAGACGATTAATTTTAGATGCTAGGTATATAATTTGATTGTGTTTGATTGATTGATTGATTGATTGATTGATGGTAATTTTGCAGTGCTGACAGTGAGAAGGAGGAGGATATGGTCGAATGGTTACGTGAAGTTGGTATGCCAGCTGATTACGTTAATAAATTGGCACGCATGTTTCAAGATATAAAAGTTAGTGAAGATTTGAATTGTCAATTTCGTACATCAACAGCCCGTCATGATGCTATCAATATAAAAATATTGAATGCTGGTGCATGGGCGCGTGGTTCTGAACGTGTCACAGTTAGTTTACCAGTTGAATTAGAAGATTATATACCGGAAGTTGAGGAATTCTATAAGAAGAAACATTCCGGTAGAAAATTACAATGGTACCATCATATGAGTAATGGTACAATAACATTTCAAACAATTAGTGGTAAATTTGATTTAGATGTAACAACATTTCAAATGGCTGTATTATTTGCATGGAATCAACGACAAAATGATAAAATCACATATGAAAATTTACGTTTAGCCACTGAATTGCCAGATGGTGAATTAAGACGTACATTATGGTCATTAGTTGCATTTCCAAAATTGAAACGACAATTATTATTATTTTCACCTATTGTTAATGCACCAAAAGATTTCAATGAAGATACAGTGTTTTGGGTGAATCAAGATTTTGCTTTAATTAAAAATGGGAAACCACAAAAAAGAGGAAAAGTAATCAATTATTAATATTATTATTATCAGTACCGGATCTAGATGTGGGGAAGCATTCCTCAACTAATCGTTGTGTCCGAGACAAAAACCTCCCATTTGCCCACCCTCCCCTAGATCCGGCACTGATTATTATCAACTATTATTATTATTATTATGTTTTCTAGGTGAATTTGATTGGTCGCTTACAATTAAGTACAGAACGTTCACAAATGGAAGATAATCAATCAATTGTACAATTAAGAATACTTAGAACACAAGAGGCAATAATAAAAATATTAAAAATGCGTAAACGTATATCAAACGCATCATTACAAACTGAATTAGTTGATATATTGAAAAATATGTTTTTACCATCGAAAAAAATGATAAAAGAACAATTAGAATGGTTAATTGAACATAAATATATGCGTCGTGATGATGATGATATTAATACATTTATTTATATGGCATAAAAAAAAACAATTGTTATGGCAGTTAATTATATAAAGATCGATCTTCTTTTTTTTGTTTGTTTGTTTGTTTACTTTGTCTCGTTTTTGTGATAAAAACAATTTCGGTAGTTTCTCTTTGTTATTGATTTTAAATGTACCGCCATTTGGATTTTGTAGTTCAATCGGAAAATTGAAGGTGGCGCAGCTAGTGGATAATATTTAAAAAACAAACAAACTGTATAAATTAAACATTCTAAAGTTTATTGTTTAGATTGAACAATTCATTCAAATAAAAACTGATAATTTTTGCAACAAATTCGTAAATAATGTGATGTTTTCCCATAAATTCCTCATTCGATTATAGTTTGATTGAAGGGTTGTAGATGGCGCTGTAGAATCTTAAGCTGAACGCTCATCAGTCAGCACTGTACGCAACGGATTTGCGTATCGTACGGTCCAGACACATCACATTGCATTCTTTTATTTCATCTGTAGTGAATGTGTACGCTTAGTGTGGAGGCTATCCAATTTGAAAGCAAATGAAATACGAGGAAAAAGGAAATGCGCCATTATACATCCGGTGACTGGC
Source organism: Meloe dianella (assembly GCA_028455855.1). NCBI lineage: Eukaryota > Metazoa > Arthropoda > Insecta > Coleoptera > Meloidae > Meloe > Meloe dianella. The sequence continues at coordinate 4,452,921 of JAPTHL010000008.1, read as the reverse complement.
TTGAAAAACTCAACGTCCTCATAAAGTTTCTCTTGCAATATCCTAATGAGTCTTTTGACCATTTAAAAAAAAAATTAGATAATAGTTTTGTTGTTCATAGAATTTGTGAACTATAACAATTATAATCAACAACCTAATGGACAACAATCTCTTGAGCCATGAGAACCATTCCTACAGCCGATATAGAGACACCAGGGAACAGTCAACTGATCACTATTGGCACTACCCTTGCTCCATGTCAGGTACGAAAGGATAGGCCGATTTGAAACCAACGCAATGATGTCGTCTATGGCTGACATTTTGTTTTACGTTGCCGTGCCGTCTCACTGTGGATATACCTTTAACTTTAACAAAATTACTATTCTAGAGAATGTAGCTGCAACATGTATGTGCATCATATGCAGTTCCAATCAAATATACAATAAAGGCCGTGCATCTGTTCTCCCAATAAATAGGTACTATTTAATTAACTATCAATTTTTAATTTTTAACGAATTTTTGCTCCATTGTTTTCAGTATCGTAAAATAAGAGTAAGCAGCATTAAATGCCTGCAAATAATACCAGAATGCGAAGGTGAACATAACAATTTAATTATAAATAATTTACTCACTTTCGTGCATGTCTCCATATTGACAATAAACATTTGACGGTAGTGAATAACGGTGTACTTTTGAGAACGTGTCATCATAATTAATAATGATTTTCTAATTGCCACAGATGCACAATCATACCATTTCGTATCGTATAAACAGAATGATGTCTCAGTGAACTAACATAACAAATAAATAAATACATGAAATAACGAGAATATTTTATTAAATTGCGATTATATACCCACTTCTTCTGTTAATGCAGCAGCTGGCCAACAATAGCAAACTAAAATTTGAAATGAAAGATAACCAACAATAGCGGTTGCTTTGGATATCTCGTAAAGATTTCGTGTAAGACTGATTACAAATAATTCGAAGCACATTGATGAAATAAAAATCATAGATTGCAAGAAAACTAACAAACCAAAAATTTCATTCATTGAATTAAGATAACTGAAAATTATAAACAGACATTATAGTTAGTTGTACACATACATGCAGTTTAAAATTGTAACATGGACAAACGTAAACTTTAACTCTAGTGTCAAGCTTGCGACAGAGTCGCCGCGATAGTGTCGCGACTGGCGACAGAAAAAACGTCGAGCTCAGCGTTTTTGGAGATCGGCGACAGAAACGCTCACCATACATTCTTATGGAGCGTGTCAAGCTTGCGACAGTGTCGCGGCGTTTTTATGGCCCAAGTTGTTTATATTACTTAGAATTCTTGGAAAAAGATAAGAATTGGAATCTGTTTGAGATGTTCGATGGTAGGGGCATCATAAAACTAGTAATTTATGAGCATTTTAAAGTGTTTGAGATGTTAAATTGCATGATTCATTCTGTCGTGTCGCTGTCGTGTCGCTCTAGCTTGACACCTACAAATGTGTTCACCACTTGGCGACAGTGTCGCGGCGACTCTGTCGCAAGCTTGACCCTAGAGTTAATTGTAAGTTTTATGCTGCACACACACGGTGTGTTGAGACCACAACCGCACACTGAAATTCGATTGAATGACAATTGGATACATGCAAAAGATGCGTTCCGTGCATTGTGGGCTTTATAAAATCTTACAATCAGTTAACACTCAAAAAGGTTTGCTATTTTTTTTGTGTGTGTCTATTTTATGACTATAATGCCTGGGTACGGGCGCGTGTGGGTGCGTTTATACCTGAGTGTGGATCTAGTTAATGACGTTATTCTTGTGTGCAGACGCGTGTGTCTAAGGTTACGCGTCGTACATTTTGCGTGTCCGGTGTGGCAATTGTGCGGGCGTATTAACATTTAAATGTGTGTACCTGGGAGTAGGTAGGTATACCACATCCACGATTCTAATGTCGAATTTCAAATGACAGAATTGTCATTAACCTATCAACGCTACACGGCGAAACGCAGTAGTACCAATATAAAATACACATTTTTCTGTAAACTAGTAGGACAGAGTTAGGGACTTTTGAGATATTTGGTTGCCAGCAGTTTTGCAAAATTCAACATTAGAATCGTGGATATGGTATAGTATTTCCATTCGGACAGCCAACACAGTATTACGTAGTCTCTTTCTATATCTCGAGAATGCGAAAATTGGCGCCCGTTTCACCTTTTTCTCTAATATTTGATGCTGAACGATGAATAAAGGTCTATCCACACTGAGATGGCACGACACGGCAACATTATAATTTCGGAATATTACTAAAGGCCAGTTTCAATGACGTCCATCGACACAGAGACGACACGGCATGATACGTAAATAGAAGAACAACTCATGTCTATTGGAAAGCGTAGCAACGATTCTTTTTGTGTTGACTATGGTTGACATTTTGTTTTACGTTGCCGTACAATCTCAGTGTAGATAGTTCTTGATAAAGCACATGATGGGATGTGGAGAACAAGCACAGTTCGAGTGATTGCAGTATCTGGTTAGTTAAATATTAATGATTTACCTGCAGAAGAAATTATGCGAGTCAATCCATACTTTCATTCTAGACAAGACCACGTTAGTATGTTCATCGTCATTATCACCTTCACCAATCCCAAACAATGAAATCTTCTTATTAAGTATTTTTATTTGAAGTTTCAATAATGACATCAAAGTAAATGCGAAAAAATCAAAAATGTAGACGATTAAACCCATTGGAAAAGCCGATAAACTGTTAGCAATTTTAAATATGTTTGTATTCATCGATTTTGGAACATAACAAATGTATATCAATTCATCGTTAATAAATGGCTTTAATGGGAAAACTAACAAAGTGATTAGAGCCGTTGATATAAATACATTTCTCATCAATTTGATGGAACGAATCTCATTTTTATATAATTGTTGGAAATCGGTATCGAGATCATTGATGGAAAAAAAATTCTTTGTTTCAATGATTAAATATTGGACTCTTTTATAATTCCAAATCAATATTAGGTATTTAATAATGACCTAAAAGTAAGAATGATTTGGTGAATAACTTTGATATTTACCTATAGTCCAATTACGTTAAAAACTACACCGCTAGAAAGTAGGTCGTCATCCCCACTTGCTATCTACCCTTGCGTTCCAGTGCCGTGCATGATTTCTTTTGTTTCTGGAGTTGAATTCTATTGGCTATTGCCACATCCCCACCGCTTCATCGCACCCTAGTGAAAGTGGGTTAAGACACGCCCTTAAATTTGCTTGTGCAGTTCTTAACGTCATTGGACTCTACCTACAATATTCAATAATTGTTAAATTTTATATTCGTTTGTAATTAACTTGTGGAAGTATCATTCCGAAAGTTTTCACTATCTAAATTTCGATTTGCTGTACAAACAACAATAAACTACAAGTCAACTGATGGCACTTACATGTGTACATGATAGAATTGTTTCGACTACACCGGCCAAAATTTCAAATGGGATATCATCGTAATGATATAACTGATAAACAGCCAAATACCATATGGCAAACGGCGGCACCGATAACATAAGAACCAAGGAATAATTCAATTTCTTAACCACACTAACACCAAGAGCCCTCAAAGATATTTTGGTGAACCAGAGGATGTCTTCGTGACTCATGTTCGTTGTTGAATGTGCCTCAGAACAATTGAAATGTTTGTATTTATATGCCAGCTAGATATGAATATTTAATGAAGTTCATATGACGGAATATAGTTGCATATACGGTAAATTACTGTGCCTCGATAGATCGGTGGAAAAATTGTAAAATTATGGATAACTTAATAATAGTTTACGTTAGTTGGGTGTGACAGCAATATGTTCCAGAGGTAATTGTCTTTCGAACTGTTACACCCATATGCCACACGTAAAGTGAATATAGAGCTCATCTCTTCTAAGTATATTGGCCACTGGACGCCCCAAAATTTGGCCACTCCGGTGCGATGCACCACTCGCACAGTATACGGACGATCGCCACTGATCCAAAGGATGTCCTTGTGGCTCATGTTCGTTGTCAAAAATGTGCATCGAAACCATTTAAATGCTACAATTTATATTCTAGATAAATATATGAATAATTGATGAAGATACGACCCTGATAATACATCGGAAATTGATGAATTATAGATAACATAATTACAGTTTATGCATGTTGTCTTTGCCAATAATATTTCTCGTTTGTAATTGTCGTGTGTATACTATTACACCTGTTGTATTCTCTCAATGAAACTTAAATTATATAGATTTTTCCCGTTTTCTTAACCTTTTCCATTTGATATTAGGAAAAATATATATAATTAGTGTTATAGACATGTGTGCGAAGTTGAATTCGATTCCATATTAACGACTATCCACACAGAAACGACACGATGTTACATAATGGAAGCACACGACACAACATACTAACACAAAGTATACAGGCGTGCGAAAGTGACATAAACTGAGTCGTTTCATTTGAATTTATGTTTAGTTCAAATTTCGCCACGCTGATGTTAGCCTATTTGCCAGATACCATTTTTCTAGATACGTGTCGTGCCGTGTCGTCTCTGTGTGAATAGTCCTTAAAGAATATTAAAATCGCGTGCGTTTCGGCGTTTACCGATGAGCGTTCACCTTTATTCACAGTTCCCTGTCAAATTTCTAGTAATATTTAATTATATTCTGTTGGTGACAATGTTTCCCCTAGACTCGTTCTTAAAGAAACGTCAAGTTGGTCTGTTCGCATGTGTTTATATTTTTATTGAATCTTTAATTAAAAAAAAAACACCAAATTTAAAACAAAATGCGTATAGAAACGTGTTATTTTTGTTCATCTCGTATATATCCAGGTCATGGTATACAATTCGTTCGTAACGATTGCAAGGTATTTCACAATATTTCCACCAAACAAAATTTGAGGTTATATCACAATATGTAATTTGATTTGTTAAAGATATTCAAATTCTGTCGTTCAAAATGCCATGCAGCTTTCAAAAAGAAGAAGAATCCACGTAAAGTCAAATGGACGAAAGCGTTCCGTAAGACCGTTGGTAAAGAATTGGCAATTGATCCATCATTCGAATTCGAGAAACGCCGCAATATACCAATGAAATACGATCGTACAACATGGGCGAAAGCAATTGAGGCAATGAAGAAAGTTGAAACGATCAAACAGAAACGCCAAGCCACATATATAATGCAACGATTACGTAAAGGAAGAGAAATCGAACAAGAACGGGATATAAAAGAAGTTCAACGTGATTTATCATTGATTAAATCACCAGCTGCTGGATTGAAGAAATTGAAACAAGATGAACAAATGCATGAAGGTGCTTCTGACAGTGAACACGAAGAAATGGATGGTATTGTTGAAGACGGTGGCGAAGTTACATTATAAGAATCTTTTATTCCAGACAAAATAAACACAATTTAATATAAAGGAAAAGAAAAATAATTGGTCCGGTAATGATTTATCCATTCAATTTCAATCGATTTCTAGAATTAAACGAGAATTATTCACATAAAAATCCACGAACAAAACCAATCAAATTCACCTAAATATTTACCAATTGTTGTCATACCACTGAAACCAACACTTACTGCAATCAATTGTAGAATTCCAGCCTGTTTCCTATTGTTTTTCTGATGCCATCTAGCTCTCTCTTGGTAGTACTTCACTTACAGTCACATACAATAAAGTACCACCGGCTAAACTTTGCAATATTGGTATAACAAGTTGTGTTGCTTCTTTTGGCAAATTCGAAATGAACGTTCCTATGAAAATTCCAATATCAGAACCGAGTGTAAATATTAAAACGCCAATGAAATTCCGTAAAAACGTATTGTTAGGATTTAATGATAATTCAGCACCTAAACAAAAGCCGGCTACGAATTTATGTGTGGCAATCGCGCCCAATAAGAAAAACACCTGAAACATGTTCGAAATTAATAATTTGTTCATATAGAAATATTCTAATTGAATTTACACTAGAATTATTATCAGCTAAACCAACAACTAATCCTTCTAATAAAGCATGCGTGGATAATGCTACCAACAATCCTAAACTAGAAACGGAATTATAATTGCAACGTTCTTGATGGCCGACATGGCACAATTGTGATGGTGTTGCATCATCAATCACCAAATCACTATCGCTTCTGGTTTTGTAAATTTGCGGATTATATGGTGGTTGACGGTCACGTTCTAACAAACAATTTCGTTCATTTGTTGTTGTTGCTCCATAATTGATCAAATTTGATCCGTGCGAATTTCGTCGCCGTCTTGTATGATTCGATTCATTATGTTCATGATGTTGAAAATGATCATCATGATCATTATCATAACACAAATGAACAATTTCATCGATAATATAAAGTAAGAAGAAACCACCACAAAATATTAATTCAGCATACTGTTGATAATCGGGCATTGTGGCTCTAGCTTCTGGTAAGATATGTACAAGTGCTGTTGATAATAATACGCCACCACCAAAACATAGTAATGATGATAAGAATAATGGATAACGTTGACGAGTTCGATTGAAAAAACATGCTGGTAATAATCCAAAAAATATTGTTCCTATACTTAATATGAATATTGATAATAATTTGGTCGTTAATAATTCCATAATTTATTCACAAACAAAAAAAAACACTGCCTGTCAATAACAAATATTTATTTATAAGAGGACAGAAATAAGAGCAACATTATCATTATCTTATCAATTTTTTGATTTTTTTCTTCTTAAATAAACACCAAAATAAATAAAACAATTCATCGATAATTCATATCAAGTTTTTGAGTATTTATTTGGTAATACTGATACAACAATTAAATTATCTCACCTATAAGTGAATTTCACCTGTAATTAGCGCAAATTTAAAAAATGTCGCTTTACTCAGTGTTTTTTTACAATAACGGTTGGTATTCCATAATGACGTAACTGTGAGTGAACGTATGTCGCGAACAGACTGCGTTCATAAATTGCTTGTTTATGAAGAACTCATTAGAAATTTAACAATGAATCATTTCTACTATTTGAAAATTTTGCAATGATTCTATTACGCTATTATCCGATTTCGATCGGGTACCGACATTATCCGTACCATGTAACAACCGGAGGTTGTCGCTACTATCTCCGGTGACCGAATTCTTACTTAGCGTATATAATTGAATGCACGTTTTCACGGTTTTATTCCAATCGTAAATTGCTCTTTTATGTCGATTGTCATACTGATTTCACTAACAGTTACCACATCCACTACACTCATATTGATGAACGCAGCTCAAATGACGGTTGCGACATGTAGTGTATTTCTTTACCAACGGTTGGCATTTCTGACAAGATAAACAATCAACAAATGTCAAATTTGAAAATTCTGAAATAACGGCTTGTTGATAACACTACAGAAATATAAGAAAAATGTGTGATAATTTAAAAAATGAACCTGTCCTCATTTATAATTTAAAAGGACATAAAAAGCCAATAACATCCCTATCAATACATCCTGATAATCAACAATTTGCTAGTGGTAGTGAAGATTGTTCAGTTGTTCTATGGAAGGCAATTGAAACGTCTCGTTGTTATAATTTCACTGGTCATACAGATATAATTACTGATTTATGTTATTCAAATGATGGTAAAATTCTATTATCATCATCACAAGACCAAACTGTCCGTATTTGGGTGCCAGCAATGAAAGGTGGTAATACAAGTTTTAAGCCACATTCATCACCAATCAGAACTGTAACATTATCACCAGACAATGAGAAGATTCTCACCGGTTCTAATGATAAATCATTAAAATTATGGTCATTGAAACCTCAACGTTTCTTATTATCATTGATCGGTCATACGAATTGGATACGTAAAGCTGTATTTTCAATAAATGGTGATTTTATAGCATCATGCAGTGATGATAAAACGATTCGTATATGGGATCCATTAACAGGCAACTGTAATGAAGTCATTAATTGTCGCGGTGGTAATTTAACAACATTATCAATACGACCGGACGGTAATTATTTGGCTGTTGGTACAAATACTGGATCAATACGGATTTATGATTTACGTACATATAAAATACATCAACATTATGTTTTGCATGATCACACAACAGATCTATCATGGCATCAATCTGGCAATTATTTATTAACGTGCGGCAAAGATGGCAAATTACATATTGTTGATCTATTAGAAGCACGACCATTATTCACATTACATGGACATGATGGGCCGATTATGGCAGCGAAATTCACACCAAATGGTGAACGATTCGTGTCCGGCGGTGCTGATCGGAAGATAATGGTTTGGAATATTAATTTAATTTAATTCATAGTTGATTTAATTTTTGTAATTTATTTAATAAAGTTTGGCAGAAATGCTAGGTTATGATTGTTCTAACCTGAAAATCTCCACCGGTTTTGCTTTGTACAACCAACGATTTGTATCGAATAAACAGTTTCTAATTAAAATTAATTCGATTAATAACAGTTGAAATAGTGAGTTTATAGCCTCAAATTGTGGCAAATTTTAGTTTCAGCAAAATGTCCAACGATCGTGTCTGTTGTACAGAAAACAGTATGCAACGTAAATTGCGAATTCTAGCGATACACGGCTATAGACAGAATGCGGAGACTTTCCGCCAGAAGAGCGGTGCGTTCCGGAAAATGGTACATAAATGGGCCCAATTCACCTATATTACTGCACCACATAAAGTCCTATTAATCGACGATATGAATCAAATCGATGATATCGATATGGGCCAAAGTCAAGATGAAGGTACCCTTAAACAGATTAACATTAAATTGGCTACTACTCAATTAATTTCAGAACAGTACGGCTGGTTTTTCAATCGTGAAGATCGCACATTCCGTGGTATACGTAAAGGTGGTTGTGCTATCGGTTTTGATGATAGTTTGAAATTGATCGAAACAGCATTTGAGAAAGAGGGACCATTTGATGGTATTTTAGGTTTCTCACAGGGTGCATGTTTTGTTGGTTTATTATGTGATTTACAACAGCGCGGATGTATGTCATCACAAATTCGATTACAATTCAAAACAAATAATTGTGTTAATCATTATTGTGTTGCAGTGGTTAATTACAAATTTAATTTTGCAATACTAGCATCAGGCTTCAAATCGAACGCATTGCCACATATGAAATATTACAATGATACGATAACAATACCAACACTGCATATATTTGGTGATAACGATAAGATAATACCGACAGAGATGAGTGTTGGATTAAGTGAATGTTTCCAAGATCCTGTGATTGTACGACATACCGGTGGCCACTATCTACCATCGACAGCTATACAAAAACACGAATATCAGAAATTCATCAAATTACGGCAATTAGAAAAGGAGGAATTCAATAATGATTCAACAATAAGTGAGTAAAATTTCGGTAGATAGAATAGAAATATATTCGTATGATATATTGGGAGTTTTATTTATTAAAAAAAAGTACACAATCCTCTCCATCACTTATCAACTAGTTATTTTTCGAAAATTGAGACGAAAATACAAATAATTAAAAAATTAAAATGCCACTAAAAGGCACTTCATTCCAGAACTATATAAAAACAAAATTTTGGAATGTTGTTGTAAAATAAACGTACAAAAAATAAAATTAGAATTACCAAAAAAAAAATGGACGGAAATCAATTAAATTAAATAAAAATCTTTGATAAGATGAACACAAATTATAACGAAAAATCCACGTGTACTCATCAAATGAAAATTGTACTTTTACGTTTTATATACAAAATATATAAAAATAATAATCAACCAACAAAACACTAAATAAACCACTCTTTCTTCTTTTGAACATGATGACCAGTTGTACCATGTACAACGGCCGTATCCGGATCTAAAGCTGTATCAGCACCAGCATCCTCCTGTGTTAAATATTCACCTTTATGCCGATGTAGATAACGGCCAATTAAGACAGCTAATATCACTAATGCTATAAAAACTATAGCCAACACACCTAAAACAAAACAAATGATCATAGAATAAATAACGTAATTAATTCGAATAAAACTGACTTCCTAATACTGCTGAATCGGTTTGATTATAAGCTTTTCTTAATTTGTATTCATCAAGGATAGGTGGTGGTCGTGTTTCTACAGTATCAGGTGGATGTGTTATTGGTTCAACACCACAATAATCCTCTCTAATTGGTGCTGGAATTTCAATTAATTAATTCATTGATTGATTGATTGAAATATTATTAATAATGATTACTTCCTAATGATTGAACATTAATAGGTCCAGATTGTTGGAATAATAATTTTAATGGATAGATATCATCGAATTCAACACGTGATACACAACCAGTAAAACCTTCAGACATTGTTTCATTTCTACCAATATACATATATTGTATATTATTAAATTGTGCATCAGCTGATGCTTTTATATCAAAATGATATTCTTTTGGTTTATCATTATCAACTTGTATAATTAATGTTGAACCAGAATTACGTCTTGATAAACGTAAATCATGGAATTGTCCTAAACTAAATAATTTTTCTGGATAGATAACTTCACGTCGTTCAAAACCAAAATCAAATACAACACGTAAATGTCCCGAATTCGATACCATTATTGTTAAATATTCACGACTTATATTTGATGAGAAACCTAATAAAAATCCTTTTGGATTTGTTGTTGTAAAACCAATACGTATATGTTCAGATATTGTTGATCGCCATGAACCCATAAAATCATATTTAATTAATGATGATTGTCTCATATTAACACCAATTTCATCAGCACATATTGGTCCTTTAAATGCTGTCCAACGACAATCACACAAATAACTATCATAACGTTCTAAACATGTACCATTATTCAAACATGGATTACTTTGACATTTACCAATACAACCCTCTGTGATACCATATGATTTCTGACGTGCATACGATTTCAAATCAATATGTTTACCATTTATTAATAATGCACGTATACAACCAGTGAAACCATCACGATAATCAATTGATGCACCAATAATTAATTCGGATGTTAAATGTAATGCACGTACCGGTCCTGGTGGTTCACTATATTCAGCTTTAAATGCACCATCAATAATAATCATTGCTGCTTTACGATTCCTTTCAACTGACACACTGTGCCATTGATTATCAGATAATTTAAATGATACTTCACGTATAACAGCAACAGGCCCGGCACCGGCTTGATATTGAAATTGTATTTGATTACCACCAACTATACTTAATTTGATATAATCAGATGGTCCTTTTGAATGGAATAATACAGCATTTTCAACTGCTGTACGAAATTCAAAATAAATATCACCACTATGGCCCATATCGAATGTTGGTAAATTAATTGTTGCATCTGATATACGAAATGTTATAACATTATCAAATAGATCATCACCTTCACATATTAATGGACCTAATGTATAACGTCCTTCTTTATCATCTAATGCTGTGCCAGTATCACCGAAACGTAATTGTTTCACAGGTAAATAATCTTTTTCTGTAATATCACCAGAATCTTCTTGCCATGTATCTAAACTGGCATCACAATTACACCATTTCGTTTGATCAATACATGTACCACTAATACCACAATTACATTTACGTGTACCTGGCAAACCACCACCCCAATAATCCATTTTTTGATTATATCTCGATACCCACCATGAGAATGGATGGAAATTCAATTCAGTTGTTGGTGAATTAAATAAACGTGTATTTTTACATTCATATTGTAAATGTTGTTTGCATATTATTGAACGATTTATTAATGCTGTTATTTGATCATCATCAGCCTCATAATGGATATCTTGTTGGAAACTACCAGGCTCTTGGAAACCATCCACTGATGTTTTCTCTTGATTACTATGATGTACAATTGTACTAACACGTCCATCTGGATGAAATTCACATGTTACAGGGAATGGTGATAATGGTCCACTACCATCAACATCAATTTTAATTTCAGCACGTTGACTAACCGCTTGTATATTTTTATATGCTTGACATGATAATGGATTTGTTGATGAATGACATACAGCACCACCATAACCACTATTCTCACAATTACATAGAAATTCTAATGATGTTTGTTTACATATACCATTATGTTGACATGGATTTGGATTACAACGATCAATCATTTGACATGCATCTAATAATACTTGATCTTGACAACAATAATCTGTTGTTTTCCAACTTGTTGGTAAACGATAATCACCATCAATACCAATTGTTTTCATACAACCAATAAAACCGGGTATAATTTGTTCGGAATAACCTAATGCAGCTGTTACACCACCACCAATTAAATATGTACCACCTGTTAATATTTTTAATATACGTATTGTACGCATTGGACGATAATCAACATTGAATATTAATAAATTTGTTGATATTGTTAATACAACTGTATGCCAACGGCCATCATTAAAACGTTGATCATAATTATCAAATACAACTTTTGGACTATTTGCTGTTATTAATTCAACTTTAATTTTACCACGTTCTAAAAATATCTAAAAATATTCAATAATAATAAGAATAATTCATTAATTCTATGCAAAATTATATACAGCAACATGTCCTTGTGATGAAAATGCATGAAATAATAATAAACCAGTTTCTTCATATGTACGAAATGCAAATGAAGCATTCATTGAACCCATACCTTCATAACCTTTTAATCTTGCATATGATTCAGGTGTTAGAAACGTTACTGGAACTATTGGTGGTTCCTAAAATTATCCATGAATTCAACGAAAAACAAAACTATAAATTTCAAACAATTACCGGACAATTGTACAACGTATTGATACGTTCATATTTCAAACCATCACCCCATTGATAAGCTTCTTTAACGTCTTTAATTAAATTCGTGGCATTTAAATAGAAATTCTGCATACATCCTGTATAGTTTTGTACAACTTCTAAGCCTTCTTGTAGATTTGGAACACCACCAATATAGAACTATAATTATATATGATTTCAAATAGATCTTTAATAAATCTAATATTAGTTGATATTACCGCTCTATTTAAATCTAATCGATTAAATTCCCCTTTAATTTTATCTTGTACAATAACACGATCAACAGAAAATAAAATATCACGACGATTCCTTGATATAACAACATCATGCCATATATTATCATCAAGTAAACTACCAACACATAAACTTGTTACAATATTTGAACCCAAATCAATTTTTAATATTAATCGATTATCACGCATTTCTAATACAATATAATCACCTTGTGTACCACGACTATATAATAATACACCATTTGCTGATGATGTTTTAAAACGGAAACGTATACTTTCACGTAATGCTGATATTTGATCACGCATTAAATCTAATTTCAATAATGCTGTACCATTAAAATACATATTATCAGCCTCTATAATAATAATGATTAGAAAATAAAATTTGAAATATTCATTAGAAATTTCTTACCATATTCACAACCGTATAATTCGACTCTCATTGAAATACGATCTCGCCATCTAGTCGGATTTATACGTATCCATTGTGCAATAATTGGTACTTCGAATTCATTTTTATGTATTGTATCCCCATCATTATTACCACGAAACATCTACAATTTCCAATGATCATTAATTAGTTAATTAATTAAATTTGATAATTGATTAGTTTTAAGAAATAAAAAGTGAAATTATAGAGAATTATTTGTTAGTATTTCTGTGTGTGTTTGTAAGTAAGCACCTCAGGATCCCCATGTGTATCAGTGAAACTTCTCCATTCTTCACCATCATCACTATATTGTACAATATATTCCGTAATGAATTCATTCGAATCACTACGACCACGTGTAGCTATTGAACGTATCTCATAAAATCTGCCCAAATCCATTGTTAACACTTGATTATAAGTACTATTTGCAGGTGTCCATGCAGATGATCCTGTTTTATTATCATTATTATTATTATTATACAGTTGTGAATATTAGGAAAATAGAAAGAAAGCGCTACAATAATCGTGCAAATTGTTAATCTACATAGAAAAAAACAACAACATGCACATTAAAAGCAACAAAATTATTATTATTTTCTGTTTGTTTGTTTGGTTTTTTTTTTAATTTAAATTCTTACCATAACATTACCACCAGGTTCTTTATAATTACTATAATCTAAACCATTTGTACCATAACTGATTGTATATTCCATAACATATTCATTACTAAGTCGTCTACCTTGTGTCCATATACGTGTTATATTCATTGTTTGTCCCAAATCGAAGATTAATTGTTGATCAAAATCATTACTAGATGCACTCCAAGCATTGTCACCTTTTTCATATTTATTTATTTATTTATTTATTTATTTGATTTTTATAAATAAAAATTCAGTAGATAGTACAGCACATATTATTCAATAGTTTATATTGTGTGAAAATATAAGAAAAATTGTAACCACTTGACTCTAATGATTTGATAGATTATCAATTAGAAGTTAGTTAATTATGTGTTAGATATGGTTCATATAAAAATTTTTAAAGAAAATCGTTCACTTTTTGGATCTAATCCAATAATCCAATAAATTCCAAGAAGAAACATTAAAAAATAAACGAAAATGGATTTTAATAGTCTTTTTCTTGATTAAATTTAGAAAATCTAGTTATAACTGTGATTGTACCAAATTGGATTAGCCTTTCATAATATCTCTCTTAATTAAATTACTCTGTATGTTGGAAAACATATTTTTAGTTTTATTATAAAAGAAATCCAATAATCTGTGATCAAATTTAATAGAAATTGGAATCATTTCTCTTTAAATTTGATCACCATTATATAGAAATATTTATAGATATTTGCCACAGCATTGAAAAGGTTATCAAAAAAAGGAGCAAATTCCACCACAATTAGAAACTGTTTGCCTAGTTGCAATTCTTATTATTTATGATCATTTATAAATTGAATAACATCGTAATTATGTAAAATAATATCAGTGGCAGATTCACGTACAGACGGTGAAGGACCACAATCCAAGAGGATACACGAAAAATGGGCGAATTATTCTATGGGCAAAAGGGGGCAAATGCCAATCCAAATCTATCTTTAATAAACACATGACTGTAGTAAAAATATTGAATTTCCTCCGAATACTGTACATCATGGTGCTCCCCAAAAGTCTGGGTCCCCATGAAGCTATAACAAGCCAGTGAATCAAGTCATTATTTTGTTCCCCGCAATCAAAAAATAACTAATTAACGGGTAGAAATGATGTTACATAGGTGTAATCTGGAAATGGGATGGAAAATAATATGAAATACTACAATTTTCTTTAATGAAAATCTCTTCTCCGACATTGTATATGCGATCCACAGAAATTTGTAACACCTCAAATACCGTAAAAAGTCTCAAAATTCATTTAGATAAAAGAAAACCAAGAAAATCGTATTATTTTCCCTGTAAATTTAACATTTTCCAATATTATTTGAAGAATTCTGATTCAACAAAGAAAAAAATAAGGCGAAAATCAATAACTAGAGAGAATCAATTTTATTTTAAGAAATATTCAAAAATTCCTGTTAAAAATAGTCAAGTGGCAACAATAATTTCTAAGCACATTCTAAATCTTTAATTAAACAAATTCTACAATTACAAAACAAAAATAAAATAATTAAACAACAATAACAGCAGCAATAAACATGCAAACAAATCTATATTTGCATGCAACGAATACATCAATAATATTGATCATTATTAAAACGATAAAACAAAAATTAAGGAAACTTTACTGTGCCATACTACGACTGATACGTAACAAAATCAATATTTATAAAATTGGAATGGATACATTTGAAATAAAACACTGCAACTCATTAATTCTTATCTAATTTCTTATAGAAATCCCTACAATAATCATGATCATAATCTAAAATCTGTATAGAATTCTCCATTAATTCATTAAAACTAATTTCATAAAACCTATCTAACTGATTATTATTCTTATTAAATGCTATAGCAATACAATGATTGTGATTTAATAACATTTCATGAAATTCCCAATCACTTAATTGTTGTCCTTTAACATAAATTTCTGTATCATTTATTATATTATCATTGTTTAAATCAATTGTTTTTATATTGAAACAAATATCACGCAAATCTATTGTTATACCAATACCGATAGCTTTTAAATAACTCTCTTTTAAACACCAAAATCTACAAAACATTTTCAATTTATTATAATCACTATCAGCGTTCTTAATTAAATTCCATTCATTATTTGAAAAGATCTTTGTCATTGTTTGGAAATAATCATTTAGATTTTTATTGCGTTGTTGAAATTCAATTTTCATTATATCAACACCTAATTGTTGATGATTATCATCACTACCAATTAAAATCGTATAATCACCTTGATGTGATACATTAAAATTGATATGTTGGTATATATGATTTGAATCATCTAATATTGGTTTACCTTTATCGTTACGTTTAAATTTGATTTGATTATATTGTAAATTCGTTTGATTATTTATAAATTTTCTCAACATTAAACGACCAATTAATGATGATTTAAAATCGTTTTTAAATAGAAATTTCGATAAACGTTGTTTCTCTTCAAATTGTATACAACTTGTTGCTAATAATAATTCGTTATTTGTTGGATTCCATTTGGTAAAATTGAATGCCCAACGTACAGTTTTCGATGACATTGTTATTATTAAGAGTTTATGTTTGAACAGACTTTGCAATATTATCTATACACTACCTAAATCCATTCCAATATTATAAAAATTGATGATGATGATAATAAAGAAATTGATTTCATTCAAATAAACTTACCATAAAGTATAGCATTTTTTGGACCACGATTTGGTAATGCTGATGTTGCTGTTATTGCGGCTCTTTGTAATAATGGATTATTACACTCGTATTCGTTGTAAATTTCTGAAAATTTCCACAAATTTTTTATTGAATTAATCATTAATTCTAGATGAGTCATGTGTCAATTAATAACGAAAACAATTGGAAATAAAATAAAATCTTACGTATATTTAACGAATTAATTCATAAATTGTAATCAATTTGAATAATTAACAAAAATTGTACAAAATCGATTAATAGTTTTTCGAAAAACAAAAAGAAAAACAATTGAAATTTTTGACATTCCTAACGGTCATCCATTTTGACAGAATCACAATTCATTTGTTTTGTATTCGTACATTGAAACTTTTATCAATTAATCGATTTTATGATTATCTAACTATGAATGAAATAGATGATAAGAAAGGTTATCATTACCTGATAAGACGAATGGTATGATTGATAAAAATAACGGAATTTTATTTAAAACGCCCATTATCCTACATGACACAAAACGATCTGTCTGAGGTTACGCCCAAAAATCAAAATGTACACACGGCTATGTCCTGATGAGTAGTGGGGGAGGAAATATTCAATAAAGATCAATAGATATAACTTGTTATAATTGTGACAAAGATAGACACTTACGGTATAAACAATGATCATAGAGGTTGAGAGATGAGATTTTCTAATTGGTAACGATACATCTGTCTCGCTTTGTCATATTGTATAATCAATAGAATATGTTGCCTATCTTTGTTTAGAATGTTGAAAGTCTAGACCGTAACGCACATTTTTCGGCCCTTCTTTCAGTAGATCATATAAATTTAAGAATCCAAACAAACTATAATAAATTATATATTTTTTTAGCTTTATCATCAACAATTCTGCAAATGCATGTGTTTCAGTACAAATTTAGAAGAAATGTTGCAAAAAATCTAGCAGCAACTAATTTGGTGGCATTCTCTAAATAGAAGCGTCTCGCGACAGGTCAGAACGATTCGCCTGTGAGAGTAGTGGAGAGCAGACATAATTATTGATAGAATTTTTATTTTGCTGTGTTCTATACGGTTTAAATAAATTGATCCAATCGTGCAAGCGTAGGCGATTCAGTTCACCACCGTTTACACAGCCATTTCAGTCCAAGTTGCGTTTTAAACGTGTCCAATTTCAATGAAATCCGCAACTATATAAGTCGTAATCTTCCTTGAGCATAATGATAAGCTAGCCAGTTTTTTCTGTTTGTACATAGGAAACACGTAGAGAACTGAAATGACCGTGTAGGATCACTGCAAACCGTAAAACACATAACCGTTGTGATGTGTAATGTCTTCTTTCAGTGGAGTCGATATGACCTGTCGCGAGACGCTCCTCTCAAAACTATTACGACCCTGTCCACAATGAAACTATAGTCTAGCTTTGTTGAATTTCGCGTGATGAAAGAAGATGGCGAATTCTGCTATCATCTAATTGGATATATATATGACATAAGAATCGACATACGTTTCATATTAGAAAAAGGATCAACGATCAGCGATTTTAATGAGTTGGAAGAAAATAGATAAACTCGATTAAATTTTATTATTGATGGAAAAAAAGTATTTGTCAGAAGTGGGATTCGAACCCACGCCCTCAGAGAGGACCAGAACGCTCATTTAATCCGTTTTAAGGACAAGGTACACCTTGAGTCTGGCGCCTTAGACCGCTCGGCCATCCTGACTTACTTGGTTAACATTACACAAATCCTAATTATTGTAAATTTATTAAATTGCTTAATAATAAAACGAAATTTCTATAATTTTTTTTAATTTACCATCAATACAAACGTTATTTTGTTCATTCATTCATTGATAATTTAATATGATTTAATTATTTCCTGCTTGTTTAATACGACCAATACGTTCTAATAATGTTGGTTGTGAATTATACCATGCTGAATATAAATGATCATCAATTGGGAAATCTAAATTATCTTTATGTAATTTGATCAATGCATTAATTAATGGTTTTGCTCGATTTAAACGTACAACAAATAAATCAGCTTCAAATTGATATTTACGTGATAAATATGTTGATATAATATTAAATAATGTATCAGATGGCATCATAATATAACGTAAAACAATAATTAAACCAACTAATGCTGATTGTTCATTATAAAAACCAAATGCATTATAAATTGGTGCAAATTTAAACATAAACGTAAATATAATAAATGATGAAAATATATTAATAAATGCCCAAAACATTTTAATATTAATATGACCATATATCCAATGGCTTAATTCATGTGCTAATATAGCTACGATTTCATCATTTTGTAAACCATCCTCTTTGAATAATGTATCATTTAATACAATACGTTTATATTTAAAAATCCCTGTAAAATATGCATGACGATGTAATGGACGTCTTGTACATTCAGCAATACATATTTCTGAGTATGGGAATTGTAATTCGGATGCTAGATTCTCAATTTGCGTCCTCAATTCACCATCTGGTAAACGGGTGAATTTATTAAATTTCGGCTCAATTATTGTTCTAAATATCGTTAAACCTATCATATAAACAATACAAACAGCCAACCATAACCATACAAAGAAATAATCGCCACCATTCTTGATGATTATCACAACTACTGATGAACTAATTGATATTAAAATTCCCTTTAATAGAAGTGTATGCATTTGATTCCAAATAAAAGATCCAATTGTTTGCTTATTAAAACCGAACTTCCCCTCCAATACAAACGTATTATAAATTGTTAATGGCAATTGAATTACTGTTGATAATGTTGATAACATAACAGACCATACACAACTTGTTGAAATTTCACCATCAACGAACGGTAATGTTGTTGAATAATCCCATATTAATGGTAAAATATTACAACTGATGAAAACTGTTGAAACAATTACAGAACCCGTATCTTTTATAAGACGCAATTGATTTTTTGCCAATGTGTATAAACGGGATTTAATAAAAATCTCTTGTGACATCGAACTTTGTAATTCCAATGGTATTTCCTTTGTTTCCAACACTTTACGACGCTAGACAATTAAAAAAAAAAAATTAAAAAATTAATAGAAAATTTGATTTTATAATTATTTCGATTTGAAAATCTACCTGACGTATTGCTAAATACAACTGCCATGAATATTTCGTCCATATACAAATCAAAATGCCATATTTGATGGTTGTTCCATTCAACACAATCATAATTGAATCTAATTTCAGGAATAATAAATGGAAAGATTAAAGGTTTTAGACTCGCAAATAATCCCCTTGGTTGGGGTGCTGTCTCCAAAGAGTCTGAAGACGGTAGACGAAAACATCACGAAAAATTTAAGACAGTGTGCTCAAAGGCATTTTTTTTTAATTTCTCATGCAATTATTCTCGTTTATAACGAAAATATGCGTAGATACAAAGTAATGGTCCTGATCTCTCAATTGCGGTTGAAAAACCGCTGAGCTATTTTGAAAAACATTCATATTTACCTTTGTACACACTGTCTTCCACCCCCAGAACCTCCTCACACTGTTAAAAGGCGCGTTTCTGGATTTTAATTATTTAAATCGTGCCAGCCACACCCTTGTGGAAATGTTTCCCTGAAAAAATCTGAAAAACACTGTTAAAAGTCTTATTTTCTCTGAAAAGTCGGAAAAATGTTGAATGGGTCTGAATAAGTGTGAATAATTGAGTTATTTAGAGCTCTTTTGGAAGAGTTATTCAACATTTTCCAGACTTTGTTTCTTTCCCAAAACTCTGAATAACTCTTCCAGAAGAGTCCGAATTTTTGTAGAACATCAGACTTATTCAGGGTTTTCCAGAATTTCTGGAAAAAATACGATTTTTAAAAGTGTTATTCAGACTTCCCCAAAGATATATTTCGACCAGAATTGGGCTTTACGAAAGCATATGAAGACCAAAAAAAAAAACAAAACCTACCCTTACCACGAAATTTCGTTCGCAAATACCGACAAGAACTGGAATTTGAAATTGAAATCAAATACGAAATATAGCAAACTTGATATACACAACAAATTGAATTATTTGAAATAACACAGATTATATCTAGATCGTCCCGTGTCATCCATGAGAAATATCGGTTTTCGAATGAGCTTCAAGTGTAGCGAGAGGGCGTTAAAGTGCTGGTGCAAAACTAAGATAGGTTCATGTCGAAATTCGTTTTTGAAATCAAAGTCAAACGAATTTGTGACGCCGACATATGCACTGCTTCACATTATCACCATTTCGTCTTCATTATCTCGTTTAAATTTTGCCAGATTAACGAATTTCGC
Organism: Meloe dianella; assembly: GCA_028455855.1. Taxonomy (NCBI): domain Eukaryota; kingdom Metazoa; phylum Arthropoda; class Insecta; order Coleoptera; family Meloidae; genus Meloe; species Meloe dianella. The sequence goes on along the minus strand of JAPTHL010000008.1, from coordinate 4,431,776 downwards.
TAAAGCAGTTTCACTAGCGACCAAAAAAATTGAGGTAATTCTCCAGTGACATCTAGGGGCAACGATGTGAACAATCCAATAACCATCAGCGCCACCACACACTTGAAGAAACGCGAATCGCCTTATGCTGTTCGAGTTAGCAGTGGCAATCCTGTCTTATTTCTCTCACATTGCACAAATTCAATTGATTTTAAATTTAACAGAAATTCCACCAAAAATGGCACTAATAAAACATACAAAATTTACGGAAATGTTTTAATTATTGAATTCACCATAAATACAAATATTCGTTCGATATATAATTGAAAAAAACAAATAATTCATAATTTAATCAGTTTTAATGTGTCCTGCTTGTTTGAGTACATCAATACGTTCTAATAATGGTGGATGTGAATGATGCCATGCTGAATATAAATGATCATAAATTGGGAAACCTAAATTATCTTTATTCAATTGTATTAATGCATTAATCAATGGTTTTGCTTTATTTAAACGTGCAGCAAATGAATCAGCTTGAAATTCATATTTACGCGATAAACATGTCATTAAATAACTTAATAATGTATTATATGGCATCATAACATATTGTAAAACAATAATTAAACCAACTAATACCGGTTGTTGTTTATAAAAACCTAATGCATGGTAAATTGGTTTAAATTTAAACATGAATGAAAAACCGGCAAATAATAAAAACAAATTAATTTGCATTAAAATTAAATTCTTCATAACATGTCCATATTTCCAATGGCCTAATTCATGCGATAATACAGCTAGAATTTCATCATTTTCACAACCACCATTACCATCCTCTTTTGCTATTAATGTATCAAATAAAACAATACGTTTTGATTTAAATAAACCGTAAAAATATGCATTACTATGTGATGAACGTTTTGAACCTTCAACAACATACAATTGGGCTAATGGGAATTGTAATTCGGATGCTAAATTCTCAATTTCCGTACGCAATTCACCTTCGGGCAATGGTGTGTATTTATCAAATAACGGTGCAATTACTGATGGATAAATCGTCAACAATACCAACGAAATGATACAAACAACCAACCATAACCATACAAAGAAATAATCACCACCATTCTTGATTGTTATTACAACTAATGATGAAATGATTGATGTTAAGATTTGACTTAAAATGAATGCCTTAATTTTATCCCAAACGAAAAATCCACCTGTTTGCTTATTAAAACCGAACTTCTCCTCCAATACAAACGTATTATAAATTGTTAATGGCAATTCAATTATTGTTGATAATGTCGACAATATAATAAGCCAAACGCAACTCGTTACGATTTCACCATTAACATACGGTATTGTTGTTGAATAATCCCAAACTAATGCCAAGATATTACAGCCGATAACAATTGTTGAAATAACGATAGAAAACGTATCTTTAATAATACTAAACCGACTTTTTGCCAATGTGTATAAGCGAGCTTTATCGAAAGTTTCACGTGTCATTGTACTCTGCAATTCTGATGGTACTTCGGTGGTTTGCTGCACTTTACGATGCTACAATTAAAAATTCAGAGAAAACCGAACGATTATTTCATGAAAACGACAAATTTACCTGGCGAATCGATAGATACAACTCCCATAAATATTCCGCCCATATGAAAAATAAAATACCATTTTTAACGATTGTTTCATCTAACAGTACCATAATTGGATGGAATATTTGCAATTATCAACAACTTTGAATTAATCTTTATTGATTAATTTAATGGATTTTCACTAATTTCACGAATAATAATTAAAGGTTAAGTTTGTCGCCGATCTAGTGACTTTTAACGACGTTATATTGGTAACACTGATTTTCGGAGAATTAGATGTTTTATCGAATTTCCTTGGAGAATATCGATAAAAACTTGAATTTTAAATTGAATTAAATATTAATTAGCAAATTCGATACAAATAGATTGAGTTATTTGCAAGAATAATTGACTAAATCGTCTGAATTTCTAGTATTTTTAACTGTCTGTTGTTGGTGTCATTGATTTTTAGGGAATTTTAGCCGGTTGTCGAATAAACTTTCATCGATAAATACATCATAATTAATCGGAAAATTACGTTTATTGTCAATTTTTAATTATACACATATTTATAAATTTTATACATCGTTAAAAATTTAAATGAAATAATTAAAGATCAAAATTGATCCAACGATTTTAGTAAATTTTTGTTTATCTTGTATTGGTGTGACTGCTTTTTTGGGGAATTTTAATTGCTAGATAGTTTCAATTTCTCAAAAAATAAATGACGATAACTTAAAAAAACAGACCAATATTTTAAATCTAATAATTAAAATCAATTAATTAATCTGTATGTTATAATGAATTAATTTTGAAATAATTGGCAGTGTGTTGTATCGTTTTTTTGTTTTGTTTTGATGATACAATTTAGGGATTTTTCATTGTGGCAATTCAATTGTCGCGTCACAGCCACCTTTCTCTTTCAATTTCCCGGCTAAAAATGGCGACAAACGAAGGTACAGGCGTGACTACTGGTCAACCAAATTTACATAAACAAGATCTATCTAAATTGGTAAGTAATTGTGTTTTATAATACACGTTTACATCTATTTGTAATTTGTATCAATTCTTTTGCAATTATCCAACAATTTTTGTATGAGTAATATAACCTTACATTTGGCAAAGATGCTGTAAACATCTGTTCTAATTGGTAATTTTCCCCATAGGATGTAACAAAATTGACCGCATTATCACCGGAAGTGATCAGTCGACAAGCTACAATCAATATTGGTACAATTGGACATGTAGCTCATGGGAAATCAACAGTTGTTAAAGCTATATCTGGTGTACAGACTGTTAGATTCAAAAATGAATTAGAACGTAATATTACCATTAAATTGGGTAAGTTTCTAACATCCAACTATTATAATAATCGTTATTGAGAAAATTTTATGTAATTTAAGTCACTAATTTATGTAAATTAAGACTTCATCACGTAATCTATATTAAAGTGTTCCAGTATCGTTATTTTTTTTTACGTTTATGTCGTTTTAAAAAAAATATGATTAAATTGTAGAAAAAAGGGATGAGTAAGAAATGTATTGTTGAAGTCAACTAAGACATACGTTTATAAGCCACGCCATCAAAGTTTATATTATTTGATAGATGGCGTTGTAGTACTACACCTACATCTATACAAAATTCGGAAATACTTTGATAATTAATTCCTATTCGAAATTATCAGATAAAATAAATTTATAATGAAGATAACAAAGTGAAAAAAAAGACAACAAAAATCAAACACCATTTTGTGATAATAGAATTAGCGCTTTTGAACACTTTAATATTTAATTAAATCTAACTGTTAAAAACTGATCAATCTACGTTACATCGAACTGATATCTTTATAAAATTACTGTTTCTTTAATTTTATTTTATTTATTAATGTGTTTTTGATTGTTTTCTTTGCCTGTTGTTTTTTTAAATTTTTTTTATTATTATTTTTTTTGTTATTGTCGTTCATCTGAAATTCAGTTTATGGTTTTATAGAGAGAACGCAGTTCGATGTGAACGGTAAAGTGACATGGCCTAAACATTTGGAAGGAACACAAGTGAATATGAATAAACAGCAATTAATTGAATTAAAGAATAAAGAACTTACAAGAAGAATGAATCGAAAACGTAAAATTACAACAATAACAAATAATAAAAATATTGAATCACCACCACCAATATTACCACATAAACGTATATGTTATTCAAAAGAATATGAAGTTGAGAAGATTTTAAAACATAAATTTGTAAATCAACGTGTTGAATTTTTAATAAAATGGCGTAATTATCCAGATAAACTTAATACATGGGAACCATTAGAACATTTAGAACATTGTAGAATGATTTTAATGGATTTTATAGCAGAAATATTAGGCAAACCAATATTAGATGCATTAGCAAAACGTATGAATATAACAGATAATGATGATGATTATTTAGAATTATTAGAAAAAACTGACATCAAACAATTACCAGATAAATTACATTTGCAACGTGAAATATTAAAATTAATTGCTATATCATCGACTAATCGAAATTTAAAGAAATTAGAAAATGGTAAACGTACAATATTATTATATCAATTAGTATTAGAAAGGGAGAGACAATTGAAGATGATTGATGAATGGGAGAAATACATAAATGATAGTGCAAAGGAGGATGCAATTATAAAAGTTGAAAATAATGTTGATTTAGCGATACCGCCAGAGAATTTCATTTATATAAATGAATGTAGAAGTGGTGATAATGTTATTGTACCAAATAATCCAACAAATGGTTGTGATTGTGATGAATGTGGCCCAAGAAAGAATTGTTGTGGTAAACAATCATCAAATGGTTTTACTTATCGTAATTATGAAAAAATCAATGTTATACCAGGTGTACCAATATATGAATGTAATGATTTATGTAAATGTAATAAAAATTGTCGTAATCGTATTATACAAAAAGGACGTAAAATACCATTATGTATATTTCGTACAAATAATGGTTGTGGTTGGGGTGTTAAAACATTACGTAAAATTTATATTGGTGAATTTATATGTGAATATGTTGGTGAAATTATCACACATGAAGAAGCTGAAATACGTGGACAATTATATGATGCAAAAGGTCTAACATATTTATTTGATTTAGATTTTAATTCAAAAGATAATCCATATACAATTGATGCAGCCAAATATGGTAATCTATCCCATTTTATTAATCATTCATGTGAACCAAATTTAGCTGTATTTGCTGCATGGATAAATTGTTCAGATCCAAATTTGCCACATTTGGCATTATTTTCAATAAAAGAAATTGAAAAAGGTGAAGAATTAACATTTGATTATATGAGTAATAATACTGATCCAACAACAACAACAACAAATAATACACCCGAAAAATTTGCAAGACCTAAATTACAAACACCAGAGAAGAATACAACAATGTTGCCAGGGAAATCGTTGATTTGTCGTTGTGCTGCGGATTCATGTCGGCGTTATCTTTTTTGAAAATAAAATAAAAAGAACAAAGCATTCCTACAATCTATTAATATAATTTTTTAATATCATCATTGTAATGAAAACAAATCACTATTGTAACGTTCGATTGTTTTATGATAATAATAATTATAATAAAAAATAAGCGGATTTTCTTTTGTGCTTAATTTCTCATTAATTATATTTTATTCGATTTTTCTCATTAAAGGTTATGCAAATGCAAAAATCTACAAATGTGACAATCCGAAATGTCCACGGCCTGCATGTTATATATCAGGTGCATCATCAAAAGATGATAGTTTCCCATGTTTACGTCCAGCATGTACTGGTCGTTTCCAATTAGTGCGACATGTTAGTTTCGTTGATTGTCCTGGTCACGATATTCTTATGGCAACAATGTTGAATGGTGCCGCTGTTATGGATGCAGCTCTACTATTAATTGCAGGTAATCGATTAATATTTTGTTGTGCGATTTGAATGTTAAAAATTAACAAAATTACAGGGAATGAATCTTGTCCACAACCACAAACTAGTGAACATTTAGCTGCAATTGAAATAATGAAATTAAAACACATTATAATCTTACAAAATAAAATCGATTTAGTTAAAGAAGGACAAGCTAAAGAACAACATGAACAAATTGTCAAATTCGTTCAAGGTACTGTAGCTGAAGGGGCTCCAATCATACCAATTTCAGCACAACTGAAATATAATATTGAAGTATTTTTTTTCTTAAATACAAACAAATCATAACATATTAATCATTAATTTTTTAATTTTGATAATTTTAGGTACTTTGTGAATATATAACGAAGAAAATCCCAATTCCTGTACGTGATTTCACATCAGAACCACATTTAATCGTTATTAGATCATTTGATGTTAATAAACCCGGTTGTGAAGTTAATGATCTTAAAGGTGGTGTGGCTGGTGGTAGTATTTTAAGAGGTGTTTTGAAAGTTGGCCAAGAAATTGAGGTATTTTTCTTCGTTTTCTGTTTATCATTATTATTATTATTATTATTATTGATTGTTGATTACAGGTGAGACCTGGATTGGTTAGTAAAGATGCTGAAGGTAAATTAACTTGTCGTCCAATTTTCTCACGTATTGTTTCATTATATACCGAACAAAATGAATTACAATTTGCTGTACCCGGTGGTTTGATTGGTGTTGGTACAAAAATCGAACCAACTTTATGTCGTGCTGATCGTTTAGTTGGACAAGTTTTAGGGGCTGTTGGTGCTTTACCCAGTATTTTTATAGAACTTGAAGTATATTTTTAAATTTAATTAATTAATTAATTTGATGATATTTCCATTTTAGGTGAGTTATTATCTATTGAAACGTCTATTAGGTGTACGTACAGAAGGTGATAAGAAAGGTGCAAAAGTACAGAAATTATCAAAAAGTGAAGTTTTATTAGTCAATATCGGTTCATTGAGTACTGGTGGTCGTGTTATTGCAACAAAAGCTGATTTAGTTAAAATTGCATTAACAAATCCTGTTTGTACGGAAGTTGGTGAAAAAATTGCACTTAGTAGACGAGTTGAGAAACATTGGCGTCTTATTGGTTGGGGTCAAATCCGCGGAGGGGATACCATTGAACCTACCAACAACTAAACCAACTTCTGTGCTTGTCGGTAGTGACAAAAACAAAGAAAGCCAACAACTAAACAACAACAACAACAACAAAAGTAGGTTTTTTATTTACGCCCTATATCTGGATATTTGTTAGAAAGGTTGCGGTTGTAACTATATTAAAAAAAAAATGAATAATTTTACATTAATTTTTATTCAACTATTTCCACCTATATTCTGACTTAATTGAATCAATAACGGCTGGGTTTTTTTTAAGCGACAGTACTGATGATTTCTGTGTATTTCTTAATTTTTGAAGCAACACTCATATCAACGTATCTATCACCGATACTAACAACCATACCCCCAATAATTGAGGGGTCAACTTTTGTTGTTAAATGAATCGATTGGTTTGGTTTTAGGAAACTTTTCAATGATGATTCTAATTTTTGTTTTTGAGTTGCATCCAAATCACGTGCAGTAACAACTTCGCATGTAACCTAAATAGAAATTAATCAAATTAAAATTTATTATATCGACAGGATGATGATGGAAATAATTTACTTCACCACGATGTGCAGCCATTATCAATTTAAACGCATTTATTACACCATTTAGATTTTTCAAACGTCCATTTTCAGCTAATAATTGTAGTAGATTTGATGATTGTTTCGATAAAGACATCTTTGATGCGACAGATTTCAATGCATCAGATTTAAGTTGTCGTTTAATTGTTGGATTTTTAATGAATTCATACAATTTCACATCAGTTTTCATAGTTGATTGGAACTTAACTAAATCTTTCTCAACTGAATCCAATAATTTCTCTTTAGAAGCAGCTGAATATAAGGCGGTTGCATAACGTCCAGCAATACCAAATATTTGAACTGGTGGTTTAACTAATTGATTTGTAATCGCTGAAGAACTGAATGGACGTACCTGAAATATAGAACGAACACACATATAACCTTATCAATTATGTAACAGTTGGAATTTCATAAATAATACGAAAATTTTAGATTTTATCAACTCACCAACATTCCTAATTTATTTGAAGCCATTGTGTTTTGTAATTGATTGAATTTGTGGTGGATTTTTAGCAGAAATTCAACAAACCCCCTGAGTAAATTCCAATACCACCCTGTCAAATGTTTTAGGGATTTTTGAATCTACACCAGACAAATTGGTAGTTGTTATATAACAGCGTCATCTTTCGGCTATAATAGAAATAATTCCAATAAGAAAATATGTTAACGATTCCTTAACTACTTAACGACATTATCCTTGCGAAATAATTGATTTGAAGGAGAATTAGCGTTCAAAGTTTGTGCAATGTGAGTAAATTTTGATAATTTTCCGTCACACTCATAGGGATTCTTGTGTTTAATTGAAGTTTTTATAACAGCACCATCTCTTGACGAAAGTTGTAACAGTTATAGAGGATGAAATCATTGAAAATCAGCAATATTTCTAGTATATTCACATTGTCGCCGTCATAAATTATCAACATCAACAGGAATTTCTATATATAATATTAGAAACTTGTATATTATTTCACAAATGTTTTAGGGATTTGTGAATTTGAGTTGGAAGCATTGGCAGTCTTACATGACAGCACCATCTCTTGTTATGAGTTATAGTTAAATTGTACAGCAAATCTAGAAAATTCTCAATTAATTCAAATTTCAAGCAGAAAATTGACACATTAGTAAAGCAACATCAATAAAAGGTCGAAAATAGTTGATTTTTAATAAAATTGAAAAATAATTTGGTAATTTCTTATCATAAGAATGAAGTTATATGCAAATCAATAAAATAGTTCCGATTGAATCTTGCAGAAATTTTAATTGAAATCTCGAAGAAACTATAGAAGATTGAAGTAGCGCCTCCGTTAATGTGTGAATTTATATGTTTTTGAATTTACATTTGCTAAATTTTGTTAAATTTCGATTTTTATTGTGGAAAATTTTTGAATTTCAGTGCTGCTACTGTTGGCTAGATGACGCTGGATGGTCTCCTATTGCGTTGTTATCTGTTGCTAAGTTCACAGTGATCACAAATATGGTGGTTTAGTTGTGTGAATGTAATTAGCCTTAAAAAAAAATTGCATTTATTTTTATTAATTTCGTTTAAAATCTTTGATAAACATTCATTTGAAAAAGACGAGTGTAAATATTAAGGATGGCTGAAGCAGCTGTTGAGGATCGACCGCCACAGAAATTCTATTGTCATGTTTGTAATGTGCAGTTTGAAAATGCTGCAACTGTAAGTTTTTTTTTTCTGATCAATTGTCAAACGAGTTTCCTTTTTGTTCCATCTTTAATTTATCAAACGGAATTTCATCAAATCTATTGTGTGTTTATTGTTGAATATAGAATTTTACATGTCCACATTGTTCGGATGGTTTCATTGAAGAATTACAAGATAATCCAGAACCGAATGATGATACTACAGATGTTGAAGATTGGGAAGATGATGAAGTTTGTTGAATTTTGATTTTTGTTTTTTTTTTCTTTTTATGAATTGAAATTAATGTTTAATATTGTTTAGTATATTCGCGAATTGTTAACACCACGAATACCGCAAATAGCACAAGGTGAAGGCAGACGTACTGGTAGTGGACGTAGACATTCAGATGGAAGTCGTTCAGGAAGAAGGTACGCAAATACACGTGCCAGGATAGTACGGCCCAGGTTGGATAATCTTTCCCTAACAAGTTTCTGTTACTATTACCATTTAGTTGTTTTTAGTTTAATTAATTAATTGATCAATTTTCATTAAAACTTTTTTGGTATATTTTCATTAATATTCTTCGTTTATTGTTATAGAACTTTATCAAGATTGGCATCATCGAATTTACGACAGAATGTACCATTTGAGAATTTTATACAAGATTTCATTATCAATTTAGGTGTTGGTCTTAATTGGGGTGCAACAGGTAATATGCAATTATTCCTTGGTAATCCAGGTGACTATGCTTGGGGACGTGAAGGTTTAGATGCTATAGTTACACAATTATTAAATCAAATGGACAGTACAGGTGTGTATTTATAATGGCAATTCGCAAATAATTATATTAAAATTCGATTATTGATAATTAGGACCACCGCCGGTATCTAAAGAAGTTATAGATTCATTGCCCATAGTTAAAGTGAGTGAAGAACAAGTCAATGCTAAATTACAATGCTCAGTATGTTGGGAAGATTTCGCATTTCGAGAGAACGTTCGACAATTACCATGTCAACATATTTATCATGAACCATGTATACGACCATGGTTAGAATTACATGGCACGTGTCCTATATGTAGACAGAATTTAACAAATGATGAACAAACTGATAATAATCGGGATAATTTAGAAAGTACATCAAATCTTGATGATGATGATGGTGGTGATAGTAACAATCAAGGTGCTGTAGGAGGTGGTGATTATTTAATTAAAAAACAAACAAAAACCCATTTTCCAATCATTAATTTTCAGGTAGTAATAATTTTCAAACAATTAGGAATTTATTTCAACCATCAAGTAGTAATACAAATTCGTTAGATAATAACTCAGGATCATCATCATCACATTCTAGATTATCATCAAATGATTCTGATTCGATGATGTAAACAAATAGTGCTATATTTAAAAACAAAAAAAAATATTTAGAACGTATATATTATAATATTAATACAAACAAAAAAAAAATTAAAATAAAATAAATTTAATAATATGCTTGCTCTGAAATCCTTTCAGATCGTTTCAACAAACAAAAATTTGCTTTATTATTTATCAGTTTCATTTTTAATAAATAACATTTTATTATTATTATTTAAATGACTTGTTCTGGAAGGAATTCGATTTGGGAATATCATCAATAATTGTTAGACGAAAAAAAAATGGAATAATAATTAAGAGAAGTAATGGAGTTGAATTATTTGTATACAGACTGGAAGAAATATGTTGATTTACATTACATTACAATGTTATTTATATTATTAGTATTTTCCATAAATTCGTCGATGTGTTTTTTTTTGGTTTTGTTTTGTAAGTTTCTTTTTCTCTTTTAGAAGAACATTGTTGTGTAATCATTCTCATTGATTCAAATAATATTGTTGTCAGTTTGTTTGTGAAAAAAAAAATAAAAGCACCGGAAGAAATTTGGTGAAGAGATCCATATTATGCGTTTGTTGCTGACACATTTGTGATAATAAAAAAATTTGAAATTCGCATTCATTTTTGTTTTGTTTAGATTTTCCAATGATAATGGCGTAGCTAGTGATCGGGCGTTGATGTATAAAAGTCGGTTAGAAATGGAACTTTGAATTTTTTTCGTTCGAATGAAGATGATTTTTATTTGCAGGCTATAAATAACAATATTTGAATTGTCCCTCAATAATTTAGGGAGAAATTTAAGGAAATTGAAACAACTATATAGTAGTGAGAGTTGGTAGCAATGCACAACCACTGCTCTCAACGGGTATATCAGATTTTGCTTACCCCCTCTAACAATTTTCTGTATTAGTTGTTGTTAGAGCCCCTCCACTATTTATAGAGAAATCATTATTGTATTCCCTTCCAAAGTTTTGATTTGGAATACAGATGACGCTAGTGTAAGCCTTGTTAATGTTTCGCTTGAAAATTTCAAATCCGGACGCACTGTATTCCTGAGCCGGCTCTGCAGATGGCTTTTCATTCTTTCAAATTTTTTATGCAGTATTCATTGATTATCATTCTCGGGACGACATTTGATAATTGAATTTGAATGTTTATCTTGAAAGAGAAGATGGACCTCATAAGGCGGGGCTTTGTAGATAGAAACGGGTAAGCTGGAACAAGATGAGACTGCGGGATGGTTGGGAGGCGATCCAGGAACGATATGAAGAGAAACGGGATTAGGAATTGCATTACGATTCAGTGTTTGAGTGTAGGAATGAAATCTAGATAAAGAATTATTGTGTTAAGTGTTAGATTTCTAAAATTTTAGCATGAAATAAGTGTATTTTCTACTAAAAGTATTTGTAGAAAATTGAAATGAAGAATTCAGTATATTAATCACTATTTCTATCACATATTGTAATGAATTAAATTGAATTGCCATTTTGAAAGATTGAATAAACAAATATAAAATAAAGACTTTTCAATATCATTGTTTTCAATAATTTTTAATAATTTTCTTATTGTTATTTTATGATGTGATAACAATAAATATGGACATTTATTATCACATATAATTGAATTATGATCGATATCTGATAATAATTAATTGCGGCTATTATTCCAATAAGTTGTAACAATTTTAAATGAATCGAATACAGAGAAATTAAAAGAAAACTTATGCTTCAATGTTAAAATTAAGAAAATGTCAACATAATCGATGAATGATGCTGTAATTTCATTATAAGTTCGATTAGAAACGTGTGTTGTTAATTCACCAACAACAACAACATCAATTACGTACATACAATATCCACCAATTACTGGAAAGAATTGTCAAAATTTTCGTTGACATAATGAAAAACAATTAACAATATTCGCACTTGAATATGTAATTCATTTTGTAAACAATTATTCTAATAACGCTGAGGTTCGTTCGATTTAATCAATCTTTTACAATGATTGAAAATTCTATTAGATTCGTCAATTTTTGTTATTTGCTAACCATTTTGTGATTGTTTGTATTATTCTCGGCATGTAGAGATTATATTATTTGATTTTTTGTGTATTGAGGGTTGTAACAAACAGTGCCAATTGAAAGATGGGTCGAAATTTGATGCCAGAACAGTACCCAGATTTCCATTATAATAGAATAAACACTTGGCCAACAGAATCTCTGCCTATATACATGAAAAATCCTGTGACATTTTGTATTCATAAAATTAACCTACTTGCTCGTTGTTAGGAAGACCGAGACGAGCAGGGCCCATATTCCGAGTCATGCGCTTCTATGGCCCCTCAATGTGAATGAAGAATTGTCGGATCCATCATAACAACAGTATGGCTAATTCAGCAAATTAGAGGTTGTAAAAGCGCCAGTCCTTGCACTGGCTAAGGACGGCCCTGAGCAGGACCTACTTAAGTCGAATTGTTTCTTTTGCACTTCAATAAAGAGTGTGATGTAAATTTCTTGTTGTGTCTTTTTTGTTTCTTATACCGTTCTGAACATAAATGTTTGATATATACATATAAATATAACATTTGTATTATAAACTAACTCTCCTTGTCTGTTACACGGTTTTTGTAGATTATCTCTCAGAACTGTTAAAAATGATTTAGTCCTTTTCAACAATAAACAATTCAATTGAATGGAAAATTTAATGTTTATCCAATAATCCCCACTCGGTATTTCATAAAATCCAACACATATATAAGTGGTCGAATTTGTGGTTTTTATCACAAAAAATTGGTTTAGACGACACAATCGAAACAAATAGTGATTCAAAATGAAAACGTACATCATTATTCCATTTTGCCTTGTTTGTTTAATTGTAATAATGTTGCCGGTGCAAACTAATGGAAATCCGGATCTATTACCGCACTGGCCAAAACTTGACGTTGGAAAATTGAATATACCACCAGAATGGAAAGGATTCCTTCAGGTAATCATCACCTATTTATAACAAAAACAATATATTCTCATAACATTTTATTTATTCTATTTAGGAATATTGCAATCAAACAAATCCATTAATTGACAACGATGGCTTCATACCAAAACCCAATGCGAAACGCGAACAAGAATGGGATCCAAGAGATATCAGTAAAATTATGGATACGTTTATGCAAACACTGCAAATGAAATGTCCCACTACTAGTACTACTAAGACTGTTACACTGGAGTCTGTACTTATTTGCTATGCTCGGCAGCTTCTTCTTATTTTGAAGCTGTTGATACAGACATAAATGATGATTCATCTGTTAAACCTTATCCAGACATCATCTAATTTTGCCACAATCTTGCAGCAATATTACATGAAAGATTGTGGCAGTTCTGTTATGGTCATCACACGTCAAAGGTTTCATATATAATGTGATTATTATTGTTTTGGTTTTCCAAATTTATCCTTAATAAATATTCAAATGAAAAACAAATAAATTTCATATACAGAGTGTTTCACGTAAATAACGCGTAGCCCACATGGCGATTCGTTGTTGATCAAAATAATCAACTTGCAAGAATCCAAATTGGATCACCTCAGGTACAATTCAGCTATGAGAAGAATTGCCGAGGCATTGCCTAAGTATCCATGGAGAATGCCATTGAAACATTGTTCATTTGTTGGTCAAGTGTGATTGAAACATTCGCTTCACAACTACTATTTAGTACTACTAGTTTCACACCTGTTTTTTACGAAATTCGCGGTTATAGTAGAAGATCGAGAGCAATAAGAGTATTTTTTTACCTTCTAGACCACAAAATACATATTCGAGTAAAGCTCCGTCCACATCTATCGAACGATCACAAACGAATGGGTACGAGTAGACATGTAAACACAGTGTGGATGATAATGCAAACGCGATTGAATGGGAACTGTGGTAGTTGCACGGGTTACGGGTTGTTGTTTATTGAAGAAAAGGTCTACTTCTACTCATACTATTTATTTATTAATTTAATATTCCTAACTCCATCCACCTAGGACGATCAACAACAACTGTCCCCCAACAGGGTGGTATTCACCCTTAAACTATTTGGGGTGGGGATAGCACTTGTAAGTGCCATCTCTACATCTTCCCCTTTTTAGGAAGATTACACAATCTATTTTTTTTTTACAATTTTACAGTGTTAGGCGCTTAGGTTTTTTAATACGTCTACCTGATCGGGTTTTCACTTCTTTATTTGTTGTGTCTATCTTAGGTTGTTCACTATCACTGTTTTTGTCATCAATGACCTCCGTAGCACTATCATTCGTACCATCATTATTATAACCATCAACACTATCACCATTACTAATACCTACTAATATTAAAACTGTCATTATTACTGACACTACAATTACTGAACATACCATTATTGCCTTCATTCAGGCCTGTCAATTTCGGTAATCTTAAATTTATATAATTATTTTCTACATCTTCCTCCCTCTTTTCTGAAACAAGATTTCTTGACCATCTTACTGTTTTATTAATTACTTTGCTATTTAGATTTCTTGTTTTCAGAGAGGAGGGTCTTACAAATCTTCTATTTCTAATATAAATATTTTTATCCTCAACTAATATCTTATAACGTCGATAACCGACTCTGCTTAAGACTATTCCTGACCGCCAAATTGATTTGGGTTTTAATTGTACCCATACCTTTGTGCTTGGTTCGATTGAATTTAATTCTCTTACACCTTTTCTCTTATTATAATGATTTACTTGGGTATTTTGTTTATTTTGTAAAAACTGAGTGTATTGTTCGGTGTTAAGTAAATGCGGTATTAATTTGTTAATTTTGGTTGGTAATAGAGGATTTCTGGTGCGTCTAGACATCAATATTTCATTTGGTGATTTATTTTCGAATATGGGTGTATTACGCCATTGTAATAGGGCCATATAAACATCTTTTTTATCTTCAGTCGCTTTCTTAATTAGCTTTTTTACCGTCTGTACTTGACGTTCAACCATACCGTTGGATTGGCTATAAGTGGGTGACGTCTTTATATGATTGAAATTCCAGTCTTTTGAAAATTTTCTAAATTGATCTGGATCGTATTGTCTTCCGTGATCAGATATTAAAATTTTGGGCACTCCGAAACGAGCAAACATTATTTTTAGTTTGTTAATTACTGTGTCACTCGTAATTTTTTGGAGCTTCTCGATTTCTACGAATTTCGAATAATAGTCAACTACTATTAAATAATTTACACCGTGTATTTCATAGGTGTCTGTACCGATTTTATACCACGGGATAGCATGAATTTCGTGTGGTTTCAAAGGTTCAGGTGATTGGGAAGGCGCATATTTCTGACACAATGTACAGTTATCTATTATTAATTTTATTTCATTTCTGATTGTGGGCCAAAAGACTGCTTCTTCTGCCAACTTAATACACTTGTTATAACCAAGGTGGCTGTAATGAATTTTCTCTAAAATAATTTTCCTTAATTCTTTAGGAATTACGCAGCTATCTCCTTTATAAATCATCTCGTTTTCGACTGTTAATTCGCTCTTATACTTTATATAAGGTCTAATACAATTACTGATTGATTTATTACAATTTGGCCAACCGTTTTTAATAATTTGAATTAATAGCTGAAACTCTGAATCTTTTTGAGTGGATACTCTAATTTTTTCGAGATACTCATCCGATATATTAGGCTTAATTACAACACGAATTTGATCATTCATTTCTAAATCATCTGCATTCGTTCTACTATACGGTAAACACGCGCGTGATAAGGTATCCGCTAAAATCAAATGTTTACCGGGTTTATAAATTAACTTGAAATTATATCTCTGCAGGGCCAATCTTATCCGTTGCAGCCGTGCTGGGACTTTATCTAACGGTTTATTTACTATTGATAAAAGGGGTTTATGATCGGTTTCGACTATTACCTGTCTTGCAAAGACATATTCATGAAATTTGGAAAGCCCGAACCAAATGGCCAGTAATTCCTTTGTTATTTGCGCTTGATTTATTTGAGCGTCATTTAAAGCTTTAGATGCGTAAGTAATTGGTAAATTATCCTGCAATAAACACGGTATTTGCGGTTTATACTAAAAGAACCCTATTATTCCATTAGTATTAAAGGCTATATTTGTTTGAAATATATTCTTATGGAAATTAACAATTTATGCGATTCCAAAAATGTTTTTCTGTGTCGCTTTTCCCTGTGTTTACACTAAATAAATTTTTTACATTTTTAGAATCGCGTGAATTGTGAATTTCCAAAAGAATATATTTCAAACAAATATAGCCTTTAATACTAATGGAATAATAGGGTTCTTTTAGTATAAACCGCAGGTAGAAAGTTGTCTTTTTTCGAAGACCGTTCGGGTACATCATTTCTACGGAGCTTCATGGATAACGGCAAGTTAGTCAGTGTTATTTAAAGATGCAGAGACAGCAATGTTCCGCTTCTACTTGATACGGGTTTTTATAAGTTTATTGGTCTACCCTTCAGAGTCAAAAAATTCGACTATAGCATCAACAGAAACAGTTATTTCTTTAGAGGGGTCAAAGAATTTTAATACCGGACTTTCAGTTAGACTTTGTAAAATTCTTTCAAATGCCGCTTTATGATTATTGTCCCAGGTGAAAACTACGTCTTTTTTCAGTAAATCCCTTAACGGTTTCGTCTCTTCTGAGTAATTTGGGATGTATTTGGCCATATAATTTACAACTCCTAACAATCGTTGTACATCTTTTTTATTCTTTGGTACCGGAAACTCTTTTATTGCCTTAATTCTGTCATTGTTCAAAGCGACGCCGTCTTTATTCAAAATGTGTCCCATAAATTTTACTTCATTCACTCCGAGTTCGCATTTATCTAAATTGAATTTTATATTTTGAATCCGCGCGGTTTCTAGCACTTTCTTTAATGTTTTATCGTGTTCCTCCCGCGTTTTCCCAAATTATGATATCATCAATATATACACAGACATTATCCATATCAAAAATCTGACGAAATCTTTCGTTGAATACTTCGGGAGCACATTTAATTCCGTAAGGAAGCCTGAGAAATTTGTACCGACCGTAAGGTGTTCCTACTACGCACAAATTACTACTCTCCTCGTCTAGAGGGATTTGGTAGAAAGCCTGATTAGTGTCTAATTTAGAAAAAATTTGTGCACCGTGCAACCTACTTGTGATTTCCTCGAATGTAAGCAATTTGCAATGTTCGCGTTTAATAACTTTATTTAAGTGTATAGGATCCAGACAAATTCTCAACGAATCATCATTCTTCTTTACAATGACTAATGGATTAACCCATTGACTCGGGCCTGTAACTTTTTGAATGATACCTAATGTTTCTAAAGTTTCTAACGTTCTCTTTAGTTTATCTAACAAAGCAAACGGGACTTTCCTAATTGGTGTTACTACTGGAACCGCATTATTTTCTATCTTTATACTATAAGGGGGATTAATACATCCTATATTTGTTACTTGATTAATTATAACTTCCGGCTCATTTCTAAATAAAATATTAAGCTCTATACATGTTTTCAGCCCTAAAACTGATTCAGCTGAGCTATCTACAATATAAAATTCCACATTATAATTGTTATTGTTATATTCACACATAAATTTACATTTACCTAACACGGGTAAAACATTACCAGTATATGATTTCAAAGTTGCCTTCGTGGGAAGTATGTTAATTTTGGGAATTGATAGCCCATTTAGGTTTTTAACTGTCATAATATTGACCATCGCGCCCGTGTCTAATTTAAAAGATAAAGTTCTACTGTTTATTTTGAAATTTGTGTACCAGGAATAATCCGAAGTAGATTTTATATTATGATTAACAGTGCCTATGTAGACCACTTCATTTGTATTATCATCTTTTCTATTTACTACATTACTTTGTTTCGCCGATTTACACATACTCGCAAAATGATTACTTTTTTTACATGAATTGCAGTGTTTATTAAACGCTGGACACTTATTAATGATGTGACTTGATCCACGCCGTGTACAATTTGTAATTGTGCGATTTTGCCTACCTTCCGAATTTGACCTTTGCCATGCTCCTCGTGAAGGTGACTTACTTTTATTGCGACCATTACGTGCGGAAAATTCGCCGTCGGACCTCCTCGGGGTTGATTTGGCTGTTATCCTATCTACGCTGGTGGATTTCGCTTCTGTTCCATCATTTGCGTCGTCTATTGTTGTCGCCTGTGATTGCGACTCTTCAATCACTGCACTCAACCGGATTGCTTTGTCTAAGTCGGCCTCATCTTCCTGAAGTAGTCGATGTCTTATGTCTTGTTTGTTCGTCCCACATATGAGCATTAGTTTAATTAGTTCGTCACTCAAGGTTCCCAATTTACAGCCTTTGGCCTGTTTCCTCAAGTCTGTTACGAATTGCTCCGTGGACATTTCCGGCGATTGTTTAGAAGTGAAAAACTTATACCTCAGGAAAGTTAAATTTTGCCTGGGCGTAAAATGGTTCTCAAATTTACCAATTACTGCTTGTAATTTGTCTTTGTCCTCATCATCAAAAACAAAAGTATTATAAATTTTTTGCAGATCTGGTCCTGCAAAATGTAGCAGTTGCGCAATTTGGATCACTTCTGATTTTTTATCAACTTCTGTTGCGATTAAATAAATTTTAAAGCTATTAAGCCACAAAGTCCAATTCTCCGCGGCATTATCACCATTATTATATAAGTATTAATTTGGGCAGCGCGTTGTTGTTTATTGAAGAAAAGGTCTACTTCTACTCATACTATTTATTTATTAATTTAATATTCCTAACTCCATCCACCTAGGACGATCAACAACAACTGTCCCCCAACAGGGTGGTATTCACCCTTAAACTATTTGGGGTGGGGATAGCACTTGTAAGTGCCATCTCTACAGGAACGAAGGACAAGGAATAGTTTGAACGCCGTGTTCTCATAGTGTGGACAGGACAATCAAATCGTAAAGAACGAAGGCAACCGAATCAAGGAATGTAAACACATGTGATCGTGTGTTTTCGTTCGTTAGATGTAAACGAGACTTTAGATTAAAAAAGGTTAATTTTCAAAGAGATTTTTACATGACTGCGGACAGTAATTGAATGAAAAGAGCTAAACAAACTGTAGTTGTGATTTTTATTTTTCAAATTTATCTTTAATAAATATACAATTTTAAAACAAAAATGTGTTTTTAATCGATTATAAAAAGTAGAAGAACAGCATAGAAAGACAAAAGAAATCCTCTTACCCTCTTACATGCAGGTAATTAAAAACAAATATTATATCGTATAGAGAATGGCTATTGTCGAAAATGCTGCAAGATCGCAAGATAAGAACAATTTTGCTACAATATTGCATCGCAATCACTGTGCAATGTTTCACTGCAATCACTGCAATGGCAATATTGTTCCACTTTTAGTACAGTTCATGGATATGAACGTAACAATAAAATACCATCCACATACATGCCTAGGTGATTCTTCTCATGGCTGTATTGCACCTTAGGTGATCCGATTTGGGCTCTTGCAAGTTGATTATTTTGATCAACAACGAATCACCATGTGGGCTACGCTTTATTTATGTGAAACATTCTGTATATGAAATTTATTTGTTTTTCATTTGAATATTTATTAAGGATAAATTTGGAAAACCAAAACAATAATAATCACATTATATATGAAACCTTTGACGTGTGATGATCATAACAAGACTGCCACAATCTTTCATGTAATATTGTTGCAAGATTGTGGCAAAATTAGATGATGTCTGGATAAGGTTTAACAGATGAATCATCATTTATATGTAAACGTATCAAAAGTTCCAAAACAGAAAGAAACTGGCTAACATAGCAAATAACTACAGATTCCAGTGAAGAGACCGGAGTAATAGGACATTTCAATTTCACTGTTTCCATAACTTCATCCAAAAATTCAGGGATCGCTGGTATTAATTTTTGTTCGTTTTTATCAATGGGCATTTGATCTACTTTAAAGCCATCTTTTGGATTTATTTGCTTTATTGCTTCCTTGCAATATTCCTAAATAGAATAAATAAAATGTTATGAGAATATATTGTTCTTGTTATAAATAGGTGATGATTACCTGAAGGAATCCTTTCCATTCTGGTGGTATATTCAATTTTCCAACGTCAAGTTTTGGCCAGTGCGGTAATAGATCCGGATTTCCATTAGTTTGCACCGGCAACATTATTACAATTAAACAAACAAGGCAAAATGGAATAATGATGTACGTTTTCATTTTGAATCACTATTTGTTTCGATTGTGTCGTCTAAACCAATTTTTTGTGATAAAAACCACAAATTCGACCACTTATATATGTGTTGGATTTTATGAAATACCGAGTGGGGATTATTGGATAAACATTAAATTTTCCATTCAATTGAATTGTTTATTGTTGAAAAGGACTAAATCATTTTTAACAGTTCTGAGAGATAATCTACAAAAACCGTGTAACAGACAAGGAGAGTTAGTTTATAATACAAATGTTATATTTATATGTATATATCAAACATTTATGTTCAGAACGGTATAAGAAACAAAAAGACACAACAAGAAAATTACATAACACTCTTTATTGAAGTGCAAAAGAAACAATTCGACTTAAGTAGGTCCTGCTCAGGGCCGTCCTTAGCCAGTGCAAGGACTGGCGCTTTTACAACCTCTAATTTGCTGAATTAGCCATACTGTTGTTATGATGGATCCGACAATTCTTCATTCACATTGAGGGGCCATAGAAGCGCATGACTCGGAATATGGGCCCTGCTCGTCTCGGTCTTCCTAACAACGAGCAAGTAGGTTAATTTTATGAATACAAAATGTCACAGGATTTTTCATGTATATAGGCAGAGATTCTGTTGGCCAAGTGTTTATTCTATTATAATGGAAATCTGGGTACTGTTCTGGCATCAAATTTCGACCCATCTTTCAATTGGCACTGTTTGTTACAACCCTCAATACACAAAAAATCAAATAATATAATCTCTACATGCCGAGAATAATACAAACAATCACAAAATGGTTAGCAAATAACAAAAATTGACGAATCTAATAGAATTTTCAATCATTGTAAAAGATTGATTAAATCGAACGAACCTCAGCGTTATTAGAATAATTGTTTACAAAATGAATTACATATTCAAGTGCGAATATTGTTAATTGTTTTTCATTATGTCAACGAAAATTTTGACAATTCTTTCCAGTAATTGGTGGATATTGTATGTACGTAATTGATGTTGTTGTTGTTGGTGAATTAACAACACACGTTTCTAATCGAACTTATAATGAAATTACAGCATCATTCATCGATTATGTTGACATTTTCTTAATTTTAACATTGAAGCATAAGTTTTCTTTTAATTTCTCTGTATTCGATTCATTTAAAATTGTTACAACTTATTGGAATAATAGCCGCAATTAATTATTATCAGATATCGATCATAATTCAATTATATGTGATAATAAATGTCCATACTTATTGTTATCACATCATAAAATAACAATAAGAAAATTATTAAAAATTATTGAAAACAATGATATTGAAAAGTCTTTATTTTATATTTGTTTATTCAATCTTTCAAAATGGCAATTCAATTTAATTCATTACAATATGTGATAGAAATAGTGATTAATATACTGAATTCTTCATTTCAATTTTCTACAAATACTTTTAGTAGAAAATACACTTATTTCATGCTAAAATTTTAGAAATCTAACACTTAACACAATAATTCTTTATCTAGATTTCATTCCTACACTCAAACACTGAATCGTAATGCAATTCCTAATCCCGTTTCTCTTTATATCGCTCCTGAATCGCCTCCCAACCATCCTGCAGTCTCATCTTGTTCCAGTTTTCCTGCCTCTATCTACACAATGGACAAAAGTAAGTCCAGTTTTTGAAATACGGTGTTACAATGCTCATATTCACACAAGTATTACATCACTTTGTTCATCTTGACACAAAGGTTTTAAAGTCGCACTCATTTCAAAATATTTCCTATTAGAGAAAGGTAATTAAAGATTTTTTTTCAGATAGTCCATGCAAAAATTTATATAAATGGCTTGATGTTATTGGTAGTCATTGTGATATAACAAAGCAAGCCAGAAATATTCGCATCTAGGCTATCTATGGTCTGGGCGTCTAGGCAACGGTAGTCATGAAAAATGATTAAATAAATAATTAAATTATTGAACGGATGTTACAGCTCATTTTACAAAAATTCGCTCCAACCTAAGTGAGAAATTCTTGGGCTATTTAGTATTGCTGTTTGTCTATGTTTAGGCGATAATGTATTGCTGATTGTCTACATTGGTTTACCTCTGGACTGGTTCAAGCTAAAGGCATTGGTCGGACAGTTTTTATATGTTCGTTTCTTTGTAAAAAATAAGCGAAAATAGGAATATGTCTGAATCCGCTCTGACTTTTACAAATTGTCCAAATAAAATACAAAAACGTATTTGATAGCTTACTTGGACACAATTACGTAGAAGTATATAGACTGCTTACCGCCTATAATTTCTGTGCTTTAAAAAAGAGGGCCTATATGGAGGTTTGCCTCACTCTTTTCATCTCATTACAATGCGCAGTCCATATGAATTAAGCTACGTAGCCCAGTAAACGGAGACATAAGATATCATTGTTTCACTCTAATGTATACTATCATAGAGAATCAGTAGATGTCAGCTGAAGCTTTGAAAGTTTTTAGAGTTGCATACATCTTTCTTTCTGAAGGATTAACGATTTCCTTCCGGAGAGGGAGCATTTACTTATTAGTTCAGTCTACCATTAAAGAGTGTTTTTTAAACTATTATTTTTTTATATTTCTTATTGTGTTTAACTTTATGTTTAAAAACGAAAAAAGGATTGTGGTTTACTGCTCATTTCAACCAAACCCCGGGCGCTTATGCCATTTTACTTATGGATGATGGTTTACTGCTCATTTCAACCAAACCCTGGGCGCTTATGCCCTTTTATGGATGATGGTTACTGCCCATTTCACCAATTCTACGATGAGGGACCTGCAAAGGGGGGCGCGGTCGGTCCAGGGACATCCTAATCTTGCTAACTGGTCCATGTACTTTTTGGCATGGACAAATTAACAATTTAGGTTATAAGAAGAGGAAAATTCTGAAAATCCTTTTTCATACCGTGCCGAGGTTTGAACCCCGGACTTCTAGGCGTAAATCCATATCCTTAACCATTCGGCCATTCGGCTCGTGAATTTTCATGTGAAAAGTGTACTATAAATGAAAACGATTTTCTACGATCCAACGGATACAGCCGACATTCCATCGTGTGTTGGGCACCCGAAAGTACTCGATTGCATTAATGTATAGATGTTGCTAAGCAACCACAATTTTAAATACCTAACATGTTAAAACGTCTGTCATTGGTTGAAATCTATAGGAAATGCTCATTTTCCACACGGCAGCAGATGGTAATGGAAAACGGGACGATTGATTTAAGAAAATCAAATATACTCTCATCAGAAACTGTAAATTGAATGAATTCAATAGAAATGCGGTCCAGCTGGTGATGTTTGAAAGTACTTTGTGATCAGTTTCTAACTAGACATGCGTAGTCTAGTCATCAACCAAACAATCTAGAATTGTGGGTGGGAACATACCTAATAATTGCCACTATAATCTACGAGGTGTTCTTACAATGAATATATTTATATGGTGGTTCGTTTTTGGTGCAAATATCTCGATGAGTTTATTTCCACTTTGTCACTTCATCCCGTGATCACATTTTCTCTATAACACTCATTGTTCACGGACATTTCATTTGATCATCTAAAATTTGGTAGTATCATCTATCTCGTTCTCTTCTCGCATTTCCCTTATATAACTCAAACAAACTAAAGCACCCTCTAACTAACGCAAATCGATATTTTCCCAACTGTTGTTGTAATTGGAATCATCATCATCACAATGATTTAGATTTTGGGATGAACAAAGATCATTGGAATTATCATTAAAATGAATTCCACATACGCACACTTAAGGGTGAAAATGTATAAAATCAAAATCTACATATAATTGTAGACAATTATACCTATTTTTAATGAATAATGTGAATATAGCTTTATATTATTCTTTGTAAAGTATATCATTAATGAATATAACTAAACTGTAATATTTTAAGTTAAGTTTAATCGTTTCATGATATGTGCCATGAACGCCAAACAAGTTTTACTTCAATCGCGCACACAATTTTTACCTGTTAATTTGCAATTATTTGTTTAATTATTACAAATGCGTCTGTTATTTGAATGTAATTCATTAGTTTATTAATTTCAAGTATACAAGAATAGGTACCCTGGTTTGTTTTATGTGGATATAGATACGAACAACAATAATTATAATAACTACAAAATAACAGGGTAATCTTGATTATATGCAAATCATTCCAAAAAAGTTGAATTAAATTAACCAAATCACCAATATATCATACGTATTTGTATTTTAAAATGTTTATGTTTATGTTTTCTAGTCTTATTTTTATGATTCGCAATCAGTTTTTATGCAACTAACAATACTTCTTAAATTATTTCGTAAGCAAACCCGGAGTTATCGGTCTGCGACTCTAGTTGGTTTGAGCCGTAAATATTCAAGATGTCAGCGCACCTGTGGTCACGTTTTTGTCGATCGGATGAGCAGTCTATATACTTCTACGTCATTGCTTGGACACTTTTGTATTGTGTATTGCTGATTGCCTATAATTGTAGCAGAAATCATCGTCAATTGCCTAGTTGAATTCATCAAAATAGTTTAACATGACATCAAGAACAAACTGGGTGTAATCACGAGAATCTCAAAATATAAATACGATAATTTTAAATTTGCAAATTATATTTTTTAACTGTATTTAAGAAATAATAGTGAATTTATCAGCGACATCTAGGGAACTGTAGCTACACCCATCTGGCATCACTGCAATGACGTAGAAGTATACTTCTACGTCATTGCATCACTGCCTACATTCTAACCTCGAAAATGCACATTTTATTAATTAATCGCGATCATATTGTTTTAGATAATTATGGGTAAAGTTAGTGTGGAAAATACAAAGAAAAGTTGGAAGGAAGTCAATAAAACTCGCCGTGAAGACAAACGTAAATGGAAAGAACAGAATTTAGCGAAAAAACTTGAAAAACAACAACGTAAACAATTGGACGAATCTATAGCTAAAACAAAACAAGAACAGAATGAAATCCAGCAAATTTCAACAATTTCAATTGCTGTAGCTGGTTCAATATTAGAAAATGCCCAATCACCTGAATTACGTACATATTTGGCTGGACAAATAGCACGAGCCGCATGTGTATTTCAAGTTGATGAAATTATTGTTTTTGATGATTACAGTGATGAAGTTAATTGTAAAAAGAGTACAATTGATGATAATTATGGGACGAAAACAATACGACAATGTTGTGTACAATTAGGACGAATTTTACAATACATGGAATGTCCACAATATTTACGTAAAAGCTTCTTTCCAATACATAAAGATTTGAAATTTTCTGGTATATTAAATCCGTTACATGCACCACATCATCTAACAAAAGATGAACATTTCACATTTAGGTATTTACACTAATAATAACATAATGTTTGGTTTTAAACCAATATTTGTAGGGAAGGCGTTGTTACTAACAAAATGGTGAAAGAAGGTAAAGGCTCTATTGTAGATGCTGGCTTATATAAAGACGTCCAAATCGATAAACGACTAACACCAGGATTGCGTTGTACAATCCGATTACACCCAGAGAACGAATCAAAGAAGAAATATTTCGGTACAGTGGTAAGCGCATCAGTGCCACGACAAGAAACTGGAATTTATTGGGGTTATAATATACGATTGGCCAATTCTTTGTCACAAGTCTTCTCACAATGTCCATACCCAAATGGGTATGATTTAACAATTGGTACATCTGATAAAGGTGCATCAATTGATGAATTTGAATGTCCATCTTATAAACATTTACTAATTGTATTTGGTGGTCTACATGGTTTAGAAATGGCAGTTGAAACAGATACAATTTTAAATATTGATGATCCACAATTATTATTTGATCATTATTTAAATACATTACCACAACAAGGCTCGAAAACTATACGGACAGAAGAAGCGATTTTGGTTAGTTTGGCTGTTTTAAGGCCGAAATTACAACCGGAATGTAAAGCGAAAGAATTCGATTCCAGTCTGGTTGTAATTAGAAACAATAACGTACACATTGCTGAAAGTACTACAACAACTACAGCCAATGATGACTTGAGTCGGTTTGATTAAACGAAAATCAATATTCATTTATATTCGTTTATAATTTTTAATAATTTAAACAATTTTTTTTGATAAGTTTTAAACAAATATAATAAATAAATAAAAATGAATAAAATCTAGTAAAAAACGTCCGGCGCGTCCACCATCTTTTAATTTTGGCTGGCGAATCCACCAAAAATTTTCCTGTTGGAATTAAATTTTGAAAATTGTCTTCCGGCGCATCCACCAAATTTTTTAGGTTTGCCCGGCGCATCCGCCAAAATTTTTCAGGTTTGCCCGGCGCATCCACCAATTTTTTTGGCTGAAATTAAATTTTTCCTTAGCAATTAAGAAACGCAGCTATTGTATAGCCAGCATAACATTAAACTACTTTGATGATCGTGCGGGAAATTTGAATGTAACAATAATTTTTAGACAATATAAAATAATAAAAATTATTATTATTTAAGATTGATAATAGTTTAACAATGTTTTTAATAGTAATGTTTGTATAAACAAATATGTTGTATAAAATATAAATTGTAAAAAAACATTAGAAAATTTTGAGATTACTAAAAGGCAACACAGATTACATAAAAATAGCTTTCCAACCAAAAAAAGAAAAGAAATGCAAGCAACACACAAACAGTAAATTAATTAAATAATTAATAAGAACTAAAATATTAATAGAATAAATGGAAAAAAAAAGAACGATTATATCGACGAGGAATATGCGAATTCTATTGATTAAGTTTTGTATTCTTCGATTCTAAATAATATCCGCCTTTTTAATTCAGAAAACCTAAAAAACAAACAAAGAAAAAAAACTAAATTAGAATTTTTTGTCACCATCACGACCGATATAAAAGAGACACCTTTCTTTAAGTCTGGCCACTTCGCGTTCCTCTTGTGTATAATATTGATTTAAAATAGCTCGGCATTCGGCTAATGATAAATTTAAAAATTGTGCCACCTCACTACTAACTTCACATGTACTATGGCTATCCATTAAAAATAATTTAGCAACATCCTCATGTGGCCCTAATAATACACGTGTTAGTAATGGATATTCATCATCTTTTAAACGACGTTGTTCACCATTATCTCTAACAACAAATAATGCAAAATTACTAGCATCACTATCGACTTTATATTTTTCTAACATTAAATTAATAACATCTTGTGTATTAACTAATGATGTTATCCATACACTCATTTGGCTACCATGTGGTGGTGTAAAGAAACTTGTTTCACGATCATAAAAATGACCATTTATTGAACAACGACGTTTCACTTTACTACGTGATAAACGTTTACCAGGACGACGTCGTATAGCTGTTGAGCCGGTTTTTTTCGGTCGACGCAATACAACATCATTATCATTAAATTCTAATTGATCATCATCAACATTATGATCATTCTCTGAACGTATACGACCTAAACAATCCGGTCCGGACATTGAACGATTCAAATGATTCTTCTGTAATAACCAATCATCATCTTGATCTTTACTGATTGTTTCTTCATTCATAGATTGTTGACTATTATCACAATTATCAGTAGTTGTGAATGTTGTTGTTTGTATTGGCATTGTTTGATATAATTTATCTGTGTCATTGATTTTACGTTCAACTTGTAATAATTCATCTAATTCATCCCATTCTAAATTTTTAACATCGACTATTTTCGATGGTAATGTAACACTTTTCGGTATTAATTCATCCAGATTCTGTTTCTTTATACCATTATCATCAATATCATCATCAACATCATTAATATCTAAATTATTAATTGTAATATTTGATAAATCATCACATGTATCAATAATATTAATTTGATCAGATGAAGATGACGATGATGATGATGATGATGATAATCGATATGAATTCCGTTTTCTTACGGTCACAACAGTCCGTTGATCATCGTCCTCTTTCAAATGGATCACACCCTGTACACCCCAAAAGATACGTAATGAACCTTCCAAAATTAAACGACCATTCACTTGTCGACTGCGAACTTCACCACTTTTACCCTCGAAAAACTGATTATACGTCTATATATAAAAATGAATTCATACAATGAATTAGTAAATATTTGTTAATGAATTCAATCAATTACTTTAAGTTTAGCTTCTAATTGTGTCCATGGAAATGATGGTGTGATCTTCAATAGATCCTTTGGTTGTCCAAAACTCTTATGTGATTCCACTCTAGTACCATGTCCGAATAATTGTGGACCAAATAGGGCACCATAACATGGTACATGACAATAGGG
This sequence comes from Meloe dianella, assembly GCA_028455855.1. Taxonomy (NCBI): domain Eukaryota; kingdom Metazoa; phylum Arthropoda; class Insecta; order Coleoptera; family Meloidae; genus Meloe; species Meloe dianella. The sequence continues at coordinate 4,403,014 of JAPTHL010000008.1, read as the reverse complement.
TACACCTTTGTGTTCAGCATGTTGGCCAGGATTCAAACGTTTACCACATTCTTCACAACGTAAACATTCCGGATGCCAATTGTAACCCAACGATTGTTTTCGTTCAGCTATTATCAATTAAAACACAAAACAATTTCGAATTGTTGATAATATAACAAAGATATTTACCAAAATAAACGGGTTTCCCGCATTTGTGACATTTCCACATGATCGACAAACTATTGTTCTTGCGTTATTATCCACTTTGAAGAATTAATTCAACAACAATAAAAATTGATAAACATTTAGTATTAAAGGATACAAAACAACAAAACAAAAATAAAACGTAGAAATTATGGATTGCCAACGATTTACATCCCTTTAAACAGATGATTTTATTGTCATAAAACTGACAGCATCTTCATTAACGGACATGTATTGCTGATTGCCTAACTTAGTGACAACTGTCAAATCGCAGACGTCATCACCGACATACGCAACCAAATCTATCTTTATCTATACGATACAATACGATCATAATGCCTCTGTCTAATTACTGATTGTCTTAGGATTGGTTCATAATAGTGGAAATAATGACGCCTAATTGCTCCGAGTATTTATTTAAAATCTAAACAATAAGTTCCTCTAATAAACATATAGTTTGTAGTCATTTAATAAGAAAACAATATAATTTCTTTGGTGAAATTAACAAAATAACTATTCAATTATTGTTTGAATATTGTAAGAACGTTTTATTTGTACCCAAACGTAATCGTTCACGTATTTTCGATGTATTCTCATTGTCATCAACTACAGGACGATGCTGTGGTAATTTCACCCTCTGTAACCAACAAAAAACATTAATTAATTATGTAAACGATTGATTGAATTCTTACATCAAATGTGGAAGATGATTGGGGTATGTCAATGTCTTGTTGATCTAATTCATTGAAACGTTGACGTTCTTGTATGCGGAAATTTCGACGTTGTGCCTTTGGTGCACCATCAAGTGAACGTAGAATCTTATTTTTTTCTAAATACTCTTGTGGATTATATGTTGGAACATATTCCTAAGAAAAATAAATCAAATTTTTAACAAACTAACCATTATTTTGAATACAAACATTATCCCAATTTTCCTCGGTATCAACAGCAATATTCGGTATTGGGTATTTGCTTTCACCACTGCAATTATCGTAAATTTGTGCTTCGATAAATTTTCGATCGCCACAAACTTGATGATGATACTGGAAATTGATTGTTTTTTTAGTATCATCAAATGATCAAAAATTGATTGAAATTATACTAAAAGTTCAACTTCTGGAACAATATGGGTAGCATTAAAATTGCATGTCATCATTTTTTGGGGAGCATGATTTTTTGCACATTTCACCAAATGATATTGCATCCGTGCCCGCATAATTCGATGTGATTTATCATATGGACATGTTAAAAGCGCTTCAGCACTACAAATAAACAACATTAATAATAATAATAAATTATTTGATTATTAACAAAACTTACTCTGTGTAATTCTCCATGATTTCCTTCGATATAGGAAATAATTTGCGGTTATGTCCAATTCTAGAAAAATCTACACCTCACAAACCCTAGTCTGTGCGCTTATCTCCAACAAAAAAAATACAATAAAAAACCACAAAATACCGACAAAACAAGTTCAAACGTGCCACAACAAAGTTAAAATATTGTTATAAACACCAAACAACAAATGTTGAAAACACAACAGATAACTTCCACCAATCACATAACGTGCATCCCCTCTACTGTACACATCACACATATAGTAGACCAAATTAGACTTGACGCTTTATAAAAAAAATAAGAAAATTCAACAATTACAAGAGAAATATCATAATCGTTTGTAGAATAACAATATTCCTGCTACTGTATATTTATTATTTGTATCGGTATATAATGATTAGTAGATTTGGCAAGTCAAGTGTATTTCACTACAATCGAAGATCATACACATGTCAGATAATTTATTCGATAACAATGGGACAAATACATATTTTACACTAAAGATTGAGCTTTCTCGATAAGCTGACTTAAATTGGAATTAATTTTGTATTATTTAATCGAAAACATGAACAAATAAAACTTTCATTTAATGGCGCAAAAATTTGTATTTCAATACTGTCTGGCCAATCGTACCAAAATAAAAACTTTTGTCGCCCTCTGTGGTCGTTTATTGAAACTAAGATTGTTCAATACTTAGCTGTATAGATGTCGTTAGTTCATTAAGAATTACGATGAATTAGCGCGATTTTCAAATAATTAGGAATTACTTAAAACTGCTTTTCTTCTTCCCTTTTTATTATTATAAATATAATTCACATTAAAAAAAATGCAAAACATTCATTAGAAATGTGTGATTATTACAATTATTTCAATTTTTTGAGAAAAAAAATAATTAAATAATGGTGAAATGCAATTATTATGAAATATTTGTGACTAGATTTTTACGTTGCTTTGGTTTAAATAATAAAAACAATTCAAAAACAAAAAAGAAAGGAATCATTACAACACATTGAAAAATACATAAATAAATACTTAGTATTTGATTAAATTTAGATTTAAATATAAGAAAGCTGCTTCTAATAATATTCGTTAAGAATAGAGACACTTGAGATTCGTTGATCAATTATTTTTTTTTAGCTTACAAAGTGTGTCAAAATACGTTTTTGTTAGGTATTAATAGAAATTTTGAGATTTTGTGAGTATTTTGACGATTCAGTCTGTAATAATGAAATAATTATGCAAAAGAGAAGACACTTTCAAGTTTTTAGAATGGCACAAACTGATTTTTACAATAATAACTTGCTGCTATAATAAAAGTGCGTTAGTTTTGCTCTTAAAGAATAAATACGGTAGCCAAATATTTGACTACTAAATCGTTAAACTAATCACAATCAATTGTTAATCATTTTTTTTTTATACAAAAATCGTTAACATTATTAATGTGTTAAGATATAAATATATATATGTATGTATATAATATAGTTTTTGGAGTCGTTATTGACTTTATAAATGCCCTGAACTATTATTATAAAACTGGAGATTGGGTGTTTTTAAATTTAAGTTCAGTCGTTGATTAATATCAGAAAATATCAAAAAAAAAATAAATTTGGACAATAACAACATAAACAAAAAATTGCAGATAAAACACCCAAAATATTCGATTTTTCTACATATTTTCATCTTGTGTTTCGTTTTGTTTACATTAAAAGACACTTGCGTTGTCGTCTTTTTTGTGGTTCAGGTCTTAATACAGCCCGTACAGCTTCATCAAAGACTTGTTTTAAACCACGTTGTGTTAATGCTGAACATTCCATATATTTAACAGCACGTATTTTATTTGCCAATTTTTGTCCTTGTTCTCTTTTTATTGGACTTAAACCTTGATCAGCTAATGTATTTAATGTTTCTCTATCATCACGTAAATCAATTTTTGTACCAACTAATATCATTGGTGCATCAGGACAATGATGTTTAATCTCTGGATACCATTTTGATGTAACATTCTCAAATGATGATGGTGATGCTACACTAAAACATATTAAAAATACATCAGTCTGTGGATATGATAATGGCCGTAAGCGATCATAATCTTCTTGACCAGCTGTATCCCATAAACCTAAACTAACTGATATACCATCAACGACCATCGGTGCTGAATAATTATCAAATCTACAACAAAATCGATTTGATAACACACACAATTATGATCATTGAAAAAAAAACAGGATCTTACACGGTCGGTACGTATTCACCAGGAAAACTATCAGTTGTATAGGATATTAACATACAAGTTTTACCTACTGTACCATCACCAACAACCACACACTTAATTGGACGTCCTGACGACATTCTCAATCACGGAGGAAACCTGAAATTTTCAATATTAATAAAAGAAGAATTCTAACCTAAAATGGGCACGGCCCTTACTTAAATTCAGCCGGTTATTAAACAAATTTGCTACAATCCAAAGTATCACGACTTAATTCGAACGATTTCACTCAAATTTATACAATTTCCCTTATAAACAATTGGAAATTGTTTATAATAAATAAAGCGACTTTTTTTTAATAACAATTGAACGCCAAATTCCACTTGGAATATCACTAAACCCCAAACGAATTCCCTAGAAATTACGGTTGTCTATACTGTTGATATTCGAATATTGGCGCTGTTTTTGAATTAAGACCAAGTAATTTGGTGGATAATCGAAATTAGAAAGATTTTTCCATTGAAAACAATCACAAAAATTCGATAAATTTTGATTATTACGATCGAAATTATTTAGGATTATCGTGATTTTTTTGATTTATACAACACCGGATTTCCGTTGGTTTTTCAGGTGTGCGTCACGTGGCCCAATTCGCCGTCTAGCGGCGAATATATAAACTAAGCAGATGAATAGTTTGCCAATCCTTGAATTGTTTTTTTTTCTCATATTTTTATCTTTCAAGTTGCCGTTATTTAGTGTGTGTGTATTAAAAATTTCAAAAAAGGGTGTGTACTTGAATTTAACAAACAATAATTCAACAATAATATTGTGGTAAATTTTTGTTTTATTTAATAAACGGGAAAAAATCAACAGTGCTTTAATTAATATAATAAGTAAAAATCTATACACCTTTGATTGTGTGGATTGTCTTCGTTTTATTTTTTGTTTTTTCTGTAAGTATCTAACTTCAGATGGGTAATAAAAGAACGACGGCAACAAGTACCGGTATTGTCCCATTTTTATTTTGTTTAAAAAAAGAAAAATTTCAATTTTAATTTACATACATTTCGTATGTTTTTTTAAAGAAATTTCACGAATTTAAAACATAACGGGTGTATACGAAATTAGAAAAAACTTTGAAGGTAAATTAATGGGACATGTTTGTTGTAGTATAACGATGGTAGAATTTTCAAAACGAAACGTGTCAATTTCAATATTTTAGTATAATTGAAAGCCCCCCGTTAATATTAAATCGTTAATTATTAAATTTTTTTCGTTAATATTGTTTGTTCGTTGCAGATTTGTGAGTAATTTCGAAGAAAAAAACCATCAAAATGCCGAAATCTGTGAGTATATTGAAAAAAATTGTGCAAATCTAGTTAGCATGGTAGAATTAGCGATAACTTCATGTTAAATCAATTTTTTTTTAATTATGGCAAAACCATTCGTATTGTCCCTAATTATCAGGTGTATTACCTGAGATGACACAATAAATTTGTATTATAAATAGACGATAACGGTTAATGTATATTAATTGTTGAATCATCCAATAATTTTTTTTTACATATACAATTTTATGTAAAATTTTTATTTATTGGTAATGTTGGTAACATTGTGGCCTTGTTGATGTAATTTCAATGGATACTTGATCGACCATCGAATTGAAAATAATAATTAATTAACCTTTTAACATACTTTTCGTTTATTTTATTTTATTTTATTTAAATTTGCAAAAATCGCCAATTTATGAATAATTGTTGTGTAGATAGCAAATTTCTAAATTTGTTTTATTTTTAATATAAATATAGAAATGATGTAGGCTGTATTATCATAAATAATCCACCTACCTAATTATTAGGAAATAAAATATAATAACGAATTTCTGTTAAATATGGTTAGTTTTAGATTAAAATGAATCATTAATTTTGATCATCATCATCATCATCATCATATGCAAAATGATGTAAGATTTTCAGAGTGACGCATATTTGAAATATTTTATATTTAAAAAAAAAGTGATGGCATAACAGGTGTTTGTCTCGAATGTGTTGTTTGAATGTTCCATTAACACTTTCTGTATCGTCGTCATGTATTTGTGTATTGGAAATTATTATTATTTTTTTATTATTTAATTCTAGTATGAGTATGTACGACTATGAGGAAAACCGGTTCGGTTACAAGACGCGCTCTATACACAATAATTACTCATATATTTTCCCCATTTCTTTTATAGTATAGAGTAAAAAATGATTAACATTTTTCTTCTATGAAGATATTGTTATTAAAATATGCGACCTTCGCTTATCTGTAAAATAGACATTGAAAAATATTTAGGTCAACAAATCTTGAATTCTTATTGCTATTTGTTTCAATAAATATTTCGAATTTTTTTCTCGAATAACAATATAAGGTAAAAAATAGTGGTTAAAAGTTGAACGATTAAAAGAGGTCCACTTAGGAAACCTTATTTGAGTTTTAATAATTGACCTGATTTGATAATAAATTTTGCTGGATTATAAATGTTAATAAACATTCGCTAATATATTATTTCTATTATAGATGAATGTAAGGGTGACCACTATGGATGCTGAATTAGAGTTTGCTATTCAGCAAACAACATCCGGCAAACAATTATTTGATCAAGTTGTTAAAACAATTGGTTTACGTGAAGTATGGTTCTTTGGTTTACAATATACGGATTCAAAAGGTGATTTAACCTGGATTAAATTATATAAAAAGGTAACATTCTTTCTGTTCAATTATTAGATAGTTTTCAATTATCCACAATCCCCTTTTATCTATATAATTAAGCTTGGCTTTTATCGATATTTTATTGATTATTATCAGTCTCGAAACCATTTTTTTTCTCTTAATTTAAATAAAATTTCCTACATGTACTCGAGATTATCGTTGATAATTACAGGTATTACAATAGAAGACAAATGTTTGGTAGTTAAACAAAAACTTGTTAGTTTAAGTGTATGACTCATGTATATATGTTTTATCACAGTTTATCGTCCTAACTGTGTTGAATTATTGTTGGACTTTTTATATGACACGTTTATATTCCATATAAACTCTAAATTTTACCATATATAGAGGTATGGATTGAATGAAAGTTTGTAGAGGAGAAAATATGAACAATAGCCAGAAAAACAATGTATTTAGCAAGGCTTTTAAATTCATAAATTAGTTATTATTGTCAATAAGTGCACATTTATTATTATTGCATCATAATACCACAAATTTCCGTTTAAATTATTGCGTTTCCATTCCATTTATAGAATGCTAGAAGTCTCATTGTTTTTTTTTAAACAAAAATAATTTACTTTTCAACAAATATTAAATTTTACATTGAAAATGCATGCGGCAATAATCACCAACAACAACAACAACAACAGGATTCAATGTTTATACGAACATTTGAGTGTTTCAAACATGTTTTATATAATTCCTTAAAAATACTTGAACATGATGATGAATATTGTAAAGATTTGGTAAGTAATTCTAGGGTGTAATTAGAGAATATTTTGTTTTGTAGAAAGAAAAACAGTAATTATCAGTAATTTTTTTATTTTTTTTAATTATTATTGGAAGGCTATTATGAATATTTCAAGGCTAATATGAAATTATTATTATGTTTGTTAATTAGGTTGAATAATTATGTGATAAGTGATTAAAATTTTGCGTTTGAAAATGGCTTAATTAAACTTTTTATAATTATAAATATTGATTTTGTTGTATTTGTTTTTATTAAAAAAAAGAAAGATAATTAAAATACAACAAATTTGTGTTTGTTTAAATCTATTTTTATCCGTAATTCGTCTACTTATTGTTTTCAATGTGTAATTTACTAGAATTACGTAATCCACATATGATTATTTTTTAATAGTAATTTTACGTAATTTTTTAATTTATCGTTATTTCCTAGAGATTTGTTTATTATTAATTTATTTATTTATTTATTTATTTATAAAATAAATAGGTTATGAGTCAAGATGTAAAGAAAGAGAATCCATTACAATTTAAATTCCGTGCAAAATTCTATCCCGAAGATGTTGCCGAAGAATTAATCCAAGATATTACATTGCGTTTATTTTATTTGCAAGTGAAAAATTCAATATTATCAGATGAAATTTATTGTCCACCAGAAACATCTGTATTATTAGCATCATATGCTGTACAAGCCAGACATGGTGATTATAATAAAAGTTTACATAATGCTGGATTTTTAGCAAATGATCGTTTATTACCACAAAGGTTGTTTTTTATTATTCTTCTTCTTTATTTAATTGAATCAATTTATTATTGTTGTAATTGTTTATAATTGTAGAGTAATGGATCAGCATAAGATGTCTAAAGAAGAATGGGAACAAAGTATAATGACCTGGTGGAAGGAGCATCGTGGTATGATGCGTGAAGATGCAATGATGGAATATTTGAAAATTGCTCAAGATCTAGAAATGTACGGTGTCAATTATTTTGAAATTCGTAATAAAAAGGGCACTGAATTATATTTAGGTGTTGATGCTTTAGGTCTTAATATTTACGAAAAAGATGATCAGTATGTTTTATATTTATTTCATTGGCAAAATAAGTAAATAAATTCAAATTTGTTTTCTTCTCTAGATTAACACCAAAGATCGGTTTTCCATGGTCAGAAATTCGTAATATATCATTTAATGATCGTAAATTTATAATAAAACCAATTGATAAGAAAGCACCAGATTTTGTATTTTTTGCACCGCGTGTACGTATAAATAAACGAATTTTATCGTTATGTATGGGCAATCATGAATTATATATGAGACGTCGTAAACCTGATACAATTGATGTACAACAAATGAAAGCACAAGCTAGAGAAGAGAAATTAGCTAAACAACAACAGCGTGAAAAATTACAATTAGAAATTGCGGCACGTGAACGTGCTGAAAAGAAACAACAAGAATATGAAGATAAAATTAAACAATTACAAGAAGAAATGGAACGTAATCAAGCGAATTTATTAGAAGCACAAGAAATTATACGTCGTTTAGAAGAACAATTAAAACAATTACAAGCTGCTAAAGAAGAATTAGAAAAGAAACAAAATGAATTACAATCAATGATGGAACGTTTAGAAGAAAGTAAAAATATGGAGGCTGTTGAACGACAAAAATTAGAAGATGAAATTAAAGCGAAACAATTAGAAGTTCAACGAATTCAAGAGGAAGTTGAAGCAAAAGATTATGAAACGAAACGTTTACAAGAAGAAGTTGAAGCGGCACGCCGCAAAGAGGAAGAATTAAAACAACAACAAGTTGCTAATGCTACAAAAGGACATTTAGAAGAGAATAATCATGATGAAGATGATGAAACTATTAATGGTGATGTTAGTAAAGATTTAGCTACTGATGAGAGTATTATTGATCCGGTTGAAGATCGACGTACATTAGCTGAACGCAATGAACGTTTGCAGGATCAACTTTTGGTAAAATTCAACAACAAAAACATTGTTATATCTTCATTATAATAATCATCATTTTCTAGGCATTAAAGAAAGATTTGGCACAGTCGAGAGATGAAACTAAAGAAACTGCCATGGATAAGATCCATAGAGAGATGTCCGTCAAGGCCGAGATAAGTATAAAACATTACGTGAGATACGTAAAGGTAATACAAAACGTCGTGTAGATCAGTTTGAAAATATGTAAAATATTTAACTGAAAATAACTGACATTTTAAAAAAAGCAAGAAAACAACATTAAAAACAACTTTCTAAGAAAAAATAAAATTGCAATTAAAACAAATAATCAATCCTAAATGCTCAATAGGAAAATTTGTTTTTTTTTGTTTTGTTTTTTCATGTAATTTTTATTATTAATATTTTTAATATTCAGCTCTTTCACGTGCATTTATTATAATTATTATTAATATCATCATTATTATTTTTAATTAGTTTTCAGTTTTTATTTTGGTACACTATCTTTGTTTTTTTTTTGTTTGTAAGGCTTATTATAGAGATCTGTTGAATGTTTGATTAAAAAAATTTTGTCATATTTTTGAGAACGCATTCCAAATAATCGTAGTTTTGTTTGTTCTAATTTTAGTGCCATTTTTTTGGTTAATGGGCTATTTTCTTCATATTTTTTTTCATCAATAACAGAAAAAATAAGTCTAGAAATATCACAATGACCATTAATTCAGAATTAACTCGAATATTCTGCTGTAAAGAAAGAGTTACTATTTCTTTTGAATACTCATTATCATTTAAAATAGAACACGTTGTGGTATTTTTAGGGGTTGTTCTTGGTTAGTTTTTTTCTTCTTTCATATACATATATATATATAAAAAAGAGGAATCCGTTGAAATTTTCATTTAATTTTCATTAGTTTAACACAGCTCTTATTTGAAAAATAATTGTTTAAGTACAGTTTGTTTTATTTGCATTTAATTGTATTGGCCTGGTGCTTCCTCTATTGTGTAAATATTAAAATCAAATTGTTCAATTATTCTTTATCTGTATATTTTATAAGTTGGAACAAAGTTAAGAAGAAAAATTGTTTCTCATCATGTTATCATTAACTTTGAAACGAATATAACACAATATTGACCAAGTTGCCTTTAATGATATTTACAGTATATAATAATGAGTCTTTTTGTTTTATTATTTCGGAAAAATAATCAAAATTGTTTAGTGAGGGGGTGAAATGGAGAATTTATATATTTGATAGAAAAATGGTTAATGGTGTATTACACGTATAAACACACACACACACACACATACAGACACACTCATATGTATTTAAATAATTATTACACTAATCAAAATTTATAAATAGTATCAATGAAGAAGAATTTTCTATTTTATATAATCATTTATGATATTTACTGATGCGTTATTTTTTTTTTGGTTTGTAAAACATATTCTCCAATTATTATTCTGTATACTGTTGAAGTAATTAATTAGTTAATTAATAAACATTTGAGATTTTTCATATTTATTGGAAAATGATACTTTTTAACAAACAACAATAATTCCTACGATTTCCCGTATAAATGTTCCTAAACGTTTTTCTATCAAATTCAATTCTGAATTGTTTGATCGATAGTTGTTTTGAGTGATTCCATACAGCAATGAAGATGAAGTTTAAAATGGATGTAACTCCCAAACAGAATATCACTGCATCAGTTATACATAAGCAAATCTTAGAGATTAAAAAGAAAATACAACTGTCCGGTATGTTAGTTTTACTAATGATAGATAAATAATAAAATTAACGATTTTTATGTTTGTAAAGAGGGGCAACGGAAGGCGATTTTCGAAGAATGCGAATCGGAACATTGTAGGAATATTGAAAAAATCCAAAAATTAAAAGAAACAATCCACGAATTATTGGTGAATTTGAAAAAAATCCACCAACCAACATATGGCAAACGTTTAGAGAACATTATTGGTATTTATGACCATAAAACAATTGATCAAATACAAGAAATACTACGTTTACAAATCATTGACAAAGAGAAATTGTTGAATTTATTGGATTTCAAACAAAAACTGGTTAATTTTCAATAATAAATTGTTTCGATTGTAATTAGATTGATTGAAATTGTTACAGAATCAAAAATTACTTGCCAATTATGCTGATGAATACCAACAGCTATTATCGTCTGGAACTATCAGTATTGATGCACCATTGAAAACTGTAAATTGTAATTTAATTTCGAATTTATTTAGAGATTACACAGGATTTTAATGATATTTTTAGAAAATCTCGGATTTACAAAACAATATTCACGCTATTGAAATACAATTAAATGAAGCCAATCAGATTAGTCAACGTTATAATGAGATACGGCGGTCATTATTAGACGATTCAACGAAATTTGAAAGCAATCTTGAAACGATCATGAAACGTATTGATAAACAACTAATACAACTAAACAAACTGCTCCAAGTAAGTAGAGCTTGAAATTTTCATTGTTAAACTATACACTTTCGCTTCGATTCTATTAATTTTTTGAAAGACTGTTGAAGAGGCGACAAAGATGCGTACAGTTATTCGCAATTGTTTATTGCAAGAAGAAAAGAATGCTTCAATCAATGCAAATCATCGTAATAAACAAACAATAGAAGGACAACGTTTAGTTAATAATGGTAAACAACAATTGGAAATTATGGAGAAAATCATATTTCAAACGCACAAAATTACAACAAAAACAACAAATGTTGTTGAAGAAATTAATGATGATATTGATGAAATGTCTGAAACAATACAACAACAACACGAACCAGGTGAGGAATTTGCAATTTTTGAACAATTAAAGTATGCAACAGGTGCAACAAGTATTGAAGAGATCCATCAACGAGTTATCGTACAACATGATACAAATTTACGTTTAATACAATTACGTATGAAATTAGAATTGAATAAAAGACAATTAGAAAAACATGTCGATTGTTTAACAAAACAATTAGAACAATTTAAATATGGTGGAATTAATGATAAGAATAATTTAACAAAACAAATCGAATCAATTCAACAACAATTAGACGAGCAAAGGAAACGTTTAGAAAATTACAAAATTAATATGGAAAATCATCAAAAATCATTAGATAATCTCACAATTATCATAAAAGATTTGAATGTTTTTATAAATCCTCATAATAGATTAATTGGAGAGATTAAAATATTGGATATTATACGTTCGATTAAAGAAACATTAATTGTTGCAATCGAGAAAACGGATTTGTTGAAATTAGATGAAAGAATACGTAATTTGAGTGTAGACGATGAACAAAGACTACCAACACCTTATAATAGTTTAATTAGAAGAACACCGTTACCGCAACAGAATTCATCACCGATTCCACCACCGACAAGACAAGGTATAAAGTTATTGTTAGCGATATTACTACCAAAAATTATTGGCATTCTTTAATAGGATCTGAAGAAGATAATGAGGTGCCATCAAGATCATATTTGAAACGACAAGCGCAATTGGTAATTGATGCAAAATTGCGAAAGCGGAAGCATAATTGACGCTCATAATCATTAGAAAAATGATTTTGGATTCAAAAATCAAATTAGCTACAATTCTACTACAGTATCGCCATCTCTTAACAAGATCCCAAACAATTATCAGTGTTGCCAAATATATATATACTAAGAGTTATAATTTCAGTAAAACAAAGATAATAAATAATTCAGGAAATTTTCATCTATATCGTAATTGTAATGTTTAGTATATAGAAAAAAGCGATTTGTTTCACTTTTACATCACATTGGTGGAAAAATGTAGTTTCTGTTGGAGTCCCAAACGTTTCATTGTATGTTTCATTCAAATTATTGATAACAGAATAACACAAAAACTAATCAATTCATAATCCTCCAATAATAAATTAGAATAATTACATATTAAATAGTTTACTTTTGTTATAATATACAAATCAGTAGATTTGCAGAAAAATTGTCAATGTGTCCTTTAATTCAAAATAGGAATCTGTAAAGTTGATAAATTACAGTTGACTGTATTACAAACAATTCGTAATCTACCGTATATCCCATTAATGCCTACCCTCATTTATAGATTTTAAAGGTGTTTTCTTTCAATTTCAAAAAGGAACAAATTACAATAAAGCCACAATATTTTTATTTTGATTATAACATAAATCGAGCTAAATTATCCGATAAATAAAATTTGTTGTGCATCTAAATCTAATGAAATTAATAATAAATGACGATTGAATCTGTTGGATACTAAATTTATGGTTGATGGAACGTTTGTTTATGATGTCGCCTCAATGATGATTTATCAGTAAATGATCGATCACAATCTCTACATTTAAATGTTTTACCAGTATGTGTAACTAAATGTCGACTTAAACCTGAAGCATGACAGAAAACTTTCGGACATAATGAGCAATAATGTAAATTAATATCGTGCGCATTCTCAGCCATATGCGTTCGCATATGTATTCTTAATGGTTCACGTTGTGTAAATCCTTTATTACAATGTGTACACGTGTATGGTTTCTGTCCGGAATGTGTCATTAAATGCCGATATAAGATCTCTTTCTGGGCAAAACTCTTCTGACAAATCTCACATTGAAATGGTCGTTCACCTGTATGTATACGTTCGTGTCGTACTAATGCTGAACGTGTTGGAAACCATTTCTCACACATACCACAACTGAAACCGCGTTGTTGCATATGAACGGAAGCATGCCGCCTTAATTGTATACGACGTGCAAATGATTTCGGACATTGTGGACATTTGAAAATTTTCAATTCGCCCTCTTCATTCACTTCGGGCATATCATTTGGATCTAATTGTGTTTGTTGTGAATCAGTTTCCTCCTCAGTCATCAATTCCATAACAATCACATTACCATCTTCTGCTGTTACTTCCACTTGTGTTGGTTTACCTTCATTTGATATGAATTTCATTTGTAATTTTGATAATGGATCAAAACCAGGTTGAAGTGTTGCTAATGTTGCTTTAACAGCATCAGCAATTGCACCATAATTTGGATCTTCAACTTCTTGACTATTTTCATCAACATAAACAATACCACCACTATTACTATCACCATCATTATCATTATCTTGTTCATCATTGACTTCTTGTTTCAATGTTTTCAATGTGCATGCTGTTTTATTTAATAAATCAGTCTCTGGTGGTAATGTTATATTTTCGGGGTCCTCTTCCGGTTCTGGATCGGGTTCAATATATGCCACCTGTGTTACACCTAGTAAATCCTCTTCAGTACTCATATCTTGATCAATTTGACTATCATCTTTTGATTGTTGTGTACCGTCAATATCAATCGATGATGACTGACTTTCCTCATTTGTACTTAAATCAACATCACCGATTTTCGCATGTAGACTTTTTAAATGTTGACGCAATTTCATATCGCTATTCTCGCATTTTTTACGAAAATTGTACGATTTCTCCAATTGAAATTTACATGGATGACAGATCTTATTTGGTAAACCATCACCTTCAAATACCTACAAAGTAAATATGAATCAAATTGTGTTATTGGGGATTATTAAAGATGATTTACTTCAAGGGCCACACAGGCCATAATTCGTAATGTGAGTGGTATCGGTTCATCATTATTGAAGATTGGCACTAATTCATCCTCTTTGGTCATACATAAACGGCATAACTCATTCAAATCCAATATCACATCCTGTGTTTCACCTGATTTTTTACGACTGTACGTTTTCATTATTGTTTTGTTTGATAGAATTTCTAGTTTTTTTCAAAAAAAGAACGTTCTATTTTTGCAGGAAATCAAGATAAATTAGAAATCTTTAAATTTTGAATGTTCACTACTTTATCAAAAAAAAAGACAAACTAAATATTAACACAAAATGGCGGCGACTAACGACGCACTTCTATCACTGCAATTTAACAGAAATCTATATAAACAACAATGATTAAAATAACGAAAAAACAAACAATATTTGTTTTATTATTAATTACTGATAATAATTACCGAGTGATAATTGGAGAATGTTGATAATTCTGCTGGAAAATATCAGATTTTCAACCGTTTTCCGTAAATGCTGCAACAACGGAGATTCCCAGATACAATAATAGAGGACGCTGACTCACCGCATTTCTCCCTCCACTCTCACCATGTAGAGCTTGTGACACAAAAGATGGACTCAATCAAAATTTTTAAATAATCGATTGAAATTATGAAATTTCTAGATAATACATGATTCACTCACAATTATTTATGATTCAATCCTATTTCCATTTTCAGTTACGGTTATTTGCTCAACTTTAGACACAAGCTATTCGCTTTAGTGTTTGGGTTTACGTTAGCATTGAGAATGCGGGAGGTCTACCGGCGGTAGAAGCTCCAATTTTGATTTGCATTTGCTCAACATTAGTAGAAAACTTGATAATCGACAAAAGTTGAGTTACCCATCAACAGACACATCTGTCATATTTGAATTTACTGCTTTTCGTACGTGCCAACTTACAATCGCCCAACTCTACTCCATAAATGTTTTTTAACGTTAATTACAGTGAAATCAGAGCGATTCCAGTATCAATTAACGATTTTCTCGTCGATAATTAAATGTTTTGCTTTTCCCCCAAAAAGAAAAACAGTTGGGAATTGTTTGCGCGAGAATAGAAAAAAATTCAATCTTTTAATTGGCTGAATCGGCGCTGCCACCGATGCGCCATCTCGTATTGTTTATGTCCATTTAACTCGAATATCGTTAGAAATTATTTATTTTTTTTGAAAATTAGTTAAAATTTAACACGAATTTTTGTATTAAACTATATGAAAATAATTGAGAAATTATTCGACGAATCATTTGTGTATTGTTTAGAAATAGTATCAAACGAAATTATATCGAAATGAATGGATTTTATTAGTTTGGCGGGCTATCATCATCATCATCATCGTACACCACAACACAACACAAGTTCGTATGTGTGGTGTGTGTGTGTTGTTAATGGCCGCAAATGTTTTAACATCTCTCAATGGACTTTTTTGTTATATGTGGACGATATTTTAGGTAAAATTCATTAGATTTGATTAATTAATTGATTAATTTCGATGATTTATACAATAATCAATTGGGGGATTCTAACGTTGAATTACTGTTGTGTTTACAATGTTTGGGGTGTGATCTTTACAATACAAATATCAATCGTTTTATAACGTGTAATTCAAATTCAGTTAGATTTTGATTTATTGTTGTTATTAATCAAATTTCAGGCTTAATTTGGATGTGGTAGCGATTAGAAAATGACGTCTACAACTGTACAACCATCATCATGTTATTCAAACAATAATAATAAAACAAATAAACGTAATTCTCTACCATTAACAACAACAACAACAACAACATTAATTGAAGACAACGACAATATTGTCGCTGTACCTGATTCAACAACAACAATACAATTAGATAAACATATAATGAATGATTTTCATATTGGTGAAGATGTTTTAGTTAAACAAAAAGATGGTCGTTATTATTTAGGTACAATTGTTGAAGTTAGTTGTTTAAGTAAAGAATGTTTGATCAAATTTGGTGATAATACAGATCGTTGGGCAAAATTTAAAACATTAACAAAATTAAATACATCAGAACAAGATGATTTTCTATTGTGTGTTATATGTAAAAAATCATCACCGAAAAATCAAAATATTATTACAATATGCGATCAATGTGGTAGAGGATATCATCAATATTGTCATCAACCGAAAATACCAGATCAATACCATAAAGAAGGTCTCTTATTATCATCCACAACAACATTATTAGTTTTAATTACAATTATTTTCATTTATAGAAGCTGTTTGGTTGTGTAGACGATGTTTGAATGTTGTTGAACCAGCAAAACGGAATAAATCCGATGTTAAATTGAGCAAAAATCGTAAATCTAAGCCAACAACAACAACAGATGCTTCTATTGCAGCTACACTAACAACAATAACAACAAAAGTCCTACCATATGATGTAAATTCGAATATTTAATCTAATTTATCAATTAATTATAATTTTCTAGTTGATTTCATTAAATTGGGACACATATCACCGTGTTAATAGTGAGCATATTTATTGTTATTGTGGTGAAAGTGGTGAATGGTATAAACAAATGTTGCAATGCGGCCGCTGCAAACAATGGTTCCATGAGAGATGTATTGATTGTTTACAATACCCTTTATATTGTGGTGATAGGTGATTTTATTCGAATTTATTTCTGAATGTAAATTCATAGGATAATTGTTGTGTTTTTGTAGATTTTATGTGTTCGTATGTTCAATTTGTAATCATGGTAAAGAGTTTTTGAGACGATTAGAAATGAAATGGGTCGATTTAGTACATTTAATGTTATTCAATTTGACTGCATATAATAGTAGGAAATATTACGATTTAGATACAACTATCATTCCATATATAAACGATAATTGGCATGCATTACAATTACCACCAAAGGTAAAACGAAATTTCACAATAAAATTCAATTAAATTTATCATATTTTTATTGTTGTCTAATAGATTTCAGCTATAAGTAAATCAGAACGTCGTGAAAATATCTTATCGATATTAACAAATAATCGTAATCGTTTTAAATGTGGTCGTGAAATTAAGAAACGTGTAACAATATGGGGTTTACGTGTACGTTTACCACCGCCAGCACCAACAGTATCATTGAATTTCAATGGACCAGTTACTGAAGATGAATTACGTGAACGTTGGCAAGGTAATCGTCGTTTACAATTTCTAACAATTATCAATGATGATTATGATGATGATGTTGTTGATGATGATGATATAGATGTTGATGATTATGATGATGATGATGATAATTTGTATAAATGTAAAAAATTAATACCATGTGATAATCATATGAAAAATGTTATGATGGGTATTGCTTATCAATTAAATAATAATCCATCTGAAACTGATTCACCATGTCCAAGTCCTGAAGTTGAACAACAAAATGATTATAATAATCATCATAATAATAATGATGATTTACCAAATACTAGAGGTTGTGCTAAAAAAACTGTACAATATAATTCAACAACAACAACAGAAAGACGTAAACGTTTAGTAAATAATCGTGTATTAAGGAAACCAAAACAAAGACGTAATACAAATGATGGTATTTGTGGTGATACAATAATTGATGATATAACAAAAGGTGGTTATCCTACTAGATTAAGTTTAGATAATAAAAATTATCAAAAGAATAATAATAATAATAATGATACACTGCCATTAACACCACCAACATCAGTATCAGCACCACCAACACCACCTGCATTAAGTTCAACAACATCATTATTATTATCATCAGATATTAGTAATGATTTTGGTGAAAATTCAAATAGTTTAGATAAAAATTTAAATACAAACAACAACAATAATACTAATAATAATAATAATGGACCATATGATACATCAGGTGATGAGACATCATCAAAAAGTACATTAGATTTAATTATACCACCACCAAAAGATTTTGAAGGTAAAAACAATCCATTTTTAACATTACTAAAATGTAATGAACAACAACAACAACAAAAGAATAAAAAAACAAAAAAGAAAAAAGAAATCGTCGGAACATCATTACCATTACCATTAACAGCTGTGATACCTGTTAAACCATTAATGAGGCCAACTAAACGACAGCTTAGTGAAAAAGATATATTTATTGGACCAAATGGTGAAGTGAAACGTAAACGTTTACGTAGAAATCGTACAAATTATTTAACAAATGGTAATGGTGGTGGTGGTGGACAAACGGCTAGTAAAACAGCAACAGTATTACCAGTAAAACCTGATGCAAAAGAATGGAAACAATTAACAACACAAACAAATAATAATAATATAGATTATAGTTTTAATGGGCGTAAATTACGTCAACGACCTGACAAGATACAAACAGATAACAAAGATGGTAATGGTAGTAATAATGGTAATAATAATAACAACAATAATTTAAAAACAACAACAAATACAGACGATATAAATATGGTTGATTTAAAAAGTTCTGTGAATATTTATTTTGGTGCTGCAAATCGTATAGCTGCTGGTGAGAAATTCACAATAAAGGCTAAACGTATTGGTCCAATTGGTAAATTAGAATTTTTAATTGAATGGGATGGCACCAGCAATGGGATGACATGATTTTGATTCATTGTATAGATAACACAAACACGTTATTATTATTATTATTGACTGGATAAAGTGATAAAACTATTGAGAGAAAAATTTCTGTACTTATTTTGAAACAAACGAAAACATAGACGAACGTGCAAAATTTCTTTCGGATGATAATAACCAAAGATTATTATTTTTTTAATTTTTTGGCATACTCCACAATTTTATTATTTTAATTAATTAATTAATTTATTGGTAATAATTGAATGTTAATACTGTTAGATGCTAAGAGAGATTGTTGTAATGGGCTTCTTTATGGATTTCAATTTCAATTAACTGCCAAAAGAATCAATGAGTCACTGCCAATTTCTTCATTAATAAGTATTTTGTAATAACAATTGTATTTTATTGTTGTTGTTTTTAAGTAATTAATTATTTCTCAATTAGCAAATTGTTTTGTAATAATTGATTAGGTTTTTTTTTAATTATTATTATTTAGCTGAAATAATAGCGCCTAATTTCTGTCTGTTATCTGAAGTTTTCATTTTAAGTTCTAGTCTAGTTAGCGGCATTCACTGACCACAATTGCCTTTATTATTATTATTAATTGATTTATTTAAAAAAAAACACAACAAATTAGACGTAATTATTATTGTTTTGTCTTAATTCCGAACTGGAAATAACAGACCCCATCGGGCGCTTTATTTTTAATTAATTTAATTTTTGGTCTGTATATCTTATTATAACTAGTTTAAAAACGAGACTGAAGCCTGTAAATATTGTAAATCATTATTTTGTTTTTTGTTTTTTTCTTTTTGGCAAATTTATCACAAAAACTCTACAGATACTGATCGGTATAAACTTTTTGGTGTAAATAATTATAAGATTAACAAACAAAAAAAAAAATGTTTTGGCTCGATGATCCTTGGAAATTGTGTATTTTCCACAGAAGAAAATCATCAATTTCCATCCAATCTTAATTTGTATTATTTGTTAATTTAATGATGATAATAAAAAAAGAAGAAAAATAAAATAATTGTATATAAAAGAAAATTTGTAGGGATTACCTTTGATGTTTGAACATCCAGATTTGTATTGGAACAGGCTTGAATAATCTTCCATTTCCTATTGTATTTTTATTCAAATTGCCAAGCATGAAATACAATTAATATTCACAATGAAAAAGTGAGTTCAAAAAAACGACGTCTTTTTCTCATGCAAAATCTTCATCTCCTGACAAAAACAAATACCTTTTTTTTTAATGTATGAAAATCAATTGGCCCAACGAAAAATTGGGTAATTTTCGACGGAATCAAAACATACTCAACTTTTACTAAAGATGAAAAATTATTAGTTTTGATACCGTTTTACATTTATTTTTAAAAAAACTGGAAGCAACTGTTTCCATATTCGAATCAACAAACAAAAAAAAATAATAATACTTAAACTACAATTAATCTAGAAAAGAATTAAAATTAATGAATTGATATTTAAATTAAACAGAAACAATCAACAGAATTATTGCACTTTTTTCAATCATTATTATTATTTTATTTTAAAAAAGAAATGAACCGAAATTTCTGCTTAATTTAAGTAAAAATGACAGTATACGTTTTTCCGTTTGTAAATCGTATACAATTTGTGTTGTATATTATCACTTAGAATTTATGGTGATAATTCTTGTGCGTGCATTGGATCGTAACCACAGCTGCTAGCATCATAGGCTGAACTTTGATCATAGGCTGATCCCATTGAATAGCCCATGGAATCTTGTGGTGGAGCTGGTGACATCATTGGTGTTGGTGTACCACTATATGGTGATGCTCCTGCTGCTTTCTTTGCTGCATACAAATTAGCCTCTTCTTGTGCTTTGCCGATATTCTTTTTATATCGGATCCGTTTATTACCAAACCAATTCGATACTTGACTGACTGTTATGCCGCATTTCCTTGCCAATTCCTCTTTAGCCTCCTCACTAGGATATGGATTTGATAGATGTGAATAGAAATATTCATTTAATATCTCAGATGCTTGTTTACTAAAATTCCTACGTTTACGTCGGGCATCTAAAAATCTTGAACGCAATATCATTACAGCTTCACATGTTGATTGTTTTAATTGCATTTGTATTGAACTGAATTTCTTATGAATAATCTGTACCATACGTTCAATCTCTTTTGGTGTTATCGGTCTAGTACGTGATTGTTCACGTAATAAATTCATAACATGTGTTGTAAATTCATTGCAAGCTTGTTCATATTTCTCCAACTCTTGATGATAGATTTGACGTATTTGCGCTAATTTAGCACGATAATCTGAATGTTCAATTGCATTATCTGGTTGGCCAGCTTGAGCTGCTGCTGAACCTGATGCAGCAGCACCAGCACCACCACCCTTTTCCGGTCCTAGAAAACCTTAAATTAAGTAAAAAACCTCTTTAATGATTGTTGTTGATTTGTATAAGATACCTGCGACACCTTCAGCTATCAACATATTATCTAATCGCATCAATTGGGGATCAGGCGGCTCCTCCTCCTGTGTATTCCTTAATGATAACACTGTTTTCTCTTTGATTTCACATAATACTGAAAATAATGCCGGTTTCATACGATGACAATTCAATGTATGTTTTCTAGCTTGTGCTTCATCTAAACTTTGATCAGTTATATTCATAATTTGTTGTAATATTTCACCAATATCCTGTTTGCGTGGTTCATTTTCACCTGATTGGCCCTCACCTTGGGGATTCATGCCGTAGGGCTGTGGCGGCATCAAACCACTACCAGTGTGTGCCATCATCCTTGCTGGATCATCCATCATCCAACACTGTAGACACACAAAAACACTACAATCCCACTATATTTGAGTCAATTGTAATCGAATCAATTAAAATATCAATTTTCGATTGAAATTAATGGGATTTTTATTCAATTTTAATCGCACACAACATAAACAAAGCGACCAGTGATGTTTACAATAAGATAAGAAATGATCGTACGCATGCGCTATGGATGTCTCCCGAAATTTTATAGATTTGTTTTTCAATTGTTCATTTTACTCAATACCACTAACTATACGTAACCACAAATGACGTCACCACTGATTTATGCATAAATTACCGCACTTCCACCACAAATTAATTTCGATAATTAATAATTATTTGAAAAATTATTGATAACACGACGATTTCTATTCGAAATTTACCAATTTAAATGCGTGTTTTAATCGAAAAACAATTGCGGAATTTTAACCTACAACTAACTACAGTTACTATATCCAACAGAACAACAATAAAATAACCAAAAAAATGCGGTAATTGCCGCAATCTCAACTAGATGTCGCAATCTCCGTTATATAACCAAACTTTCAGCAATTGTAAATTTTCAGGTTAACTGAAATCAATTTGTGTCGTAAATAACACGAAATTGCTGAATTACTACAGTAACACGCAAATATTCAAACAAATATCGATAAAACCAATCAAAATCTATCGCTTCTTGTGTTGTTCATAGGGGTGTCATTGTTTATATTTGTAAATTATGTGTGTAAAGTTGTTGTTGTGAATTTTTAATAATTTCCGTTTAAATGGCAGCAAAATTAGTAGCAACCGCTACTGTTCGAGCAGTAGCTAAAAGGAGAGCTATACCGAATCGGGCAGCCTTAATTCTAGTTTGTATCCACTTTAATTTTGGTGATTCTCTAATGATTTGTTTGCATTTCAGACGTCTCCAGCTGTTGAACAAGTCAAAGAACTGCTTAAAGATAAATCCGATTATGTAGCTTGAATGAATTGAGTAGAGATTACGAATTTAGTAATTTGTTTATAAATTCTAGGTAGGTTTACGTATTGGTGTGAAACAGCGCGGTTGTAATGGTTTATCTTACACATTAGATTATGCACAAACCAAAGATAAAATGGATGAGGAAGTGATCCAGGATGGTGTTCGAATATTTATTGATAAGAAAGCACAATTGACATTATTAGGTACAGAGATGGATTATGTACAGAACAAATTAAAATCGGAATTCGTTTTTAATAATCCAAATATTAAAGGCACTTGTGGCTGTGGGGAATCATTCAATGTTTAAAAAGAAAAAAAAACGATATTTAAAACGAATTATTTATTCTTAGTCAAAATAGAAAAATTATAAAAGTTTTGGTTGTAATTTCAATGTTGAAATATCCAAAATTTGATCATTTTTACGTATACGTCGATGATGATGTTGATGATTATTATTATTATTCAGCAAATTGTATTTTTGCATATATTCAAGTGTGGCAATTGAAAATTCATTTGTTCTTCTACCACCGATTTTCGTTGGTAAATTATTGATTTTCTTCGATTCATTTAATTGGAAATTAGCTAATTGATCATCTGGTAAATATTTTAATAATAATTGTTTTACAGCAAAACTAACTTCTGATGGTTTATAACGTAATTTTCTACAATCATCTTTCAAATAACGTATCGTTGCTTCTTTTACTTCCTGTACGGTTTCTCTTACATCAACGGGTTGGTTATTTCTTGTATTTTGTAAACGTACATTTTCTAACATTTTATTAACTTGTCCCATTATATCTTCATATAGTGTTGTACCGATTATTTCACTGTCATCGTCATCGTCATCATCGTTATCACTTTTATAATTTTGAATATCTTCCATATCGATTCGTATACTTGGTGTCGGACTTGGACATGTTTCTCGTACATTAATTGATTGTTGTAGATTTAAACATAATTCATCGTGGTTATCATTTTTTGTTAAATTATCATTAGTTTCAATAATTTCCTGAATTGTCGGTTCACAATTGTGGAATTTTTGTAGTTTTTGTGGTCGAAAAGAGACCTCAAAACTGGTCGCTTTTAAATCGATCGAAAATTTCTTCGATAAACCATCATTACGTTGTTGTTGTTGTTGTTGCTGCTGCTGATGTTGATTAGAATTATTTTGTAGAGAGTTTTGCAAATTGAATAATTGTTGTTGCAATGACATGATTTGCTGATTTTGTTGTTTAATTATATCTAAAAGATCTCTAATTGTTGGCTCTTGATTATCTGGAATTCGTTCTAAATCGCTACTTTTTGATTTTAACACATCACAACAACCTATGGATTTAATCATTTTGTCACTATTACACTCCAAATTTCTTGTAGGTTGTGATTGTATCTCATGACTATTGTTGGTTTGATATGTTTTAGCAGGACTGTAATTCGTATTTTCTGAACGTTTAGATTTGATAATTGGGAATTTTTGCTTGAATTCTTTGAAATTTCTACCAAAATCTACACTTTCACCAATCTGTTTTGATCTATTATCGTTAATTTCTGTAGTTTTGATTAAATTTGGTTCTAAAACACTCAAATCTAAATCACGATTCGGTATATTCGCCATATAGATGTGCTTGAAAGTTTTCCCATTTAAATCGAAGTTTTTCTTGGGAAAGCTGTACGGCTCATTCTCTTTATTGTGTTCTACAGTAGTGGCAACTGTTTTATTATCGTTTATTAAAGGATTTATTGATGAGCCTTGGAAATGTACTCGTTTCGATGGTGGATTATTTCTTAAAAACATCTCATTATCATTTATTGTTTGGCCAATTTGTCGATTAATCGCCGATGTGGGATTTGTAGGTTTTTCAGTTGAAATTATCGAAATTTCCGGCACCGACAGTGATTTAAAGTTGATCTAGAACAACAACAACGTTATTGTTGTTTTTTTTAAAGAACAAATTTTACTAATTTATACCTTCTCATATTTTGTGGGTGTTGGGGGGCGTCGAGGAGCATCATAAAATGAATCCATCACAGTTATATTTCAATAATTAACGTTCTTTTTACTCAGTGCAATCAAAATAACACAACAGAAACTTTCAAAAATTGACAAGCAGACTAGCCAACTTTGAAATCGAAAATCACTAGACTACACTAAATATAGCGCTATTTGATGACAAAAAGTAATTATTCCAGAAAGTTGAGTGCCAATTTTAATTTACAAAAATATGGGGGATTAGCGATTATTGATGGATTCCAGAAAACAGTATTTGTGGTGCAGTAAGGACAAGACATTTGATTTGATAAATTAATTTTAAAAAACATCATAGCCAACTTGAATCGTAAAAATCACCAAATTAGAAGGATATATATGTAGCTCTAGTTCATGTTTGTAAAACTTCATCATTAATTTATTCAGAAAACAATCCAATTATTTTGTGTATAATTATTAAAACGGCGGAAATTTTAAACTAACTGTTAACATTACTGATTTTCCATAATCTAAATGTGTAAATCGACAAGAGCGACCTCAAACTGCGGTGTAAGAATCATGGAAAATGGCGCAAATTCTAAAGAAATTAAAAGTATTTTCCAAAAATAATTTAATCAATTCATTAATAAAAATTAGCTTAGAATAACAGCAATGTCAATAGATTTCTTCATATTATTGTTATTATTGTTATTCATTGGAATTAAATAACATAAAACACTGCCAATTAATAAACAAATTGCAACAACAATTATTGGTATTTCACAATAATCATCCATGAAATAGCTAAAAACTAAATTACTAATAATAGCACCTATACGTCCACAAAATATGACCAATGACAAACATATACCAATAATACCAGTTGGAAATAGATTTGTAACTAAACTACAAATTGTTGAATTGCCAATAATCATTGTTGATTGGAAGATTGATGTAACGATCAAATTCTGTAATGATGTATTCACAAAATAAAGTAGAAATGTACTAATTGCACCGATCAATAATGATAGAAATACGATAAATTTCAAATTAATCTTCTTAGCAATCCAACTAGCAATTACACAACACAATAATGAAACAACACCAACAATAATTGTATTTATAATCACTGAATTATCTAAAGACGACTTACAATCTTCAGTTGTTGTTGTTGTACTGATTTTCAATTGTGTTAATTGTTTGATTGTTACAGTACTGTTCGGATGGAGATCTTCATATAATTGGAAACGAATAAAGAATTCTGGTAGCCACAAACCCAAACCATACAGTCTAAAATTTGTCACATTAAAGAATTAAAAGTAAAACAAACAACACTTATTACCCGAAGAGACTGGAGAAGCTAACACCGCATGATAGTGCCGTTAACAATAGAAGTGGCGGTTGGAACAATTGTCTGAATTGTTGGAGAATATGCGTGAAAACCCTTGTAATTTTCCAATGATTCCCATCAATTTCAATTTGATTCTTCCGACAACTGATCAAATTCGTCACTGGAAATCCATCACCGATTTGTTTCGCATTTGTTGTGAATATCAACTCTAATATATTCAAACATTGTTGGATTTGGCCCTGATTGAAACAATACATCGGTGTTTCAGGTAAATAAATCAAAAACCAACCAGCTATCGCCTCCGGTATAACAATAATAATCAACAATAGACGCCAGGGGCTTATCAGTAGCACCGTTGAAATACTCCAATCAATCTTGATTGGCAGTATCAGCCATGTTAATAACGGCAACAGTAGATAGGCTAATGTGAAGAAATAGTTTAAAATTGATAAAGCTAATGAGCGATATTGAATTGGTTGAAATTCAGCCAAATACGAATAGATGAGACTGGCTGGTGCACTTGCCAAGAAGCCGGTCACAAAACGGCCACAAATCAATATTGAAACATTCCGAAATAATGCCGTTATTATCGATATTAATACATTCATTAAATGGGCAATAATTAATGTTGGTCTACGTCCAAAATTATCGGCTATTATACCCCATAAAAAACAACTTAAACTACCACCAAACAGATAAGACACATTCAAAATGCCTAATTCGAATGATGTTAGATTCAATTCACATTGTATCGCACTGAAGATATAACTGGAGAGATTACTTTGAAGGCCAACACTTAATATACTTAACGCACATACTGTTAAGATTTTATAATGGAATTTACCGTAACCTGGAATATTATCCGTTGAATTAATGATTTTTATTTCTGCTTATTCTCAGTTAATTCACCTGTTTTTGTTAGAGCTACTTCAATATCCATTGTTTCGAATCGATTCACAACAATTGACGAAATGACTATGTGTGGTAATTGTTCAAACACAAATAAGTGAGTTATTAATAAATTTGCTTTATAAACAAATAATGTCATAGAATGCAAACAAGAAATTTGATTGATGATGTCTGTAATTTGTGAAATGGAAAAAATGTATACACCTGAACAACGTATGCAGTCGTTCAGTAGACACTAGAATTGTGGATCAATTCTGAAACAAGAAGAAAATTGTGATAATTGTTTAAACACGATCGCGAGCACAATTAGCACATCTTTAGAATTCAACAAATGTTTTAGCACCGTTTTAATAGTAAATACTGTATATATATATATATATATATATATATAATATTAGTAACGGTGTTAAATTTGCATTGTGATAATTAGAAAATGTGGTAAATATCTACCTATTTCTACATAAATCAAATTTGATTCCATTTCAATTAAATTCGATTCCATTTCAATTAAATTCGAATTTTGCACTACAATACGGTAGTAACTAAGGCTGTGTTTGCAAATTACTTGGCGTGCGGATGTCGTACGATTGTCGCGCGTCAATTCGCAGGAAAATTTTGCCACGAGCAAGACAACAACAAAGCGTAAGAAAAGGTCAGTGTTGAGAGTGGTTCGTTGATGTAACTACACGAGTCTTACACCAAACGTGTGAACATTACTAAATCGGCTCGTCTAGTGTATCACCACCTTAACGTCACTAGAATTCGATCAGCAACTATATATCTAGATTCAACAAATGTTCGAATTTCGGATCGCAATTCTAAATCGAAAAGAAACACACTCCTCCATTAATTAATTCTTAAAAAAATTAAAAATGGTGAGACAACGCGTTCAAGTTCCATACACGCTTCGGAAATGCGTGTACAGTTCTGGCCTGTCCGCTTTTCCGGATTCGGCCTGAATATCCTCTTCGTCATACACCGGAGATGCTCTGAGATAAAACTGTGCAGTTCCGGTCTGCGGGAAAGCCTGAAGGAATCCTTCGCCATAGACGCCCTGGAATATGTTTCAGTTCGCTGTTGGGGACAATGTTGGGTGTTTGTATTGGAAAACTGAACAAAACTGACGGAACGGTCAGTCTGTCGAGTTATTCCTAATTGTTTTCCATTCTCAACGGACTGCACAATTTTCTATCACACACGCTTCGGAAATACGGAAGGCTAGAACTGTACAGGTTATTCCTCAAGGATTTGGCCCTTTAATCTTGCAAAAGTAGATTAAAATCCCTAGTCTGCTTCTATCTGCAACCATAGAATTTTCACGTATCTCTTATTCGACCATATTTATTGTTTGTTATCCTTATCCGTCACATGAGTCCAACAAAGATATTCGAATTTATTGTAGTCTAGGAGTATTTGTGATTTGAAGCCAACTGTAACCCTAGTGTCAAGCTTGCGACAGAGTCGCCGCGACAGCGTCGACAAAGTGTATAACACAGGTTCCTATGTAGGCTGTCAAGCTTGCGACTGGCGACAGAAAAAACGTCGAGCTCGGCGTTTTTGGATGTCAAATTGCATGATTCATTCTGTCGTGTCGCTCTAGCTTGACACCTACAAATGTGTTCACCACTTGGAGACGCTGTCGCGGCGACTCTGTCGCAAGCTTGACACTAGGGTAAGATATTTTGTGACAGTATCAAACAAGGATAGAAGATTCTAATGAGGATGTGGCATTTGAAGACACGGGATATAGAAGAAAATGCATTGTTCAAATACCCCCTATTTCTCACCCCGAGATCGCTTGAATATAGCGCGACATTTCAACCAGATCCATACAAAAAAACACCACCCGCTATAAGGATTGATAATTGAAGAAGAAAAAAAAACACTCAAAATTATCGGTATTTCTCTTTTAAATATTTATTCTAACATCACTACTTATGACTTACTTTGAAATTAATGAAAAAATATATAACAGCCATACAATATAAATTATGTTACAATTAATTATTATTTACTACATATATATATTTTTCCCTTTAGTTTTTTTCTTTTCTTCTTTTTTTTTGTGTTTTTAAATATATACATATATAGTAAAAAGGAAAACCCCTAAATAGTCACAACAGACAATTTTAGTTTATATTTGTTTCCTCAAGAGAATTTATCAATTTTTTTTTTAAATTATTTTAAACATTTCCAATTTTAGAATTAAAACAAACAAATGCGTAATCATCGCGACGCGTTTTTTTTTAAATATATATTTTATTGTTGCTGTCCACATCTTTAGTCATCATCATCATCATCATCATCATACGTAAAAGAAAATAAAAACAATGTTGGTAAATATTTTAAGTTATAATAAATCATAAATGTTATTTAATCAATCTATATAACATCTATTTGAATTTGTTGTTGTTTTATCATTAATAAAATTGTTTATTAATTATATAAAATTGGAGAATTAGTCCACCGATCATAAAGAAGAACAAGAATTCAAAATAAATTCGCGTTAAAATTTGTATACATATTTAGAGAATTATTGCTAATCGAAATATAACAGAATAAAAAAGAGAGAAAATAAAGCGTTATTATCATTATAATAATTATTTGTTTTTTTGTTTTAAATTAATTATCTCTTCTTTAATTATATCTATATGTACAATTAACGTTCTTGTGGCTCTCTATGTTATTATTATTAAAAAAAAAAATTTTTTTTTATAAATATATAAACATAAATTGCAACTTGCCATTGCTAAATTTGTAGAAGAAAAAAAAGAAACCGAAAACAAAACAAAAAATACCATCGCAATCCATGCATTAATTACGATTTTATCATCATTGACATTAATTATTACAGATTGTTTTATTTGATTATTATTATTTTTTAAACAAAAATTGATCTCCACAATTATTACAAACCGAAAAAATATTGAGATCAACTTCTAATTTGTTTATTTATAATAACAACAACAACAACAACAACCAATCAATAATTATTATTGTTGTTGATGTTGTTGTTTTTTTTTTTGTTAAGATATAATGTGAAATGGCAGCACTTTTGCGGAAAATTCGAAAAATTCATCAACCATTGTTTCTTAAAAAAAAATTATATACAAGTTTAATAAATTTGAACCGAATAAACTGACCCTTAAAAACATTAATGTAAATTTTTTCAATATATAATTTATTACAAGCTACATTAAGTAGTTAAGAGTGTTGGAAAGGGGACAGGTGATTGATTATTAGAGTAAAAAGTGATGAATTCCCTTCATTTTCACGACACAAAAAAATTAATCTAAATCATTGTTACATTATAAATTTTTTTTCGTTTTGTTGTTTTGTTTTAAATCAATTAATTATCATTAACTATATATTATTAACGGTGTATTTTTTACGGTTTTTCTTCATTTTTTTTATATCTCTCAATATAAACGCCTAAACTTAATTAATCAATTAATTAATCAATCAATTAATTACTACTAATATTATTAATATAAACCCAATTATTTCTGTACATTTGACATTTAACAACATAATTCTATATACAATCGTGTGTATAAAAATTAATACGAATTATAATGGGGAAAGAAAATGGGGGGTGTGTAAGGGGAGAAAAACAATAATACAACTGTGTATTGTGAGAGATTTGGAAGCCTCAAATAATTTGAGTAATAGCAAATTCAATTATTTGAATGAATCAATTAAAAATATAAATACATTTTTGTAAAATTCTTCACTAGAGTTCCTATTATTACTAATATTTTTGTTGCTTTTCTGTAAATACACACACACACACACACATACACGCGCATTACATATACACTTTTATTATAGGTAATCATTATAATGAACCTTCAAATGCAGCCATTACATCACTTTGCATGTTCATATCGATTTTATTTGCCAACTGTATGATAATTGAAAATAAATTTAAATTAATTTAATTTCTAATAATAATAATAAATAATGATAAATGATAAGACTTACCACTTCTCGTCGCCGCCTTTCTTGTTCCTGCAGTCTTTGTCGTTCACGATCCGTCCGTTCCGATCCTGAACTTTGTGAATTTGGTGAAATACTACCTTCACCAGGTGATGAACGTAATTCTTCAACACGTTGATTTGATACGGTTGTCTGTTGGTGATCAGCTACCGCTTTCCTATAATTTAATCAAAAACAAACACACAATTATTATGATTATTATTATTTAGT
Organism: Meloe dianella; assembly: GCA_028455855.1. NCBI lineage: Eukaryota > Metazoa > Arthropoda > Insecta > Coleoptera > Meloidae > Meloe > Meloe dianella. The sequence continues at coordinate 4,371,431 of JAPTHL010000008.1, read as the reverse complement.
CTAATAATAGTAATAATAAATAAAATACCTGGCTTTCTCTAATGCATCTTCTTCTTCACGTTCACGTCTCCTTTCATTTTCAACACGTAAACGTTCCTTTTCAGCTTGTTGTTTTTGTTGTCGTTTCAATTCTAAATTTTCTAAACGTTGTTTCTCTCTATCAGCTTTCTCTTTAGCTTTATTTTGAAATGCTTTAAAACTATCAATGACTTGTTGTCGACTACTACTTGTTGTATTTGTTGGTGTTGTTGAATTTTGTGGTGATGTTGCTTTAGCTAAACTTGACCATGAACTAGCATTTTTCACATTTGTCTGTTGTTCTTGTTTGATTTTATTAAATGATGTTGGTGTTGTTGATACTGCCACTGCTGTTGTTGTTGTTGTTGTTGGCGTTGTTGTAGTTATTAACGATTGTCCATGTCGATTATGATCAATTGATATTGATTTACGTTCTAATATATCATTTGGTTGTTCATTTTTTACATTTGGTAATTGTTGTAATGATTGTGGCGTTGTGGGTGGTTGTTCTTTTCTCGGTTGAATATTATTGATTTGTTGTGGTAACGGATCAAACATTGATGGTATTGTAACATTCATTGGTACACCACCCATTGATGTTAAATTATTATTATTATTATTATTACTACTACTATTATTATTATTATTATTATTTGTACTTATATCATATTCAGTTTTAATACCAAAACCATTATTATTTTGTGTATGTAATAGATTTTGATTTGTTTGCATTATATTTGGATCATTTTGTAATGAATTATGTAGTTGATGGACAATAGTAGAATTTGTTGTTATCATATTACCAATATCCATTTGTTTTATATCAACCATATTTGACTGTAACATTGGATTATTTAAATTAATTGGTGCTGTTGATCCAACCGGTAGTTGTAGTTGTTGTTGTTGTTGTTGTTGATGATTAACTAATGGTGGTATTGTTGATAACATTCCAGTTGCTGCAATTGCATCTAATGATTCATTTTTAATAATATCATGTTCTAAACTGGCCAATGATTGTTCTAACGGATCTGTATAAGCATTTGTTGTTGTTGGTGTTGTTGTTGGTGTTATTGTTGTCAATGGTGAAACAACATTAGGTTTAGGTTTATCAGGGGATGGTGTTGGTAATGATGCTAATTTAGGAGCTTGCGGTTGGATTGTATTTGGATTCATATTTGGTGTTGATGACATTGTTAACGGCTTATTATCGTTATTTGTTGGTATTATTGATGACGGTGGTTGTTTGTTGATTAAATTAGTTATTATTGAAGATTGTTGTTGTTGTGGTGGTAATGGTGGTACTATTGCATTTGATTTATCCATTACGTTTGTATTACTATGATTTGGTACACTGATCGGTGGTGCTACTTGATTAATTAGGAGACTGGTGTTGTTTGCTGATGATATAGCAGTGTTGGGTGGTGCTAGGTCCGATTTCTGCAAATTAAAATTTCAAAAAAAAACAACAACAACAATTCAATTAAGCATATATGGATAGTGTTTCAATTTATAAAGCTAGTTTTCTAACAACACAACCACCACACATAATAATAATAATAAAACTTACCATTGATGGGATGCTTGCATTTGGATTTGGTGATTTTTTCGTTTTCTTTTTGACTTGTCGAACATTGCCACCTATAAAACTTATTAATTTAGAAGATAAGGTCAATTGAAATTACAGCCTTGAGTATTTCTGAGATCTCACCACCACGTTTTTTTTTTCAAAAAAATGTTGTTTTATTATTGAAATTAACAAAGAAATAAATAAAAAATTACAATAGAAATATATTTTTATATTAAAAAGTATGCCAAGTACATAGAAACAAAATATTATAAAAGAACAATATTTGAAAATACATGTGCAAATTAAAATAATCAATAATAATAGACAAAAAAAAAACGAAAAACGAAAAAATCAATCAATTAAATCAATGAATTTTCGGCATGTATAACCACACCAATTATTTATTTATTTTTTATCAATATTCTCTTCATTATCATTTTTTGCATCGTCTTTATAAAAACTTAACTAATTTTATAAAGAGAGAGAATGAGAGAGAGAGGAGAGAGAGAGAGACTGATGATGATCATTACACACTAATTCTCAAAGGTACTTTTTCCAAAAGAAAAATCAAAACAAATAAGAAATGACAATTAAATTACATGTGAAATTTATATACATTTTACATCATCACAACGAAAATACTCTTGTGTTTATCATTATTTTTTTTGTTTTTTTTTCTTTAGTGATATGAACAAACTTTCGTACTCTACAATGCTCTGCCGTATTTATAGTTTAAAGAAAGAAAACCTAATCTGACTTGCCTCTAATTTTACCGATTGTTTTAATATATTTATACGTATTTAAAATTTGTACACAACTCCCTGAGTGCAAACAATGTGAATGGAGGCCAGCCAAACAAAAACAAACAAAAAAATTATATATACACACAATAAATTGAAATATTATCAGGAAGAAAAAAACTAATTAATTAATAACCATACAGGAAGATAGTAATTGAAAGACATCAAAAAAAAAATGGAGAAACAACAACAACACAATGTCATGTAATTTGCAGAACTTTTTTTTTAAATAAATTTGAATAATTCAGCCGCCACACACATTGTCTGCATTTGTTGTAGCCGCGATAATCTATCACTTATTTACTCTATTATTTTAATTATTTTTTTTGCAAAAAGAAATATTTTGTTTTTATTTAAAAATAAAATATGAAAATAAAACGAATCGCGTTAAAGTAAGTAGTGGTGGTGGTGGTGTGGTAAGACCTCTCATTCTGTATGGTTGGTCCGCTGCTGGCAGACTCCACACATAATATGCACTCAAGGCTATCGCTAAAAAAGAAATTAAAAGGAACAAAAAAAAACAAACCACTCTAATCAATTAATTACAACCAAAATTCAACAATTATAGAAAACAAATCAAGATATAATGTTTCAAAAAAAAAACAACACAAATTGTTTAGAGTGGCTATTCTAATAATAACAACAAAATAGATTTACGTCCAAGATTAGGCTCCTATAACTTATTATGTAACATGAATCAGCAATTTTAATATTAAAAGAGTGGAAAGATTAATCATTTGAAAAATAAAACTCTACAACCTCGTCTTTGTTTGTTTGTTTAAATTTAAAATCATAAATAAATATTTGCAATAGTACCTATATGAGATAAAATAATAAAATAATTGCATTGTTATCTCATTGAAACAAAAAAACATCTATTTACAATAGAAATAAAGAAAAAAATTGAGCACCAATTAAAGATGCATATATTCTCTAAATACACACAAAAAAAAATATGTCGATTTTTTTTTGTTGTATTTTTGTTTTAAATAAATTTTCCAACATTTAATTATACATAATAGTATTCTTTCCTTAATATTATCATTATTATTATTATTATTATTAACCACAATTAACTTAAGAGAATTCCATAATTCATAATAAAGCAGTTTGTTTCCTAAATGTTCATTTTATGTAGTCATTATTTTAAATTTCATATATAATATGATATTCCACACACGAATATTTAAAATGGAGAGAAAAAACAATAAACTAGCACTTAACAAATTATTTAATACCAAATATTATATAAAACGAATAAATATTAATAGTTTTGATTCAATTTATGAAGAGCTGTGATGTTTTATAAAATATTTTCATAAATACATATGGTTTTGGTCAAATAAACAAAAAAATAATAAATAGGGAGGAGAGAAAAAAAATATAGTAACAATCACATTCGGATCAAAGAAATAATAATCAGTCTTGTCATCAACTGTTTGTAATTAAAAATTATGCAAGTTAGTAGTTCAAATGTTATTGTAAATCTACTTATATTAAATGGCAACGTATAGAAGGAAACAAATATTTATATATGGCATTATATGAAACGTAATGCCCAAATTATTTTACAATTGTCCATTTTCTTTCAGATAAACCATTTGAGATATATTTTTTTTTAATTATATTTATATTATCAATACTGCAATGGTGTTTGAATACTTTTTTGTATAAAACCCCATCATTTTGAGATTTTATTAGTTTTTCGTCAATTTTTTCTATTTTAATTTTAATAGAGCATAATCTTGGTTTATTTTCAATTCAATTAGAATAAATAATTGCACAATATATGCATATTTTATGAATAAACAACTGACTATATTTCATTTACGTCAGTTACAATTTTCTATTTGTTTTTGATTTTATTGTTTAAAGAATGGAACAATAAATGATAATAACAACAATACATTTTATAGGGCGTTTGTTATTTTGTTTAATTTTATTATATGAAATCTGGTAGAGGGTTTTATTAATATTTAAACGCCCTATCTTCTACATATAGGTACTAAGAATTGTAGCAAAACTTTTTCTTTTCTTTTTTTTTCGATTTTTGTTTGGAATATCATTTAATTATTATTATCTTAAAAAATAAAACGATTTCTTTTTAAAATTATTACGGAATTATTTAGGATGAATAAAAATTGTTTATTTGCAAATATGGATTTTTGTTTTGTTTTTGTTTCTTATTTATTTAAAGCTAACCTGCTTCACTATCACTGGAATCACTCGAGCTGCTTGATAAACTAGAGCTACTGCTATCTGAATCTGAACTACTTGAACTAGATGACATACGACCTGATGGACCACCAGAACCTGTTGGATCTACTCTTGATTCTTCTAAGAAAATTGAATAGAAAAGAAATTTGATTTATTAAGAATTTGTATTATGGATTTTGTTTTAATGAAACAATTATAAATTGTACCTTTTTTCGGTGCTTTTGCTTTAGAATTTCCTATTTTATCGGTAACATCCATTAAACGTTTCTCTAATTCTTGTTTCTTTTCAGCCATTTGTTCATCTTTTGATTTACCAGGCATCTTTTTATCTATAACAGATTTTGTTTAAATTAAACTTCTATTGCTGAATTTATAAATAATGTTCCGCACAATGTTTATGAATAAGCTAATAACAGAAAATACAAGCTTCAATTAAAACAAAAACTATATTACCAGTAAATACAACCAAATCTTAAGCGAAGAAAAAATTAAATATCTAATTGAGCATTTAACTAAGAATTTAGTAAAAAATTCATAAACATTTAAAGAACAAGTTTAAAAAAAATAATATCAAGCTAGTTCCACCTCCAACAACCAATGTCTCCCCCTTCCCGCAAATATAATCAAAAATTAAAATTTAACAATCATAAAAAAATAATGTTACAACCATAACCACGAGCACCAACGTCTACCATGCTGAGCCCCCGTTTCCACTTGCAAGAAATTTATTTCAAATAGAAACTTACATAAAATTTAGTAATACAAGAAACTTCCTGTAAACTTTGGTAAAATTTTAAGAACTCCCAGGAAGTTTCTCGAATTACTGTTTACTTACGTAAATTTTTTGAATGTTTCTATCTGAGAAAAACTCACTAAGAGTTTTTCCGCAAGTAGAAACGAGGGTTTAGAAGTGTATATTAAAAAAAAGAATATAGTTCCAATTACGTACGCCTGTAACATGCCTACTGATTGTAATTGTAAGCATGTTACCCCTGGTCTCAGCGGTCTGGTGTGTACACTAGCCGACCGGTAGACGTTAAGTAATGGAACTTACAGTAAGGCTTACGTGGCTTTTTACGTAGACATGATGCAACATAACTCTCCAATTCACGTAATGTTGATGGTTTTAATGTTTCAAAATCAATTTCAATTTCATCAGGATTAGAATCACGTAATGATGGCTCTCTAGATTGGATTATATGAACAACACGTCCAAGTTTGTCACCTTTAGATAAATAATAAAATATAAATAGATTAAAATAAAATTATTTTAATGAAACTACCTGGTAATTTATTGATATCTAAAGATAGTTGACGTTTCTCATCATAAGACATCGGTTTGGCATTATCTTCATCTTCTGAATCAAATGCCATAGCTGCAGGTTGTGTTGTAGATTTCTTACGACCAGCATTACTTTTATTATTAGTTTTACCACGTTTTTGAGGTGCATTTTGTGCAGCAGCAGGTTTAGGACCTCTCATTCCTATACACAATTTATTAAACAAAAATTAATACTTTTAATCATTTTTTTCAATGGAAATTTTTGACAACAATGATAATGCAAATGCTGATTGGATAAAGCATGATTGGCCACCCGAAAGTTGAGTATTTTCGAATATGTAGTAAAATATCCACAGATTTTTAAGCATGAAACTGAGAAGAAATGAACAGTCTTACATTTTGACAACATTATCGTTATGCCAGAATTACTCAAAAGAAACCGCAACAAAAAAAATATATGCCAGATGAATACTCTTCCATATGTTTCAACAAATATAAAGATGATAATAATATTGGGAAAGTTCGAAATGAAAATACTCAAGTTTGAGAAATTGCCTTTACAAAATAACGTGTAGTTATTCAATCAAACAAAAATTATAAGAAGAAATCAAACCAATAAAGAAAAATTTAATCAATAATAAAACAAAAACACAAAATTAAAGAATCAGAAACAACGATCTGGAATATCTGGCATGTAATGAATTTACCTTTACTCTTGGGTGGCTTTACAGAAGATGTATTAGCACTGGTAGACATATTATGATGCATATTAAGAGATTTACCAGCTACTGAATGTTGCATATCACTAGACAACTTGAGATCGGCTCCAGATATAACACTGGCTATACTATCATCCACTGTATCTGACATAACTGAATTTGTTTTTGTTAAACCACTATGACCACCACCTGGTTTGCCCATTGTACTACTATTTGCCATCATTTTCTTGCTCTTATCCTTTTCTTTTTGTTTTTTCTTTTCTTTTTTCCGTTTCGTACTTTCTTCTACTAGTTTTTTCATTTTCTCTTGTAAACCTAATAACTATAGAAATTGATTTTATTTATTAATTATAAGAATTTTCTTTAGTATTATTGAATAGATTTCTCATCCTTACTTCTTTCTCTAATTGTTTTAATTGTTTATTACGATTTTCTTCTTCTGAATCTTCAGAATCACTAGATGATTCTGAACTGGAACCAGATGAACTTGATTCTGATTTAGATGTACCTTCTGTTCTATTTATAGGTTCATCGGGGATTTTTGCAAATCTAAATAATCAAATAGAATATAAAAAATAATTCGTTACCTTCTTTTTTTTTCAGTAAATAATCTTCTACTTACTTAACTTCAAATACATCTTGTAATTTTCTAGCCATAACAACAACATCATGATCTGAGGGATTATATTTATAGCAATTTGTAAATATCAGTCTAACATCAGCTGCAAATTCTTGGGCAGTACGATATTCTCTATTATCCATTTTTTGTTTTACAGTACCCAAATCCATCGGTTTTTTAATAATATCATGATAATCATGAAGACCAAGTAAATCAGCATCAACAGGTTTATAAAATGGCCAGGCGTAACCCTAATAATTTTTATAAAAAATATATATATACATAGAATCTCAAAGAATACGAATTGTAATATAACTTACAGAATGTTTCCTCGTAAATAATTCTTTAAGAATTTCATTGCACGCTTTTAACGGTTCGGATAATTTCTCTTTTGCTTTATGTTGTTGTTGTTGATGTTGTGGTATATTATTTACATTTGACATTAAACGTGATATATTTCCTTGATGATACGGTACTAATCCATCTAATTCTGGTCGTATTGGTTTTTTAATTTGTCTACCTGATTCACGTCTTGTTGAAATTTTCGCTGATTTAGCTTCAATTGGTGTATTATAATCATATGCTGTTGCTGTTGGTGTTGTTGTATCCGCCTTTCTTTTAACACCTTTTTTCATTTTAGCTGGTTGTGATGGTGGTACAACATTACCAGGTAATACAGATGTATTTAAATTATTTTCTAAACTATTAACCATTGGTTGTGTTGTTACATGATAATTAGGAGTTGGTGGTAATTGTTGTTGTTGTTGTTGTGGTGGTGGTGGTGGTATTGGTGGTGGCAGCTGTTGTGGTGGAAGAGAGCTATGGTTTGTTGATGGTATTATAGTTGTTGTTGCTGTACTACCAGGTATTGTTGATGGTGGCTGAAGTGGTAAACCTAAAGATCCAGTTGATGTTGCAATTGGTGTTGATGTTGCAATTGGTGTTGATGTTGCTATTGGTGTTGCTACTGTTGATGAAACAGCAGCTGGTGGACGACCACGACCAGCACTAACACCCACTGCACCTGAAGTTCTACCTTTTTTACCTTTAGCCACTACAACTTCCTCTTTTGGCATATCAGCAACTTTTGTTAAAAATACTTTTTCTAATGTTTGTGCCATCAATACAACATCCTCACCAGGTTTATTATAAACATAACAATTTGTAAACATTGTATTAAAATCTTGTATAGATTCTTTGCCTGACCAATAATAATTATTCTCTAATCGTTTTTTAATTGTTCCTAAATCCATTGGTTGTTTAATTATTTGATGATAATCCTATTATATATATATATATATATATAGCAAAAAATACAATAATTAACTTATAGTAATAAAATAACAATAATAAATACTTACAGGTAGATCTAATTTCTTAGCATCAACAGGTTGTCGAAATGGCCAAGAAAACTTATGACTCCATACAGCTTTTAATACAGTTTTTTGTAAAAATTGTAATTGATTTGTAACACGACCAGGTCGATCATGTGGTGGATGTACAGGTGGTTGAACAACACCATTTACTGGTTCTGTTATTTGTTCAACACGTGGTGTTAGTAATTCTTTATCTTTATTTGGATCAATCATTTTTGTTGGAGCCTGGTGGAACGTCATCTTTTGATAGATAATAATTATTTATTTATCTACTTTGTTTTTAATTCAAATATAATCGTTATATAGTCAAAATTATTGACTAATTAAATTTTGTTTGTTTGTTTTTTTTTGTTTTGTTTGTATAGACATAAACTTACCGAATTATTTTGAATTGGGGTGTCTACTTGCTGCATTGTGTCACACAATATTCTGAAAAAATTACAAAATAATAAAAATATAAGAGAATTTATAAATAATTTCTTGTAGAAGTTCTCACGTTGTCGTCTTTGAATTTATAAAATAAAAAATACAATCGTTATATAATATGGAATATTTGTCTAAAAATTGATTAAATACAGACAATTGATAAACATAGAGATAATCAAAGATCATACCGATTATAACCACAATGATAACAATAAACAACAATTAATAGAGAAACATTGTTTGATAATGATTAAATATCAACAAAATTCGTGTCGATTCTTTTTTTACAATTTGATGATTAATTAAATAAAAACAAAGACGAATTATGAATGAAATCATCTTAATCTTACCAAAATAATTATTATTTTATTTTAAATATTAATGAAATCAATAAGGTGACACATGGAACGTGTGTGTTATTAATCAGCTGATACGAAATTGTATCAAATTCAACTCAAATCCCATTGTTTATTTTTATATAAATGTTTTTTTTTATAGATCCATCTGTAACAGAAATAAGAGAAAAACTGGATCAATTTCAATAACATTTCTAACATTACAATGTGATATAACTTATAATAATAATTGGGGGCATATTTATGTAATTTGAAGTTTTTCCATTCAAAAAATTAACGAAAAACCTCTCAAGACCTTGTCTAATTCCGTATTTTTTTCTCTTTTTTTTGTGTGTTTTAATTGTCTCGAGGTTGTTCTCATTATCACGCACACAAACATACATACATAGATAGAAAACGACGACGCTTTTGACGTTTCAATGGAAATTGTATTTTGACGGTTTGTAACGCGGGAAACTAACACAAATAACCTAAATTCTATTAAATGCTTGTTAAAAAAAATAACGTAAATTTTTAGATGAAAATTTCCACAAAATTCCCCATCATTTTCTACCGAAATTTCTCTTTTTCCTTAGTCAATTTCACAACATGGCGGGTTACACATTATCCACTGTTATATGTTATATACACCTAACATAGACAATTTAAATTTGATTTATTTGCACTAAATCTGATCAAATTTAGATGGAAAACACTGTAAAACGCTGAAAAACAGTTCAATAAACAATTTTACCTGTTTTATTTGTATATTTATACGTGAAAAAGTACGAAATTTCTCGGTGGAAAATACAACACACACAACACACACTACAGTCCTACTTGCCAAGCTCACGTACAACATCGGCGCACACTGGAACTACAACACAAAATCATAATGGCGGCCATGCTAATGGCCTCCACTACAACTCGGTGCCAATCTTCACTTGACTTTACCAAACAACCATTGAAGTTTATCACAAATTTACCAATAAAAACAATCAACACATCATGTTAATTATTGATTTCGTTTAAAATACGTAAATTTCATTTTATCTCCAAACGGATGATGATCGATTTCTGTTTCGTTTAATTTCAAACGATCGTCAAATCATCCAATATGGCGGTACATCCTACAAATTCATATAAGCAGTTTACGTATTTTTGGTGATTTATTTTGAATTTCGTATTTTTCAAAATTTTTAAGTACATTACCATGTACGATATGCTTGATATATGTTTGTTTTGAATATTTAGCAGGAAATTTGCTGAATTTTGATTGAAATTCGACAAGACAAAAGAAAAAAAAACGGATTCTCAACGCGACCTACAACATCTACGTCATATCAAATATGGCCGAATGCGGATTAATAGCGCGAAATATAAAATTTATCAAACAAATAGTGTGATTTTCAACAAAATCAAAATTAACGTATTTGTTTATATTTATAATTATATTCATATTGACGCATCTCTTAAAATAAACATTTTCATAAATTATTTTTGTTTTTAATTTATGTTTGTAAAAATTATTGATGGCGCTGATGTTTGTTGTTTCTCTTATCTTCTTCAGCATATCAGATCTGTATATGAATATCTCTTTCTGATTGTTGGCAGATGTGGCCAAACTGGTTGTGTCTCTAGTAACGCTTGCAGAAGTATAGTCTGTCCAACCGTTAATTATTTTGACTTTTATGTTGTACAATTCTTGTTTCTTCACTGCAGAATTTGTTGTCTTAAATATGATGTTTGTATAGTAAAATCGCATACAACACACACTATCAATATATTGAGCACTGTTGTTTTCTCAATTCAATAATAGTGAATAATAGGATTTTTACATTATTTGCTCTAAACTGTAAATATATCTGGAATGCTGGCTTAAATGGTGAATGTCGTTGTAGAGAGATACAGTTGCTTGCCGCTCCTTTATGTCTTTTTAGTCGCAATACTACGTTAATTGAGAACAAGAAAGCCAATGAGAACAATGTTGAACAGAGAACGTTATGGTTTATGTTCCGATATCTCCTTTCTTTCCGTATTTACAAATTTTACATGGTAGATAGTCAGCATTCTAGATATGCAGCGATCAGCGATTATTTATTCGTTCAATATTTTATTTTATCAAACCAAATTTTTCAAGTGTATTTGTTATGATTCTCAGGTTTTTTTTAAAAAAAAGAGTTATTGTGATTTGATCGAATTTCCAAATTAAAATTTCGAAAATTTGGTTAGGTAATTTCCGTTCTGTGGCTAAAGTTACATTTCAACAACTAAGAATATAACCTCACAAATTCACATAGTGATCGTCGTGATCGTTTTATTTAGAATCAAGTAGGTTTTGTTGAGAAAAACAATTGCCAAAATGGATAATTTAGAAGCAAACATTATGGATAAATCGATGCGTTCGGTTTTCGGTAAGTTTTCTTTTTTTACTTTCTAGAATCAAATGGTTAAATAATCAATATAAAAATATTTTCTTAGTGGGTAATATTCCTTATGAGGCCACTGAAGAGAAGCTTAAAGATATTTTCGGTGAAGTTGGTCAAGTTCTATCATTCAAGTAAGAATTCTTTATTTGTTTAAATGCATCTAATTATCATTATTATAATTGTTTCAATAGGTTGGTGTTTGATCGTGAAACTGGTAAACCGAAAGGATATGGTTTTTGTGAATATCGTGATCAAGAGACAGCATTAAGTGCAATGCGTAATTTGAATGGTTATGAAATTGGTGGTAGGAATTTGCGTGTTGATAATGCATGTACAGAAAAATCACGTATGGAAATGCAAAATTTATTAAATCAACCACCAGTAGAGAATCCATATGGTGAACCAATACAAGCTGAAAAAGCACCAGAAGCTATAAGTAAAGCTGTTGCATCATTACCACCTGAACAAATGTTTGAATTAATGAAACAAATGAAACAATGCATACAAGTTGATTATTATATATTTGCGATTTAATTATTGTATTAATATCTATTTATTTTTTAGAATAATCCAACAGAAGCACGTCAGATGTTGTTGCAAAATCCACAGTTAGCATATGCTCTACTACAAGCTCAAGTTGTGATGAGAATACTTGATCCACATACTGCTTGTGTAAATATCAATAATTTCCATATTTAAATTGTTGAAATTTGTAATTATTCGGGTTTTAGCAACTTTTATATCCTCAAAATCAAGTACCACCAACTCTAGCACCTACAGAGAAAATTTCAACGAATCACATACAAGTTAATAATTTCACATCAAATCCAGCACCAATTCCGCAACAACAACCATCACCATCACAACAACAACAATCAATAACAAGATCTGATTTTCAACCAGTTCCACCACCACAAAGTCTATCAAATAATCAACCATCGGTATTTAGTGGTCAAGATATTGATTTAAGATCATTAGATCCAAGATCAACAACAAATGATCCAAGATTATCAAGAATGGGTGACCAAGATATGCGTACATTACCAGGCACATTACCGAATCCACTACCACCACCACTTATTGAAAAGTAAGTAACGCATTATTGATTTTATTAGAATCAAATTAATGTTTATATTTGATCAAAACAAGTTTTCCTAAAGTGGATACAAAAATTGATAGGTAACGGATTATTTTTATCATTTTATTGTTGAGTAAATCAACCAAAAATTGATTAAAAAAAAATGTGTTTTATAGCTTCAATCGTGATCCGAGAGAAGTACGTGATCCTCGAGCAACACCAGCATTCCCATTAGATCCACGTCAACAACAGCAACAACAACAACGAATTGATCCAAGACAAAAACCAATTATTACACAACAACCACAACCAGTTAGACCACCACCAACACAAATCCTACCACCACCACCACCACCACAACAACAACAATCACCACAACAAGCAAATTTACGTCCTAATATTGGTGTATCAGCAAATATTGGTCCAGCTGGTGCTTCTGATCAAGAGAAAGCTGCATTAATTATGCAAGTTTTACAATTATCTGATGAACAAATTGCAATGTTACCACCAGAACAAAGGAATAGTATTTTGGTATTAAAAGAACAAATTGCAAAAAGTACACATCGTTAATATGATTATTTTATTATTCGTTGGAAGTATATTTGAGGTATAAAAAAAATACAATTCTTTGGTTTAATTAGTAAAACAAAAACAAAATACTTATCACAAATATTAAATAAATTATGGAATAAAAGGTGTAATATTAGAATCTACTTGCTATACCACCGCCTCTACTATCCGAATGTGAATTTAAATCATCTTTAATTTTTTCAACAATATTACTACTTGAATACGGTTCAGATAACAGAAATGTTTTTAAATATTTCAATGTATCATCACTGAATAATGGTGTATGGAATTTTTCGATACCAATACTATTATTATTGTTAATTAAATGGAATCGTGGTGCTTCTATACTGTTAATTAAATTCTTTTTACCAATTAATAATTGCATTATTAATTGAGTTGCAATATCTAAATTGGCAGCACCAAAAACTAGACGTCGTCCACAAATTATTTTACTATCTGTTATTATTAACGGTATACGACTTGTATGTTTACGATTTCTTTTATCGAGAATATAACCATCTGTTGTTAATTCACCAGAACCAAATAAACCATATAATCCACTAATTTCAATAAAAACAATAATAAATACGATCAATAATTTATATCGATTAGAATAAATTAATTAACTTACGTTATAAATGAGACATAATTATCATTTAAATCCATTATAGCAATATTTGAACTAACACCTTCATGATAATATCGTTGTAAATTTGAATTATTATAAATTGATTGTGTTATATCAATTAAATTCGATATATATTCGGATTTTTTTAAATCGTTTTGTGTAAAATTTTGATTTGCTATATTTTCTAGATTTGTTAAAAATAAACGACCTATAGATGGATAATCAGGTATATAAATATCATAATTATGAAAATTTCCTTTTAAACTATTCGAATGTTTTGGCAATTCTCCATTATTAATTAAATTATACAAATCGTTTTCAGGTAAATTTGCAATTTTCTCTAATGTATTACTTAATATTTCTAAATTTAGTATTTGGCCAGCTTCAAGATGTCCGTATAAATCTTGAGTGTTTGCTTGTTGAATTGCTCCAGTTAAGATTTTTGTTATTAGAAAACCTTGTCTAAATATCGTTAAAATTATGATTTTATAACACGCAAATTATAAATTAGATACCTGGCTAAATCAACTGATGGTTGTACTAGACTTTTCCATGTTAAACTACCATAATATTGATGAATATAGCCCAAACCAACGACAAGTCTTGGTAAATTTAATTTGCTAACATCATCAATGTTAAAATCAATCAAAGTTGGTAATATACGTTCACGATGATTGTAAATTAATAATTCACCACCACTACAATCGATCTTATCATTATTATTATCAATTACTAATAAATGTATAATTACGCATCTAAACTAGTTAAATGTGGTGCTATCACTGATAAACAAAAAGCACTAGCTATTGTGGCATCAATAGAATTACCACCTTTTTTTAAAATTGCTATACCAATTTCTGAACATTTCAAACTATCAGTAGCTACACTACCATGTGGTAAAACCTATTGATTAGAAAACAATTAAAATGATCGAAAATAAACAATAAATGAATAATCATTATACCTGATAATCGCCGTAAGAAATCTGTAATAATAATGCTATTGTTATAATTATTGTTAAACTACCAAATGCTACATTAATAAATTTTGCTTCATTGAAATAATCATCAGATTTTTTACAACAATTCCACCAATTTATTGATTTTCTCGTATTTTTCAATGGTATATTTTCTCCTGTTTCGATTACTTAAAAAAAATAATATATGTTAAGAAATTTTTTAATCACTACTTTCCATAATTAAATAATTACTACTATTATCTTGATTTGTGTCCATTGTTTTTTGCTCTTTAAACAAATTATTCAAACACTAATATTACAAATGACAGCTAAACCATTTCTAACAATATTTAACTGTACTTAAGACAATTGTGGGTGACTTAAGTAACGGTGGCGCTGATTCAGGTGAGCACCTTGAACTTTACTTTCACTATTGTGAGATGTTTGGATTTTAAATAATCCGCCTTAGATCAACAACGCCATCTGACGGCAATAACTAGTTTACCCATCTATCATAGATAGCTATGGATAATTATTTAAAAACAATTGAATGCAATTTATTAATCGTTTTATTTTCCAATTGATATTGTAGTTAGGCAATAAGTATTCCAAATACGCTAAAAAATTGAAATAAACATATTTAAGATAGGAAAAAAAACAAAGTTTTAATATTATATTCTCCTGTTATATACTTAAAAAAAATACTTCTGTGCAGAATACCTGGAATTTTCCAATAGAAGACTATTTTGTTAATCAATTAGCAGGTAATTTATTATTTTTCATTGATTTACTAATTACTTATCGTTGCACAAAGAAAATTATCACAATAATGGCGTCTAATAATGAAAAACAAATGATTTTTCCATACACAGCCGGCTAGATTAGACTTGGTAAAATAACAACCATATAACACCACTTATAGGTAATTAGTTTAATTAGAGTATTTATATTTTTTTCTGATAATAATAGATAAAAAAAATTGTGTTAAATTATAGTTTTATTATTATTGTTTTGTTAATTTTTATTTGTTTTTAAATTTAAATCCACCGGTGTGATTATTCGGTCAATAGATGGCATTGTAGTGTCGAAATTCAGTGCTGCCATCATAACATCCATGCCAATTTTAGTTGTTTTTTTGGTAAATTTCTGTGTCGTCGAAGAAACGAAAAAAAAATTAAATTAAATCGTTTCGAATGTGTCGAAATTTAATTAAATCTGGATTATTTCCATTATTACAATTATTTTTTTAATATTAAGCATTTCTATAACAGTATTAACGTTATTATTACACATGTAAGTTTTTAATGAAAAATTAATATATATTAATATATATATATATATATATATATATATATATATATATATGTATGCATGTATATATTTATATATGTATATATGTGGGCATTAGATACTCAAATATTGAAATTTTTGTCAAATTTAGTGTTTATTGTGGGTAGTTTTATGGTTTTTGTCACATTTCAAACGAATTTTGTTGATAAACATAGGTGGGTGGTGGAAAAACCCATGGGTATCGTTGGGTATCTATGCCTACTTGTGATCTTGATAGTGGAAGAGTTTACGGGATGTTTTTCTAAAAGAAAATATGTTGCAGGTTTGCTGAAAAAGATGTCAATTCCAAAACGGAACAAGCCAATAGCGAGCCACATTATTAACAAAAACAATATTATTGCTAATCAGATAAATCGAGACAATATTAATAATAATAATAATAATAGTAATAATTCTAATTTAAATAATAAAGAGAATATTGATAGTAGTAATAATATTATTAGTATTAAGAATAAACGTAAGTTATTGTTTGAGGAGGTTGGTGGTGTAGCAAAACGACAAATGTTGAGCGATATGTTGAATGGTTATAGAACAGATCAACGTGGTGGTGGTGGTGGTGGTGGTGGTGGTGGTAGTGGCAGTGAAAATCATGTACAAGAATCTCCAGTATCGACATTATCAAATATGGGTAATACATGTTGGTTAAATAGTGTGTTATATACATTAAGATTTGTACCAACATTTTTACATAATTTACATCATTTAATTGGTGATATACAATTAGTTAATACACGTTTAAATCAAAATAAAATCAAAACATCATCATTAGGACGTAATATTGGTACAATAACAGGTACAAATTCATCACGTAGTACAAGTAGTAAAGATTTATTATCATTAACAACAACAACAACAACAAATGATAATATGATGGTAAAATCGAAATATCAAATTGTAACAGAAAAATTACACGAATTATATTTGATAATGCATCAAATTGAAATGAAAGATTCAAATGAACCATATCAACCTGATGCATTATTACAAGCTATACGTGATGCAAATTCAATATTTGATGGTAATCATCAACAGGATGCACATGAATTATTAGTATATTTATTAGATAATTTACATGAAACTTGTGATTTATTACAACAACAAGTACAACATAATCCTGATTTATTAAATGATAATAATGAAACAAATATAACAACAATTAATAGTAAATTATGGAATGTTAGTAGATCGAGGAAGAAAGTCCAAAAGAAGAAAGATAAGCACATTAAAGATGTAATTAATGAAGAACAACAACAACAAAATAATGGTGTTACAAATATAACAGATACAGATGATACATGTTCAGTTGATAGTAGTAATAGTGAGAATCAACAACGTAATAAACGTATAGTTTATAATTTTATTGTTGAAGATTTCCAAGGTATCACATTGAGGCGTACAAAATGCTTGGAATGTGAAAGTATAACAGAACGTAAAGAACCATTTTATGACATACCAGTACCAATACCAATTGATGAAAATGATACGAATTCCGATTTAATAAATAATACAAGTGAGATATTTCGTAAAGCATGTGTATTATCAGAGAAATTATGTGATACAAATAAATATTTATGTGAACAATGTTCACATTATAATGAAGCTATACGTGATGTATTATTTGAAAGATTACCAAATATTATGGTATTACAATTGAAACGTTTTACAACAACCACAACAGGCATACAAAAAGTCAACACATATTTACCAACACCATTAGAATTGGAATGTTTTTGTGAGACATGTTGCAAATCTACAATAAATAATCAATTACCATCACATCATTATCAATTATATTGCGTTATAATGCATTTAGGTGGTACAATGGCATCTGGACATTATATATCATATATTAAAGCATCAGATCATTTAAACGATTATATGGATTGTTCAAGGAATATACCAAAAAGTTTGAGTTTATCATCCAGTAGTAGTGAGAAATCATTGAATTTTTTAAAATATTTCAAACCAAAACAATTTAACACATTAATTGATGCTAGTAAAAATTTAGCATCATCATCATCATCATCATCAAAAACAATATCAAATGGTGTACGTATGTGTAAAAGTGTCGATTGTTGTGGTATCAAATTAAATCGTAATATTATTGAAAATACAATAAATTCATTTAATCGATCAACAACAACAACAACAACAACTAGAAATGATATCTGGTTAGAATGTGATGACGAAAATATACGACCAATAACAACACGTGAATTCCAAGATGAATTATCATACAAACCAAACTCAACATCCACTCCATATTTATTATTCTATTCCAAAATTACCGAAACTACAATTGATTAAGTTTGATAACAAAAAACTACAACAACTCGAATCCGACGGTTATTACTAAGTACAAAATTATAAAAAAACAAAAACAAACAAACAAGAACTAGTGGTTAAATGTGATATTTGCCAAAATTATGTTAATATAATTCCAAAATCCTAATAATAATTGTTATTGTATAACTTTGCTCTATTAAAAAGAAAATCTAATTCTATAACTATCATCGTTAATAAATCTTATTTGGACAATTATTTTATTTTACAATTGACCAGTAAAGTTATCAAAATAGTTAGAAATGATGATGATGGAGGCGCTTATAGAATTGCTTTTGTTGAAATGACTAATATTTGAGAAATTCTGATGAAATTTTCGTGCAAAATTTGATCAGATTTGTGATAAAAAATAAAAGATGATGTATTTATTAATTGTGTAAAGTTTAGTAATCATAGTTACAATTTTTCTATATATGTATATTTTTTCTTCTTCTCTTTATGCCGTATTTATCAATAATGGTACAAGGGACTATTTATAGGTTCATTCCATTAAACATCAAACGAAATCTCACAATTTTTTTATTATTATTGATCAATCCACAGAGTACAGTTGTAATATTTAATAATTAAATTAATGCTGCTTCCTTAAGTACGTAAATCATGTTCTATTATTATAAATAAATATATTTGCGATTTATTTTCGAATAATTAAAAGAAAGAGTTTTTTTTTAATCTAAAAATCATCGTCTTTCGTGTAGTTCGTCAATAATTTACTAAGTTCGTCTAAATGGTGATGCCTCCATTGTGCATTCAGTTTAACATTTTCTAAACTTTGTTCAACACCTTTTTTGATTTCTTTCAAATATTTCGCTTGTTCAATTGTGAATTTATGTAACTACAACAAAATATCGTTTGACAGTCAAATCGTTCTATTGGAAAATAAAAACTACGTACTTCTTGGTAATCTTCTTCGGTGGTCATCTGTGTGGCGACAGCGGCAAGGTAACGGGAAATCCGACGTGAACCTGAACCCAAACTGGAAATAAACACAGATCGTGTATCAAAATTCGCCGGAAAAAAAATTGCAATTAAATTTACTATTTATGGATTTTCCCGATATTCTGGAAGAAGAAATTCTTGGCAACGTAATAACCGGCATCATTACCAACAACTGAACCAAAAACTGTACCAGCATCTTGCCGTCTTATATTATTTTTATTATCATCAATTGACCAATCTAAATAACGATTTAATAACCATATCTCCTTTGTACAACCTAATGAATTTAATATTGAACTCTTTTCAGTTGCTACATTCGATTTTTTATATTGTTCCCATATGAAATTCCATTCATTTTCACCACCATTCTTAATTGCTGTACAATAAACAACATTACGTAAGTCTTTTGGCACACTAAAAACAAACATTAATCATTAATTTGATATGTTTTAGGTAAATTGATGGAATGAAAGTAATTTACGGATTGCCAGCATCTGGATATTGTTGCCATTGTTTGATATAATCTTGAGCAGTTGTCACACAATCGGCGACATCAAAGCGACATGCCCAATTCAGGATTAATATTTGCTGTTTTAATACATCCAAATTCGTTGAATTTGCTTGTACGGTTAAACCACCGACTTTATGATAAATTGGTGTTAGTATCTTCTTCATATAAACCTAAAAAAAACGACCATTATTACTGTTCCAACAACTGAACAAATACACAACGAATTCACTTTGAAATCTCCGTAGAACGATGATCGTTTCAATTGGCGATTCAATATATTTATATTAACTAATGCAGCTTTCCATGGTAAATATTCGTCTTCATGACTTAAATATGCAAGCAAATCGAAGAATAAATCGTATTTGACTAATCCAGTCCATGCTAAATCGGATACATCATCAATTAATTGGACACGATTCAATGTTGGTATATTATCATAATTGTCTTGTTTCAATGCTTTTATCAATAATTTCCAATTCTTCTCATCATAATTCACTTTATAAATACTACCAATATCGATATTGAATAATATCCAATTGTTTTCATCTGGTAGATCATCGATAATTTGCTGTTTTAACGGACACGATAACCATGATTTCGGTTGTGAATTATTGAAATTCATCTCTTTCTTTGTTGTGTAACTCAACGGTACCCACCAACAATTTTTGTTATCTTTCGTTGTCACCATATCTCTCAAGAATCTCTCCTATAATTGAGATAAAATTAATAATGATCGATATTTGTGTGTTGTTATGATTATTGACTTGTGTGATTTCAGCTAGATTTTTCTCGTAAATTCGATTAACTGCAACAACAGGATAACCAGTTTGTAATGTCCATGTATCCATAATGGTTTTAACAGTTAAATTATGTGGTAATACATGATTTTGATGGGCTTGTTGTGTTAATGATTCCCATAAATCATCTTGTTCAGCATTATTAAATTTATGTTGTTTTAAATAATTACTAACACCAAAACGTAATGTTTGTTCGCCCAAAAACAAACTCATCATACGTATTAAATATGAACCTTTTTTATATGATATTGTATCAAATATTTCATCAATCTCATCTGGATGTCCAATTGGTACAGATATTGGATGTGATGTTTTTAATGCATCAAATTGGAATACATCTAATAGTGCTTTAACAGTTTCTTCATTCAATGAATTCCATTGTGGAAATATTTTATGTATAGCAACACCGGCCATATATGTTGCAAAACCTTCATTCAACCATAAATCCGTCCACCATTTCATTGTTACTAAATTACCAAACCATTGATGGGCTAATTCATGTGATATCACTTCAGCAACACTATATTGACTTGTTGTTGATGATATATCTGGATCAAATAATAAATAAACTTCACGGTATGTAATTAAACCCCAATTCTCCATTGCACCAGCACTAAAATCAGGTACAGCCACCATATCCTGTTTTGGTAATGGATAGTTGATATTGAAGAAATCCTCATAGAATTCTAGTGCTTTCGGGCCGACTTCACGTGCAAATTCCACCTGTTTTTCAAAAAAATAAAACAGTCAAGTTGAATTAGGGTGACTATATTTGGAAAAAAAAACAACCAACAACGCCATCTAGTGTAATCATTACGAACGCTAGTACCCAGAACCGGATTGGGTAATAATACACACCTGATTTAAGGCTGCCTTCCTGCTCCAAACACGAAACGTTACATTATTGTGTTGTGATGGCTTTGATTGTTTATAACCGAAATCGGAGACGATAAAAGCGACTAAATATGTTGACATTGGTACAGATGGTTCGAATTTATCCCAAAACCACCCATCTTTATCTTGACTGTATATATATGTAAAACAAAATGGAAATTTTGTAATTTAGAAGAGATATGCATATAACGTGTCTTACATTGGTTCAGTTTTCTCCAATGGCATATTACTGATTGATGTATAACCGTTTTTACGGCCAATTCTAATATCGAAAATCGCTTTCATTGATGGCTCATCGAAACATGGGAATGCTTTACGTGCTTTTGTTGGTTCAAATTGTGTAACAGCCAGCCATTTCTTTTGTTTGGTATCTTTGTCAATATAGCTGCTGCGATAGAAGCCAGTTAAACTTTCATCTAATTGACCATAAAATTCAATAAACATCTCATATTTATGGCCGGCTTTCAATGATTGATCCAAATAAATAATTAAGAAATCATTATTTACAACCAAATCAATTTTCGATATTTTCACATTTTCCAATTGACTACTCGATATATCGTTGATTTTCAATGAATGTTTATAGATTAACAATTGCTTTGCGTGCAATGTGATGTTCTGTGTTGGTTGTTGACAGATTATCTGCAATAATCAGAGAGGATCCACAATTTCCACCTGGACAATGGCGATACCAACAAACACTCACCTGTATCCAGACTTTCCCATCAAAATGGAAATCGTTCGGTTCATCTAGATACGTTAACATTTCCAATTTGTAATGTTCTGGATGGATACTGGTTGGTAAACGGTAGCTGTTCACAAGGAAAACTTGTGAAATCCAAAAAATTTGAAAAGCTGTCAGTTGGAACATTTTTTTTTGTTTTTTTTTTGACGAAACGTCGACCTAAATCTTGGCAAACAACAACAACAACAACAAAAGATCGAATCAGTATTTTTGTTGATATCAAATTTATGCAAGAATCCTTGGGGGAAAATTGTGGGTTATTGAACTTGCAACTATCCAACAACACGAATTGTTCGAAACTCTTTTTGCAAATCCATCGATTTGTCGAGTTTAGTAAAAGAGTGTTTTTTTTTAATTTGAACTAACGATTTATAGATAAAGAAAACTTGTTGTTTGGGTATAATTAACAGTGGATTTTTGTATTAATTACGTATAAATCTTCATTTTTATCATGTTGGTAACCTGTTTTAAAATACCAGTTTATGATCAATTTTTTTTCCCATAAGAATTTGCAAAACAAATTAAATTCTTCTAAGAATAGGATCGCGCATTGATATAAAATTTAAATTATCGAAAATATCCACCGATTCATTTGAATTGATCTCGATCTCGATCTGTATTTTATACAATGCAAACAGTGTGATTCAGTACAAATCTTACACAACTTTACTGGTCGACTAGATAATACAGTTGTTCAACAGAAACTATCAAAGATACTTGTAAAAGTTCTTCCAACTAAACGAAACTAATTTCGGGGACTTGTACAAGTTACATTCAAAAAATCTTCAAAACACGACTTAATCTCGATCTATATTCTTGTGAATTTACTAGTTGTGTGATTGTTACGCAGAAATAAAGTTTCTCTTATTCTTCCTAGACGATAAGTTTTGGCCAAGTTTAACGAATTTGTACAAGTTACACTCGCAAATCAAATTGAATCATGACTGGTTAAAATTGCAATAAATAAGACAAGGACAAAACCTGTTTGTTGAATAAAGAAAATCAATAATAATCTTCTTGCACTCATTACAAAACGGATAAATAATATGAACAAATCGATTACAACTTTTTGAGATGTGAATATTGTACAACAACTTGGCAATTTTGGGGACTTGAACAAGAACAACTTGATAGAGTTGTTGTACTCTAATTTTTTCAAATTATAACAAAAAAATAAATCATCGCATTTCAATATATTCAAACATGGAAATTTATGCAAAATTCCGGTAGAAATAACAAAACAAATTTGTTTTTCTGACAAATGTCCAAACAACAATTTGTTACAATTGGCAGCAAATCAATCATTTAGAAATTAATAATTTGACATACTTTCGCTATAAAACAAATAATCCACAACAACAACAAAATAATTTCTAATTAACGTAATTATCTATTCATTACTTAATCAATCATTAATAGTTAACAGATAGTGTTATCAAGGCGAATTGATGAATTTCGTATGGTATTTGCATTCTAAATTAAGCGAATTTGAATAAAAATCAAGGATATTTAATCAAACAAATAAATTTAACTCACCATTAATCAAATCAAGAACAATTTGTTGCAATTCTTCTCGTTACTAATAGTTAAATTGTTGAACTTGTGTTTGGTTACCTGGACGATAGCTGAATGCTATCCAACAGTTAAACTAAACAAATAGATTTAAATATTGGTGAAGTTGTATAAGAACTTCCCACTTTTTTTACCAACACAAACAAATCACTTGATCAATTTACATGTTTATCAAGTTTAACTTTCCAATATTTAACCGAGCGTTAAGACACTATAAGCGATCGTTTAGTTTTTCATTGATTAATAAATGAAAACAATATAAACGATAAATTAATTATTGTGGTCGTTTATTCTTATCAATTATCAAAAAAAATTAGAATTTTAAAATAGATAATTGATTCTCATAATGCGTAAATTAGATCTAATTTATATTCATAACACATATGTTTAAATGTGGTAATCGTAAATTTACAAAAAGACCTTTGATAGTAAAAATAATTTGACAATGAAAATAAATTGAATTAAATTTGAATTTTAACTCGATTTTCTTTATTATTATTATTATTATTATTATTATTATTCTTGGCATTATTATTATTATAATTGTGTGAAGGCTTTCACCGATTTGTTAGATTTCTCTTTTTGTTTTTTGTTTGCGATATTAATTAGAAATTTTCTCCTTGTCTTACTCGTTTCATGATAGATCTAGTGAGGTTCAGGCCTAAGATGACTCTTGATGGACTATTAAATTAAAATTGATTGATGTAACAGAACTTAAGCCTCGTCCACATCGAATGAACATAAACGATGCAACGAATGCGTTTCTATCTTCGTACAACAACAACAAACATTTGTATTTGCCATCCACACTATTCGAACACTAACGAATTGTCTCCTTTGAAGTACCGACAATAAAGCCCCGTCCACATCTATCGAACGCGTTTTATTTTGCAGTCCACACTGCACTTGCATTCGCATTCGTACGTTAGATGTGAACAGGGCTTAATATTATTAAACTAGTTTACGTTAATCTTTTGAAATTATTATTTCTATAAGATACGTTTTCCAGTTTTAGTAAAGTTAAAGCCTAAAGCCTCGTCCACATCTAACGAACGAATGCAAACAGACGCAAACGATGGAAAAGATCATGAGTAAACAAAAAGTGAATTTCCTTGCCGTCTCTTGTGTTCCACACTACACGAACACGAACGAATGCGAACAAACAATTTCCTGTGAAGTACCAACAACTGGCAGCATCGCCGTTTGCCATGTTCGATGGCATTTGTTTGCATTCGTACGCGTTTGAGTCGGCATCTACATAGTGTAAACATTTTATGTGTGTTTGCTTTCATTCGCATTCGCACGTTAGATGTGGACGGGGCTTAATTTGAATTCAGACAAACGTTTAGTGTGTGATCAGTCTTAGCTATTGCACAACAAATATTTTATGTATTTGGGAATTACCAACCAGTTTATTGAAAAAATAAAATAAAGATAAAACCGAACAATAAAATTAAATATAGATATGTGGTTAATGTTGTTGTTGTTGTTGTTGTTAATTTGAAAAGATTCATATTTATAGAACATTCCAAAATTTAAGTACAAATCAGTGAAATTCTCTATTATTTCGATATTTTATAGATGAAAATTGATGATGAGGATCTAAATTAAGACACTAAAACTGGGACAACAACGCAGAATAGCTCCAAGGGGCTCCAATGTTGAATTCAGCCGTTATTTATATGTTTGTGGGGGCCCCAAATTCTTCAAATTAATGTTAGCGTTAACGTGTAGAATCGCACAATTTTCTTTAGATTATGCCGCCATTTTGTGCTCAGCTACCTATGTTTTAGAACTATCTACAGAGCTGGCATTTTCATCTAGAAACATTGAAGCAAGAAATGAACCAGTCTTATGATGTGCACGTGCTAAAAAGAGATATAGAAAAGATGGGTGGTTACTAAATCTTACTACTTATCTCTTTTCAGCACGTACACATTACAAGGCTGTTTCGTTTCTTCTACTCTCTCAAATGTTTCCCGATGTGTTGGCCAAGCCTGTATATACTCCAATATAAAAAAGCATATAATCTCAATAAAACAAGAGATTTTCGTTAGATAAATTCAAGGAATATCGATGGAAAATGCCAAATAATCGCTAAATTCTCAGAATTCCCACAACAAACGAAATAATTCAACCGAATACAGGCAAAGAATGTCTCAAAAATTATAAATTTTTCTAGAAATCTAATCAATCGCAAAAATAATACTTACAATAAAAATTGAAAACACACAATCACTGAAAACCAATCATTTCGTTTTCTTTCAGTATCACCAAATAGGTACAATGCGCATCTTTCAGTTACTTACAGTTGTTGTTGTTTTCTTTTGCTTCGTGGTCATTTTGATATCAAATTGACCACGTGATTGCCTTCTTTTTTTTCAAAAAAAAAACCCCTTTCCATTGTACTTGTTGCTCGCCCTCATCACAATCAAAGACGATTGGTAAGCATTTATTTTATTTATTACCTCTTCATCCCCACACAAAGCTCATATTACTTTTTTCTATAATGATAACAACGTTAATTAATTTACGTTAGACAAAAAGAAAAAGGCAAATGAAAGATGTCTTCGCAATGTGGTAAAGGGCGCAGTCTGGTAGCTGTTGACAATTTATTAGATTCAATTGGTTTATATCGCAAAAATGTTGCATACGATGAAACTTGTCTATTTCGCGCTATTAGCGAACAAGTAAGTCCTAATTAAATTAAGGAATTAATTCAACTAATTAATTGAATTGTAGTTATTTGATTGTCAAATACATCATGAACGTGTACGTAAAGAATGTATTGAATATGCACGTGACAATTACAATCAATTTAATCAATTAATTAACAATCAACAACAATGGCATGAACATCTACATTTATTAGAAAAACACATGGCAATTTGTGGTAATATCGAAATACAGATAATTAGTAGAAAATATAAGTAAATTAATTGATTAATTACACAACATAAAACAATAATAATCGAATACATTTTTGTTTTAGTCGTGACATTATGATTTATGATGCTAATCAACAAATATTGATAAATGTAACAAAACGTGATTTAGATCAATCATTGATGTTATGTTTAATGAATGAAGATCATTACGATGTGCTTTATAAACGTGAACATATCCAAAATGCCGGCTATTGTCAATGTAATTATTGCAAATTAATCAATGAACGTATTCAATAATCAACAAAATTTTTAGCGATTGTCTATGGATTACTCTATGAAGATGTCTTTAAAATACCAGACGTTTCAAATATCGTCCATGGAATGTTGTATGATAAAGGTGTTGTTTCATTAACAACAAACGATATTAACAATAATAATAATGACGAACAACAACAACAACAAACAAATATCGCTCCATTTCCATTCAAAGTAGCTAAAGCTTTAGATCCAACAATTTATCGCAATATCGAATTTGATTCATGGGCTGAAGTGCGTAAACGTAAGTCGATTCATTAACAAACATCTCAATAAAACAAACTAATCAGTAAATATTCTTAGAAATGCGATTAGGTGATTGGTATTATGGTGATAATAATCTAATATTGGGTACACGTTGTTTATATAATGATAATAATGAAACATACGAATGTTATATACAAGAAATGATACGAGATCAAAATAGATGTGTGATTTATTTAACGAAATTCGGTGAGAAACGTACAGTTGATTATACAGATCTATCACCAGAAGATGATGCTAAACCGTGGCCATTACCATATCGATTCTCGAAGAATCTTGTATTAACCACCAAGAATCAAACAATTGAGAAGAATCCAAAGAATTCGAAAAAACGTAAAGATAAACGTTTGAATAAAACAACCGAAATTAAATGTCAATCAATTACAACAACAACAACAAGCACCACTACTGTAAGTACAACAACAACAACAACAACAACAACAACACAAACGAAAAACAATGAATCGGACATTAATGCATACATTGGGGCACCTTTAGTAAGTTTATCAAATTGAATTAAAAGAAACAAAAAAATGTTTAATTCCTTTTGATTTTGTAGCAAATACAAAATAATATTGATCCGAATGATTATTCATCACCTGAAATACAGAAAGAGCCGGACAATTCGTTATCACAACATAATTTATTGATAACACCGGAAGTGGCATCACCAATACAGAAATTCACATTTGAATCATCCACATGGAATACAACAACAGAATCGGTGGTTTGGCCACAAGCTACAACAACAAATCAAAATCTTAAGCCTGTTGTCACTTCTGTACCAACAACACCACTAATTCTTCCATATTACGGTAATTATTTATCAAAAAATTTATAGATATTCATCGATTATCTTGCGATTATTGTAGATAATTCGTATCCATTTGTTTATAATTATGGTGTGGATAATTATAATAATTCTTGGTCAGGTCAAACTGATTATGTTCAACAAGAATCGATTGATAACGATAGAGAATTATCAATAACTGAAACGATTACAACGAATTATCAAAATTACAATGATAATTACGAACAGACACAAACAGCAAATGAACGACCAACATTATGCACAATCATACCGCCGAATGATCAACAACAACAACAACAATCAGTTGAAGTGTATTCACCTGTGATCCAAATCGCACCTGGTACACCGGTGATCTATGCACATACACCGGAAATGAACGAAATGTTCATACCAACAGCACCACATGTACCAATTTATACACCACCAATACAATACGTACAATCAAATGCTTACGTTTACCCAAATACACCACCAACATGGTATTCACCAACAACAATACATCCACAACATGGCTTTGTATTCCCAACGCCATACAATCAAAATATCACACAATAGAAGAGAATTTATATTATAAATATTGTTAATAGAAAATTACGTTAAGTTTGTTTATTGGTAGATAATTACCAATAAGAAAAAAATTCAACCAAAGAATTTAGTTTTGTTTCAGGTTCAGGTTTTTGTTATTGAAAATTATTACGAAAAAAAACACGCGAATTTTGAGTTTATTTATTTGTTGAAAAAATAAAATAAAAACAATTTATACGACTGATTCTGTATTATTCGTTAATTTCATTGTTGCTATTAAGCGATTATTTCTAAATTATTCCAAAAAAAAATTGTTGGCGCCAAATATTTGAATTCTTGATAAGCGCTATCTATTTGACAATAGCAACAGCTTTGAGTTCTCATAATTTACCATAGATGTCGTGCTAATATCGTTCGGAAATTTAATGAAATTTCTTGTAATTAAATGGAAACATAAGCAATAACTCAATTTTAAATCGTATTTAAATGAAATTTCCGATGTATTTTCAAACAGTTTCGAATTACAATACTACCGATTTGAGATAATCTCGATTTTAGTTCATGTAGTTGTTGTATAGGTGTCGCACCAAAATTGGCGCAAAATTCAAATCATTTCCCCCCCAAAAAAAAACGTTCTATTAATTAAAGTTTAAAATTTACATAAAAATTGTGTTAAATTGTGTGTAAATTTGTTGGTGTTAAATTTTAAACAAATGTCTTTTATAAAATTTCAATTCATCAATACTTTCTTTAATATCATTATGGGCACGATGCGTGAATTCTTTTTTCGGTATTGTTTTATACAATTCATAATTCCATCGTTTACATAATTCTTTAATTGTTGACACATCAATGATACGATAATGTAGATAGTTATTGATGGTTGGCATAAATTTGTTTAAGAATATACGATCCATATAGACACTATTGCCAGCTAATGGACTTAATTGTTCGGTTACGTATTTCGTTAAGAAATTCATTAATTGTTTTTCGGCATCTTGTAGTGTTATTGTTGAGTTGAAACAAGCCTCCGTCAAACCTGTCTATTGGCAAATAATAAAATTATTTAATGCTAATTAACGATTGAACAATTGTTACTTTTCCATGTTGTTTAATACACCATTCATTCATTTGATTCAATACATCACGAGGATGATGAATTATAATGTTGGGACCTTCTGCAATTATATTCAAATCAGAATCTGTAACGATACATGCAACTTCCATTATTTTATCAATTTCAATATCCAAACCAGTCATCTAATAATGCAAAAACTTTCAATTATCATTAAACAAATCGTATGATTTTCATTCAATAAATTACCTCCATATCAACCCATACTATGCGATTAGCTTCTAAATCTAAACCATTTTGTACTACTTTATAACCATTCATTTGTACTACAATTTGTTGAACAGAATTACAATTAATTTGATTAGATTTTGATTAGAAATTAACCTCTAGGCGTCAAGATTTGTTTAATACACCTGCTCACACTTTCCACAACACTCTTGTACATGCTGCCCAATTTGGAGGTTAGGTCAAATTGCTAAAAAAAATAACACACCAACAATGTTAATGGTGATAATTACGCGTAATTAATATTTATGAATTAATGACTATTGATTGCTGTAATTTAAAATAAATTTGAATAGAATATAAACGTTTTATTTTTTTGGTTAAGAAAACGAAAAACCCCAAATTTTGGGGATTTTTCTTTTATTATACTGATGTTAGTTTTTGAGTATTTCACAATTACAACATAATTTTACATAAAAAAAATAGAATCTAATCGATAAATTAATCATAAATTTCATATTAATTCCATGTGTTCATACCAGGATAATGGATGAATTTAAATAATCATAACGGCTGGATTAAGTTGGTATTGATGAGATTTAGGGGAATTTATTTTCTCCAATTGACAGTCTTCTAGATTTTTCATGTGATTCGTGCTTATTGTTCGTGAATTGATTATTAATTTTTTTCTAATTAAATCACGTTGAAATCAATTGGAAAAAATGGCTTTACACGTTCCAAAAGCTCCCGGTTTTGCACAGATGTTAAAAGAAGGTGCTAGGGTAAGTTTGATGATTCGTTAAAATCGTATCAAAAATACATGTGGTGTGATTGTAAAATCACCGGCAAGGCCCGAAATTTGTAACAATTAAATTGTTTGTTGGAAATTCCAGCACTATTCCGGTTTAGAAGAGGCAGTGATCCGTAATATAATTGCGTGCAAAGAATTTGCCCAATCTGTACGTTCAGCTTACGGTCCAAATGGTATGAATAAAATGGTGATTAATCATATTGAAAAACAATTTGTGACAAGTGATGCAGCAACAATTATTCGTGAATTAGATGTTGAACATCCAGCTGCTAAATTAATGATACTTGCTAGTCAAATGCAAGATTCTGAAGTTGGTGATGGTACGAATTTCGTTATAGTCTTAGCTGGGGCATTATTAGGTAATTTTCTTTATAAAAATTACGAATTTTCCAATCGTTGTTTGGTTTTATTATTGTTGTCTTGTAGAATGTTCAGAAGAATTGATTCGTTTAGGTGTAACGCCCACGGAAATTGCTGATGGTTACGAGCAAGCTTTAGAGAAATGTTTGGAGATTCTTCCAACATTGATTTGTTACGAAATCAAAGATCATCGTAATATTGATGATGTTATTAATGGTATACGTACATCAATACAATCGAAACAATACGGCAATGAAGATTATTTATCTGAATTAGTTGCAAAAGCTTGCGTATCAATATTACCAGAACAAACAACATTTAATGTTGATAATGTACGTGTATGTAAAGTATTAGGTTCTGGTTTATATAATTCACAAGTTGTACAAGGTATGGTATTTAAAAAAGAAGTTGAAAGTGAAACAATTAAAGTGCAAAATGCAAAAATTGCATTATATAGTTGTGCTGTTGATATAATGCAAACAGAAACAAAAGGTACTGTTTTAATTAAAACAGCTGATGAATTAATGAATTTCAGTCGTGGTGAAGAGAATTTATTAGAAATACAAATCAAATCAATTGCTGATACTGGTGTTAAAGTGATTGTATCCGGTGCTAAATTTGGTGATATGGCATCGCATTATATTAATAAATATAAATTAATGGCAGTTAAATTGAATTCAAAATTTGATTTAAGACGTCTTAGTAAAACAGTTGGTGGTACTGTTTTACCACGTTTAATAGCACCAACACCACAAGAATTAGGCTATGCTGATATTGTGTCTGTTGAAGAATTAGGTGATACACCGATTGTTTCATTTAAATTAAATGGTAAAGAATCGAAAATTTCAACAATTGTTATACGTGGTGCTACTGATAATTATATGGATGATATTGAACGAGCTATTGATGATGGTGTTAATACATTTAAATGTATTGCAAGAGATGGTCGTTTCGTACCGGGTGCTGGTGCTGTTGAAGCTGAATTAGCACATCAATTAACACAATATGCTGATACATTACCCGGTTTAGAACAGTATGCTGTACGGAAATTTGCAAATGCTTTAGAAAGTTTCCCAAAAGCATTAGCTGATAATAGTGGACATCGTTCAACAGCTGTCTTAGAAAAGATCCTTCAAGCTCATCAGGTTTGTTTATTCTATCTATTCTTAATAATAAATAATAATAAATCTCTATCATCATTAGAATGGTAAGAAGAATATTGGTGTTGATATTGAATCAGAAAATACAATTTGTGATGCATTGGAGAAGAATATTCTTGATTTATACAAAAGCAAATATTGGGGATTGAAATATGCTGTAGGTGCAGCTGCAACAATCTTAAGAGTTGATCAAATTATTATGGCAAAGAGAGCTGGCGGTCCAAGAGCTAAACAACATGCTGGAAGTGATGATGAATCATAAATTATTCGTATTGTTTTTTTTCCCCTTTTACACTTAATTTGCTTATAATTAATAATTTTTTTTGTATTACATCATGCAGTTTTTAATATTGAATGAAACAGTAGTTAACACAACTAATAAAGATTCTTCGATGAATTTTCGTTTACTTTGAATTTCTCGCGTACTTTAGTTGATTTATAAAACAATTAGTATTGTGTTATTGACGCTAATCTAACAGTGAACGAACTATATTCGCCGTTCGATGAAAGTTCGAATAATAACGCAATTTACGCATTAAATTTGACAGAATCTGGCAGCGACCTCTAGTAGTAATCAATGTAACTGAATCAAATTGTGTAAAAATTTCGCAAACATATTCAAATATTCCAATTAATTTCAATTAATTAACGGAATTTATTTAATTAGTTGTTTTTAGATTGAATTATTTGAATTTACCGCCGTCTGTTTACAATTAACCTCGATTTCTTAAAATGGTAGTCTTTGATTTGATTGGTTAATTAAGAATTATTGGCAAATGTCCGTCGGCCACAACAAGGATGTGGTGGGCAAGGTTATAGAGAATGGTGATAAACATTTGGGTGTGTTCCCTTTTATTACTATTATTATTGGCAATTTGCTTGTAATTCTTGTAAATAAGTAGTGTTTATGTGTATTTATTGTTTCAGTTATAGCTTTTCTTTCTTTTATTGTAACACAAGAAGAATTTGATTAAAAAAAATGTCACCAACTCCTATGCCTGGGTAAGCATGAATGAAACTACGAATTAACCCATTTAGATAAAAACGAAAGCTTTCAAACTAACTTAATGTTGACTATAAATGGATTATATTGCAACAAATCTATGCTTATATGTACATATTTACTTTATACAAAACGATAACAGATAATGATGTAAATGTTATCAATCTGATAACAGTTTTACCAAGTACAGTTTGGGGATTAGATTTGTGTTTCCTTAAAGACTAAAGCAATGCCATTTAGTAAAGATTCATCACCGAAAATTCCAATGTTAGGGCCTGTATTTAAAAGTTCATTATTTCAACGACGTGCCGAATCAAAAGAAGAATTAAATAGTTATAAAAGTTTTGAAAATCTTGATAACAATGTTATTGAACAATTTACATCATTATCATTACAAAAACAAACAATGTAATTACAAGAAAAATTGATTAATTCAAATGTAGGTAATATTAATTTGTTTTTTGTTATTCTTGTAGTATAACCAGTGCAATGTCATTGGATAATATGGTGTGTGCACGTTGTGGTGATGGATTTGAGAAGAATGAGAAAATTGTGAATTCAACAGGACAATTATGGCATCAACAATGTTTCGTGTAAAATCATTTGAATTATCACTATACACACATTTGCTGCATCGATTAATTTATTTTCCAGTTGTGCACAATGTTTCCAAGAGTTTGAAGACGGCGTCTTTTATGAATATGATGATCGTAAATATTGTGAACGTGATTTTCAAGTATTATTTGCACCATGTTGTGGTAAATGTGGCAGTTTTATCATTGGTCGTGTTATAAAGGCAATGAATAATAGTTGGCATCCGGAATGTTTCCGTTGTGAATTATGCAGTTTAGAATTGGCTGATACTGGTTTTATTAAAAATGCCAATCGTGCCTTATGCCATGAATGTAATGCTAAAGTTAAAGCTATTGGTACTGGAAAATATGTCTGTCATAAATGCCAGTAATGTCCATTAATTTAATGAATTCGCTGATTTTTAATTGTTCTAATTGTAGTGCTTTAATCGATGATCAACCATTGAAATTCCGTGGTGAAGTCTATCATCCATACCATTTCAATTGTACTAATTGCGGTGTTGAATTGGATAGTAGTGCCAGAGAAGTACGCAGTCGTCCTGGTTATGCTGCTAATGATATGAATGAATTGTATTGTTTGCGTTGTCATGATAAAATGGGTATACCGATATGTGGGGCATGTCGGCGGCCAATTGAGGAACGTGTCGTTACAGCACTTGGTAAACATTGGCATGTTGAAGTGAATAATCATATAATTAAATAGATTTTCCAAATTTAATTCAATTAATTTTGTAGCATTTTGTGTGTGCTAAATGTGAGAAACCATTCTTCGGTCATCGGCATTATGAAAAGAAAGGTTTAGCATATTGTGAAACGCATTATCATCAATTATTTGGTAATTTGTGTTTTGTATGTAATCAAGTGATTGCAGGAGATGGTAAATATTTTCGAATTATCTATTAGAAATTTATTGATTCGAATTTGATTTTTATTTTTAGTATTTACTGCATTGAATAAAGCATGGTGTGTACATCATTTTGCTTGTTCTATATGTGATCAGAAGATGAATCAGAAAACGAAATTTTATGAATGCGATTTGAAACCGGTTTGTAAGAAATGTTATGAGAGATTTCCAGGTGAATTACGTAAAAGATTACGTAGACAACATGAGGCTACACCACAAAGACGCGTACAAACACCCACATAATGCCTTATTATCTTCAATACTAATTATTATTATTATTCTTATTATTATTATCTAATAACATAATAACTTCCGTATATTATTACTATAATCTAGTGGCTTTATTCTTAATAATTACTAATTACCAATGAATTTTATTAATTTGAATTTTAATCCATAAAATTATTATAATTGAAAGATTACAAGAATTGTATGAGAACAATCACTTTAATTTTAGATTAGTTTATGACAATATCCTGGTTATTATTACAATTTAATTTTACATAATACTTAATCCTTTGATCTAACTAATTATAGTTGATTATTATTAAAGTTTAACGAAAAAAAAGCAAATAAATAGTGAAAAATGATAATTGGAACGTATTGTTTAAAAAAATATATACAGTAATTTAGCTTAACAACCCTCCTATTAGTACCTAAATAAGAACAATCTCATCTTTGTTTTGAAGAGGCCATTGTTGACTTTAATGAATATTATTGATGGTACAGTTTTTGGGTGGTACGTGAAAAACTTGTTAAGCAGCAAACGGGTTAAGTCGTTGTAGTTATAGGCAACTTAAGTTTAATTCTACAATCTCTATGAATCATAAATATAGATACGAGAATATAGTTTTGAAGTAGTGTATTTGCAACTGTTGCGGTAGTAGCGTTAGATGTACCTACACCACGTATGGTCAAACAAGAATGGGACATCTTCAAGGTAATTTCTTTTGTTTTTTTTCCAACTTATTTTAATAAATCAATAAATTGTTGTTTCTCTATTCTAAAATAGCCTCAATGTGTATGTTAAAATACAGATGAAAAAAAGATCCTTCAAAAATGTACTTTTAGGCTTTGAGTTTTGGAATTTTCGAACAATATTATCAAATGTTTATTAATATGCATTAATGTTTATTATTATTTTATCGATTTACAATAATGGATAGCTAGCTGCAAGGGCAACGCCGCATTTATTTTGATTACGTGGAAGTCTGATATAACCGTTTTCACCCCAACCAGCACCCCATGAGTTCTTAACAATCCAATAATCTGTACCATTTGAATCAGTATCATAACCAACGACTAATGCAGCATGATTTAGTGCCTTTGAAACACATTCACCAGTATATATACCACTACCATAGGATTTCCAATTAAAACCATCAATAACTATACTAATTGGACCAACTGTTGCAACAGCTGCTTTTAAATCTGATTCACTACCTGATGCAATAACTTTATAACCAGTTGCACGTACAGCTTCAGGCTTATTACTACGGCGACAAGTCATATCACTATGTTCATATGGGTATGCACTTTCAGTTGTTAAACCATTTTGTTGGACATATTCAAAAGCAGGATTTACATTACCACCCTTACAACCTTTATTTGCTGTTGAACAATCAACTAGTTCTTGTCCACTTAATGATACTAATTTGCCAGTTTTGATTGCATGTTGACCTTCTAAAGATCCAGTCTGGAAATCGTAAGAAATGTTGATTAACAATTTTTTTTTAATATTAAATTTTGTAATAAAACTTACAGCACTGAAGGCCCAACAAGATAGACAACTGCCTTGATTTTTAACTGGTGTAACAACACTCTTTTCTCTCCAATCAATTGACGATGGTTATTGAACATTCAATGGTTTTGCAAATGTCCCAACAGATTGGCGTTTTGGATGTTTTTTATATGTTAAATAATTTTCAAATTCTTTTTGACTCCAATCAGCGAATTGATTAACACCCATTTTATATGAAACCAAGCCTTGTTCGTATAATTTATTGTGTTTTTCAATTTTCTTTAAATTTTCATAAAAAGTTTTCATATGTGTCTTTTCGTCGTTAGCGTTTTTGTATGTTTTATTATAAGTTGATTTGAATTCATTCCATTGTGAATGTAATTTTAATGTTGTTGGTGTTGCCAATGAAACAACAACAAAACAACACAAAAGAATGTAAACTTTTATTGTTTATTGTTAATTTGAATCAAAAACCAAAACTGATTTTTTCCTCGTCAAAAGTTTAGCCTTTTATACTGCATTTTCCGACTGTATTTTTTGCTAATTATTTTAATGTTTTCCATTGTTCTAAGCACTTTATTTTATTTGCCTAAATTTAATTTGATCGTTTCCTTTATTTTATGTTTGTCGATAAGGTTTTTACTGTTTTCCATCTTTCAAGTCACGTTGGTTATGGTAGCGACCATTGATTGACGAGAAATTCATGGGGTACCGACTGGGACGAAGGTGGTTATATATCCAATAGTGATATTGGTTGTGGTATCACAACAGCTGCCAGTGTTCCAGTCGGTGCTTAAATTCCATTAATTTTAGGCATTTTTTGATAGTTCTAAAAGTGAATTTATTAATAAATAAATTTAGTCAGTTTTTAACATATCTGAGATTGTTGCCTTTGAAAACTTGCAACGAGATAAAAAGAGGTAATTTAATTTCAATGGTGCGCTATTAGTGAAGATTTGGTTTGCTTATATAACAACCAAACTGACAGTGAAGATGCAGATGACTGAAGGATATTTGTTGCTAGGTCAACAGTTTGAAGTCGCAATATTGGGTAGTGGTTGATTGTTTGTTAATAAGGTGGCCAATAAAATTGTGATTGATTTGCCTTATGTGATAATATTAATTAGATAAAACTATATCAAACACCATATAATGATTGGTAATTATCAATTAATTAAATTTATATTTATTAGAACAATTCTAATAGAAGTTACAACTTTTCACAGTCAATGGCTGATTATTCAATGTTCTTAAGCATGCTTCTTTCAGACCCAAAAAATTCTGTACGGACTATATTGACTCCAAAACGGAATCCGACAAAAATATCATTTTGGATTTTGGACTTTGGGATTTTCGAACAACAATATCCAATGATTAATATACATTAAAGTTTATTATTATTTTATCGATTTACAATAATGGATAACTAGCTTCAGTGGCAACACCGCATTTATTTTGATTACGTGGAACTCTGATATAACCATTTTCACCCCAATCAGCACCCCATGAGTTCTTAACAATCCAATAATCTTGACCATTTGAATCAGTATCATAACCAACAGCTAATACACCATGGTTCAAAGAATATAAACTTGAACTACATAAGCCGGTATAAATTCCACTACCATAGAATGACCAAAAAGAAGCATCAACAGCTATACTAACTGGACCAACGGTTGCAACAGCTGATTCTAAATCTGCTTCACTACCGGTATGCAATATCTCTGAAACCAGTGGCACGAACAGCTTCAGATTTGCCACTACGACGACAACTACTATCAACACCATCATATGGGTATTCACTTTCGGTTGTTAAACCATTTTGTTGAACATATTCAAAAGCTGAGTCCATCAAACCACCATCACAACCTGAATTTGCTGTGGAACAATCAACTAGTTCTTGTTCACTTAATGATACTAATTTTCCTGATTTGATTGCATTTTGACCTTCTAAAGATCCAGTCTGGAAATCGTAAGAAATTGTGAAGAGAAAACGTTTAAAAAGAATTATGATTAAAACTTACCGTACTGAATGCCCAACAAGATCCACAACTACCTTGATCTTTAACTGGTGTAACAGCACTTTGGTTTCTCCAATCAATTGACGATGGTAATTGAACATTCAATGGTTTTGCAAATGTACCCACAGATTGGAGTTTTGGGCGTGTTGATTTTGTTAAATAATTCACGAATTCTTCATGACTCCAATCGACGAATTTATTAATAGCCATTTTATATGAAACCAAACCTTGTTCGTATAATTTATTGTGTTCTCCAATTTTCATCAAATTTTCGTAGAAAATTTCGATACGTGTCTTTTCTTCATTAGAATCTTTATAGATTTTATTATGGGCTGATTTGAATTGATTCCATTGTGAACGTAATTCTAATCTTGTTGGTGTTGCTAATGCAACAACAACAAAACAACACAAAAGAATGATGACTTTCATTGTTTATTGTAGATTTGATTTAATTTGGATCAAAAACCAGAACTGATTTTTTTCTCGCCAAAATTTTAATCTTTTATACTACTTTTTCAAAAGTAGTTTATGCTAATTTTTTTATCTTTTCCATTGTTTTAGACAATTTTTTTCTTTTAGCATCAATTTGATCTCATCATTTCCTGTGTTTCATTTGTTTTATTGATAAGATTTCTACTGTTTGTCGTCTTTTAAGTGGATAGTGATTGACAGAATGAATTTAGTTTTCTCCATGTCGAATTTGAATGAAACAATTACTCAAAAATTAACCACAAGAGCAGCAACAATAAGTGATTTGAAGTTTTCAATGTTGATAGAAGCATTACCTAAAAGTTTGATTATTTGTAAATCAATAAATAAATCATTGATGAATATCTCATTGTTTTTAATTAGTTGAGATTATTTTAATTTTACAATATACCAACAAAAGCTTTCAATATCATCAACATTTGTAACAACAATAAGTGCTATTGTTGATTATTTTTAACGTATCGATACAGAGATGGTGTTTTAAATAATAACTCATGTAAATCCTTCCACATTAAACAAATAAAACTATAAGTGATTCGACCTCAGTATTCATAAACTTAAGTAGAGAACAAGTGATTTGCGGATTTTTAGATTTCTTTATCCTTTAAACTAATAATAATAATAATAATAGATGATGGATTTTAATTATTTTAAACATAAAAGAAATATAATTACAACTCTTTCAAATAATTGCAACTGTTCGATTAGAGGCTAATTATGATCAATATATACTAAAATCATCTTTAAGCAAACGATCGATCATGCAGGTGGCGATCAGGTGATGCTGATTGATTAACAAATTATGCTAATTATACAATGACCCCATTGTCTAAGTGTACATAACTCTCGTCAATGGGATGACTTGAAACAATCAAAAGCCACTGTCGTGTTGGTCATTATTTTTTATCAATTAATTGATTTGATAACATCACCTACTTGTGGAAACTTTTCCAGAAACAATGATTACATACGAAAAAAAAATTAATTCAATAATGACAGTGATATAAGTATATACTCGAAAAATTAAATAAATCTTTAGACGAGAAAAAGAAATTATTTAAAAATCAAACTTGAATTTATTCAATGATTACTCAATCAAATTACGATATATGAAATATTATTTTTTTTATGTTTGGCTTTATTGTCTATAGATAAAATCAAATAACAATTAAAAAACTCGCTTAGATTTCATCAATAAATCATGAGTGGCTTAATCCGATTGTCACCGGTGTAAATTCCAAGTATTCAGCGATAATATGGAAAATTGGAAATTAACAAAAAAAAATTACACGACATTTTTCAAATATTCTTCTGCCCCCACAATCAGAAAGCACCAATTAGAAGAACGATAGACAACTGAAGTTAATAGTTTGCTCAATATCCGGCTTATGAGATGTCAACAGTTTCGTCCTTGGGCGCTGAGCCTATTCAAAAATTCGCCACTTCTCAGACATTCACCAAAAATATGTTAATGAGTCTTAATTACGCAATAATCCCATAGAGATGCTGAATTTGAAGAGTAATGACCGTCTAACATATGTAAGATGATTGGGCAATACCATCATCAACATTTCTTTCATTTTTATTTTAAATATAAATAAAATCAACACAAGCGCGACGTTTTAGTCAATTCAATTCCTTCTTGTAATAAAGATGCGATTGCAACTACTTTTAACAATTATTGCCATCCTTGCTAAGAATCAATTAATATTTGCGGACGATTCTGAAGAATATTTAAACGATGAATGGATAGCATTTAAGGTAAAATGTTTCTATCGTATTTGTTGCCAACAAATCTAATTAACAAATATTTTCTCCAAGCTGACATATAATAAAACCTACAAAAATGCACAAGAGGACCTGTTCCGGCGCGAGGTGTTCATCGAGAATCGTGCGAAAATCGCTAAATTCAATCAAGAATACGGTAGGAGTACCCAATGTACATTTGTACAACAAATCAATCCATATGGTGATATGCTACACCATGAATTTCAACGTAATTTAAATGGTTTTAATCGCACAACAACATACCAACAACAAATACGATTACCAACAACTTATATACAAAGTATCAATGTGAATTGTCCTGAACGTATTGATTGGCGTGAATTTGGTGGTGTCACACAAGTGAAAAATCAAGGTGCATGTGCTGCATGTTGGGCATTCAGTGCTGTAAGTAGAGATACAGATCAAGATTCAGATTGATTTAGAATCGATTGAATTACAGGTTGGTGCATTAGAGGGGCACAATTTTCGTAAAACTGGCATTTTAAATGAATTAAGTATACAGAACTTAATTGATTGTTCACGATCTGATGGTAATGATGGTTGTAATGGTGGTTTAATGGATGCAGCATATGAGTATGTGCGTGATAATGGTGGTATTGATTTAGAATCACAATATGTTTATGAAGGGAAAAATGGCCAATGCAGATATCAACCGAAGAATATTGGGAGTATTTGCACAGGTGTGAATGATGAACGAATGTCGAAATTAATGAATAAATCACCACATGTATTTCGTAGGATATGTACGGATAGGTGAAGGTGATGAGAGAAGTGTTGAAATCGCTGTAACCACTTTAGGACCAATATCGGCCGTTATTGATGCTAGTCGTAATTCATTTCAATTCTATTCAAATGGTATTTATTACGATCCAGAATGTCGGAATAATATTGAAAATATGAATCATGCTGTATTGATTGTCGGTTATGGTATTGAACCGAATGGACAGAAATATTGGCTAATTAAGAATAGTTATGGTACACAATGGGGCATTGGTGGTTATCTAAAATTAGCTAAAGATGCTAATAATCATTGTGGTATTGCCACATTAGCTACTTATCCATTAGTTTAAATACGAGAGATGATAGGAATAAAAGAATTTGACATGTTTAGAGTGGCCATTTTGTTCGTTTCTATCCATGAAACAATAATACCAAAAGAATCGATGAATTTAAATAAAATTATGATGGAAAAAAACCTGTACTGATAAAAGCTTGGAAAAACAATTGATCTTGATAAAATAAATGCAATTAAATTTAGATTATAATAAATTTATTAAA
The DNA here is from genome assembly GCA_028455855.1 of Meloe dianella. Classification (NCBI taxonomy): domain Eukaryota; kingdom Metazoa; phylum Arthropoda; class Insecta; order Coleoptera; family Meloidae; genus Meloe; species Meloe dianella. The sequence continues at coordinate 4,329,007 of JAPTHL010000008.1, read as the reverse complement.
AATATTAAAAAAAAATGTGTTTACACCCTTTATTACCATTTTATCATAGTTCTTATGATACGAACCATCTAGTTTTGACCATCTATTGTTAGTTTAATGGCTGGGTAATATGTTAATTGTCTTTTTGGCTAACAGTCTTTTATCTAATGCTACTTGAAATTTCAACCTTCTCGAAATTAATGCCAAATTGATAAGGATTTTATATAAAAAGATGGATTTTCGAAAAGTTAAAGTCAGAACAAAAACGTTCACTTACCAATAATCAAATCATCATGAAATTCTTTCTGGTATTCGCAACAGTTGTGGTAGCAGCTTTAGCTGTACCTACACCACGTATGGTGAAACAAGAATGGGACATCTTCAAGGTAACTCGTTTGATTCTTTGTTTTTCAACTAATTTTAATAAATCAATCAATTTTTGTGTCACTACTTTGAAATAGTCTGAACATGTAAAAGTATACGAAAATCATGATGAAGAGGCGAAACGTTTGGCTATTTTCCAACAAAACTTGATCAAAATTGAAGAACACAACAAATTATACGCACAAGGCTTAGTTACATACAAATTGGGTGTTACACCATTTGCTGATATGACTGCTGATGAATTCATGGCTTTTGTTAATCGCAGTGGCATTCGCCCGGAAATTAATGCTCGCAGTGAAAAAGTCGTTGTGCCAGCTAAAAACCTTCAAGCATCAGTTGATTGGAGAAACAAAGGTGTTGTTACAGGTGTTAAAGATCAAGGCAGTTGTGGATCTTGTTGGAGTTTCAGTGCTGTAAGTTTCACTAAATCCCTCCATAATTTGAATTAAATATTATTGATTGGTTGTTGTTTTGTAGACTGGTGCTTTGGAAGGGGCATACGCCTTGAAACATGGTTCTTTACAGTCATTAAGTGAACAAAATTTGGTCGATTGCTCATCAGCTTACGGTAATGCTGGTTGTAATGGTGGTTGGATGGACAGTGCCTACCAATATGTTAAAGATCATGGTATTACAACAGAAAACAAATATCCATATGAAGGTGTACAACGTAATTGCCGTTTCAATGGACAATCAGTTTTAAAAGTTACAAGTTTCGTGGATTTCCAACAAGGTACAAGTAATATCCAAAATGCATGCGCCCAACGTGGTCCATTATCTGTTGCTATTGATGCCACAACAAATTTACAATTGTATAGAGGTGGTGTATTACATGATAGCTCATGCAATGCAAACGCATTGAACCATGGCGTCTTATTGGTCGGTTATGGTAGCGACCATTGGTTAGTCAAGAATTCATGGGGTGGTAGTTGGGGTGAAGGTGGTTACTTCAGAATTTCAAACAGCGGCACTGGTTGTGGTATTACAACAGCTGCCAGTGTTCCAGTCGTTGCTTAAAATTCAAATAATTTTCAACATATTTTGATCATTGGAAAAATAAATAAATAAATAAATAAATAAATAAATAAAACTGTTTTAAGCAAATTTGTAATTGTTTCTTTAAAAAAATACCCTTTTCACATCAATTAAAGAAAAACAGTGGAGACTACTGAATGTTGGCCGTTGTCAGGTCTAAAGTAGCAAGTCTAATTATTACGATTATCTTAAATCTTCTTTAATAGTTCTCAAGTAATTGTAAGACACACTCTTGGACTACAGACTACAGTACAGATTGTATTCTTGTAAAGTTTGAATCTTCATTTAAGGGAATTTTGAATAAAAATAACATATTATCAATATCATATCATTTTATCAATTTACAAAAATGGATAACTAGCTTCACTAGCACTACCGCATTTATTTTGATGACCTGGAAACCTGATATAACCATCTTCACCCCAATCAGCACTCCACGAGTTCTTAACAATCCAACAATCTTCTCCATTTGAATCAGTACCATAACCAACAGCTAATACACCACGATTCAAAGAAAATCTATTTGAAACACATTCAGCAGTATAAATTCCACTACCATAGAATGACCAATTAGTAGCATCAACAGCTATGCTAATTGGACCAACGGTTGCAACAGCTGATGCTAAACCTGATTCATCACCATACGCAATATCATTGTAACCAGTTGCACGAATTACCACCACTACAACCTCCAACTACTGCTGCACAATCGACCAATTCTTGTACACTGAATGAAACGAATTCTGCAGTTTTCATTGCATTTTGACCTTCTACAGATCCAATTGGGATATGATAAGAAATTGTGAAGAGAAAACGTTTGAAAAGAGTGAACGCCATTCTAATGTTGTTGGTGTTGCTAATGAAACGACAACAACAAAACAACACAAAAGAATGAAGACTTTCATATTTTTCATATTAGATTTGATTAACTAATGAAAAACTGATTTTATCCGTCCAAAATTGTAGTCTTTTATGTTAGTTTTTCGATGGGAATCATCCGAAATATTTCATCATTTATTCATTTTGTTTTAAATAGATTATTATTTTTCCTTTATTTATAGATAAGATTATTAAAGGGGATTCATTATTTTTGATTGCCAATAAAAGTAACAATTCATTGAATGATTGATTGATTTACTTAGTTGATAATTTTTAGTATTCAGGACTGACGTAAGCAATTACGCAACTATTGCACTGCACAAAGTAAATTGTAATCGTAATGATTACAATAATAAGTAGTAATAATATTTTCATATTAATGTGTAGAAAAAAATGGCATATGAAGAGAATAATAGTCCTTTCATAATTTTCCCACATAGCACACAATATTGCAGCAATATTTCTGCAATATTGCACCCTTGCGGCAACCTGCCAATATTTCAGCAATATTGCACGGACATTGCAGTGCAATATTGCAGCAATATTGCATGGATATTGCAGTGCAATATTGCATGGATATTGCAGTGCAATATTGCACGGACGTTGCAGTGCAATGTTGCAGCAAGATTGCAGTGTAATATTTAATATCGGAAAAAAATGTGTGCATGTTCGGCCACATTCGCCTATGAAGGACTCTACCAAATGTTCAGAGAACGCCATAATTAAGTTGATGTTGTTACGACGAAGAACTATTTTCACTAGACTTTTTTAAATATTCTTTTAAATATATCAAAAAATCATACGGCAACGAATTGCAAGTGGTGAGGGATGTAAGGGCTTGTTGAAGCTCCCGTATAAATTAAGCGGAATACAATAAAAACGGGTAAAATTGCGGACAGTGATTGAATGTGATGTCATTTGTGCATGTGTTATTATTTTTAAGTTTTTATATTGTTTTTTTTTTGTATTTTATTTATTGTTTTATTTATGTCTATAAGGATTTTTAATTTGTTGTGTGCATAGATTTGTATATATTGTTTCCAATTTGCCTATGTCTCTATACATGTTTGCTTTAATAATGCAACAATTCATTTGTTTATATTTTGTTTACGTAATTGTTATGTTGAAATCTGGTTGTTTACAATTGTTCTTTATTTTATATGTTGATATTTTGGTTTTTGTAATACTAAAATTATTAAAGATACATTTGAAAAAAAATTTTTTTGATTGATGACGTCACTCCAACCATAACAATAAGAACATTGCATTGCAATATTGCTACAATATTGCACTGCAATATTGCAGCAATATTGCAGTGCAACGTTGCAGCAATATTGCAGATGGCGGACATAGCAATATTGCGTGCAATATTGCATGCTATCTGGGTTGTCTTTTAACTATAAATGAAAGTAATTGAAGGAGTGTGCCAAAAGTTTATTTGTACAAACCGTCTTAAGCCTCGTCCACATCTATCGAACCATCACGCAGGACCAAACGCGAACGAATGGGATTGTCATGCACAGGTTGAAGTGAATGAATGATGTTACATTCGCTTGTGTTCAGTTAAACGAAGATTTGTCTGTCCAGTCCATTCTTTGGCCTTCGATCGCGTTTGCATTGCCATCCACATGATGTTTACATTCCCGTTCGTACCCATTCCTTCGTGATCGTTCGATAGATGTGGATGGGACTTTACATATCAGCTGCACAATGCTTAACCATCTGCACAATCACGCATTATCGCAGTTGTTATTGATTTTCGGATAATTGTTTTTTCTTCAATTATTCATCGAAAATTGAAAATCATCATTCTATTGTTCGATTGTGTTTTTTCTTTTATTTTTCTCCTTCATCATCAAGTGTGTACGTAGAGCAATTAGATAAAAAGCACTCAAGCAATAATTGTCTCTATTTGATTATCAACAAAACAAAACAAAAAAAGATGTAAATATTATTAATTTTTATTATAAAATTGATAATATTTATGTGAATCGAATAATGTGAAGAGTAATTCATTATCAGTTAGGTATTTGTGTAAAAATCTTATCAATAAAAAGACAAAATATATGAGAAGCTTAATTGAAGTTGAAACAATCAAGAAGAAGAAAAAATATTTAGAACAATCGAAATGATAAAATATTTTGAAAAATTCCTATTGAAAATCTAGTATAAAAGACAGCAATTTTGTAGGGATCAAATCAGTTATTGATTTCGTTTAATTCAATACCAATCAAAAATGAAAGTTTTCATTCTGTTGTGCTGTTTTGTTGTTGTTGCATTAGCAACACCAACAACATTAGAATTACGTTCACAATGGAATCAATTCAAATTAACCCACAATAAAACCTATGAAGATGCTAATGAAGAAAAGACACGTATTGAAATTTTCTATGAAAATTTAATGAAAATTGAAGAACACAATCAATTATACGAACAAGGTTTGGTTACATATAAAATGGCTATTAATCAATTCGCTGATTGGAGTCATGAAGAATTCGTGAATTATTTAACAAAATCAAAACGCCCGCAACGCCAATCTGTTGGTACATTTGCAAAACCATTGAATGTACAATTACCATCGTCAATTGATTGGAGAAACAAAGGTGTTGTGACACCAGTTAAAAATCAAGGTAGTTGTGGATCTTGTTGGGCATTCAGTACGGTAAGTCTTAACAAATTTTTTTTTAAAGATTTCTTTTCAAAGTTGCTTATCATTTCCAGACTGGATCTTTAGAAGGTCAACATGCAATCAAAACTGGAAAATTAGTATCATTAAGTGAACAAGAACTAGTCGATTGTTCCACAGCAAATGCAGGTTGTAATGGTGGTTTGATGGATGCTGGTTTTGAATATGTTGAACAAAATGGTTTAACAACTGAAAGTGCATACCCATATGAAGGTTATGATCGTAGTTGTCGTCGTAGTGGCAAACCTGAAGCTGTACGTGCAACTGGTTACAGAGATGTTGCGTATCGTAGTGAAGCAGATTTAGAATCAGCTGTTGCAACTGTTGGTCCAGTTAGTATTGCTGTTGATGCTACTAATTGGTCATTCTATAGTAGTGGAATTTATACCGGTTCATGTAGTTCAAGTATATATTCTTTGAACCATGGTGTATTAGCTGTTGGTTATGGTACTGATTCAAATGGTCAAGAGTATTGGATTATTAAGAACTCATGGGGTGCTGATTGGGGTGAAAATGGTTATATCAGAGTTCCACGTAATCAAAATAAATGCGGTGTTGCTACTGAAGCTAGTTATCCATTATTGTAAATTGATAAAAATATGAATAAACTTTAATACATATTAATCATTGGATATTTTTATTCAAAAATCCTTTAAATTAAAACGCATACGTGAATTTCTACTAAATTCTCTTTCCAGGTTAATAAAATCTGTACTATTGAGTACAAGAGAGTGTTTTAGAATCTCTTGAAGGCTAGTGGAGAAGGCTTAAAATAATTGTAGTAATTACACTTTTTACTTTACAGTTGACAATGAAGAACATTCAGTATTCTCCACTGTTACCTTCATTATTTTGTAACATAAACTACAGAATGGTTTTTTCTGTTTTGAATTTGCAAAACAAACATTTACAGATAGGTTTAAAACAGTTTTATTAATTAGTTAATTAATTTTTCCAATCATCAAAATATGTCCAAAATTAATGGAGTTTATGCAACGATTGGAACACTGGCGGATGTTGTGATACCACAACCAGTACCGCTGTTTGACATTCTGAAGTAACCACCTTCACCCCAACCAGTGCCCCATGAATTTTTCGCTAACCAATAGCCATCACCATAACCAATCAATGTGACAGCATGATTCAATGCGTTCGCATCACACATGTTATCATATAAAAGGCCACCGCTGTATAATTGTAAATTATCTGTAGCATGTAAAGCAACAGATAACGGGCCATAATAATCACATGCATTTTGAATATTGCTTGTACTGGCTACGAAATCGAGATAATCTGTAACTTTTAGAGCTGATTGTCCATCGAAACGACAACTACCTTGTACACCTTCATATGGATACTTGCTTTCCGTTGTGATACCATGATCTTTAACATACCGGAAGGAACTATCCATCAACCCACCATAACAACCTTGATTACCATAAGCTGATGAACAATCAACCAAGTTTTGTTCGCTTAATGACTGTAAAGAACCATGTTTCAAGGCGTATGCACCTTCTAAAGCGCCAGTCTACAAAACAAAACAAAAACCATTGAAACTAAAAATAAATTCATAATGTTTAAAAATCGAAAGACTCACAGCACTGAAGCTCCAACAAGATCCACAAGAACCCTGATTTTTAACATCTGTAACAACACCATATTGTCTCCAGTCAAGTGATGTTCGTACATCTTTGCGTGAAACTACAATTTTTTCACGGCGACTATCAATTTTAGGACGTGAGATGCTGCTATTAACATAAACCAAAAATTCGTCAGCAGTCATGTCAGCAAATGGAGTAACACCCAATTTGTATGTAACTAAGCCTTGTGCGTATAATTTGTTGTGTTCTTCGATTTTGATCAAGTTTTGTTGGAAAATAGCCAAACGTTCAGCTTCTTCATTATGATTTCCATATACTTTAACATGTTGAGACTGTTTTAAAATAGAAAAAAAGAACAATTTATTAATTTATCAAAATATTAGATTTAAAAAAATTAAAAGATATACCTTGAAGATGTCCCATTCTTGTTTGACCATATGCGGTGCAGGTACAGCTATAGCTGCTACCACAACAATTGCTAATACCAAAACGTATTTCATGGTGATTTGACTATTGGAAAGTGTTTTGTTCTGATTTTGACGGTAACGACATTCGTCTTTTTATATAAAAGTCTTATCAATTCAACACTGATTTCAAGAGGGTTTCATGTTGCAAGAGATAAAGCATTAATTATTGATCAAAACATCAACAATTAAAACTTTAAAAGTATCTGAAAATAGAATTTTGATAGTGTTTCGATATGAAATTCTCATCAGTTTTTCATTAATTTCGAAACGATTGAATGAGGTCTGAAGTAACAATTGATAAAACATTGTCCTTTCCAATACGGAAAATGATCAGCGCTATGTCAGATAAACAATTATAGATAGCAATGACGATAATCTCAAATAATAGCAAAGATAGTTCTTATTAATTCTAATTGGAGGTACTATGGATGATCTAAATTATTAAAATTGTCAGAACTGTGATAAATGACCAAAGAAGTAAAGCAAATTTTTGTAATAGTTTTCATCTAAATCATGTTTAAATTCATCGATTCTTTTGTTAATTTGTTAAGAAATTATTACAATTATTCGATAACAGCTTCAAATATGGTTTATCTAGTTGAAATCGAGCTGAAGATTTAACAGGGACTCAACAATTTCACCATCGTGACTTCTTTTAAATAAAGGTCACATCAATGACCCCTAGATAAGTTAATCCATTGTTGTACTTAAATTAAGTGTAAACAATCCACTTGAGGCACGTCTTCCTATGAAAACCAATTGAATTTTACTAGTTCTACGAAAATTAAATCCTTTTTATGTCCTGTCTGCATTGAAAACTTCAATTCATTTATTGTTGCCGGTTGCTGGTTGTTGTTAATTTTTCACTAATTGTTTCATTCAAATTCGACATGGAGAAAACCAAATCCACTCTGTCAATCACCGTCCACTTAAAAGACGAAAAAACAGTAGAAATCTTATCAATAAAACAAATGGAACACAGGAAATGATGAGATCAAATTGATGCTAAAAGAAAAAAATTGTCTAAAACAATGGAAAAGATAAAAAAATTAGCATAAACTACTTTTGAAAAAGTAGTATAAAAGATTAAAATTTTGGCGACAAAAAAGATCAGTTCTGGTTTCTGATCCAAATTAAATCAAATCTACAACAAACAATGAAAGTCTTCATTCTTTTGTGTTGTTTTTTTGTTGTTTTATTGGCAACACCAACAACATTGAAATTACATTCACAATGGGATGATTTCAAATCAACTTATAATAAAATATACAAAAATGCCAACGACGAAAAGACACATGAAAATTTTTTATGAAAATTTAAAGAAAATTGAAAAGCACAATAAATTATACGAACAAGGTTTGGTTTCATATAAAATGGGTGTTAATCAATTCACTGATTGGAGCCTTGAAGAACGTGTAAATTATTTAACATATACAAAACGGCCAAAGCGCAAATCTGTGGGTACATTTGCAAAACCATTGAATGTACAATTACCATCGTCAGTTGATTGGAGAAACCAGAGTGCTGTTACATCAGTTAAAGATCAAGGTAAATGTGGATCTTGTTGGGCATTCAGTGCTGTAAGTTTTAATCATAACACTTTTTAAACGTTTTCTCTTCACAATTTTTTATCATTTCCAGACTGGAGCTTTAGAAGGTCAAAATGCAATAAAAACCGGAAAATTAGTTGCATTAAGTGAACAAGAATTAATCGATTGTTCAATTGAGCATGGAAGAGGTTGTCATGGTGGTTCGATGGATGCAGCATTTGAATATGTTCAACAAAATGGTTTAACAACTGAAAGCGCATACCCATATGAAGGTGTGGATGCTGTTTGTCATCGTAGTAATAAACCTGAAGCTGTACGTGCAACTGGTTACAGAGAAATTCAACATCGTAATGAATCAGATTTAGAAGCAGCTGTTGCAACAATTGGCCCAATTTCTATAGGTGTTAGTTCTAAAGATTGGTTTTTCTATCATAGTGGCATTTATGATGGTGAATGTACTACACATACATTACGACATGCTATATTAGCTGTTGGTTATGATACGGATTCAAATGGTCAAAATTATTGGATTGTTAAGAACTCATGGGGTGCTCAGTGGGGTGAAAATGGATATATCAGACTTCCACGTCATCAAAATAAATGCGGCCTTTCTAATGACGCTAATTATCCATTATTGTAAATAGATAAAATTAATAATAAAGCTTAATGCATATTAATAAAAATTTGAGATTTTTGTTCAAATTTCCCAAAGTCTAATGTCTAAAATCGCATTTCTATTCGATTTCGTTGTCAGGTCAATATAGTTCGTACAGTAGTTTTAAGGACTGACTTCTGTCTTATTATCAGAATTGTTCCAATAATCGAGTTGTTTAAAATAGTTTTAAATAATTGATATTTTCACAATCAGCTCATCAATAACATATTATAACATATAATCAAATCATACACAAGATTGCTATAATAATTAGATTGGGAATTGTTGATCTGGCTACAAAGATTCTTCAGTCACCTTCATCTTTAGTGTGAGATTGGTTGTTATTTTAAACAAAACAGATGGTTAATAATATTGCACCATTGATATTACTTTTCCAATATTATTAATAATATATCGAAAATTAATGGAGTTTAAGCCAACGATTGGAACACTGGTAGTTGTTGAAACACCACAAACAGTATCACTATTCTAAATTCATAAATAATCACCTTCGCCCCAGTCTGTACCCCATGAATTTTTCGCAAACCAATAATCATCATCATTCAGGCTATCATAAAAAAGGGCCATCGCTGATAAATATTAAATTCACATCAGTGTTTCATTAATTTCGAAACGTTTGGAGGCTGAAGTAACGATTGATAAGGCATTGTCCTTACCAAGAAGGAAATTCATCAGATCGTCAAGAACTAAGAAATCAACAATTTCACCATCGTGACTTCTATGAAATGAAGGTCACATCAATGATCCCCTAGATTAGTGAATTCATTATTGTACTTAAATTAAGTGTAAAGAATCCACCTGAGGCACGTGTTCCTATGAAAACCAATTGGATTTTACCAGTTTGTACAAAAATTATGTCCTTAGATTAAACGTAATAAAGTTTACAATTCTAAACAAATCATCAGCTTGACCTGTATCTCTATCGTACTTATAACATGTTGTAAACGATATTACAACACCAAAACAATAGCACTTATTCTTGTTACAAATATTGCTGATATTGAAAGTCTTTGTTGGTGTGCTGTAAAATTAGAATTGTCTCAATAATGTTTCTTATTGCATTGAAAACAACAAATCATCTATTGTTGCCGGTTGCTGGTTGTTGTTAATGTTTGACTTATTGTTTTATTCAAATTCTATTTGACGAAAACCAAACTCCTCCAGTCAATCACGATGTACTTGAAAGAAGGCAAAACGTAATTCATAAGACTTGAAAATCATCATCTCACTGTCTGTTTGTATTTAGTTTCCACCTTCAACTTCAAGTACACACGTACATACGTGCATCTAGATAAAAAAAGTCCTTAACGAATTGTCTCTCATTTCTTATCAACAAAACAAAGGAAATACGTGTAAATATTATTAATTTGTGTAAAAATCTTATCAATAAGAAAAATACAAAGGTAAAGATTAAATGTAATTGAGACAAAAAGAAACAAAATTGCAATGATAATTTTTTTTTAGCAAAAGATACAATCGGAAAAACTTGTATAAAAGACTAAAATATTGGCGAGAACAAATCAGTATTTTGATTTCATACAAATCAAAAAACATCTAAAATAAAAACAATGAAAGTTTTCATTCTTTTGTGTTGTTTTGTTGTTGTTGCATTAGCAACACCAACAAGATTAGAATTACGTTCACAATGGAATCAATTCAAATCAATCCACAATAAAACCTATGAAGATGCTAATGAAGAAAAGGTACGTATTGAAATTTTCTTTGGAAATTTGAAGAAGATTGAAGAACACAATCAATTATACGAACAAGGTTTGGTTACATATAAAATGGCTATTAATCAATTCGCTGATTGGAGTCATGAAGAATTCGTGAATTATTTAACAAAATCAACACGCCCACAACGCCAATCTGTTGATACATTTACAAAACCATTGAATGTTCAATTACCATCGTCAATTGATTGGAGAAACAAAGGTGTTGTGACACCAGTTAAAGATCAAGGTAGTTGTGGATCTTGTTGGGCATTCAGTACGGTAAGTCTTGACCATATTTTTTTTTAAAGACTTCCTTTCAAAGTTGCTCATCATTTCCAGACTGGATCATTAGAAGGCCAAAATGCAATCAAATCAGGAAAATTAGTATCATTAAGTGAACAAGAACTAGTTGATTGTTCCACAGCAAATGCAGGCTGTAATGGTGGTTTGATGGATTCAGCTTTTGAATATGTTGAACAGAATGGTTTAACAACTGAAAGTGAATACCCATATGACGGTGTTGATAGTAGTTGTCGTCGTAGTGGCAAATCTGAAGCTGTACGTGCAACTGGTTTCAAAGATGTTGCGTACCGTAGTGAAGCAGATTTAGAATCAGCTGTTGCCACCGTTGGTCCAGTTAGTATTGCTGTTGATGCTTCTTTTTGGTCATTCTATGGTAGTGGAATTTATACCGGCTTATGTAGTTCAAGTTTATATTCTTTGAACCATGGTGTATTAGCTGTTGGTTATGGTACTGATTCAAATGGTCGAGATTATTGGATTGTTAAGAACTCATGGGGTGCTCAGTGGGGTGAAAATGGTTATATCAGAGTTCCACGTAATCAAAATAAATGCGGTGTTGCCACTGAAGCTAGTTATCCATTATTGTAAATCGATAAAACTATTAATAAACTATAATGCATATTAATCATTGGATATTTTTATTCAAAAATCCTTTAAATTAAAGCTTAAACGTAAATTTTTACTAAATTCCAGGTTAATAAAATCTGTACTGTCGTTCAAGAGAGTGTTTTAGAATCTCTTGAAGGCTAGTGGAGAAGGCTTAAAATAATTGTAGTAATTACACTTTTTACTTTACAGTTGACAATGAAGAACATTCAGTATTCTCCACTGTTACCTTCATTATTTTGTAACATAAACTACAGAATGGTTTTTTCTGTTTTGAATTTGCAAAACAAACATTTACAGATAGGTTTAAAACAGTTTTATTAATTAGATAATTAATTTTTCCAATCATCAAATTATGTCCAAAATTAATGGAGTTTATGCAACGATTGGAACACTGACAGATGTTGTGATACCACAACCAGTGCCGCTGTTTGACATTCTGAAGTAACCACCTTCACCCCAACCAGTACCCCATGAATTTTTCGCTAACCAATAGCCATCACCATAACCAATCAATGTGACAGCATGATTCAATGCGTTCGCATCACACATGTTATCATATAAAAGGCCACCGCTGTATAATTGTAAATTATCTGTAGCATGTAAAGCAATAGATAATGGACCATAATAATCACATGCATTTTGAATATTGCTTGTACTGGCTACGAAATCGAGATAATCTGTAACTTTTAGAGCTGATTGTCCATCGACACGAAACTACCTTGTCCACCTTCATTTGGATACTTGCTCTCCGTTGTAATACCATGATATTGAATATATTGGAAGGAACTACCCATCAACCCACCATAACAACTTTGATTACCAAAAGCTGATGAACAATCAACCAAGTTTTGTTCACTTAATGACTGTAAAGAACCATGTTTTAAATCGTATGTACCTTCTAACGCGCCAGTCTACAAAACAAAACAAAAAGCAATAACACTAAAAATAAATTCATAATGTGGAAAAATTGAAAGACTCACAGCACTGAAACTCCAACACGATCGACAAGAACCCTGATTTTTAACATCTGTAACGGCACCATATTGTACAATGATGCTACTATTAACATAATCCAAGACTTCATCAGCAGTTATATCAGCAAATAGACTAACACCCAATTTTTCAAGCCTTGCTCGTATAAATTGTGTTGTTCTTGAATTATGATCAAGTCCTTTTTGGAGTAACCCAAATGAATTATCAATCACGATCGACATGAAAGAAAGAAAACAGTAAAAATCTTATCGACAAACATAAAATAAAGGAAACGATCAAATTAAATTTAGGCAAATAAAATAAATTGCATAGAACAATGGAAAAGATTGAGCTAATTAGCAAAAAAAACAGTCGGAAAACGCAGTATAAAAGACTGAAATTTTTAGAAGAAAAAATCAGTTCTGGTTTTCATCCAAATTAAATCAAATCTACAACAAACAATGAAAGTCTTCATTCTTTTGTGTTGTTTTGTCGTTGTTTCACCAACAAGATTAAAATTACGTTCACAATGGAATGAATTCAAATCAACTTATAATAAAACATACGAAGATGCTAACGAAGAAATGACACGTATTGACATTTTCTTTGAAAGTATGAAGAAAATTGAAAAGCACAATAAATTATACGAACAAGGTTTGGTTTCATATACAATGGGTGTTAATCAATTCGCTGATTGGAGTCATGAAGAATTTGTAAATTATCTAACATATAAAAACCATCCAAAACGCCAATATGTTGGGACATTTGCAAAACCATTGAATGTTCAATTACCATCGTCAATTGATTGGAGAGAAAAGGGTGTTGTTACACCAGTTAAAACTCAAGGCATTTGTGGATCTTGTTGGGCATTCAGTGCTGTATGATTTATTACAATTTTTTTTTAACAAATAAGTTTCCCCGTTAAAATTTCTTATTATTTCCAGACTGGATCTTTAGAAGGCCAAAATGCAATCAAATCTGGAAAATTAGTTTCATTAAGTGAACAAGAATTAGTCGATTGTTCCACAGCAAATGGAGGTTGTGATGGTGGTTGGATGAATACTGCTTTTGAATATGTCCAACAAAATGGTTTAACAACTGAAAGCGCATACCCATATGAAGGTGTGGATGGTGTTTGTCGTCGTAGTGATAAACCTGAAGCTGTACGCGCAAGTGGTTACAAAAATATTAAATCAGGTAGTGAGTCAGATTTAAAAGCAGCTGTTGCAACAGTTGGTCCAATTAGTATAGCTGTTGACTCCAATAATTGGAGACTGTATGATAGTGGTATTTATCATGAAAAATGTGGTTCAATAAATTTGAATCATGGTGTATTAGTTGTTGGTTATGATACTGATTCGAATGGTACAGATTATTGGATTGTTAAGAATTCATGGGGTCCTGGCTGGGGTGAAGATGGTTATATCAGAATTCCATTTCATAAAAATTGCGGTGTTACCCTTGCAGCTAGTTATCCATTATTGTAAATCTTAATAATCATTTGATAATATTGTTCAGAAATGTGTAATTATTAGCATCGCTTCATTAATAAAACAGAAATTTCAATTGGTGTTTGATATGGTTTTAGATAATTCATAAAATCACATCGGCAAATAAATCACATCTTTTATTGACCACTCCATCAACAAATAATCATTCATTAACCAACATTGCGTCTTTGTATTGTTAACCTGACGACAAAGGATCTTCAATTATCTTCATCTTCACTGTTACTTTGGTTGTTATATAAGCAAACCAAATCTTCACTAATAGCGCACCATTGAAATTAAATTACCTCTTTTTATCTCGCTGCAAGTTTTCAAAGGCAACAATCTCAGATATGTTAAAAACTGACTAAATTTATTTATTAATAAATCCACTTTTAGAACCATCATAAAATGCCTAAAATTAATGGAATTTAAGCAACGACTGGAACACTGGCAGCTGTTGTGATCCCACAACCAATATCACTATTGGATATATAACCACCTTCGCCCCAGTCGGTACCCCATGAATTTCTCGTCAATCAATGGTCGCTACCATGACCAACGTGGCTTGAAAGACGCAAAACAGTAAAAATCTTATCAACACACATAAAATAAAGGAAACGATCAAATTAAATTTAGGCAAATAAAATAAAATGCTTAGAACAATGGAAAACATTAAAATAATTAGCAAAAAATACAGTCGAAAAATGCAGTATAAAAGGCTAAACTTTTGACGAGGCAAAATCAGTTTTGGTTTTTGATTCAAATTAACAATAAACAATGAAAGTCTTCATTCTTTTGTGTTGTTTTGTTGTTGTTTCATTGGCAACACTAACAACATTAAAAACACATTCACAATGGAATGAATTTAAATCAACTTATAATAAAACATACAAAAACGCTAACGACGAAAAGACACATATGAAAACATTTTATGAAAATTTAAAGAAAATTGAAAAACACAATAAATTATACGAACAAGGCTTGGTTTCATATAAAATGGGTGTTAATCAATTCGCTGATTGGAGTCAAGAAGAATTTGTAAAATATTTAACATATAAACAACATCCAAAACGCCAATCTGTTGGGACATTTGCAAAACCATTGAATGTTCAATTACCATCGTCAATTGATTGGAGAGAAAAGGGTGTTGTTACACCAGTTAAAAATCAAGGCAGTTGTCTATCTTGTTGGGCCTTCAGTGCTGTAAGTTCTAATATAATTATCATCGTTTTTTTTAAACGTTTTGTCTTTACAATTTCTTTTCATTTCCAGACTGGAGCTTTAGAAGGTCAAAATGCAATAAAAACTGGAAAATTAGTTTCATTAAGTGAACAAGAACTAGTTGATTGTACAACAGCAAATAAAGGTTGTAAGGGTGGTTGGATGAATCCTGCTTTTGAATATGTCCAACAAAATGGTTTAACAACTGAAAAAGCATACCCATATGAGCATCGTGATATGAGTTGTCGTCGTAAAAATAAACCTGAAGCTGTACGCGCAACTGGCTACAAAAATATTAAATCAGGTAGTGAGTCAGATTTAAAAGCAGCTGTTGCAACAGTCGGTCCAATTAGTGTAGCTGTTGATTCCATTCATTGGAGACTGTATGATAGTGGTATTTATCATGAAAAATATGATTCAATAAATTTGAATCATGCTGTATTAGTCGTTGGTTATGATACTGATTCGAATGGTACAGATTATTGGATTGTTAAGAATTCATGGGGTGTACATTGGGGTGATCATGGTTATATCATGATTCCACGTGGTTTAAATAAATACGGCATTGCCACTGAAGCTAGTTACCCATTATTGTAAATCGATAAAATGACACTCAATAAATTTTAATACATATCAATCATATGTAATTTTTGATCCAAATTACAAATTCCTACAAGTACAAAAAATAATGTTTGCCGGATCTTGTTTTGGAGTTAATTAAAGCGCCAGTCAACAAAACAAAAAGCAATAACACTAAAAATAAATTCATAATGTGAAAAATCGAAAGACTCACAGCACTGAAACTCCAACAAGATCCACAAGAACCCTGATTTTTAACATATGTAACAACACGATATTGTCTCCAGTCAAGTGATGTTCGTACATCTTTGCGTGAAACTACAATTTTTTCACGGCGACTATCAATTTTAGGACGTGAGATGCTGCTATTAACATACACCAAAAATTCGTCAGCAGTCATGTCAGCAAATGGAGTAACACCCAATTTGTATGTAACTAAGCCTTGTGCGTATAATTTGTTGTGTTCTTCGATTTTGATCAAGTTTTGTTGGAAAATAGCCAATCGTTTCGCGTTTTCAAACTACCTTAGAGTAGAAGATAGAACAATTTATCTGTTTATTAATATTAAGTGAACAAACAACAGAAATACCTTGAATATTGCCCATTCTTGTATGATCATACGTGCTGTAGGTTATAGCTAATGCTGCTACCACTACAGCTCTTAATATCAGCAAGTAATTCATGATTGTTTTTGTGTGTTGTAAAATTAAAATTATCTCAACGAATTATAATCAGATTCTTGTCAACCATTCATTTATGGTTACATAATTAATCAAACATTTAAGAACTTCTTCTCTCTGCATAGAAATCTCGAAATCATCTATAGTCGTTGCTGTTGATAATTTTGTGGATAAAATTTTAATTGAAATTCTATTTGGAGTAAACCAAATGAATTGCCAATCACGATCGACTTGAAGACGGAAAACAGTAAACATCTTATCGATAAACGTAAAATAAAGGAAACGATCAAATTAAATTTAGGCAAATAAAATAAATTGCATAGAACAATGGAAAAGATTAAACTAATTAGCAAAAAAAAACAGTCGGAAAACGCAGTATAAAAGACTAGAATTTTGACGAGAACAAATCAGTTCTGGTTTTCATCCAAATTAAATCAAATCTACAACAAACAATGAAAGTCTTCATTCTTTTGTGTTGTTTTTTTGTTGTTTTATTGGCAACACCAACAACATTGAAATTACATTCACAATGGGATGATTTCAAATCAACTTATAATAAAATATACAAAAATGCCAACGACGAAAAGACACATGAAAATTTTTTATGAAAATTTAAAGAAAATTGAAAAGCACAATAAATTATACGAACAAGGTTTAGTTTCATATAAAATGGGTGTTAATCAATTCGCTGATTGGAGTCAAAAGGAATTTGTAAATTATCTAACATATAAAAAACATCCAAAACACCATTCTATTGGTACATTTGCAAAACCATTGAATGTTCAATTACCATCGTCAATTGATTGGAGAAACCAGAGTGCTGTTACACCAGTTAAAGATCAACTTGATTGTGGATCTTGTTGGGCTTTCAGTGGTGTAAGTTTTATTACAATGTTTTATATTAAAAAAAAATTGTTAATCAAAATTTCTTACGATTTCCAGACTGGATCTTTAGAAGGTCAAAATGCAATAAAAACTGGTAAATTAGTATCATTAAGTATATAATAAAGGTTGTAAGGGTGGTCGGATGGATATTACTTTTGAATATGTTCAACAGAATGGTTTAACAACTGAAAGTGTATACAAATACGAAGGTGTTGATCGTAGTTGTCGTCGTAGTGGCAAACCTGAAGCTGTACGTGCAAGTGGTTACAAAGTGATTGCATCAGGTAGTGAATCAGATTTAAAAGCAGCTGTTGCAACAGTTGGTCCAATTAGTATAGCTGTTGATGCTACTTCTTGGCAATCGTATGGTGGTGGTACTTTTCATGAAAAATGTGATTCAATAAATTTGAATCATGCTGCATTAGTCGTTGGTTATGATACTGATTCGAATGGTACAGATTATTGGATTGTTAAGAACTCATGGGGTACTGGTTGGGGTGAAAATGGTTATATTAGAATTCAACGTGGTGTAAATAAATGCGGCATTGCCACTGATGCTAGTTACCCATTATTGTAAATTGATAAAATGATACTTAATAAATTTTAAGGGGTATTAATCATATGTTATTGTTGATCAAAATAAAAAATTCTATAGAGCAATAGTATATTGTGTGGCAAGGGATGAAACAAGACGATTTCTGACGAGGGCGAGAGTTGACTGCCCGAGCGAAGCGGAGCGAAGCGAGGGCTGTCATCGCCCTGGTCAGAAATCGGCGTTTCATCCGCGCCACACATACTATTTTTCATATCACATAAGATGTTTTGGGGTACTCATTTTATTTTTAATTAATTAAAATCTTTGAAAACGATTTGACAGCTGTCAGACGATTATGATTTCATTTGTTTTTATGCTATTCTGACAGACTTAAAATAAAGACATAAATAATAAATAAATAAATAAATAAATAAATAAATAAATAAATAAATAAATAAATAATAAATTAATAAATAATTCAGAAATCAGATAATCAAAGAACATTTTAATATAGTTAATTTAATATTTTAACAGTTTTTGTTAATTTAACATTTTTTTATAAAGTTAACCTAAAAATTAATTCTGAAATTCTATTTCTTCCCTAGGGGAGAAACAACGTGGTTTCTTCCCTAGTACAGAAACAACGTTGTTTCTGACTGACAGTCGCATTGGTCGGAAATTGTCGTGTTTCGACGGTCAAAACAGAGATCAAAACTCGCTGTTTCTATGCATGTGATATGAAAAATTAAATTTTTGCCGGATATCGTCTTGGAGTGAATTTATAGTCCGTACAGAAGTTTTGGAGCTGACCTTCATTAATAAAACAGAAATTACATTTTCTGTTTGATATGGTTTTAGATAATTAATAAAATCACATCGGCAAATAAATCACATCTTTTATCGATCACTCCATCAACAAATAATCATTCACTAACCAACATTGCGTCTTTGTATTGTTGATCTGACGACAAAGAATCTTCAATTATCTTCATCTTCACTGTTACTTTGGTTGTTTTAGAATTAAAACAAAATGTTAATAACATTGCACTATTATGATCAAACCGACAAAAGATAATTGACCATTGGAATAGTACGCAATTTGAATATTGCTTGTACTTGTTGTGAAATCGTGATAATCTGTACATTCTAAAGCTGATTGTCCATTGGAACGACACTTTAGTTGTAGACCATCATTTGGATAATTGTTTTCTGTTCTAATACTATCCAACCACCATAAGAACCTGCATTAATGCTTATAGCAATCACCACAGCAACCAATATTGAAATAAACAAAACAAGGCCTTGTTAATTATCTAAATACTAAAACGAATTTCAGATGTGCACTCTTAGAAATAATCTATTAAAATAGGTCTCACAATGTGTGAGTTGGCGAACTTTTTCTCTAATGGAAAGGGCGGATAAAGCACCTTTTGCATACGAACGGTGGAAACTA
Organism: Meloe dianella; assembly: GCA_028455855.1. Classification (NCBI taxonomy): domain Eukaryota; kingdom Metazoa; phylum Arthropoda; class Insecta; order Coleoptera; family Meloidae; genus Meloe; species Meloe dianella. The sequence goes on along the minus strand of JAPTHL010000008.1, from coordinate 4,309,308 downwards.
TAGGGACACCCCTACAAGAAAAAGGCCTCCCACCGTTCGGGTTGCCACAAGGCAGAGTTAAATAGATTTGGAAAAACTGCATTTAATTTATTGTCTATTATAGAGTGATTAATTGTAATTAACAATTTTTGCAAATGATTGAAACTGTTAATAGTTTATACGCTAAATCTTCTAAATTTATGACGCCTTTTTAGAATTGTTTAATTCATCAAAAATTTGTGTTTCCCAGTTAAAGTTTTTACTATTGCGTAACACTTTATAACGTTTTTCTTTAATAATTTCTGCTTTCTTTTGAAAAATTTCGAAGTTATTTCGACTTTCTTGTATAAAATACACATGCATTTATTTAAACGAAAGAGTTGGGACTCTAAGCAACTGCCTAGTTTGCCTAGCCCTAAATCCGGCCATGTTCTGCAATTTTGATCAACTTTTAGGGGGAAAATAGATAAAAACGTTTAAAAGCTTCATTCTTCATCATAATTTTCATATAGTTTTGACATGTTCAAACAATTTCACAATAGAGAACGAGATTAGCTGAAAAATGAAGGAAGTACCTTGAGGATGACCCATTCTTGTTTGACAATACGTGGTGTAAGTACAGCTAAAGCTATCAAAAAGCAATTCATGATAATTTGTGTAAGTGATCTTTATCAATGATTGATTATTAATCAAACATTTCAGTAAAGCTTCTATCTGCATTGAACATTTTCAATCATATATTGCCGTTGCTGTTGTTCATTTTTGAATAAAATTTTACTTCAAATTCTATTTAGAATAAACCAAATGAATTGCAAATCACGATCAACGTGAAAGACGGAAAACAATAAAAATCTTATCGACAAACATAAAATAAAGGAAACGATCAAATTAAATTTAGGCAAATAAAATAAAGTGCTTAGAACAATGGAAAAGATTAAAATAATTAGCCAAAAATATAGTCGGAAAATGCAGTATAAAATACTAAACCTTTGACGAGAACAAATTAGTTTTGGTTTTCATTACAATTAAATCAAATCTGCAATAAACAATGAAAGTCTTCATTGTTTTATGTTGTTTTGTTGTTGTTTATTGGCAACACCAACAACATTAAAATTACATTCACAATGGAATGAATTCAAATTAACTTATAATAAAATATACAAAAATGCCAACGACGAAAAGACACGTATTCAAATTTTCTTTGAAAGTGTGAAGATAATTGAAACAAGGCTTGGTTTCATATAAAATGGCTGTTAATCACTTTGCTGATTGGAGTCATGAAGAATTCGTGAATTATTTAACAAAATCAACACGCCCACAACGCCAATCTGTTGGGACATTTGCAAAACCATTGAATGTACAATTACCATCGTCAATTGATTGGAGAGACCAAAGTGTTGTTACACCAGTTAAAGATCAACGTAGTTGTGCATCTTGTTGGGCATTCAGTACGGTAAGTCTTAACCATATTTTTTTTTAAAGACTTCCTTTCAAAGTTGCTCATCATTTCCAGACTGGATCATTAGAAGGCCAAAATGCAATCAAATCAGGAAAATTAGTATCATTAAGTGAACAAGAATTGGCCGATTGTTCAACAAGAAATTCAGGTTGTAACTGAACAAGCATATCCATCGTAGTTGTCGTCGTGGCAATAAACCTGAAGCAGTACGCGTAACTGGTTATAAAGTTATTGCATCAGGTAGTGAATCAGATTTAAAAGCAGCTGTTGCAACAGTTGGTCCAATTAATATAGTTATTGATGGTTTTAATTGGAAATCCTATGGTAGTGGTATATATACTGGTGAATGTGTTTCAAAGGCACTAAATCATGCTGTATTAGTTGTTGGGTATGATACGGATTTAAATGGTACAGATTATTGGATTGTTAAGAACTCATGGGGTGTTGGTTGGGGTGAAAATGGTTATAGCATACTTCCATGTAACCAAAATAAATGCGGTGTTGCCCTTGCAGCTAGTTATCCATTATTGTAAATCGATAAAATAATAATAAACATTAATGCATATTAATAAACATATGATAATATTGTTCGAAAATTCCAAAGCCCAAAGCCTAAAAGTACATTTTTGAGGGATCTTGCTTCGAAGTCAATATAGTCCGTACAGAAGTTTTCGGTACTGACTCCTGTGTAATTGTTAAGATCGCTTCATTGCATTTCGTGTTTGATATAATTTTAGATAATTAATAAAATCACATCGGCAAATAAATCACATCTTTTATCGATCACTCCATCAACAAATAATCATTCATTAACCAACATTGCGTTTTCGTATTGTTGACCTGACGACAAAGAATCTTCAATTATCTTCATCTTCACTGTTACTTTGGTTGTTATATAAGCAAACCAAATCTTCACTAATAGCGCACCATTGAAATTAAATTACCTCTTTTTATCTCGTTGCAAGTTTTCAAAGGCAACAATCTCAGATATGTTAAAAACTGACTAAATTTATTTATTAATAAATTCACTTTTAGAACCATCAAAAAATGCCTAAAATTAATGGAATTTAAGCAACGACTGGAACACTGGCAGCTGTTGTGATCCCACAACCAATATCACTATTGGATATATAACCACCTTCGCCCCAGTCTGTATCCCATGAATTTCTCGTCAACCAATGGTCGCTACCATAACCAACGTGACTTGAAAGATGGAAAACAGTAAAAATCTTATCAACACACATAAAATAAAGGAAACGATCAAATTAAATTTAGGCAAATAAAATAAAGTGCTTAGAACAATGGAAAACATTAAAATAATTAGCAAAAAATACAGTCGAAAAATGCAGTATAAAAGGCTAAACTTTTGACGAGAAAAAAATCAGTTTTGGTTTTTCATTCAAATTAACAATAAACAATGAAAGTCTTCATTCTTTTGTGTTGTTTTGTTGTTGTTTCATTGGCAACACTAACAACATTAAAAACACATTCACAATGGAATGAATTCAAATCAACTTATAATAAAACATACAAAAACGCTAACGACGAAAAGACACATATGAAAACTTTTTATGAAAATTTAAAGAAAATTGAAAAACACAATAAATTATACGAACAAGGCTTGGTTTCATATAAAATGGGTGTTAATCAATTCGCTGATTGGAGTCAAGAAGAATTTGTAAAATATTTAACATATAAACAACATCCAAAACGCCAATCTGTTGATACATTTGCAAAACCATTGAATGTTCAATTACCATCGTCAATTGATTGGAGAGAAAAGGGTGTTGTTACACCAGTTAAAAATCAAGGTAGTATTTGTGGATCTTGTTGGGCTTTCAGTGCTGTAAGTTCTAATATAATTATCATCGTTCTATTTAAACGTTTTCTCTTCACAATTTCTTTTCATTTCCAGACTGGATCATTAGAAGGCCAACATGCAATCAAATCTGGAAAATTAGTTTCATTAAGTGAACAAGAATTAATCGATTGTTCAACAGCAAATGATGGTTGTGAAGGTGGTAATGCAAATCCTGCTTTTGAATATGTCCAACAAAATGGTTTAACAACTGAAAAAGCATACCCATATGAGCACCGTGATATGACTTGTCGTCGTAAAAATAAACCTGAAGCTGTACATGCAACTGGTTACGAAGTGATTGCATCAGGTAGTGAATCAGATTTAAAAGCAGCTGTTGCAACAGTCGGTCCAATTAGTATAGCTGTTGATGCTACTTATTGGAAACATTATCATGGTGAAGGTATTTATCATGGAAAATGTGATTCAATAAATTTGAATCATGCTGTATTACTTGTTGGTTATGATACTGATTCGAATGGTACAGATTATTGGATTGTTAAGAATTCATGGGGTGCACATTGGGGTGATCATGGTTATATCATGATTCCACGTGGTTTGAATAAATGCGGCATTGCCACTGAAGCTAGTTATCCATTGTTGTAAATCGATAAAATGACACTCAATAAATTTTAATGCATATCAATCATATGTAATTCTTGATCCAAATCACAAAATCCTACAAGTACAAAAAAAATTGTGTGCGTGTCATCTTTACGCGCGATTGAAGTAAAACTTGTTTGACGTTTATGGCACATATCATGAAACGATTAAACTTAACTTAAAATATTACAGTTTAGTTATATTCATTAATGATATACTTTACAAAGAATAATATAAAGCTATATTCACATTATTCATTAAAAATAGGTATAATTGTCTACAATTATATGTAGATTTTGATTTTATACATTTTCACCCTTAAGTGTGCGTATGTGGAATTTATTTTAATGATAATTCCAATGATCTTTGTTCATCCCAAAATCTAAATCATTGTGATGATGATGATTCCAATTACAACAACAGTTGGGAAAATATCGATTTGCGTTAGTTAGAGGGTGCTTTAGTTTGTTTGAGTTATATAAGGGAAATGCGAGAAGAGAACGAGATAGATGATACTACCAAATTTTAGATGATCAAATGAAATGTCCGTGAACAATGAGTCAAAGTGGAAATAAACGCATCGAGATATTTGCACCAAAAACGAACCACCATTAATTGCCAGAATCAATACAAAATGTACGTAAATTCCCCTCAAGTCTACATATTTGTTGATTGCCAATGAATCATCACACATGTTTTACAACATTGGTATTTAATCTTGTCTTTTGGTACTTATTGTCACACATATTTTAAAGCTCAGCTGGCATTTGTTAGAATTGATCGAGATTTTTGTGAAAATCTCAACAGAACATAACAACAACAAAAAAATTAAACACGATTAGTCTAGACAGCTGAAATAAACTTTACCGTATACACCTATATTTAAACTATTGATGAATTTCGGAAATAGAATGCTATTCTAACATGAAGAACATTTCTAAACACTATATGAACAATCAGAAAATTCTAAAATACGAGAAGATCTATACTCTGACGATTTGAATCTGTGCGACTTGACTTGACCGTTGTCAAATTGACAATTGTGGCTCGATTTCAATTGCTTTAATTGCCTTAAAGTTGACTACATTTAAGTAAGCCGTATATAAATAAATATTTGTTTAACACTACCTCAATTTGATTGTAAAGCTTTACACAAATAAGTTTGATTTTTTTCAAAAATTCTTCAATCTATTCATATTCGCAGAAGTGGACTGGTTACCCTCAAGTACTTTCAAACATCACCAGCTGGACCGCATTTCTATTGAATTCATTCAATTTACAGTTTCTGATGAGAGTATATTTGATTTTCTTAAATCAATCGTCCCGTTTTCCATTACCATCTGCTACCGTGTGGAAAATGAGCATTTCCTATAGATTTCAACCAATGACAGACGTTTTAACATGTTAGGTATTTAAAATTGTGGTTGCTTAGCAACATCTATACATTAATGCAATCGAGTACTTTCGGGTGCCCAACACACGATGAAATGTCGGCTGTATCCGTTGGATCGTAGAAAATCGTTTTCGTTTATAGTACATTTTTCACATGAAAATTCACGAGCCGAATGGCCGAATAGTTAAGGATATGGATTTACGCCTAGAAGTCCGGGGTTCAAACCTCGGCACGGTATGAAAAAGGATTTTCGGAATTTTCCTCTTCTTATAACCTAAATTGTTAATTTGTCCATGCCAAAAAGTACATGGACCAGTTAGCAAGATTAGGATGTCCCTGGACCGACCGCCCCCCTTTGCAGGTCCCTCATCGTAGAATTGGTGAAATGAGCAGTAACCATCATCCATAAAAGGGCATAAGCGCCCAGGGTTTGGTTGAAATGAGCAGTAAACCATCATCAATAAGTAAAAGGGCATACGCGCCCGGGGTTTGGTTGAAATGAGCAGTAAACCACAATCCTGTTTTCCTTTTTAAACATAAAGTTAAACACAATAAGAAATATATTTTACAAATATTTCAATTTTTGTTTGAAATCAATTCATTCAATGTTAAACTAACACAAGTCACGATTCAACAATTGCAAAAGGCTAAACGTGTGCTCTAACAAACCTACATCTAGTTATTTAACAAGAAAAATACATTCACTTTAATACAATCATCCCTCTAGTTATCAGTTAATTTTAATGATAACGATAACAGTAACAATAATAATAATACGAAGAAGAAACATTGTGATAAAGAAACAAATGCTTCACCACCACTTAGGAGCAGTTAAATGTGAACTGTTATCTTCCGCATGGACATTATTGTCTACCATTACCAAAAAAAAGAACGTTTTCTTTTTGTAACCCATTTGTTGTTGTTGTCGGTATGTTGTTGTGGTTTATTTAATGTTGAAGTAGTTAGGAATGGAAATGGAGAATTGTCGGTGGACCAAATAAAAAAAAATTGAAAATGATTGAATGTTGGCTAGTCGGAACATCAATCCAACCAACAACAAAAAATGGTACAAGTTGGACTGAATGATCATTTGTTATCATTAATCGAAATGATAAGCGTTTTCTCTTTTTATTCTAATACAATAAAATAGAGATCATTCCAAGATTTGTGTGTCTATCGTGAATACAGTGGTGCACTGTTTCTACGGAACACTTGAACTGTTAATATTTATGACACGTATCACTGAAACGATTAAACTATTTTATATTCCATATAGAATTCGTTAATACCACTCCCACTTTTTGAAGAATATTCACTCATTAATTAAATTAATTGAGAATAAAAAATTAAATTAAAGGTTAAATCAGCCCATGTCAATCTACCCAAAATTCAAACCTGTTCTTCTATTCCTACAACCAACCAATAGCTGTCCTGATGTTGTAGTCACATGACTGAGAAATATCACCAGAATTAAGATACCAACTTTACATCTACGGAGTTTCTAAATTTCGTCACATGAAGTTGGGAATTCTAGTATTATTAGGACTTTAATCGAACTAAATATTTTAAATAGCGGAAACTATTTCGACCGTTACTTCCGTCAGAAAGAAAATCTGAGTTACCCCCCAAGTCGCGCCTAAAGAAGTTTTACTTCAAAAATGTTTGCCGGATCTCGTTTTGGAGTTAATTAAAGCGCCAGTCTACAAAACAAAACAAAAAGCAATAACACTGAAAATAAATTCATTATGTGGAGAAATTGAAAGACTCACAGCACTAAAACTCCAACAAGATCCACAAGAATCCTGATTTTTAACATATGTAACAACACCATATTGCCTTGAGGCAAGTAATGTTCATACATTTTTGCCTGAAACAACCTTTATGCGGCGAGTATCAATTTTAGGACGTGAAATACTGCTATTAACATAAACACAAAATTCTTCTGCAGTCATATCAGCAAATGGAGTAACACCCAATTTCTCAAGTCTTGCTCGTATAAACTGTTGTGTTCTTCAATTATGATCAAGTTTTGTTGGAAAATAGCCGATCGTTTCGCGTTTTCAAACTACCTTAGAGTAGAAGAAAGAACAATTTATCTGTTTATTAATATTAAGTGAACAAACAACAGAAATACCTTGAATATTGCCCATTCTTGTATGATCATACGTGCTGTAGGTTATAGCTAATGCTGCTACCACTACAGCTCTTAATATCAGCAAGTAATTCATGATTGTTTTTGTGTGTTGTAAAATTAAAATTATCTCAACGAATTATAATCAGATTCTTGTCAACCATTCATTTATGGATACATAATTAATCAAACATTTAAGAACTTCTCCTCTTTGCATAGAAATCTCGAAATCATCTATAGTCGTTGCTGTTGATAATTTTGTGGATAAAATTTTAATTGAAATTCTATTTGGAGTAAACCAAATGAATTGCCAATCACGATCGACTTGAAGACGGAAAACAGTAAACATCTTATCGATAAACGTAAAATAAAGGAAACGATCAAATTAAATTTAGGCAAATAAAATAAATTGCATAGAACAATGGAAAAGATTAAACTAATTAGCAAAAAAAAACAGTCGGAAAACGCAGTATAAAAGACTAGAATTTTGACGAGAACAAATCAGTTCTGGTTTTCATCCAAATTAAATCAAATCTACAACAAACAATGAAAGTCTTCATTCTTTTGTGTTGTTTTGTTGTTGTTTTATTGGCAACACCAACAACATTGAAATTACTTACACAATGGGATGATTTCAAATCAACTTATAATAAAATATACAAAAATGCCAACGACGAAAAGACACATATGAAAATTTTTTATGAAAATGTAAAGAAATTTGAAAAGCACAATAAATTATACAAACAAGGTTTAGTTTCATATAAAATGGGTGTTAATCAATTCGCTGATTGGAGTCAAAAGGAATTTGTAAATTATCTAACATATAAAAAACATCCAAAACACCATTCTATTGGTACATTTGCAAAACCATTGAATGTTCAATTACCATCGTCAATTGATTGGAGAAACCAGAGTGCTGTTACACCAGTTAAAGATCAACTTGATTGTGGATCTTGTTGGGCTTTCAGTACGGTAAGTTTTATTATAATTTTTTATATTACAAAAAACTTGTTAATCAAAATTTCTTACGATTTCCAGACTGGATCTTTAGAAGGTCAAAATGCAATCAAATCTGGAAAATTAGTTTCATTAAGTGAACAAGAATTAGTCGATTGTTCAACAGCAAATAATGGTTGTAATGGTGGTTCGATGTATACTGCTTTTGAATATGTCCAACAAAATGGTTTAACAACTGAAACCGCATACCCATATGAAGGTGTGGATGGTGTTTGTCGTCGTAGTGATAAACCTGAAGCTGTACGCGCAACTGGTTACAAAACTATTAAATCAGGTAGTGAATCAGATTTAAAAGCAGCTGTTGCAACAGTTGGTCCAATTAGTATTGCTGTTGATTCTACTTGTTGGCAATCGTATGGTGGTGGTATATTTAATGAAAAATGTGATCCAATAAAATTGAATCATGCTGTATTACTTGTTGGTTATGATACTGATTCGAATGGTACAGATTATTGGATTGTTAAGAACTCATGGGGTACTCAGTGGGGTGAAAATGGTTATATTAGAATTCCACTTCATCGAAATTGCGGTGTTACCCTTGCAGCTAGTTATCCATTATTGTAAATCTTAATAATCATTTGATAATATTGTTCGAAAATGTGTAATTATTAGGATCGCTTCATTAATAAAACAGAAATTACATTTGGTGTCTGATATGGTTTTAATAATTCATGAAATCACATCGGCATATAAATCACATCTTTTATTGATCACTCCATCAACAAATAATCATTCATTAACCAACATTGCGTCTTTGTATTGTTAACCTGACGACAAAGGATCTTCAATTATCTTCATCTTCACTGTTACTTTGGTTGTTATATTAGCAAATCAAATCGTTAATAACATTGCACCATTGAAATTAAATTACATTTGTCTATCTCGTTGCAAGTTTTCAAAGGCAACAATCTCAAATATGTTAAAAATTGACTAAATTTATTTATTAGATAATAAATCCACTTTTAGAACCATCATAAAATGCCTAAAATTAATGGAATTTAAGCAACGACTGGAACACTGGCAGCTGTTGTGATCCCACAACCAATATCACTATTGGATATATAACCACCTTCGTCCCAGTTTGTACACCATGAATTTCTCGTCAACCAATGGTCGCTACCATAACCAACGTGACTTGAAAGAAGGAAAACAGTAAAAATATTATCAACACACATAAAATAAAGGAAACGATCAAATTAAATTTAGGCAAATAAAATAAAATGCTTAGAACAATGGAAAACATTAAAATAATTAGCAAAAAATACAGTCGGAAAATGCAGTATAAAAGGCTAAACTTTTGACGAGGAAAAATCAGTTTTGGTTTTTGATTCAAATTAACAATAAACAATGAAAGTCTTCATTCTTTTGTGTTGTTTTGTTGTTGTTTCATTGGCAACACTAACAACATTAAAAACACATTCACAATGGAATGAATTTAAATCAACTTATAATAAAACATACAAAAACGCTAACGACGAAAAGACACATATGAAAACTTTTTATGAAAATTTAAAGAAAATTGAAAAACACAATAAATTATACGAACAAGGCTTGGTTTCATATAAAATGGGTGTTAATCAATTCGCTGATTGGAGTCAAGAAGAATTTGTAAAATATTTAACATATAAACAACATCCAGAACGCCAATATGTTGGGACATTTGCAAAACCATTGAATGTACAATTACCATCGTCAATTGATTGGAGAGAAAAGGGTGTTGTTACACCAGTTAAAAATCAAGATGGTTGTTTCTCTTGTTGGGCCTTCAGTGCTGTAAGTTCTAATATAATTATCGTATTTTTTTAAACGATTTCTCTTTACAATTTCTTTTCATTTCCAGACTGGATGTTTAGAAAGTCAAAATGCAATAAAAACTGGAAAATTAGTTTCATTAAGTGAACAAGAATTAATCGATTGTTCAACAGCAAATTATGGTTGTAATGGTGGTTGGATGAATCCTGCTTTTAAATATGTCCAACAAAATGGTTTAACAACTGAGAAAGCATACCCATATGAAGGTGTGGATGGTGTTTGTCGTCGTAATAATAAACCTGAAGCTGTACGCGCAACTGGCTACAAAAATATTAAATCAGGTAGTGAATCAGATTTAAAAGCAGCTGTTGCAACAGTTGGTCCAATTAGTGTAGCTGTTGATGCCATTCATTGGGGACTGTATGATAGTGGTATTCATCATGAAAAATATGATTCAATAAAATTGAATCATGCTGTATTAGTCGTTGGTTATGGTACTGATTCGAATGGTACAGATTATTGGATTGTTAAGAATTCATGGGGTACTGGTTGGGGTGAAAATGGTTATATCAGAATTCCACGTGGTGTAAATAAATACGGTGTTGCTCTTGCAGCTAGTTATCCATTATTGTAAATCGATAAAATAATAATAAACATTAATGCATATTAATAATCATTTGATAATATTGTTCGAAAATGTGTAATTATTAGGATCGCTTTATTAATAAAACAGAAATTACATTTTCTTAGATAATTCATAAAATCACATCGGCATATAAATCACATCTTTTATCGATCACTCCATCAACAAATAATCATTCACTAACCAACATTGCGTCTTTGTATTGTTGATCTGACGACAAAGAATCTTCAATTATCTTCATCCTCACTGTTACTTTGGTTGTTTTAGAATTAAAACAAAATGTTAATAACATTGCACTGTTACGATCAAACTGACAAAAGATAATTGACCATTGGAATAGCACGCAATTTGAATATTGCTTGTACTTGTTGTGAAATCATGATAATCTGTACATTCTAAAGCTGATTGTCCATTGGAACGACACTTTAGTTGTAGACCATCATTTGGATAATTGTTTTCTGTTCTAATACTATCCAACCACCATAAGAACCTGCATTAATGCTTATAGCAATCACCACAGCAATCAATATTGAAATAAACAAAACAAGGCCTTGTTAATTATCTAGATACTAAAACGAATTGCAGATGTGCACTCTTAGAAATAATCTATTAAAATAGGTCTCACAATGTGTGAGTTGGCGAACTTTTTCTCTAATGGAAAGGGCGGATAAAGCACCTTTTGCATACGAACGGTGGAAGCTATAGGGACACCCCTGCATGAAAAAAGCCTCCCACCGTTCGGGTTGCCACAAGGCAGAGTTAAATAGATTTGGAAAAACTGCATTTAAGTTATTGTCTATGTTAATAGCTTATGCTCTAAATCTTCTAAATTTATGATGCCTTTTTAGAATTGATTAATTCATAAAGTTTTTACTATTGAGTAATACTTTATATCGTTTTTCTTTCTTGTATAAAATAAACATGCATTTATTTAAAGGAAAGAATTGGGACCCTAAGCAACTGCCTAGGTTGCCTAGCCCTAAATCCGGCCATGTTGTGCAATTTCGATCAACTTTTAGGGGGAAAATAGATAAAAACGTTTAAATGCTTCATTCTTCATCATAATTTTCATATAGTTTTGACATGTTCAAACAATTTCACAATAGAGAACGAGATTAGCTGAAAAATGAAGGAAGTACCTTGCGGATGACCCATTCTTGTTTGACAATACGTGGTGTAAGTACAGCTAAAGCTATCAAAAAGCAATTCATGATAATTTGTGTAAGTGATCTTTATCAATGATTGATTATTAATCAAACATTTCAGTAAAGCTTCTATCTGCATTGAACATTTTCAATCATATATTGCCGTTGCTGTTGTTCATTTTTGAATAAAATTTTACTTCAAATTCTATTTAGAATAAACCAAATGAATTGCAAATCACGATCAACGTGAAAGACGGAAAACAATAAAAATCTTATCGACAAACATAAAATAAAGGAAACGATCAAATTAAATTTAGGCAAATAAAATAAAGTGCTTAGAACAATGGAAAAGATTAAAATAATTAGCCAAAAATATAGTCGGAAAATGCAGTATAAAATACTAAACCTTTGACGAGAACAAATTAGTTTTGGTTTTCATTACAATTAAATCAAATCTGCAATAAACAATGAAAGTCTTCATTGTTTTATGTTGTTTTGTTGTTGTTTTATTGGCAACACCAACAACATTAAAATTACATTCACAATGGAATGAATTCAAATCAACTTATAATAAAATATACAAAAATGCCAACGACGAAAAGACACATATGAAAATTTTTTATGAAAATTTAAAGAAATTTGAAAAACACAATAAATTATACGAACAAGGCTTGGTTTCATATACAATGGGTGTTAATCAATTCACTGACTGGACTCATGAAGAACGTGTAAATTATTTAACATGTACAAAATCTCCAGAACGCCAATCTGTTGGGACATTTGCAAAACCATTTAATGTTCAATTACCATCGTCAATTGATTGGAGAGAAAAGGGTGTTGTTACACCAATTAAAAATCAAGGCACTTGTGGAGCTTGTTGGGCATTCAGTACGGTAAGTTTTATTACAATTTTTAAAATTAAAAAGAAATTGTTAATCAAAATTTCTTACGATTTCCAGACTGGATCTTTAGAAGGTCAACATGCAATCAAAACTGGAAAATTAGTTTCATTAAGTGCACAAGAATTAGTCGATTGTTCAAAAACACATGGTTGTAAAGGTGGTGTGGTGCAGAAAGCTTTCCAATATGTTCAAAAAAATGGTTTAACAACTGAAAAAGCATACCCATATGAACATCGTAATACCACTTGTCGTCGTGGCAATAAACCTGAAGCTGTACGTGTAACTGGTTACAAAAATATTCCGTATTATAATGAAACAGCTTTAGAAGCAGCTGTTGCAACAATTGGCCCAATTAGTGTAGCTGTTAATGCTTTTCACTGGTTTTCGTATCATGGTGGAATTTTTAACAAAACATGTAATTCAAGAAAATTAAATCATATGGTTTTAGCTGTTGGTTATGGTACTGATTCGAATGGTACAGATTATTGGATTATTAAGAACTCATGGAGGCCTCATTGGGGTGAAAATGGTTATATCAGACTTCCACGTCATCAAAATAAATGCGGTATTGCTAATCAAGCTTGTTATCCATTATTGTAAATTGATAAAATAACACATTCGATATTTTTGTCTAAAAATCCTTATAATGTAATTTTTCTATCTTTTACCACCTGAAGTTGATTGGAGAGAATAAATAATAAGTTAATGAGCAAAGCAGTTATATAAAACTGAATAAGTTGTATAATTGTTTTGCCAATTTTGAAAGATTTCTCATTTTCTTTAATAATTTTAGACTGTATCCTTGGGTCAAAATGCTATAAAAAATTAAAAATTAGTCATATTAAATATACTAGAATTAGTATTGTTCAACAAAAACTGTACGTGGCAATGGTTTTATAGATATTGAAATTAAAAATAAAGAACATTTTGACTAAATTATTGCAACAATTGGTCCAATTAATATAGAGCTGTTGATGTTACATTCTACAATGGAAAAAATCTTCACAACGAAATTCTAAAAGGGCAATTTCTAAAATTATCAAAATTTCATATAATTCAACACTCTTTATTCACTATCTACTCTATTATTATTTTTACCATAAAAGAAACAACACCGATTAAATTAATTTAAAATCACGATCTTTATACGCTACCTCACCATTTCTATATCTCGTTTCTCGATCATTCCTACGTTTTTGTAATAAATAAGAATAACCAGCAATTGGTAATATTGCTAAACACATTAATATACCTCCATTTCTAGCATTTGGTTTAAAATATTCATATGCATTCACTCGCATTGCTGAATATCGTTGCATTGCTGGATCAAACTAAAAACCAATTAATTATGTACGCAATATTAAACTGTGACAAAACACCTACAACTTTTATTAAATGTTAAGAATACTTACGACTGTACCACCTTCACCACTAGCATGTCGAAATGGATCAGAGGCTTGTTTTAAGAATTCATTACGTAGAACGGCACGCCGTTTTGCGTTTTCTTCTAATATTGCCCTTTTTTCAGGGGTTACATCATACTGTTCGGCTTCCATTTTTGTTTATCGAGTGACACTAGGGACTAGTAACTAAATTTTCACTCTAGTGGCAACACTGCAAATACAGAACGTCCATGGACTGATTGTTAATCAATATTTTTAATTAATTCCTACATTGTTTCAAAATTAGAGTAATTATTCCAAATAAGTATAAATAACTTAATGTTTTAATTGTTAGTGTCTTGTCATATTAATTGTTAAGTAGCTTGAAAGAAAATTAAAAATCACTATAGGGCGTCCTTGGATCAGTGGCGTTCGTTAACCGCAAACACATTGAAATAATGCAGAATTTTGTATGTTTAAACAATACATAATTTCGGATAATCTAAATAAGATTTTAATAATTATTATTTATAATCGATACTTTTTATCTATTTGTAATATTATTTATATATTTTAATTAATTAACTTATAGTGACGCCTCTGTCTATTCAAAACAAAGGTACCGCCTACGGTTCATTACCAATATTAAGAAAATAAAATTATTCCATATACAACAATGGTAGTATTGGTGAATTTTTGTTCTAGTGAATTGGTGGTCATAATAACAACAAAGAACAGGAAGTGCGTCATAATCATATGATCATCCAATACAAAAAGACAATTGTTATTGTTTGGCGATCATTACGTATTTGTATTTTGTTTGTTTAACATCTCGAATTTAGTTATTTATTAACAATAATTATAAAAAAGGTAAATTTTGTCTTATATTACAATAAAATCTATTTAAACAATTATTAATTATCTAAAAATCAAATATTGCAAATTCTATAACTACGTTGTTTGTTTGTTTTTGTTTCGTTTTTTTTTATAGAGAAAACAATGAAGATTCTTCTATTGTTAGCGTGTACAATCATTGGAATTAGTGCTGTATCATTCTTCGATTTAGTACAAGAAGAATGGACCACATTCAAGGTTAGTATGTATATGTTTTATTAACATTTTTATGATTGCATCATTTATGATGCTGATAACAAACAACAGCAACAATACGTTTGATGTAATTAGACACCGATATTTCATATTTCCAGATAATTTTTATCAATAATATTTCATGGAAACAACATAGATTTGATTGTTTTTTTTTATCATTTATGTTCTCTTTAGTGCGTTGCACACCATAAAAATAGCGTTAATGATAAATACGCAATTTGATAGAGATAAATAAAAACAATTAATTCTATCAATGTTTCTCGTAATTGCTGATCATGTGAGAAATTCTTTTTGATAACAACAACAAAAAAACTGGAACAACTGTTGATAATGTATTAACCAGACTAAAAAGGTCAAATTGATGAGGAAGAGCACCAAAATGATATCAAATCATCCAATTTTTATTACGTTTTAATTTTATTTATTGTAAAAAAAATGAGAATGTTCATCAACAATTAATTGTATGCTTTTGTTGTTTTTTTTGTTATTGTAGGCGACACATCAAAAGCAATATGATAGCGAAATTGAAGAACGTTTCCGTATGAAAATCTTTATGGAGAATAAACATAAAGTTGCAAAACATAATAAATTATATGCTCAAGGTTTAGTTACATATAAATTAGGTTTAAATAAATATGCTGATATGTTACATCATGAATTTGTACATATTGTTAATGGTTATAATCGTACAATGAAATTACCACAATCAATTAATAATAATGATGATGAATCAATTACATTTATACCACCCGCTAATGTTAAATTACCGGATGAGATTGATTGGCGTGAACAGGGTGCTGTAACACCTGTTAAAGATCAAGGACATTGTGGCTCGTGTTGGGCATTCAGTACAACTGGTTCATTGGAAGGACAACATTTTCGTAAAAATGGTAATTTAGTATCATTAAGTGAACAAAATCTAGTCGATTGTTCTGAAAAATACGGTAATAACGGTTGTAATGGTGGTTTAATGGATAATGCATTCCGTTACATAAAAGAGAATGGTGGTATTGATACAGAGAAATCCTATCCATATAAAGCTGAAGATGAAAAATGTCATTATAAACCACGTAATAAAGGTGCAACAGACCGTGGTTTTATCGATATAGAAACTGGTAATGAAGAGAAATTAAAAGCAGCTGTTGGTACAGTTGGTCCAATATCAGTGGCAATTGATGCAAGCCATGAAGCATTCCAATTATATTCGGAAGGTGTTTATTATGATCCCGAATGTGATTCACAACAATTAGATCATGGTGTATTAGTTGTTGGTTATGGTACTGATGATAATGGACAAGATTATTGGTTAGTTAAAAATTCATGGGGTGAATCATGGGGATTAAATGGTTATATTAAAATGGCACGTAATCGTGATAATAATTGTGGTATTGCCACACAAGCTAGTTATCCATTAGTTTAATAAAAATTCTCTAATATTTTATGTTAGCTCTCTCTTAAAATTATTTTTTACAATTTTGTAGAATTTTCTTGTTATTGTGATATTAATTTCGTTCAAAAATAAATCATTAATTTTAATTCGAATAAGCCTATCAATAAAGTTTTCAGGTCAACATTAACAGTCTGAAGTCTCACTACCCTCGATTTACACGGTAAGTCATGAAAATAACGTGTAAATCGAGATTTTAACCCAATAACAAATTTTTACCCGCTATATTTTATCACTAATTGTCCAATCATTTGATAAAATACTGCGTTATCTATTTTGGTAGGGACTAAAAGATTAGAATCAAGTGTTGACTACGCCAATGAGCTATTATTCCGATCTCTAGTAATAATAGGCAACTTTAACCATCTATCGGATGGTTTTTGAACCTCTGCGAGACGTTTGGCAATGCCGCAATATTATCAAATGTCATCCTTTTAACTGTTGAATTTTCACGGCATAAAAAAAACAGTTCTCTTGCAAACAAACTCAATAAAACAGTCGCAGACAGTGCAAAAACAATATATTTTATTATTTGGGCTGTATATATACAAGAAAGAAGTATTATTATACGGTAATTTTTGAAACATTTCCACCTACCACTCAGGTCAGTAAAACCTCAATAATTAATTAATTATCCGTTTTTTTCAGGTTTTTCCTCACTCAAGGGGTTTCTTTGAGACCTAATTTACCGATCGGTACAAAAAAATGTTGAAAAACGCTAAAATGCCTGAGTCCCTTATATCGTACCAACGAGAACGCAGCCGTTCAGAAGAGGATCGTAATAGAAATATACGTGAAAAGGATCGACATCATCATTATCATCGCTATCGTGATCGAAATGAATATCGCAATGATCGCCATCGATCTAGATACGAACGAAATGATCGTAGAGATTATCATAGACGTGATAATAATGAACGAAATGATCGCAATAATCGTAATCGTTATCGTCGTAGCCGTAGTCAATCATTTGATCATAAAAATGCTAAATGGGGTAAATCAAATGATGATGGTGGTGGTGGTGGTAGTGGTAGTGGTGATAATAAGAATAAAAATGAGAAAAACGTTGATAAAAAGAAACCAGATTTTGGTTTATCTGGTAAATTAACAGAAGAAACAAATTCATATCGTGGTATTGTTATAAAATATAGTGAACCACCAGAAGCTAGAAAACCAAAACGTCGTTGGCGTTTATATCCATTTAAAGGTGATAAAGCATTACAAACATTGTATATACATCGTGAAAGTGCATATTTAATTGGACGTGAACGTAAAATTGTTGATTTACCAATTGATCATCCATCATGTTCAAAACAACATGCTGTACTACAATATCGTTTAGTACCATTTACACGTGATGATGGTACATCTGGTAAACGTGTACGTCCATATTTGATTGATTTAGAATCAGCAAATGGCACATACATCAATAATAAACGTATTGAATCGAAGAAATATGTTGAATTATTAGAGAAAGATGTGATTAAATTTGGTTATAGTAGTAGAGAATATGTTCTATTACATGAAAATAGTAAAGATGAAGCACAAGACGATGATGTGAAGATTGAAGAGGAAGAAGACGCGAATAATGCTGCGGTTGCTGTTAAAAAAGAAGAAACAAACTAAAAATCTGTAAACAGCAGTGTTTGTAGATTCGTGTCAATTTGTAAAATAAAAACAAGCTAGAACATCATTAAATATTAATCCAACATTCTCTATATTATAAAAATTGTTGATTCCACTGATAATAAACTATACTGCATTGCACTATAATTCACAACAAAATCAATTCAGTCAATTCTACAGCAATGGTTATAAAAGAATATTTTTTGAATTCATCCATACATGGATTTAAATTTATAACAGATCGAAAATATCATTTTAGTGAACGTTTATTTTGGATAATTTGCATAATTTGTTCATGGATCGGTTCATATATGTTAATTAATAATGTATGGGGACAATTCAATACACAAACATCAACATTAACAGCAGATACAACATATTTAGATTGGTATACAAATTTCCCAACAATTGTATTTTGTGATAAAGGCGATACAGAACGTTTTTATCAATTTAATTCACATCCAGCTTATCAACACATTAAATCATTATTTCAATCGGTTATCTTCTATCATGGCAGTGTGGCGGTTAATTTCGATTGTAAAAAAGGTAAACAATCACCGGTTTGTCAATTTGGAAATCTATCAACATATTTAGAACTGGTTAGTGTTTGTTTGTTTGTTTTGTTGTTTTTTTTTAATAAAATTCAATTTTCATACGAATTTTTCGTTTGCATTTCTAGACAAGAATCAAATGTCCGGAATTATTCACATCTTGCTATTACAACAATCAAGAATTTACATGTTGCAACTCATTTCGATATATCGATTCGTGTTATGGAACATGTTTTGCCATCAGCAGTTATCTGTAGGTGGCAACTTTTTGAATTTCCCACAATTTCCGTCTGAATCGAACAACCGATTGCCAGTAAATCAATTATAATAATTGTAAATTACGAGTCATTTGTGTATGAATTTGGTTGATTTCTAATGAAATTCCGAGTATTTCTCGTGTTAGTAATAGCGCTTTTTCCCTGTTGTTTTGTACAATGATCTGCAAACGCTAAAACATAGACGGAACGCATGTGTCTAAGGTTACAAAACGCGCTATTTTCAAAATTTTCTATTAAGTAATCGCTTTTGTAATCGAATAATAATTATTATCGCTAACGGCATTTCTGTTTTTTTTTGTTCAATTCAAATGTGAATAATCATTATTTTGTATGTTAATGGAATAATTCAATGATCGCTGTGAATTGGACGAAATGGCGGATGCGCTGGGAAATTCAAAAAACTTACATAATCACAACTGTTTTTCTTTTATGATTATTTTCCGTATAAAAATTAGCATAGATGAGGAATTGCCATTTAAAATATCACCGAAAATCTCTAATGGTTACACAAATATGTCAATTGAAGTGAAATATGGTAATCTGTATGTTGCTGCAATAAGTCCCGAATCAATAATGTCGATAATCGATTCAAAGAAATGCTTATTGAATTCAGCTAATTCTGCAATTAAAATTGATAAAAACTACGATATTTATCTATCCGTAAGGGTAATTGTTTTGTTGTTTGTTTGGTTTCATTTTCAATTAATTTTTATTATTATTATTGCTGTTGTATAGGAAGTTGTAAGTGAGAAATCTGCGGAATTCCTTGAGCCAAAACAACGTGGCTGTCGATTCTCATATGAGAACAATTTAGATTATGCCGAAATCTATTCGTTGTCAGCATGCATCAATGAATGCCATATCAAAACACAAAAGATATTCTGCAATTGTTCCGTGCATACGTTTCCATTAAAAAATCGCCGAGAAGAATGCAATGGTTTCGGTATTTCTTGTATACAAAACAAACAAACATTAATTAAAGATTATATAGAAAAGAATTGTCAATGTGAGAATTCTTGTGCATTTAGTGAAATAAGAAAGATTGGCGAAATCAAATATAACGTTAATAAGTAAATCTATTGATTTGCATAAGGTTGAACGCAGAATGATAAAAATTTTGGTGGATGCGCCGGGTGAAAATTTTAAATTTTTGGTGAATGCGCCGGGCGACGATTTCCGAATTTTAATTCTTAGCAAGAAAATTTCCGGCAGATACGCCAGGTGAAAAATTCTAAAATTTTGGTGGATGCGCCGGGCGAAATTTTTTAATTTTTGGTGAATGTGCCGGGCGACAATTTTTAAATTTTAATTTTTGCGAGAAACTTTTTGGTGGATGCGCCGGGTGAAATTTGCAATTTTCTCCATTTAAAACGCACAATTTCCTTACCACAAAAATGTTCGTTGAGGACGCACGCAATGTTGTAAAACAAAATATTTTGTTACGGAAATGTTGCGAGACAGTTCGTCAAATCAACAAAATGTCCGGCATAACAACGTTTTCGTCCGATCAGTGTGCGTTGAGTTTATAAATGCGACCAAAACCGTTTTGATTAACAACGTTTTTTTTTGCTGTATCAGTCTGCGATCAGCCTAATAATACTGCGTACAATAAAGTTAATGTGTGCTCTTGTTTTTGTAGATTTAGACATTTCGAAAGTATAATGAGATTGAATTTTATTGTACAAGCACCTACTGTCCGTTATATACGACAAGTTGTCCGTAATTATTTAGATTTAATCGGTAATATTCATTAATGAATTCAAACAATCGTTTAATAATTAAATAATAATTTTCTAGTATCAATTGGTGGTACTTTAGGCTTATTTGTTGGCGCCAGTTTATTGACAATCATTGAAATAGTTTATTATTTCACTGTACGTCCGATAAATACAACATTAATGCACAACAAAAGCAAGAAAAAGAAGAATTTGAAACGATTCCAAACGACACCATTTCCATTTATTCATTAGTAGTAAATTTATAATTAGAGATAAAAATCAAGGTTAACATTTGTTCAGAATATGCTTAAATATTGCAATTATCATATTGTTAAACTTTTCTGCCATTAACAATTAACCTATTGTTGGAATTACGAAATTCTCCCATCGTTTAATAAAAATTTGTCCCGATTCACAAAAATACATTTGTTTCTATTCAACATAATAGAGATTGTAAGTATTTTATCAACGAAAATACGGAATTTTGCTTTGAAAATCAATTAAGTTATGTAATTGTTGATGTTTCGATTGGAAAATCTTACGAAAGATGATCTTAAATAACACAACATTTTATTTGGATGATTCATTGAGCAATAATTGCCAACAATTATTAGTCAATGCCGGATTAATCCGGGAATCGAGGAGCATAATTATTTTGAAACTACAAGTGGCAACCAGGTGCCCAAGATTTAGCCGAGCATTACAGACTCTCATTCAAATGTAAACTACGCCACTGGTCTTTCAACAATTTTCGAACAATTATTTATTAATTAATAATAAATGATGAAACTTTCATATTTATCACTTTGATATTTTCTATACACAGACAGAAAGTTGATAAATTCATTGTAGAAACATCATCACAATTTAAGAAAGTTATGTCGTTGTTTATTGCTCATTTGTAATTCTCATTTGTTGTATTTTAAGAACAAATAAAAAAAAACACACGGAAAAAGTTGCATGCCAAGGTTGATGGGCGATTTCAGTACCTATTCAATTGTTTTGTTTTTCATTGAAAATTGAATCAAAGGAGTTTTTCTCCTTGGCAAACTTTCCCATAAAAACACCTGAATTAATTTATGGAATTTTTATATTAAAAATTCCAAATTTTATCGGTCGTTTTTGTTGGTGAATGAACAGGCCCGGCTTCAGATAGATCTAAACAATCTACGGAAGATGTTTGAGTGTACAACCAGTCTGTAGTGTCACATTCATAAATCCTGAATGCGGTCCTGTTTCGAAACGATGTAATTTGCAACCGACAAAGGCCATCTTCTAATCAACATAAAATTTACAAATAAATTCAATCAAACAATACGGAAAAGCTCTATTTTTAGTATTCAAGGTTGCCAATAATAATCATCATGATGATGATGATGATTTTTTTGATCTTCCTTGTAGAAATGCAACTGTTTTATGTGAAGTGAATGGCATCCGGAAAAACTCGAAATCATAGTTCAAAGTTACAACAATTAACATAATTACTATTATTGATTTATTAAAAAAAATTGATAAATAAATAACATATTTGGAAGACCCTTTAACATTGTTTATAAATATTGTACAGGGTCATTTAAAAAATCAAATTACAGCCAACTAGATTCAATTAATTATTTGCGGATGATCCTGTATTTGGAACTGATTTATGTAAGAAAAAAACAAGAAGTAGAAGACGAAGTAGTAGTGGTAGTGGTATTGGTAGTCACTTTCAAAAAGAATATACCACTACCATTTATGCCCATCAATTACCACATCCATCACAGTGTTAAACTTTTTGTTAACTCCCTTCTTCAGTCGCTAATCAAACCACAAACTGGCCACAATTAGTGTTTAGGTTTGATTTGACACAACAACAACAACAACAAAAGTGCATCTACATTATTTAGAGACCACAATAGAAAAATGAAGAGTGAAGTGTGCTTAATTTTAATCTTATTTGGTAAGAAATCCAACATTTTAATTATCACATAATCGAAGTATTAAAAAAAGAAGCGAAATCTATATATTTTAAAATGGATCTTGCAGGGAAAATGTGAAACTGTGATTTTAAATTAAATTAATTAGTTTGTCGATTGACTATGACGAGACGCTTTTTTGTTTGTTTGTTTGTTTGCTGTTTTAGAAAGTAACTTGGAGAAAGTAGCTCTCCCATGTATTTTTAAAACTCAACAACAAGAACAGCACCGGCATTATTTGTTTTTCCGGTTAACAATTAATCCTGTTATTATTATTAAAATTAATAATGTTTGAAAGTTACTTTGTTAACGCCAGTTTAGATGCCACAATTTAATTATTGATTCCGGTCAGTTTGTTGTTGAAAGTTCATGGTCAGAAGACTACCAACCAACTGTTCTGCTTTCTCTATTATCAATATTATTATCACTGTTATCAGTGGATGTAGTCCGGCATAGAAAGTTGTTGCTTTTTTTAATTATCCGATTTTTTGATAAGGGTGTGTCGTTGTTGTGCATAATGTGAACGTTTTGTGACGCGCCCTATAAGATCTCATTATGCATACAAATGATTCCGTAATTATCTTCGGGGTTTTTTTTCGAGAATTCTTATTAAAAAGTAAAAGTATCATCTGATGGATGATGGCCTTCAAACAAGATTTAAATCGCTGTTACGTAACACAGTTATAATTTATTTATTTATTTTTTCGGCTTATCTAATTCGTAATCAATTCAAATCAGGTATTTTTAAAGAATTCGTCTACATTGATTGAATATTAAAGTGTGGAAATTGTTTTGCAAATTTAGCCGGTTAACAACCTCCGATACAGGACCGTGCAAAGGGAACAACTCCCCTTGGCACGGTCCTGTCTATCTAGAATCAGAAAGAGAGAGAAAAAGAAAGTCTCTGCGTAGAGAAATGGAATTCAGGTCGTTATCTATGTCGCCATTAACAGTCTTTTAAGAATTTCACATTGATTAAATACTTAAAAGTTACATCACAAATTCTATACGCTGTCTGTATTGGAATCGGCCAACTTGACTAGCGTGTACATTTACACGAACACTATTCGGTACGAGTTTTAATCACTACCACCACGAATCCTCCTTCGGTTCCCGTGGGTACCAGTGATTCGTGATAGGTAGTTCTGCAATTCTCAGCAGAATCGCTACTCCTGCTGGCCCCAGTAATTTCATAAACTTGTCATGATGAATTTTTTTGACTCATTCACTAGCTAGTATTGATGGGCAACAATTGAAAGGTAATCAAGATGATCCATGCCAATTAAAAGCACGTGTGATTGGTGATCAAACATATTGTGATCGTTATTGGGAATGTGTTAATGGCCAACCGGAATTATATGATTGTCCAAATGGTTTAGTATTTGCTGGTAAACATCGTGGTGTAACTGAAGGTTGTGATTATCCATGGCGATCGAATTATTGTGAAAATAAACAACAAGCTAGTAATTGGATTACCTCTCTATATTACGACCATTTATATATTTTTAATAATTCTATGATTTTAGATCCACCAATAAGTACTGAACATTGTGATTGGTTATATGGTATTTTCGGACATGAAACATCATGTACCCGTTATTGGACATGTTGGAATGGTACAGCAACTGAACAGTTATGTATTGGTGGTCTTTTATATAATGAACGTACACATTCTTGTGATTGGCCTGAGAATGTTGATGGTTGCCAAAAACATCGTAAGTCTATCAATATTTCTAATCAGATCCATCATTAATTAATTGAATGTTATAGCTTTATGTAATGACGATCCCAATGGTAATGTGCCATTAGGTAAATCGTGTAATCGTTATTGGCAATGTCAAGGTGGTTATCCACGTTTACAACGTTGCCCAGCAATGTTAGTATTTGATCGGCGTTCATTCCGTTGTGTTGTACCACCAACTGAAGACTGTGATGTACCAAGCACCATACCACCACCACAAGAATTAGAAGATACAGATGATGATACGAATATACCACAGAATAATCCGAAATTCAATAATCTACCACCTGGAGCTGTGCCTATTCCAGCTAAAAACAAACCGAGAAATTAAACATATAATTAGTCATCTATTTTAATCATTTATTTTCAAACACACACACACACACACAAGATTAATTTATTTCTTCAATAATTGAGATTTTATCCCACCTTTCTTGTGCCAGTATTTCTTCAATTATCCATTTTATTATTGTAATAAAACAACAAAATAACAATATTGTAATTTAATAAAAAAACGTTTCTTTTTAAACGATATTTAAACACAACAAAAATTGTTTATTTATTATTAATTTTTTTTTTGTGTTAAACAATTGTCAATATAAAAATTACGATTTGAATTGATTGAATGAAACAGTAAATTGTTTTAATTCTTTAAACAATTCAGGATCATCTTTAAAATCAGCTGTTAACATAATTGTAACTTTCTTGTTTTTCCTGCCAATAGGACGGCCACGTCGTTTCCTTGATTTACAACCATTCATAGACTTATCAACAATCAAATTCGACATAATTGAATTGTCTTTATTTGAATCATGATTGTTGTCGCCATTGATGAATTCGTGTAGTTTTAAATCGTTCAATTGTGGATTTATCATTAAATTACTTTGTGGATATGCGAATTGTACCTTTAATTAATCAGTTAATTAATTAATAGCATAATTATAGATGGAGTAGATTGAAATACTTGTGAGATATAATATTGTTTTTCATCATCAGCTAAATTCTCCCATTTATTTAAAACGGCTAATTTTATCTGTTGTTTCGATATATTTGGATACATCCAATGACATAACGTTCTTGTACGTTTCATAAATAATGTTTTGGCTGATTTCAATGTTTCTGTTAATGTTTTATCATTTTTCTGTTGATAACTCCTATTATTAATAATATTTAAATTCTCACTAATATTAGCATTTGTTAAATCAATTGGTTCTTCATTATTATAATTTTGTTGTATTGAATGTTGATAATGCATTGATTTATTTTGTGTATTATTCTACAAATAATTGTTAATGTTTGAAAATTTTGATCGAAAAATTCGAAATGATTTTCGTAAAATACTTCTCTATTATTAGAATAAGTTTCCATCGTTTTTCTATTTATTTTAAACAATCTTTAAAGATGATAACAGTCTGGAAAAGGTGGATTGAATAGTATTTTTTTTTATTTTAAATAAATAAACAAATTGTTTGTTTACTTGGAAACTGGACAGTTTTCAAATTTCCCACAAAAATATTTAGCGACGACATCTATCAATCGGTAGCAGAACTGTCTTTGATTATATTTTTAAGAAATTCATGTTGTGTCTTAGATTTGCCGCCAATCATGCAAACCAATCGAAAATCAGTAATTTCGCGCCAATATTTGAACTTCATTGAAGATCAAGCAGATTAACGACAATCGAAATTAATTTAATTAACAACTGACTCTACACATTTATTTCAATAGCTAATCGTAAATCTATTCTACTAGTGTATATTTGTCGTAAAAATTCCGCCAATTATAATTTAGAAGTCTGTGTGAAGATGGCGCTCAAGAAATTAACGAAATACACCAATCAGAAATGGATAAAATTTGCGCCAATATTCGAATTTCATCACATATTTTGACACACTACTTTAATAAATTCGTAAGACATGTGACGAAATTTCAATTATTCATTCATTCCACAATATATTCGAAAATTCTAAATATTCAAAAATTGTTTATTGAAAAAAACAGGGAAAATTGTTAATATTCAAATTTACCGGCTTGATACGTATCGACCAATCACAGCCATCCAGGAAACAGGAACAAGAAATGACGAAAACAAATGATTAATAATTAAAAGATGGCGGTTGCTGTCATGTCATGATAATTGGAAGTTTTTGTAGAGACGACGACAAACGACGAACAGAGAAGAAAAAAAAGTGTGATCGAAAGTTTTTTCAAAGTTGCACAATTTCTAGAGAACAAACAAAGAACAACAACAAATTTTGGATAATAAGAATAGAAACAACCATCTTTTCAAAATAAACAAATTTATTCCACGAGAGAAATATACAGAAATATAAATAAATAAATAAATAATGAGTGTGGATGCATACGGTCCAAGTTCACAAACACTCACCTTTTTAGATACAGAAGAAGCTGATTTAATTGGTGCTGATACACAAGGATCAGAATGTGATTTTACTGATTTTACAATACCATCACAAACACAAGCATCACAATTGGATCACACAACAAATTCGAAAATTACCAGTCTACAGGTAGGGTATTTACAGAAATTTATCTTATTTCCATTAAATTTTCGTTGTTAATCACAGTTGAAACGTATTAGATAATTTATAATCACGTGTGATTCATTTATATTGTTTCAGTTGAATAATATTAATAATAAAATTGCATCAACAACAACAGCATTAGGTGAATTACAATTTGAGGAGGAAGATGAAGAATATTACAATTCAAAAGAATTACCAAATTACGCATGTAAATATTGTGGTATCCATGAACCGAATTGTGTGGTAATGTGTAATTGTTGTAAAAAATGGTTTTGTAATGGTCGTGGCAATACATCAGGCAGTCACATAATTAATCATTTAGT
This sequence comes from Meloe dianella, assembly GCA_028455855.1. Lineage (NCBI taxonomy): Eukaryota > Metazoa > Arthropoda > Insecta > Coleoptera > Meloidae > Meloe > Meloe dianella. The sequence goes on along the minus strand of JAPTHL010000008.1, from coordinate 4,281,749 downwards.
AATAATTCTATTTTATTTACTTATTAATTGTTGTTTTTTTTAATAAATCATCACATTTGTTTTGTAGGTACGTGCTAAACATAAGGAAGTAACTTTACATAAAGATGGACCATTAGGTGAAACAATATTAGAATGTTATAGTTGTGGTGTACGGAATGTTTTCGTATTAGGTTTTATACCAGCAAAAGCTGATTCTGTTGTTGTATTATTATGTAGACAACCATGTGCTGCACAAAATTCATTAAAAGATATGAATTGGGATCAAGATCAATGGAAACCATTAATATCAGATCGTTGTTTTTTAACATGGTTAGTTAAAATACCATCTGAACAAGAACAATTACGTGCTAGACAAATAACAGCACAACAAATTAATAAATTAGAAGAATTATGGAAAGATAATGTTGATGCAACATTTCAAGATTTAGAAAAACCAGGTGTTGATGAAGAACCACAACAAGTTTTATTACGTTATGAAGATGGTTATCAATATCAAAATATATTTGGACCATTAGTGAAATTAGAAGCTGATTATGATAAACGTTTAAAAGAATCACAAACACAAGAAAATATTGAAGTACGTTGGGATGTTGGTTTAAATAAAAAAACAATCGCATATTTTTCATTGGCTAAAACTGATGGTGATATGAAATTAATGCATGGTGATGAATTACGTTTACGTTATGTTGGTGAAATGCATAAGTCATGGTCTGGTGTTGGGCATGTTATTAAAGTACCAGATAATTATGGTGAGGATATTGGTATTGAATTGAAAAATAGTAATGGTGCACCAACTGATTGTAATAGTAATTTTGTTGTTGATTTTATATGGAAAAGTACAAGTTTTGATCGTATGCAATTAGCATTACGTAAATTTGCTGTTGATGATACATCAGTATCAGCATATATTTATCATCGTTTATTAGGACATGAAGTTGAAGAAGTATTATTCCGTTGTCATTTACCAAAACATTTTAGTGCACCAAATTTACCAGATTTAAATCGTTCACAAGTTTATGCTGTTAAACATGCATTACAACGTCCATTATCATTAATACAAGGCCCACCTGGTACAGGTAAAACTGTAACATCAGCAACAATTGTTTATCAATTAGTTAAACAAAATGGTGGTCCTGTATTAGTATGTGCACCAAGTAATACAGCTGTTGATCAATTAACAGAAAAAATACATCGTACAAATTTAAAAGTTGTACGTTTATGTGCTAAATCACGTGAAGCAATCGATTCACCAGTTAGTTTCTTAGCATTACACAATCAAATACGTAAAATGGATAATAATATTGAATTACAAAAATTACAACAATTAAAAGATGAAACTGGTGAATTAAGTTCAGTTGATGAGAAACGTTATCGTATGTTGAAAAAATTAGCTGAAAAAGAATTATTAGAAGCTGCCGATGTTATATGTTGTACATGTGTTGGTGCTGGTGATCCACGTTTAGTACGTTTAAAATTCCATTCAATATTAATTGATGAAAGTATGCAAGCAACAGAACCTGAATGTATGGTACCAGTTGTATTAGGTGTGAAACAATTAATATTAGTTGGTGATCATTGTCAATTGGGGCCAGTTGTTATGTGTAAAAAGGCAGCACGTGCTGGTCTATCACAAAGTTTATTTGAACGTTTAGTTGTATTAGGTATACGTCCATTTCGTTTAGAAGTACAATATCGTATGCATCCAGAATTATCACGTTTCCCATCAAATTTCTTTTATGAAGGCAGTTTACAAAATGGTGTATGTGCTGATGAAAGGAAATTAATTAAAATTGATTTTCCATGGCCAATTATTGATCGTCCAATGTTTTTCCATGTGACACAAGGACAAGAAGAGATTGCTGGTAGTGGTACAAGTTATTTAAATCGTACAGAAGCGGCAAATGTTGAAAAAATTGCTACACGCTTCTTACGTAGCGGTGTTAAACCAGAACAAATTGGTGTTATAACACCATATGAAGGACAACGTGCATATTTAGTACAACATATGCAATATCAAGGTTCATTACATAGTAAAACTTATCAAGATATTGAAATTGCTAGTGTTGATGCATTTCAAGGACGTGAAAAAGATATTATCATAATGTCATGTGTACGTTCAAATGAACATCAAGGTATTGGTTTTTTAAATGATCCACGTCGTTTAAATGTTGCATTGACACGTGCCAAATATGGTATTATTATTGTTGGTAATCCAAAAGTATTATCAAAACAACCATTATGGAATCATTTATTATCATTTTATAAAGAACAAAAAGTATTAGTTGAAGGACCATTAACAAATTTAAAAGAATCATTAATACAATTTGCTAAACCGAAAAAATTAACAAATTTAGATAATCCTGGATCACATTTTATGACAACATCAATGTTTGATGCACGTGAAGCATTAGTACCTGGTTCTATATATGATCGTACAAATATTGCAATTAATGGTATAACAAATGGTAATAATGGACAATTTAATAATAATAATTATAATCTAACACGTAATAATAACAATAACAACAATAATATTAATAATACAGCTATACCATTAGATATGTTTAGTCGTACACATGATCCTATTGGTTATATATCACAAGAACGTGCACAGGCTACACAAGGTATGAGTTTACCTGTGCCTGTTGGTGTATTTATGAATATGGCTGATGTACCACCAAGATTCTATAATCAACATCAACAAGCTATGCAAGCACGTCATCATCAACAACAACACTATTATCATCAACAACAACAACAACAGCAACAGCACCAACGCAATCGTAATAAATTACAACAACGTCCAAAAGGTAATAAACACAATTTCCAACAACAATTAAGCCAACAAGATCAATCACAGCCATTTAGTCAAAATTTACAATTAACACAACAAAATATTATGTCTAATATTGGTGGTAGTAGTAATGGTGGTGGTGTTGGTAATAGTATTATTACTGGTACAAATAATACAATTAATAATGGTAATATTGGTAGTATGTCACAACCAGGTTTATCACAACCTGGTTTCAGTTTATCACAACCAGGTTTATCACAAATGGAATTAAGTCAAGAACAATATATGGTTGAATTTCAATCACAAATGGATGGTCTATTATCACAAGATTCAACATATCAAGGTGATCGTGTTACAAATAATGCTGCATTTTATCAAACAAATGCACAATTCTCACAACCGTATTGAAAATTTTGGTCAAATCATTGAAATTTTTATAAATTTAATTAAAACAAAAAAAAATGAGATAATCGCGGGAGCGATATATTATTATAGCAACAACAACAGCAAAAAAAAACAATAATAATATTAACAACAACAACAACAACACCAAAAACAACAACAAATTATAAGTGATTTGATTTTAGTATTGATTGATCTAATGAATTGTTGAATTTACCACACAAATTATCAGTAATAATAATAATAAAAAAAAACGGCGGAAACAATAATAACAACAATAACACATTGGTATACAAACGTTAATAAATCACTGATAATTGTGAAAATAGAACAAGTTAATAATGTCATGATGATGTTACCTTTGTGAAGATGAAAAACAAACAACCGAACTACTCTGTGGATTGTTACCACAATTTTACTAAATAGTTTATTATTATTCTTATTATTATTATTATCATCATCATCATCATTTAAATTTAATTTGCTGATTAGAATGGAAAAAAAAATGATAATATTACTGCCGTATTCTTTAAATTGGAAGAAATATTATCAAATCAAAAAAAATTAATAAATAAAAAAACAAATAGTGCCTATTTCGTTAAAAATTATTAGTTATTAGATTATTATTATTATTATTATTCTTCGAGCAATGTTTAATTTGAAAGGGTTTAATTATTATCATTATTACTAATTATTTCAATTATTATTATTATAATTATTATTAATAACGTTAAATGGGATATTTTGGAGAATTTCAAAAAGAAACTTTGTCGTTTACTTTCTAAATTTCTGTATAATTTTTGTCAAAATTCGTTTCGAACCAGTTAAATAATCAAAATAAATTCATTTAAAGGACATGTTTCATCATTGAATGTTAACAAAATTTCCACAAACTTGTCCCATCTACGCCTGTAGATAGTGGAAGTGGCGGCTGCCGCCTGTATTGTGTACAGTTTCAACTTGTCCGTAGTATCCAACATGTTTGAAGATATTAAACTTAGTGATAACTATGTAATTAATAGTAATTCACCGGTATTTATAATTGCTGAGATCGGTCAAAATCATCAAGGCAATATTGTCGATGCGAAACGTTTAATTAAAACAGCTAAAGATTGTGGTGTTGATTGTGTGAAATTCCAAAAGACGAATCTAACTGAAAAATTCACAAAATCAGCGTTGAATTGTCAGTATAACAATGTGAATTCATTTGGTGAAACTTATGGGTCACATAAAGAATTTTTGGAATTTACCAAAGATCAATTTATTGAATTGAAACAATATGCAAATCAAATTGATGTATTATTTACAGCAACACCAATGGATTGTGAATCATTAGATTTTTTATTAACATTAAATGTGCCATTTATTAAAATCGGTTCAGGTGATGCTAATAATCCGATTTTAATTAAAAAAGCAGCCCAAACTCATCTACCATTAATCATATCGACTGGTATGCAACATTTTGAAAATGTCCAAACGATCTATAAAACTGTTAGGACATACCATAAACAATTCATCTTGTTACATTGTGTATCATCATATCCACCACCATTAGATGAAATTAATCTTGAAATTATCAATTTATATAAACGGGAATTTCCGGATATACCAATTGGTTATTCTGGACATGAATTAGGGATTCATATAACACTGGCTGCTGTCGCTATCGGAGCTAAAGTAATTTGACAACAATTCCCTTTTGTTCAATTGTTAATAAATATATATATATATATGTTGATCTCTAGGTAATTGAGCGTCATTTAACATTGGATAAAACCCAAAAAGGTTCCGATCATCAATCATCATTAGAACCACACGAATTCCGTACATTAATCAATTCGATACGTGATATTGAATTAGCGATGGGCAAGCCAAATAAAATACGTCAAAATTCGGAATATTTATGTTATAATAAATTGGGTAAATCAATTGTAGCTGGTAGAAATCTAAAAAAAGGTGCAATCTTAGAATTGGATGACTTGAATATTAAAGTTGCCGAACCTAAAGGTATCGATGGTGCGGAATTACATTCAATTATCGGTAGAATTCTACAAGAAGATGTTCAACAAGATCAAGCAATTATTATGGATCACTTGGAATAATTCTGTTATTATTAATTTTTTCAACATTATGTTTTGTTAATTTTCAAAATGACCATAACCTCAAATTTTGAATAAATCGTTAAAAGCAGGAATTAGATCTCTATGTTGCCACATTCATAGTTTTAGAGATGGTCGGCAAAGACTTATTAAAATGAAATGTCAGAAAAGTTGCGCTAAATTCCTTATAAATAACGCTACATGATAACAATTTTAGATTTTATTCTAGATGAATATTCCAAAAAAAATGAGATTTTCAAATACACTTTTATACTGTTTAAACCTAGCAGCGTTTGCGGTTGATTTGATAATTTATAATAATAACAAGATTGACAAGACTACTGTCATACTTTCATTTCGTATCTGCTACAAGACTTATCCTGCTATGAGTAGTTCTTTGTTGAGAAAACTAGAGGTTTTCGTCAAAATACTTAGATCCGGTTCATATTACCTTTCTTATTTTCAACGTAAAACAAACCTTGCCTTAAATGAACCTTATAAAGTTCCTAGAACCTAAGACGCATTTTACTGTCACACACTTAAGGTCAAATTTAAGCCGAATATACGGAAGGCAAGATGAATTGAACCTGAAGAATTTGAAATGCTACCAAATTTGAGCAGTGTCTAAAGTTACGTAATTATGGCCCATCTCTATTAATTTTGGTTTCCCATAATCAGTGTAGCCAACATTTTTTAAGCAAACAAAATGGCATCTAATTTGGTGACAACTTTTTATCAATAATTAGTTTGTTTAGATTTTTTCTTTAATTATTTTGCTAATTAATTTCATTGGAAATGCATCAAATAATTAATGAAAATTGAGTGTTAACTGTGTGAGTGTGTATATGTGTGTGTGTGGGTCAGTTTTGTATATATATATATATATATATATATATATATATATATATATATATATATAATTATTTGTATATAAATTAATTTTAATAGAATCATGTCGAAGAAAGTGATTTTATCAGATCCATTTCAACCGAAAATCACACGAAATGATCGTTTTGCACAAATGTCCCATCAAGAAAAAGTTATTGAACAAAAAAAACGTGAAATTCAAGCTAAACTAGAAGCTCAACAAAAGCTTGGTATAACAACAGATAGTTCGATTGGGGCAACAACAACAACTACAACAGCAACAACAATAACAACAACAACAACAACAGCAGCATCTGCATCAACTACCACAGCAACACCAACAACAGTAACGACAACGACAACAACAGCAACAACACCAACTACAAAAACTAGTAAAAGGTTGTTTACCGCTTTTATTTAAGGAATTATTATTTTTATTGTTAAATCTTTTATAGTTCCCCGAAAAAAAGTGGATACAATTGTTTTAATAATGATGGGTCATTTTTGGATACTTTTAAACAATTAAAAGATAAAAAATTAGATTCAAAATTGAAATCGTTTAATGAGCAACGTAATAATAGTAGTAGTAATAATAATAAAAATATTAGTAGATGGAATCAAAGGAAACGTTCACCATCACCTAAAAATACGACTGCTGTAACAAAGCCAAGAATATCAAGATTTGGTGATAAGGCGAATAATTTCGAACAAAAAATCACAATAACTACATCATTCAGTAGTACACATCAGCAACAACAACAACAACAACAAAAAGTTACTGTTAGTTTACAGAATGTAACAGGACGACCATTATTAAAAAATCTATTACCATCATCTGATGTTATATTTCCAACAACTACAACAACACAAAATAGTTGTTCAGTAATAGCAGCACCACCATTATTATTGAATGTACCACCACCGCGAATTATACAAAATCAAATGGGTGGTAATGTTTTAGTATCAACAACACCAACTGGTGTATTAGCAACAGTTACATTACAACCACAATCAACATCAACAACATCATCATCTACGATAGTTAGTGGAGGCTCAATACAACAACAATCAGCTGCACCACCGCCTCCACCACCACCACCTCTGCCACCGCCACCTCCATTACCATCACAACGAACGATAGAATTATCAACAATACCACCACCGAATCCAATTCAAGTACAAACAATACCACAACCAGAACCGATGAATACATTAAATATACCACATCCAACACCTATACAAGTGCAAAATATACCAACACCTACAACAATACAATTGAATGAAATACCAAATCCACAACCATTAGATTTATTAACAATACCAACACCAAATGATGATGGTAAATCAATATCAGATCCGGATTTTATTAAGAATATACCACCACCAAATAAATCAATACCACCACCATCATTAACTGATACGAATGTACCACCGCCGCCACCACCACCTCCACCTCCTCCACCGCCACCACCACCGCCACAACAACAATTGACAGTTCAAAATGTTTTGGTACATACAATACCACCACCACAACAACAAACTTTAACAAATTTACAAACAGTAGCACCACCAACAGCATCAATATCAACAATTAATGTAACATTACCAGTGGGTGTTGTAGCAACACCTACAACAATTCCACAACCAACAACAAACAATCCAATACCATCATTAATGGCACAACCAATTCTACCACCACCTGGTATGAATAATACAACGAATGTTGGTGGTGTTAATGTTAATTGTCCACCACCATTATTACAACCACCACCATCGAATGGGAATTTACAAACAAGTGTAACAACAATACAACCGGTACAACAACCATCATTTATTAATCAACCACCACCGATAACAAATCAAATGCCACCAATGAATATACCACCACCAACTACAATAACGATGATAACAACACCGGGGCCAACTGTTGGGGCAGTTTTTCGTGATATGAATGCAGGTAATTATCTCCATTATTATTAATTTTTATAATAAAATTCAAGCTTTTTATTTGATTATTTGTTATTATCCGTTTATTTTATTATCTTTGATAATTTAATAATTAATTGGAGGGTTAATTTAGAGACAAAAAAAAAGAAATATAAAGCTTTAAATACAAACGAATTTCAGGATTTCTCTCTCTCAGGTGCATAAATACAGGAACGCTGTGATTTTAATTTTTGTTTTTAATTTCTAAACAAAAACGGCAAAGATGACTCTTTTTATATGTAATTGTAAGTCCTCGTTTGTTTTTCTTTTCTTTTCAACAAAAAAAAACCATAATGAGTCATCTTTGTTGTTGTTTTTGTATAAAAGGGGCTTTTTTAGTGACGTGTTGTGAAGTATTTCCCCCAGGTACATCCGATTACGAGGCGATGGCGTCTCTTGGACGCATGGTGGCACAATGTGGACCTGGAATTGAAGATGTCGTCCGACAACGAAAACCTGAAGACCCCAATTTGTGGTATGCAGGGAGACCACATAAACCAAAATAAAATTTAATTTAAAAAAACAAACAGATTAAGTCCATGTTTTTAATTAGTGGATCGTGTGTTTTCTTTCAAAAACAAAACGATTAAATAATACTTTTCTATTCATAATGAAAACAAACCATTAATTAGATTAAATAGGACTTGGTCTAATTAATTCTTTAATACGAAAGAATATTATTATTTATTATTATTAATTATTTAATTAATTATATAATTATTATTGTTTTGTTTTTCTTATAAATATTTTATAGGTTCCTATTTTATAAAGAATCAGCAGCTTATCGACAATATCAACAATTGATTGAACAATTTAAAAGGGAATTATCAACAGGCACAACAATTGATAACAACAAATATAAACCAGATGAAATCTATGAACCTGATATGGTTAGTGAAGATGATAATAATGAGATCAAATCAGATATTGTAATTAATGTTAATGATAATTAATGAGTTAATTAATTAATTAATTAATTAAATTATTTTTAGAGAGATTCAAAGAGAGATTGTAGGAAACGTAAACGTAAAAGTCGTTGGGGTGATAACGATTCAACAATTCCACCTGTGGTTATTTCAAATCAGCAACGACAACAACAACAACATCAAAAATCACCTGGTAGTAATTTAATTAATTCTGTAATTTGATTTAATTTAATTTCATTAATTACATAGGTAATGTGATGTTATCGAAAATAACACGTACTGATACAGGTTTAATACAATACGTAATGAATACGTATGGTTCAACGAATTTAACAGAAGATGATTGGAAGAAAGCTGAGGATAATTATAAAATTAATCTTTTATATCAGGATATGATGAGGAAACGTGAAGAATTAGAAAAATTACAAAAAGCTGGTAAAAATAAATACGATTATGATTCAGATGAAGAAATCGATGGTGGTGGTACATGGGAGCATAAATTACGTGATAAAGTATTAATTTAATTAATTTCTTTGTCTTTTTTTGTTATTTGGAATTAATTAATTAATTAGGAAATGATGGCAACTCAATTGTGGGCGCAAGAATTGACACGTCAAGCTGAAGGTAAACATCATATTGGTGATTTTTTACCACCTGATGAATTAAAGAAATTTATGGAAAAACAACAATCACAAGAACAACAAACGAAATTAAATTCCGATTATAATGAACATAAAATTAAAGAAGATAATATTGGCTATAAAATGTTACAAAAATTAGGTTGGTCCCAAGGACAAGGTTTAGGTACATCAGGCAATGGAATTGTTGAACCAATTAATAAGTAAACGATTGTTTCTTCATTGATTTAATTGATGAATTAATTAATTGATTGATTTGTAGAGGATCTTCACATGATCAAAATCAAGGATTAGGCTTAAGTAATGATGGTAATGATGAGAAGGAAGATGAATATGAAGCGTATAGGAAACGTATGATGTTGGCATATAGATTTAGACCAAATCCATTGGTAATTATATTAAATTTTTTTAAATTTCTTTCAACAATATTTTTTCAGAATAATCCCCGGCGACCTTATTATTAGAATTTTCAACTATAACAAATTGTGTGTATATATAATATAAAATTTGTAAATATTTAAGTGTATATTAGAATATTATTAATATTAATTTATGTTAATTGTAGAACAATAAATGAATTGTAATTAATTTCTTAATTAAAATTTTATGTTGTAAAGTTGGTACTCACATGAAGATAGACACAACAAATAAAGAAATAGACGAAGATATAATTGTAATTTAAAAAAATATACTGTTTCAGTAGGTAAATTTTCCATTAATTAATTAATTAATTAATTGATAATTAAAAATTACAATTAAATGCTTAATTTTTTTGGAGAATTCAAATTTTATTATCGTTAAGTTGGTAGATGTCTGCCGTACAGTTGAAGACAACCACACGAAAGATAGATGCATTTTCGTTGTAATCAAACGAAAAATATTCTAACAGGTGAATTTTTCATGTAAAAATACATTTAATATTGTTAATTACGATTAATTGATCGATTATAATTTGAAATTTTTATATAGTTGAGTTGGTACGCATATGAAGATAGTTAAATAAAAGAGTGACAATAAGCGCAATTGCGGTAATCAGAAAAATTTAATAACACCAGATGAATTGTTCTTTAAAACTCTAAATACGTGAATATGGGTAGAAATAAACAAAGAGACAGTGGTAGAGTGGTAATTGAACAAAATAAAGCGCGTCTTTAATATGCGAAATTTCAATTCAATCGACAAATTATTTGAATTGAAATATTTATCCATTGCGATTGGTAGTTGTCCGAAGATAGATACAGAAAGAAAACGAAAAAAGAGAGAATGAGTAAGACGCAGGCGTATTTTGGCGGTAATCAAAAAGATAAATAAATGAGAAGAAAAAAATGTATTAACAAGGTAAATTTTTGCATTTAAAAAAATTAGATAAATAGTTATTCATTCAATTTTTAAACAATTAAATAATTTTTAATAATCTATAAATTTGTTGTTTCCAGAAACCAAAATAGTGATCATCACGTTATTATTTGTATGTATATTCATTTTGTCTTGTAATTCTCTCCTTTTATGTTATCAAATTTTTATCGAAATTTTTGAATATTTTTTATCAATTTTCTAGAGTGGTATATTTGTGTAAATGTGTGTATATGAGATTGAGAATGGAATCGAAATTGGAAAATAACAATAAAATACGTCCAAGAAACAATATAAATCCACCTGGTTGTAATAATAATAACAATAGAAATGGTAGTGTGATTTATAATTATTTATATGCGATAAACAATTATGATTTATATAATAATGCTGATAATTATGGGGACCATAACGTTAATATTCCACATTGCAGTAATAATACAACAACAATCAATGAATTTATTGATTCTAATATAACAAATGAAATAATTAAAGTGCCATACAATATACATACAACAAACACAACAACAACAAATGAAATCGTCAATAATAATAATCGTAATAATAGTAATAAGAAATTAACGAATTGTAATCGAAAAAATCGTGAATGGCATCACAACCAACGTCGTCATCGTAATAATGCTGGTAGATCACCAAAAGAATATGAAAGTGATGAAAGTGGTAGTTCATATTCATCAAGAGACACACCAGACGATAATTGTAATTAACAATTAATAATTATTTAATTATTTATAATTGAATTTTCACCATCTTTTAGTACAAAACCATAATGATTTTAATGATGATAATAATAAGAAATTAGTCATATTTACACCAAATTTATATCAACCTATTAGTGAAACCAATAAGAATAAGTAATAATTAATTGGGTAATTGTAGGGTTTAATTAATTTAATTGATTAATTACAGATTAACAACATTAATGTCGTATCAACGTACAAGTAATCATCGTAGTAATCAATCGAAAAATAATAAAAATTCTGATATAATAATACGTCGTGCTCATGGTTTAATGGAACGTTTCAAATCACGCGCATATAAATTACGTATAGACTTAAATCCAATTAATTTGTTAATTGGACATTCGCATATAGACCAATTAAATCAATCTATATGGGATGTATTTACAAATAATATACAAACAGAAGAGACTTATATTAAAAAATTGAACTTATGGAAACAGATGTTTTTGTATATTCGAGTTAGTTATTAATGTTATTATTAATTTAATTTAATTGATTTAATTTTTTTGTTAATAGAAAGTGTTGAATAGTTATGGTCTATTCTTAGTTGGTTCAACAATGTCGGGTTTTGCATTAGAAGGTAGCGATATTGATATGTGTTTATTGACGAAACCATTCAATAATGATCCAAGAGTTGATTCATTACACCATCTGAGTTTTTTAAAACAATTATTAACAAATGATGGTAAATTGATTGATTTGTTTATTCGAAATAATTTTATTTGTTTTGTTTGTTTATTGAAGGTATTGCAAATAGTGCTGAATTGATAATGGCAAAAGTGCCAATATTGAAATTTAAAAATAACGATAGCGGTTTTGAAATTGATTTAAATTGTAATAATGGTGTTGGTATACAAAATACACAATTATTATATACATATGCACAATTAGATTGGCGTGTACGGCCATTAATTATTATTATTAAATTATGGGCACAATCGAATAATATTAATAATGCTAAAAATATGACAATATCAAGTTATTCATGGGCATTAATGGTTATACATTATCTACAATGTAAGTGTTGATTGATTTTGTTATTTTAAAGGTGTGTTATCACTGGGAAATTCACGCTGTGCTCTTCTACAGTGTTAACAAGCCTTTAATAATATTTAAATTCAAATGTATATTTTTAATGAATATTAGGCGGAATGTCACCAGCAGTATTACCATGTTTACATGAGAGAAACCCAACGAAATTCAATACAAATCAATTACAACAACAACAACAACAATATGATATACAAGATGATATTGAATTGATAAATAATTATAAATCGGATAATAAAATGTGTTTAGGTGATTTATTAATCGGTTTCTATCAATATTATTCAATATTCGATTATACGAAATATGTAATTAGTGTACGTACAGGTAAATTATTATTAATTGATGATTGTCGTTATGTGAAAACACCAAAAAATGATCCAAATCAATGGAAATGTTTATGTATCGAAGAGCCATTTAATTTATCAAATACAGCTAGATCTGTATTTGATCCTGATATATTTATTAATATTAAAAATATCATTTTAACAACATATGAAATTCTATCAAAAACGAAAATGTTAAGCTATATATTTCCAATTAATTTAAATAGGTAAAGTTGTTGGTGGTTTTTTTTTTGGTTTTTTGTGTATTTAAAAATATTTATAAGGGAATTTTTTGTGGCAATCTTACTTATTTCAATTTATTGTTAATTATTTAATCAGATTTATTTGGAACGATTTAATTGTTTATTTTGTGTATTGTTTGTTTGTATTTTGTTTAAAAAACAATTTGAAATTTACGCTTAAATATTACGAGTTACTCTTAGGTGAATTGTTTAAAAAAATATATATATAATCGAACTCGTAATTGTATCAGAAACATATCATACACGGGTCGAACCCTTGAGACTTAGCCTTGTTGTTTAAACTATACTCAAAAAAAATATATAAATGAATAATAATAAATAGCAACAAAAGCAACGACAAAATAGGATATACATTCCATATTTTTTTTTGTTTGTTATTATAACTATTATCGATTAATTATTGTTAATTTAAAGACTTAAAAATGTGATTTAAAGATGATCTCAAATTGATGTTTGTATAATTTAAAAAAAAAGATAGAAAGAAAAGATGTTAGATTAAGATAGATTCGAATAGTCACAATGTGCCAAAAAGAAAAATTGTTTAATTCTAGAGTCTTAACTATTCTAAAAAGAATGAATAATAATAATAATTAAATTAAATAAACTAATGGACAATACTTGAACGAAATACAACAACGTCCGAATACAATAATTGTAAAACAATAATTTCACGATTTAAAAATATATTTAGAGTAAATTTTTGTGAATATTTGATGAGAAAAATGAAATTATTCTGAATGTATAATGTGCTGTGTGTGTGTGTATGTGTTGTTGTTGTTACATGTTTTTGTTTTGCCAAAATCGTCTCTTGCTCTCTCAGTATTCTTTCGTGAGATAGATTGTAGTTTACTTCAATTCAATTCAATTAATAAAAAAAAGAAAACACGAAAAAAAGTATAAAATAAAAATTCCACTAAAAAAAAATTATAATTATTATTAAACGATAAATACCAAGGACTAAATTGATTTATTTCGCTCATTTGTTAATTATTGGTCCTATTGGTAATTACTGTATATTAAAAAAAAAATCACAAAAAAAATAAAATACTAAATAAATCAAAACCTTGCATAAGCTTAAGATTTTATTGTTTTCTGTTTAATTTTTACAAAACTATCGCCAATCCTTTTAACAAAAAAAAAACACACACACACACAAAACATTCCCATTAATTTGGTAGAATTCATCAGCAACGGTGGGCCATTACTATGTTTTTTTTACACGAGCACAGACCATCCTTCATTTTAAGACATTAATTAGTCATTTTGATAAATAAAGCGACTTACCAGTCGCATCAAACGTTAAACTGACCACCGGTGATTGTGTTAAAGGAATGTTTCCAGATTGCACTATGTATAAATCGTGTCATGGAATGAGATTTAAAACACTATTGGCATCCATAATAAAAACGTTTCATAAATAAAGAAATTCGACTAAAATTTTTGATATACGTATACAGAATTATAAAAATTTGTGTATAAATAAAATCAAAATTATTGCCATAAACCGGCATAATTTCCAGTTAAAGTAGCTGGTAAAGGACCACCAGCTGTAAATAAACGTGTACCACTACTATCATAACAATGTGTGTATATAGCTGGTACATATTTAACATTTTGTATATTATCAACGAATTCATCATCGGGGAACTAAAATAAAATGATAATAATGAAATTGTGTTAGAAATTAATTGAATACATACAACATATCCTTTACTAGCTTTAAGTACAACAGTCCTCGACGAATTTATACTTGAATCTAAATATTTGCCAGCACGTAAATCGTAGAACATCAACATACCTAAACCGGTGCCAACAGTTAGTACATCACCTTGAAAACTAGCTGAACGTATACCACAACCTGAATATCGTGATGAGACTTTTTTAACAGCCTAATTATTTAATTTTCGTTTTACCGTCTTTATAATTGTTCAACAATATAAAATAAAATAATTATATATTTAATTACCTGTAATGTACGACAATCTAATAATAATGTGTATGATCGACAACCAATTGCATATAAACCATTATCTTGGACAGCTAAACAAACATTCTCTTGTGATGATGGTAGACGTCTTGATAATTTTTGTTTAAATGTTTCCGCATTCCATATATGTATATAACCATTTAGACTTAATGCAGCAATTTCTTCATAGTTCTTATTGAATGTTAATGCACGCACTTTCTGTGCATTACGACAATCTTTTATCGATATCGGTGATATATGATGGTAAATTGGTATGTCGGATTTATGTTCAAACATATCTGTTGTTATACGCCACAATGCCATTTTCGTGTCACGACTACCAGATACAAGGAATTCGTCATCTAACCAACACATATCGAATACCCAATCTTTATGGGCATTCTCACCAACACAAACTGGATCTAATGTTGGTAAACGATACACGGATATATCGCAGGTGTTGCGAGCACCCGTCGCCAATAATGTCCGTGATGGATTGATTTGTACTGAATGTATACCACAATGGGATTGTTGTTGTGGTGATTGGTCTGTTGATAAATGATCACGGCGACTTAATAGCGATGGTATCTGGTCTAATTTATGCGTAACAACATCGTACACCATCAACTAGAACATACGATTTGTAAATTTGTTTTCTATCTGTCGATTATGCGAATTAATTAATCGTTCGTATAATCGACAATACTTTAAATAATACCTTGTTGCATTTCGTACCGAAAACCACTTGCCTATCACTTAACCATTGTGAACAGAACACTTTATTCATATTACCTAATGTTATAGGTGTTTCACGGAACATTTCGTGCGTTAATATATGTCTAGAACCGTAATCACTAATCACTGATGATTTCATTGTTGTTCTTGTTTGTACCGTACTTTTATTAAATGTTTCTCGATATTTGATATAATCAACAAAATTATACGATGTTTTCAATATATCTTTCTGTTGTATTATTGTATCTTCATCACTATCACTATCATCATATGTTATGAAATCTTCTGGCTTATCTGTGCGACGATTATTTTCTAATTTTGATTGTTTCGCTTTCAATTTACGTTCATCTAAACGTGATTGTATTGAACATGTTGGTGTACGACCATAGATTGGAAACATACGTGTTGTTGACATATTATTTTCTTTACGTATATACACGATTATATAATTTGATAATTCCACAGGAAAAAAAGCGAAAAATATCCTTAAAATCGTCAATTCATTATTATACCAATTACTATAAAAAAAACCCAAAAACAATTATTATTATTAATAATAAATAATTAAAACAAAAGCAATTGTCATACTTACTATACTGGAGCTGAATAAAAAAAGACAACAATAGTTTTTGGTTATACAATTTCGTATCTATCCATCTCTTAGATGACTGACAGATATAACCAATAGGAAAATAGAATCGATTTTGTCTGAAATCATACATCATGTCCCATAACAAAGCGTGTTTTAGAATTGTTCCGAACAGCTGTTCAATTAATTAATTAATTAATTAATTAATCGAATAGCAAAAATGACCCGAATAGTAACACGCTAAAATTTAACTACGATTGACTGTGTGCTTTACGGTTGCAAGTGATCTTAATGGCTCAATTCAACATCGTTGGGATCATTTCAAACCGTAAACGCACAGCTATAGTGCGCATGTCGGACAGGATTGCCACATATAGCAATTTATCGTTAAAATTAGCTACTTTAAAAAATTTTCGACGTCAAAAATTTATCACCGCCAACCAATTCGAAGAATGATAAAATTTGATCCATACACGAAAACAGATTAATTCTGCTGTTGGAACAGATAGTTGCCCCTCAAATTGTATGCTTTTTCTCACATCACCTGAAGACATTTCAGCGGAATCCGTCTGCGTTCAGTCTTAGTCGTTATGCCTGGTTAAGCCCCGTCCACATCTATCGAATGATCACGATGGAATGGATACGAACGGAATTGTAAACATTGTGTGGATGGCAATGCAAACGCGATCGAATGGGAACAAAGGCCAAGGAATAGTTGACGGTATTATTACAAAGGAAATCAGTCGTTCGCGTTCCCAGTGTGGACTGGAAAAATAGATCTTTGTTTACCGGAACACAAGCGTCATTCATCTACTTCAGTCTGCAGATGACAATTCCTCGCATTCCTATCGGGGTGTTTTTTGCAATTGTTGATTCGTTTGATAGATGTGAACGGGGCTTTACATGCATTCTTTATTGTCGTTTTATTTCGCGTTCGTCGAACAGCGTTGCCCAAACGATGAGAAATTGGTGTGAATTTCTTTGCGGTCGCGTTCTGCGCTGCAGAATCTTCTCCGTGTGCAGCACCCATAATACTAGATGCTTAACATGAAGGGGGCTACTTTCAAGTACACATCTGTGCCGTTTGAAATGTTTTTCAATACAGGATTCATTTATAAAACCAATTGTTGAATTCTGCTTTATTTTGTATAAATTTTTGATAAATATCATCACGTAAATCATCGAAATTCTTACGGTTTACAATGATTTAAATAACGTGGATACAAACACACTTCTCTAATATGGTATCTATTTAATAACCAACAAAGGAAACGTTCTAAACCAAGTCCATAACCACCATGTGGACAAGTACCGTATTTCCTTTGATCTGTATACCAGAAATACGGCTTTGGATCAATACCTTCTCTTTTATACCTACAAATTCAATCGGATTAATGTTAAAGGATAACAACAATTGTTTCAACACATTAATGCGATAAGTACCCTTCTAGTAGTTCATCTATTTGGTAAATCCTCATTGATCCACCAACAATTTCACCAACATTCGGTAATAGAATATCAACACTTTCTGTTAAACGTTGATCTTCTGGACATTTTGACATATAAAATGATTTAATATTAGCTGGGAAACGACATAACATTATCGGTTTATTAATTTGATCAGTCATTTTACGTTCAGGCATTTCTGGTATATCATCACCATATTCATAGAAACTACCATCATCTTTTGTTATATTATTTGTTTTTAAATAATCAATAGCATCTGTATAATTCATACGTAAAAATGGACGTGTTGGTATTTGAAAATTTGGATTTAATTCATATACAATATGACCATATGGTGATTTTAATACACGTTCAACAACATCACATATTAAATCTTCTAAACGTTCTAATAATTCATTAAATGTTATAAATGGACATTCACCTTCAATATGTGTATATTCAGCTAAATGTCGTCTTGTACGACTTTGTTCAGCACGAAAACTTTCAGCAATACAATAAACATCACCCATTGATGGTATACATGTTTCTAAATATAATTGTGAACTTTGTGTTAAATATGCTTCTTCACCGAAATAATCCAATTTGAATAATGTTGAACCACCTTCAACTTGTGTTTGTACAATTGATGGTGGTGTTACTTCACAATAACCACGATCAGCATAATGTCCACGGAATGCTTGCAACAATACAGATCTCATACGCAAAACTTTCGATGTATTTTCACCTCTAATCATAATATGACGATTTTCAGCTTGAACATCAGGTAAAGCTTGTTCATTTAACAATGATTCAGCACCACCAGGTGGTGCCAAACCAATCAATTCCCAATAATCCACATGTAATTCATGGCCACCAGGTGCCGATTTACCTTCAGGCACCTCATTAATTACACCAAATAATAGAATCGATGATTCTGTTGATAATATTAAAGCATTATATGTGTTACATAATTTATCATTTAAGACTGTTTGTAAGAAACCAGTTCCATCACGTAATGTTATAAACATTAGATTTTTGCCTTGCCTACGTATTCTATGTGTCCATCCATAAATTTTAACACGTTCATTTCTATATCTACTACAATCATTGATTTTAATACGTTTAGCTTCTGGTAATGTTTTATCTTCAATTAGAACAATTTTTTTAGCTTCTTCAAGATTCTTTGCACGTTTCTCAGCATCATTTTCTTCTTTTTTAGCAATATCCGCTTGTTTATAATTTTCACGTTGCCATATCTTTACGATCTTCTTCAATTGTGTTTTCGATACTAATTCATATTTCTCTTGATTATTATTATCTTTATTATCAACATAAATTGGTGGAAATGGTTCGGTACGTGCATATCTCATTGCTTGTAAAACAGTTTTAAATGGTTTATCTTTACTACCATTACCATCATCATCAGAACCATATTTTTCAGATGTATAAATTGCTAGAAATTTCAATAAATAATTAGATAAATAAATGGTAAAAATTTTGCAATTCTATTAAAAGATGATGCAATAATGATGCCATCACTTTAATGTAATGTTATCGTTTATATTAATAGACATACGTTTAATTTCGAATAAAATTACACAAATTCGATGGATTTATTGGGAATTAGGGCAAAAAAACTCATTTCCACCCCGGTATCAAGAGGTTAAATTCATGCAAATTGAAACTTACACGATTTGTCTTCTTCTGGCATCTTGACAATTAATTAACACTTAATGAAGTTGTTAATTAATTAATTCACGAATTTAGGTGTAATTAGTATTAATTTTCGATTCGAAATTGTTTTAATAGAGACGTCGACCAAATTCTTCTATCACCATATGGATGGAAATTTGGGGGTTTTCGATTTGAAATGTTGGTCATTCAATGATCATAGCAAAAATAAAAAGAAGGCTAATCGTAAATAAATCATAAATTATCGATTTTCTACGATCTTAAAATTGGTGAATATTGTGAAATATCTTGTAATTATAGAGAAAAATTACTTAAAATTTGCCAAATTTGTTTCAATGTAGCTACATTTAGATATTGTAAATATCACCAACTTTACAATACAAACTACCCTACACCCAACAAACAACAATGTCAAGTCTATCTATTTTTCGGTAGATATAGCGATCTATAACTTCACTCAACAGAAATAATTGTTATTAATAATTATAGTGATTGATATTCTATCTCTTTTTCGATTTCTACATTGCTAATAATAGATCTAAATGTAGACCCGGTTATTTTGATAAGAGATCTTATTAATTTAACACAAATATCGGAATTTCGCTCCAGTTAGAATTATTGATTCAATTACTTTTGTTTTCCAAATTGGAATTATTCTAAAATATAAAAATTCACCTGTATTCACTATAATTACATAATTATCAACAAAGTAATTGTTAAAAACTTGTAATTATTGTAATTATGGTTAATAATCAAGGTGTATATATAGATAACGTCATAGTAGGCTATGATTATTACCAACCCACCCAATATATTCTGTATTTAATTGGTTTGTGTCTATGCTATTTTTAAAGATATGTGTTGGTGTCTTCAGCAGTGCAGTGTTTGTTAGTGAATAATTCAACAAATTTCCGATAATAACCGATTAATTAACCGAATTAATAATCAAATAATTCAGGTAATTGGTTTTTAATTAGAAATTCGCAAATATATATTTGTAGTTGTTGTATTGGAGGTAATTAAAAGATTTTTTTTTGTTTCTGTCACAACCAGGTCACCATGAACTCTGCTTCTAATATTATTGATAATAATGAAACGAATGAATCGATTAATTGTCAAACAGATGATAAGAATATTATTGATAAGATTTTAGGTGAAATGAAATGCCAATTCAATAAGACTGAACATAAATCAATTAATAATGAAGAGAAACAAACAGTACATGATAATGATGTTGTTGATGATGATGATGAAATCGATGATGATCATACAATAATTGATAATCAATCTAGTCTTAATAATAATGATAACAAAACAGAAAATGATAAGAATCATGATTTAAATAATAAGACTGACGAAATTAGTACAAATGATGATGATGATGATAATAACAAAGATTCTAATGATCATAATGATGATGATGATGATGATGATGATGAAAATGTAAAAGAAGAGAAACCAAGAATTGTATTATTATTTAAAAAACCAAATACAGAAATAACACCAACGAAAAATAATAATAAAAATAATAATAATAGACGATCATTAAGGCATCAAAAAAATCCAATAAATCATCAACAATTAAATGAAACAATATTAAAACGTTCAACAAGACGTCGCAGTAAAGATTGTACAGAAACAATATTACAAAGTGCAATAGCACGTAAAGAGAAATCATATAATGAATCAAATAAACCACAACGTTTAACAAGACAATTGAAACCGACACAAAAAATTTTAGAAAATTTAGAATTAGCCAAACAGGAAAAAACCAAATTAAGAAATAATAAAATTTTAGATAAAAATCGTAATAATAATAATAACAATGATAGTATAGATATAGATGAACAACGTTTATATAGAAAACATAAACATAAACACAATAAAAAAACAACAACGAAACGTTTGAAAAATAACAATAATAATGATAACAGTAGTAAAGAATCAGATTCGGATCATAGTATGGAATTAGAGAATCGTGGAAATATTAGTGGGTTTAGGCGGTCACGTAGAATATCGTCAAGGTTCTTTCTTTATTTATGATAAACACTTCTTATTAATATTATGATTAATTTAATTAGAATTGATTATTGTAGGTATAAAGAAGAAACAAACATGGATACAGATGAACATGCCAATTCGGTATCAACAACAACAACAACAGTTGAAGAATCATGTTTGACTAATGAAAATTCGAATGATTTGATAACATCGAAATTATGTCTGTGTACACAGAAAACAAAATATTATGTTGCACCAAAGCAAGAAGGTATTGTTACAGGAGTTTTTCAGTTTATTACAATGAAATTAATTGGGTTTTTCTGGTGGGTTTTAGAGACGCTTTACTGTTGTGCTATTGATAGTGTCGGTGATAAGACATTAGGTTGTAGTCGTGTGATTGAAACAAAAGAAATAATGATGTTACGTCCATCAACTAGAATACCATACAGTATTTATTGTGAATCTCATAAGAATCGTTTATTAAGACATAATTGTTGTCCAACATGTGGTATATTTTGTACACAGGTAATTATCATTAAAATACAGTAATACTATCTCGATTATCCGAACTATTGCTGTACTAGTTGTAAACTGTAACTATTTTGTATTTGTTGTTTTTTATTCTTTTTTTTTGTTAATTAAGGGACGTTTCGTTGAATGCGATTCAAAACATCAATACCACAAAGATTGTAAATTAATTATTGGTAATTTAGAATGTTGTCCACATTGTGGTATAACAACAACACAATACGATATTAATATAACAATGCATACAATAAAAAAACCAATAGTTTTACCAAAACAAAAAACGCAATAGTAAGTCAATTTATTATTATTATATTTTACTTAACTATCATAATTATTATTATTACTTAATTTTTATGTAGAATTAAGTTGATAGAATTGTTCTTTTGTTTTGTTTTGTTTGTTAATTACATTTTTATATTGTTGTTTTTTTTTTGTTTTAAATTTAATATTTCCAGAATCTTTGTAAACCTGTACATGTACATAAATTAATTTGGTATTTAGTTTTAATTTAATTTAATTATCGTTGTTGTCTGTCGACCAACACGCACACACACACACACACACAAACAACCAAATATCCTACAAAAACAATTTTAGTGTAACTGCAAAAATCACCTATCAAAATACATTTAATAAAAATTCTGATGAAGATACAATCAATAATTATATGAAATCATTATTACCAAGTGAAATATTAAATTCATTAAATAATCGAGAATTATTATACAATGTGGAAATATTCAATATAAACGATATAATTCTAATTATTAAAAATAATCAATTAGAACAATTAGCAACAATATTGGGTAAGTTGAAATGAATGTTGTTGTAATTTTGTGTTAATTTAAAAAATTTTTGATCATATTGCAGGTGCAAAATCAATGGATTTATCTGTGAAAATACCGGAATTAAATGATGGTACACTTTTACATTTAGCTGTACAAAATAGTACACTATCAATTGTACATATGTTATTAATATCAGGATTACAACATGATGTGTTCGATAAAGATCAAAATACAGCATTAATGTTGGCTATATTAGCTGAAAAAAACGATATAGTTGAATATTTAATTAAGACCGGCTCAACAATCGATTTGAAAGTAATTGAATATTAACCATAACAACAACAACAATTTGTTTAATTTGATTTATAATTTAAAGGGAATTGACGGTATGACACCACTGCATTTAGCTGCGAAATGTGGCAATATAAAAGCATGTGAATTATTATTGAAGCCGATCAATAGGAATCGTAGGAATTTTATAAATTGTTTAGATGATGGTGGTTGGACACCATTAGTATGGGCATGTGAGAATGGTTATATAAATATCGTTAATTTTCTATTATATAAAGGTGCTGATCCATCAATACGTGATGTTGAACATAATGTTGCTGTACATTGGGCGACATTCAGTGGTAATTTGAATATCATTGAATTATTATTGAATAATGGTTGTGAAATTAATGCAATTAACGCACATGGTGATACACCACTGTAATCACATTTCTAAATAATTAAACAAAACAATAATAATAATAATAATTGCAGACATATTGGGGCCAGGCAAGATCTATACGATTGTGTTTTAATATTATTAGCTCGTGGTGCTGATGTTCATATTTTAAACAAAAATAATGAATTACCATTAGATTGTGTACCAACAAACGGTAATTGTTATGGTCCATTATCATTGAATACATCATTACAAACAATTACAGAATATGAACATCAAAGTGTACTATTAACTAAGTATTTCAACAAAAATTCAATCAACACTCAACATAATTAATTATGAAATTCCAGTGATATCTCTAAAGGTAAAGAATTGAATCCAATCCAGTGTTATAATAGTATTGATAACGAACAAAAACCAAATGATTTTATTTATATAACAAAAAATTGTACAACATTAGATGATATTAAAATTGATACAAAAATAACATCAATACAATCATGTAATTGTGATGAACGTTGTATTGATGATGATTGTAATTGTAATAATTTATCTGTACGTTGTTGGTATGATGAAGATGGTAAATTAGTGCCCGATTTTGATTTTTCTGGTAATTCCTTATCAATTATATTCGTAATTGATTAATTAATTAATTAGTAATTTTGTAGATATCCCAATGATATTTGAATGTAATGATGGTTGTACATGTAATACAATAACATGTAATAATCGTATTGTACAGAAAGGTTTAAATTATCGTTTTGAAATTTATAAAACATTAGATAAAGGTTGGGGTGTACGTACATTACGTACAATACAAAAAGGTAGTTTTGTATGTGAATATATTGGTGAAATTATAACCGATATTGAAGCTGATAAACGTGATGATGATTGTTATTTGTTTGATTTAGAAAATCGTGTATGTAAAAATCGTTTTGTTTTTTTGTTTAATTTTAATTATAATTCTAATTAATTATCTAGGATACAGATAGTTATTGTATTGATGCAAGATTTTATGGAAATTTTGCACGTTTTATTAATCATTCATGCAATCCAAATTTAACATCAATTAAAGTATTTATCGATCATCAAGATTTACGTTTTCCACGGATTGCATTCTTTGCCAATCGTCAAATTACAGCTAATGAAGAATTAAAGTATAATTAGATTGATTAATTAATTAAAATCTTGAATGATTTACGATTTTATTTCAGTTTCGATTATGGCGAGAAATTCTGGATGGCCAAATACAAATCACTGTCATGTTTATGTAATAGTGACCAATGTAAATATTCGGCAAGTGCAATAAATAATACGGTGCAAATATACCAAAGACGTTTATTAGAAGAATGTGGTTGACAATTATTTAATTAAACAAATGCCATTGTTATTCGAATTTATTTATGAATTGACCGTCTTGACTGATTTTTTTTTATTTGATTTTTAATGTTTTTCTATTCGTGAAGTTTTAAAGCTTGTGTATGTGTGTGTATGTGGTTCAATTCTTGTTGTTATTGTTGCTCTTATTTATTATTATTATTATTATTATTGATGCATTAAGGAGTAATTAAGTCGAATTTAAGATAAATTCGTTTATTAAAATTATGTGAATAATAATAACATGTGACTTATTTCTAAGATTAACCAGTCGATTTGTTTTGAATCAATCAAAACAATTTAGGCCAGAGTTGGGCGTATTCTCTATGTGGTCATCATCTCTCTAAATGGCATCGATTCTAAGTTATTAGAGATGATGCCAGAGTATAGTGAATGGAATAGAAGAAAAGAGTGTGGAATCTAATAGGGGACTAATTTTGGAAGCCCAAAATGTGATTGTGGCGTGTTTCTAATTCTTAAAAATTACACAGGCTTATTTGGTGATGTATCGTTGTTACAATCAAAACAACCATAGTAATTGTGCAATATTCAAATTTGTGAAAAAATCAGCTAAAGGCACAACAATTCTATGATTATTTTTAAATCGTTAATTAAGATATGTTTCTAAACGTGATATCAATTGCGCTGAAATTGCATTCTTATTGATTAATTGTTAAATAATAAACATAATTGACTATAATAGGGAGAGTAATTAATTAAATTGACAATTAAATTAGAAATCAAATTTTTTGAGCAATTACATCTAGTCTAGATAAGGCTCCATTGTTACTAGGGGCACGAATTGTTTCAATAATAATTCGTCAATTAATCAATCAAAAATTAGGAACTTATGCTCGTTTGTTTTTGTGTTTCTATCGTCTAAATAATTGTGTAGTTTGTTAATGGATTGAATTGATGTAAATATTGCTCATTATTGACTTTAACATATCCCCATAATTTCATGGCTTCATCACAATGTTCTTGTATAAAATCGACTTCAGTAAAATTCAAATTGAAACGCCAATGGAACGGTGTTGTCTTTGAATCACGGAACGTACTCGACACACCACCAATATCTTTCACTGTATGTGTTGTTAGAAAATCTTTGACTTGCTGATGGAAATCGACATTGAAGAATTCAAACAATTCCTCCACATTCTCGTACGGTTCTAACGATAAATCTTCATAACGTATCGCCCTGGAAAGAAACAAACAAACATGAAAGTCGCATTAAATTGTTCCAATTAATTCAATTATTGTGTATTATTATTACTATTATTATTTCATTAACAAAGCAATGGGAAAAGAATCAATTATAACACCGATAAATTTTGTTTTGTTTTGATTTGTGATAATTTTACGATTTTATTTATAGAAATAACTCAATTTTCTTGTATCGAAGACGACAATTTCGGGTTAACGTACTTTTATGCGATATTTTAAGAATTTTCTCCACACAGATACAGTGTAATCAATGCAAGAGGATTCAAACAATAATTACATTTAAACATAATTAAATTGTTGTGCACGAAACGAATTTCTAGTCCATTTACTGTGCAATTTTCGAATTAAATGTTTATATTAGAATAGTGATCTATAGTTGTTGGAAAATTGACCAAATTTAATGACTTGTATACAAGTTCCACTGTATATTTATTTTAAGTCAAGTTAAATTTGGTTGATTATAAATTTGATTGTAATCACAACCGAAGTTAATTCAAACAAACATTTCGGTCATTTTTCTCTTCTTATTTTTATACTGTCAAATAATTAGTCTTTTAAGGATTAAAATTTGGAAAATTCTACTCTTTTATCAGTTTACTAATAGATCAAATGTGTAAATTGCAATTGTTACGAGTATATTCCACAATCTTTGATTAAATATTTGAATTATCATCAACGTGAAGCTATCACGCGCCACTGTCCCCAATTCAGATTAGGCTCACCTGAATCGATCCGGATACAATTTCTTTAAATTGACAGCAGCTTTATAATCATCAACCATATCCGAACATAATAAATCCGGTTTATCACAATCGGGCTGGCCCGGACACCAGTCTCGATGCTTCCTTGATTGCAATGTACCTCTGGGATCTCTTATCAATAAAATTATTTTAACATTCAACCTAAAAAAACAGTTTCATATAATGATCTTATTGTGATTGTGATAACAACAAACATATGTTCTATACTTGTGATCATTTAATAATTGTTCAGCCAATTGTAGTTTTAATCGTACAATTTTCATTGATTGAAATGGAAATTGTTGGCAGGCACGATTCAAAAATGTCGAATTAAAACAATAATACGGATATAAATCACAATATTGCCATAATCTTATATTATGTGTAAATAAATATAAATGTTGTCGACCATAATCGATATAATGTTGTAAATTTGTATAATTGCAATTTAATAAATCCTTCAAATCATTTATGGCCGTTTTATCTAATGGCCCACCACGTATACGTACAATACCATAATCTAATAATGGTTCATAATGATAATAGTTGCCAGGTATTGAATTTAGTACATCACCAAGAAATGTTGATCCTGATCTCCATGTTGTTAATATTAAATTCCTTAATGGTTGGCCATTTGTTGATAATGTGAAATTATTGATGTTTGTTAATTTTGGAAATTTATAATCGTACAATTCTTTCATTAACTGTTGTTGGATCTCTTTTATCACATCATCCATCGATTTTATGCCATTACTCTTATCATCACCATCACCATCAAATAGTGCTTCTTGTAAACTGATACCAACACGTATCCGTGATTGTTGTTGATGTTGATGGTGGTAATGGTTAATCGATGTTTTTTGATTAAACACAATCAACAACAAACTAATTATGCCGATTAATGAAATACCCAATATACCACTCTTACGGACCATAATTCCAACAATAACGATTCCATACAATTCGTTGTTGAACGTATCGTTTAGATATTAAATCTTCATTATTTATATCGAACAATAATGATAATAACAACAATAACACACACGAAATTATCGAAAAAGCACTAACATTTAAAATCGTAATAACAATAATAATAATAATAACGATAATGGAGCACTTTATGCATTTTCTTTGATCTTATTTTGTTAAATTTCCATTTACGGAAATCGAGTTGCTTATGTTCTTCTTCGTGACGAACAAATGAGGCCGCAATAGCGTGATGGTAAAGGTAAACGGGTTTCAGATGTGTTTTTAAACTTGCTCATCCCCACCACCGCCAAAAAGAAAGCTCCGCATATCTACTATCTTATTCTATCACATCGATATATCGATTTGACTATCTTTATTCAAACAGAACAGAGACGTATTTAGACGGAAAATTAATTGGTTTTTTTGTTTTCAGCATTTTATTAGATACAAACACACTAAAAACACAAAAGCGAATTGTAAATAAATTACGTTGAGGATTTAAAATTAAAACCGATCGCAATTGTTGTATTGTTCGATTTTTTTTGTTATGCAGTAATACCAGATGCTTAATGTTGAAATTTAATAATGATAAGGCCAATTAATCTTTAATTTTCCAAGTATGTGTAAATATGTGTTATTTTTGAAATATTTTAGCTTTATTGTAGTGTTCGCAATGGAACGAGCACACTACAAACATCTGATCTGGTCCGTTTTTTGAGCCGAGCAGGACAATAGCAAGCTAAAAGTACAGAAAATTAGTTGAGGCGAGCCGTTCACAAGTCATTCGTATTGTGTTCACAAACCCACCAATTACATGAATCTTACTCCGAGCATGCGGCATTCTAGGCTCGGCTCGTCTAGCGCACCTCCACCCAAACACTTGAACATTTAGTTAGAAAATCACCCAGTAAACAATCAACTAATATAAATTGTAAAGATTAAGTTATAAGTAACGTAATAAATAACTTATTAAAATTGATTAATTGTCCATAAAATGACGTGTTTTTATTGATAAAACATTATTGTACAGACAATAAATCGGCTACAGTAGACAACATTGCCAACAGATATGTTAAATTGGTTGCCTGCACCACATACGAATTTCGTTCGATTAACAGTTTTAGAAACAATAACAAAATCTAACCAATTACAATTAAATGAGCATTAAATCCAATAATTATCAAAATCTTGTAATTTTCGTGTTAGTCATTTAATTATTTTTTTTACAAAATACAACTATTGGTATTTCCTTTAATGTGGTAATTATGATTAAATTCGACAATTTATTTTAATTATAGATAATAATTGGCGAAATTTAACGTTTTTTCGTTGGTTTTTTTTTGGTGTAGAAGTTGTTGTTTGTGAAGGTTGAAAAAAACCAACTGGTAGAGGATATGGCGCCAGTACGGTCCTGTCTGTTTTTGGTTCTTTTTTGATTGGTAGGTGGTGGTAGAGCGGTGGCGGCCTGCTTGCCTGCCAGAAGAAGGTATTTCTGGTTCGATCTAAAGAGCTGTCTGCACAGTTGTGAACCAGTCTGTTTAATGTTGATATCGTCTAGATTTTTTTGTGAAATTAACGTCAAAGCAGTGTTTATTTAAAATCAAAATTGGTCGATATCACTAATGTGTTAATATTTTACAAAAATAAATAAATAAAAATAGGCGACAGTAATCCGATCCGGACGGGCATTATTAAAACACATTCATTCAAACAATTGATGGTTTTTTAAGTGTAGTTTCATTTTACATTGTTGTTGATTTTAGAGTGGGGATGATGTTGTTATTATTGCTATTATTTGCAAATTGCATCAATTACCAGCAATTACAACAACAACAACAATCAACAAAATAAATAAAGGTAAGGTTACACAATTGAAATGTGTGTGTGTCGTATTTGTTTTGCTTTACGTTCTCCTGGGGTTTTGTTTTTACTAAAATAACAAGTTTGAAACGCACACACACACACACACACACACACCTCTCCTTTGCCCCTTGAAATCAATAATACGGCCCATATATGGGTTGTTTTGTCTGTCTAAGACAGGCACGCATCCATCTGATCACGCTACTGCAACCACTGCACATGGAGAAAATTTCGTTTTATTCAAGTGAAATTCAATTAAACGATAGAAATTTCACTTATCCGGTGAAAATCAGTGATGAAAGTTGCTATCTAATTAAAGGAAATTAATGTCAGTCTGTTGTTCCACAAATGAATCTGATTGGATTGGATGAATACTGCAATTGAATCTGAGACAACATCACAATCAGATTTGATCGATTATTAACCAATAAGAATTGATGATAGTTTATTTAAAAAAACCCATGAGAATACTCTTATGGTAATTCCATCATTTTGCACCATTAATATTCAATTTTAGTAACTGAGATATTTGCAAATATTCATTCGGAATACTTTCATGAATTTCTGATATATATATATTTAAATAAATAGTTATTCTAGATGAAACATTCAAGGCTTAAACATTGTATCGATCCAAATTATGTATTAATAGATAAAAATTAATGACTGTAACACGATGTTAAGAAAAAAAATCAAAGTCGTGTACTGTGTTGATCACGAACACAATTGTGTGTGTGCGAGACGAATCGTGTCGAATAGAAAAACAATTGTCGGTGTATATACGTTAGTCGACTTGATTCTGATTCGTTGACGTTCGTGGTTGTTGTTGTTTTTTTTTTGCTTTTTACAAAAACACTAAATTTAAAGCCGTGTTCACATAATACACGCATTTTCGAAGATTTCAATAATGATTCATTGAATAAGAAAAGCCGTTATTACAATAAACATAACCACACCTATATATATATATATATATTGAATATTATTGGTAAAGTTGACGAGTTTAACAACATTCCACCACCTTTAGTTTTTTTTTCTTCTGCTTCTTCAAAACAGCAAACACACGATTTCAATTCTTGTCTGGTGAAAATAATGAGGGGAAAATACATTTCTTGTCGTAGACTACTCGTTAAATATTTCAACAAATATTATATGTGATGCTAAATATTCGAGTGGACAGACAATTTGTTTGTCAAACACTTACTTTTGCATATATTCGATACACAATAGGATAATAATGGTAAATAAATACACACAGCACGTAAGTCACGTGATCGTTAGATTCTACTAAAGCTGCGTTCACACTATACCCCCCCCCCTCTGCAATGCTAGTTTTATACGTAATTGACTTGTTAAATATTCATGGGGCGATGCAATGGGTTTTTTTTTGGGTGTAAATTAGCAGTTATATTCGTTGAAATTTTCGAAACACGCGACTTGATTCTCATTAACTTTCAAAAAATCTACACAAAACACAATTACGGCTACAAATTATACAAAAAAAAACGGAATCTATAATTTTAAACTTTTTGTAGTTTGTTGCAAACGAAACACAAATTTTGCATGTTTGCCTGATTGTTGTTTGATTTGAAGTTCGTTTTATTTTTCTCTGTTTGTCGCTTGTACCAATGAACTTGAATGTTAAGTAGTTGCACATACAAAATAATAACATTTGCATTTGTTAAGAAAAAGTAAAAGTAGCTTGACATTGTCGTTTAATCAAATTGGAGGACGATTACTTTGATAAACCGGTTGCGCAGACTCTTCCATACTGGTAACAAACATTACTACTCCATCTCTGTGTATCAAAACAAATCAAGGACATTTCAGAACGCGCCCTCTAGCAGTATTGTTTTAAACTCAAATCCCGTGTGTATCCAGCTTAAGATTTACGTTATTATTTTTAATCGACATTTGCAATTAATTAAAATGAAATTGTCACCTCCCCCGCTCCCCCACTCTTCATAAATTTTCATATCAATATGCTTACAATACGAATGTTTCCGTTTCCGGTTTAGTTTTGAATAATTTATCACACATTTGGAGATTATAAGCCGAGTTGGTAGTGGTGGTGGTGGTGGTGGTGGTGGCGACAAGACCCACTTGTTTAGTCGATATTCATCCCCTTTTCAATCAAAGTCTCATTGATTAATCAACAACAACAATCAATTCGAGATAGAGTTAGAACACGAATGTGAACATAGCTTTACATTTGTAATTAGTGAAATTGTTACAAAACTAAATATGTAAATTATTATTGTCGTGTTATTAACGTAATACCCGACGAAAATAATGAGATAATTATAGAATTTGTAACTTTCACATTTGTTGTTATTTTACTTTTGATTTTTATTTTTTTTTTAATTTTAATTAACCAATTTAAAGATGGTCTTTGTAGTCGCCTAGATACAAAAAGATCAAATTTAGAACTGTGTCTAAATTTATTCACCACAGCCATTTGAGTAACTCGTGTATCAATCAATTAATACTCGAATGGTAGCTTCACACTAGATTGACATATGTGCGTACAAATCGCGCGCGCGCGCGCACCCGCCTGCACTACTTTGTATTATCTGGACGAGCCTTAACAATGTTAATTGTAGGATTTCAAAATCATCATTAATGTTCGTTTTGACTAATTTATAATCAATAGAAGTCAATTTTTATTATTGTTAGTTATTCATCAACGTATTTATGGCAGGTAATTTAATTAAATTTATTGTTGTTGTTGTAATTTGTAACAATTTGATCTATTTCTTCCATCTCCATTCATTTATAATAATTGTATATACACACCATCGATTGCGATTTGGCCAACTTAACGTTAAGTGTCACGTGATAGATGGAGTTGGTCTCACTATTCTAACCTGGAATTTTATTCATAATTCATAAAAAAAATGCTTCTAAGTGAATCGTAATTTCGAAGTTGAAGTTCATCAATTATTCCTTAAATAAACCCCATTAAACACACACACACACACACGCGCATCCGTAACGGAACCGTGAAAAGTTCCAGCGCCCTCTCTTGTTTGACATTGCATTTTTATATAAACAAATGAAACAATTGTGTCTCTATCTCACTCTCACACACACATGCCTGTGTTGTTTTTCTTTGTTTGAATAATTGAATAAACTCAAGCTAGCCAGTTTAGCAAACGTCAAAATTCACGTTGTCCGTGAAAAACACATCCCAAAATTACGGATACGGTACATTACGATCACGGGACATTTTACAGTACGAGTGGGATAGACCTTAATAGGTGGGATAAAGAGAGAGAGGAAAGTATAATTTAGTTGACATTATCTAGCAACCATCTAGAAATATTTCACATTCTTTGAAATGTCAAGTAGATTGCGTATAATACATTCAATTGTTAATTAAAAAAAAATGAATGAAGTATAAATCATTCCAAGATATAAGTAAATCATATTGAGTACGTTTACATCATGATAATGTAATTGTTTTCGATAACAAAACAAATTAATCTCAAGGTGTAAACTTACTCATTGAGAATTCTGCGTATATACATCCTTTAGATTAAAAAATTATTACAAGTCACGTTGGGTCAACCTTCCACTATTAAAGAATAACACCTTGACGTGTGTGTGTGTGTTTTTTTTTAATTAGGCTATTTATCAATCACACACCTTTTGATATTTGAGGGGGAAAAACAGGATTTTTTATCGAAACATACACCACCTGTGTGTTACGCCACTGGTTTTCTTTTTTTTTGAAACTATTTACACCTCTTTATTTTATTATTTGAATTTGCTGCAATATAATAAGGAAATCAATTATTATGGAAATTTATGCATTAGATAGATGCGAGATTTTTTATTTGTTATTTTATATGGCTATATGAAAAACATTTATACAGGGTGTTTCATCATAATTGTAAATTTCGATTTGTTAATATTTTTAATTTAATCATAATTTCTATTATTATTACGTTGCCCTAAATTCTTGTTGTTTGTTTTTCCTTCTTTTATCATTGTGTGGAGGTGGCATTTCCTAGTTAGTTACTAGTCTTTTTTTTTGTTTGTTTTAATGATAAAACGTTTGATTCGAATACATTCTGTCTGATGGACTTTTCATGCACGTAAAATTCGACAAGACCAAAAGCATAGACAGAGGGGCCTGTATCTTCTTCTTCTTCTACATCGAATAGTCTTTTCATATTTTTGTTTTATCCGTTGAGGATGTGCCATTTCCGCTGTTGAAGACACACATGTTCTCACACAACTCTTTGATATACCACTGTGTGTGTGTTTGTGTGTCTGTGTTATGTTTCAATTTTAAACAATAACTCAACTATAAAACATCTATTAACTATTTTGTCAATGAACTAAGAAGAAAAACAAAAAAAAATGGTGGTGCAACCGATAATATCATAGAATTAAAAATAATAATAATAAAAAATTGATGGCTTGATCTATACATGCTTATTATAGATTTTTGGTTTCGAAATCTATTCCGTAACTAATAATGCCTACCAAAATTGTAGTCTATGCGGTTTAGAGACGACGGTATTTTTCTTTTGCGTAACGTCACACACACACACACAAACACGAATATTATAAATACTAATACATAGACAAATAAATTCCCAATTATTACCGGTTGAGTGTTATTAATGCTTTGTTGTTGTTGTTGTTGTTGTTGCAGGAACGATTATCACAGTGTGGATATACAAGAGGAGAAGACGGTGCAAGAAGGCAAATCTACCAGGCAATAACACACAAAGTACGTGACTTGTTCTAAATTTAAAATTAAATTCAGAAAAACAAAAACAAAAAAAATATCGATTACCTACATTAAAATGAGATAGACGATAGTTTTTATTATCTAGAATTAGTTGAGGTATTAGAATGTCTATTTATAAATTTCGAGAAAAATCGGTGAATTAACAAAAAAGTTATTCTATGTTTACCAAACATTCATGAAACACCCTGTATAAATTCAGTTTTATATTGTTATACCATATCCACGATTCTAATGTCGAATTTCAAATGACAGAATTGTCACTAACCTGTCTATGCTACACGGTGAAAAGCAAGTGTACCAATATAACATACGCATTTCTTTCTAAACTAGTAGGAGAAAGTTAGGGACTTTTCAAATATTTGGTTGTCAGAAGTTTTGCAAAATTCGACATTAGAATCGTGGATATTGTATATTAGATAGTTTGACGTTGAATTCAATCGAATGTAGATGAATATACAGCCTGTCTCATTTGATTCAACACTATTAATTATTCGAGAATAATGATTTAAATTGGAACAGTTTGTATATTCGTTCCAATTCTACGTTAAATTTTCCAAAAGAAAAAATCGGAAAATTCTCACGGTAAATTACAGTAAACCGTTAATACAAATTCGAAGATAGATACACATCATTCCAAGATTTAGGTACTATTTACAAATAATCGGCAATACAACAGTTTATTAGATGCACTTTTGTCGCCACACGAGCACTATGATGTTTACAGTTTCTTTTTAAATCCAGTCTTTATTCAAATATGTAATAAAAGAATTAGGGTTGCACCACGGTCTTCTGAACAGGTCGTGACACTATCCGAAGGTAAAGGTAATTCTTATTGAGTTAAATGTGGTGGCGCAACTGTCGAGGGAACAATTAGAAAGACTAGAAAAACATATAAGTTAGAAGACCATATTTTATTTTTTATTCTTTATCTCATTTCAACAAATTTAGCTTACTATAGTTATCTTTGTCTGACTTGTCTTTCTCTCGACAATTACGCCGCTTATTAGGAATTAAAGTTGGCTTCAATAACGAACTCAATGCTTTTAGTAGCAGTGTCAAGACGTGTTTATAAGAACCATTCGGCGTACAAATCTAGACACTCATCAATAACCAACTGTTCCGTACGGATATTCTACAGTCAAGTTGTCCGAGACTGAATAGATGGAGTATACAGGTGAATCGGTTTTTCCACCCTAATTCACCAATTTGCAGCTTAACATAACTTGTTTGATTGATGCAAAAGACCATCATTTTCTTACAAATGCCATTTGAATAGAAATAAAACATAAACAACCACAATCACCTTGACTTTAGCCAATGATGATGTGTAATCATCAGGTGTTTTTTTTTGTTTTGTTTGGTTTGTTATTGTCTACATTATTGGTAAAGTGGCACACGAATTTTTTAATTAATTATTTGATGAAAATGCAGGTGAAATTAGCACGTTTTTATTTCACTAGACTTCAGCAAAAATATTGGAAACAAAATGGCGGTAACAAAAAAAACCCAATGAATTTTTGTTGTTTAATCAGTGTTTTTTTTTTTGAGAGCAATGCCTAATTAACGTTTAACTGCCAGCTAAAGTGGCAGTCTGTAAAATAACAGTAAACAAGAGTTAATTGTTGATTTGATAGAAAATTGGATTAAGTGTTGTGTTCGTCTTTTATTTGTTTTTTTTTGTTAAAAAATTGCTTATTTTTGTTGGTGGAATTATTTAGAGTTTTTTTTTGCGTTTTTTCACAGTTCGTTGACCAAAAAATTCCTCAAATGCGTGTGTATAGTAGTCATAGAAATTCCCGTCGTTCTGTAATTGTTTAATGATAAAATCGTACAAGCAAGCTATATTTTAATTAATACCGTATATACAGGCTGTCCCATTCAACTCTAGATCGGCTAGCTTTAACGGGAACAACCTGTATTTTTCGCTCCATAACAACTGATTAACATTCCTGTAATAAATTAATTTTTATACGTAACATATAACGAATAATAATTTTAATATCGATCATAAAAATTGGGAAAAAAATTGATAAAAAAGTCATTACGAATTTCGATAATTCGTCACAGTTAATTGAAAAAATAAAATTGACAGTTAAATTTTGATGTTTATACTCATTAACAACAATCGGATTTATACAGTGTGTCCCATCGAATTGTCAATGCCTAGTAATACATTACAGAATTCCTCCGATAGATGTCACTGCTTAATGAAAAGCTAACCTATTTAATTGCTATTGTTGGTTTTTGTTTTGTTTAAACAAATATTTCTTGTCATCATAATCGATGGATATTTGTGCAATTCTATTCAATTCTTCCGGTGTTATTGTGCGGTCGATTGGAATTTTCTAACGATGTTAAGCTGGGCTCACACGCTTTAATGTTGTTTATGGGGGAGGGGGATTGATGGGACATGCTGTATTTCATTTAAGTGCTTTTTCGATTGCACAAAACACATTAACTGTGTGTTAAATTCCATATTTTGTTAATGTTTATTGAAATATTTTGTTAATAATATAAGCATTTACATGGCCATGAATCAATTTGTATGAGAAATATTTGTTTATTATAAATTTTTGTTGTTGTTAAACAATTCCATTAGAGAAGTTAAATTGTTGTGTCAACATATTGTAATAAGAATACAAATATTCTAAAATATTATAAATCATAAGGCGCAGCTCTACTGCGCAATAGTAGGGGATGGGCGAATTTAATTTGTCACACTGTATATATTTGTGACAATTATCAACAATTATTACAGTAATAAGAGCAATAAAGATAGATAGATATGTTACACGAAAGATTGTTGCAAAAAACCATTAATATTCATTGTGTGTGTGCGTTTTATAATTACTGTAATTAAAACAAAATTGAGGCGGCGACAATTGTTTGAGAATTTCACACCAATTTGTTTCACTTTTTAAATAATTACCGTAACAAATTGATTGATAAATTGCGTAATTTTCCATTGGCTCGTGTTTTTTGTTTGTTTGTTTTAATTTTCTATTTATTTTCAATATTTTATTCGTTTCGTCCATTTGATATTTACAAATAAAATCCACAATTGTTGTTCGATGTTAGATGGCGTTGTTGTGGTGTGGTGCGTCGTTGTTGTTTTATAGCGTCGTCGTTGTCGTCGTCGTCGTCGTTTCAGTTTTCAGTTAATGTCAAGTTCACACTATTCGATGTTTGGTTAGTTGTTGAATATACGTCAGTTGTCCGTTGTCGATTGTAGTGAAAGGTGTCCCCATGTTTTGATTGTTCGAATTTATTCGAATTGTTCCAACAAATCCAGGTATTTCTTAATTATTATTAATATTATTAAAAATTTCGATAATTAGCAAATTTAATCAAGTAATGGATAATAAAATAAATCTTTCGTTTTCATAGAAATGATCCAGATATTTATTTAGTACAAAGATAAACATTATTATTATTTAATTGTTTTATCAATAAGATGGTTATTAAAGCTGTGTCAACACTGTGATTTATACAGGACGTCCCATCATTTTAACGAAAATCTAGACTAAATTGGACACCTTGTATACCAGCCGTCTTCTTCTTCTTCTTCTTCTAGATAATGATAATAGTGTTGAACTTCATCTAAACCGTTTTTGGCCTCATCTTCCTAAACAAGTCGTCCAATCCTGCGGCAATACACTGACCTATACACAATATTTTAAGTCCTGTTTCAATCGTTTATAAATTATAACGTAATTTCTCTAAAAATATCAACTTAATAACAATTAATTCGAAATTCTTCTAAATAAACTGTAAATTTTCTATAGATTGTCTATTCTAATTAGGTCAACTTGACTTTATACAGAATCTCTTTATTGACTTAATCATCACATTCTTTAAACAGAAAAAAAAAACAATCAAACAAATGTCCGGTGAAGCGGTACAACACGTGATTATTTTATTTTTTTTGGAATTTGTGTGTAAATTTGATTAGAAATTAATGTGGGCGACCTATTATAATGATGCGTAATTAATTAATTAAAATACAAATTGCCAAATTGGTCATTTGTGAATAACAATCGATTAATTAAATTTAAAAAAATTGTATTACGAAAAGAGAATCGCAAATTGTTTACCTATCTGTATAAAAAACATTGATTTCGTTTTATTTTTGAATTCTTTGGAATTTACGAATATCCGGCCACAGGTAAGATAGAAATGTTATTTCATTATCGTTATAGGGTTATCTACATTGAATATTCCACCATTTTGTTCATAAATATTCATTTGTTTCTAGATGATAATAAAATGGCGTCGAATTTATAGGTTATGTTTATAATTGACCAATGATTATTATTGTGGTAACGAAAAATTATAAAAAATTGTTTTTAAAAATAAATTTAGCAATCTTTATTTATATTAAATGGTGAAATTATCTGTTTCAAAGTGTATTTGCGGTCAATGTCTCTGTATAATAATAGTATATAGTGATACGAAATTGGCTTGACTTTATCAAATTGACATAAAGATTAATTGATGTTGATGTTGTTTGTATTGTGTTCTAAATTTTCCATTTATAATAAAATAAGAAATATTAATTCGTCTATTTGTTTAAATGAATAAACAAATTCGAGTTTTAATTTTCATTTAATTGACGTCAAATTGTTTAGAACATGAGAAAATTTCATCTGAATTAAAACAATAGGTTGTTCTTCATTTATTTGTTTATTTCTTAAAATGTCTTACGTTAACAACACGTGTGTGTGTCTATGATTATTATAATTCGGTCATCTTGACTTCATTCAAGTTGACCAAATCCAAATTGGATGTGGTATAATTTTCGTAAGAGGAATGATAAATTGTTTCCAACAAAATCAACTTTTCTATTTGTTTGTTTAGTTTTGATTGTTGTTTAATGGAAAAAAACTTAAACTCCAATAAAATTGATGAAAAATGGTTTGGAAGACCACAAAAAACGATCCATCTTGAATTGATTGGTGACTTTTCCAATTCGATTTTTTTACAATTCGTATTTAACAAATAGCAATCAAACCAACACAACACAAACAAATGAAAACAAAAACGAGAACAAAAGTGAAATTTTTGTTCAATTAATTCAACAATTATTGCATGTTGTTTTTTTTTTATTATTATTTCGTTAAAAGTGTATCATTTCGTAAATTAGAATTAACAAGAATTCTACCATAATTCAGTGTTTGTTTACAAATTTGTTTTTCTTATTGTGAAATGTTCGTTTGCAATAATAGAATAGATCCGAATTCGTTTATTCATTACAAATATTGGAAAAATTTACGTAAATTTAGATAAAAATCGTCAATTATACCAACATAACGTGGGGATTTTTGTGTATTACCAACATGAACGCAATTCATGCGCAGTAGATGAATCTGTCTGTCTCTATCCACAATTATGATTGGATATATCGTTATCTTTGTTTATTGTTTCCTGTGTTTATTCTTTAGGTTGGTAACAGATATTTGCTTTTCTATTTTGAACAGGTTCTGATTAATTTGGGTATTATTGGTGATAATCGATTAATAATTATGAATAAAGTCACCTTGTTCGTTAATTTATCAGATATGATAAATTATTAATGATTATTCTAGTATTTGTATCGAATAGAAATGTTGTGTGTTTACGGTTGAAAGATTTCCAACATGATTTTGGTCAGTGAACTGTTTCTTATGCTCTTTGAGAAAAAAACAAAAACAAAACAACAACAAAAACTAAAAAGTGTATACTCCAAGGACGAAGAACTACCTATCATCATCTATTTAGTTAATTATTAAATTCACCTGTATTTGAATCAAATTATGAATCATTTACCTGTTTCTCATTTGGGTAATTATTGATAAATTTTTGGCGTAGTGGCAAAATCAATTTTTGGAATCTATCCAAAAATTGATTGACACAACAACACACACCTTGTACCCAATTTTGGTTTTGTGAAATTTCCAATATTTCAAGGTCGGTGAATTTTGTAGTAGAAACCCTTGAAGAATTTCTATGAATTTCTGTCTTTTTATTGGTAATTAGATAATCGATTAATTGGAGAATGTCATCATCATCATTATTATGATTTTGTTGAAAGCTCTCATCAAATTACAAGGCTTTTTCCCTTGTTGTTTTCCCTCTGATTATCTAATGGCAAAACAAAACGAGCAAAAAAATACAATCAACTTTGAGGATTAATTAAGCTATTGCCATTATTCGAATTACATTTTATTTACCAAATCGATTTTAAATGATAGATTGATGGATTTTCTTCTCTGTCTTTTTGATATCAATTAACTCAATTTTGCTTCAATTAATTAATTGTTGAAATAGCGCTAATAATGCGGGGGTTTCTTCCTCAAATGGGACAACCTGTATATTTTAGTCAAATCACATTTTACTAAATAAATTAATCTCTAATTAAATATTAACAAAATTTCACACTATGATGTTAAATAAAGAAAAAATCATTTTAATCCGATCGACAAATATATGATGCTTTCATTTAGATTAAAATTAATTGTTGCTTAATTCTTTCGATAATAAAAATCTTAATTGAAATTCATTATAAATCTAACTAGACATTAAATAAAACATGCACATTAAATAAACTAAACGTGGCATTTGTTAACTTTAAACTAACATAACTATTCGAATACTAGTAGTTAAATTTAACAAAACGATAATTAACTTGATGTTAGTTAACTCTAAGTTAGAATAACTATTCTAATATAAATAAATAAAGGTGATATTATTGTTGGCAATAGAGAAAAGGTAAGATTATTATTATTTTTTTTTGATGAGACCGAAAGTTAGTTAATTGTAGAATAAAAATTGACATTAAATAAATGAACAGCAGGTTAGTTAACTCTACGAAAGTATTTATAAATATTCCAAAAAAAAACTACTAAATCCTCGATTTATTGAATAAATAATAATTTAACCGGAAGTTGAGTTTAATTATTGAATAAAAAAATCAAATCACGCGATTGTGGTAATTTAACGAAATGATAAATTATCCATAGGTTAGTTAACACTAAGTTATAATAACTATTATCTTGAAAATTGCCAAGAAGAAAATAAGAAATGTAATAATAAAAAGAAAACACAATATGGTAGAAATACCCGGAAGTGTTTTGCAAATCACATTTAAATGACATTGGCTAAATTAACTAGAGATTAGTTAATATTGCATCGTATTTTTGCAAAAAAAAAAAAATTAAAATTATCAAATCGATTGAAAAACAAGGTTAAATTTGATTTAAGAAACCTTCAAATAATTCAACAAATAACTAATTAAAAGTCATGAAAATGACTAATGAATGAAATTACAACAACAACAACAACAACAAAATTAGAATTACATCATCATAATTTCTTTTTGATTTGCATTTTCGTCTGAAATAATTGAAAGGTTTGTAAAGATTTGAATATTGATGAATTCTACGAAGACGGCGCCACATAATTTCTTATTCAAAACGTTCAACATCTTCTGTAAAACGTACAACATTTGCAAATTATCGATAACGATCAATGATCCAGACAGTGTTTCGATTCAAAGTTGTTGTGAATGTTAATCGTGGAAGTGAGAGGCGTAGGCCAACTCAATCCAAAACGGGGAATCGATCTAGATTTGGGACTCTTGCCCGTAGTCAGCAAAATCATATTGTATACGTTTGCATTTTTAACTGATAGCGAGAAGGGCGCGCACCACTGTAATCTTGTGCGCCCCGGGCGCAACTCATCCTCGATCCGGCTCTACGCTACTGCTGATTGAAAATTCAATATTTCG
Organism: Meloe dianella; assembly: GCA_028455855.1. NCBI lineage: Eukaryota > Metazoa > Arthropoda > Insecta > Coleoptera > Meloidae > Meloe > Meloe dianella. The sequence continues at coordinate 4,239,166 of JAPTHL010000008.1, read as the reverse complement.
TTATAATTCACGTTGACGAATCAAATTCGATTATTCCACACCAAACATTTGGCCAAATGCCATTTGTCAGCAATGCAAATTTGAAATAAAACACAACCAAATAGGAAATGCAGCAGAATTTCAGGTTACACTGCAACAACAACAACAACACCGTTACAACAAATATGTGTGTATGCATAAACATATATGCATCTTATCTCTCGTAAAAATTATTGTTTACAATTTAATTTTCAAACAAATGTTGTGTCATTTATGTTTCGAACGGAAAATTAATAATAAATAATTGGTTAATAAAAAAAAAATTCCAATACAACAATACACTCTTAACAATTCCAAATCCAAATAACGTGCCATTAATTATTAAACAATAAATAATTAAATAATAATTGTTATCGATTAAAAAGCATGATTTTGGGTGGAGGTGTCGGGCGAGTATTGTTTTACAATTTTCCACAAATTTCGCTCGGAAAATTCCATTCGAATTTCACGAAAAACCACCATTTATACAATCAATTGCTTACATACCTGCATTTATTTGAATTTCAATAAAATGACGGTATTTAATGTGATTTTCGTATAAATCGCACAGAAATTCATCGGTAATTACCGAATTAATTGCAATTTTGGCGGATGCGCCGGGCGAATTTCCTCCTGGAAATCACCAATAAAACCCTGAATTTTTCCACACATTTCCATTCGAATGAATTTAATAAAATTATGGTTTCTCATGGCTAATTTTGTTTGAATAACTCATAAAAATTCACCGATAATTACCGAAATAATCCGTAATTAATTACTTTTGAATCATGTTTTTTGATGATCGTGATGATGATGATAATGATAATAATAGTGATTTCAATCATCATCTCAATAATAAAAGAACGCCCTTGACAGCAACCTTGTTTTAATCAAATCTTATTGTTGATGGAACTTGTTTACTCATCTTCCAAAAGCAGTAATTACACAGAATAGCGTCATCTTTCTTTCAATAATAATAATAATAATAATAATAATAATAATGGTGATAATAAATAAATAGGAAAAAACAACGAATTAAAGAGAATATTCTTGAATCGAAAAGTTTCACATTTAATAAACAGTGAACGAGTTCCTTTATCACAAATAATTCTCAATAAGCAATTATCATCAATGTTTCCCAGCCATTAAGATTGTAAAAGAATTGATTCCATTCATTTCTATAATTTCGTATTAATGTAATTTTTATATAAAAAAATTACATCCGGTGATTCATCAACATCTTCAGAAACATTCTTGTTATAAGCGTGATTCAGTACGGGTACGTTTTTTTTTTGCCAAACATTGACGTCAATTACAGTTGTGAACAACTACGGTCAAAAATTAATGTTTATACATATAACAAAAAAAATGGATTAAATCGCTGGTAAATGTGGACATCAAACAAGTTTGAGAAAAATTATGTTTGAAATGGCAAAACTAGAAGATAGAGAGTTGTTTTTTTTCCTAAGAAAAATCATCTAAACAAAAAAACAAACTGTATCTGTACAACATGTGCAAAAAGTATAATCAACGCGGATTACGAGATACTTTGAAAATGGTATTTTAAATAAAATGTTACAGTTGGGAATTAGCGCATGACAATCTACTTTGTTTATATTTATTATGGATGATGATCTTTTAATATTCCAACGATTTAAATCTGTTTTATTGTCGCTTTTCTATTAAAGATTTTCCTATATTTACATTGTTGTGATAATAGAAAATTCCTGTTTTTCTAAGAAGAATAATTATATAAATGTAATCCTATTTCAAATATAGATATGTGTATTAAATTGTTGGAAAAAAACAGAATAAAAGCCTATTTATGTAAAATGAGCGTATTTCTACGAAATATTAAGGGTGCAAACACAATAAACACGCTCAAATTCGCAATCGTTTACTGGAATTACCTACAATAGATGGCGCTGATAAGTGTATGTTTTATTATTGGAGAAGCAGTGCCATCTAGCGGCGGTTATCACATACCAACGGTTAGGGTGTTTACATATAGATTCAACTGTTCTAGATTCAAATGCAAGTCAGTATATGGCTTTATATAATTTTTATTTATTCTTCAAATCATACATCTGTTTTCCTACAGATTTCTCCAATTAACTAACAAAATCCTAGATTCATTTAACAGATTTTAATTTCAATTGATACAGCTGTTCCTATTATTATTATTATTATTATTGTTATTAATAATAATAAGAATCTTTTTTCGCTAAAAACAAGGTTGAAACTTTACAGTTGATTTATTTATTATTAATGTTAGAACAATTTAATACGTGATTTATTTAATCGAGTTGTAGTAACCGGTTGAATTTCTGGTAGTTAGCAATAAATGATTTTAAGGTTGATTGAACGTAGATTACCTTTCACAGATACAATTTTATACACCTTTTATAATTAAGGAAGTCATATTTTGTTGCTTTTTCTGTATCTCCATCTTAACTAAATAAATAAATAACTGATAGATAAAATAATGCTGTTGCTAAGGGTAACGAGTAACTAACATTTTGTTGATCGTCATCTTATTGGTGTTGCTAGTGGTAACGTATTGGCTTTATCATTGTTGCTAGGTGATGAGTAAATAACAATATGGTGTTGCTAATAGTAGTACGCATGCGTATAATTCATAATTCTATCAGCTTTATAACTGTTGCTAGGTAACAAGAATCAGTTTATGATAACATTATACAGATGGCGTTGTATCGACTTTCCCTACACGTATAATATGTAAATGAATAAATGAAGAGATTTCTATTTTTGCGATTTAACTTTCAATAGATTTCTCGTGAACATTCTCATTTATTTTTTTTAATAAGAATAATAATCAGAAGAAGAAGAAGATTATCTTTCACTTATTTATATAAAACTTTCAAATTTTTATTGTTATTTGTTTTTTTTTTGTTTTTCAGGTATTTTTGGTGTGTTCGTGTGTGTAGAGCAAAATGATTGGAATCGATACAATTCGATTAAGAAACAACGAATCATCTTTATGATTATCGGGAATGTTGATGAAGAATCGTTATTATTCTCATGTACGTCCACCAGGTCGGAAAAAGTTGATTGAATTTTGTTTTATTTAAAAATAAAATATACCAATATATATCTAAGTTAGTTAGTTAATTAGTTAGAAGAAAATAAAAGGAGTGATAAAGAAGAAAAATGTATACAAATCGTAAAGTGTTCATTCTTAAATGCATCCTAATAGTGTCATTTCTATTTGTGTGTATACATATGTTGAAGAGTAGTGGTAGTAGAGAGATTTTGGACAGTTTGCAACATCAAGAAGAACAACAACAACAGCAAGCTGGCAGAAATTTAGAATCGCTAGATCTACAACCACAACGACAACAACAACAACAAGAATTACAAGCTGAACAATTAAAAGATCCATTTGGTATTGTTGAAGCAACAAAAGATCATGTTTTGGTTGTATCAACAACAACCAGCACAACAACAACAACAACAATTGCAACAAAATCAAAAGAATTACAAATTTTTGATAAAGTAAAAGATGTGACAAAATGTCTAGATCGTCCAATGACAACAAGAACACAACAACGTGGTGATTATTGGGTATTATATAATTATGTGCAAGCTGAAAGGACATATAAGTGCCATGAAAGTATTACATATACAACACATGCTGATTATTCATTTTTGGATAATTTATTACCATTATTAGAACGTTGGCATGGACCGATTAGTGTTGCATTACATGCACCTGGTACTGATTTTAAAAATACGTTAGACTCAATTGCTTATTTAAGGGATTGTACAGACAGTTTAGTGAAGGAATTTGTTACGTTTCATATATATTTCAGCACCAAGCACGTGCCCAAAGAGGTTAGTATGGATACCCCACCAAAAACAAATAATCATCCAAGTCCACTTCCTTAACAATGCCAAAACCATTTCTGTTCCTATTCTTCATTTGGCAACATACAAGGAGTTCATTTTACACTTACCTGGATCTTAGAAAATTGTAAAGTGTGTACCTGCCCTAATCAGGACATCTTCCCTGTTAAAAGTTGTTGCTGAAGGTCAGTAAATTCCCAGAGACGCATTTATTTTTTGTTCGCATTTCATCCACTAAAGGCGGTTATCTATTAAAGGGACAACACAAATCCTTGTCGCATGAAACTGCAATTGTTTGCAAAATTTTTGAACATTCGATTTTTCTGCGACAGCTGTTTTTCTTCGAGTCCCATGCGAAAGCGATAAGATCAAAGAGTTTCGGTTGTCTAAAATTATTTGCATTTGCCTCTTTAATTTCTTCAAAATACATATTTTGGGACATCCATCCAGTGGTTTTTCGATGATTTGCTGCACATGTGAATGTGAATGTAGCCTTTAATGTTAAGGGAATAATAGGGTTCCTTTAGTATAAATCGCAGGTAAAAGGTTGTTTTCTTGCGAAGACCATTCGGGTACATCATTTCTACGGAGCTTCATGGATAACGGCAAATTAGTCAGTGTTATGTAAAGATCCAGAGACAACAATGTTCCGCTTTTACTTGATACGGATTTTTATAAGTTTATTGGGCTACCCTTCAGAGTCAAAAAATTCGACTATAGTCCCTCAATCGCACCTCGAAAGCCTTAATTGAAGAAATAATAATCAAAAGCATTAAAAGTTTTATTGCGTTTTTCTTTTCTATTTTACCTTTAGACTTTTGAGAACTTATTGAGGCGTTATTTAATTTAGATTTTCCAAATAGGACTGTTGAATTGCTATTTAGGAGGTAAAATAGTTTTACGAATGGAGACTTTGTGACGCTTATGAGATGGATCCGGAAAAAGTACAATAGAAATGCGTTCGTTAAGGCTCTGCTGAGGCACTAAATTTCGATTCGGGTTGCCTAAAAGTCCTCCGTTCATTTGAGGCTTGCCCACTTTTTGATAAAATATAACACCAATCGCCAGTCCCCGACGCCCTTCAATCGTACGACACAGTTATCAGCAAAAAATACGTTACGTACAACGCATACGGTAATGAGCGTCCACTTTAAGGTGCCTTTTGGCCATCATTTTGTGTCATTGTCATTCAAATGTCAGTTTGTTAAATTCTTAATGTGAATAAATCCAAATGCATAAAACTAATCGTAAATTGCTCACATATCATTTAAAACTTATCACAGATGAAGATTTTGAACGTTTAAGAAAATTAGTAGATGAAGATACAGATTGGTATCAAGAAACAAATTCAATTAATAATAATAATAACAGAATTAGAATATGGACAAAATCAACAAATTTATCATCATTTAAAATGATAAAAATCCAAACAATTTATCCAAATATTAATATTGATACATTATTTAATGTTATAAATGATTTAGATTATCGTCAATATTGGGACGAATTTATGTTGAAATCATATCGTTTAAATAATTTAAATATGAACAATGAGATTTATTATTATGCATTAAATTGTCCAAAACCAATTAAAAATCGCGATTTTATATTACAACATTCATGGTTGAATTGTGATAATGAAAAATTGATATTTAATCGTTCAATTGATGATTATGATCTTGATTCGTATTATCATTTACCATTTATACAAGCCGATTGTATACGGGCTGTTTCATATTTGACCGGTTATGTTCTACGTTCATTGAATAATGGTGGTTGTTGTTTTAATTATGTAACACTAACCGATCCGAAAGGGCAATTACCAAGTTGGTTGATGAATAAAATTACGAAAAAATACGTTCTAACACTTACGAAACAATTAGAGAAGGCAGCCGAAAATTATGATTTGTGGAAATCGAAACAGCAACACCATTAAAAATATATCCAGAGAATTTTTCTCTTGTAAAATGAAATAATAATAAAAAAATCCATCTTGATCTCATTTATTCATCCATAGAGAACGTGAGTCAAGAATCGAATTAATCAAATAAACGCTATCTTTTCATCTTATTACGAATTGGCTACATGGGCCCTTCTAGTGCTCAAATCGCACTTATAATCAGATTGTTGTTGTGTCGGGTAAAATCAATACGGAAACACGTTCGAATTCTCATTCAACGACTTAATTGTTGAAGCTTTACCAATGTCGACATTATTACGGGTTTTTTTGCGTCTCTCGTTCTATTTTTAGAAAGGTAGAAAGATTGTTATTGGTCCATAAGCTTGGCTTACAATTTCTTCGTAGATGACAATCATTTATGTATAAAAGAATCTCTAAATATGACATAAAGAAGGGTGTATTAAAGATGATAGAAGAAGGCTACGTTTCGATTTGAATAGTTGCTCATTCAACCAAATTGGTGGTTTATGTTATTAATCGCATGCAAGTACAGAGTATTAACTACAAAGTGACCAAATTTCATCAAAAAATCTTCATAAATTTAGAAGTTACAGCGGTTTTTCTTAGGTGTCTGCTGAAAATGCAAATCCTTCTTCGATGGAGCAACTACAATTAGAGAAGTTTTACTGGGAATAAGCCTTAAAAATGAAGAAGCTGCACATTTCGTACATATAAACACGTTTGCCGTTTATCTCCCATCCTTAGCCTAAAGGCACATTTGCATCAAATTACATTTGTGAGTGAGGTGTGTGCTGAAGCCTAATTTTTGGCACAATTGAATCACGTTTGCCGTTCATCTCCCATCCTTAGTCTAAAGGCGCATTTGCATCAAATTACATTTGTGAGTGAGGTGTGTGCTGAAGCCTAATTTTTAGCACAATTGAATCACGTTTGCCGTTCATCTCCCATCCTTAGTCTAAAGGCGCATTTGCATCAAATTACATTTGCGTCTTTCGGGTTGTCTGCTCACGCCTTATTTTTGGCATTGAGCTATTATGGACAATTCTTTATCTTGATCCTGCTCTTCATAGCTAAAGACTCCAGTGAAGACGTTTATTGCAATGGTTTCGTTCACATTACTTAGAACTAGTGAGTCAATAACGTTTCCAACCTCATCCTTCCCAAATGGCTCCAGTAATATTTTGAAATGTAATCGGATTTTGTATTGTTTTAGGTACCACGCCACAATCATGTCTTTACCGAAACGTACAACTGTTCACAATCACCACCTTATCTAAATGTTAGTACAGAACAAATGTATAAAACCCAAAAGAAATTATTGTATCCAGTGAATGTTGGCAGGAATGTAGCAAGAGAAACAGCCCAAACATATTTCATTTTACCATCAGATATTGAATTATATCCTAGTCCAAATATAATACCACAGTTCCTAGAGATGATAGCTGATAATCAAGGTCCGTTACTTAGTAAAAATCCAAAAGTTTATCCATTACATTTATTTGAAGTTAGTGCCAATCGACAAGTACCCGAGAATAAAACGAAATTAAAAGAAATGTTAGCTAATGGTACGGCTATACCATTCCATAAGAATTTATGTCCCAGTTGTCATAGCGTACCAAAATCACTAGAATGGCAACAGGCCAATCAAACGGAGAAAATGCGCGTGTTCCATGTTGGCAAACGTTTCGGCAGATATTTACATTGGGAACCAATCTTTATTGGTACACATGCTGATCCGTTATATGATGAACGTTTGAGTTGGGAGGGGAAAAGCGACAAAATGACACAGGTTTGTATTTTTAATTCTTTGCTTTGACACAATTTAATAGAAAATTCGTAAATTTCAGGGGTACGCATTGTGTGTGTTAGACTATGACTTTCTGATTTTGAATAATGCTTTCTTGGTCCATCGGCCCGGCATCAAAATCTACAAAAAAGATGCGAAACGTTCCATGTTGGCTGGGAAAACCAATCAACTAATCAGGAAGATTATTTTTCCGGAACTTAAAGTTATTTACGGTGTGAAGAAAGGCTGTGCTGTGTAGGAAAAATGCCATATATATATATACATATACACATATATGTTTCTTATTTTAAAGGGACTTTTCTAAACAAAATGTTGTGATCTTTCTTTATTCTGTCATAAGATTCCTATTTTAGTTTAATTTTCGTCAATTTTAAACGGCTTTGCCATTTTATTTCTTCAATGTTGAGTTTTCTTCTTTTTCTTTTTTAAATATTGATTTTCTGACTGATTTTAGACAAGTCTGAGAATATTTATTTATCAGTCGAATTGTATTGTGTCTAACTGTAATTTTTGTTGTTTATTTTTTCCTTAAATTGCATAAATTAGGACAATCTATGCTCATTCATTTTTAAGCCTTATTATTTGCTTTATCGATAAGTATTTGTATGTAAAATGTACTTAAATTTTAAGTTATTAATTTATTTTAAAGATAAAGATGAAGATGATGTAGAAGAAAGTAGAAAGAAAAACAAGAAGGAAAGATGCCTATATTTTTTTGCTATATTTTTAGCGGTTGATGTGCCTTACCAGTTTCGATGTGGTGATGACATAATATAATTTTGTACGATTACATTTGCATGTATACTGCTGTGTACACTACTATTTCAGAATAAAAAAATTATAAATAAAAATATGGAAATATGTGCTCTTCTTTGATTCAAAATGGCACAAATTATGGGGGAGAGGGCTCTCCATCGTTGGCTTCAAAATGATAAGATAATAACCCCTGTATCCCTTTTGGCCAGTTTGGTTACACCGGTAATGGGGATAAAAGTGTAATTGCTTTGGTTTAAGGCCACTGGTGTTTCCTTGTTTTCAAGTTTAAGTGATCATTGCAATATCTCCTTAGAGTTTCCAATGTTATCGCTGATTAGATGGAAACTCCTATGTAAAACAAAACTTTCATCTTCAGTTTTTTTTGCTGTGCATTGCTTAAAATCTGTAGCCGAGTAAAATCCTCTTTTCGCTTTTGAAACTCCATCTGCCTCCCTGAGTTTATTTTCAAATAAAGCAATTAGCTACTGTATGTTATAAAGATAGATACTAAAATTTTTGAATTTGCAGTATCTCTTTAGAGATTCCAACGTTCCCACTGATTAGTGCTAACTCCTGTGTAAAACAAAATTTTTATCTTGAGTTTGAAAAGATTCTTGCTTTACAATTATAACATCTTTATGCTTTACATTGGCTAAAATCGTAGTTGAAGGTTTCTGTAGCTGAGTAAAATCCTCTTCTTTTTGCTTTTGGAATTTCATCTGCCTCCCCGAGTTTATTGTTTCGAAACATTACGTCGAAATCGGAAGTTTATGAGAATTACCTACATTTCATTTAAAAAATTCCATATGTTTAGGAGTTACAGCGACTGCCAAAAATGCAAACGTAAACAACACCACTACCTCTTCAGAGGATTTTTTCCAATTCTACAACCTCAAGCTTCATTGGAAGCAAGCTTTAAATATAAGGAAACTGTACATTTTGTAAATATTCCGTTGATTCTCCCAAGTCATAAACGCATTTGAAGTGTATCTTCTATCAATTCGATTAGTTATGAAATCGCAAAATCGTTAAATGTAAGAAACACCAAAAACAAATGTATATACAGTACGGAAATTTACACAAATCTTGGAACGACATTTAATTCAGTTTATAATGATGGAATTATTGATTGTCACCTAGGTTTGCTTCGAAGTAAAAGTGTTACACAATAAAGATAAACAACAGAGGAGAGACAAAAAAAAAGTGGTTACGCAACCGTTTCAAATCTTCATTTAATTAAATTATGAAAATGGTGGAAGAAATCCTTGAATTTTGTTGTTTGATTTTTTTCGCTTCTTCTATATACTGAGTAAGTTATGCTGCGTTTAAAGATGCTTCTTCATTTCAGTGTCAGAAGTTAACAGAACAAATACAATGACATCTTTGCAAATAATCACAATTATTACTGTTCTAGTCATACAAGGTAAGTAATTTGTAATTTTAATAATTATTTATTTGATTGATTCACGATTGAAATTATTTTGTACTTTGTACCATTTTCGTTCTTTATTTATTTGATTAATAAAAATTTTTTATGGAAAAAAATAACTGTAAACTAATGAAGGTGCAAATAGTTTGAATCAACAAAAAGGCCATTCAATATTTGCTTTATTTTCAATTCGAGATATGAATGAGAAATAGAATTTCTAGAAATAAGGAGGCATAATGTCAAGGTAAACAAATCGTGTAGAATTTGTAATTTCAATAAAAGATCATCCGTTCTATTCACGCTAACGTTCACCACAACAATCACGTTTACAACTACGCATGCGTATTTATTGCTCAACCATCTTTAAATATGTTTGAGGTTAAGTTTTCTGATTGTAATTATAGTTAATAATAGTATTAAATAGAAGAACACACGTTAATGTTGTTGTGCGGATGACCTATTGATTTGCTAATTATCGATGCGACAACAAAGTGAAAGTAATTTAGGCGAGATCATCATCATCATCAGAGAGAGAGAGAGAGAGAACAAGAAGGTCAAAACATGGAATTTTTGTGATTTATTTTTAAGAAGAAAATGATTGCAAAATATTCCGCCTTCGTAATATGTAAATTCCGGGTGTTCTCTTTATTGGATTTTTTTATTTCCTAATATTTAAAATTCAAAATGTGTATTTATTTTAATCCATATTTTATATTCTACAAACTTAAATCGTTGTTGTATTCCTTAACAAATCAGATAAAAAAGTTCTTCAAATTTAAAATTAATTTAAAGTTTTCAAAAAAAAAAATTAGTTAATTTTTTAATCAATCTAAGTCCGGCTGATCCTAAATCTCAACTTAAGATCGACCTTACCTTAAATGAGCTTTGAACGTAAGACTTATTCTAGTTTGACACGCACTTAAATTCTGTGTTATTAAAATGAGCCTTATGCTCAAGAAAAGTAAGTCGAAATTTCGGAAGGCAAGACGAACCGGGCCTTAGTTACCTTAGAATCTCCATACAGGACTGGAATAGAAACATTGGATCAACTAGAAGAAATGAAATAGTCTTATGATGAACACGTGATAAAAAGAGATATAGAGAAGATGGATGGTTATTAATTTTTACTACTTATCTCTTTTCAGCACGTGCATATTATAAAGCTGTGTCACTTTGGGGTGAGAAAAAAGGACCGGCTTGTGTACCAATAATGTTTTCTAGACCTTCAATTTGAATCTTAAAATTCGCTTAAAATTGTCCGTTATATCGAAATATTCTATCTCATATAACAGACAAGTGATCCAATATAGATAGACACTAATGTTGCACTATTGTTCCAGTAATTTGTCAACGATACAGACCTGAATCGAATTTCGAACAATCATCCGTTTATAATAATGTGAAAAGCAATCAAATACCACAAGTACCACGATCAAGTGTAACCTGTCCAGAACCAAATGGTCGTTATCCAACAAGGACCTGTGATGGTTATATCGAATGTAACGATGGTATTGGTGAGGAGAAACTATGCCCTGATGGTTTACTCTTCAATGCAGCCAGTAAACCATCGGCGTTCCCTTGCCAATATCCAATCGATGTTGATTGTACAGGACGAGAACAAACTCGTAAAACTACTTAATTTTTGTCAAAATAATTTTTTTTATAAATTTTTGTTAAACTTCCAGAACCAGCTCAAGCAACCGATGAATGTCCCCATCAATTTGGTTATTATCGTTTAGGTGATGCACAAAATTGTGGACAATTCAAAAATTGCGTTGATGGTCGTGGCTTCATCTTTGATTGTCCAGAAGGATTAGCATTTAATGATGAAACATACCGTTGTGATTGGCCCGATCAAGTAACAACATGTGATGTTGAAAATTATTTAGGTTTTAAATGTCCACAACAAACTGATACACGTCAATATGGTTTAGGTAATGAAGAATATCGTTATTATCGTTCAACAAATGATTGTCAACATTATTTTATTTGTATTAATAATAAACCACGTTTATATAATTGTGGTGATGGACGTGCATTTAATGATTTAACTAATATTTGTGATGGTATTGAAAATGTTACCAGTTGTGCTATACAACAAAAAAATCAACCAAATCAACAATATCAAATTACAAATTATCGTGGATAATTTGTTCAATAATAATCAACCAGGAATTTCAAAAGTTTTTGTTACAGATGTCAGCACTTTTTCTTATATATTTTCTTTCTGTATAAAATATAAAAGTTGTTCAATAAAAGTTTGTGATCAATCACGATCTTTATCTATCATTGTTGAGGTTGTATTGCAAAGAGGGTGTGTTCTAAATTGTTGTTGAAGATGTTGATTCGTTATAGAATACGATTTTGGCAATTATAGTGCTCAACTTAGTGTGCCAAAAATTTTGATTGTCCAAAATCCAATATCGTTTGCCTGTAACTTCAATCAATTGATACTACAAAGAAACAACTTTAGTAATGTTGAAAGTTGCCAAAAAGACCATCCTGAGATAAGCCTTCGTACAACTCCTCACAACTGCCTCATAATAACTTCAACTACAACATAAAAACGATAAAGTCTTTTCGAATAATAACAAATGTATACTTAACTGACTTGAATTCTATCAGGTGCAAAAAAGACGTTTTACTGTCCGACAAAGTAAATGGTCGATTTTCTAATTGTTGATCTGTTCAAAAATAATTAAGGAATCAATTAGAGAACTAATTGACCACAGAATCATCAACTCTAATTGAAACGTGTTCAATTAGTAACTTTTCAATTAATAAAAAAAAGCATAAGCTATTCGTAATTAATTGTAAGAAATTCTGATCGTTTCTAAATTGATTAAACGACAGAGCCCCACATGTATGTGGGCAATTCGAATCACCCGCCAACACCATGGACAGATGTTGTGTGTATGTTAAACTCCCGGGAGCTCCGTTTTTTTAAAGGGGGCCACGCGCAAGTCTACGGATAACCGCCCTTCGTCCGGTCTATCGCACTGTCCTAGTTGGTGTTGCGAAGACAGCGCCCCACAATTCCCCAAATTCTATATAAATCTATACATACTGTAAATATTACCGTTGCCAAGTGGATTATATTTGTTTTGTTTGTTTTAAACAAAAATAATACAAAATAGACGCGTGTTTGTGTTAAATGAAAAGTTGCAATTACCCATAAAGTGTGTGCGTGTGTGTATATATTTTACCACGATGGATGTTGGCGAGTCTTGGAGGAGTTACGCAACGATCTGTCGTTTATGCCTACAAAAAGATGGTTTCATGTTGGGCATTTTCAATCACATCCAAGGCAAAGATAAGAGTATTTATAAGAAAATCGTCGATTGCACAGCACTACAGGTAAGCCATCAATATTACAAACTTTACGATTTTAACCTCAAAAATCAAACAAAATTTATTTTAACACACACACAAAATTACCAATAGATTGAGATTTTTTCTAATTTTTCTTTCACAAAAACAATTGCACAATTCTATAGACGGCATTGAAGAGTTTTCCGAATTTTCCGAAATTTTCAATGGTCATTTGCAACGTTGCCACATCACCCAAAAACATTATTCCACTTGATTTTAAATTAATCCAAAAATTAATTGTTGATACACGTAATTAAAATTGATAAAGTTTTAAAAATCGTTAATAGATGTTTAAATTAAATTAAACAAATAATTAACGATTAAATTAAATTAAATATTTATGATCGAAAATTGGCAACGATGTATATGGTATTGTTTTATTGTTGGCATGACAACGGTCATCCAATCGAATCACACGATAATTGTGGGGAAATTAAAATTTTACAATTATTTTTTTTCTAATATAATCTATTTGTTAGAGAAATCTATTTAAATATCGAAAAATAACAGCTTCTTTAATTAGATCTATTGTTTTCACAACTCACGTTTTATTTGTCTGTTTCGACAATTAGTTTGACAATTGTCAATCCAATAACGGGTAATTTGCATTATTTCCACCTGGATTTAATAATATCAATTAATTGATTATTGATAATTCCAAAATTATAAGTTTTATAAGAACAAGCTGCATACTAGATTAGTTAATTTTTCTTAAAAAGAAAAACAATCGTTAGATTTATGTTGAATTCTTGATTTGAAGGAAGAGAATTGGCAATGAGGGTTATATAATTAAGATGTCAACGATCAACCAATCAAATCACTCGATAATTGTGGGAAATTTAAATGATAAATGTATTGAAATTTAAAAGTACAAGAATAACTATTTTTGTTTAATTAGATGCAATATTACCAGATAATAATCATCACATTACTGTATTTGAAGTTGATTATAAACAAATTCAAAATAATAATAATAATCGCGAATTGGCAACAATGCTTTGGGGAACGCAATGGTTGTCATAACAACGAAATCATCCAATAGGAGATAATAATCGGAAGTTTTGTGGGAAATTTCAATTTAAAATCGTAATCACAACATTAATTATGTTTTATAATTATGTTCCAGATAACATACAATGATGGTTTACCTAATGTTATATGTCACCGTTGTTTATATAAAATTGAATTTTGTTTGGAATTTCGTAAATTATGTTTTATGTCGGATGCAACACTACGTCAAATCAATGCAGCTGCTACAATAACAAGAAATAATCATAATAATTGTGAACAACAAAAGAATAATATAGTAACAACAAATTTACCATTATACGAACAATTAACTAGTAATAATAATAATAGTAATCGTATTAATAATAATGGAGATGATAGTGTTGTAATGGTAGTTGATCCAGCAGCATTAGATTATGAATCCGATTATGAAACAGATAATGAACAACAACAACAACCACAACAACAACAACAACATCAAAGTGATAATGAAACAATTGATACACAAACAGATACATATGGTGGTAAAAATGTATCAATGTGTAAATATTGCGATCGGGCATTTACAGATAAATCCGATTGTTTATTACATGAGAATACATCACACAATAATGATATACCATATAAATGTAATTTATGTAATATGACATATACAGATCGTTTACAATATTCATCACATTTGAAAAATATCCATCAAAATGATAAACCATATAATTGTCCAGAATGTGAACGTACATTTGCTAGACGTTCAGATTTAAGAAAACATACAGTTGTACATACAGGCATAAAACCATATACATGTACAATATGTTCAAAATCATTTTCGCGTAATACAAATTTATCAAAACATATGCGTATACATTCAGGACAAAAACCATTTGTATGTCCGAAATGTCCAAAAACATTCTTTTCAAAAGGTGATTTAACACGACATGCTATCATACATTCAGGATATAAACCATTTAATTGTAATTATTGTAATTTAAGTTTTGGACGTAAAGATAAATTATTAAGACATGAAAAACGACATTATCGTACAGAGAAAATTAATAATAATAGTGGTGGTGGTGGTGGTGATGATGATGATAATACAAATCAACAAACACAATTAATTAATGAAAGTTTATCAATGAATGAATATTATATTCATCATGAAACTACAATAACAAAAATTGATAATAATGTAGAACAACAACAACAACAACAACAATTAGAACAACAACAACAGCAGAAACAAGAGAATGATTGGCAAGATTCTGAAAATATGGTAATCGATTTAGATCCATTTAATCACAATAATTTTACAGAGAATCTAATTAAAACTGAAATCGAACATAATGATAAACATTTAATTGATAATAATGAACGTGATTTACCACAAATACCAGCACATATCACTGGTGATAGTTTTACAAATGTTGATGATAAACAACAACAACAACAACAGCGTACTTACACATGCAATATATGTTATAAACCATTTACAAATCCTGAAAATATGCGTTACCATCAAGCAACACATTCAGGTATACGTCCATATGTATGTAATGTATGTAATAAATCATTTATAAGGAAACGTGAATTAGATCGACATTTCGCCACACATACAGGTATGAGGCCATTTAAATGTTTAAAATGTAATAAAAGCTTTGGTAGAAAAGATAAATTAGTTAGACATATGAGGATACATGATGTTAATAAAGAACATACATGTAATATATGTGGTGCAACATTTAATCGTAAAGATGGTCTAATACAGCATTATAAAATACATGAGAAAGATGAGAATGTTTAATAATGATTTATAAATCTAGTAATAGAAATATTGATTTGTAATTTACATTTAATTAGTATTATTGTTTTCATTTATTTTTTTTAAATTAATTGAAAGTTAAGTTTTTGTTATTAATAATTAGTGAATTTTGCACTTGAATAAAGTATTTTTGCAACAATTCATGTTTGAATTGATCGAAATCGCCGCTTTAACCCACACATCAACGCCATCTGTTAGGGCATTTGCAAAGCTCATAAAAATACACATTCTTTTTTGTTTCTATTTTCGTTTGTAACATGGAGTGTGCCATCAAAATGTGGCATATATATATATATAGCTATTGCTAGCCTTGTCACCGATGGTCGAAATATTGCAACAAGGGCCAATTCGGTGTTTTTCGCGATTGTTGCGCCCTCCAAGCAGTTGATAAATGGTGGTAAATTCAAAAATCCACTTTCACTTATCTAGATTTGTTCTTGACCGAAATTTTGATTAATTCCCAACACTAATTGCATAATTTCTGTGATAATTCTGCAATGAAACACGTTGATTGCGAATGATAGTTCGTGAAGATCAAATCATGTTTATCGTTCGTGATATGCTAGAAATCAATAAATTGGCATTACCCCGATCGTTTGGATACTCTCCCAGAACAATAAACAATCTACGATGAAATTGTTAAACCAACAAACAATGCTTGATGTGTTTCAGACAAGGTGTGTTTGTGTTTTCATTTTCAACCGTAAATAATTACAAATAATTTATAGAACGATTTTTTTCAAACAAAATCAAAAACGATAAACATTTCTGATAAAAAAAGACGCAACAAGGTCGTAATGTGGTTGTCTTCAAAGGTGAACTGTGGTGATAACCGAAAATTAAACAAAATCTCTCTCATTGTTTAGATGATTCATCAGAAATGCATTTAAAAACCATCAATTGGTGGATTCGTCATCACCAGATCTTTTATTATTATCATCATCATCACACAATCGAACGTACAACAAAAATTTTCGCTGTAGAATAGAAAAGACGAGAAGCAAGAACGGTCCGTGTGTCAGTCTTCATTCGAATTTTTATTTGGGACAGTTGTGATCGCATCATATTGTTGAAATTTGCACATACGATGGACAAATTTGAGTCATTTGTAATTTGATTGATTGCACAAAGTGTCGGTTCATTGTGTTTAGTGCTGTTATTTGCGTGTTTCTGTTTACAATTAACAAATAAAAGCGTCAAACAGAACGTAAGTTGCCTAATTAATTGCTAATTTGTAATTCACCATCTATGGTGGAAACTCGATGATTTAAGAGAGTTATGATGATGAAGGTCAAGTCGACTCAGTTAAATTAGGCGCACTATATATAAACAATTTAAGTGAGATGAGGGCCGGCTGGAATTGGGCTCCCCTTGTTGGAAATTTCAAGTAAGTTGTTGTGGGCCTAGTAAAAATTCTTGCCGGCCCTGTATAAGCCATCCCCAATCTGTAATGGCCCGATAAAATCGTGTCGTTTCTACTTGGATGGTTTTCTATTCCGTTTCCTTTTCAAATTAAGTTTCTATTAATTTTCATTAATTACAAATTTATTTTCAATGGAATTACAGGAAATCTCATATTACAGAATTTTCCATCGATGATTATCTAGAGATTGTAATTGAAATATTATTTACATAATTTTATTTGATCGATTCAGATGTTTTCCCAAACTTGTTATTTTTATTATCGATGAGATAAACAAGACTTTACCATATTTGTTTATAGTTAATCTTTAAACTTTGGTCAGTATCTCATTGAAATTGGTGAACAATGATTTTCTACGAAAAATCTTTACAACAACAAATGCAAACAATGTTACAACTAATGGATCTTTTCAGTACCGGACCGAGACATATGTTTTGCCGCGCCCTTGGCAATCCTGCGCCCAGATCAAAGACTCCTACTAGATCCGACCCTGTTTTTTTTTTAAAGATTTCAATATAAACAATGCGACAAAATGAATAACAATCATAACTGTCCGCATCTGGCGCCTTGGGCAACAATTTTAGTTTGCCAAATAAATCTTGATATTAATCAAGTGTTTAGTTTAAATATCGCGCTATTAACAACCAATCAGTTCATTAGGCCAGATCCGGATTAAGATAATCGATTATTCGATTGGTGATAATAAAGCGCGCAATTTAAACGATTTGATAAAATAAGACGTAATTGCATTATCTTATCCAATTATTTTTAATTTACTATTGTTCGATTAATTGTAAAACTACCGTACTATAGTGAACCTAATTGAACTTGACTTGTGTTTGTATATTTGTTATCGCTTCAATATAAGAGGTAGGTGGATTTGTACGAGATGAAAGTACAAAATTCCACTTAAGAAAACGTTATAAAATATGAATTAAAAAATAAATAAATATGATTCCTATTCCATTGTTAATTCAATCGAATAACATTCAGATATTGAAAAGATAAAAAGTAAATCTTGATAATTAAAATTTTAACCAGTCGATAACTAACTAAAGACTATTAATTTTTTTTTTGTTAATTTACAGTTATAACTAATGGGTTATCTCTTCTATATTATAGTTTTGTTAGTATTGTTAATAATATTGTCGAAAATCAGTTCGATTGTACGTTATTATGGAAAATTTACATTATTTATAATAATTGCTGCAATTGGTGCATCATTACCAATACCATTGATGTTATTACGTCCAAGAAATCCAAAGAATGCATTGTAAGTATATACATCTAGAAACACAACTAGACGAGATGAAACAGTCTTATGATCTGCACTAACTAAAAAGAGATGGTGGAGATTACGAATTTTAACTACTTATCTCTTTTCAGCACGTACATATTTATAATAAGGCTGTTTCATTCCTGCTACTTTCTCACATGTTTCTAGATGAGTTGGCCAACTCTGTATAGAATTGTGTCCAATACTTTCTCATCTAACAAAATGTTTGTTTGTAGACTACCAGCAGCAACAATACGTTATCTATGTCGTTTAATTGATATAAATGTTAGTTTAGATGGACATGAGAATATTGTACGTGGTAGTGGTTGTGTTGTTTTAATCAATCACCAAAGTATTTTAGATTTATTAATATTGGCCATATTATGGCCGGCAATGGATAATTGTACAGTGATATCGAAAAAAGAAATTTTATATTTACAACCATTTGGTACAGCTGCATGGTTATGGGGCACAATATTCATTGATCGTGTTAAAAAAGACCAAGCACAAGCGGCTGTTAATCGTACAGGACAAATCATAAGCGAACGAAAAGTAATTCGATGTTTTACATACAGAACTGGCCGTCTTTTCATCTAGAAACATTTGGAGAATCTACAAAAAAAATGAGACAACCTCATGATGTGTGCACGTGTTAAAAAGAAATAGCTAGTTATCTAGTTATCTCTTTTGGATATTTCTAGATGAAAAGTCCAATACTGTATATGGATATTCACCAAAAAACAAAGTATTGATTACAAACAAATTTCAGGCTAGAGTACTAATGTTTCCAGAAGGCACACGCAATCAAAATGACGAATTATTACCGTTCAAAAAAGGTGCCTTCCATTTAGCGATCGCATCAAAATGTCCAATACAACCTGTTGTTGTGAATCGTTATCATTTCCTTGATAAACATCGTTTTGATAAAGGACATATACATGTGAAGATTCTACCATCAATTAAAACCGATAATTATAACATCGATAATATAATTGAATTGATGGATAAAACATATAGAATTATGTCGGAAAATGTTGATTTATTGACAAAAGAATGTAGTGGTGATGATAAGAAATTGGATTAAGACTTATTTATTTGTAATTATAACAATTTGTTTGTTTTAATTCAATTTGACTCCCCATCCTTTGACTTTTTTAAGTGGAAAAGAGCGTATTTGTGTTGTGTACGAAAGCAAGATAGATTTAGTAATTAATTTTCCAACCTTAAAGTCCACTTGACCAATCACTCTGCAAAGCGTATACGTTCTGTTGGATCAGTTCAGATATGATGAAAATTAGGGATATGTGAAGAAATTCCAAAACCAATCAAAAACCCTTGGACAAAACGCTTTATTAACATCTACAAATCTATCTGTAATCGAAATTTTGACTATTTCGGATCATGTGGTAATTTGAATCCAACCAATTTTGCTGTATCTTCAACACTACGTTCACCTTTCCCATGGTATTCATCATGTATCATCTGATGTAATCTTGTACTTTTCAAATAACATAAATATGTATTCGATAGAAATTCCATTTCTTCTCTGGCTTTGCATAATTGTTCGCTTGTTGTTTGAAATTTTTTATATTGATTGAAAATATATTGCAATGTTGGATTGTTGTTATTTTTCAACGAATCTTTCGGTAATGCCAATCGCAATTCGGAAATTATTTGTCTTAGCGTATTAACATTGGTTGCCATTCTCAATTATTTAATTTATCACTAATTTTAAACAAATAATCTGTAGGAAGAATGATAATAATCGGTTAATTAGTTTTGTTTATTTGAAACGAATTCGATATCGTCATTTGTATAAATCGGTTCATCACAATATGTCCAAAAATCGTTCGATATTAAACAAATTTGATCTAATGGAAATATATGTATGGCTGTATCATTAAATATTTCATAAATACGAAACGAATTAATTATAGCCAATTCAATAACATATGGTAGAATATTTTGAATATATTGTGTTGTATTTAATAAATGTTTTGGTGTATTATCAATAATTTGATTGAAACTATTTGAGATGATAACACATTTTGTTAAATTCAATCCCCAATTCGACCATAATAAATTATTTGTTAATTGTTTAGAACAATGTGGCAAATAGAATATTGTTGTATATTGATTATTAATTTTATATTTGCCCTCATTGTTTGTTTCTAATAATTGACAATTGAAAATTTCGATAATTGTTTTATCGAATTTCGTCAATATTGGATCATAACAATATACATCAATATTATTGAAGAATTCTTTTAAACATAATAACAATGCAAATTGATAACGGGCTATTAAACAATCGTTAATTCTACCTAAACCAAAACAAATAATTTCGTTTACAATTGGTTGATTTAATGTTAGGAAGCCTTCGTGTATTGAAGCCAAAATCGAATCGTACAGATCCGATGTTAAAATCTCTTTTTTAGCGTCTTCTATGCGTCTGATAACAAAGAATAAAAAAATAAACAATAACATACAAGGTTATCAGGTCAAATAGTTTAATAATTTCGATTTATTGTTTTTGTTATTACTTACTTTATAACAATATCTTGATCTATTGCGATTTCTGTATGTAAATCAATTGTTTGATGGATTTTATTTGGTTTTCTACCTTTTTTATATGTAACCAACTTGAAATCACCATCAGACATTGTCTCAATAACCTCAAAAATAAAAATTGGAGTTTTTTATTTTTATATTACACAACCTGTATAATATATTCTATCTTACTTCCACTAAACAAAATTAATATTTCTATCTCTGTCTTTTGAGAATAGTAATTTTTGTTATGCAGTCAACTCGATGTGTTATAACCGGTCTATTTCGATTTGAACGACTTTCATTGAGCATATCAAGCTTTTCCTATAATTTAAATTGGTTATTTTCACAAATTCCGAGTAGATTTGTGAAATTGTTAGGAAATTACAAACAAATTTACTGATTTACTTGAAAATTTTGCGTAATTGAAATTAGAAGTGAAGACGTCTAAATTAGAATAGTCCAACTTTAAATTTCAGAGATCTCTCACATAACGCCATCTCACTTCTACCAACTATATTGATATTTCGGTTTCGTTTTAATTCTGTCAGAAATGTCAAAAACCTAACCTAGAATTTTCCACAATTTCCATTGCTTTGAGGTTTTTCTGAACGAAAACCTGTGAAAATGTCGAAATTCCTGAAACCAATCAATTGTCTGCAATTATCACGTCGTTTTGCAATGAATAAATCGAAAGGTTACAATTGGAAAGATGAAGGTATCCAATATCCAGGTTTCAAATATTATCCACGGTTTGTTACTGTTGTTTGAGAGAATAATCAAGATTTTTGTGTATAATTAATGCAATTTTTAGACATGCCGATTTCAAGGATCCCCCCTACGATCCCACGAAATTGTTTCGTGTACAACGAATCAAACAATTAAAAGGTGTGCCGCATTATGAGAAGAACATCTTAAAAGAATTCAAATTGGATGGAAAAGTATGGCAGTTTCGTACAAATTTCGATCATATTTCATTCGATTTGTTGTTTTTGTTACAGTTGAGTGATGTAGCGATAATTAAGAATATACCAGAGAATAATGCTAGATTATGGAAAGTTAAACATTTAGTACAAATAGAACCAGTTACATTTCCAAATGGTTTCCCACAAAATACAGTTGGGACATATTTGAAAGAAAATGGTGAATTAATTGTAAATAATTACTTTGGGAAACAAGACGATTTAATGAAATTAACTGAGGAACAAAAAAAGAAAACTCAACGACTCGATGGTGATACGTTGAGACGAGATTCACGGAAAAAATGGCTTGACGCTTGGTAGTAGTGACACGGTGGTTGGTTCTTTTTTTTTAATATGGAATAATAAACACGAATTTTCAACTAACAAATTTTTATCATTTTGGTTTATTTCCACTTTCATCTAAAAGAAAAAAATGTTACATTAACATTTTACTACTGTAACCGTAAAAGAAAAGAAATATAATAAACGAAACAAAATTTATTATACAACAACTTAATAAAACATAACACTGATTGTAAAAGGACAAAATCAGTTGATTAGTGCCTTATTAATTGATCAAAAATTCGCAAATAACGGTTTGTTTGTGTTTTACTTGTAAACGTTTTTCGACTAATTCTGTACAATTACAATGTTTTTTTTTCTTCCAAAAACCAACTCATTATTAAATATACGGCAAATTATTTTGAAAAAAAGCCCAAAGTCACTGGATTTTATTGGGAATTTGGCGATACATTTAACAATAAGAGCTTTCTACAATTACATTTCGATTAATTAAAAAAACAAAATTCTATTACTGAATAATGACTTAAAATATGTAAAGTTACATGATGTTGATGCAACATTTTCTTTAAATTTGATTTTAAATGTTGTCTGGAATTTGATGGTAAAATTTTTAAAAGTCCCCTGGCAGTGTACATATTCTAGAAGGCGAACAATAATAAGAACGCCATCATAAGACAAAATAGACCCATAGCTTCAGATAAAGCGAAACCCAATATAGCATATGAGAATAATTGTTGTTTTAAACTTGGATTTCTTGCATAACCAATGATTAATGAACCGAACACTGTACCAATACCAGCTCCTATAAACCCACAAATATCCCCAATAATTAACAAATAGAAAAGAAATTAATTGTGCAAACATATACCTGAACCGGCTACACCGACTGTAGCAGCACCAGCACCAATAAATTTAGCAGCTGAATCAATATCTCTTGTCACTGGGGTTGTTTGGAAACTTCTAATAGCTGGAAGTAATGTGGGTTGTTTGTGTTGTTGCACAATTGGACTCTGTACTAATGATTGATTCTGGCTAATAACAGTACTGAGCGGGCTTAAATATGCTTTAGAGCTTGAGATGAGCTGTAACGAAAAACCTACATTACCAATCATTGTTTTTTACCTAAAGAAAACTACAAAATTAAAATTTTCGCAAATTCAGACATCCAAGGAAGATAACATCGTCACAGATATTCCGGGTGTAAATTTAATCATCACTTTAAAACAAAATTAACTCAAGGTTTAAGATAAAAAAAACAAAATTACATAACAGTTAGAAATTTGCCAAATTTCTATCAAAAAAACCAACAATTGAACCAAATTACCATTAATTATTGATAGAATTTAATAGATTTTCGTTTTATATTAAATTTGTAATAATACTTACGGCATTTCTTGCAACTGGGGCAATCAATCTAGCACAGGCGAACATTTTGTTTGGGGTTGTTTTTTTTTAAGAATTGGCTGGCAAACTTAACCTGTAATAGTTACAACAAATCACTTAATTAACAACAAATCGATTGATAGGCTTTGGAGATTGATCAATAATTGATAATTCTTGTTAGATAATTTCGCCGACTGAAAGGTTACGTAACACCACTTTGTCCCGTTAGTTTTCACTAGTTAACTCAACTTAATTCAAATTCTAATTAATTACAATTAATTCGAATTGAATTAAACGATAAATTCAATGAATTTGCGCCTTCTTTTACCGGCAAATATCGTGTAAAACTTGACAATTACATACAATAATGGCGACACTAGACGACACCTATTTTGTGATTCCGGACAAAGTGACCTTTGGTAAAGAAAAAACAATCGATCAACTACAAAACAGTTGATGGAAATGTTGACGTGATTCGTTACTTTGAAATGGATTTTCTGAAATTTTCAATAAATTTCCAATGGATGAGTTGGTTTTTATTGAAAATTTTTCAGATTTAATTTTATTATCGATTACTTACACAACAATTTCGGGACTATCTAGTCAGCGGACGAAAGACGACCAAGTAAAAATTGGAATGTGTCTGACAGTTCTGAGCAGAAAACGAACGGCGCATATGCAGATGATGGATTGTTGGAATCAACTGCGTGCAGTGTTGACTTCGATGAGAAAGCCATCGAGCTCCACCATTAGTTGCATCTATCACACACAGATAACGCTTAACGTGTTCGAAAATTCAAACTTTTGGACATATCATCACAAATTTGCACAAATTCATTGAAATTATTAATCCAAAAAGTTCAAAATTAAGTGACTTTGAATATTCAAATAAATTTACACGACTAAACACTGTAGGAAGCACTTGTACTTCAACAATACGTCAATAGATGTCGCTAAAACTATAACTAATATTAATTTATCCGGTAAAGTCTTATTGTTAGAGCCTAAAATGATTCTTTGTTAGCCTAGAATGATCAGAAAATTTCGGAATAAACTGATAACTCTATGAATAAATTGAGCGTCTTTAATATTATAGGTTTCTGTAAATAAATCATTGATTCATCGCTAGAGTGCTCAATTATGAAATTACAAATGGCGACATGTAGGCAAATTTAAAATTGTCTAGAATTTTATTGATTTCCTCCAAATAAACCGCTGAAAATCCAGACATTTGGTAACGTATCGATTTTGATTACAAATAATTCGGCTAATAACTATTAATAGAATAAAATGAAATATCGATAAGTATTATTGATTACAGAAAAAAAAACAGTAATGTATAGATGACGCTAATTCAGTTCGAAAATTTCATCTGCTAAATACCAAAATACGTAGAAAATTATGTACGCTACTGATAATATTAGCAATTTATTCAATTTGTGCAGTAGATTTACTAAATTTAAACGAATCCAAATTGTTACGGATTATCGGAAGCCGTTTCTAGTGTTATGAATGGCGAATAGATGTCGCTAAAACAAATTGTTGATTAGGCATAAGTAAGAATAATTCATGTATTTAGGCATTACGTTCATTGTAAAAATTTAATTTTATCATCACCGGAGTGCAATCGCAAGACCATTTATTTCTGTAAATGCGTCAAATTATTCAACAATAAATTGAGATTTTCGTCGATATTACAGTTGTTTGTAATAGCAGCTGTGAATAGTTCACCGATTGTACGCTAGAGTGATAACCTCTAAAAAC
The DNA here is from genome assembly GCA_028455855.1 of Meloe dianella. Classification (NCBI taxonomy): domain Eukaryota; kingdom Metazoa; phylum Arthropoda; class Insecta; order Coleoptera; family Meloidae; genus Meloe; species Meloe dianella. The sequence continues at coordinate 4,213,514 of JAPTHL010000008.1, read as the reverse complement.
ATATGATTTTGACAGGTGCTTAAATTCAAACATTATGTTGTATTTCGTTAATTTTCTTTAAATTCAACAAATGAACATCAATTAATTACTGTAAGTAATTAATAAAAATACCAAAAAATAAAAATTATTTCAATAAATTGCAAATTATCATTGTCATTATTCTGTATTATCATAGTCTTTTTTTTCTGTCTGATTTCCAGGATATCGATAATAGTTAAAAACAAACAAAAAAAAAACAATACTCAAGAAATGGCTTTATTAAATAATAATTGCAAATATTCTAATTGTAATAAAATCTATTCGAATTTAAACGATTTAATTATCCATATAGAACAGGAGCATGTTGGTAATGTTTTTTTTTATTAAACAAAATGTTTTGATTGTTAATTAACAAATTGATTTTGTATGATATTTTGAAAGATTTTAGTTGTGAGAAATTACAACAATTAGATGATGACAAACAGGACTCATTACCATTAAGCTATATATTAAAATTTAATAATAATAATGATGAGCTTCCACTACCTGTATTTTTAAATAATGATAATAATAATATTAATGAGCATTCATATAGTAGTAATGAGCCGGTGATAATTGATTCATTTGATATTATTACAGATTTTAGTAAATTAACAGATAGCATATTTGACGAATTAATTCCACCTATCAAGTAATTATAATAATTGATTAATTTTTAATTGAAATATGAAACTAATTTTGTCCGTTAATTTAATTAGATCAGAAGAATTATTCAAAAGTGTTCATAAAAATAAGAAACCGTTCGTTTGTAGTATGCCTGGTTGTCATAAAAGTTACAAAAATAAAAATGGTATAAAATACCATTGTAAAAACTATCATAAATGGTATAAAAATCACACATATTTTAAATTATACAGAATTTGTTGATTGTCTAAAAACAAAAAACATCTTTTTAGTAGTAAACCAGTGATGACACAATCATTATTAAAATTTAATCAATTTTTGAAATTAACAGCAACAGATCAACCAAAAGTTAAAGTTGAATCAACATATGATTTAGATGATTATTCATTTATAAGTTTAACATCACAAAATACGAATAATGATGTGATTTATTCAAATTTTCAACGATGTACCTCAAATTTCGATAATAATAACAACAACAATAATCAAGTGCCATTAAATAATAATCAAAGCTTTAATTATCAAATTGATGATGAATTTCCTGCGATTTAAACGTTCTATTTATTTGTTAATTATTATCAGTATATAGACTGATTTATGGAATATTCTTTTCTGTTGTTGCATTGTTTTATGTTTAGCATAACTGTGATGTGTAGTTCTATTGATTGAAAAAGCCACCTGTGATCAGGAACGTGCGAATAAAAAACTGTGCCTGGGGCACAATTTGGCGCGCCCTTCCATTCTGTTGTTGATTTTGACTATTTGCTAAATACTATAAGACGGAGCCGCAGGCCTGAGCCCTTGCGCCAACTAAATTCGCACGGTCCTGCCTGTGATAGAGGTTTTTTTTCCTTTAATTGTATTATTTTTTTTGTGGTCTCAAACTAAGACTGAATTAGTATTTGTTTCATTTTTCGAAGTATTAGTTTATTTAATTGTTTGAAAATAAAATTATTTTGTGTACGCACATTATTTATTTATTCAACAAAATAATAATAACACAATAAAATTCCCTTTACAAGCTTCCTTTGTATGATTTTAAACAAAGTAAAAATGAAAGAAATTAAGTACAAATTTACCATAATGTGTATGTGTTTAAATAGTTCTTTGCATGAATTATGGACATGTTTTAAAGACGACGGATTTCTATGGTATTCAACAACGTCAACATACAGTGTAGAAAAATTTCAAATTTTGAGCAGACAGACCACCAGTTGCAAGGTAAGATTCCTTATTTTTCTATTATTTTCTTTTTGTGTAATTAGTTACAGTTATACTTATGTTTTGTAATGACCTGTAAGATTCTCACTAAATTTAGATCACCCTCTTGTCATAAATCGTCATCTTCATCTCTTCATGATGAATAACAGGTAAAATACAAAAATAAAACAACAATCACAGATGAGAGAAATGAGATCTTTTACAACAATTACCAACAATTAAAAATAGATGAAAAAGAGAACAACTATAGAATATCTTCATTAATTTCTTCCATATATTTAACCAAATCTGAACTACTAAAATCAATTTGATCAACATCTTGCAAACTTGAATTACTTATCGTATTAGTACTTTCAATACTATTACGCTGAAAAAATTGTTTATTTTTATTAGTAAACAATTGTAGCATTTTCGATCGTATTGTACTTAAATATTTATCATTTGCTGTATTATTGTTATGATTTGTTGTTAGATTTGTTTTATTATCAAATTGTCTAATTGAATTATTTAAACAATTTTCATTTGTTTCTTGTATGGTTGTGGATATTAATGTTGTTAATACTGTTGTTGTTTGATTTCGTTCTGATAGTATTCGTGGTCGAAATGTTGAATTTGGTCGAATTTTATTGTTGTGTTTGTGTTCTAAAAAATTATTTTTGTTTTGTTTTGTTATTGTTGTTGTTGAATTCTGCATTAATAATTGTCCATTTAAATGCTGATGAATACCATCTGATGCTGATTGTTGCACGACACGTACAGATGGTTGTTGTGAACGACTCAAAACTGAATACGTTGTGCGATTTGATAAATGTCGTTGTTTTGAACGACACATATCTGATAGGGTTTTCTGCAAAAGAACACACATTTTCAATAAATAATCAACACAAGGATAATAGAATAACAAAATCTAGCTCAGTGGGGGGTGTTATTCAAAAGAGCAAACGCCTGAGGGCCCTCATAAACGCATTACTGTTGGTAATGAAGCTGTAACGCACTAGCTTCATTCCATAAGAAATAATTAATAAAACATCAGGTAATTGAAATAAATCACAATTATGGTATGGCCCAAAATGTATCATGTATGTTGTATTGACACTTTTATTGGTTTGTAGAAAGCGAAAGAAATATAGAATATAATCAATAGGAAATTTACGAGTTTTTTGGTTGGCAATCGATTGTTATATCATTGGAAAAATAACAAGTTTCTTTTGTTTGTTATCATAGAAATTTCAACAATAATCCATAATCCAGTAAACAACACAATAACGATTGATTTTCTGTTCAAGTTGCTACTACAACACGTTAAAATTGCGTGTACAAGTATATAGCGTTGATTGTGGCGGTTCTACGCAATAGTAATCGAAAAAAAAAAGTGCCTTTTTGTAACATCTCAGAAAAATAAAATGGAAGATCATTAGTGAAACTGGATTAAGAAACTGTGCAAAGTTAGAAAGAAGCTAACGAAAAATATGAAGGGAGCAGTTGTATGACGGCAATTGGCGGTGGACAACGCATCCTTCCATGAATCTCGGCGAAATCTAAAATAAGGTAAATCTTCTAGACATTTATGCCTGGAAGCATTCAATACGATCCAAAGAACATTTAAAATGTGCCCTACAGTATAAATCAAATGTAACTTGGTGTTAGTATCGATAATTCTATAAGTTGCCCCATATTTCTGGCCAACACTGTATGTCGCGCTAATAACAGAACGTGTACACTGTATAGGGAATATTTTTGTAGAGCGGAAGTAATGCAATAGACGGAAGGAACTTAATTATCTTACGAAATTTATTATCAACTACAATTTGACTTGAATAGATACGTTCTATGCGAATCGTTTAAATTTAATAACTGCACAGTTCAATCATGATAATAACTGTAGTAAAACTTTATAAAGATCAAGATAAAGATAAAGGGTTTTTTTTTGTTTCTTTACTTCTATAAAGTAATTTAAATTGTAAATTAGAAATGGAAAAACAATTTGCAAATTTCCTCAATCAGAATTTTAAAGGAGTAATTGTAGATAATTAAAATTCTTATCAGGTAAGCACGAGGGCGATTATCATCATTTTTCAACTACGTAAACGTATTCATCTTTTTTAGATTCATTATATTTTGGATGTGTTATATGCAAATGGGGGAATACAGACGATAATCTGCATGTTTTGCCGAAATATTAATGATCTACCCACATAATTATAGTGTTTTTGATTGTTATATAGAATTATCTGCAATTAATTAACAGTCTATTATGTATATTCTAATGAAATTTTGTTTACTACCAAATTAACTATGAGCTATAATTAAATCGTCAAGCTCTTAACACCGTCACATTTATGTTAGAGTTGATAACAAAACCATATTTATTTAATTTTATTGAAATCTTACCTTAAACGCTTCACGAAATTTATTCGACATAATATGATACAATACTGGATTGATTGTTGTTGATAAAAAATATAAAATTCCAGATGCATACATTAATATAATATAAATTGTCATTGTTGTCTCTTGTGCTTCTTGTGATGCATTTGTTAAATAAACAGCTAATAAACGTTGTGCATGGAATGGTGCCCAACAGATGAAAAAAGCAGCAACTACAGCAACTGTAAAATTGGAACAAAAAAAAACAAACAACAACAACAACATAACAATAAAGAAATTAATCGAAAACAACAAGAGAATAACAAACAAACAACTTCATCAAATCATTATTTGATTTCAAAAGTACATAGAAAAAGTTTATTAAACAAAGTTATTACAATTATCAATCAAACTTTGGATCTAGTTGACTAGTAGTGTATTCTAATCACAAATCTACATCTTTATCTTCTGAGAAAGTATAAAAACTCTATCACCAAAATTATTTCGCACACTAATCACGAATCATATTTGAAAGTTAAATGGAAACTTTGAAACGTATGTTTGGTATTCTCGCAACAAATAATTCAAACGAACAACACAACAATTTTTTTTTATAAAATGTTTCAAATTACACCGTTATCATAGTTTTTTTTATGTTTTTTAATGCTTTTGTTCCTTTGTGGAAATATCCGAGATAAAATAGAAATAATGTCTAAATGCAAATAAGATGATTTGTTGTTCAGTTGTGTTCAGTGAGCATTAAAAATTGGTTAATTTTTCGTCCAAAGTTTAATTGAATTTAACATAAATGTTGAAATGATTCATTATTACTATATTTAAAGGGGATGTGAGTTGAAATTTTGATTAGTCGTATTGTTTGTTTGTTTTTGTGTATATTTATGATTATTTCAAATATTCTCTTGTAGAACAATAGAAATATCAATTTAGTGATATTTGAATAAACGAACTGTGAAATTTTTTTCTATTTAATGATTTGGAATGGTTAGTCTAAAGTAGCAAATTGTGAAAATGTGACATTACGCATTTTCTCCTCCTCAATCGGTAATCAATAATAGAAAAGATTACTTTTGTGTTTTATCGATTTGGCGCATCCACCATTTATGTAAACAAAACACACTTGTTTGTATTCTGTGAAATTAACTATCGCGATCGTAATCTTGATTGCGGTGAATGTTTCCCTTCTATATTGTACTTACTCAACATATTTACGACCCGATTCTGTGCAGCATTGTTTCTGACTCGTCCACCACTTTCTTGACCAGTTCTTCTGCTGCCACCACCACTACCAGAGCATGAGGATTGTCCCGTAACGGTGATGTCTCTTGATTTCCTCAATTGTATGCCAATTAACACATACAATACAGTAATTAATATCATTGGTCCAACAAAGAAGAGAAACGTCGATATTTCGAAGGCATGTTGAAAGGAATTCGAAACAACTGTACAACGACTATATGTAATATTATTTTTTAATTCATATTCAACACCGAATTGTATCGCTTGTGGTGCAGCTAAACATAATGCAATTATCCATATTGCAATTATATAACGTATAGCTCTTGACAATTTCGACATTGTATGTGATAAGAATGGATGACATATAGCTACATAACGTTCAATTGTGAATGCTGTTATTGTCAATACTGTTGCATTTGCTGATGTTTCAGCAGCAAAACCTTGTAATATACAAAATGCTTCACCAAACACATATATTGCCGGTGACCATATTCTATACATTTCAGGTGGTAAACCAGACACTAATAATAACATATCTGATATTGCTAAACTGAACAAATAATAATTTGTTGCTGTATGCATTGATTTATTACGAAATATCACAATGCACGTACTAACATTACCAATAACACCAGTCAAAAAGATTATACCATAAACAACTGTTATTGGTATAATTAATGATGTTGGATATAAAATCGATTCATCTGTTGTAAAATTCGATGAAGACACAGATGAAGATCGGATTATTGTTGCATTAACAACTGTTATATTAACATCGAACGTATCATTCAAATACGGCAACATGGACGTAATGTGTTTCATCTTCACATTTCTTGTTGAATCACTTAAACAGAACATCGAAATCAATGAAAATTTCAAATTTCCCACACAGACCGACAGCGACCTCTACTATAAAAACACTACCACCAACATAAAATGTTCCTAGAGGACGCTCTGATTGTTGCAGGACGTTTCAAAGTCATTCTCATACTAATTAGAGATAATTATCAATTATTTATAAACGGTAATGACTCGGTAATTATGGATTTTATCAGGTACAACCTTCAATTGTTGATATCATTTGCAAACAACAAAACAGTGAATGGTCAGTCTGTTGGGAATATTGAATTACCCGCATAAACTACTAGTGACATCTACAATTGACAGTTTGTGACAAATATCAACTTAAATTTGATTTGTTTTTTTTGCGGGATATTTGTAATAATTCGATAATTGGAGATATTTTTATTTTATTTGTTAAAAAGTCTGTAATAGCTTCTATTATGGGTTTTATCACAACAACCTTCAGTTGTAGATACCATTTGCAACAAAAAAAACAAACAAACACAAACAACAACAAGTCATTTATAAGTTGACAATAAAATTATTTGTTTCAAAGATCAAAACCAATCAAAACACATTGGTTTCCACTCGTTAATTATGAAAATTGATAACATTCGTCAGCATAATAAAGGCGAATTTTCGGATAGTTTTAATAACTTTTTGGTATTGTTTTTCGCATTTGATTGAACTAGGATAATTTAGTCATTTTGGAGTAAATATTGAAGTTCTGTTGAGAGTTTAGTTTTGGACAAAGTCTATTGTTTATCAAATGAATGTCCATCATATTTAGCATCATTGTTTACATTTCAAACGCTTATTTGAAAGTGGAAGAGATCCAATGAAACTATCTGTTGAAAGTTGTTTATTTGTACTTTCAATGTAAATAAGAATCAAATATTGTAATATCGATTGAAGATTTATGTATGGCTTATCCAATTTCTCATATCAAATTGTTTTTTAAATAGAATTGAAGCTCCAATTTGATGAATTTTCAACCATGTTGAATAGTGGATTTTTTTTCGAAATTCGAACAATTGTATTCATCTGATTCATTGTTATAATGTTCGTTTACATGTTTCTGTTGATAAAATCAACTATATTTGCGAAAATACAAGTCAATTAAATTCTGATTGTTATAAATATTGTTTTATTTAAAATTGGAGCCATTTCGGATTATTTCTATTTTTGGGGGAATTTCTGCCAATATAGTTGGTAACAATTTCAACATTCAATTGTTTTTGACGAATTCTAAGGGGTGTGTGTGTGTGTGTGTGTGTCCTTTTTGTGCTAATTCATATTGTGTTATCGGGGTGTGAACACCCTAAATAAGCTGAGTAGAAGCTTAAGGTAAGGGTAAATTAATTGTTAACGTCAGACATTATCGGTTTCGTTAATTAAATACTTAAACAAAATGCGCAACATAACCTCGAATTATTGTTTATCTTTTGTTTAAAGACAGTGGCGTCGGGGTATTTTTTATTGTTAAAAATCATTTTAAAGTTTCACAAATAACAAGATAAAGTGTTTATTGCATAATTCTTGATTTATAATAGAATTTAGTTGATGTTAGGGGCGGTGAATGCTGCCGTACTACCATGGAGACAAGTCATGGTGTTTTATGCTTACATTTCAGATGCCCTCGACTAATCTACTTTCAATACTCTCGTTCTAATAAAACGGTAATAATAACTAAGTGGATAGAATTATGAAAAAAATCAATTAATAGAAGAAAAATAAGAAAAACTGCCACTTCCACCATAAAACAACATGAGTGTTTGCAATATCAATTAAAACGTTTGTTGTTGATTGAACATTAAAATACTATAAAAAGAAAATAATCGAGCAGGTATAATGTGAGAAAAACTGATACCAACATTAGAAAAGGCTAATTACTATTTATATTGAAAAAAAGTCTTATCTTTCATCATATTATATATTCACGTAAGTCACGTGGCGTTCTGCGTTCTTTTTGTTTTATTCGTTGAATAACGTGCGTCATTCACTTATTTCTCATTCAATGTTTGTGTGTCACGTGACTTCTTTGTTTATCATCTTTGCTACAAGCAATGTTTGAGATTGTTAAATATTTCTTGAATAGATCCATCTTGCATTTTGTCGTCTCGACTTAAGTTCACATTTGTGTTAGAATTTGAGTATCAGGCGATAAAATAAGTACGTTCAAGGAACTCTAAGGACATTTAAACTAAACTCGATGTTACGAAAGTCAAGATGAACTGGATATTAGAGATGAACATAGAGATTGAAATCTGTTACTGTTCTATTGGCCATTTATTTAGTGTATTATCATAATAAATACATTAAATTTAATATACATCAAGTTTAATTGTTGCAAAAACCACAAACACAGATCCTACGTAAATTTTTACATTAAAATGCGCAGTAATGGGAGAATAGCGTACGATTTAATGATAATTTGTGAAAATCTAGTGTTAGATAATATTGATAAGCTATCACTGATAACACACAAAAATTGTAATTATCCGTTTTTATACTTATTCATATTAATAATTATAGATTTTTTGATTAGAATTCCAGTCACAATTTCCACGTTGTTATTATTGTATTTTTTGTTATATTCACAAAATAATTGTATTTTAAGATAAGATAAATGAGAGAAATGTTAATTATACTCGATATATTTTCACGGTTTTTTTTTCCCGGTTAATTTTCCCTTTTAAGAAAACTAAAAACGTTTGTTATAGAAAGACATTATTTCTCATTATCGCCGTATTGGATACGTGACTGTGTCTTGATAACAATTTACTTATCAAACATTTTTTAAATTGGTTGAGATTCATTATTAAGAAAAAGGAGAGAAAAAAAGCAGGTGGAAGTTTGTTTTTGTTCTGTTTTGTGCTAAGTTTTTCATTAACATGGAGTGGATTAATTAAAATAATCATTAAAAAAGCGGGAGGTCTTTTTTTTTTGTTATTGAATCTGTCTACTTATTGATAAGTTACAAACAACGTAAAAGCTTTGAAATCGATGATTTATGAATATCTTCCGGATTATTTTTATTTCTTCAATGATTGACATTCGTATTTTTTCTAATTTAAATATTGTTAAAGTATAGTCGATCTATTTTGGTTTGTGTTGGCTTGACTTCATCTACACAAAATACAAATTGGTATGAATCAACTATTTCGTTTCACTTGTCAATTTGTAAATGATTCTTATAAACTTGACCCACTATTAGTTAGTAAAACTTTTGTTATATTGTCTTTTTTATTACCTTATTTATATGTTCGTTATGAAAAAAATCTTATCTGTTTTATTGCAATTCATAAGGAAATTAATAAGACTCGATAATAAATTTTATTAATGGTAATCGAATGGAGTGAAGAACAACATTATTTTTTTATTATTATCAATAAATTCCTTTTTAAAAAACTTTTTATTCCAGTCAATTCGGATGAAAATCTACTTTAAAAGTTTTTTTTTTTTGAAGTTTTTATATTGACTTATTAACATTTTATTCAGGATTTATCAGTTTGATTTACTGTTGATAAGTGTTTTAGTAGATTATTAAATATAATCAATTTCAGCGTTATTATCGAAATAATGATCATTATTGTGATAGAGATAGAGATCATCTGTTGGAAACAGTGAAAAAGGGAGATTGAGAGGCGACACGTTAGCCACGTGATATAAACATTGGAGAAAGAAAGCTGTCTGTAGTTCAATGGGCGAACAAAGAACGCTAATAGATTTATGTAATCATAGAGTGTCGTCCTTTCGAATTTGAGCTGGAGGAAACAATCATATGAAATGAACCGTATAACAAAGCCACGTGGCAATTCAATAAAACAATTCCAATATCATTTAAACAAAGATAGTTCATTAACATTAATCGAATAGATAAATACTTGTATAAAATGTCTCATTTATTGGATTGATATTATTGCATCGTGTTTTAGTAATTTATATGTTAATTACTTATGTAAGTCAATTTAATTGTTAATCGTAACATAGAGAATATTGGATAGAGATATTCTTTTTTTTAACACATTTAATTAAGATAAAATATTCGAATAATATTCTAATTATTTCTAAATTGCAGTCATCAATTTACTGAAGAAGTTTATTAACACGTGTCTGAACTCAATTCATAGAGTTTGAATTAGTTAATAAAGTTTGTTAGAATATGTTAATAATCAAAAACGAAATTTGTCGATAAATCACTCACAGGTGTTCAATTTGTTAATATTACAAATGTATTATTCACATTTATCTCCCACATATGCTCAGTACAGTTGCGCAAGATCAATTTTAAAATGTTTTGTCTTAAGTAAAGCGAACGAAATTAAAATGGCTGTAGTATATGTATACATTAAGAATTGTTGTTAGATATTTAAATTAAGACGATTTTATAGTGAGTTTAGTGTAAAAAATTAACAAAAAAAATTCCCGTTAATTTATTTATTGACATTTTTACAAAATACACAACAATGCCAATAATTATCAATAATTACAATTGTATTTGATAATTTTAAACTGTAATTATAGAAAATTTCCCTATTATCTTTTCTATGAAAATAATAAAACAATTGAAACAATAGTAATAATAATAATAATTAAAGGATTTCTTTAAAGAGACTAATGCATAAATTTCTTTATGAAGATCTTGAAAATAGACGATTATAAATAATTAATGCAATAATATTAGAATTATGCTGATAAAAATAGATAAGTATTGAAACGTCTATGTGATGCTTTGAAAAACAAATTAGTTCCATATCAATGTCATATCCTATTAGAACAAAGGATCCTGTATTTTATTAAGTTTGTATAGATACATAGTCGTGTATGATGAATTAAATGGAAATTAATTAAAGTAAATTTTATTTGAGTGATATGTGGGGTGTAAATAATGAATTTAAATAAATTTCAAAATATATAATTTTGTATATATTTTTGCTTTTGTACCGATGAGTGCAAATAGAATTGAAAATCAATTATTTCGAACGATAGGGGTAATTCGCTCCGTTTAATACATCTAACACACTTTGGACAAAGATAGAAAGGCATATAAAGAGATAGATGTAAAATTCTATTCTATGGGAATGATTATTTGTACATATTTAAAATTAAACGAAAGTTTCAATTTTACGTAAATAATTATACAGAATTCATATTTGTTCTAATAGTCGAATTATTTAAGTTTGAGCTTAAGTGTAGACCATTAATTAATCTCGACATTGCCTTAAATCGTATTGAACTCTCATTATTTAAATAAAGTAAAGTTTAAAGATAAGATGAACTGGATGGGTTAGTGGTTGTTTATATTTTTTATACACTTAGGTAAACTTAATTTTATGAAAGTCTTACTTTAAAATTGTCGTATTTTTTTTTATCACATCATAACTTTGATAAATGTCATATAAACAATTACTCAACAAAAATTTGCTGATAGTAACAACTGTTAATTATAATAATTATTTATTTGAATTTTTTTCTTTTAAATTTTATTATCCGTCCATTCGGCAATGGGAAAAATGTATTTGCAAATGAATTATATTTGATAAACGATAAATTCTAATCTATCAATTGATTTTTTGGCGGTTGTTAAGTTTCAATTAGAAATTTTGACGTTTTTCGATATTTGAAACAAAGATTTACTTAAATAGAAGGGTTTTACACTTTGTTTAAAAACATTTAACGAGTATCTGGTATAGGCAAGTTGAATACAAATAGAAAGAGGTTTTTTTTCTTATTTAGATTTATTCAGAAAATTCTTATAGAAAAGCGGGGAAAAGTCTTCTTTTTTTGTAAGAGCGGAACAAAGCTTGAACACTCACCTATATACGCTGTTAGAATGCACTTAAAATAAAAGTGATCTACACATGGAAAGCTTGTGGGGAAAGCAACAACGTTCAAGTGAACAGTGGAAAATAAAGCACCGAAAGCTCTACGGACGCCTTACCATCATCATCTTCTACATACATACATACATACATAGAAGTATTGACGCATGTGCAACATGTTTTATAAATAAATAAATAATTTGAGAAACAACGGTGTATATTAAAGAAATATATAACAATAAAAATCGATTATTTCAATAAATAATTTAATATAGGCGAAATTTCGTTAAATTATTATTTTATCAATACGAACAACATTCAGAATAACATGTGAACGTCTTTTCCATCGAATTGTTCTTTGGCCGTAGGAAATATTGTGGATTATTTATTATAACATTTATAACAGAACAAAAAAGTGAAAACAAACAAAGATTGAATTGTTTTTTATTTATTTTTGTTTTATATAGGAGCTTTTCGTTATTTTTAAAAGTATACAATTGTTATTCCCTATAGCAGCAATTTGGACGATTTGATGGAATTTTAGATTTTCCTATGTAACAAAATTCGAAATGGTTTTCCATTCGGTATTGTATTCTTCAAAAAAAAATGTAAAAATTCTGTTGTTGTTATCGTGCTATTAGTTCATCTCGCTATGGATTTCCAATAATAATAAAACAAATTACGCGATATATGAAGAGTAGAATGTCCTCTAATCAAATGGCATATATATTTCATGCCTTCAAATATTGATAAACTTTTTGGTTTGGTTTGCAATGTTGTTTCGCATTCGAAAATAGTTTGTAAAAAAATACTAACTCTAAAAGTTTTTGGCAATAATCAATTTCTATATTCTATTACTAATCCACATCTCTATCTCTAATCTATCTTAAAGATTGAACGGGATTTGTTGTAATCTAGGGGAATAACTGACTCGGGATGAAGCTGTCAAAAGTTAGCAGAAATGAGTATTTTATCCTTAAGGATATAATTACAGTACAACTAGTCTGTACTATGAAAATTTTATTATATCGTATATTTTAAAATGGATGAAATTCGGGATAAAGATGTGGATTTGTGGCAAATACAAATGAAATTCACTTTTTTTTTTTGTATTCATCGATTATCACAAACTAGAAATTTAATTAAATTGAAGACTTCTTCTCAGTGCCTATCTGCATTTATTAAAAAATATTCTCCTATTGATTTACTTTACTAAATGTCTACAAGAGGATGTAATTAAAAAGCAAAGTTAATTGAAGTGTTCGTTTTATTATGAGGTCTATTTTCAGAAAGTTAAACTATATTTCTGATATTAATGGGAAAATTAAATTAAAAAGAAAGGAAAAATCGTTTTTGTTTTAACTTAAATTTTCTTTTAATATCGACGGACTTCTTTATAGTATATTCACGCAATTTTCGTTTTAACATGAATGGAAGTTGGATTATTGTTTAATTTTCTCCATTTGTTTGCATAATTTAACAAATTAGGCATTGGTGTAGATGTGGCAAAGAGTCGAAGTGTTGATGATATAAATCGACACCCTAAAAACGGTGTATTACAAGGGGTTGCTGTTTTTAGAGAGGTGGAGAAACATTCAAATGAGAAGTAGTCTAGAATGGGAAAGTAGATGAGTGATGACGCAACTTGCCCGGAACTGCTTCACGATAATTATCAGGATTATGCGTCATTTCATTATGTGATCCTTCATTGTTCCTTCTTTTTCTCTTTCATTATTAATATCATCATCGTACTATAATTTTCAGCCATTTTTCTTCTAACGACATCATTATCTCAACTAGGTTTTCTGTTGTTAATGTATCCCGTTTGTTACGTTCTAACACTGTATACTCTACATTATCAATATTGGAGATGAATTAAATTTACAGATGCTTTTAACGTAAATAGATCTGGAAGAATTCGTGCATGGTGTTCAGTTTTGACTAGTCCCATCCATAACAGACCATCTATGTTCGGCATCAATTTACAGCCACAGTTTGTTGCCACTTTTACAATGCTGTTGTGTGCACGAGGCACCACTAAAAAATTCTAAATTCAAACAAAAACAATGATCAAACGTTTCAACGACCAACTTTACTGATGATATTTAAAGTACAATTTTTGAAGTAAAACTTCTTTAGGCGCGACTTGGGGGGGTAACTCAGATTTTCTTTCTGACGGAAGTAACGGTCGAAATAGTTTCCGCTATTTAAAATATTTAGTTCCACTAAAATCCTAATAATACTAAAATTCCCAACTTCATGTGACGAAATTTAGAAACTCCGTAGATGTAAGGTTGGTATCTTAATTCTGGTGATATTTCTCAGTCATGTGACTACTTACAACATCAGGAAAGCTATTGGTTGGTTTGTAGGAATAGGAGAACAGGTTTGAATTTTGGGTAGATTGACATGGGCTGATTTAACCTTTAATTTAATTTTTTATTCTCAATTAATTTAATTAATGAGTGAATATTCTTCAAAAAGTGGGAGTGGTATTAACGAATTTTATATTAAATATAAAATAGTTTAATCGTTTCAATGATATGTGTGATAAACGTCAAAAAGTATATTAGCTTCACCTGTATGTTTGCAACGGAATCTTCGAACGCGATTTTTACCCACTTAAAAAGCGTCAGATTCATTTGAAATTTTGTCCCATTATCCTGGCCAGGATCATCAGGATTAACGATTTCCTTCCGGAGAGGGAGCTTTTACTTATTAGTTCAGTCTACCATTAAACTATGATTTTTTTATATTTCTTATTGTGTTTAACTTTATGTTTAAAAAGGAAAACAGGATTGTGGTTTACTGCTCATTTCAACCAAACCCCGGGCGCTTATGCCCTTTTACTTAAGGATGATGGTTTACTTGCTCATTTCAACCAAACCCTGGGCGCTTATGTCCTTTTATGGATGATGGTTACTGCTCATTTCACCAATTCTACGATGAGGGACATGCTAATCTTGCTAACTGGTCCATGTACTTTTTGGCATGGACAAATTAACAATTTAGGTTATAAGAAGAGGAAAATTCTGAAAATCCTTTTTCATACCCCGGACTTCTAGGCGTAAATCCATATCCTTAACCATTCGGCCATTCGGCTCGTGAATTTTCATGTGAAAAGTGTACTATAAACGAAAATGATTTTCTACGATCCAACGGATACAGCCGACATTCCATCGTGTGTTGGGCACCCGAAAGTACTCGATTGCATTAATGTATAGATGTTGCTAAGCAACGAGAATTTTAAATACCTAACATGTTAAAACACCTGTCATTGGTTGAAATCTAGATTTCCAAAAATATGCTTCGGAAATGCTCATTTTCCACACGGTAGCAGATCGTAATGGAAAACGGGACGATTGATTTAAGAAAATCAAATATACTCTCATCAGAAACTGTAAATTGAATGAATTCAATAGAAATGCGGTCCAGCTGGTGATGTTTGAAAGTACTTTGTGATCAGTTTCTAACTAGACATGCGCAGTCTATCATCAACCAAACAATCTAGAATTGTGGGTGGGAACATACCTAATAATTGCCACTATAATCTACGAGGTGTTCTTACAATGAATATATTTCAAAATAAATACTGTTGAGGGTGGTAACCAGTCCACTTCTGCGAATATGAAAAGATTGAAGAATTTTTGAAAAAAATCAGACTTATTTGTGTAAAGCTTTACAGTCAAATTGAGGTAGTGTTAAACAAATATTTATTTATATACGGTTTACTTAAATGTAGTCAACTTTAAGGTAATTAAAGCAATTGAAATCGAGCCACAATTGTCAATTTGACAACGGTCAAGTCAAGTCGCACAGATTCAAATCGTCAGAGTATAGATCTTCTGGTATTTTTAAATGAATTCCACATACCCACACTTAAGGGTGAAAATGTATAAAATCAAAATCTACATATAATTGTAGACAATATTACCTATTTTTAATGCATAATGTGAATATAGCTTTATATTATTCTTTGTAAAGTATATCATTAATGAATATAACTAAACTGTAATATTTTAAGTTAAGTTTAATCGTTTCATGATATGTGCCATAAACGTCAAACAAGTGTTACTTCAATCGCACGTAAAGATTACACGCACTCAATTTTTCTTTATTGCTGGTCTATTTATTTAATTTTATTTTGTACGTGGAAACATGTATATGAAATTTCGTATTTCTTATTTAAAAAAAACCACAACAAAAACCAAAAAACTATTAGTTATAGTCATATAAAAATAAGCAATATTGATTTTATGGATCTCTTTCTGTTGTTAGCTCAAAGATATTTAGTTTAAAGTGAACATTCCACGTACATTTGAAAGTATTCTCTATTTCTAGTTTTAGAGCAAAATGTATATGTCATATATTCTTTATTGAGGAAAATTCTTTTGTTGTCTATTTCAACTAGCATTTTTATGTATTTGTATCGATAATAGAATTAAAAATAAAAAGTACGTTACTGTGGAGGATATTTATAGAATCTTAAATCGAACTTAGAAGATGCTTAGCGGCTCAAAGCGCCTCTGCACTGTGGACATTCATTTCTTCTAAATACGTCTATCCACGAGAACAGTTTTTTTTTGTAAAAACGATACATTTAAAATAATTTGAAATTTAAAATTGGGTGCCATCTGTTATTGTTGTGCATCAATCAATAAAGTAAATTATATGTATGATATAAACGGTTATTATATACGACATCTCTATGTGAGTATAACAAGATTTTCAAGTTGAATTTCTATAGAAAGATATCTGGAAAATTCTATCCTGTAGGACGTTCGAAAAATTCCCGAAAAATGTTTATTATTTGTTAATAGAATGTTGATCAAATGTGAATTGCATTCATCAAAGAGGGGAGATTGTTAAATTCTGTTGTTAGAGAGATTTTATCCCTGCTATGGAAAATAAAGTGAAAAGTGAGTAGGTTCAGTGGTCAGTTCACAGATAACGGTTTTCTAAACTCTTATTGAAGTTAAAATGATGGCGCAACAGTCTAGGCAACGAAAAGCAGGACACAGATAAAAATTTAAGTTAGAAAAAGATAAATGCAATAATTTACCGTTAACAAGGTTATGTATTTCATCACTATTTCTACGTATCTTTATCTTTTCATATAGTCATCTTTGTTTTGATTCTCGTTCCCTAGATATTTGCGCCGCTTATTAGTAACTACAGTTACTTACAATAACGAACTCATACCACAAAAGTATAGAAGTGTCAAGACCTGTTTATAAGACCGTGATTCAGACTTTAGATAGTCATATCTTTAAGATTCTAAAAGATTCATGGTGATGCGTATGTCGCACGTCAATTATAGATATAAATGCACCTTAACACAAATATTATTATGGATACTATTATTTTGAATAATTGGCGTGTACATTATCGTCCTAATCTTTGTAAATACGTATTAGTTTATAAACGGGGTTATGGTCTACTGTACGAGAATTCGTTCGTGTTTCTTATCAACATTTTTCTAAAGGTATGATTCGTATGAGACGTCAGACGCATGCGGCTGATTCAATGCGTCTGACGCGTACAGTTGACGTGAGTGGTATGTTTCCTATGAAACGGTGGATGTATCAGTCGTGAGCGATCTTTTTTCATTAGACCTATGGTTACTATTTGTCTTTTATATAAAGGGTTTGCTAAGTCAAACAAACAAGAATACTTTGATACCTACCACCGTTTCTTATAGATTTTCATCTTCTGAAAAGGATCAACCAGATGACTCCGTCATTGAAACTATCTATTACAGAATTGTGAAGCCACCTTAAGCGATACAAATTCAATTGATTGTCACTTGAATATGGCAATTTCCAAATTAATCAACATCATTTATATTGATTAATAATGTTGTAAACAAATTTTTATTAATGAAATTAAATGGTTAGACGATATTTGTTTACATAGATGAAAATTACCACAAATCGTCGGGGTATAGTGATTAAGAATTTTGATTGAATCAAAATCAAAAATGTTCACACGCTTTCTCTCTCAATTGTTGTTTTTCTTTTGTGAATTATTTACATCACGTAGCCGTGGCAGCAGTAGCTGCAGCTGCATGGTGATTTATCCTGTTGGGAGAAATAATTAATTTCATTACAACTTTTATTCGTTTATTGTTGGCAAAAAATCAGATAAAGAAATGGTGCGCTCTCGCATAAAGGCATTGTTTATAAATTCAAATCA
The DNA here is from genome assembly GCA_028455855.1 of Meloe dianella. NCBI lineage: Eukaryota > Metazoa > Arthropoda > Insecta > Coleoptera > Meloidae > Meloe > Meloe dianella. The sequence goes on along the minus strand of JAPTHL010000008.1, from coordinate 4,195,143 downwards.
TTCAGTCTGTCGTATCGTAATCGTATTTATGGATGAATCCTCATTTTGTATTAATTCAAATCTATTTTGATTTATTTCTCATTGAATTAACTGTGCTTCGATATTTATTTGAATTGTTGAAAGATTTAGATTTTTAAATCGAAATCCGATTTATCTCCCCAAAGAAAAGGTAAAAGTAATTCAGTAATCATTGCTTTGACGCGTTGTTTTTTTGTTGGTTGGAAATTGTGTCAAGTCGACAAGTGACAGCTTTTGTCCCTACAGTGTTGCTCTTAGACGTTTTTGCCGGCAATTGAGATTGGGGAGAGAAAATAAACAGACTAACTAGAGATCCCGGCGCATCCACCAAACGTAAGTTTGTATGTTAAACAACAGATGTTTTATAACAAATTAATTTGTTGTTCGTTTATGTTTATTTCTTACATCATCCTACTTAACTTGATTAACTTTCAATAGAACCCGATTTGCATAATGCTCTGTTCTTTAGATATCAACTCAAATTATGTTATTTGAGATAGTTAAACACACATAAATATTATCAATTGGAAAAGTTCAAGTAATTATCTATCTAACAATTCTATTAACGAAGAAAGTTTGAACATTTTCCATTACTCTATTTAAATCGCTTTATTATTATTGATTTTTATCAATTTATATATGATTATAAACACAAATTGAGCTGTATATTAACTCATGTAAAATTCATTACCTAATGGATGATGTTATAATGAAGGTTTATGCATTTTATATACCTTTTAAAATTGTGGTAAATTATTTATGATTTTTTTATTTTTTTTTTGTAAATCCAAATGAAAATTGTCTTGTTCAAACTTTCAAAGATATGATAGAGCAGGTTAATGATCGTTTAAACACGTACAAATATCGGGAAATTGAGGCCAACACTAACAAATAAATAAAGTAAACGTATGTCACGTGATGCTATACTAACTACTCTTGTTCTCTCCCCTACCACCCCCCTTTCTATTCTCCTTAATCGTTGTTAAGTGTCAATTGGTGAATACATTAGAAAATTACTATCAAATCGTGCAACGTAAAACGACTTTTAAATGCTACAACGTTCATTTTTATTGATTTGTATTCTTAACAATTTTGTTTACAACATTTTCATTTTAAAATCGATGTGTTAGTCTTACAAGGATATCCACTTTATACGGTTTTAGAACGTTATTTTTTCATTAATTTTAAAAATTGTGATTTGAGTTAAGTATTGAGTGAAAGTAAAAACTTCTGTTTTGAAACTGAAACTTACTGAATAATCTTTAAATCAGATGTTCCCTTAATTTATCATTTCCATATAAATGCTTAATTATTAAAATAAGTAGACACATTTAGTCCACGAGTTACCCAGTAACTGACATTGAGATTTTAAAACATTATAGAAACTTTAAAATGCTTATTTAGTTTCTCAAATTGCAGATAATCCAATTCTGAATCAGTTTTGATCTCATTGTCGATTACTACTATGATTTCTACTACCAACATGGCGATTGATATTAAGATTAAGATTTGTTGAGAATTGTATTGATTATGATTTAAATTTATTTTTGTCTAGAATTTGTCTGTTGTGGAATACATACAGGATCGGCTCACTCATTTGAGTAAATAGACGAAATGAAACAGACTTAGAATGTGCACGTGTTGAAAAGAGATAAGTAGTAATTTTTTTTCTTTTAAGCATCTGCACATCATAAGACTGTTTCATTTCGTCTAGTTGCTCCAAATGTTTCTAGATGAGTTGGCCAAGTCTGTATAGAGGCGATTAGAAAGATAGAAATGAACACGAAAAAACAAACAGGAAAATTATCTTTATTCAAATAGAAGATTTTCTTTATTTGCTTATCATTTATTTTGAATGGTATGCGTGATCCTTTCAATGGTTTTGTCCATTTCGATCAAAATAATAATGAATTATTAATGTTATTATTATTATTATTTTTTTTAAACACACATTTGACGATAGAAATAAAGATGCTGAAAACAAACAAATTCGACACGCTTTATTAGTTTTAATTTGCCAATAATAGAACTTTGTCGTTACTGGTTTTATTTATCGTGTCTATGTATCTAAAACAAGATCGAAATATGATAAATCGTAATAGTTTTTTTCGCAGATTCTCTCATAATGTCTTTTTTTTTTAATGATTATTAAATATTTGTGTGGGAAGATAGACTGTGTATATACAAAAGATATCCCGTGGTAGACATTGAATTTACAATCCATTTAGTAAGGGTAGTTAGGCATTTTACTTTTTTTCTACGAAAGGTTTTAAAATTTTCTCATTATCGCATAAATAGATTAGAAAATTACCATTTAAAAGATTTTCTGTGTTTGTTTATCATGACCGTTTATAGCATATTATTTAAAAAAAGGTTTGAACGCCTACATGAAATAACGTCCATAGAAGTCATTATTTTGATTTGATTATCGAATGTTTCACAACAAAAAGAATTCATTCGGCTAATTGATTTAGAAGACAATCGGTTTTGTTTCTGATTATAAATACTAATTGATTTGTTACATTTCGATGTTTTGTTAAATATAATTAACTATAATAAGATTTGTTTTAATCATGTATAAACGACGGCTGTTTGTTTTGTTGTTGTTCTTTGATTTATACTGCTTGTCCGTTAAATAGAGAATTATTTATATGACTAGCCGGTGGAATGGTTGTAGATAGCAGGTTTTATTATAGTGCTTTTACTATTAATCTAAATCTATGCATCTTTTTCCGCATTTTATCGTGACGACAATTTATAGAACGTTTCGCTATTTACAAGACAGTCTGTGAATATGTGTAGGTTGTATGAAACTGAGAACGCCGCTAGATATTCGTTTATTTATTAACATATTAAACAAACAGCAACATGAGAATAGTTATCTATGATAATATTAGAATAGGTACATGCAGTACTAGGATCGTTGAAATTTTCTAACAAAAGTTCCTAACAATCTCCATGGAAAATTTGTTCCATCATTTTTATCAAAGAATGTTGATAATGATGATGAAACATTAAAGAGAACCGTAATTTTCTATAAAATTCTTCTTTGTTACATTTTACGTATGGTATTATACGTATCGTTTGATCAAATTATTTGTAAAATTGTCAATTCGTTCTCGTCCATTTATTACTATCACAAAAACATTCTTTATCATTAAATTTATTTTCATTTTGTTTGGATGAAAAAGGGAATATATCGTCGATTTCTTATCGAATTTTACCAAAGTGTAGACTGAAAGTAACTGTATGGTTACGTAAATCACGTGATGTTGGCTATCTTTGTTTTAAGCGTGGATTTATGAACATCGTTCTCTCTTTCTTTCATGCCACAAGATCACGTGATTTACGTTACTATCGCTTTATTATATCAAATCTATCGATAAAACTATCAAATTGTAGATATAGATTGTGATCAATATTTGTACGGAATACAATTATAAGTAACTATAACAAAGTATATTGACACAATTAAAATGATTCTTTTAAATAGAACACAAATTAGTTTGAATTTTAATTAAATTTAGATTTGTTTGTTTAAAAATAAAACAAATCGATCGATAGTTTAATTAAATTTATTTATAAAATAAAAATAAAAAGAATCAAATTTAAAATTGAATTAATTATAGAAAATTATTTAAATTATATAAAACATACATTTGGGGGAAACCATAGAAATTGTGGGTATTTCCATTTATAATTTCCTCAATATATATACATATATTGATTGTTTTCCCTTGTATCATTTATTGTAAAATACGTAGTTTTTCTTTTGAACATTAAAGCTTTTCGTTATTAAACTTTTATTCAATCAGAATTTTGTAGATTCAATTAAAATTTGTTTAATCGACCAATTGATCATGAGTCGTCCTTTTACATTTTACTTAAATTAAGAGACTTTGTTCAGAAGTTCCATACGTTTTACTTATAGAAGTTCAGAGAGACGTTGTTCAGAAGTTCCATACGTTTTACTTATAGAAGTTCAGAGAGACGTTGTTCAGAAGTTCCATACGTTCTACTTATAGAAGTTCAGAGAGACGTTGTTCAGAAGTATACAGAGCTGGACCGGGAATAAATTGTGCCCGAGGCAAACATAAGTTACAGGCGTCCGTTTTCGTCTCTGTCTATCTATCAAAAACTCAAACTTATATGATTTGGTGTCCCATTGGAAATCGCAGCTACCGCCTCGGACCGGCACTGGAATATAACACGTGTTGATCGTGCGCTGTCCGTATTTTGTAGTTATTTAACAGTGAACAAAGTATAAATCGTATTCCTTTTTCGAATTCTAATGTTAATTGAATATTTGGGTGAACATGTAAAGGTTCAAATATTTTCCTTTGTATATGAATGTATATTTGAAATGTAATGAAATTTAATTTTGAAACCGTAGTCATTAAATTTTGCAAATTATCGTATATTAAATGAAGGCTTAAATGTAAATTAGTTCTGTTTGTAGAATTGTATTAACGATAATTTAGATTCATCAGACAATCTTAGTATATAGACAAATTTGTAAGGGTTTTTGTTCTAATGTTGTATTTAAATGTTGTATACTGTGTCTACTTTATATTGGTCGATTTGACTTTACTGTAGAAACTCTTAAATTTGCGCTGTATGTTTGAGTAAATACAATTATTAAAATATTGAAATTCGAGAATTTTTATAATAAATTGCCAATTGCGGAACATTTCAATGCATGCATACATTTTAATAGATTTATCGTCTCAAATGCAATATTTCGTATCAAGAATTTTGTTTGATAGAACACTATTATGCCACATTGCAATTTCTGTATTTATTACACTTCGCTGCAATAATAATGGAAATTTTAGAGGTAGTAATATTAAATCAACCATAAATGTTACATTTACCTTATATCAAATTAATGTAAGGTATTGTCTGTTTATTGTTAATATTCCTTAACTATTTGTGATGTTTAACCAAAATTGATCTATAAATAAATCATAAATGAAGACAGAGCTCCATATAATATGGACATAGATGAGTATTTTTTTTTATCGTTATTTCTATTAATTTTGTTTGGGATTTGTTAGTAAGTAAGTATCTTTCAAATTGTGTCTCGTCTATAAACTATAAAAAGATAAAGGCCGGATCGTAAAATCGCTACTTTCTCTTTTATTGATTCCAGTTGTATCATAAACTCGATAAGTATACAGAGTTCAAACATTTTTTGTTTCTTCCTCATAACGTTTGTTTCAATAAAACATTATGCACACATAACGTAATCCATATGATTCACAAGTGAGATTAGAGAGTGAACGATATGCGTAACTCAACGAGTCAAACAAGGAGCACTAGTAGAACACCACGTGACTTACGTCACCATATATTACTGTTGTTTTTTGTTGTTATCATTTCTAAGCTTGATTTGTTAACTTTGTTTTAAATTGTCACATGTAACAAAAAACTTTCAACCATTCGCCTTTAAAACATTTTAAATAAATTTCGAGATAAATCTAGGAAAACTTTAGTATTCCAAAAACTTGTTAACTTTGTATATATACAGATACACATTTCATGGAAATCTTCAACATTTACAAAAATAATCGTTTTAAATGCATATAAAAATGTTGCACATTTAACAATTTCTATGTTGAACACAATGAAAATAATCGTCAATTGTCGTTTGTAATCATTTTAATCATAGTAACGAAATGGTTGAAATTGGGAATCTTTTCTTTTGTATTTAAACGAATATAAAAATCCTTGAAGACAGTTAAAAGCAGACGTATTCAAACGTATCTCTAATATTACTTCGTTTAGTGTTAATCAATAGTCGTTTTCTATAATAATCATCTGCCAATTCTCAACATGTCTCTATCGTGATCGTTATCTTAATTTGACGAAATTTGAAAGAATAGCTTCATTTGAAAATTACAGATTATCGGTGAATATTTACTATGAATTCTCTATAATTCGATAATGTTATCTAATATAAAGTGATAACAAGTATCTAGTTGAATTCAATAGAGAGACATGACAAACGTGTATTTGATACTTTAACATCTAATGAATGTCTCAAATCAGATACTTCATTTATAACGTAATTTTATCTTATTCAATTATCATTTGATTGACTGATTCTAAAGGTGTGTATCAAAATTGTTATTTATTATTTGTTTGTTTATTGTTAATAATAAATCAATAATGTTACTAATGGAATACCAATTACTACCATCATTAATAATTTCCTATTGATTTTATCCTTTTGTTATAATTGTTATAAAGTTGAATTTAATATATCTTAAGTGGTAAATAGTTATTAGTTCTCTAAATTTAATATCTAAACATATTTGCATATGTAATATAGTTTTAGTATTTAATTACAATCATATTTCCTTCTAAAACTAAATTCTAAAGTTAGTATTTCCGATATACAAACGGTTATAACGACATTCATACAATTAGTGTCAAGTGTTGTAAATTGATTTGTAATTACTAAATGGGTCTTGATCGACATCAATTTTACATGACAAAAGTATCGTTTATATTTAAAAAACAAGAGAACTACGTTCGTAAGTCACGTGATATAAACATTTGTTTTTGGCAGAGATAACTTGTATTTATAATTCAATGTGTAAAATAAAGAACGCTATGGAGCATCATGTGACTTACGTCTCACTAAACACTAATTCAGTTGTTGTTGTTGTTGTTTTTGTAACACTTTCAACTTTATTTTTATTCAAAACGAATATTTACAATTTAAATTTATTCATATTATATCTATCCACATTTTTCCTGTTTGTTAACATTGAATCGTTTAGCATTTATTTCGATTTTCCTGATTGGAAAATTGACATAAATAAAAATGAAAGTGGTTGAAACGTGGTGGAAATAAAACCCAACTCACACGTGTTTTTTTTGCATTCTATATATAAGAATTTATGTTTATGTTGGAACAGAACTAAAATCTAAAATGGAGATTTTTTTCAATTAATTATATGTCGTTACATCATTAATAGGTTTGTTACTACCGTTAGTTCTAAACCGTTGAAACACACACATACGCTGTTACGGTCAATAATATAACGCAAGTAGATCATCATGTGACTTATGTAAACCGCACCTTTTCTAGTATTATCATCGATTTTAATCGTAATAGTCTATATGAAATCAAATTTCGAATTGTTGTTTGGGACGAAGTTAACATTTAAATAGTTCAATAAGTTTATATAACGTGTAGGTTTTAGACAATATCTAAACTAAATTACATATTGTTTCCTCATTTATATGTATGAAGGGATTATATCAATATTGTATTAAATATATGTAAAACTAGTCATTTTAGAAACTGTTTAAATTATAATTTCTCTTAATACGTACAAATTTGTTCTGTGTTTTGTTTTTTTATTTAAGGATAATAATAAATTTTTCGTAAAGAAAACCACTGATAATAATAAAATAAAGTAATGGTGTGGAAATATCCAATTCGATTTGATGTCGTGTAGATATTGTACAAAAAAAAAGCTAAAGTCGTAATCAGTGCTGGATCTAGGGGGCAAATGTTCCGGATGTGGTTTCCAATAGGACACCAAATCATACAAGTTTGGATTTTTAAATAGTAGCTCCTGTTGCTTTGGTCCTGCACTGACTGTGATTTTATTGGGTACAGTTAACGACTCACTCTCTCTTTCTCTCTATATATATTTTTTTCTCTATCTTTAACTGTTGATAGAGTTCTTTGAAAATCGTAAAACAAATCAAATAGTTTTGCTATATTTTTCTTAGTTTTCTTATTCTGTTGTTGTGTTGCCTTTCTTTTTAATGATAATACTTTGGAAATTGTTGAATTGAACAAATTGATTTCAACCATTTGAATTCTCGTTTATACCAAACACACAAATCGAATAAATAAAAATAATAAAAATAACAAGTTTTGCACAATACTTGATTAATAACAAAAGTTTTATTTGTAAAAGTTTAATTGAATTAACTCATATAAAATTATTGAGACGTATACACTATAAATGGTATAAAAAGATGAAGGAAAAAACGACACAAACCAACTTCTTTAGTATTCGTTTGTGTTAGTGACTCTTATTAAAAATTCAACAGTTTCGATGAACAGAAGGGTTGTTGTATTGTTGATTAGAATTAATTCGAATTAAATTGAATAAGAACTTAAAGGAGTTGAATTTGTAATAAATGAATACCGAATTAGCTTTGTTACAAACTTTCCACAATTATTCTGAAATAAACAAAGAATATTTACTGTAAAAAAAATATATATAAACTAATCGACAGAAATATATATTATTTCGTTCGTTGGATAAGTTTACACCGAAATTCTGCTTGTTGTATAATCGATCAGTGTCTTTGATATTATTCTCTTTGGGGGGTCTTTTGAAAATTAACATTAAAATTATCATTAAACGTGTTTTTTTTTTAATTCTTTATGTTTACAGTTCAAGATGCTATTTGAGATCACGACGTCTAGTTAATTCAACTGTTCAGTGATGAGAATTTCGAGTCTCTTCCTGTTTGGCTTTTCCTTGGGACATTTTTTGTAACTCCCTCGATACTTCGTTTAGAGTAACTGCTTCATTAATCTCTTTGATTTTGCTTTTGAAGATCGAGATCTAATTATAAGTATGTTAGTAGTGTTCCTTATATATTCTGGTGTTTATTGCAAAATGATTTTGTGGTATACAGCTTTTTTCGTCCATCTCTGTTTGTATCATAAGCAAACAAACTTGTGGACCATCAAAGAGATGTTAATTAATAGAAATCGTACTACTATCTGGTTCTTTCAAGCCCCATTCACATCAATCGAATGTTCACGATGGAATGGGAGCAAACGCGAACGAATGGGATTGTCATGTGCAGATTGAAGTAGATAAATAATCTTGCATTCGCTAAACAAACAATTGTTTTTCGGATGGGCACACGAACGATTGATTTCCTTTGAAGTATGTACCGACAACTATCGGATCGATATTCATGTCATTCCTTTTCCTTCGTTCCCAATCGATCGTGTTTGTATTGCCGTCTACACTATGTTTACATTTCCGTTCGTGGCGTTAATTGGTAAAATAGAATCAGGAAAAAACTATCGTTTCGCCCGGCGCATCCACCAATTTTACAATACGTGAATTTATAAGTTTTTAAGTTTAAAATTTATACGAATAGAAAACGACAAAAACAAAAATCAACTAAATTACCACGTTGAAGCGATAGAAACTTTAAAGAATTAATTAAAAATCTTGTGATAAATAGTCGAAATACAATTTCTTAAATAATAACAAGTGAACTTTTGTTGTAAATTACTATGAAACTGGATGTAATATAATAAAGAACAAAATTTATGTATGGTGGAGAACATTTCAATTTTTTCCCATTGGCTACTTTATGAAAACAACAAGGAATTGACGCTAATTACATTTAAATAAAATAAACTGGTTCTCTGGCAAATAAGAAGAAAATTGCGAAAATAAGAAAATAAGGGAAGCGTGAAATTGTATCTGTCACATGTCCTAAAAAAATAATTAATAACATGTATTTCTGTTGATATAGAATGGGTCAAGACATGTGTATATGAGATTGTCTAAATGGGTTTTCGATTAAAGTACTGTTTCTCATCTCATGATTTGTCCGTATTAAAGTGGTTCTTTTAAATCAAGCGGAAATTAACAGACTTTAGATTGTTTGTTCAATTGGAACAATCACCCGATTGTAATGGAACCGATTAGAAAACGCATTGAATTTATTGTAACTAAAAAGAAAATAACATAAAAATGACCAAAACTAAATCTAGATTCGATCTATTTTTATCACTATATATATATATATATATATATATATATATATAAAGGGATATTGACGGGATACTAAAAGTGAAACGTGAACGAATCCGTCGTTTCTGTTCATCATACGAAATTTCTTTCTATTATTCTGGTCTTCCTCAATTTTTGTCTTTTTTGTATAGCTAATAGTAAAACCGACATATTGACATGTACGTAATCGAAATTTCTAGACATCAAGATCTATTTTTGAGTTGGTATTTTCGTCAAAAATTAAAATGAAAAAATTGTAATTTTTCTAATGGATTGAGAAATAAAGTCACTGTTATCTACAGGTTGTAAATTGTGTCAAAGACGGCAAAGACAAAATACATTGGCAAAATCACTCTAGTTAATTGTTTCACCCTTATCTATCTGTGTGATATGTAAAGATCGATTAGTCTACCCTCGAACAAATTGTATGAAATAATAGACACAATTCGATATCATTCTGAAAATGATTCTATTATTGGTGCACAAAATTTGTTCATCACTGATTTATTGCAATTGTCTGATAAGCGTATTGGATGGATTATTAAAATTTGTGATAATTTTTTCTGCTAGTGTAGCATGAGATTTACGCGTGCAAACGAATATCGTAGGCGTTATATCATTTACTTTTACGAAGAGATTATTTGGATTTTATTAGATTTTCAGAACGGAGGATTTGTACAAGAAACAAAACAAAAAGGAAGTTTTTCATTATTCTCCAACAAAGAAAACGCACATTCATAATGTATCGTTAAATCCTTAAATTCAAACTTTAAACTACCAATACTTGTTGTAGAAAGTACGGCAAAAGTTTATTTGTTAAAGAAAATTAAATAGAAACAGTTTAGAGTTTGAATTATTTTAATCAACTTCATTTGTTAGATTAGCACAACAAGAATTTAATATTGTTTGCCTTTAAACCGCTATATTTGATTAAATTAGAGTCTCATAAGGAATTGGTATACTTTAACGGAATCTCCATCTCTGCCTCTGTAAACGACTGTTCACATAGATGCTGTGGAATCGCTAGTCACATGATCTCCGTCTTGTTTAACTCGTTGCACTCTATTGTTTTTTCTCTTTCTAATTGTGCCACGTGATTTACGTTACTAGCGCTAGATGATTGATTGATTGAGATGAAGATGAAGACGTTTTTTTTGTAGAATATCGAACCAATATTCTTAATTCGGATAATTTTTAAAATGATCTTCCAAATTTCGTCGTTACTTTTGTTTTATGTTCAAAATTCACACACCATTAATCTCAAATAAAATTCTCAAAATTTCCCCCCGCCTGGTGGCGGTTAATTAACATTTTCCATTAGTAGTTGAAGAAAATTTGAATATAATCACACATAAATTACTATAATCAAGAAAATTTTGTCAAAATTTTCAGTCATTCTCTGTGTGTGTATGTGTGTTTCAGGAGTTTGCGCCGCGCTTGTTTCAATATCATGAACACTGAAATTCGCGTTTTCTCATCCGTTACATTCGTATTCCTGATAAGTTCAGTGCACGTACTTGCTATCAAAATTGTTGTGGAAATTCTGAAGTTTTCTTTTTTTTGTTTTCTGTTTTTTCGGTTTGCTACAATCATGATAAAATCAAGAAGTTATCGTACGAATTTATTGTGAGTTTTTGTGTTATTTTTTTCTTAATTTTGCGTTTCCACATTTGATATTTTTCTATATGTTTTCAATGTGATTTATGTAGAGATATTTTTGAGTTTATAAAAGAGAGAATTAATGCTATTTTAAAGTAGCACATAGCGATTTTTAAGAGATGAAAGTTTTAAAATTGTTCCCAAAGTAAATTCATCTGGGAGATTTTTACCGACTTTTTCCTCCACCTATCCCATCCATCTATCATCTGTAATGTTTTATCAATGTTGAAGAATAGGAAAAATTTTAATTAATCAAATCTTTAAATAGAATCAACAATTATTGCATGTTGAATAGATTGGAAAAGTTCGTTTATTTTTTTATTCCAAAGTTGTTTTAACAATGATACCTTTAGGCAGTCAAAAAAATCACATTTTCATCTCCTTTTATCAATTTCAGTTTAATTAACGGCAGAAATGTTGAGAGCATAAACTTCAAAGTTGATGAATAAAATGATTGTTTTTTCTTTTAGAAAATGAAAAATGAAAAAAACTTTCTATTACACACACTTGAGATGAAAATTAACCAATTTTTAGTCTGTTGTGGCATCACCACATCTTTCTACACAATAATCGGCAATTATTCTATAAAAAAGATTAGATTTCAAGATTAGTCGATTGTTTTTTTCTCTTGATTCTTTTTTAGAGATAGAATCTGTGATCCTGTAGGATTTGTTATTTCTCTATCTGCAGTGACTCAATTATCCTTGGATATGATCATCACGTCTTCGATTTCCTCTATTTAATGTTGCAGACAGTCGTATTCTATGCAAGAGATTATCTTAATCTCGATCAATATCTCTATATATCTACAAAATATCATTTGTTATTATTATGAATGTTATAATCAATATGTAATTTTACAAGAATTAATTTCTTATTGAAAGTTATTCAAATGAAAAACGAATTAATTGAGAGGAAAACTCTTATTTTCCAAGTAATGTTGACATAAAGGAAAACTCTCAGTTTATACAAATTTTGCTTTGATTTTTTTGTTTGTTTTTAAATAAAACAACATTAATTCTGATGTATATAATTTTTAATTCAAATTGTAAAGAATGTTCACAAAAGCACAGTTTGTGAAATTTCTTCAATCATAAAGTACAAATAAGTAATTGAAGTACTTTAGCAATTGCGGCATCTTGAAATGTATTCGTGTAAAGCTCCATCCACATCTAACGAACGAATACAAACAAACGCGCACGAATCAACAAATGAAAACGATCGCCAACATTTAGAAAGTAGAAGAATGTCCTTGCGGTCACTTGTGTTCCACTCAATAAACACTACACAGACATGAACGAATGCGAGCAAACAATTTCCTTTGAAGTATCGACAACTGGCGGATCGCGTTATATGTGGACGCGGCTTAAGAGGGCGAATAATGCGTTTTGATCATTAGGAACATTGTTTTAATTAAAATATTTCAGGTATGATAATGAAATTCCACAATCTGTTGCTTTATTATTAAATTGCATCTATTTAACTTTAAATTCTTTGTGGAAAGTATAATCGTATTTCATAAGAAACATTTCATTTTCAATTATATTTCATTCGCTATCTTTTACACATTATGTTCTTTTTGTTATATAAAATGATGGTGAAAGATTCAATTTTGTGCCATCTAATAAATAATTCAACTTATCCCTACATAAATTGTCGAAATAAATGTTTCTATAGGAGATTCTATTTGGAAAAAAGAGTTGTTATATTATCGAAATAAAAGTGGCTAACACCCTAAAATTAACCAATATTCTCCCGTTTTACAATTATCAACATCAATACATCCGTTATTAGTTAATATTGGCACGTTCCAGATTAAACTTTGTCTTAATTAACAACAACCCTACTGTGAGTTATTTAAATTGACATAACAGTGGTCGATTTATAGAGGTATCTGTCTATTATCCGTAGACATGTCGTTTTCATCAAAGTTATACACTACGGTAACATTCCACCTACACTCTTTATTATTCAACATTTCCAAGATTTTATTGTTGCCATCAAGTTTATAGCTCAGTTTCAAGTGCTTCATACACTGTATTAGAATAAAAAAAGCCTCAAATGTATACATCAGCTAAAAGAAAATAATGTAAAAATTGCGATTTGAATTTACAATAGGTTATTTTTATTGCAATTTTTCAAAAGATTTCTATTCTGAGTTACAGGTGGAATTCAATTATTATTTTTATTTTGTAAGTAATTTATAATCAACCAAAAAAACTAAACTAAAGGGGAAGTCTTTAAAAGATCGACACGTGAATTCTGTCTAATATTTCGAAGAACTTTTCGCTTTTCCGTCCACACTAAAACTATCATCCATGATAGACAGATCTTGTACGTTATGTAAATTGATGTAAATTTGATTTATCCACATTTTGTCCTAACATTTTAGAGAGGCTGTCATTTTCAATTTATGGTTTTTTGTTTAAAAATGTGTCAATACAACGAAATTACGTTGTCGGTCCATTGGACATCACCAAATAACACGTGTCAGTTCATACCAGCAACACTATCGTGTCACCTTTGATGATAGTTGCCATTGTTCTTATGCGGTTAGTTGGCTATGGATTTGTAAAGGTAAAAAAAAGATAGAACATTGATTTTGGTTATTGTTGAAAAAAGATAGGAGACAGCAAAACAAAACAATCACTCCATATCCAAAGCCTACTGTTCTTTACTAAAACTAAAAGATGAAATTAAAGATATTCGTCCAGTTGATTTTCGTTATTATTCCTCGGAAATTCCATAAATTTACAGAGTTTTTCCATTCAATCCACAACAAAAAAATCATCATTTTTACTTACGCAATTTCCGTATTTCGTTAGTGAAGTAGAGATTTTCTTTGAAGACTACTGTATTAAAAAGTTAATTTTTAAGGGATTTTGATGTTAAACAACTTGCGGTATGCGGCATAATTTGAAAGATTAAATGTTTTTGTTAAACTCCAGTTTTCATTAAAGTGTTTCTTTATTGAATTATTCACCTGGTGTACGGGAAATGTACACTTGTTTTTGTTTTGTTTTTTGTAAACCCTTTGATATTTTATATCATTTGCCCGGCGCATCCACCATTATCACATTACTACGCTTTATAAGAATGTTAATACCAATTTAATCAAGATTCTCTCTTTTCTTTTATTTTTATGATTATAGTAGAAATAATGGCCAGACTTTACATTAAGAACTAATTTACGTTTTCCACCTACATAACTCGACATTAACACAAATTCATTGCCATATCTAGCTATAAAGTTTCGAGAGAGCGAGCTGTAGAAGTAAATTAAGAGTTTACATTTCTAGTTGGTGGTGGAACTGAATTCACAAAAGGGATTTGATTGCGAACTACTACGGCGAACATAACTTTCGACAAAAAAAAATAAAGAAGTTTCTACGACCCATTTTCGTTATTGATACGATTTCTAAATTGAAACTTGCCTATATCAACCACATCTACACAGAGGCGTACCTAGGGTAAATGGCGCCTATGGCAAACACTGATCTTGCGCCCATCTCGGGCGATAGGTTGCTTACGTTTTATTTTCTAAAGAAAACTACAAATTTGTTTAACATCTGTTAGTAATTTAGTAAAACCCTTAGCCTTCTTGAGAGGCCCCTTTCAATATAACGTAGATTTATGATGTTTTTTGGGGAATAAGATATTTCATCTTGCATTTTTCCTCTCTTTTGCCTACGTAGTTTTTTAATACTCATATTTATATCTATATAAATATTTTAACGTTAGGTGCTTTTTCGCGCCCCCTTCAGTTGGCGCCCATGGCACGTGTCATACCTGCTATACCCTAGTTACGCCACTGCATCTACACTGTAAATAAGATTCAAATCAATCTAGGTTTTTTTTACACCATTATTTTGTTATTGATTGATTCCAGACTGATATCCGTTGACATGGATGATTTGCAACCGAAAAGGCGACAATACTAAGAAGCCATGCAAAGTATAATCATATTTTCAAGTCGAGCTGAAGAGAATGACACGTGGCGATATAAATCAATAGATAATGAATATGTTTATAGAAATATAACAGCAGTGCATACTTTAAACTATTCATCATCTTCATCTGTATCACCAACATCAACATCATCCTCATCATCAATACAAACAGAAGACTGGGGTCCAAGACGTGACCCACTTGCTATCGTTATACCAATCACGATTATCTATATTTTAACACTTTTCAGTGGTGTTATTGGTAATGTTAGCACGTGTATTGTGATAGCACGGAACAAATCAATGCATACAGCTACAAATTATTATCTATTCAGTTTAGCCATATCCGATCTATTATTATTAATCTGTGGACTACCACCGGAAATCTACTATATATGGTACCCATTTCTGCTAATTAATAGAAATTTTTTCAAATTTCCCACGATTTAGGCACTTTTGCCGTGTTATGTTGTCAGTTCTGCTTGCCATAATGGTGGGAAATTTGAAAGTAGTGAGGTTATGTTCGTTGCAAAACTACTAACTAAAATGTTTTTATTGTTCGAATACCAACATAAAAACGTTTTACGATCAAAATAATAGACTTTTCGAGACAATATAATCGTTTTTTTTTGTTTTGTTTTCACTACACAATTTTAACGTTGTTCTTTAATGTTTACAGGTCGAAATATCCGTACGTGTTCGGTGAAGCATTTTGTATATTACAAGGTTTTGCTGCTGAAACATCAGCAAATGCAACAGTATTAACAATAACAGCATTCACAATTGAACGTTATGTAGCTATATGCCATCCATTCTTATCGCATACATTATCAAAATTAAATCGTGCAATTAAATTGATCGTAATGATATGGTTAATTGCTATGTGTTTAGCTATACCACAAGCAATGGCTTTCGGTGTTGTTTATCAACGTTTGTCGGATGGACGTATTATTGAAGACCATTGTGTTTGTATGGTGAAACGTTTATTAATACCACATGCATTTGAAATATCAACTGTTGTATTTTTTGTTGCACCAATGTCATTAATCACTGTTCTATATGTGTTGATTGGTTTACAATTACATAAATCTACAGTACGTCCATCTAGATGTAATAGTTTGAAATTGAAACGGAGAGTATGTAAATCAGCTGGTTTACATTATGCAAATCAAACAACAACAACAACAACAACAACAACACCAACTCAAACTGTCCTTGTATTGAACGATGTTGCTAATGAGAAATTGCAGAATATTACAAAAGAAGAGGAAGGGAGGAAGAATTTTGCGAAAAATGCACAAGCAACTAAACATGTTGTTAAAATGCTCAGTAAGTGTTTAAATGTTCAAGTTTCTTTTCTCTATAAAATAAAAACTAATCAAAACTGAAAAAAGAAAATTACGAAATATTTTTATATTGAATAAATAAAAAAGAAATCATCTACAAAACATTGATTAATGTTAAAGTTTGAAAGAAGTTCAATTAAGACTGGTTTTTTTTTTTTGGTTTCAAATTCAATTTCCGATTGATTTGTTTCTTATATGTATACAAATACGTATTTATATTCCATCTCTCATTTGAATGATAATTTTGAAATGGTAGTTGGAGATTTTTAGAAACGATCGATTCTCACCAAAATTCCCTCCTTCATCATCATCATCTTCTTGTAACAATCAAACAAAACAAAACAAAAATTTATCAGTCTAACACTAGGGTCAAGCTTGCGACAGAGTCGCCCCGACACTGTCGCCAAGTGGTGAACACATTTGTAGGTGTCAAACTAGAGCGACACGACAGTATGAATCATGATGTCGACGGAGGAGGATGTGCTGTTAGCTATTGTTGTTGCTCGATATCTTAAGAGAAGGCGGAAAAAACGGCAATACGCCGTTCATCCAATCTTTCTACCAACAATTGTACATACTTACAACAATTCACACATAAGAACGTAGCAACCGTATTGATTGTTGACATTCGCGAGTAGTTGGTGGTCAAATGGATTTGAAATTTTATAAAATATTTTATTGACGAATTGAAAATATGTTGTATTTATGTTGTACTTGGTATTTGTGTACGTACAGGACAATGGCCTGTCAGTACTTTCCCAATTACTAGTTTTGTGATGCCCCTACGATCGAACATCTGTTTCCAATTCTTTTCCCAAGAATTCTTAGTAATTTAAACAACTTGCCCATAAAAAGAATGTATGGTGAACGTTTCTGTCGCCGATTTCCAAAAACGCCGAGCTCGGCGTTTTTTCTGTCGCCGATTTCCAAAAACGCCGAGCCTGGCGTTTTTTCTGTCGCCAGTCGCAAGCTTGACACTAGAGTAAAATTCATGAATAAAATAGTTGTGGAATAGTTGAGGAAGAGTAGGGAAAAAAAAATTAAGGATGTTTTAGTTTTTTTCGATCGTTTGATTTTATTGCTGTTTCAATTATAAACAACACCGGCCGACATGATTTTCCTTGTTTCCAATATTATTAGTTTTTTCCAACAATTTTATAGTACTGATGACGGAACCGGACCGCATTTCATCATATCACATCAAATTTCAGAAAAAATTAATATTTTGTCGTTTTTATTGATTTTAGCAAAACTAAGTTGTATTATTAAGTTTGGGCGCTCTCAACCTATTAGTTGTAACAGCGACATAGTTAGTTACATGAGAATAACTTTGCTTACAAAATTTATACTAAAATTAAAGTATTTAATTAAAAAAAATTGTGTGCGTGTAATCTTTACGCACGATTGAAGTAAAACTTTTTGAGGTTTATAACACATATCACTGAAACGATTAAACTATTTTATATTCTATATAAAATTCGTTAATACCACTACCACTTTTTGAAGAATATTCGTTCATTAATTAAATTAATTGAGAATAAAAAATTAAATTAAAGTTGAAATCAGCCCATGTCAATCTACCCAAAATTCAAAACTGTTCTCCTATTCCTACAACCAACCAATAGCTTTGCTGATGTTGTAGTCACATGACTGACAAATATCACCAGAATTAAGATACCAACCTTACATCTAGGGAATTTCTAAATTTCGTCACATGAAGTTGGGAATTTTAGTATTGTTAGGATTTTAGAAGAACTATAGTGCATCCAGGCTAGACCAACACAATTTTGCCTACTTGGTTTTTCAAAAAATTTTATTCAGCCGTCCTATTAGGCGTGGACTAATTACATAATCACCAATAGAATTAATCTTACAAATATGGCGTTAGCCAATTCATCCAGTGGCGCCGGGATTTTTTTTATATTTATGTGTATACCCCAAAATTATATAAATAATTATATAATTCAAGCTTGACAGATATATAAATATAACATTATTTGATGGTTGTTGAAATTGATTGAAATTAATGAATAATTTTTTTTTAATTTGTTGTTTTGATCGAAAATTTGAAGAATTGTGCTCCTTTTATCTATGCAGGTGTTCATTTTTCAACACTTACAGAAACAAATATATATACAAACTGTGAAATATTGGCGGCATATAAAAATAGCGCCAAAATAGAAAATATAACATGTATATTATTTTATACATAGGTACTGTATTTTTAAACAAATATTTTCATGTTTTAACAGATGCAATTAAAAGTATTCTTGTTAAAGAATATTATTATTTATATATAAATATGAAAATGCGACCGACAACTTACGTAATCTATCGGGGAATCACAAGATATATCTGTCGACGGTTAATTCCTTGCATTTGTAGACACAAATATGGATAAAGATTGTAAAAAAAAATTGGCGGTTCAACGGATTTTTATTTAAAAATAGATATTAAAAACTGCAATGGCGATTTTAATTAATTTAACCAATAATATTTACGCAGACTACGTACGCCACTGGATGTGGATGCCTGTTGTCGTGGCTACATGGCTAATTTAGACGCATGGGTGGAGCGTGTGGGGATAACAGTGATCCGCCTCCAAAGTGTTGGTCTTGCCAATTCGCACTATAAATATTTTAAATAGCGGAAAAGAATAGAGAAGTTTTACTTCAAAAAAGGGTTAGCGTTTTACTTTTCATATTTATTAAATATTTTGTGGTTAAACAAAATGTCTTCAAGAAAATGTGAAAATAATGTGAATACATTTTGTTACATTTGTGGCTATTTTATGGCTTCAAAGCAAAAAAAAAATATTACTGATTTTGTGCAAAATGCATATAATGCTTATTTTGGCTTTAAAATCCAACTTAAATCGTGGACTCCGGAGTTAGTATGTTCTATTTGTGTCGAGCAATTAAGGCAATGGACTAATCGTAAGAGACCATCGTTACCTTTTGGTATGCCTATGATATGGAGGGAGCCCACTAATCATATCAATGATTGCTATTTTTGCTGTACAGTACCAGTTCCAAATTCAATTTCTGATCTTAGTGCAACATCGTCAGACGAAAGTATACAGAGCCAAGAGTCAATGGAAATTTTCGAACCGATTTCGAATCAGCCACAGCAATTTACACAAGGTGAATTAAATGATTTAGTAAGAGACTTAGGTCTTTCTAAAGAATCTGCTCAACTTCTTGGATCTAGACTTCATGCAAAACACCTGTTAGTTCCTGAGACACGTTTTGCTTGGTATAGAAAACGTGAAGAAGAATTTGTGACTGACTTCTGCCAAGCAGAGTCATTAGTTTATTGTAATAATATTCCTGGTCTAATAGAAAAGTTAGGTGCACATTATGATCCAGCAGCATGGAGACTATTCATAGATTCATCGAAACAGAGTCTAAAAGGTGTTCTCTTACACAACACTAATTTATACGCTTCTGTTCCTGTTGCTCACTCTGTTCATTTAAAAGAAACATATGAAAATTTGGAGACATTACTGGATAAAATTGGATATGAAAATCATGGTTGGCAGATTTGTGGAGATCTTAAGATTATAACTACGTTGTTAGGTCAGCAATCAGGACATACGAAATATCCTTGTTTTTTGTGCGAGTGGGACAGTAGGGCACGGCAACTGCACTACGTACAAAAACAATGGAAACCTCGTAAGAGCCTTGAACCTGGAACCAAAAATGTTATACGAAAGAAATTGATTGATCCTCAAAAAATGTTATTACCTGCGCTTCATATTAAACTGGGTTTGATGAAACAATTTGTTAAAGCATTAAATAAAGAAAATGATAGTTTTAAATACCTTAGTCAGAAATTCCCAAAGTTATCTGATGCAAAAATAAAAGAAGGAGTATTCGATGGACCACAAATCAGATCTTTGATGAGGGATGGGGAATTTGATTCAAAAATGAATACTACTGAGTTAGAAGCTTGATTGGCATTTCAAAACGTTGTTAAGAACTTCTTAGGAAATCACAAAGACCCTGACTATAAAAACATTGTGGCAACTTTATTGGACAAGTATAAGGAATTGGGATGCAATATAAGTATAAAACTCCACTTTCTAGATTCACATCTGGATTTTTTCCCTGAAAATCTTGGTGATTTTAGTGAAGAACAGGGAGAACGGTTCCATCAAGACATCAAAACCATGGAAACAAGGTATCAAGGTCGATGGAATGTAAATATGATGGCTGATTACTGCTGGTCAATAAAACGTGATATTAATGATAAAATTCCCAAAAAAATTGCACTCAGGCGTAATTTTATAGAAAAACGCAAACGAAGTCACTCTAAATAGTACTATGGTAATAATTGTATTTAATATTTTATGTATAGATGACGAAATAAAAGTATTTATAATATACTAATCGATTTTTTGTTAAAATTTTATGATAAAAGTTTTTTTTCTTTTACAAAAAAACCTGATGTGATAGAGAAAAATCGGAGGTGTTTCTGTGTTCAAAACACTTGAAATTAGTGGTATTTGACACTCATATAAAAACAACGTTCCAAAAATGTTAATTTGTCGGCCGGTGCTATCAGTCGTATTTTATTTGTGAACGTATTCTTTATAAATCGATTATCTCTATTGTGATGTTGATGAAACACTGATTGGCTACTTTATTTTATTTGTTGAATATCTATGCTTTTATAGAGTAGGAATACGTGAGTCACGTGGTGTTCTACAAGTGTCCCTTGTTTGATTGGTTATCTTTCGTCATACTCTGGTGTGCATTCGTCTAGTGAAGACACTGCTTTATTCAAAAAATTTTTAGTGTAATTCTGCCTTTTATAGAGATAGGAGCGCGTTAAACAACTCAATTCCGGAAGATATCAATCTGACGAGCTTTTTAACGTGGGTAGATCAGTACTCTAGTTTATATCCAGAAAATGGTGATTTTTGTAAAGCTACGATAATCCCTAGTGGCGCGTTTTCATATGCTCGATGCCTTTACAAAGAAGTGTGTGCTCGTTCAAAACAATCTTTTATAAACACATTACTGTTGTACGATAATCGAATTTACCATGGGACTACCAAATTCTAATTTGTCTAACGGCGCCACTGATTCCCCCCTCCTCCTCCTCCTCCTTATAAAATGAAGATCTAAATGGAGATAATCTATTATTATAGATACAAATAATGCTATAATTGAAACCAATACTGACTTGTTCGAAATTAATCATTTTTAATTAATTATTGGATTATGAATTAGAATAATTATATCCCTATATTTGAATATTAATTTGTAATATAGTAATAATTTGTTCTAAATTTATATGAAATATACATGTTGTAATATTTCCCCATTGACTTTATAGAAACATCAAACAAACTGATCTTCAAATGTGTTGAGAGAACATATCCGAATCAATCATCTGTCTAATAATCTTTTAATGAAAATCTTCCCAACAACAACAAAAAAAAGAGAAGAAATCCATTTTTCTTTTTTATGTTCATATTTATTACAAAAAAAATTATATTAAATTAATCCATAATCGAATCTATTCGATGGTAGAATATAAATTTGATAGATTATGTTTTATGTAAAAGAAAAAAAATCAATCAATCTTTCTTAAAGTCTCATTTCCTAAACATAAAATTTCCATATAAAACGATAAAATTGATATTTGTTTAAAATGGAAAAATAACCGAGCGTGCTTCTTTACTATTTGTCATTTTGGCTGTACAATTTCTCTTTCTTTTTTTCTTGATATTGTTCAAATCGAAATCGGGCACGAAATAAAGTCAAGAAAGCATTCGATGCCATTGAGAAAACTTAAAATGCAAACGCTTGAAATATGCTACAAACGATCTAGTTTAGAGCAAAAGATAGAGATTGAAAATAACAAAACAAATACTAGATACCAGAATATGTTGTATTATTTGCTATCTAGAAATTCTGGAGTTGACAATTTTGCCGCCCATGGCAATATTAAAGTTCTGGTTATTGATAGGAACTTGTAAAGTGCAATTTTGTTTGAATTGTACATACATCTCGACAATATAACCTTTAAAATGGTTGTAAATAATAAGAATTTGATAATAGCGAGCAATCGTCGTAATAAATGGTGGATGCGCCAGGCAAATGGCAAATTTCTCTGAAATTTATGTTTGAAAAGCGCCTAATGTTGACAATCATAAGATTCTTTATTCATTGAAAATGTTAATCAATATTTTTGTTTTGTTAACAGTTGCTGTTGTTGTGGCATTTTTCATCTGTTGGGCACCATTCCATGCACAACGTTTATTAGCTATTTATGGTAAACAAACATCCACCGATATGATACGTGCATTCCAAATATTAACGTATGTCAGTGGTGTTTTCTATTATCTTTCAACAACTGTTAATCCATTATTGTATCATATTATGTCGCACAAGTTCCGTGAAGCTTTTAAGGTATGTATAGATTTGTTATATTTGTTCAAACCATTACGATTCTATATTGGTTTCTGATTGTAACAAATGCTGACATCACAAGATATAAGTTTTAAGTAGTTTAGAAACGGGTGAGGGTAGAACAAACACATATTTTTCCAACTTTCTTGTAACGGTGATAAAGACACATAAATTCTTATTGAATCAACATCTAAATAAAAGTGGTTGTGATTCTAACAAATTCACGTAGTCTGCCTGACAAATTAAACATAAATTATTGACGATAAATCGACAAAAAAACATTTGATTACATATAGTTTTGTTATATTTTCAAAGCAACATTAACAATCTTTAATTGTTGTTCTGTAAAAAACAAACCGAAAAGTATGCAAACTTTATGCATTTCAAAATTGGAAAATCGCTATCCGGTTGATATTCGATGGGAATTATGGTGGAGGCGCCGGGTGGCGCGATAAGTGCACTCTATTGAAATTGATTTATTTGTGCGATTACATTTCGATTTGCTTTATAATAAGAATGTGGAAATTTCAATTTGTTCCGCATTATGTACAGATGAATATCACGTTGACATTTAAATACGATTGTTGATGCAACTAGTGAAATAAGAGCAATTTAAATCACCATTCTCTAGTGGGATCTTTTGTTTTCCTGTTGTTTTCGATTTTATTTACAGAATACGTATAAGCAATGCTTTCGGCGTAGTCATCATCATATACCAGGAGGTAGGTGTTACTCAACATTATCCGCTCGGTCATCGCAAGTAAATAGTCATAGCAACACAGATTCTTACAGCCGACAAAGTTCATTGCGATATTTGGATGCGGAAATGGCACGTCTACACGACAATAGAAGGCCATTGGTTGTGTCGTTTCGTCGTAAAAGACAACAAACAATTATACGACGTCCAAAACAGGTCACAATATTCGACAATGAATTACAAGAAGTATTATGTAGTTTGAAGAATAGAAAACAATCACCACCACCACTACGTACAACAGCAAAAATAACAACAACGAATTGTAGTTTTGTTGAAGTACATCATTTACAACCAACACATATATGTCCATTGAATGTTAATGGTTTACAACGTGCTGGTAGTTGTGCGAAATTAGAGGATGTTCAGAAATTCCAACAACAACAAATTAAAAACAATTTGAGGAAAATCTATAACAAACCGAAAACACGTACAGGATCTTTAAATAATAATAATGATGATGATGATGATGATGGTGATAGCAGGAAATTCTTATCAAAATCACGTACAATGCCGGAAATTGGAAATCAAACTGGAAAAACTATAGAAATCTGGGAAGATTTAGATTTTACAACGACATTAACTGTTCCTGTTAATTGAAAAACAAATAATCAATCGAACAACGATAGATAACAAGGTGCTTATTGGGGATTAATTCGAAACGAAAGAACGGCTGTGCATCAATTCGCTTATTGTTAAGTAGAGAATATAACTGAGAGTGTCCCAAAGATAGTAACGTCCATTATTTTATTTTTTGTTCAATAATCAACACGTTGTTGTTGTTATAATTATTATTGAGACACCAAAGTCAATCATTTTTTTCCCATAAATATAAGCAATGTAGACCGTTGTTTTTGTGTGTTATTTAAATAATAAATTATTGATAATATTCCACAATTTGATGATGTTGCAATTTTTATTGATTTTATTGTTGTTTGTACCGGAGATTTTCAAATTTGTTGTGATAATTGTGTGAAATTGTTAACAATAAATGTCCTGTTCAAATAAACAACCACCCATATAGATATAAAAGTTGTTTATTTTCATCTAGAAAACGAATGGGCGTACATGATCATAGATGAGAGATACATTAAAAGTGCTCCTTAATTTATATGTTGTACTTAAAATCAAGTTAATAATAAATAAATACTAATTAATAATAATAATAATAGAAAATAATTGGTCATTATTTGGCAGATAAAATGGTTATTTAAGCCAACATTTGTTCTTGTTTATAAACAGCATGAAAAGCATTACGTATTAAAGCATATGGGAAGCATGATTCTAATAGATCCATTGTTAAAAATGGTGATTCTTGTACGATTTGATCTAATAACAAATAAACGGATTCGCGATTTTTCGTTGTTTCTTTATCGGCTTCTTGTCCTAAACGTAATAAACTCGATGATGCTAATGCTAGAAATTCCTTCATGCGATCTTCAATATCACCTTGATTACATATTGTGAATAATGCACCAAATATATGATTAACAGCTAATGCCATACAATGTATATTATTTGTATGTCCTTCTAATGATGCACGATAAAATGATTGATCTAATTTAGCTAATTTCGGTATTGATACGGCAACAAATACCATTAATAAACATACAGATAAATGTTCATCATTTTCTAATTCGGGTTTTTGTAATTTTAATGCATTCACTAATGTTGGATCAACTTTACATGGTAAACCAGCAGCCGATGTCATTTCACTAACAATCTTTAATGGATCACCACTAGGCAAATGATGGCGGAAATCTAAAATTGAACTCAATAAAAATGGTATACGTTGTTCTAATATATCAGTTAAACATGATTGTGATAATTGTCGAAATGCTAATATAACACCAACAATTGTCATACGTTGTAATACATTATCGACGTTTGTTAATTTTTTAAATTGCTCCTTCATCACTTCCGGCTTATCGAAATTCGTACGTAATGATAATAAAATCTCTTTATTTGTTTCAGCTAATTTTTTCAATTCAATCACCTGACTGGCTATATGCCACATTAATGTTTCACTTAATTGTTTCATACCATATGGACCAATTAATTCAGCTAATGCACGTAATTCATTAACATCAGAATATTCTTCTGGATTAAATGGTATTGAACCTTCTGCTGTTATACTGACAAATGAACGTTGATTCATTGAAAATATTATATTGCCAGCACTAACACGACGTAATAATACTTCTGAATACCATTGTGTATAAATTGCTGCTATTGTCTTATCACCATGACTATCAACTGGTTGTGTCTGTTGTAATAAACAATTATTGAATACACGTGTTATATCAATATGTACATAATTTTCAACTGTTTGCAATACATTCATATATGCTTTAACACTCGCTAATAATTCAGATGGTTTTGCTATTTCATTTGTATCAGCATTATACATCACCATACCAACTAAGGCACGTGCAAAACGACTTTCTAAATGTTGATGTAAATATTCACGTGGTGCAAATGTATATTCCCATACATTAATATTTGAAAAATAATTGATAGCATAACATAATTCTGTTAATGCCATATGTAATTTGTCCATTGTTGTTAAATTCTCACGGGTTTTACGATAACTCTCTTTGCCTGGCTTTTCAATTTCCAATAGATTCTTTTTGTTTTTCTCCTTTTTCTTGCGATTAATCTGTTGGGATATTAAATGTGCACAATTTTTCGGTAATAATTTATCACTCATTTTACATTGTGCATCACATATAGCTGTTATTATATTTTTGGCTTCTTTTGCCATCTCATCTAGAAACATATTAACAACAGACAAACTACGTTCGCGTATATGATGACGTTCTTCTGGACATAATTCATGTGTACAATTTTGGAAATGACTACATATTGATGGGAATGCAACAATAAAACGATTCTGTGCTGGAAATTCTAAACACATATGAAATTGATCTTCAAATATACGATTATAAAAACAAAATATTGATAAATCAGATGTTTCAATTAGCATTTCATCTAAATTATCAACCATTTTCGTATGGAATTGTATCATATCTAAAAATTTTGTTAAATCTTTATTATCAATAATACGTAATGGTGATTTATATGTTGATATAATTGATTGTAAACGAAACCAATCTAAACGGAATGAGAAGAAATTAAATGTTTCATTATCTTCAACTTGTTTCACAGATAAATTTGCAATTGTATTACACAATGATGATAATATAATACTTTCATCTTCTGGGCAATTATTCAAATTTTGCATCATCATTTTTAATGTGATAGCATCAAAATGTGATAAATATTGTATATAATAACGTTGCATCACTTGACTATATTTACGTACTAATACACGTAAATCTTCCATATGAAATAATAATTCTGGTAAATGACGATCAACTAAATCTTCTGTTGATTTGCCTTTAGTTTTTTGTTGTGGTGGATTATCATTATGTCTTAGTAACCATAAAATTTCATCGCGTGCATATGATAAACCAATAAATATCATTAATGCTTTTGGTCCTAATAAACCAGGTTGATCCATAAATATCAAACCTAATTCTTTTAATGATGTACGTAAAAATTTACGTCGTTCACGATGTTGATAGCCAGCCTTTTGTGTTGCATGATTATAACAATCTTTAATTTCTGATATACGTTTACTATAACCTTTTAATGTATCAAAAAAATTCATAATATATTGATGGATATGTACAACTTCATCACGAAACAATAATATAACCCATGATGATTCTAATGCATTTATCCATAATTTATTTAAATGATCCTGTTGTAGATTTTGATGTAACAATAACATACCAAATATAATCCAACGTTCCATTGTGTCTAATGATAAATATTCACATGAATCACATGTTAAACGATCAGGATCTGATTGTACTGGTTTTAATAATGTACCAGGATTACCAACTAAACTCAATTTCAATTCAGAACGCCATTTATCAGCCGATACATTACGTGGTAGATAAATTGGTATTAATGATGTTATAGCATTTAATAATAATTTCGAATGTGGCACAAATTCTTCACATAATTTCTTAAATGGTATCTCATAATCCATTATCATATTACCTAAACGTGGAAAACTTGTATCCGATGTTGTATTAACAATTTCATATGCTGCATTAAATAAGCCTAATACAGCTTTACGATCTTCAACACGCGATAATAATATCATTAATGATACATAAATTGTGACTAAATCTAAATAATTCTTTGTCAATTCAAAATTTAACGTTATATCCAAATCAACTTGATACGCATCCATTGTTGTTAATAGATCACAAACATGATCTTTGAAATCTAATAGATCCACAAATGTATAATAATATAAAGATAATGATTTGATTATTTCATTTTTTAATCCTTGTATAGCTGTTAAACTTTTACTATCAACACTTGGAAAACGTCGCACAATATTTTTAATTGATGATTCTAAATTCTTATCAGACAAGAAACTTGGTTTCGATTTTGCATCACCGCACGCCTTTTTTATATTATAAATACGTGTTAACATACCAATACCACGATCATTTAATATTATTAGTTTTTCAGCGATTTTACGTTCATTTTGTGTTAATTGACGTGCCATTTTCGGTATCCTGTTTAAAGACAATTCAATTAAACTATTTTTGTTTTGAGGTTATGAATTTATTAAATTACCAATTTACTTCATCTATATTTGATGATTCTGGATGCTGTTGTTGTTTAATTTGTTAAATTTTGTTGATTCTATTGATTAAATGTTGAAAATAATCGATATTTTCGTATAAATATCGATGGGATATTTATCAAATGTCAAAATCAAGGCGGTGACATTTCAAACACTTCTGACAAGTGACTAACTTCACATCTATGACACACCGGCTTCGAATATAGTCGAGGCATATTTGAATTTGATCGAATCGATATTATTAATAATAACAAACCAACAATTTTTGGAACACCCAATTGTTAACGTATCAGACTATAATGTTAGAGAAATCATGTTAATCAGTAGATTATTTATAGGAATAATATCACGACCTAGCACTATTAAGTTGCAGTGGATAGAGTATAGATTTCAGCATATACACATGTATGAAGTAGTTGCGTTAGAGATGGAGTCGTCGTTTTTCTAATCATTAATATTATTATTTCGCAAAAATTCATAAAATTCGACGGATTGCAATTGGTGAAACTTTTAAAATAAATTGATTCAATCAGCCTGTCAATTTAATTATGAAATTGTTGGAATATTCGACCGTTGTTGTACATATATATGCTCATCTCTACTTTTGGTTAATTTTGTCTATAATTTTACTATCTAGGGTAATTTGAGTTAAAACAGTACCACCACCTGCTAACCTCAAATTGTTTATATTTAAATACTTAAATAATAGGCGAAATAAATTATTCTGCGTATATTTGTTGTTTTTAGTTGAATTGCTGGTAATTTTGTGTGATCGATTTGGGAAAATTCTACGATTTTAATTCCATTTTATTATTTATAGTTTGCTGTATTAAAATTATAATATTGGCAGCATTGTTGTGGCGCCGCTGGCCGTTTCGACCGGTATAACCTCAATTGAGAACAGTTTTTACAAAGCAAATCTTATGTTTTTTCTCGTTATATATTTACAGAAATTCAACATTAATTAAAACCGTAAGTTAATTATTAATAACGATTTTATTAATTGTATTAATTCGTATGATTTTTAGATTGTTACAATTAAGTTTTAAAAATGGATAATGCACAACAAATAACGGTTCAAAGAATGGAATTAGCTGCACGTAATGTTGATCGAGCTTTAACTATTGATTGTTCAGCTCCAACACTTATAGATTTAATGAATATTAATCAACAGAATCTATCAACAGCTAGTGGTTTAACTGATTATGATTATCCGATTTTAAGTAGTTTCCCATCAGCTTTAGCCAATATGCCACAGATTCGTTTAACAAATAAAGTACCATTACCACCGGAGATTTTGGAGCATTTCGGTCGTATCCTTGATTAATTAAATAAAAAATTTGCAATTCTAAAAGTACAATCCTTAATTGTTTTTGAAAGATATCCAATGCCATTGTATGATGGGTTTATTTCCTGAAATAAATCGTGCCTGGTTAACTGTTGATAGTGATATTTATGTATGGACATTTGAAGAGAATTCAGATTTGGCATATTTTGATGGTTTAAATGAGACGATTTTATGTGTTGGTTTAGTTAAACCAAAACCTGGTGTTTTTCATAATTTTATAAGGAATTTATTAATATTAACAACATCAATTGATATCATAATATTGGGTGTTACATTTAATAATGATGAAATACAATTAATACCCGAACCAATATTTACAATACCAACAGATGGTGTAACATTTTCAACAATAACAAGCACATTAGATGGACGTTTATTTTTAGGTAGTAAAGATTGTTGTTTATATGAAATTATTTATTATGCTGAAACAAGTTGGTTTGGTAAGCGTTTTAAAAAAATCAATCATTCAACTAGTGCATTATCATTTTTGGTACCATCATTTTTGAATGCTGCATTAAGCGATGATGATGGTATTATACAAATTGTTATCGATAATAGTCGACATATTTTATATGTTTTAACTGAGAAAGGTTCAATTGAAGTATACGATTTAGGTGATAATGGTGATTCATTTAATAAAGTCACAAAAATCACACAAGCCTCATTGGTGAATCAAGCTGTTAATATTGTTAAGTCAGTATTTTGTTAACGATAATTCCATACCTAAAATAATAATTCTTGATTTTAGAACGTTAGATAGTCAGAATTTTCGACCAATCGTTAGTATATCACCAGTTGAAGTTACAGAATCGATTAATATTAATTTAGTTGCTATTACACAAACTGGTGTTCGATTTTATTTATCAACAAATCTAATAATGAATACAATTGTACAACAAGAACAACAACAACAATCACGGCAACGTCCATATTCGTTATATTTAGTACATGTACGTTTACCACCTGGTTATTCAGCAAATATAACAATCCGCCCACGATTTGTACATTTATCACATTATAATCAACGTAATTTGATTCTATTATCAACTGTAAATGATAAAGATGTTTTATGGTGTATAAATTCCGATTTATTTCCATTTAGTACGAATTTAATGGAATCATATACAACGATGAATTTAGATAGTTGTGTATTAGCAATAGCTGAATTAGAACAACAAACACCATTAGATGATTTATATAAAAATGATTGTATACCGTTAATAATCAATCAACATTATAAAAAACAACAAAAATTCGTTGTATTAACATCACAAGGTTGTTATATATTTACAAAATTACGTCCAGTTGATATATTAAGAAAATTATTAATTGAAAATCATGGACCTGATAATGATTTAGTTAAAACATATTTTATGATACAAAAAGATGATCAAGCATGTGCTACATCATTAATTATATCATGTTTAGATATTGATGATGATATTGAATTAGCTGAAGCAGCAACACGTGCATTTTTCTTATATGGTAGTGAACCAAGATTAGCAACAATCACCACACCAAATCAAACAACTTTATGTATAATTTTTTTTTTAATTTAATTCAACTAAAGTAATGTTTGTGTTACAGTTTCAGGTTCAATGTTTTCACCAAATATAATATCAACACCTTTACCACAACAATACCAACAACAACAACAACAAAATTATTCAAATCATTCAGGTTTCGATTTAAATAGTCCGTTTGTATTCTCAGCAAAACATAACGGTTTATATCTGTATTTGGGTCGAATTTTACGGCCAATTTGGAATCGTCGATGTATCGAAAAGATTTCTATCGATTCTAAAACGATAATTGTACATTTGTTTATTTAAATTATCATCAATAGTAGTAATAATGTTTTTATTTTGCAGAATTCTAGTAGTGTTTCAAATGATTGTTGTAGATGGATTTTAAATTGTTTAACTACATTACATAATTTTTTGATAACAAATACCCAATTATCAATTGGTGATAATAATGTAACAATACAAGATAATCAACAGAATCGTTTAAATCATACAATACAAGATGCACAATTAGAGGAACGTTTATCATTGAATAGTTTAAAAATATTTGTAAGTCATTGTTGTCAAGTGATTGGTTTATGGAAAATATTATGCGAACATCAATTCCATATATTAATTAATCAATTATCAAATCAACAACAAGATCTATTACAAAATACAACATTTAAAGATCTATTTTTATATGGTCATAATTTATGTACATCATTAATACAAATATTAATCGATAATTATTTAAATGATAATGCATCTGTTGATTCAATTAGTAATAAATTACGTGAAATTTGTCCGTTATTATATAAAATTGAAGATGCAACATTTTCAAAAGCAAATGAATTATTAAAATCAACAAAAACATTAGAAAATACCGATGAAAAAGATGAAATGCTACAATCAGCATTGCAATTATGCAAATCAATTGCACCAAATATCAATTTACCAATTATATGTAAACAATTTTTTACATTAAAAGCATATAATGCTATTATTGATTTATGTACAACATGTGCAAAGAAAATCGATCCGAAACAAATTGCTGAACATTTCTATAAAGAATCAACAAATGATGGTAATATGGCAAATACGGGTGATCAAGAAGGACAAGAAATCTTCCATAAACGTTTAGAGATCTATAAAGAAATCTTTAATATGCTAGATATTCTATATAATGAGAATCCAACAGGTGTAAATATAAACAATACACAAATCGAAATGAATAATTGCGAAACGAAAACGATTGTTATACAAATTATTAATGAAATTCTGGAATATCCAGATGAGATCCTGCATGTATCCTTATACGATTGGATGATGTCGAAACAGATGATTAATGATTTAATTAAAGTGAACAATCCATCATTAGAAACATACTTATTACATACATCACAAATGAATCCTGATAATATCAATGTGATCGATTTATTGTGGAAATATTATGAGAATAATAATAATCATGCAGCAGCTGCTAAGATTCTTGATAGTTTAGCATCGAAATCTGGGTAATTTTCTGTATAAAACAAAACCAAACAAACGAGTATTGTTAATTTTTGATAATTTTTAGGCCGACATTGAAATTAAAAGATCGTTTAGAATATTTAACAAGAGCAATAATGTGTATGCGTAGTGATAAAATCGGTTATGCCCCATATCTTGGTGTATTTTTACGTGATTTAGAAGATAAAATGGAAGTTGCTAAAGTACAAGAGCAAATTTTAGAGATTTTAACAACATTAAAAGATACACATCCGAATTTCGATGATGTTATTAATGCGTTAAATTCGAATTTATATCAAATTTCACAGGTATCACAATTTTTGTAAATCAAACAATCACCGGATTACCATAGAAACACGAATTCTATTGGTGGACAATTGTGATAAAACACAACAACTTTGATTTTCTATTATTTTTTTTATAGTACCATCAAAGTTGGCATGAGTTTTAAAACAATTGCTAGTTGCTATAGCAACACGGATTTGATTGGTTGGATGTTGAAACAAGCGATTTTAAAATTCACGCCAACTCTGATTTGATTGAGACTATTCCAAATTCTATACATTTTTTTTTGTTTTGTTCGCTAGTTGTATGAGAACTTTGCCGAACCGTTTGAATTATGGGAATGTCAATTATCGATAATTAATTGTGCTGGTTATATGGATGAGAATTTGATTGAACGTATTTGGAAGAATATTTTAAGACGTGAAGTACGTAATAGTGCTGGTATACCAAATAATCGTTTAGGACAGATTTTAAGTAAAGTGAAACAAATTGCACGCCAATGTGGTGTTGTAAATCATTGTTTTCCACTTAGTTTTATTATATCTGAATTAGAACAATTATCAACGTATTTAAAAGCTGATACATCATTGGTACCATTAGCATTAATATCAATGGAATTACCAATTGATTTATTGTTAGAGATTTATAATCGTTTAATTGCAACAATGAGCGAAGTCCAAATATGGCAAAAAGAAGACAATGAATTTCATTTATTTGAAGCTATAGCTGCATTGATAACAACGTTTTTAAATGATCACGAATCGTACAATAGCACTCAAAAGTAATTAACATTACCTGAATTATCTCTTCTGTTTTTTTATTATGATTTTTTCTAATTTTTAGGAGGAAGATTATATCACAATGCCAGGATACTGCAGCAAGTATTCTGTCGATATTGTACAGTAAACCGAATACAGACCAATTAGTTAATGTATTACGTGGTATTCAAAGTCGATTATCACGGTTATAATTGGAAGTACCAATTTTTTAATTAGGATTAAGGTGTAAAAATTTGGAATTTTTGTAATAAAATCACTTTTTTTTTTAAATCAATTGATTAAATCGTTTTCATCGATATTTATAACAATCGTATCATCTAAATTTTGATTGGATTCTTTATTATTGTTATCGTCATCTTTGTTGGTATTATCGCTGATTTCTGTTGTATCAACTCTATTGCGAATTAATTTAATTTTTTTCTCATTTATCTCATCAACGATACTCTCTAATGTTTCTTCGTTGGTTTTCTGTTGATTCTGATCACATTCTGAATCACTTGATGTAATGATGATCTCATCATTTTTAGGAATTTCGATGATCACAGCATCTTCATCGTCATCATTCTTTTGTTCTGTTATTGTTTTATCGTTGTTTTCCTCATGTTTACGTGACGATTCCAATAGTAATTGTGATCGTATAGCTCTAGCTCTAGCTTGTAATTCTAATAATTCCAAAACACTCATCAAATTCTCTTCGGTTGTTTCTTTATTATTGTTTTTATTGTCTTCTTTTTTGATTTTACGTTTTTTATTCTTATTACTATCATCATCTAAATTAATGACGAAATCATCATCACTGATATCATCTAATGATATGACATCAATTGTTTGTTTTTCATCATCGTCAGTTGTTGAACTGCTTTCCTCATCTAAGTTTTTGCCATGAAATATGTATTTCAGTCGTTTATTTGATATACCTAATAATTCTTCTAGTAGCATTGAATTTATTTCTTCTATATCTAAATCCTGAAATGTGTGTGTTTTTAATAGTGTTTTACTGATTGAAAACAAGACGTTTATACCTTAATACTATCCGGTGCCATACCCTTTATCTTTTTTGGTTTTATAATTTTTAGGACTTGCTTCATTAATTTCACTCGATCATTTACATAATGTGACAATTCATGTTCATCATTATCATCATCTGAATCGGATTTCAATGATATTCTCGATAGTTTAGATTTTTCTTTTTTGATTTTCTGTTTTGAAACACTGATCGCACTCATCTTCAACACCTGTAAATAAATCACCGACACTAATTGTCGCCTTTTGTTGAACACAATGATAACCAATATTGAAAATGAAAATTCCACCAATATTGTAGTACAGAGTGCGTGCGGTAATTAATTTTAAATATCACACTATTTAAAATCAAACATATGATTGTATACAAATTTTCGGTATATTTTTTGTTAATAACAATTCATAGTTATTGTTATTTGTGTGTTGTTGGTGTGGTTTATTCTGAAGTAGTTTAACGACTTGAGTCAATTTGGTATATCGCCGTACTTACTATATTCCACAAATTTTGGTAGAATTTTTTTTTTACATGTTGGCGATAAGCGATATACGATCTGTCGTTTCATTGACAAGCATAGGCGGTACTTGAGAATTTAATCAATCTTCTCCATTCAAATAAATTGATGCAGCAACGTATTTGATTTATTTCTATCAGTATTGCAACTATAATT
This sequence comes from Meloe dianella, assembly GCA_028455855.1. Classification (NCBI taxonomy): domain Eukaryota; kingdom Metazoa; phylum Arthropoda; class Insecta; order Coleoptera; family Meloidae; genus Meloe; species Meloe dianella. The sequence continues at coordinate 4,159,408 of JAPTHL010000008.1, read as the reverse complement.
TTTATTAATGGTGATTTGTATTTGTATTTGGATGAGTTATTGTGAAATTTTAATTTGTTTTTCAATTTTTCTTGTGTTTTACGAACGCTACTGTTTATTGCAGGTAATCTAGGGACTTTTATGTTGTTTTAATTGGTAATATTAAAAATTCCTACTACGCATGTGTATAACTGATGTGTCTTAATTCTTCCCCATTTTCTTCAGTTTGTTTTCGTTCACATTAGTGGAGGGTTGCGTTTGTTGTGTTTCGTTTTTCTTTTGTTTTTTATAAATAAATAATTTTGCGTTTGTATAATTTTTAAAAATAACTTGTTTTCCCAATTAATAATCGAATAATGTAATTGTGACCGCCTTGTTTATGTTATTGTTAACTTGGTTTCCATGTAATTAACGGTGAAGGTGAGCAATTTCTTGATTTATTACAACATTATTATTAATTAAATCAGGCTATTAGAAAACAAAGAATATCATTCTATTATAACGGTTGTTCCATTTAATTGTGTCGCACATCCAACAAACAAGACTTCCTATTTACTTTCAACATAATTAATAATAAATAATAATCAACATCATGTGTGTATATACGGGTTTATTTGTACAGAAATGTGGGTTGTTGCTTCATCATAAAGAAAAAATAAAAATACTAATGTTATTGTTGTTTTGATTTGAGAGTAGTGCCCTTTGTGTTGTTTGTGTGTTTGTATACGAATTATTCCACCACATTTTTATTTTATTTTGTTTTAGAAAATAGAGGTCAGACTGCATTCCGTTTTCTTTTTCCTCTTATGATTTAAAGACAGGTTCTTTTTCCTTTATTATTATGGTAATGAGATCAACCTGTGTATCTTAATCTGTATCTTTTCGAAGTTTAAATAATCGAGTATTGTTTATGGGAATTTACAATATTTGTTTTTTTTTTGTTGAAATAATATAATGTTTATATAACTGTACATATTTAAAGTGGGTTAGTTATATCTAGATTTTTAATTAATTTAATTTGGCCTACTGACTTTAAAAACATAAAACGAGTCATCTTAATTCATGTGTTTGTTTTTTGAAATTATGCCTTATTTTTCAATTTCTAGTTTTTTATTATTTAATCCATTTTGTCTGATACTAATAATAAGTCATGTCGTTTTTTGATTACTATATTCATATTGATATTTGGTTTATTTGTCGCTTAATTGTAGTGCTATTGAAATGTTTCTATAATGCGTCTATTTTGACTTGACTTTTAGACTTTTTTCTTTTACTAATAGTAGAACAGTCAAGCAATTTTTGTTTTACTATATTTTTGTACATATTAGATCGATTATTTGTTGTTAATTTCAGTGCAAATTTATTATAAATCACAAGTAGAAATTGTGCATAATTACTCTTTTTTCTGTTGAAACAATACAAACGAAAGATTGCGAATAGTGTAAAATAATTAATTTGATACACATTTGAGATATTGCCAAAAATGAATGACACCAAATCGTACCAAATGAATATTTACATTGATGTCACATCGTTATGTGTTAACAATTCACAATGGTCGACTAGTAATGTGATTGTTTCAATTTGCTTGAAATCCTCTAATTACGGTACTTTTGTCAAATATTTTAACACTATGGTTCGTTTATTTTGATTTGATCGGCTTGGCTTCTAAAGCATTAAAAGCAGTCATAAAAAATACGATTTGAATATAAAGATAAAATTCCGGCTTTGGATGTGATTAAAGTAACAAATTTAATAAATACCAATTTAAAGTTAGTGAAAATGCTATGTTTTAACAATAGGAATTTAGGGATTTTCTATGTTCTGTAGTTGGTTATTTTAAAATTTTCGTGTAAATTCCCACAATATTAGATTAATAATTTAATCAACAATGTAAATATGGATTAAAATTCCAATAAACACAATTTTGCATTTTATTTTTCCACTTATTTATTCGACAATTATTTTATTTGTTTATATACGAAAATATTGCATTACACACAATAATATTTCCAAGTATATTCATTTACTAATTATTATTATTATAAATATACAGTACGAAAGCCATATAAACGTGAAATTATTAATTTCCTGTTGTAATATCCAGAAAATACTCAAATTACGTCCAATATAATTCCTCTTTTATCGATGAAATTTCGGTTGAATTATTATCATTTTTATCAATTTAGAAGGATGAGAGGATGCTGTTGATAATCATCAACACACTACTCATATGTTATTTATTTTATTTAATTCTCTTTTATTTTAATGATGACTCATGATTCATATGTTAATTAATCTGTTGGTTAGATTAGAATAGAACAAAATAAATAAACAAAAAGACTTTGACTTTTCCTTATTGGTATAGTTTTTTCTATAAAATTGTTTAAATAATTTGCTCTAATTGTGTGTGTGCCTGAATCAGTTCATTTAAAAATCAATTAACATCGGAAATACCTTGCCTTCTTATCGCTAATTTAGTTGCCAATTTCACGCTTTTTTCAATGTGAATTCCTTTCTGTATTATTACATTTATTATGTTAAAAAAAATTCATTGATTATCTTTACCGGCTTTCTAATGCTTTACTTATTTAATAGAATAATGCTTCTTTTGTTTGTTGTTTTACGTATAATTTCTGGAATCATTATTACTTAATTTAAGATAAATTAGTCTAAAATTTCACAAAGAAAACCACAATGATGATGAACCAGAGTCAAAAATCGTAGAAAGTCATATTATGATTATAGTCTATGATAATTATATTAACGTCAGTTCCTGTATGTCTATTGTCTTTTATTTAAAGAAAAAAAGAATAACGAAAATAAATTAATTCCAATCATAAATAAACAACAAAATGCAACATTTTTGCATGGTTTTATTCCCAAGTGATTATTGTTCTTGGGAAATAATCAAAATTGTTCGTATTCCATTAAGATTTTGTATGAAACAAATAATCACGTTTTTGTTTAACAATTATTTTTTCTTTGTTTGAATCATTAATTTTTGTTATTATTATTATTAGTATTTCGCAAAAGTAATGTTGATTTATTGCAATTATTCGTATACAGGTAAATAGTTGTTTTTTTCTATCTAACAATCTTGTTTGGAAATGAGTCAAATTTCTTCAAGGTTTTATTATATGCTACATTTTCAACAAGAATGAATGAATGAAATGTGTTAATTGTTGAAAGACGAGTAAGATTTCCATGTGTTCTGTGTTATTAAAAGATTATGATTCATTATTTTTTTTTTAATATCTCACGATAAAATAGATTGTTGTCTTTCATTAATGTTTTTTTTAACGATTTGTTGATAAAGTCAGATAAGGATAATATAAATATTATTATTTCATCAATAAATTATTTTATAAGACGACTCTACGTATTTTATATATAAAAAAATATTAGAAATTCTGCCAAAATTGTTTTATTATTAGAAATTCAATGTACATTATGCATATTTACGAATAATTCAAACAACTTACATTGCAAATTCCTTCTTTGTTCGCTTGTTTGTATGGAATTACACAAAGAAAACGTTTTCGAAATCCGGCTATTCTTCATATCGTTTGCTACGTCTCTATCTAAAGTGGTGCTTAAGTGTGTAACTCACTACCAGCCCTTAAATAAGATAGTGAAGTGCCAGGAATTGCCCCCATTTTTTTTAAATATCTATTCGTTAATACAACCTATAATAATAATTATTTTTTATTAAATAGATAGCCCACATTTACTATCTTTGTCATACATGCTATGAGCTTTTATAACTTCTTTATGGTTTAAGTAGGATGTATGAAAAGCGTATTCAAATAAAGACAGAACAAAGTTCTTTTCGTTATCTACAAATTCACCAATAACAACAATACATCGTTATTCATTGATGAAATGTTTAAATATTAATTATTTTATAAATAATTGTTTAATTGACAATTGTTTGTCTGTTTACAGAGATGAGAACCGTCTTATCATCATTATCAATATCATGTTGAATAAAACGGAAGTGTTCCAACAGTAATAACAAAAAAAATAATCATAATAATCACAAAAGCTCAATAATTTAGTTGAAACGAAACGATCAAAAAAATAAAAATGTTACGATATTTATTTGCTATTATTATTATATTGATGATATCAAACATTGATGGATCATTATCAGGTCCTAATGTCTGTATCAGACAAGAATCGTAAGTGTTATTTATTCTATATTAAAATAATAGAAAGAAAAATTAATAATTCATTGTTTTAGTTATACAACAACTGTACGTGTATCAGAAGAACAACCATATCAAGTACGTGAATATGTGTGGTGTTTAAATTTTCCACCAAGATGTTCAAAATATAAAATCAAACATAAAACAATTTATCGTATACAGAATTTAGTTAAATTTCGTCCAATTGAAGAATGTTGTAAAGGTTATACAAAAAGTAATACAGATGATCGTTGTATACCAATATGCTCAAAAGATTGTATACATGGTACATGTGTAGCACCAGATCAATGTTTATGTGAAACTGGCTATGGTGGACCATATTGTGATATTTGTATTAATTAACACACACATTTACAATTTATCGAAAATTATTAATAAAAATTTTTATTGTTCTTTTTTTATAGCTTGCCCGAAAGGTCTGTGGGGTCGTGAATGCCAAAACCATTGTGAATGTCAAAACAATTCAACATGTGATCCATTCAATGGTGAATGTCGTTGTTCTAGAGGTTGGATCGGTACACATTGTGAACAAAAATGTACAAATGGCACATATGGACAAGATTGTGCAGAGAAATGTCGTTGTGAGAATAGTGAATGTGATCATGTATCTGGTGAATGTTTATGTTATAGTGGTTGGACAGGACCATTGTAATTATATCACAATTATTTTAATTATATTATTGATTGTAAATACAAACATTTTTAGATGTGATCGTTTATGTCCGAAAGGTACACATGGTATCGAATGTAAATCGGAATGTCGTTGCCAAAATAATGGTACATGTGATCCAGAAACTGGTGAATGTTTCTGTAAATCCGGTTGGACTGGTTTAGTATGTGCAAATCGTTGTCCATATGGTCATTGGGGTGATAATTGTACAGATATATGTGATTGTTATAATGGTGCATCATGTCATCATATAACTGGTGAATGTGAATGTTTATCAGGCTTCACAGGTGATCGTTGTTTAGATACATGTCCAATTGGTACATACGGTTTAAATTGTACATTAAATTGTCAATGTAAAAATGATGCACAATGTTCATATATTAATGGTAATTGTACATGTCAACCAGGATGGAAAGGTAAATTATGTGATCAACGTATATGCCAAGATGGTTTATGGGGGCCAATATGTCAAAATACATGTGAATGTACAAAAGATAATACAGAAATATGCCATCCATGGACTGGTGAATGTTTATGTAAAAGTGGTTGGAATAGTAAAGATTGTTCACGACCATGTCCAATATTAACATATGGACGAAATTGTCATGGTAAATGTCAATGTAAAAATAATGCAAAATGTTCACCAATCAATGGTACATGTATATGTCCACCTGGTTTTATTGGTGATGATTGTGGTGAAAATTGTCCACCAAATACATTTGGTGAGGATTGTTCACAAAAATGTGATTGTAAAAATGGTGCAAATTGTTCAACCGAAACAGGTCAATGTCAATGTCCTGATGGTTGGGAAGGCCAACATTGTGATCGACCATGTAGTAATCAATCATATGGTAAACAATGTGATGAGAAATGTATATGTAAAAATGGTGCTTCTTGTAATCCACAAAATGGTTAGTGTTGTTTTTTTCTTCTTCTTCTTTATTTCTTTTTAATAATGCATGATGATTTTTGTGTATTGTTGCATGTTTTGATTTGTTTGTTTGTTTTGTAATTTTGTTTGAATTAGGCACATGTACTTGTGGACCAGGATATACAGGCAAATATTGTGAATATAAATGTGAATTTGGTTATTTTGGTCAAGATTGTACACAGATTTGTCAATGTGAAGATGGCCATCATATTGGTTGTGATCCGATCAGTGGCAAATGTGATTGTAAACCGAATTGGAAAGGTATTATTATCTGTTGCATCCATTTGATTGTAGTCTTTGTGTTATTTTATTTTAATTTTGTAAAATTAAATGTTAATTCAATTATTTGATTTCTATTTAGGTGTTCGTTGTGAAACCCATTGTCCTGATGGTAAATGGGGTGGAAAATGTGAGAATGATTGTATATGTAAAAATAATAGTTCATGTGATCCAGAAACTGGACAATGTTATTGTGCACGTGGTTGGCAAGGTATTGATTGTACACAATCATGTGATATTGGTTATTATGGTATTGGTTGTAAACAAAAATGTCCAGAATCATTTATAATAATTGGTAATAAAACATGTGATCATATAACTGGTGAATATATATGTTCACCTGGTTATATTGGTATAACATGTGAACATCCATGTCCAGTTGGTACATTTGGTAAGAATTGTCAACAGAATTGTTCATGTAAAAATGGTGGTGATTGTCATCATGTTACTGGTGAATGTCAATGTTTACCTGGATGGATTGGTAAAAATTGTATTGTACCATGTGAACCTGGACGATTTGGTATGAATTGTAGTCAACATTGTAAATGTTTAAATGGTGGTGAATGTCGAAGAAATGATGGTGTATGTCGGTGTAAACCCGGTTGGACTGGTACACAATGCACTGAAAGTAATTAATTTAAATAATAATACTAATAACAATGATTCAACAACAACATCAATAATTACAGTTTGTCCGGAAGGCTATTATGGTGATCATTGTATGATACCATGTGAATGTAAAAACGACAATTTCATATGTCATCCAGCAAGAGGTTGTATTTGCCGGCATGGTTTCTCTGGTAATAATTGTGATGAACCCATTGTACTTGGTATAATAAATCGTGCATCAGATGATAATCATTCAAATTATAATGGTGCTATTGCTGGTGTCTTAGTTGCGATAATTGCCTTAGTTGCAGCTGGTTTAATATTTATTTATTATAGACGAAGAGTATCGAATTTGAAAAATGAAATTGCTCATGTACAATACACAGCAGATCCTATTGGTAATTCTTTATCAAAAATTAATCAAATCAAATTAATTAATTTAACGAATTAATTTTGTATAGATCGCAATCATTTTGATAATCCTGTATATTCATATCAAACAAATGGTAAACGTGATAATGAACAATTATTGAATAATTCGAAATTAATTAAAAATAATTTACATAAACCGACAAATACGAATTTAGAAAGGGCACGTTTAGGTGTTGCTTGTTGTTCAACAGATACAGATGATGATTTTAATAATAAAACAAATTATACAACAGATGAATTGCAAGCATTGAAAAATCGTGATGCTGATGCAACAAATCCAAATATTTATCATAGTATTGAAGATAAATTAGATCATGTTTATGATGAAATCAAACAAAAAGATATTGGTCGGTGGTGCTTTTTTTTTGTTTTTGATCATTTTTTCTATCATTTTAAAATTTAATTATCATTGCAGAATTAGAATACGACCATTTAGATTATACAAGGCCTGTAAGTACATTAAAGCCGCATTATCAACGTATGGCTAGTCCATTTGGTTCAAGAGATTTAGTTAAGAATGATGATAATAATCACAAGTCAGATAATGCTGGTGGTGGTGGTGGTGGTGTTTAAAAAAAAATCGCCCATCAATTAGAGACAATCTCTATTTGATAAAAAAGCTCACTTTTATTCGACAAAACAAAACTATTGTGATTGTGTGTTCTATTTTTTTTTTATGTATTGGAATATTATTCTTATGATTATTTTATTTAATTTTTTATTATTTTTAATCAGTGTATCTGAGCAATAATTTCTATATCATATCGTTAATTAATAATTGATAAGGACCAAAATCTCGCCAATTTAAAAAGGTGCAATCCCTTTTCAATCAATTTTTTTTTTTGGTTTTAATTACTCTATATAAATATCTTATCTATTTTATCATTTCTAGATAAATTAATAATTTGTGTAATGATTATATATAATTGCTGTGATAAGAGTATTAAACATTGTCGTTTTGTGATTGAAAATCATCAAGTTTTTGTGCGTTTATTATTAAGATTATATAGATTTCAACAATTACTAACATCAATTTAAACTAAAACTTCAATCTGTCCCATTGAATTATCTTACCCTGTAATAATACAAAAAGATAATTAATATTGAAGGATTAATTATTAAAAATGGAAATAACAAAACTGTTAAACATAATTGTTATATTTATTGCTATTAACTCAATATTAATTAAAAAAAAAGCAGCAAAGTCAGTCTTTGTTGTTTCACTAAAACAAATTATTGCTCTGCACAATAATAATAACAACATCAACAACAACAACAACAACAACACACAAATATTGGGATTATTAAAATAGGGCGTTTTTTTTGTTTTATTGTACGGAAATTAAATTATATTTTACTACGGATGAGTTTATCCCTAAAACAAAATATTGTATTAATTAGTAAAAAAAAATAATACAAAATTTAAACAACAAAAATAAACACAGGAAGAATGTGGAATACACAGGAATTTTACTGGAAGGTGATTTTCTTCGGGATATATCTGGAAATCAAATAAAAGAAAAAACAAATTATTTTCAACAATTACTAATGAAAAAAAATTTCTTTATCGGCTATCAACACAACAATTATTGATATATATTCAAAATGTAACGTTATATGTTTTGTTTGTACTATTTTTTTATCTGGAAAAGTCCTTGAACCTATACAGTTGATAGTTTTGTTAGATTAAAAACAATTAATAGAAAACTGGTGAAAATAAAAATAAAACTCCGTTTTGAAGCAAGTATCAAGCAGCACTTACATGTGCTCTGGATGATCACGGATACAATCAATAAATTCTGATGGTTTCTTTTCACCAATACATATCTGATGTATAGATGTAAATAATGGAAACCTACCAACGATATATTAATTAGAAACACTATTGTAATTAATTGTGTTAATTTACCGATTCTCCATATTTTTAAGTTTCAACATATGATTGACCTCTTCAGCAGTGAATGGACCTTGTAATTTCTGTCCATTCAGCAATTCATCTTCTAATTGTTTAATTGATTTGTTTGTACGAACAAATGCTTCACTAATTTTACGATTTCTACCACCATAACATGTTGTTATTAAATCGGCTACACCGCAACTTTCAAAAAATGTCGCCAATTGCCCACCCGGATAGAAAACATCAACGAATTTAATCATTTCCATTAAGCCTAAACGTATAACGGCCGCTTTTGTATTATCACCAAGACCTAAACCATCAACGAAACCGGCGCCACATGCTACAATATTCTGAGAGAAAACAATTAAAAAAAATCACGCTCAATTCACATGTACAACTGATAAATGTTATCTATTTTACTTTTAAAGCACCACAAATTTCCACAGTATCCTCATCATCAACAACAACAACCCGGAAATAATTGGTTTGAATCAATTCTCTAAGTAAACTCTTCCATTTTGTATCACGACAACCGATTGTTGTCTCGCAAAATTGCTGATTTGCTATCTCATTAGCTAAATTAGCGCCCATCAATACATAACATGGTATTTTCAAATCTCGCGTTATAATATGAGAGATTAATTCAATACCACCACCTTGAGCACGATCGAACCCCTACAAACAATTCCAATTAATCCAACATCAAAGAGACACTAAATTAATTCGAATTACTTTAATTAATGATAAACCAACAGCTGTTGGTTTAATCTTTCCCAATAATGTTGAACATAATGTACGGACAAATTGGTGTGGTACGACAAATATCAAAATATCCGCGTCTTTACATGCTTCTACTACATCCGGAATAGCTACCTAATATTTGATTTGATTAGAAAACAATTAATGTGTGTGATTATATAAAACGTACGACATTCTCTGGTAATTTATGTCCTGGTAAATATTTAACATTTTCATGTTTCTCATTGATAATCTCTGTGAGTTTTTTACCATTCACCATTTCCTCATAAACGTACATAGTAACAGCATCATCGAAATCTGATAATTTTGTAACATTTGCACCAACAATTTTTGCTATTGTTGAGCCCCTAAAATATATTATAATTATATAACAACCTTGACATATTGCTTAATTAACACAAAAATTATGATAATTACCAATTTCCGCTACCAACAATGCAGACTTTCTTGCTTTTCGACGACATACTCGTTTCAATATTTATGTTATTGTTAATGAATAACTGACGATACTGTTCTTGATAACTTGTTACTAATGACAATTGTTGTACTTTTGATATTATAATACCACCACCACCACTGCTATCACTACAATTCCTACTACTTATACTGTAACAACAATATCTTTGTAATATAAATACAAATACATTAATTCTACTACCAATTAAATGTCGGCAAATATTTGCGAGACCAATCATACGAATAGATAAACGATGAGAAAAAATAAGGTCAATTTAATTCATGACAAGCACGTTATCAGAACAGAAAAACAGTTATTAAATTTTTGATATCAACTAGACACACACAAGATCACACTTTCCATATATAAACTAACCTTGAAATGTGTATATTAATAGGATTTTTCCACTAGAAAAAAAAACATATGATTGATAAGTGAACATATATGTGTCTGCGTGTGTGTATTGTTAATTAAATAGGTTTTTCGATGATAAATCTTTCCCAATATTTTTATCAACAAAGTTCCATTAATTTTTGTTGTAATTAAAATGTTAAAATTTCCTCTATTGCATAACCATTGTACATGCGCGTTTTCTTTATCATTGGCCTAACTGGAAAGTTATTAATTACAATTATTAATTAGGATTTCGTATAGAATCAACTCTTGCAAAAGAAAAAAATAATTACTGATTATTTTAATTAATAAAACGTTATTAATGTGATACCAATTAGAAATTTGATTTATGTTGTTGATGTTCACTAATAGCGACATCTGTTGTTGATCTAACGAAGGCTAGCTTAGAGTAATAAACTAGAGAGGGCATAGCGGTCTTACTGTGAGAGTACACATTCATTTTAGTCTCTGTTTGGAAATTATTTAGATGTGTGGCGATTGATTCAATTGTAAGTACGACTTATGAAATTACTAAATAATAAATAATTGTTAAATTGTTCAATTGAGTAGATCAGTGTTATTAATGATGTAATAATTTCCATACGAAAAATAATATTGTAATTCTGAAAACAAGATGGCGTCATTTTTGAAAAGCGCATAGTTCAACAGATTGTGGAAAGATAACGCTGTGTGCATGCAAATCTAGTGACATTTAGTGACGATAGTTTTAGACTGGCAGCAGTTGTTTCTTGACATTTGACATATGTCAATATAATTTCAAGAATAGAATTATCTTTTTTATTAATTTCTGTTTATTTAGAAAGAATATAACAAATGTAAATGAAGTTCGCAAAATATAACGGAGCTGGTACAATCTATGAAAAAGAAAAACTATCAAAATCATCAAGTTTTCATCTTGTGAAATTCACGAAACATTTACAAGGTAATAATCATCATAATCAACTTTGGTGATGAATTTTACTAATTTTAAGTTTGTGTGATGTAGCAGCAACCACGAATTCACTTCAAACATTGGATAATAATGTATTGGAAGATAAATTGCTTGCTATTTATCGACAGTTCTAATTATATGAAATTTGATTGATTATTTGGATGTGTGGCGATTGATTCAATTGTAAGTACAACTTATGAAATTACTAAATAATAAATAATTGTTAAATTTCAATAGAGTAGATCAGTATTATTAATGTTATAATAATTTCCGTAGAAAAAAATAATTGGAATCCAAACGCCATCTACTTATGAATGTTCGAACTAAGAAAATTTTGAAAACAAGAGGTCAATTCACAGGTTTCTGTAATTGTAAAAACAAGATGGCGCTATTTTACAGGTTACTGTAATTTCTGAAAACCGCACGATTCAACGTATTGTGAAAAGATGGCGCTGTGTATAATTTTTGAAATATTTTTTATTGTTTATAATTAATATATATAATTTTTAGGATGTATTAAGCTAATGACAGCAGTAGTAGTAGAAGTGGTAATACCAGTGCCATTGATTTACATTGTACCAGTATTAAGTTATTTACAATTACAACCGTACTACTACGATTACTGCTGCTGCTGTCATTAGCTTAATACATCCTAAAAATTATTTATATTTTAAAATGCATTCAATTATTTATAATTTCAATTAATCATACTTACATTTAATTCAATTATTACAACCAACACATCAACAATCAGTTTTCATTTCCATATAGAATGATGTTTTTACTAGCAACTCTATAACTGGAAACGATTCTTCATTCATTGTTTATTGGATCGTTTACCTTTCCGTTTTCTCCAAATGAACGAATTCCCATTATAACAAAACATTGAAATGGGAAATATGTGTTACTTATTAATTGTCAACATATCACTGTTAGTGATTCTTTGATGAATAAAAGCTATAAGAAAAATAAACGAATTAAAATATTGAATTAACAAAACTGAAAATGTAGAAATAAATATAGCAAAATTTTGTCATAAAAAAAATGACTGACTAAGAAATCCCACTTTGAATATAATGAAATTTTATAAAATCCATTGTGTTGTGACCATATCTTTTAACGATTATCACGGTACTAATTAATAGTAAGACGCTTATCAAATTACTTATTATCAAAATGGGTATTGTTAGAATAAAAGAATAATCAGATAGTGGGCATAGGCAACCAATAATACACACTTAGTGAAGTTGGTATTGTTGATTGTCTACTTTAAAAGTAGTTAGTCACCAATTATTTATCCAAATACCTCAAAGTATTTACACATTCAGTAATATTGAAGTGTATGATGATAATCGTTTCAATATTATTGAATGATTGTAATTTTTGAATCGATACCATCGAACTACCCCAATGTACGACAACCGCTTACCAAATAAAGATGGATTTCTATATCCGATCTTTAATTATAAAATACCATTCCAAATAATAATATTAAGTAGTTAATTGTTGTTAATAATTAATAAAAAATAAATATATAATTTAATAATCTTACCAGTAAATGAATAGAAAAACCATAAATTTAAGTGGACCATGTGCAATGTTGAATTCAAGCCTTTTACTTCAATGGAAATGCGATATTCGTACCACAGTAATCTGTGTTTATAAAACGATCGCTTTGGAAATGACTCCAATACCATTTATCCAGAGAATAATACAACTTCCATTTTATACATCAATATGAAAATCTATCACAAATATGATTATAATTATTATTAATGAATAATCATTTTGATATTTTCTTACTTATTTTTAATCCGAAAATTTGTATTTTCCATTGTTTATTTGTTAATAAAAATTGCAAAATGTACATAACCTCACTTTTGTTTTCATCAGTTTTCACCCATCATAAACCGTTAATGTCTTTAATACCATAAACAACATTGTGAGTTTCTGTTTGACCATTGTTCGTTGATTGCAATGTAAATTATTAGAAAAACAGAAGGTTCATTATTGCACACGGAAAAGTGTACAAGTGTAATGACATAAAGTGACGCACGCCATCTATAAATTATTGTTGAAAACTGTCATGGAACATTGTTGACAGCGCTATCTATAAACAAAGTCTGTAAGATGCTCGAATATTAATACAGCTAGTACAAACTAGATGCCGTTTTCTATTACAGGTTTCATTAATGTTAAGATATCGTATCAAGTCTAGCGCGAAATTCGAATCAAGTCATTTTAGAAAAAAACAATTGTTCAATTGAAAATAATTGAAATTAATCAAATAAAAAAGATGGCGAGTAAAGGAAAAACTCCAACAGATCCTACCACATCGTCCACACAAAATAACGATAATCCAACAGAAATCAAACATGAAAAAAAGAAAAACAAAAGGAAAGGTAAGTTAATAAAAATATGATTTGATATGTAATAAATTGGATTAATCGATTTTTATCGCAATTAAAGCATTATGGATGACCAGAACTATAGCAGAAGAATTCAGCCGTGAAAATGTGCTATCAACAACATTCATAGAAACACTAATCTATTTAATGTTCATCATATTTGTGACATTAGGTTTGATTTATTCATTTGATTATTTCGTATCGTTTTAATTCGTAATTAAAATTGATTTAATTAAAGCAACAATTGGCCGACATACCATATCAACATTCTATCTAACACAAGCAATCAATGATCAATTAATTGAAAGAGAATTTAATACAATCAAAGATTTCTCGATAACATTCAACGATATACGTACAGTTGCCGATTTTTGGCATGTAAGTCAATTCTAAAATTCCAACACAATTTAAATCGAACACAAATTTCTAGTATATCGAAACATTAATGATTGATAGCCTTTATAATGTTGATTATGGTAAAGGTGGTGAAGCAAATGAGAAGATTCTCAATGAAAACTTATTATTGGGTGTGCCACGTATGCGACAGGTAACTAATATTAGGCATAAAATCCGTAATAATTAACGAATTAATTAGGTGAAAGTCAGAAGTGATTCGTGTAGAATACACGAATACTTCCGCCGTTTATTCTTGGATTGCTATCATTTCTTCAATGATGATGCCGAAGATCATCGCAGTTTCGGACTGAAAACACCACCAACGTAATCTTTTTGCAAAATTCCACACTTATTACAAATTAATTATGTTTGAATTAAAAGATGGGTGTACAATGATCCGAAAAAGACTGGTAGCTTAACATTTAATGGTAAAGTGGCTACATATAGCGGTGGTGGTTATTATGTTGATCTCACTAGAGACAAACAGGAAAGTTTGAAGATTGTACAAAATCTGAAGGAGCAGCTATGGATAATGCGTGGTACACGTGCTATTTTCATCGATTTCACCATTTATAACGTCAATTTAAATCTATTCTGTATTTGTAAGTGAGTATTAATCGGACAAATTTAAATACCACCATCGGGATTCGAGCCCTATTGGGCAACTTGACAACTTCGGGAGTATTCGAATCGCGGTGGTGGAAGTTTGTATTTCACCCTCCCCATTATTGCTACGAATTTAGATTAATTTTTGAATTTCCACCGACTGGCGGTGTATTGCCTACAACATCATTAAGTACGTTAAAATTGATCCGTTTAACAATATGGGATGAATTTGTATTGATTTGTGAATGGATTGTTTATGGTTTTGCTATATTTTATTTATTACAAGAATTACGTGAATTGATTTATTTTAAATGGAGATATTTGTTGAAATTCTTCACATATATTAATTTAACAATCTTAATCGTACGTAAGCGAATTAATATTCGATCGATATTCAAATTATTAATTGATTCAATTAAAGTTGTGTGGACTTTGTTTAATTTATCGTACGATCATTTTAGAAGATATTGGTGAATTTATGAAAAACCTAAAACAAGATCAATATTTAAATTTGGAATATTTATGTTGGATTTATGATACATTCAATACAATGTTGGCAATATTGTTATTTCTTGTTTATATAAAACTATTTAAATATTTGAATTTCAACAGAACTATGGGCCAATTAAACAACACATTAACACGCGTATAAATCATTTCTTATTGGATTATTGGGTGTTTATGAATTGTTTAATTATTGTTGTTTTTTTTAGTGTGCAATCGATATTTTAGGCTTTTCAATAATGTTCTTCATCATATTCTTTGCATATGCCGAATTGGGTTATTTGTTATTTGGTACGAAAGTGATCGATTTTAGTAGTTTCGGTATATCAATGTTCACATTATTACGTACAATCTTGGGTGATTTTGATTATAATGCAATTGAATCGGCTAATCGTTATCTAGCACCTGTTTATTTCTTAACGTATATATTCCTTGTTTTCTTTGTTCTATTGGTAAACAGTGGACAAACAAATTTGGATTTTACCCCCCTTTCAAAATTTAATTTGTTTATAGAATATGTTTTTGGCAATAATCAATGATACATATACAGATGTTAAAACGGAAATTACAATTGCACCAAATGAATTACAAATGTTCGATTTTATCAAACAGAAATTTTCGAAATGCTTACGTAAATGCGGTTGTAAATTACCATTTATAACAAAAACAACAACAGATGAGACTGCAACAATATTACAAGAAATACGTGATATTTTAAAGAAATTCGATTTTAATGATGTGGAAATTGAAATGTTCTTTGCACGTTACAATATCGATCCGAATATGAATTTGAATTATCATGATATTGATAAATTAATTGATGAAATTAATGGTAGAACCCAACAAAATACAAATGGACAAGAATTTGTACGTTTTGATGATTTTGTAAAGTAAAAATATTTCGACAAAATTAATAATGCAACACCACATATCAAATAATATTACAATTGTAGACAACAACAACGATTGGATAATATCGAACGATTGATAAATGACTTAAGTAAACGAATCGAAATATTACTCAAACAACTGGATAAACTCGAAGATATACAAATCAATAAGAAGAACAAAGGATAATGATAACAATTTCATAATTATTTTAATTAAGCTTGATATATATATATATATATATATATATATATATATATATATATATATGTATATATACACAAATCAGATATATGAAATGAATAAAATCAGTCATACAGTAAATAACAAAATGGAAATAATTTAAATTAATTAATCAATAAAAATAATTAAAACAATTACATCATTTCATAGATCTGTTTATACATAAATTACATTTATTTATTTATAAATGAATAATGATATAATAATGAGCATTCTCTAAATAATTACAATTAATAAATTTATCACAAAATTTGTGTGGCATTTTTTATAAAATTGTTTTAAACAACATCAAAATAGAGACAAGACACAGTGTTTTACTGTTGTTTATCTCGTTGTGTCCATCTATTTTACGCTATATCTATTACAGTTGTATTGATTTAAATGAGAAGATCAGGAGTATATTTTCTTGGATAATCAGAATATTTTTTTGTTTATGATTAAAAAGGAACTTAAACTAAAATTGCCACTTTTATCCTGTATAAATACCTCTCTATCACAGACCTACACAGCAAATATCATACAAATCATTCTTAAATTCTAATTGAAGATTTCTGTACATACAATTAATACTTTAAACAAACAAAAAAAAATACTTAAACAACACAACAACAACAAAATGAGAACAATCAATGAATGTGCACCATTTCTAAAATAATAATAACAATCGTAATACAGAATTGGACGGGTATATAATTTATAATATTTTTAATTCTATTTAAAATGTTCATTTTTTATCATCAGATAAATCAGATAATTGTTTTTCTAATGAATCACATTCAGCTAAATCTTCATTTTGTTTTATATTGTGATCATCATCATAATCATCAATACATGATACAAGATTTGAATCAATACTATCATAAAATTGATAATTTTGATCATCTACATTCCATAAAAATGTATTTGTTGTTTGATAATTACAACTACTTGTTGTTGTTGTTGTTGTTGTTGGTTGTAATGATTTATCTAATGAATCCGGATATGATGATGATTGATAAGAATCATCATCATCATTATTATATGAAGAGGTTGTCCATGGAAATTGAGATTTGTCTTTTGGTAAATTTAAATTTATCTGAAAACAAACAAAAACAAAAAAAAAACAACAATATAAAAATGTAACAAATAATGTTGTTGTTTTAGTTCAAAAAAATTAGTGTCATAACAGTTTTAAACGATTATATCAAACTTACTTGTACAGCAACTGTTGGAAATATCAACATGCTACGTACCGGACTGATTAATTATTTTTTTTAGCATGATTTTAATTAAAATCAAAAAATGAATAAATAATTTAATTTCTAAAGAAACTAAACCAAAATTTTCCCCACAACACAACCGTTTACTACCACTACAAATCTATTCAAAAAAAATAAATAAAACCAACTACTTACGTGCACTACTTTCAAGCATAATAAGCGAAAATACCCCAAAAATTATTAAAATAAGCGAAATAAAATAAAAACAAGCGCAACTTACTGTACACGTTTTGTAATGGGGTGTATAGTAGATACCTAGATTTTAACTAAAAAAATAATAACAATAATAATAATAATAATGATAACAAAAAGTCGTCGACACTCTCTCTCTCTCTCTCTCTCTCTCTGTTTCTATTGTACTATAGCAAATCATTATCAATCTGTTTGATTTTTTAGATAATTGTTTTGAGAATTTCTTAAAATTTCCTACGTTTGACCGTTGTGCAGTTTGAAGAAATTCCAGAATGAAGAAGTGCTTTTTGGTCGTACCTTTTCATTTAAATCTTTCGTATTGTTGTTGTTACCATTACTACCATTGCTATTACCATTACCACTACCACTACCACCACCAACACCACCAATATTACCACTATTCCATTTATTTGTTGTACTTTTTCTTAATGTATTATTCCGATGATTATTACCAAAATTATTATTTGATAATTTCGTTAATGAATCACTATTTCTTAATTTATTTGATAATGAATCTTTAGATGTTACTAATGATCCATTTCGTGATTTTATTATATTTGTTGTTGTTTGTAATGATGTATTACTTTTACTGCCTGATAAACTATTATTACTATTATTATGATTGTTATTATTAATGATAATATTGCCTTCACTACTACGATTTCGCCATGATTGTGCACTGTGCGGTCTACTTGATGGTGATTCACCAATACTACGGCTACGTGTTGTTATTGTTGTTGATGATGATGATCCTGAATTATTTTTACCTCCTCCTCCTCCTCCTCCTACACCTGGTGGTTTTGGTGCTGTGTAGCTTTTTAGTGGTATTTTACTTGGTTTACGTTTTGTTATTATTATTGTTGTATTATTATCAATTTTACGATTGTTTTCAGCTTGATCATGTGCCGATTCTGTACTACTTGAATGATCTAATTGTAGATTCATTGGTAGTGGAATCATTGCTTTCATACTAGCTGTTGTAATTTCTGTTCTGGATGCATGATGATGATGATGATGATCATCAGCTTGTGGTGGTGTTGTTAATGATTTTTGTAATTGTTCTAAC
Organism: Meloe dianella; assembly: GCA_028455855.1. Taxonomy (NCBI): domain Eukaryota; kingdom Metazoa; phylum Arthropoda; class Insecta; order Coleoptera; family Meloidae; genus Meloe; species Meloe dianella. The sequence goes on along the minus strand of JAPTHL010000008.1, from coordinate 4,140,277 downwards.
ATACGTACACGTGCTCTTGTACCTTCCAATTCAATATTTCTATCTTCCAACTGTATAAAAAACATTATTATTATTATTATTATTGTTATTATTATTTATAGGAATTTACCTGGAAACGTAGTTCATCATTCTCTTCTCTTGCTTTATCTAATTTATCAGATAAGCCAATCTCTAATCGAGCTGCTGTATCTAATTGTTGATGTAACACCTAAAATAATTCACCGAATTAATTACTAATTTAAGTCATATTACTTAATTGTTGTGTATTTTATGTAAACAATAATAATAACAAAAAAAAATTAATACCTGATTTTGTACAGTAGTATTTAATAGATGTTTTTGTAATATTAATGGATTATATTCTTTAAGGATAGCTGTGATTTTTTGACGATCTGGTATTTGAATTTTTACAATTTGATCACCAAGTATTTTATCTAATAATTTATTATTTATAGATATCGTTTGATTAGATGTACGTCGTCTTCTTGTTGGTGATGATTTTGTTATAAATTCTAAATGTATATCATTTATACGTGTATTAATTTGATCATTTTGTTGTAATAAAATTTTTAATTGTTCTTCTAAATCATGTTTGGCTATTAATAAATTTTCTAAATCTTCTTGTAAACGTGATGTATGTATACGGCCAGCTAATACTTCAGCTTCCATTTCAGCTAAACGATCTAATAATAAATCACGTTCTTGGCGTAATTGTTGTAAATCATCATCGATTGATGATGATGATGATGATGAACCACCACCATATAAAAATTGTTGAAAATCATTATTATCTTGTTGTTTTAATACACCTTGTAACGCTTCAACTTCATCTTTTAAACGTGTACCTTTCCGATGGATTACATCTAATAAATTCCATAATTCATCTTCAGTATCATCTAGAACGTGAAAATTTTGATTAAATTAACATAAAAATGCTACATTTTTAATTAATTAATAATTTAATACCAGCAACTGTAGCAGATTGTGTTACAGTAGTAGATGATGCACTATGTGTCTCTTTACTTGATGTTTCTGTACTAAAACCAGAATCTTGAATCGTACTTGTATTGTCGCCGATTTTCTTCTCTTTTGCTGTACCTAATTTCTTGCGTACTCTAACACCAGGTGTCCATTCATTTGTCGTACTATTACTGATTATAGTACTACTAGCGCCACCACGTATATTTATCAAATGATTATGTTGTTGTTGTGATGATGTTGTTGTAGTTATCATCGTTGCTGGTGTTGATGATGCTGATAATTTTGTACGTAAATTTGGAAATGTCTCAATAACAATATCGCGGAATTCCAATAATGCACCAACTTCATGTTGTAATTCTTGTAATGCAACTAATGATTTGGCTTGTTCATTAATTAAATAATGAAATGGTCCAGGCGGTTGACGGAGTTGAAGACAATCCATACCAGGGCTGCCACCAGAAGATTCACCACTCTATAACAAAACCAGAAGAAAAACTATAATTTTATTCTAAGATCAACCACCACCACCTACACCACCCACCGATTCATGTACAAATTAAGTAACAAACAACAACAAAAAACCCACAGTTTTTGATTAGATCCACACAACAACAAATTAGGTAGGATGGTGGTAATTATTTTCATCCTTTGTTTTTATTTAGGTGAAAGTAATAAAATATTGTGGTCGCATTAGACTGGATTTGGAAAGTTTTTCCGATTTTCTCTAAAGCAAAAGGTCATGTCAAATTTTATATAGAAAATTAACAAAACTTAATTAAAAATTCCATAGATTTGAACGATAAGAGAATTGTTAGTAATTAATAATAATAAAAAAAAAATCTACTACCCACGAATTTAATCGAAATTGTGTAGGTTCTAACTTTATAAACATGAATCATTATTTGTATTATTTTTTTAAATTTTTTATCAACGTATACAGTTCGTCAATATCTGATACGATCGACTTGACTTTAAAGTCAAGTCGTTTGAATTCAACTAGATAACATATAACAACAGTTGTCGATTTCAACAGGTAATTAATGAAACAAGTAGGTTAACGTGTTAATTGCCATTTAAGAAGGATCGGTTAAATATTATTTAAATATAAATATGAATCAATAGTGTTAATTTCTTTGTAACTCACGGTCTACTTTACGTTTTTTTTTATCTATCATCAGATAAACGATTGTTTCACCTTGATTATCTTTTTTAATTAACAAAGTGGACAGTTTTTGGTTGATAATTAATTGGAATTTGTTTTAACTTTGAAGTTAGATAATTATTTATAATTTTTTTTGTAATAATATAGAAAAAAACGTAAGTAATAACACAGAACACACAGACACATGTGTTACGGCTGACGCAACACAACTATTACTGCAAACTGTAAACAGATGATTTTCGTGTTGTTTTGTTCAAATGGTATAAGAAACAGACGGAGAGATAAGGTTGATGCCCTTTTCTATCTTACAATTATTATTACAATTATTATTTTATTGATAATTATAATTATTTTGTTGTTGTTGTTGTTGTTGTTTTTGTTGGGATTATCACCAATTACACAATTAGTTTTGTGTGAGTAGGTGTGTGTGTGTGTGTAGATTTTAATTAATCATTTGAATAATTAGTAATTGTTGTTGATGGAAGAAAGTGTGGAAATTTTGTTCAAAAATTAATTACAATCATTAGATTTTATCATTCATCATTGGTAAAACCGTGATAATGATGGAAAAATAAAAACGATTATTATTGCGAAAAATCCAGGTTTTTTTTTCACTTATTCAACGTCAGAATTTCACACAATTTAATGTAAGTCATTCGTTCTATGATTAAATAAATATTTCAATAATGAATCATTTATTTTATTTCGCAATAAACAAATTCGAATGTCCGTTATAAGTACTGATATTAAATAAAATAAATCAATTACCTTTCATGTTTTGTTATATTGACGAATGAACCCGAATCAATCAACAAACCACAACGAATCCAAACAAATGTAAACACGAATACTGTACAAAATAGAAGCAAATAAACGTCATTACGACTAAATTTCTATCTATGTGATGAACAATACAAACACATGGATTAGAGGAGAAACATTTATACTTCCGGTCTACACAAACAATTTCTATTGAAGTACCAAGAAACAGGCTACGTTCGTGTTTGTATTGTCGTTCACGCTACATTGTTGAATTCGTTCGTTAAATGTGAACACGGCTTTAGAGTTCACACAAATTGACTTAAGTAATAAAACAACAAATATTGAGTTTGCGCATACAATAAACACTCCACATGTGGACACACCTTTAATTTTTAAATTTTTATTAATTTCATCCGTAATAAGCGAATAGTTTATAAAGAAATTATTGAGCAAATTCATAGAGAAAACCACTAATTTTCGATTGATAATTGATTGAATTTATATAAATGCACACATATGATAAGGTCAATTGTTGCTTAAAGATACAAGAGTTTCACCAAGATAATCATCGCATCTACACTTTCTTTTTTATTGTTATTTTATTTAATTATTATTTAAACATTATAAACTAAATATGGAATATATGCACATACATGTTTGTAATGATAATTAAAAACAAACAAAATAAGCAACGAAAGTTGAGTTTGTTCTATTATTATTGTTAATAAAACAATTTTTTTCGTTTGTCTGATGTAATAATAAAATTACCTATAGGAAATTATTAACAATAAAACATCCTTCAAATCTACCTCTTCATATGATTATAATTTATAATTTTCGTCTATATATGCATATACCTTTCTAACTTGACCATTTTTGTGTTGTTGCATAATATTCTTTATAAATGTCTACTTTGAACTTGATCTTTACTTTTTTCAAATCGATTTGCTTCATTGAATTTATTATGATCGAAATAGAGATCGAGACTTCCAATGAATATTTGGATGGGAACTAAGCATAAAAATATTTATATTGATTTAACTACATAGACATATGCAAGTTCAGGTCAGTTGGTCAATTCAATATGTACCTAACATAGCCCTTATATATATATATATATATATATATATATATATATATATATATATATATATACAATAAAACTAATGATAAAATGCATAAACTAAGGAGAACCGGATGTATATTGGAGAGCAACGATGTGTAACTTTACATAAACCTCAATAGTGTACAATAATTAAAAGTAAATTAATACCGGATGTTTGAATTTACCGGAATTTTTTTAACTAAATTCAGAGAAAATATTTACAAATTCCATCATATATACGTATATAAAAATAGAATTGATTTATTTGAATTGGAATTTAAATTATAACAACAGTAGGGGTTGTATATTCAATAGAGAGGACCATCATCATCATCATCATCATCATGAATTAAACATCGGGCAATACAGTAGTAATTTCAATTTACACTGATTGTTGCTTTCTATTAATTGAAAAATCAAGATAATAGCAATCTAGATTAGATCAAGTAAATATAATTCGTAATTATTGTAAATACATATATGTATGTGTAATTATTAGATATTATATAAAATGTGAAATCGATTAATATTGTGGGTATCCAATCGATAACGTACCCTTAATTATGGAAAAATTGCTAAAATATCATTAGATAATCGATGGCAATCGACGACATTTTGAATTTTAGTTTTTTCGTCACCATAGCAACGTATAAAATAACATCTGGCGTTACTATAGCAACCTTGTTTTTTTTTTCAACTAAATCACAAATGGTGGAAATCGACGACATTTTGAATGTTACTTCATCGTTACTATATTGAAGCCTACTTTGTTATTATTATTTTTTTTTAAACAACAAAACTATAGTGCGAATTGGCAAGACCAACACTTTGGAGGCGGATCACTGTTATCCCCACACGCTCCACCCATGCGTCTAAATTAGCCATGTAGCCACGACAACAGGCATCCACATCCAGTGGCGTACGTAGTCTGCGTAAATATTATTGGTTAAATTAATTAAAATCGCCATTGCAGTTTTTAATATCTATTTTTAAATAAAAATCCGTTGAACCGCCAATTTTTTTTTACAATCTTTATCCATATTTGTGTTTACAAATGCAAGGAATTAACCGTCGACAGATATATCTTGTGATTCCCCGATAGATTACGTAAGTTGTCGGTCGCATTTTCATATTTATATATAAATAATAATATTCTTTAACAAGAATACTTTTAATTGCATCTGTTAAAACATGAAAATATTTGTTTAAAAATACAGTACCTATGTATAAAATAATATACATGTTATATTTTCTATTTTGGCGCTATTTTTATATGCCGCCAATATTTCACAGTTTGTATATATATTTGTTTCTGTAAGTGTTGAAAAATGAACACCTGCATAGATAAAAGGAGCACAATTCTTCAAATTTTCGATCAAAACAACAAATTAAAAAAAAAATTATTCATTAATTTCAATCAATTTCAACAACCATCAAATAATGTTATATTTATATATCTGTCAAGCTTGAATTATATAATTATTTATATAATTTTGGGGTATACACATAAATATAAAAAAATCCCGGCGCCACTGAATGAATTGGCTAACGCCATATTTGTAAGATTAATTCTATTGGTGATTATGTAATTAGTCCACGCCTAATAGGACGGCTGAATAAAATTTTTTGAAAAACCAAGTAGGCAAAATTGTGTTGGTCTAGCCTGGATGCACTATAGGTACTCTCATTGATGGACAGCTGGTATATTCATCAAGGGGAAAAATCAATTATTTGCAATTTGCTAAAAGTGAAATCGTTCTAATAATAAATAATCAAAGAAATAAAAAAAAAATTCAGAGTATATGTAGTTTCAGAAAACTATTACTTAATTAAATTTAGATGATTAATGATGAAATCTTAGAATGTATTCTAGTAATTTATCAGTGAATAGATAAAAATAGTCGTTATAGAATAGATAGCTATCTAAATAATAGTAATCGATAAAACTTTATTGTTTATTTAATTTACCGCATATTTTTTCTATTTTTAAATTTTAATTAATGAAAAATTCAATCATCAAAACGTGACATTTTACGATACTACCAATCACTTCCTGATTGATTTGTCTATTTGTAAGATGACAAACATTTTTTGAAAGTATTTATGGTAGATACATACGCACTGAAAACCTCAAATGTATACGCAATCATTTCTTTTTATATTATCAAAAGAGGGAAAAAAACACGTTCCGGTGTATGATTGTTTTCTTGTTTTTTTTCGTCGTCTTCTTCTTCAAAAAATAAACGGTGAAAGTCTTTCTAAAAAAAGATATGCCTCTAATATTTTAATTTTAATTGTTCGATTTGTGATTTTTCCATGATGTCTTGTCACGTTAAATATAAAAAAACGAACAGTTATAATTTCACTCTGGAGAAATAGAGAAATTAAAATAAATTGACCATTTGAGACTTCACTTACGTTTTTTTGTTGTTGTTGTTGTATTTCTAAACAGATTTGTTTCTTTGCTAAATTTCTTTGAAATTTTGTTAAACTACTACCAAGGAAGTTGTTAAAAATGACCTCTGAGGTTGAGTTATTGTTGTTTTTATTCTATTTCTAGAAAATTATCGTAATAATTTTCACTTTTTATTTTTGTTTTTTAATTAATTAAATTTATGATTCCATTTTATAAAATGAGAACGAAATAATTTTTGAAAAAAAAAACAACATCAACAATGAGAAAGTTAGAAGAAAAATAACCAAAACAAAATAAAAAAGAAGTGCAGCGATATTTTTCACTTTCCCCTAATGATAAATAAACACAGTAATAATTAAATATGTAGACCACTATTTCTATATAAAATAATAATAATAAGCTGACAGATAACAGATGTTTATTCATATGGGAAGAAAGTCATCAATTCTTTCTAAATTAACTCAAGCAATTATCACTTTATACAAATATATTGATAAAACCAATCAATCTGTAATTAGTTCACTCCAACAACAACAACAAAAAAATTTATATATGAATAACAATAACGGAAATCCAGTATTTCCTCAATTAACTAGATACATACGGAATACTTCCCTGTATCGTTGAATAAATTGAGAAGTTTATTATAATTTTTTATTTTTGAATAAAAAAATTGTGCATGTAATGAGTGAAAGGAATGCACTATAATTCTATTGTATCTAGCCATATTTTCCCTGTGACATTTCTATAATATTTTTTTTATAACAATAATAAAAAAATTGTTTATTGCTCTATTGTTTATAGCAGAGTATTAGAAAATGAAATGCGATTTCTTTTAAAATAAAATAGATAACGCAAACTTCTAAATATATGAAATCAGTAGGGCGTTTCTTTTTTGTTTTGTTTTATTTTGGTTTTCTGCAAAACACACTGAACATGGACTTTATTAAATCATTTAACCTACTTCCCCAATTCATTCAATTTTTATAGTTATCTACAAGAAAGTAGAATAATATTGTCAATTATCTGTTTTCTAATGATTTATTTATTTATTTGCAACATTATTGGTATTCTTACCAATACGTTTATAACTAAATTTCTATATATGAAAAAACAATCATAAAAAAAAATTATGTTAAAAGATACGAACCGTTATTGAATGGGTTACTGGGGCTTTAGGCCACCAAAAACCGGCTATTCTATCCTGTTCTTTTTTTGCTTCTTCCGACTATTCTTTGATTAAATTATTAGAAAAAAAAATTAGTTGTATTATATTTAGTCACAAGAACATTATTTAGAAATCTATGTACCTATGTGTTGGAATTACCTATAATTTATTATGTTGATCTACTAATCAATATTTGAAAAAATAAAAAAAATCAGGAATTACTTGTACCATCTCTAATTATAATCGGGAAACTATAAGTAAATTAACATGAGACATGCAACTTTTGTGTATTAACACAAAAATAGATAAATACACAAGTACGGCCCTGATTTAAGTCAATACAGATATCTTTGTTCAATTTCATGTGATAGACAAAGATGAATAAACATAATAAATATGATGTGCTTATAGTTTGAGAACAGACATATGTTCACATTTATTTATAAGTAATTGCGAAAACGACCAATTCCGTGATTTCTATGAATTAAAAAAAAAACATAAAATCCAAAGATTTTTATTTGATACTTCATAAAGAATACAGTTGGTAACACTGTATTATGTGAATTTGTTTAAATTTTGTAATAAAAAAAAACAAAAACAAAAAAATAATACAAAAGAACTACTACCCGGTTCGAATATGTTAATAAGTAGGTCAAATCAATAAATCCGACGTTGTCAAACTGTGTAATATTTTGACACTCTTAGGAAATTTGTATTGAATCATGATAACCATACTATTAAGAAAAGATGATATAGGAATACATATTGATATTTCTAGAGAATATGATTTGGATAGCGTCGATTTTGGTTGTTTAAAGAAACAGTTTGATGTCATTTTTAGTTAAAAATAAAAAAATTATATCAATATTCATCGTACCAGTCTCTGAATGTTGTTCTTATCGATTTTCTTTTGATAGAACACGCAAATCCAAAATTCTATCTATATTTTGTTATCATTATTGTGTATGGCAAATCGTAGAAAGTACATCTTCGTATCAACTAGAAGTTGAAAAAAATTATAGGGTTTTTATTATAATTTGACCGCCTGCAATAAACATTATCAAAAACTAATATATTTTCTACAAAAACAAAACAGTGAAAGCTTACTTTGATGTACATACATTTAAAAAATAAATAGAAAATATTTTAATTTTCTTTGCATAAATCTCCATAATAGAATAGAAATTTGGTGTTCTTTTTTTATGTGGTTTAGAAATATAATAACATATTATATCACAGGGTGGAAAATCAGAACAAATTCAAAAGGACTTTACCAGCCTAGGTTGGCAATTGTCTTTTGGTCACGTTGCTATAGGGTTAGTTTATGTTGCTATTGGCAACACCAATAAGAAATCTCTTACCATTTTGTTAGTTCTAGTTGTTATTGGCAACACCAATAAGAAATGTGTTGCCATATTGTTAATTTAACGTTGTTATTAGCAACACCAATCACATCCCAATTAAAAGTAGATAAACAAATTAATAATTGAATGAATTATTTGTTCTTTATCAATTAAAACTAATCAGATTAAAATGAGCTTTGAAAGCTCAAAATCCACAAATTTTCTATGTAAATAATTAATTCTTTAACTAATTATTTGTATCTATATTTAGATAAATTAGGTAACATGACTTATTAATTGAATTATTAAAAGTAGTACCGTTAACTATTGTGATAATACAGTAAATTTAACGGATATTAAAATATGAATAATGAGAAGAAGAAAAAAATACAAAAATTAACGCTCTCATTATTATTCAACAGAAATACATCTGCAATTATCAATTAGAATTTTTTTTTAAATAATAACAAAAATTATAGTTTTTCAAAAAATAATAACAATAATAAATAAGTTCAATGATCGTAAAAATCAAATTAAATTCCATATTATCAATCATTTTAATATGAAATTTATGTAAATATATTGACATCTTTTAGAGTTATTTTATAATTATCATTGACATTATTATCAATTAAATCTAACGGGTGTCCCATATAAATGTATAAAAATCCACACCTATCTATCGAACGCTTTCTATGGAACATCCGATATAACGAATTTCTTATTTATTCGAAAGACCCCTTATCATCTGTTGTTGTTCTAATTTCTTATATTAATTTGAATTTTATCGATAGAAGATGTAAGAACAAACACTCTAGATGGCTGTAGGCTTGATTTGTGGTTTTGTTTTAAAAGATTTTCTCTGAATTTATTAGAATTTTTTTTTTATTTATTTTTAAACATAAGTGGACCACAAAATTCTATTTTATACATTTCTCATGAATTAGACTAAATCTAATTGTTATTTGTTTGTTTTTTGTAAACATATATCTTAATATTTATTAATTTTTTTTTTGTTGAAATTAATTAGGGTCAATGATAATTGTTTTATACGCAATCTAATTTGATTTGGTAGATTTAGCAAAAGATCGAAAATATTAGATTAGAATGATATGCCCATAGAATTAACACTAAAATTCAATGAGAAACAAAAAAAACTTCCAGAACACAAAACAACAATAAATTAATGGAACACAAATCGTTAAAACCTTGATGTTTTTTTTTAATACCTACCTATTTATATCTAGTTACCTATTTACAACTGTTATTAATATCTCATTTTAAATTAATTAACTTTAAAACTTAATCTCTGTAGCAATTCTTTTTGTCCCTATTAATTTATTGATTTTAGATTGAATTTAAACAACAAAAATTGTACTCTTGTATTCTTTACAATTATTTCTTTTAATAATTATTAACTGTAAAAAAAACAAAAGAAGGTTAGAGAAATTTAATGAATTACCTGTGTAAATTGACCGGCAAATTTGGCAACAATTCTGACCTCTTTATTTATTTATTTATTATTATTATTTTTTAATAGAAATATTACATATAAATAAAACCAAAATTGTATAATTCATGAAATTCTCTCACGTTATTATTAATTAGAAAACAAGAGAATTTCTAATTGAATTTTTTTTACTACAATCGAATAAATTTATCTATAATTAAAAATATTGATCGTATAGTTTAATGGAATTTTTGTAATTTTCTGATATATTAACGAAGCTAATTTATTATAGAAACAATTATATTTAATCTATTCTGATTTAGTCGACTTGACTATATAAACAAACTACATATCTATTGATGCTAAATATTAAAATAATCTACAAAATCACTATTGTTGCATCGTAAAAACCATTTTAATTGTTAATGCGTTAAAGCCAATTTGACTAAATCAAAATAGATAATGACGTCGATTTTTTTTCCGTAAAATTATTAGAAATCAATGCAATTTAAACACACATATGGTAAATAAAATAGAAACATAGGAACCAGCCTTTTTTGTAACTGTAAGACGATGTTTGCGTTAATTATAGAAAGATCTAAAGGTGGGTGTTTCTGAATGACTGCAATTTTTAAACTGTCGACCATTTATTTTTCGCCAATCACATTCTTACTTATGCTTAAGCCGGTAAGGATGGGTGATGCAATTAATGTACCTAGTTTGTTTGCCAGGACTGTATATGAATGTAATATAATTATTTAAGTCAATTTCCAATGAGTCTCTTTTATAAATTTCAACAATACGAACATCCGTTGTATTCTTTGTTATCTACTACAATATTATTTAAATAAAATTAAAAATATCTTAATTTCTATTTGATTTATTTGTTTGTTGTGAATCGGAAAGATAAACAACATATTAGATGGAAATTTATTTTTATCTCGATATATACAGGTGTTGAAAGGAAGTTTGTCATTTTTATTTCCGCTTTTTATCCGTATTATTCCTGGATTTAAGTTCAACTTTTGTTTAATTTTATAAAAGAGAACCACAACCAACAACAACAACAACAATATTTAACCATCTTTCCTCAATTAATTTACAAATAATGACGTCATTATTATTACTCAATTATAACACAATGTAAATTAATTAAATTTCCAACGCTCTACTACGAAATCCTCTTATTTTATGACTGTACATAATGGTCGATTTATATAATTATTGAAATATCCTGATTTACTTTGCTTACCGTATATAAAAATGGGGTCCTTGAATTGTAATATCCCCTGCTCATACTGCTTGTGCCCCTTTATGTATTCGAATTATTATTATTATTATCTTTTATCAACAACCGCCTCTTGGATGGCGGTAGATAATAATAATAATAATAATACAGTCTAGCACATTTTTTTCACACTCACCATTTATTTAGTGACTCTTTTTTTTTGGTTCAATTTTTAAATCATTAAAAACGATGGTTGTTAACAACAAGGTCAGGTGATTTCACTTGTATGGAACAAACAACGAAACAACACACAGGCAATAAAAAAAAGAGTCACAAAAAATTCTCAATAATTGTTAAAATTAACAAACTACTAATTATTAAATATACGAAATATTAAAGTTAATCATTTTTAATGTGAAATTATTAAAAATTTAATTTGTGTTTATTTTAAAAATCAAATAAAATTTAAACAAAAAAAAAACAAAAACAGCAAATAATTATAAAACACAACATAACCATTTGCCACAAACTGGTCGACTGAATAATTTTTTTTTTGACATTTGTTTAACAACTGTCAAATTATACTGCTCTCTATCGGTTATTAATAAAACTAAAATAATAACGGCGGCTATTTTAAATATTTGTTTTATATACCAAATTAATTTTAATTTAATTAGAACGAACTTAACAAAAATATAACAAAGCCTGAAATAATAAAATAGAGATGTTGAAGCGTGATAATAGAGATTCATTTTTATTGTATATATATATATATATATATTCAAAAAGAAACTAAATATCTGGTGAACCTTAATAAATAAACCGGTAATATAGCGGTTTTTATTACAAATTTTAATTATGCAAGTATTGCAGTCTAAATAAAAAAAAATCGGAATTATTTTAATTTTTTTTAACGATTTGGTGAGTGTGCTATCTATTGGTCGCCATCGGTACTAAAATTAAGTGTGAATTTTCCAATCAAATTACTACTGAATTTTCAGATTTAAATAAGGAATATGTGATTAAATAATAAAATTATTGAAATTGTGATACGAAAATGTAACAATAACAGCGAAATTCGACTGTTTTTGGTATATTTTCAATAAGCAACGTATTTTGCCATCTAGTGATGGATGTTGGTACTAAAATAATAAAAGCGGCTATTTTAAAGATGGTTAATAACACGATTTTGAGATTTAAACAATAATAAATACAATGACATGAAAAATTTTGTAATCAGTAATGATATTAGAATAATTCATTCTTTTTTGTTTGGAATAAACAAATACTCTGCCATCTATTGGACGATATTTCAACTAAAATAATGACGGTTTCTGCAATCTATTTTTATTAAATTATGAATTTTAAACCAAAAGAAACCCATCGAACTCATTGAATGTTTCGATGAAATCACGATTAAACACTCAACTTACAATTATTTAATCATTTAATGTCTTTTGTAAATGAGTTTAATAATTATGCAACAGTTCCGCCATCTATTGGTCGTCATTTACTATTAACAAAGATGGCGGGTGATTTAAAATAATTTTATTAAAATTTTTGATTTTCGAAAAATGTTCAAATCAAATCAATTGCACCACCATGTTCATCAACTTGTTGACATTCACAATCAATATCATTCGATTTTATATTGAAATTATCACCAATACCAATAATATTACCATTATCAGAATTATTTATTGATACATCTTCAATTAAATTATGTAATAATTGATCGATAACAACAATATCATCATTATTATTATCATTTCTATTACGATTATTATCAAATAATTTAAGGAATTTTATAAAGAATTGTTCAATTATTTGATAAAATAACATAGTTTTTTTATATGGATTCTTTACTTTTTCGATACGAAATTAAACGTATATCTCGATCAATATTATGATCATCTTGTTTTATAAATAATAATTTGATTTTCTTCCAAAAATGTTTAAAATCCCTCTTATTTTTGATAATATTAGAAGTTTTGAAATTTGTCGAATTCATTTAATATTAACATAAAATTTTGATTGATCGATTAACTGATAACGCAACAATTCAATTGTTTTCTGTAATAATTTGACATTTTGATTGCAATATGATAACGATGAAGAAAGCCCATATTTTATACTCTAACTATTACGAATTAAACGACTTGGCTTTAATTGGCAAATCTCACAAAGTCGACCAAATCCAAACAGATGGATTATATGCTCATGTTTTAGTTTAAATAAATATGAGAACAGTTGCACAATGTTTTCAAATTAATAAAAAATCATTAAAAACAACTATTTGTAACAATCCAACTATTGTCAAGTTATCTTATTATGAAATTTCCGTTTACAAATATTGAAATTTATTGGAAAATATCAACAATTACAGCAATTTTTCGAAGAGAAATAGAAGAATAAACCAAGTGAAGAACTACTTAATTGGTTACGCTGTGTAACAAATATAATTAGAATTATTACACATATACACAAAGATTGGGGTGAAAGTTTAATTATTTTTCATTTAAATCAAGTTTCTCTCTGTATTTTTGAGGGTGTTTTTCCGCCTCCCCAAAAAGAGCAACACTAACTTCCGGTTTAGGTAGATTTTTCCAATTGTATTCTGAATAAATAACAACTAAAAAAAAATGTATAACATGGGTGCTTCTTCAACCGTATCAAAAAATTTATTGTATGAATTAATTTTTTTTTATATTATCCTATATAGAGAATCTTTAGAAATAATGATAATTAGAAAGTTTGCTTTTATTTTGCAAATTAATTGGAATTACGTAAAAATTAAGATTTCACAAATTCCAAAGTAATTGAATTGGAATACTCACATTGTTAGGTCGCCAATTGGTCGATTTTTCCATTGATTATTCGTACAAAATCCATTACAGATTCCCCTAAAAAAAACAAAACAAATCACCAACAATTTTAATCGCACACAATCACTACTGATTTTAATTAAATCGCTAGACACTGTGTTGAGTAGTTGAACAATGAAGAATTAATGGAATCGCACTTGAAGAGAATCATCAAACATGCATCACAACAAAAAAACAACGTACAGGAGAAGAGAGAGAGAGATCTAAACGGTTTAAAATTAATCCAAGCACAACAATAATGATACATGAAATGGAACGTTTTTCTACGTTAATAATAAAGGAAATCGTATTTGTTTAATTGAATCCTTCCAAACTGTTATTATTTAACAAACAACAACCACAAAAAAAAATTAATTCTGTTAACTCTGATTTGAGATCGATGATCTTTTACCGAAATATTATTATTTCTTCGCTCTATTTAATTTATTTACAAATACACAACTGCAATATCAAGTGACGTATTTTTTTTCTCTAAATTGTCACTTTCTTCGATTTTGTTTATGTTGTTGTTTCAGAAAATCAGAAATGGATTCGGGTGAAAATTTATGTGATTTCTCGGTGAATTTTCAAAGAAATTCTCTGTAATTTTTCGTTAAATAAATCAATCAAATTTTTAAGGATTCTTTGGCCAATTCAACAACAAAACATTTCTTATCACCAGCTACAACAAATCGTACAGAATATGAAAGTGATTTATTTTATCAACAATTCTATACTGAAAAAATGTATGAAATACCACAATCGTTATCGTTATTGACAACAGCTGCATCATCAATTATTTGTCCTGATAATGTTTATCAAAGAACTGTGGCTATAGTTAAACCGGAATTTATGAAATATAAAGATGTTGTATTGAAGAAGATTAACGATATTGGTTTTAGTATAATTGATGTGATTGTTTGTTTTACTAGTGTTTATTTTAGTTAATATTTATTGATTTGCAGTCGAGAACTGTTCATTTAACACCTGAACAAGTTGCAGATTTCTATATTGATCAATATGGTTGTCCATCATTTCCAAATTTGATCATTTCAATGAGTTTAGGACCATTTCTAGTATTATCAATATCAGATATTAATGCTGTCGATAAATGGAAAGCAATAATTGGTGATGATAAATCAATCAAATCTCAATGGTTCTTACCAATTTCGATAAGCAATAGATTCGGTTTACATACTGATATTTTAAATGCTTTACATGCTTCGAATGATTTGAATCATGCTAACAAGGAAAATCGTTATTTCTTCCCTGAAAGTATGTATATTTACCTGATTTGTTAAACTTCTTATTGGCAGTGTTAGATTGTGTTTTTCTCCGAAAATTTCCTGCTAGAAAAGAGGATTGTTAAAACATAACCTCAACAAAGTTACAACTTATTTTGTTTTATAATAGTTACCATTATTAAATAGTTTAGTGAATTAAGTTTATTTTAAATAACAAAAAGCACTTTATTTTATTTAATTAACTATTAGAATATTAATTTATTATTAACTAGAATAAAAATGAACATAACCCCAATTTTTATCTAATAACTACTAATTGTACACTTGAACTACTAGTCATTTATAGTTCTTATGTGATGTATTAAAGAAAGGAAACTGATCGCAATGTTGCCAAACTGTATATTATTCTCGCGCGAAATTTTAAAATTTTTCTATTTTTTTTTAGGTATTCTAGAGCCGATTATTAACGAAGAGGAATTGGTTCAAGATTATTGTAGTTTATTTATAAATCCGACATTATTAAAAGGATTAGTTGAATTATGCCGTGCAAAACCAACAGATCCAATATTATTTTTAGCTGAATGGCTTTTATTAAACAATCCATTTCAACCGAAATCTACAAATATTATTGCTTTAGCACCAACTTAATTCAATAAAAAAAAACAATCGAAATAAATTGTCAATTTGTTTATTAACAATATAATAGTTATACATATTGTTAATTTGATCAATTATAAGTGATAATTGAAACACAAAATTTTATCTCCATTAAATAAGTGTGTAATATAATTCGTTCAGACTTAAGTGATTACCTTATCACAGGAATTACTAAAATCATAAAACATCCTCCAATTATAACTTTGGTTGATTAAAAACTAATTAACTAACATTTATTATTATTTTTTTGTAATAAAGATTTAGTTTTCAATTGGTGGTCCATAACGTGCAACTTTTGCAGCACACATACCAATTTGACGGCACACTAAGCCTTTATCAGCCAAATGTACAACTAATTCATAAATTGTTTTGCCATATTTATCGATAATATCAATACACTACAAGAAAAATAATGATTATTTAAAGATATTTAAAGGAAATACGAAGAATTGCTTACTTTTTCTTGGTCACGTGCTGGTAAAGCTCTACAAGCTTTTTCTAAAACATGCTTAACATTATGATCAACACTGGGATTCTCTAAAATTTTCTCAATCATATAAACTAAACTTTCACAAACTGCACAATCGAACACTTCATAATGGATTTGTTGTAGTTTATCTTGATCGGGACATAAATGCATCATTCGGCAAATTTCTGATGGTTCAGTTGTTGCAATTAACAATTGTATAATTGCATCTGCATATTCATTAACAAAATCATTACATTCATTTTTTACAGTACCTGGTAAATGATTACAAATACTATGTACGATATTTTTGATATCTTCCTGTAAGAAATAGAGAACATTTTTAGATTTTTATTGAGTTATTTCAGATATAATTACTTCAGTTTTGTTATCTTTCAATTCATCTTGCAATTCTTTCATTACAAATTCACACATAACGCATTTAGCATCTGCTTCAACTTTAAATTCAAACGGATTTCCATCATGAATTTCCCCATTAATTGTATTATCATAAATCGAATTCGTTTCAATATCACCAATTGTATTCAAATGTGAATTATCAGGTAATGATTGATGATTATCTGTGCATAATTTCAAATAAACACAAACTTCTTGTGGATTCAAATCGGCAATTAACATTTCAATTAATTCATTTGTATATGTTTGTACAAAATCATTACATTCTTGTGCTAAATTTGTTGATAATTCTGAACATAATTTACCTAATGCATTTCGTATATTATCTTCAGTTTTTTTCGTTTTCACCATTTCTTCTAATTTTGTTACAGCAAATAAACATAATGGACATTTCTCATTATCATTGATTTGTTGATGTATAAATATTTCAATATCGTGTTGTTTATTTGGTTGTGGACATGCCCTTATTAATGGACATATTTGTGATGGATCAATTTCTTGTGCTAATAATGCTATTAATGCTGGTTCATACATATCAATAAATTGTACACATGTTTGATTGATACTTGCTGGTAATTTATTGCATGCATCATCAATTGCATGTTTAATTTGTTCTTCTGATTTAGGATCTGTTATAACTTGTTGTAAATAATGCAATAAATATTCACAAAATACACATAATTGTTGATTATATAAAACTTGTGTATGTGGTGGTACTAAAATATCAATAGGTAATAA
This sequence comes from Meloe dianella, assembly GCA_028455855.1. NCBI lineage: Eukaryota > Metazoa > Arthropoda > Insecta > Coleoptera > Meloidae > Meloe > Meloe dianella. The sequence goes on along the minus strand of JAPTHL010000008.1, from coordinate 4,122,276 downwards.
ATCCAATTGTTGTTCTTGTGGTGCATCTTTAGCAGATGATTTTGTTATTTCAACATCATTTTGTTGTTTCGATGTAATTTTTAATGCTTTTTCTGCATTTTCACTTGATAGCATCAGTGGCATTATTGGTTCTTCAATATTACCAATTTGATTTGGACATAAACCACCCATAATACAAACAGCACTACTATTCAATTCAGCTATTAAGAAATTATAAACATTCACATAATATTGATCAACTAGATTCAAACATTCTTGTTTAAATGATCTTGTTTGTTTACATAAACCTTCTAAGACACGTTTAAATTCATTTTCTGTTGTATTAGCAATTAAAACATCCCTTAAATGATTTACTAATTGTTTACATAAATCACAAGGTAAATCATCATTAGCATTATTATCAACATAACCAATATGTGATATTGGTGTAATTTCAACATTATGTATATGGAAAATATGACTGCATTCACCAGTTAATAAACAAAAATCTTTTGCATTAAATTCAGATTTTAAATGATCATAAATATCTGGTAAATATTTGATAATAATATTACTACAACTATCTGAATATGTACCAAATTTACGACAAATTAATAATAGATTTTTTGTAAAATCATTTTCTGTTATTGTTGAGACGCGTTTTTCTAAAAATTTACCAACAGTTAAACAATTATTACATCGATTATTTCCAATAGTTTTTTCATTTTCCCCTTGTATTAATTTGATGAATTTATCATTATTACATAAACCGGCAACAGAACAAACCATTTGTGGATTCATTTGTGATGCTAATGTATCAATTAATTCAGGTATATAATCATCAGCAATTTTATCACATTCTTTAACAATCAATTTAAAATGTAATAATGCACATGAACCTTCAAATACTTCTTTTATTAATTCTTGTGTTTCATTACTTTCTAATTGATCACGTGCTTGTTTCACCATATCTAAACATGTTTGACATACACTAGTTGTATCAGGTGGTAATGTTTTATGTATCCATACAGTTTGGATACAATGTTTAACAGCATTACAATCAGCAGCAGCTCTACAATATTTATAATTCGTTTTATTATTTGTTATAATTGAATTAAGATAGAATTTACGTTAAATTTTGACACCAATAAGATGGTCCCCATGTACATTCTTTTGCACCTAATAAATGGACTTTAAGTTGTCGTTGTTGTTGGTGGTGACGATGTTCAGGACGTGGTGGTACAAAAACAGCACTCGTACAAGCTGCAAAACATCGAATAATTATTAAATTTTTATGTTGTTGTTGTAATCATGTATGATAGAAATTTGGTGGAAAAATATTTATTTATAAATTTATTATCAGTTATAAAAGGTGAAGAAGTCAATAATATTTTGTTAAAATAGTTCATTGTCCAATAACAAACGCAAATAAATTTTGTCACAATGCCAAATATTTTTAAAGACAAAACAATTATTGCTTTGACATTTAAACGAATTTCTTTTTCGTTAATAATTATTAAATGGAATTGATAACATTGTTAAAATTAATCTTCTAGAAAATCCATAAATATTAACAAATGAGTCACGGTCATGAGTAATCACCACGACTATTTTAAGGAAATAGAAAGAATCTAAGTAAGATAAGACGAAAACACGGTAAAATTTACATAATTATAAGAAATTGCTTAAACAATTAACAATAATAATAACAAAACAAAGTTGGCTTTGAAAATAGCATTTGTTTTTGTTTAACAACCACTTACCGCACAGTACCACCCCAATAATAAACCAACAGATTTTCATCTTTCGAATAGTTTCCAATCGAAATTGATTAATTTTTATGAACTTTAAACGAAAATTTGCCACAATTCAATAACAATAAACAGCAATAAACAAATAAATCGTGAATTGCGTATCTTTCGAGTTTTGTTAACGATCTTCGTGTAAATTCGACAAATATCGTCAACTCAATCAATCAAAATAACAATAAGCTATTGTTTAATTATTTAGTTAAAATAAACAATTTGTAATAATTATTAGCTAAATAATCAATAATTTTTTAATTGTACGATAAGCAATACGCACTACCAAAAAATTGATTGTTTTTTATTTTCAATATTTTGTAGCAAATGTACTTTGATTAATTGGCGCCAAATTTGAATTTTCAATAATTATTTGTCCATTACTATGCAGTTTTATGTTAGATATATATATATTTGTTATTCCAATTTGTATAATAATTCATTTATCTGAATAATATTACAAACAAACAAATAATCATGAGTCAATATTAAACATTTTTTTAATTATTTCTCGAATTTTCTAGTAATTGTTCGATTAAAGCAAATTGCAACACGAGATAAATGTGATACGCCATAGATTTTTCATTAATTTGAACCTTAAACATATGTAAATTATCATTATTTATCACAATTTACTAAATTTTGTTGAATTTGTGTAGATAATTTGCAATACCATACCGGTGTATTTTGTGTTGCCTGGCCAACAAGCGCAGTGTTCATCCAGTGGCGTGCAATATTAAAAAAACTAGAACAATAAGACGAAACTAATGGGATTTACTGTGTCAACCAATATCGCTAATTTGCAAATTACTTTCACAACAAACTACAATTATGAAAATTATGTAAATAATTCCTGTATATATATATATATATATATAGATATAAATTTTATATAAATGTATGTAGATATGAAAGCCTATTTATTTTCATACATACAGAATAGGTTGAACATTTCCCAAGTTTTGCATTTCAAATGAATTCATATGCTTTGTATTCAAATCGAGAACAAACGACAAACCCTTTTACTTACACCTACAACATCATCATCCCCCCCCCCCCGATACCATCCCCTAAATCTTCATCTCTAGTCCAAAACAACCAAAAACTAATAATTATTATTTATTGTTGGTAATAATGAATTGATTGTGAGATAAGGTGGATGTTTTCACGGGCAATTTAGAATTGGTAAAACAAGTGTCGTCACTTACACAATACGTCATTATTATTATTATTAGGATATCTATAGGGGTTGATATTAGAAAAGGATAGATATAGTAGAGGGTTGGCTATATATACGTATATATGTATATATATATATATATATATATATATATATATATATATATATATATATATCACCCCTATTTTGAGTCTCCCTCCTGATGATTAATTACTAGTTGATGAATATGCATGAGGGCAACAGAGCGCGTTATCTGAATACTAAATACTTACAAACTCGAACGACACTGTCAACGTTTTTGTTGCCTTTATATTTTATTTTTTGTTGTATGTGTATGTAGATATGTATACGTGTGCGTGTATGATTAGGTCTATTTGAAACAATTCAAAAAAAAATAAAAATTACAGAGATAAATGGTCACATATATGTATGCATATACATATATGGGGATTTGTCGATTTGATTCTGTTGGGGGATGAATTTAATTGAAATTTAATGATAATTATTACCACCGAAAATTCTACCAATAGATATCCAGATCTGATGGTAAATCGATAAAGATTTGGTTAATTTGACAGAGATAGATGATTAAAAAACAATTAAAATCTGCCGGTAGGTACACAAAGAAGACGAAGCAAAAAAAAAACAACAAACAATTGGAAATTATTCAACGGACATGTCAAATGTAATTTCGACACTAATATATCTAGTTGTTGTACTAAAATTATATAAAATAGGGGGAGAAAATGTTTGATGATAGACGATTAGAGTGGAAACCAAATATGATTGTAAAAGAAGATAAGCCAATTGTGATTAAAATAACAACTAGAAACATATTGGTTCAATTTATAATTACTTACAGTCAGAAAGAACTGGCTCTAGAATTGGGCTTGTTCAAGTGACTGCCCAAGTTCTTGTACAATACTGACCTAACTCGAGAAATATGCGAACACTTCCTCGAATCCTTGCACTCGTTGAAAATCGGAAAGTAATTCACAAGCTGATTCAACTTGAAATATCCATATTGTACAAGAACTTATCCAAGTCGCTTCTGCTTGATACAAGCCAATTCCACGTTAAATCTACGTCAGTTACAACCGACTTCAATCGTTATCATATTAACACAGTAAATAAAAGAAATGTAGAGAGAAAAAAAGGGAAGAGAGCCGGTCTATGTAAAGAATTATTGTTTGACTTGCTGGGCGTGTGCTCAATGTAAATATCTTTTATATAATTTTTTTTTTTGGTTGAAATAGTACGGTGTCTAACAACATAAATCACATCACCCTCCACAACAACAATAAGAAAGAAGCAAAGCTAACAAACACAATAGATTAAATAGTTGAAAACAACAAATAGACAATTTCCCGCCACATTATTATTGTTATCTATAGTTAAATTCTATAATGAGTACCATCTGTTATTGATGGTGGTGGACGTGGTGGTTGTTGTGTTGTTAAAAAGACAGTTTGTTTGACAACACAATACAGGGGATGTAACTAGTAGTCCCTAGTGGGTTAAATAGGGTTGTGCCATCAGGGAATTTAAAGATAGAAACTATTAGAAAAGTTAATCGATTAGAGCATTTTAACGTTTTTATTGTTTCAAAATAAGTAGTACACAAACAAATGAATAATTTCAATAAACTGTTGTTAAAGTTTCGTGTCTATTCTATTGTTGTTATTAAAGTGTTACCGACTATAGCGCACCGCTACCGCCAACGCTAATATATAAACAATAAGAGTAAAATACAATAAATCATCCAACCAATTCGGAATTATATAAATAGAGGTGAAACGATATACACCACTACCACTACTACTACCACTGTTTGACAAAAGGGGCTCCTCTGTATTTGTATTGTAATGGAAATTGTAGACCGTGTGGTCCACAGAATGCTAGGATAACTAAAAGGATCTTCGTATTGTCCGTATAAACGCCCTGGATTACTAACTGTTATAACTTCTACCACTATTGTTCATTTCGCTATTATCATCCCTTTTGTTAACTATACATGTATACATAATAATATTTATATAACCATTCCATTGAAATATAGTTGATCGAAGAATTTTGTGTGTGCACTTAGGCCGACGTATCTGGGTTTCATCTTCACATCCGAAATTTCGACTTAAAATAAGTCACATTTTACTTAGCCACATATGAATTGGGTTTTATGCTCAAGAATTATAAGGGTTAACAAATTTGGCCAAATATGTTGAGAATTTTTTTGTTGTTTTTCTTTATTTCTAGACTACACAAATAAGCGAAAAATGAACAATCAGGTAGGTATACTGGAAGGGAACAGACTTGTATCCACTCTGTTTCACATAAACATTTATTGCCCTGGATGGCTTTAAGCCCCGTTCACATCTTACGAACGAATTGTTCGTAGTCGTTCGTGTACGTAGAAGTTACGAATGTTTATTGAGTGGAACATAAGCGACGGCAAAGACATCCATCCACTTCTATTTGGCGCATGACTTTTCTGGACGTTTGCAATCGTTTGTAATTTGTTTGCTTTCGTTGATTCGTTTCCGTTTGTTAGATGTGGACGGGGCTTAATTATTCTTGTAGATAATTTGAATATGAGGAAAAATCACGAATTATCACATTATCTCTCATTGTCTACATCTATACAGAAAAATTGCCGCCCAAATATTTAATCATAAAACATCATTTTTATCGTATAGAGAAGTTGAGATGGCCTGTGGGTAAAAAATCACACATACGGTCCTGTCCTGGCGCTGTACACTTGCGTATAAACCTAAAACAAATAAAGACAGGCGCATCATATTCTATCTCTTTACTATAATAATCTAATATAGTCACCCACTGTTGCGCAGTACTCATGCGCAATTCAATTCAAAGAAAATATAGTTAAAATTCCAACTCCCATCTCAACAACACAACTTGATGTTAGTTTTTAATTGATTTTAAACTGAATTTCACACGTATTTCCATTTGTATATATATATAAAACCACCCCTTTATTTATTCTATTAGAAATATTAAAAAAATAATAATAAAATAAATAGAAATAGTGATTAAAATTGTAATAGGAGCGTGTCGAACCATACTGAAGATTATGGAGTTTAAAATTGTTGTTTTTTGTTGTTGTTGTTGTTGTTGAAATAAAAACAAAAATTACAGGAGCACGTGACGAACACGCAAATATTTTTTCGACATTTTTTTATGCCACTTTAAAATAATGGAAGATAACAAAATAAAAAAAAATTAAAAATTGTGGATTAGATAATTTTGAATTTTATTGCAATTAAATGAGTAATAAATCCATCATTTGTGTATAAAATAACACAAAAGGCGTACACACACACACACACACGAAAATTATCTTAATTAATTATAAATTTAAATAAACTTAAATAAATAATAAAGACAATACAATTCATTATTTATTTTTTGGTTTTAGTCTTATTTAAACTGATTAAAAGTTATCATATAAAATAAATACGTGAAAATGATTAATTTGAGTCGTCAATTTTTGTTTTTAATTTATTTGTTTAAAATCCAATCACGAAAAATGACCAAAAACAAAAAGATTTTGATTAATTTGTATGCGATTTATTTATACAATAGGATAGATAGAAGAAGAAAAAAACACACCACCACCCCGTGTATTATAGAGACTATTATTTTATAAATTGATTGGAATTGTAATTAAGGGTGGTTTATTGGGAGAAGGGTGGCAAGGGGTGGTGAATTATTATTTGTTTTTCAATTTGAGCCGATCTTTTTTTTGGGTTGAATTTAAATCAAAATCTATACATATGTAGCTAGCTTAACTAACTATTCTAACACAAGTATAGTGTATTAGACACGTGTTATTTTATAAAAAGCACGTGCTTTATGGCTGTGTAAGGGCCCTTTTATGTTTATTTTACGCATCACGCCATTCATTGAATTAACTTGGATAAATATAAATCTAATGCCAGTTTGTAAACGTGCTTGTCCTTTACAATATTCTTCTTAATCTATCATTTAAACAAAGATTACACATCAAAAAAATACGATTATATCATCATTATTGATTAATACTCCTCTTTGTAACACAATTATTTAAGTTGTCTTAGATTTAAGTCACGTCGGCTAATAGGTAACATTTATAAAACAAAACAAAAAAATGTAGTTAGAGAAAGAAATAAAATGTGTGATTCTATATATGTTAGAAATATACACTATCTATCTATAGATATATTTCTATCTTTGTCTAGTTTATAATATAGAAGAGAGCACCTAAACAAATCCTGGTAATCCATGCTGGCAATTTACTTCAGCCAAGGCTTTGTCCAGTAAGGCTTAGGCACTGAGTTTTATTATCTTAGTGGTGTGTTGTCCACTACATACATACATATATAGGTATAATAAAGAACACACCTTCCACTGGGACTTGTAAAACTGACTCTAAATAGCCCTAACATTATTTAGAATTTTCTAAATTACTTTTGTGTGTTAAATTGTTTGATAAAGGGGCGGTTTTAATATTTTATAAGAAATATATTTAAAAATAGGTATATATAGTTAAAAACAAAACAAAACAACTATAGGGTAGTCAGGATAGTAGTAATAGTTGATGGTGTGGTGGATCTATAGAATTCAAAATTGCTTGTAATCCTTATCTGAACGTGTCTAGCACGAGCTATGCCTTAATACTACGATTGAGGTGTTTACTTGATTCACTTCACTATTCACTATCTGTATGCACCATCTATTGATATACGGATGCATCTTATTGACTCAACAAATATCTATGTTTAATAATGAAAACAATTGACAATTCTAGATAAAAAAAAAACGGCATTACAAATGTTTTTGTTTTATTGAACGTCTACTAGATTTAGTCTTTCTAGTTAGAGCCTTTCTGCTAGGCAAATCACAAAAACAGAGCAACAACAATTTACAATTACAACAGAGGCGGACCGTTAACTTTGGAGGTCTACAATGTGGGGCCTAACCCAATTAATCCAAGTATGGATTAGAATAGTGGCAACTGGGGAAGATACTACAACTATTTCATACAATCAATTACATCAAACAAATCGTTTGTCCAAAAGCCTTTCGCCTGTTTGTATATTTCATTACAAGTTATTTTGCATCTTGTCTATACTTACGAACGCCACTGAAATGCAAAGCACACAATAGGTTGTAGATTAACACGCAAGTAAAACAATTGCATGTCAGACACCTTGTGATAAAGATGGAAACGGCGCACTATCTCTAAAGTACTCTTCCTCGTTTGAGAGATCTCCAGTTGTGACGATTCATTTGTCATTTTATCAAAAAAAAACTTTCGAATTATACGCAACAGACAATGGAGAACTTTTTTTTATTTCTTTGATGCAGTTGGATATATCTAAATACCTACAAAGTTTCTTATGCAGTTTTAATGAAGAATGCCCTATGCTGCAGTCCATTACGACCATGCCTAAATTCGTCCTTGATTTATTAATTGAAATTTTGATAAAAAGACATGAGATAAACCAACAGAAGAGGAATACAGTGAGGAAAACGATAGTTCTATACGTTTACGTAAGTCACGTGATACTCTACTATCTAACACGTATTGTTTTACACGTTACATTACGACTGTTGTTCTCTCTTACTCACATTCTCTAATCATTGTCGAGATTTGAATACGTATGCGCATTCTAGATGTCAATCTTACAATAGTTACGGTGACCAAACAAAATAGACGGAGTATAAACGAGTTTACAAAAAATAAGTGTAAAAATTACAAATTATCGTTGATTTTTATTGAAATGATCAACAAGATCGTTTAAAAATTTAAACGTTTTCGCCTAATTGTAATTTTGTAGTGTTTTTAAACAAATCATAATCTACAAAACTTTGTTTTAAGTATTTATATTCCATCTATTTTAGATTGATTAACTTGATCTTGATACAATAAAATCAAGAATAGTTTATGACTGTTTTATAGTCAAGTCGTCCAAATTATAACAGATACAGTATATTGGAATATAATGAAGATGTTTGTATGGATATAATAAAATACAAGACAGTGGTGAATAGGGATGGCAAAAAGGGCTCGAAGGAGGACGTCAAAAGTTTGCGCTGCTCCACAAACGTAAAGTTTTTTCATCGTTCTCTCTCTCTCTCACACACACACACACACAAACACAGAATCCTTACGATATCATCTTAGCTTAGATAATACCTAATTGATTTAATTTCGTTATAACCGGATTTTATTGAACAGAGGATGTTGTATTGTAAAGAATCTACATCAATTTCATTCAATTCTCTTCTTATTCATCATTCTATATAGGATTTGATACCGATATATATATTTATATAAAAATAGAAAAAAACGTCATATCAAAACTACTGACTGATATATATTTACATTTCACATTGAGATTCACCCCATTGGTTTCCGCTTATATGGCAATAATAGCGCATATGAATGTGTACGTGTGTGTGTGTATGTGTGTGTGTGTGTGTGCGTGTGTGTGTGTGTGTGTGTGTATTTGGGATAAAACATTGATAGGGCGAAAGACACATAGATACGCATAATATTTATACGTGTATGTGTGTGTGTGTGTGTATACATATACATACGCACGTTTTATTTTACAATCATTTATCTTAACCTCGCAACAATAGGCTGTCAGAAAGGGGATGACACGGACACCTCAACCCCTGTTGTAAAACACATCGACCGATCCGATATAATAATAATAGTAATAATAATAATAATAATAATAATAATAATAATAATAATAATAATAATAATAATAATAATGATAACAATGATATGCCCGGGTGACTATAATCAACAGTCAATGTTTTTATATCAACAAAATTTTGCTTGTTAAATTATAAATACCATAAAAATCATTAAATATATAACTATAGGTATAATAAAAATATCATTTTTTATGTAATTAAAATCAAGAAATTTTAATAACAATAGAATATATTTAAGTTTTAAATGTAAAGAGGGGTATATTTATATTGTAGTGAATTGAAAAAGACGGCATGCTGAGCCGTATGTCAACAACAATTTACTAAAACGATCAATTAGAATGGCAAAATGACTGGACTCCCTACAGATTTTAAGATGAATTACCCTATCGATGGCTTTTTAATTGTTAAAAATACACCTGTTAGAAGGGAACAACTATATGTAGGAAATTTTACATTCAATTATTATCCTATAATATTAAGGGTTATTAGTCATTTTTTTTTAGGGTTTAAATTGACCATTTACCAATTAATAGCCCCTTAAATTTTCATAAATTCATCATCATAGTAACAAGAATAAAATCAATGATAAATATTGATATACACAAACCGTACACTATTGATGGTTTAAATTTTAATTAAAAAAAGTTAAATAAATAAATAAATAAATAAAAGAGTCGGCTGTACAGTTGCGTCGCGACGTCGATCTCACCACCATTATCGTCAACAACAAACACCGACAAAACGTGGTTATTTCCCATATTCTATACATGTATGCGAGTGTGTATGCGTGTAAAACGCCATATTGGAATGACGGGCCACTCCTATGCCTGTTAGTGGCTGATATAATGTTATCTCTGTAGGCGGGGACTTACAGTTAACTGACTCGTATCTATATAGACCTATTATTGTTATTATTATTATTATTATTATTTGTTGAATTTGATTGACAAGTTTCTATTATCTAAATATAACAACTAAATCATTGGTATTTCTATATATGTATATATAAAAGAAAATTATGATTTATAATTATATAAATTCATTCATATTTAAAATTAATTAATTATCTAAATACAATTAAACTAAATATCTAGAAACAAAAGTTTTAAAAATAATGGTTTGTGTTCTGTTCTGTTCTTTTTTTATATTTCATTGAAAATACATAGAGATAGATTTAGATAGATAAAGATAGATAGATATAACTTGAAAGTGATTGTCTTGACTTAGCGCCTTTGAATATTTAGCTCCGCCTACTATCAATAAACTTAGAAAAAGATGGATAGCATCGTTTCTAGATTGTTAAGATAAAGACAGATAGAGATTGCTTTGAGTGGATATGTAGTTTATACGCATGCTCTTGAGATTTATAAAATTTGTGGGCGTGACTTGTATATCTACATGTATGTGTAAATATTCTGTCTATATATATCTATATATGTATAATATGTATATATATACATTTATATAGAATGATATAAAGATAGATTTATTTAGTTTTGTTATTAGTTAGAGAATGATGGATATATAAACGGGTATGAGGTTTGTTCATAGGTAGATAGTAGATAGCCCTTCTCCTCCTCTATTACCACCACTACAGCCACTACCACCACCACTAGCACCACTACCACCACCACCACCACCACTACAGTATCATCATCATCATCCACCATCACTACAACAACATACACATACGACACTGTGCTAGATATCTCTATATGTTTTTTGATGATATATAGAGTAGACGACTTATGGTTAAACCGCGTTGGGAAGTGGCCCAGATTAGAGAGACTTTACAGTATCAAGTCCTAACCCGATATCTGTGCGGCCCGCTAAGCGTTTAAGACTTTTTAATACTTTCATAGGATTTTCGTGCAAAACCATTTCAGTCACCAAACGATTACCGAACCGGCAACCAATTCAAACATAGTCGTCGTCGTACGCGCCGTCGTCATCTTCTATCTATTTGTTTGTCATTTGTTATTACGATTTTGGTTTGTTGTTTTTGTTTTTATTTTTGTTGTTTTTTCGGTGGTTGTGGTGAATGGTGACATTATTTTTGTGTGATCATGTGGATTCCGACGGATGTCAATATTCAATATATCGTAAAAGTGTTGTGCGTGTATATGTGAATGTGTATTATTCAATTATCAATTGAATTTATCTAGAAAACTGTGATATTAGGAAATTTTGTGTGATTTAACAGGATTTAATAGTAACAGGTAAATTTTTACAATAATTTAATGTTAAAATAAAAATCAAATCATTATAAAGCTTACCAAAATCCGTTGATAAATACAGGAATCTAATTCAATCATCTGTTTGATTTTCGGGCAGCTTGTAGGTACAACCACTAAGTGAAAAAAACAAAAAAAAAATTGATAAAACTATAGAATACCGATATAATAACAATAATTTTATTATAATTAAATTCACTATCAAATGTTTGGTAGAATTTGTTATGGTTGACTATTAAAATTAGCTTTCATTGGTTAAAAGCTATATTAGAATTAAACAAAGATAGACTGAGGGTGGTTGTTAATGTTGTTGTTGTTGTTGCTGTTATTGTTCTTGTATATGTGTATATATGTATATAGCTCCCTAAAAAACAGAGATAGCTAATATTGTGCGAGAAAGATGGTTATATGTAGGAGAAAGCTACAGAGGCTTAGTAGCCGCAAAGCTCTCTCAGACCGATGCTGTTGACTATTCCGTCGCGACGCGTGCTCTTTCTCTTCTTCTCTATATATCTATCTATATACAACTATATATATATATATATACATATATATACAACATTTCACTTGATCCGATCTAAACCTGGCCAAAGCTGTTTTTAAGCTCCATACCTTTTTTCATGGACTTAACCGACTTTTGGTCTTTGTTCACGTCGCGCACCTGGATTTACTTACAATCTTTTAAGTGGATACGTAAAAACAGTAAAATAACTGAGTGATTTCTTGTGTGTACATACTGTACATATACATATAATCAATATCACAGTGATTTTCAATAATTTAATTATAATTTTAATCGATAGTTAAAAATTAATATATAATACACGAATTATTTTCAGTTATAATTATTTATTTGAAGATGGAACGTATGGAAACATTAAATGAACAATCATTATGTCTTCAAGATCTTGTAACAGGTGTAACAACATCATCAGCAAATAATACAGATTTACATGGTGGTGTACATCATTTACATGATACAGTTAGTTCAGCCGTATCTGTTAGTTCAGCAATAACTGGTATTATGAGTGGTACATCATTATTAACTAGTGGTAGTGGTGGTAATAGTGGTGGTGGTGGTCATCATATAACAACACAACATGAACCAACAACCCATCATCATGGTATTGTACCACATACACCAACATTACATCATGAACCATTAGAGAAATTGAAACGTGGTGAGTTCGACCAAATTTATACGAAAAATTAAAAAATATATATATATATAGAATAGTTAACTAACAATAAATAAATAATGTGGTAATAAAAATGATAATCATTATTGTTACTTAAACAATTAGATGGCGAAAGTAAAAAAAATATATATATATTGTATAGATATATCATAAAAACATCATTTTAAAGTGTCTCTAATAAATTTCCTAACATTTATCTTTAATTTTCTCTGTCTAATAGAGATATATTTATGGTTAGCTAATTACCGATAAATTTATCAATTTATCAGATGAATTTTATCAGACCTATAAAATTTATTGGTTACACACACACACACACACACACACACACACACACACACACACACACACACACAAACACACACAAATGACGATTATTTTATGTAATTTTTTTCAATTTATCGATGAATTTAATTAGAGAATTAATTAGAATTATTGCATGAAAATTGGTGTGTGCTATCTACCTACACACACACACATACACACACACACACACACACACACACACACACACCATACCGTATATACCGTTCGCATTAGATGGCCATTACCTCAATACCCGGATCATCCGAGTATTATCGGTTAAGCCTGAAAAGTTAATGAATCAACCACCTTCAATATCATCTCTCTTTCTCTCTATTTACCGTGACATTCTACAACCATCTAATTATTGTACAAATCAATTTATCGATAATTAATCGATTCTCTATTGAATATTTCGAATTTAATTACAAAAAAAACTAATAATAATAACAGTAATAATAATAGCCAAAATCAGGGCCGCCTTTAGCCAGTGCTGGGCCCGGTTCAAACTATTGTTATAATGGATACCAAAGTGCTTTATTCATCATTGTAAATAAAATAAACGACGTTGCTGGGCCCTATAGAAGCGCGACGGGTCTAAGAACGGCTCTGACCAAAATCGTATATATAACGTGTCCACTCAATTATTATTAAATTAGACAAAGTAGGCTTAATATCAAAGCCTACATTGCATTAGCAAAATTATCAGTGGTCACTTGATTTTTGTTTTAAATGTACGAACTTCACCATAGTTTTCCAAAAGCCTACTACGATCAATTAAACTATAAACATCTCTTATCTGATTTATCTATCATTTCGAACTATTTACGTTCTAACCGACTGTATATATGGATATGTGATAATATCAGTATTAACATATAGGTGTTACTTTTTTTTTGTTATCTAAATGGTAGGTGCATATTTTATCTAGAAATACCTATAAAATAACAAAATTGGTTGAACAGTGACGATATGTTGAAGACTAAAAGAGAAATAATAATATATTAGAAAATTGACCTTATACTATCAACTTTATACACTTGTTCAACAACCCCTACTTTATCGCACAGGATTCTAATGCAATTCGAAGTTCACTCGCATATGGCGTTAGGGTATCCACAAATAATCCTGGTACTATTTCGTTCGCATTTTCTTCAAACCCTCCACGTTTTTCTTTATCATTTATACGAGATTTTCGCAGGAAAATCGCACATTTTCCATGGATAATCATCATTATTATTATTATTTAACGAAGGGGTTGTTATTAATTTGTATGTATAGAAAGTAGATCGACAGATGTGACTTATTTTTGTATTTAAACACCAAATACAATACGAATTGTAATTGTGAGAAAGGGGTTGACCGCACACACATACACACAACTATTAACTCTTCTATAACGAAAATTAATGATGAAGTAAAAAGGGGTTGATTTTATTATACCAAACATGTGCTTAATGTGTGTATATATAAATAAACAACAATTTTCATATCAAGTCAAGTGGTTTTTCGCACAATTTTTTTGTGGTAATTATTATTATTCAAACAATACGAAATGTGGCAAATTTTTGACATGACATTAGTTAATTCTGATCACTCGCCGCCTCCGTTACCATAGTGATGAATTAAACAACGTTGCCTGAATTGTCGATGTTTAACTATAGAAAATCAGTTGCAAAATTTTCATTTAATAATAATAATAATAATGATGATAGTAAAATATAGTCTGCCGATTATAGTAATATGTAATAATATTGTTAGTAAGATGACAATGTTTTGAAGGCGTGACAAGAAATTTGCCAAGCATTAATTCCTCTTAGATTGAGCTTACAAGTGTAATACTTTGGATTAAAGGGATCATTAAAATTATGCTTGGGAATTATGGGTATAAAACTTGATAGCGCATCGAAGATTATCCTGGATCAGTTTGTTTTATAAGAAAAATATTACCTGTTTTTTGATTTATAAATATATTTTATGCCCATCCATTAATTTCTATAAACTTATTTATTAACTTATTTACAAAAATCTATTATTAGTGTTGGACGGGCATATATGGGAGGGGGGTGTGAATGAAAATACAATATTGTATGAGAATTTGAACAAGTGTCCATATATCCAACAACAGGGTTATGACAGATCTACCCCTATATACAGTGTTATAATATTCTCTTTATCTTTCGTCCTTTTTTTCTCTCCCGTGTAGATTAGCGAATTATTCCAATTGGATGATGCTATTATAACATCTACCCCTCTGTTTATATGGTAAAAATCGACCATATTTAGCTGTCAATATATTTAAACGTATTCAATAACGAACAATAATTGATTGAACGATTGTGATTTGTTATAAAAGAGCCATCAGTGTTATTTCTCAAACACGCATGGATCAACTGGGGGAAAAAAACGAAATTAATACTATTATTATTGTATTCCTCCCTATTTTTTATGGAAAAAGCAAAAAATAACACTTCTATCTAATAACATCACGTTTCCTAGTAGATGTCTAAAAGCACACCTGATACCGTGCAGTTGCCAACGTTTGTGGGGGGGTGGTGGTTGGTTTTTTGGTTGATTGCAGTCAACTAAACTAAAATATTGTATGGGGATGGTGGTGGTGGTGGTGGTGGTGGTGGTGGTATACAGATAGTAATTCTACTAAATAGAATTGATTCCCAATGTCAGTCTTGTAACACGTCGTCCACTAAGCTCTTAATCTCGCCCTCTTCCTCTTTCACTGATTTTAGGGAAGTCATCTATCAGTCAAATCTATATATTATAAAGCCAGGTGTTATAACCATAAACTTTTACAAGATATTTAACACTTTTAGAAATGAACATATCACCAACCCCCCCAAATAATTTGTCAGGGATTATATTAAAAGATTAAACATTTGTTTATTATTATCATTCGAAATCAACATAAATAAATATTATAAAATCTATATAGTTTAGTTTATATATAACGGATGTTTCATGTTCATTTTGTTTTGTGATTTACGTAAATGTACTTTTTGCAAGAGTTATACAAATGAATTTTTCGTATTGTGTTTGATTTAATAACATTATTTACATCTATTGTTATAATTTATTTGTTTTTATCAAAAAAAAAATGATAATTGTTAAAATCATCATCATCAACATCATGATTATTAAAATTTTGTATATTTGCTCTTTTTGTGTGTGTGTGTGTGTTGTTGTTAACTAAATATTGTATAACAAACGGACATTTGTCTGTTAAATAGAAATAAATATTTTTATTTGTTTAAAGTTTGAAACACACAACAATTCAAAAAAAAAACATTTTTTACATCTCTCTCTCTCTCTCTCTCCCCCCCCTCTCTCTCTATTACATATTATTTATATCGATTACATATTATTTTGTGTTGTTTTTTTTTATCAATTGTGCCAATAATATTTGATTAAAGTTATAAAATTTTTGATGTTGAATTATAGGTACAGATAAAAGTATTTAATTAAACAATTTTTTTTATTTTTCCATATTATTTGTTAGATATATATATACATATATATTTTATCAAGTTTATGAGGAATTTATTGTTCTTGCTGGCGCCAACATTTTTTTTTTTACCTGACACCTTCACATACTCTCTTAGCAAATAAATACGAAAATTGCTCAATTATTAAATAATCTAACTATCTAAATAGTACAACGTACAATAAAGTTGATTTTTTTGCATACTAGGCTATATCTAGTATTTGTTGTTAAATAATAAATGTTTATAAGAAAAAATCGTGTATATAACACGTGCAAAAAGTACATTTAACTTTGTCTAATATACAGAGCTGGTTTTTTCATCTAGAAACATTGGAGTATCTAGAAGAAATGAAACAGTGTTATAATGTGTACGTGTTGAAGTGATATAGAGAAGATGGGGTTGGTCATTAATTTTTACTACTTATCTCTTTTCAACACGTGCTGTTTCATTACTTCTACTTGTTCAAATGTTTCTAGATGAGTTGACCAATCCTGTGTATATACAGAGTGGACCTTTCCATCTAGAAATATTAGAGCAACTAGAAGAAATGAAACAGTCTTATGATGTACACGTGATAAAAAGAGATATAGAAAAAATGGGTGGTTATCTACTAATTTTTACTTACATTATAATGCTGTTTCTATTCTTTTACTTTTTCAAATGTTTCTAGATGAACTGGCCGATCCCTGTATATACAAACACTAGAAATTTAATAGATCGTATTTTTACAAATCTGGAAACAGGGCCCGGTATATACACCCCTTTTAATTAATAATACTAATGCGTACGTAAATAATTAATAATCTTTTAAAGTTGTCCTGTTAGATGTTGTAATGGGTGATCGAAATGATCAAATTATATGTTGTTGTACACAATTAATCCAAACTAATTGCAAAATTGATGTATTCATCTGTTTGAATATACATCATTCTTTCTCTATCTGTATCGTTTTGTTGTTGTTGTTGTTGTTGTTGTTGTTGTTGTTTTTGGGTTTTTTGTACACGAAATTAAACTTGGAATGAGAAGTTAAATAGAAAATATGTCGAAAATTGTGGTTATCAGTCCAAGCTATTTGTATGTTTGTTATAAATCATGCTCGTAAAACCGTCAGCAAACAGAAGGTAGTCGATGTATCTTCCATCTCCTACCCATATGTGTGTGTGTGTGTGTGTGTGTGTATATCTCTACGCGGATGTGTGTGGACCATTTTTAAATAGAAGAAAAACTATAATCTACACACTTTAGATGACAACACCACCCCTCTTCTATAACTATCTAGTTAACAGGCACCAATTAGTATAAATTTTTTGGAGTAATTAGTCAACATTGAAGACTTATGAAGAAATTTTGTTATTATTGGCGTAGTTAAGAGACAATAATAATCAAAAATAAAAAAAAAGCAAGAAAGCCTATTTCAAGTGATCCAATTCTATAGACGATTAAAATTTTTGGTCTAAAAATAAATGACTAAAACTAATGAACGAACATACAGTTGTTTAATAATAATTAACTTGCGGATAATCCACTCCTTATTTATTACGATTTATTATCTATTGAGACAACGAGCAATGTATGAAATTTTTGGTTACAGTATGGGCCGAAACTGGTGATTTTCGTGATGCCCATAGTGGAATGTCTGGAACAAATACAATGGAACATCCACAATTAACATTTCCAACAGCTGCCAGAAGTCGAACAAGAGATCGAAAAGGTAATTTCAATAAATAAATACAATATACCTACATTTAACGCCAAAATCCTGTGCGCCGTAAATGATGTGTGTCAGATAGCCTGGACCGTTTTCTTATACAATTCGTAAAAGATAGGAGTATTACTGTATGGCATATTATCTTTAATTATGGTAGCTTGACAGTATTAAGAATCACGGTTTACAGATAGTATTTTTGTTCTAATTTTATCAATCATCAGTAGTTATCAGTTGTTTTTTGGTACGAAAATACAGTCTATATAAAAATCATCCATCATATTTGATAAATATTATTATTATTATTATCAAAAATATTTTAAATGGTTGATTGTATCAAATATTTGACAGGTGAAGATGTCGGCAAAAAACCAATCGCAAAGCTGTCAATATTTAGTATGATTGATAGGAGGCGGTACGAATTCAAAGAGAACAAAAAAATGCTCTATATCTTCCCTAAAGTCTATATCTAAACATCTCTATCTCTTTCTCACTATCGTAATCTATTTCTTTCTCAATTTTCTTATCATGGAAAAAAAGGTGTTGATAAATCAAATATTTTTGATATGGAAGATGATAAAACAAAACAAAAACCGGTCGCTTTAGACAGTGAGTCAGATTTCAATTAATTTTTCTTTTTTGTTTTTTTTTTTGAATGATTTATCGCACAGATTCAATGTTAGTCAAGCATCAAATTTGATGAACTCACTACTACTACTATTACTATCTAGATACGATTACGTTTACTGCCGTCGGCGTCGCCGCCGCTACCGCCGCGCTGCCACCAATCTATCGTCGATCGTTTATGTAACGGGGAAAAGAAGCAAAAATAATTGCAAAATCTTCCGATCAGATTTTCCGGCACTTTTCAGGGCTTAGCGGCTGAATTTTTAATCAGCTTTCTCAAACAGTTGCATTATATACCGATACCGAACCGGTAACCGGGTTGCAACCAAAAAAAAAACACCTTTAAATTTCCCAGTAAAGGGGTAGATTATGAATTATTCTATCAATTATTAATCACGTTCTACTAATAAAAAGTTGTTTTTCCTCGAAATATTGATGGATTATAAGTTGATATTAAAAAAACAAAAAGGAAACAAACAAACAAAATCAGGAACATATATACAACAAGGGTAGTTTTCCACCAATTTTCCTATAGATAATACATATTTTTTAATTATCATTTTTTTCTTTGTTTACAGCCAGTCGATCCTTATCGGACCCGATTAAAACTGAAACTGGTGTCGGTGTTGATTCAACTGATGGTGATGATGGTAAAAATGATAAGAAAACAAAACGGCAACGTCGTCAACGCACACATTTCACTAGTCAACAATTACAAGAATTAGAAGCAACATTTGCTAGAAATCGTTATCCAGATATGAGTACACGTGAAGAGATTGCAATGTGGACAAATTTAACAGAGGCACGAGTTAGGGTGAGACAATTTTAATAGGCAAAAATTATTTTGCAATTTTTTCTACTTTTATTTTTTTGTTATACTCGAACAAAAAAAAAAACAACACAAGAAGCGATTTTTCAAAGTCATTTCAAATGTTTATTCAGGTATTTTTCTTGTAAAATATTGAGTCGGCACAGATGAAACATATGTATCATATGTAAACATATGTTTTAGATATATAAAGATAAGTGGTGGTGATGGTGGTGGTTAGTTTCTCACACCCTCTCTAAACACTTGTTCTTTTGAAATATTCCCAAATTTTTGATGTTATTAATTGGTAAAATCACATAGTAGGCGTATAATAGGGAAAACAGTCCAGTAATAATTTATCTCTCTTTGTCTGTTTTGTCTGTATTGATCCGAAAAGAGGGATGTTAGTTGAGAGATACGCTGAATTTGTGTTTTAGAAGATGCCACTGATGGCCACCACCACAACATCCTGTTTATTTGTATAACTACATAATTATTTTACTAATAGTTGTTAATTAACAAATTAATTAACAAATAACAGATGACACTTGACATATCAACATTTAACAGAAACTTCATAAGAAGTGATGGTATTTATAAAAAGCAAAGTGGCGGCAAAATCTTAAAAGCGATCCTCTACAACTACTATTATCCTGTGGTATATCAATCATCTTTGTTTTACTTATTTGCCACGCCTATACACCACAATAATTTACAATTGATTATAACATGTGCGATAAAGACACCAAATGTTAGCTAACTATTTACCGATCGATATTTAACAAAAGAACAAGATATTGCCGGCTAATATTGGATTTAAACAAAGATATCTATCTACAGATTTATCAGTTTACTTTATTAATGAGATATACGTAACGATTTAGGTATTTGAATGATAAATTGTGTGTGTTTATATACACAAACACACACACACATATATTGCCAACTAGCCAGGTATAGCACAAAGCCTGAAATGGTTATGTGTAATCCTTGCATGATTAACACCATAAATCTGCAATGGATTAACGCGATCACCATCGCGGACTAGCTGTTGTATACTTGTTATGAACTATTGCCCATATACCCCTGGTGTTTGTTACAATTTAGACACACATATCAGTTTAAACAATACATTGATTAAGTTAATATGATTTATAACTCTCAATATGATTATGGTTGTTGATAAAAAGACGGGAAAAAAAAATTGTTTTGTATCTTTCTGTAAGGGATAGATGAAAATAGAATGGGAGAATGAAAGAAAAATCAACGTGTGCACCAAATAACCGCACTTCATTAAAAATAAATTCCAGTGAAGAGCGTACGGCCGTTAACGAAGGCCGCCCGGATCTAGAAGGATTTCCCGGATCTAGAAAGCACAACGCACCACACCATATTCTCTTCTCTCATTCTTCCTTCGTATACAAAGCTCCAAACTAATATATGCTTAGGTGTGCTTCCGTCTAACAAATCATATAACTAATGGTGGTTGGTACAACTTATTGTTTTCTTCATATTGTTCCTAAATAGTTGTAATAAGTATTTTAGTAAAAGGGGTGATTGTTTTTATTAAATTTTACCCTTTTTGATTTCTTTTGATAAGTAAATATATGATAAATCAGTGATTTACGAATGTTAATATGTTGTAATGTATACCGGTCCGGAATTTCCGGGGGCTTTTACTCTATATATTCATTCATTCATTCATACGACTAGCCATCTAACTATCTCTGTTTTACTCTAATATAGTCACCAATGTTATATTGTTCACAATAGGGGGTAGCAATATATGTGCACCCCCTAGTGGGAGCTCATTCATATGACTTGTTAATCAGACCTCCATGTGATTGTTCAATTATAACACCCTTGCCGCACTATGTTATTGTTTCCTTTATTAGTATTGTCAACGATTGTTGAATATTTGTGATTATAGAAATTTATTAACATTGAAATACCTATTAAAAATCTAGAAATAAAATTACGAGAATCTCAATTAAATATAGAGATGTCAGTTTGTTGGTATTGGCAAATATTTTCCCCCAATTTCCTTTGTTTTGTGTTCGTGTGAATGAAGAAATAAGAGAAACAGGTTCCTATATCTCTCTTTTTACTACAGTGTTTTTCCTCAACATTTTCTCTACCCCCAAACCCCCACCTACCCCCATTCACCCACACACAACAAAATATAACTTCGCGCCGTCGCGGCCAATCGCACCCCTCGTCGATCTTCATTCCAAACCGCCGCAATTAGATGGGTCGTTGGCCACGGTTCGTCGGGGGCGGTTGGGTTTTTGTTCTTCTATCACCTCACACCACTACTGTTAACCCTCCCTCCTCTTCCCCTTTTAAAAAACATATATACAAAAAAGGAACACAAAAGGGGGAAATGAATGAACGGATGGATGGATGGTTGGTGAGGTGAAGTGAGAGGTTGCTGCTGCTACTACCGCCGACGCTGCCGCCGCCGCCGCTTCATTCCAAATGGAAGACAAGCGTAATAGAAGATGACGGCGAAAATGGTAGGTCGTTTTATAAAGACCAATTTACCGAGCCGGATTCATATGTCTCTAACTAAACAAAATAAAAATAAAAACCAAGAGTAAGAGAGACAAGGCAGAAAAAAAAACAAAGAAGATCATCATGAGCTATCTAGCCAAACAGGCAGCCAGCCAAAGGAGACATTTATATCAAACAAAATAATGTTAAAAACACACTTTAACTGAAATATGCCTAACTATTCGGCAAAAATCAAAAAAAAAATAAAAATAAAAACCAACACCAGCAAATCCTATTAATAATAATGATGATAATAATAAAACCAATATCAACTGTAACTTTGTCAAATTACAGTTTAATAAGCAGGACGACACGTGTCCTTTTCCCTTCTCAAATTTCATACCGTGTTAATCCCATTAGCAATGCCACATATTCTCACGGCTCATCTAACTAAACATTTTCTCTACCATCAACAGTTTATTTCACTCTAATGTTATTTATTAGAAAAAGATAGATATAAAAGATTGATTGGTAGTGAATTGAAAGGGACATGTACATTTTCCGGGAAACGTAAGGCAATCAAGGGTTGTAGTATAGATTGATCATTTATTTGCCATTTTGGTTTGGTATATCGATCTACATATACAACAATGTGATTGAATGAATTATAGAATGAACGGTCAAGCGTATTAACCAATGGTCCGGATTTAATTGAATATAAATTAAGTTATTTGTCACACAATATATCTATGTTAAACAATAATGTTATTGTTATTCGCAAAAATTTGTTACAGGTGTGGTTTAAAAATCGTCGTGCCAAATGGCGTAAACGTGAACGTAATGCAATGAATGCAATGAATGCTGCTGCTGAATTTAAAACCGGTTTCGGTACACAATTTAATGGTTTAATGCCACCATTTGGTGATACAGATAGTTTATATTCATCATATAGTTATAATAATTGGGCAACAAAAGTACCAAGTCCATTAGGTACAAAACCATTTTGGTCTGTTGTACCATCAAATCATCATCAAAGTCCAGTAAATTGTTTTAATGCAGCAGCAGCCACATCTGTAGCATCAATGACTGGTGCAGCTAGTACAATGCTACCAGGTAGTATGGGTACAGGTTTAACAACAACACCAACAGCTGTACCACCACCACAACCATGTCCATATACAACACCAACAAATCCATATACAATGTACCATCATCGTACAGCAACTGAACCATGTACAGCAATGTCGTCCAGTATTGCATCATTACGTTTAAAAGCTAAACAACATTCTGGGGGTTTTGTTGGTTATACAAGTGTTAGTCCAGTACGTTCGAGTTCTGCTGGTTTATCAGCATGTCAATATGCTGGCAGTGGTATAGGTGTTGGTGAACGACCAGGCTGAGAATACGAATTGGCCATTATGGCCCAATTAAAACACGAAGACCAAGATGATTGAATTCGTTTTCAAATTTACGACAATATCTTTCGCCACTACAAAAAAAAATTAAATTAAATTAAATCAAAAAAAAATAAATAAATAAATACAGCAATACTTGGTCTAAGTGTGTATCATTTTGTATATAAAATTAGTAGATATTTAAACAAATATATAAATATAAATAATATATAAGTGCATATAGATAGTAGTTTGATGTAATCAGTTTGTAAGATTTAAATGATTTTGTTTCGTAAGATGAAAAGACCAACAAATCAGATAGAAGAAGACGACGAAGCGACGATATAAGAAAAACAAAACAAACACAAAGAGAAGAAGATATACAGGTAATAATTAAATAAAATTACGCAACATTTTAATTATGGAATCAATAAATTATCGTGCTCAACAAAAAAAGAAAAGAAAGAAAGAAAGAAAAACGTGTGCCGTAATTTTAATTTAGTTAAAAATTATTAAACGTATAAAACTGGTCTCAAATTTTTCTTTTACAGAATGTTTTTTTTTATTTGTGTTAATTAACCACCCTCTAACAATAAGTACAAAAAAAAAACAAACAAAACGTTTAATTTGTGCCAAATTTTGTTGAATTATTTAAATTTGTTTATTTCACTATTATTATTATTATTATTTTATTATAAATAAAATTATTAGAAATGAGATTGTAATCAGTTGGCTACAGTACAAATGGCTGTAAAGTGCAATGTTAAAATAACAGGTGATCTAAATCTATTCCCAATTAGCTAATTACCTACCTGTTTGAAGTGTTCTCATGCATTCAAATATGTGGAATTCTTCGAAAATCAATCACCACTAAAATCACAATAAATTCACACTAATTAAGGTTATGTTGTGATTATGCGACAAAAGACGATCACTGGAATCAATTGTATTGATACCAACATAACCCTAGATGCAAAAATATCAAACATTATCGATAATTTTCAATTAATTACGAAAAAAAAACACGAATTAATTAATTAATTGATTAGAAATTACACGATTATCGAGAATGTAATCACGTGACTGTAAAAATATCACTGAACCAATCGTACCAACTCAACACGCAGATGACCCTGTATTACTAATTTGATATGTACCTACATCGAAATTGTTTAAATTTTCCATTAATATTGATGTAGAAAAGAATTTTAATGAACGATTGTTACAGTTAGTTCAGTACACTTTGCTATATTTCGAAAATAACGTCATTATGTAGTAATGCGCATGTCACGATGCCGCAACACTAATACCAACTAGAAAACTAGAAAATTTGATCACATAAAATAGTGATTTTTAACTATATTTATATGACGTCATTTTATCGAGTTACCAATGCAACGCTTATAAAATTCCTAGATTGTACCCTTATATGAACCTAGTGATTTTAGTTGTATCAAGTTTGAATGGGAATAATTTTCGATCACCCGTTATTATATTCGTAAATGTATTGGTGAGAGATTACCGGTAATACTTTAGAAAATTTCGTTCGAATTAGTTTTATTCTATTTGCATAATTATTATTTCTAAGATATTTAGTGAATGAAGAGGACGAATGTAAAATAATGTACATTTCAATCCATTTATTATTATGATTATTATTATTATTATACTCTGTGCATATCGTTTGTAATTAAAAAAAAATTATATTAAAAACAAAAAAATCATCTTCGATCTAGTCAGAAATAAATTTAATCGCTACCAATCTGTAGTTTTTTTTATTCTTCTCTATTTTGTTGTTAAAAAAAAAATCATCGTTATTTATCAGTGATAATCTTGTTATCACTAATGATTGATTTACAACCGCACAAATGTTGTTGTTTATCCATCCATGCGTTTTTATAAACACGAAACGTTTGATTGAAATCAATTTTATAGTTTCGTATTTAATCATCAGTATGTACGAAATCCAACTTTTATTGTGGACTTCTTCGGTTTTTATTGAGATGAAGGTTGGAATTGGGGGATTACCCGGGATGCTTTTCCTGCATTTTAAAGTCACTGTGGTAATCAAAAAAAAACAACAACAACAACAACGAATATAAGCATTAATCTACAATGCTTTTAGTTTAATTAAATAGTGGAATAGCATTAACGAAATAATTGTTTAAAAATAGAACAGATTTGATTGAAGAGCGCAGGGGGGAGGGGGGTGATTTTAGTCATCATCATCATCATCATCAACCCCCTGGAGTTAAAATAATGCCCAACATTACGGCACAATATTGTATTAAATCCAATATAAAAATGGATATTAGCATAATGGTGATAGTTGTTGTACATACATATATACATCGTAATCCTAAGTAAGGGGCATATATTGCGCCCCTTATGGGCGGAGCACTATGTCACCAGTTTTTCCACTATCCAGAGGGTGCTATAAATATCACTAGTTTAAAGCATATTGAGGTTGCATTGATATGTATCAGTGTCTGGTTTTATTGCAAGTGTAATCCCTCTATCATGACCCGATCAGCATAATAATAGTTTAAATGCACCACATCGAACATCTGGGCCCTAATTCACTCAAAATAATAATAATAATAATAATAATAATAATAATAATAATAATAATAATAATAATAACAACGAAAATCAACATTTTCCTGTTAAAGTCAACGGTTTTTTTTTGGGGAGTTTATTGCAATTTTCCTTTCGAATTTTTATGTCTGTCTGTTTTTATATGTTTCCTCTTATTTTATCCACCCCCTTGCACACGTCACTTTCAGTATTTTACAATCTAATCATGGGGAACGCACTGGTGTAATCCAATGTTATTTCACTTCGGTGTGTTTTTCCAACTACTACTGCTACTACTACTACTACTACCACCAGCTACCCTTAAAGCAGGTTGGTATAATCGAATACTCCTTAACATATCAACAATGTTAGACCAACAACAACATTTCGAATAAACGATTGTTATTATATTGTAGAATATTGAATTGGCCAACTGTAACACGACTAGGAATATAAAATAAACTGAACCATCCCGCCGCCCCCCTACCCCCACGCCCCTCAAAAACGTTTACTGTCGCCAATATATTTCCTTTTTGTTTTCGAATGGATCTACTCTTTCTCCAATGTGATTTCCGGATTGCTTTTACACGAAAATTTTATTTATTTTGTATTTAAAATCGTGTGATATAACAGAACAGCAAATTCGGTAGAAAAGTGTTTCTTAATTAAGATTGTCGTGTGCAAATCGATCTAGTTAGTAGTGCTGCGGTTGGGTAAATAGAATGAGCACAAATTTTCTTGGTTGTAGGCAGGAGCAGCCGGATCAAATGACTGTGAAGGTAAATCTCATGGACTTAAATTTCGAACTTACATCCTAAACCACCATTCATCTCATTTCAACTGATTTGTATTTGTTATCTATCTATTTCACTTCGAGTCTATGGTGGATGATGCCAGGTGCCATCTTAAGCTGACTTGATTCTTACGGATTTATCTACTGTCGCTGGCTGGATTCGAGATTCGGGACAATTGATTTAAGCAAGACAGACGAAGATAATATACATAAAAAAAAACGAGATAGAAATATCTATACGTATGCTAGGGTTTTTTTTTGGGGAAATTAAAACAATGAAGAAGTCTTCTAACCGATCACAATAATTCTTTCGTTTCGATGAGATTTAAAATGGTTTAGTCGTTACTACATTACGCGGCTTGTTATTTAAATCCATCGGAGTTTTTTATTTCAATTTCCTGCGATTTTCCAGCTTACACTTAAATTAGCACGGCATTTAACTTAATCGATTTTCAATGCACACCATTATATCTGTATTAAAACATTTACAAAAAAAAATAAAAAATCAAAATGGAATAAAACAAGCGAGGGAAAAAACTATAACAAGATCCACAGGTAGCTCGTTAGCACCCGTCGTTTTTCTATAATTTTATTCAACAAAACAAACAGAATCGTCTATTTATCTATTAGATAACAATGGGAATTTCTTGTGGTTGCTGGAATGTTTCATGAACGCCGGCAACAACAACAACGACGACGACGACGACGACGAAATACCGAGTTAGTCAGTAGTAATCGAGGGCCACCAACAAATGTAGGAACCCTCGGCTAGTCTTGATTGGCTCCGAGCTCCACTAATCCTACTTGAGCCCTGGCGGCCGCTCCGGGACGCCACCACCCCCGAACCACCATCAGCATTTCAACCGCCCCCTCCACCCACCTCCACATACATATACCGAACACAACCGGAATTCTAAATAATTCACGCCAATTATTATTGAAATTAACAAGAATAGAAAACGAAAGAAAACAACAACACACCGAACGAATCTAATCAATAATCGGCCAACTTGACTCTGTGTCCATCAACAAATTTTAAATGTCAATTTGATTAATTTCGAATCGATGGGGTGTATTATGTTGTGAAATTTCAATTCTGTCTAAGGATATATTCCTTGATATTTCAATTATTACGCAAGATTTACTAATCGAATCATCCGGATGTTTGGATTCTTCCTGTATCTCTCGTGTCACAGAATACACCCTTATGCCTGTGCTATATCACCATTCCCACAGGATTACAATTAATCTATGTGATTATAATTAATAATAATAATAATAATAATAATAATAATAATAATAATAATAATAATAATCAATGATTCTTATCAGAGATTCGTTTTTTTAACCCTCTTTCAGTTGTTGTAACGTGTTTTTGATCGAACCAACGATCAAATGTTCGCGTGTGTGTGTGTGTCTTTTAAAAATGCACATTATTCGAGTTTTGGATTTACACAACATCACTACCATCCAGCCAACTTTGTTTTGTTTTGCCATTTATTCCAGCATCTAGTTATGGTAAAAACAAACGAATACGAGAAATAATTGAAAGTCGATATAGCCGAAAAATCGATACTGCGTCTGGTAAATAAGAAGTTTCAGAGAATTTCGTTGTGTGTGTGTGTGTATATGTTTTTTTTTCTCTACAACAGCAAAAATACGGTTGAAGCACCCTTAAAAACATGTAAGTCGCCACTGTTTGTTTTAGTCAAAATGAATAATCGTTTAGCATTTTATGTTTTATTATAGCAGAGCAATAATATAAAATGATAAATGTTGTCTTTTATTCATGTGTGTGTTTGTTAAAAAAAAAGCATAAACACTCACACACACACACAGATTCGAAAATAACTTGGGTGCCTCTTGGAGAATGAGCAGGATACGTGTATCAAAATAAAAGATTTAAAATTTCTCAACTAAATCCGGGATATTGCTTGTTAAAATTATTGTTGATTATTTTGTTTATTTGACAAAAATAAATGTGTATTTGCTAAAATGTGTAATAAATCTTCCATGTACTTGTCCTCTCGATATCAGTATCGATTATTTGGTCCATTCGTTCCAGTTGATGCTGTAAAACATAAATCCTCTTAACGCTCATTTACTGTTAAGGAAGTAAGTAGTTAGACAGTTAAACAATTTCTTACAGCAAATTTATATTAAATAAAATATCAATATTTATTTTGTATTTATCTATTAATATGATTTGTTGTTATGCATATGTTTCGCATTCTAATTTATAAATGTTATTTGTATTGTTTCTATTAAGTAAATACAATCTAACATATGTGTTGTTATTGATTGTGTAAATAAAATCGATTGATATCGATAGAAATCTGATTTTCCGCATACTAACATCCCCACGTGAACGCTAACGTTAATCGCAAAGAATTGCGCGTGCGCATCATAAGTCTAATCGAAAATTTGAGGTTATGTAGCTGTTTTGGAAATTTCCCCAGCCCACTTGAGTGTAGTGTAATTTATCAAATATGCGCCCTTCTCAGCACACGGTCCATCATCTTTTATGTCAAATGTGAAATTTCATAAATCAACCGTCGGCAAACCACCGTCTAGCGAAAGTGAGATAGAAAGGATGAATATCAACTGAAATGTAGGCAACACAAAAGGGAAACTAAGACATCAGCATCCTCATCATCATCACCATCTAAGCCATCTCCGACACGACTCGTTGCTTCTAATTATGCACGCAAAGATTTCTCGCTTAATTTACTTCTACCGGTTCTCCACACACACACACGCGCATAGAGAGATAAAGGGAGAATATATTTCGCCCTTTTCTTCCCTCATAAGACTGTAACTGTAATTCTAATGATTTTCTTATAACGTACAGTAACAGTCTAAGTTTCAAGGAGGATGTTGTCATGGTAACCGGAGAGTTTTAGATTCGAGTAGAGTAGTAGAGAATAGTAGGGGTGCGCCATTTTGTCCCTGTGTTCTATAGTTTGATGGTGGTGGCGGCGGCGGCGGCGGCGGCGAGTAGTATCTACCCATACTCCTAGCCCACAGACATTCCCCCGAACGGGAGTTAGCGAGAAAGCGCCACAAATTTATATCTGCCTCATCCAGGGGCTCAAAAGAGATCATTACCAAAGCTTTCTACTCAATTGCGGATCGCCTGGAGTTTGATCTATTTGTCGTCGCTCCTTACCTGACTACTGCTATCACCACCACATTTACACATACACAGCAAACCGTTTGTTTTTTTTATTGTTTTACATGATTCCTTTATTATCTATTAGCTAATATTGTAGAAGATGACAAAAAACAAAACCCAGTATAACGAATTAACTCAATCAAAGTCCCAAGTTAAACTACTGGAAAAATACAGCAAAAAAAAACACACAAACATTAAAAGAAAGAGCGTGATCTCGTTCTATGTGTAATAAAAAAGAATTATTAAGGAAACCCTATGAGCCGACAAATCCACTTAAGAACTGGCGCTACAAATTGGATCAATGGAGCAGCGCCTTTAAAGATCACAACTTTAACTTTTAATTCGTCATTAATAACAATGACTAATCAATAATGAAAAAAATTGCCTCCCCTTAATCCAATCCTGGTTTAATGCATAATGTTGAAAACAAAAGAAATTCGGAGATTTTAAATAAATCAAGATATCGACGATATTGAAGCGTCATCTATCAATTGTTGAATACACTAGAATTCCTGCAAATTTTCGAATACTAGCGACATCTAATCGCACTAATAACAACTATAAATCTACGAAAATTTCTTTATTGATAAGATTAGTTTATTGTTATTTTTATTATTATTATTATTGTTGTGTTGGACAAGCGTGATTATGTCGATAATTCAAATAAATCATGCCGGAATTGTGCCAATAGATGAATGCCCATACAATTAATAGATGCCACCATTGATGTGAATGGCCGAAATAATCAAAACGACCATGATAGAAACGTTCTGGTATTTTTGTTAAATAAATTAGAAATGCTATACCACTAATTAGATACATTCCAATTACTCTTGGTACAAGTAACTGTAACAAACAAACAAACAAAAAAACCATCATCCATATTTGAAGTGTGCCACACAACTTACAGCAACTAATGGATGCTTGAAGCCCCCTTTTGATATCATCCAATGTACAGTTGGTATAACACCATAAACAGCCCAACAAACAAACACAATCTGTTTAACAGATGAATGTACCTTCAATTGGGGTATTTGTAAAATCATTGCAAATGCAAAGATTAACGTTATTGTAATTAAATAGAAATTCAACAAATTCTGCAATGAAATCAATCGTTAATTTGTCGTTAATTTATTTGAAATAATCACCGCATCACACCAAAAAGCGTAATAAATCCCTGATACATATATGGCTAATAATGATAATCCAATACCAAATAGATCATATGATAAGAACAGATCACAATCTTGTTCTGAACGACAAGAAAACGTATGATAGAGAGATGATAACAGCATACAAGCCTAAAATATAAACATAATAAAACATCGAATTGAAAATTAATTAATTAACTGATTCAAATACTTGAAAACAGATTAACACAGAAGCCACGAGAAATTTATCACCAAATGGTGCTTGTATTCTCAATTCAAATGCATCACGTATACCGATTAAGATAAATAATAAAAAACCAAAAATATGCGACCATATATTGATTGTTTCATTTGTCCACCAAAATACACTGAAAATCATTAGAATTCGATTAGATAGAGACGTGAGCAATTGAGGCAACGTCAGTAATGAACGTTACCGCAAACACGCACAAATCGATATAAATTACCTTTCGATACATAATTTTGTGTTGAGTATGCCACGATAACCGCTCAATATAAAACAATTGTGCTTCATATATTCGGGTGCATCGTCGTAATCTAATAATTTTATTGATTCTCCACGTTTCTTATCACTAGTTGTGGTGTTTTTATTTGAATCTTTGGTGAGGTAGTCGGTGTGATCACAGCACTAGAAAACGAGTCAAGTTGTCCAGTTGATAACAGATTGACTATATACAATCATTTGTTGTGTAAACTATGACAATTGTTGATTATTTACAAACAATTAAGCAAAAGTAATTAAAAATACAACCTTGAACCTCAATGAAATTACACAAATTCAACACAGTAACCTACTTAAAAGTAATGTTTACATAATCTTAACAAAACCAAATCAATATTCATTGATTTACTTTGTTACCACTTACAGAATAAACAATGATTAACGTTTAATTATTTAATTGAGGAATTTCTTGAATATAGCAAAACTTAGCGAAGAAATCAACGAAAACAGGAAGAAAGTGGGCATCGAAAGAGAGAAGCTTGTGGCCAACTTTCATCGCACATCACCAAACCAATCCGAATAAAACAACAGTAAACGGAGCAGCAGAAGACGTCCAAACAACGGGAAAGTTTGATTAGTTTTGCGTATTTTTGGCGAAAATTCGTTATTAAACAAAGAAACCAACAACAGCAACAATATTAGTTGGTTTCTGTGAAAGTTTAATTAATTGGAAAGTTCCTCCAATACTCACATTATTCAAACGACAGTTATCATCATTATCGTTGTGATTGTCATCAATTGTGGATGTTTCATGTTGTATTGCCATTATATTCCTAAAAAAAACAATGAATTATTGTTATTATTACGTGCACGATATTACAAAATCGCCGTTTATATAACAATTTAATTAATACACTTCCGGGATAATTTCGAAGAGAATTTGTCTTTCTACTTACCGAATTGGAGATTTTCAGTCGATCAATCAGTTATTCGATTTGCAAGAACGAATTGTTGTTGGTGTTGTTGTTGTTGTTTACCATACCGCAACTGTCGGACAACTGCTGCAGAGTTTTTGAAAGACGAATCAAGATGACAACTGCACAGTGAGTGGAGGTATCGGAAAACACCAATCCAACCATATACAGGAAATTGCTATTATTCCATTGTATCGTGTCTTACGAAAATTAATAAATAATAAGACGACCCACAATTATTTGACGCATTGTGTTCGGTTGAAAGGTCGACGATTGTTTGAATCGATGATAATTGTTTTAAAGAAATCGACGATATTGTTCGTAATTCAAATCAATTTTGTCGTCAATAGTGAAAAATTAACAAACGAATTTGAGTTGAAATTGCGCATATGTTCCCAGTTGCTGCGCCACCACTGTATATGACCAGCGCAAAATAAAAACAAAGTCGACTATGGAAACGAACGCAACTTTTCGTATGGCCCCGATTCACACAAGATGCTTGAGGTTGCCTTTTTTATTCACAAACTTAAATCCGGTCCTGCAGATAAACGGAAATAGTTGCTATGGCAACCAATTCGAACAGAGCCCACTCCGATTTCCTGGTAAATTTGATGGAGAGGTGGTGAACAAAAAAATTATGTTTCCGCCCGGGATCGAACCGGGGACCTTCCGCGTGTTAGGCGGATGTGATAACCACTACACCACGGAAACTTACTTCTATTGCACATTTAACTTCTACGTATTACAGCATTTTAATTAAAATTAACCTAATTTCCATGGAAATAATTTTTTTTAATAATACATGGATAAGGATCAAGATTTCATTTAATAAATAACCGAACGTTACGTTTTCGTTGAATTTTTCCTTTTTAATTCGTTAAATTTGTATGAATATAATTATAACATAGAGAATAATTTAAATCGTATATTGATGAAAAAATTGTAATTAAATAATAATAATAATAAATAGGAGATAATCCTGCATTTATTATGGGACAAAATTAAGCCACCCGTGCGATATGGAAATTAAAACAAAATTACAATTACAGACAAAAATGGAAACGAATTTGAGGCAATCATCACACAATGACTTAAATTCAAAAGAATTGAGCAACAGTCAAAAAGAAAACATCTTTAAATAAAACAAACTTAAAAAAAAATTATATATGTCAAACTAATTAATTACAAATTAGTACGGTCTAAATTGAACCACACAAAATCTACAATAATTCATCTAACAACTAAATGCGTGTTGTACTTTGTGGATAGTTTTTATCAATCCAATATTTTAATCGATTATTATTTGTTTTGATAATAATAATGGGGGAAAGAATTAAAAATCAACTCAATATTTTTGAACTCTTTACAACCACAATATCATTGTTTATTGTTTTTGTTTTGCTTTTTTGTTTGAATTTATTCATTTTTAATCAAATACAGTAATTGATACAAATTAAATTTGTGGTCTTCCTTTACTATAACACTGTCTTCAATAATTATAATAATTGTTTTAATAATAATAAAAATCCTCCCTTTTACAAATACATATTGTGGTAGTAGTAGAGGTGTGTGTATGAGACGAGAAAAAAAGGAGAGGAAATTGATTGATTGATTGATTGATTAATTAATAATTATATATATAGTCCACAAAATAATAATAATAATAATAGATAATAAACAAGCAAATGTACAAGATTTGTGTGAAACATTAAAGGAAAAAATTAAACGCTGGCTCATCCCCTCCATTGTTGCTGATGTTGTTTTGTTGTTGTTTTTTTAAATTTTTAAATAAAATCAATTGAAAAAATGTGTATTAAGGGGGCCGGGGCATCACATAGCATATTTGCGAGTCCACTCGCGCGCTAACTCGTTGTATTTTTCCCGATCAGTTTTATATATCCTAGCAATTTCTGGTACTAATGGATCATCTGGATTTGGATCACATAAAAGTGAGCAAATTGATAACAGTACTGAAATACAAAATAGAGAAAATAAAATCAAAAAATCAATTAATCTAAAACAACCAAATTTGTACCTTTAGAAATTGTTAATGCTGGCGACCATTGCGAACGTAATATATCCAAACAAATACTACCATTACTGTTAATGTTTGGATGATAGATTCTGGTTGTAAACGCAACTTTTGGTGGTTTAAATGGATAATCTGTTGGGAAATGGATTGTTAAAAAGAATACTCCTCCCTGGTATGGACTATCAGGCTGGAAATTGCAAAAGAAAATTCAAATAATTCGTTAATATTTCACAAAGATTCTCGATTAAAAATAAAAAACACCAAATCAACTTACTGGTCCCATAATTGTGGCCTGCCAATGAAATACTGAAAAAATCAAAACAAAACACAATATTGAAATTTATATGCGATTGTTCAAACTACAAATACTTACAGTCATCACCAACAGGTCCTGCTGAACATTGTGCAGGAGGATCTCTACCAAGATCTTGTAATTCCTGCAACAACAAACACACAGTTGAGGTTAATTATAGACACTTATCGCCCTAATATGGTTAGGTTAGAATATTATAAATAAGATTAAATTCGAATTTTTATATATTTTCCACGAATTTATTCGAATATTCAATTGATTGATTCGTTATTATTATTTTTTTTTGTTTATCAAATCCGGCATTTTTTCATTCTACAATTCCACCATTTCTATAACTGACTGAATCATGATGATAAATCAATGACGAAATTTTCCAATGAACACAAAATATCGTTTGGAAAACAACAAGAAAGAAAAAACACTTTTTCCGATTCAACACGTATATACGTACACAAGAGAAACTGTTTTTTTTTAAATGTTGGTTGAGAAAAAACCACATACCTTATTAATTCGTTTTAAAGCCATTTGTTGGAGTGTATTTTATATGTAATTTAATTAGAAATTTTCTACTAAATCTCCACCCTTTTTCTGGTTTGCTTTTTGTTTGCTAATACCGAAAAAAAGAATGATTACTTTTTAAAAAATCAAAAAACACCCCGATTAAAGACAATGAAATTAAACACACGTCGTTTTATTAGTCAAAGACCTCTCGCTATAGGATACGAGGAGATTGCAAAGATGGCCACCTTCACCACATATACATGCACATATACATATACAGTTAAAAAAAAAATATTTTTTTGTTCACTTGACAGAAACGACGTTTTTGGATCAAATCAATGTTTGTCGAATTGTTATTTCACACTAATTTCGTATGGAAAAAATCAAATAAATAATTTCCAATTTATTAATTATGAAAGAAATTGGAAAATTTACGCTAAATTATTTTTAATTAGTCTGTTCTTATAAGAAATTGAATGCACGTTTTCTATTATAACAGCCACACAAAAAGACGGTGGATTCGTGAAATGACTGACCACTTCCGCAACCGTATCGATAAAACAGATCACTATACAAACATTACCCACAAAATCAACCTAAACCCCAACAGATAGCACTACTATTCCCAACATGTACAACACAATAAAGAGATTAAATACGTATTTAAACCTGAAATACCAAATTAAATTGAACTTTTAAACCAAATCGGTGTTAAATAATCAACAATAATTACAAATCTTCCAGAGAATTTCAAGATTGGTAAGATAGAAAACTACAATTATCTCTGCATTATTCTCACAGATGCCACTATCAATTCTCTAACATTATAGCGCGAATCTTAAAAATTACGCGGGTAGTAATTAAAATCGTGTCTAATATCACAGAATAACTAATTTTGTAATAAACCTTTCGATTTGGGTCTGGATTCATGAGAAACTAACGCGTTTCTACTATTTTCCGATCGGTTTTGTCATATTCCAATAGAAACACGCTAACCAATGGAAATCCGGCATACTATGAAAAAAACACGGCGCCAAATTTAAATATAATCTCTTATCAATTACTAATAATCGATAGTACAATCATTACGAAATTCAGCTTATGTTTGATTATTCAACGATTAAAATCAATAAACGTGTACGCAAATATAACGAAATTATCTAACAAAGCTATTTAAATATTTGATACACATTTTGTTTATAATTTGCGGTAAAAAATACGGAACAAATAACAATAAGTTTTCTACAATCACTTTCATAATTGAATCAGGTGTAATAGACAGACACGTCATAGACACACACCAATTACCATTAGACACACCTTCTGTCTATGGGCATAAAATTAAAATAAAACAGAAAAAAAATGAAAGCAAAAAGATCTAAATTTGTGTGACCTTGTTAATTGGCCAAAAATCAAATTGGGTAACACTAACAAAATCCTATGAAATTACAAGTCATAGATATCGTCTTAAGTAACATTTAAACAGCATTCTAAAGATGATTAATTGGACAAGTTCAAGTACGACATAAATACGAACAAAATATTGGATTTAGTGAAAGGATAATAATTTTAATAAATTGTGTAGATTAAATATCCCTGAAAATCTATTTTGATTTACATAAAAATTCAATAGACTTTCATTAGAAGACGAATAGTAGGGATAGTTAACTAGTCTTACAAATCATTTTTAAATTCTAAAATAGTTTAGTTTTTAAAAAGTTCTAGTGTACGAAGTACATATCTATCAATCAAATCAAATTTGTAACAAATGTGCTGGTTACAATCATTGCTGATAATACTATTGATTTCAACAATATCAACACAATATTTCTCATTGAATCAATACTATCAACAACAATCAAAACATAATGTTTTTGTTGATAATCCACCAATTACGAATGGTTTATTTAAACAATCATTAGAATTATTTCGTCCAAATTTCCAACCATGGATACGTGCTGAGACAATCGGACAAATTGAGAATTACAACAAAGATTTAGAAGAGCAACAGCAAGAAATCGACGATGAAATCAATCAGAATAATCACATACAACAACAATCATACGTTAATGTTAACGTCAATACAGGTCAAAACTATGCGTACTCCTACACCAATTAAATTCAAACTTATTTATTAATAAATTGTTTATTAAATGTCTATAATGTTTTATTTACAAAATAATCACAACATTAAAACCAATCAAAAACGTGATGTAAACGTTGTAAATACCCCACCATAATTGAGTTAGTGACATTTGTTACGTTATGGTTGGTGGTTGTGCAACTGTCATCTGTCGAAATTCGTGCATAACCTGGCAATTTCACAAAATGTCGCCTCCATGGATTACAGTAAACGAAAAGTAATCAAAACAAAACAATTTAATTACAATAATCGACTAATTACCTTAATTATTAAGACTTTCAGCGGGTGTCGCTTTGATCAATAATATTCCAATAACGAAATTTAGTTTGTTGTTGAAACACGTATCGGACGACAAACAATTTACGGATGATGAATTGGAGAAATTACGTGAATCATTGGAATTAAACGAACCAAATTCACAATTATTATTATTAAGCATTCAACATATATGGAAACAATCATTAAAAATCATAACAAAACCGACTAATTTACATCAACAATTAACAAAACAATTGGGTTTGAACAATGATCAAGCTGATATATTTCTAAAATTATGGACGCAACAAGTTAATAACGATTTTGATTTGGATCATACGAAATATTTAGATCATATGTCATGGGAATTAAATCTACAAAATGCAACAGTTTTCATTAATCGACAATTGAAGCCGCATGTCCGATTTCAATTGGCATTAAATGAAACCAACAGTGCTAATAATACTGATGTTGATAAAATCATGTTAGAATTAGATGAGGATGAATTGTTGCATTTCTACAATATTCTAGAGAACGTGCAAAACAGAATGGATAC
Source organism: Meloe dianella (assembly GCA_028455855.1). Classification (NCBI taxonomy): domain Eukaryota; kingdom Metazoa; phylum Arthropoda; class Insecta; order Coleoptera; family Meloidae; genus Meloe; species Meloe dianella. The sequence goes on along the minus strand of JAPTHL010000008.1, from coordinate 4,083,390 downwards.
TTTACAATAATCAAATCGACAAGTACTGGTAAAAAATTTATAATTTTCCTATAATGATTATGTTAAATTAACAACAAGATTCTTTTGTGCTTCAACACTAGGTGTGAGATTGTGGCAAACATCTTTCTTAATGCCACTACCAGTAGTAGCATCATCACTAGCTGCTGATAATAATAGATGCATCGCACCTTGTAACTCACTCAATTGTTTATCCAATTGCAAATCACCATTTAATAATGTCGTTAATTGTATAATTGAATTCTGTATTTCGATTGGCATCAATAAAATTTTCTCATTATAAACATCTAAGAATATATTAATTGCATCAATTAATATCCTTGTAAAACGATAATCTGTTAAATTGCGTATAAAAAACCGTAAAATCTGTTGTACTGATTTTATATCACGATTATCCAATGCACGTTCTAAACATTGTCGTCTAATTAATTCTCTTATAACACCAACAGTTATTTCTGGTGTTTTACCTGTAATATATGGTAATAAAACACAATCTAATGCTTTTGAATATTCAAATTTACGTAAACAATGATCGTATTTGGATTCTTTCGTTTTTTCGTAATCTTTAATAATTAAATCAATCGATGGATGATGGATATTCGTTGTATAACGGAACGATGGTAATTTCTTTGATTTCTTCTTGTTATCATCATCATCTTGTTGTTGTTGTTCACGTCTACTGATAGCAATTAAACCGTTTGTTAAACCAGCAACTATTGTATCGTCATTCTTTGATATACCTAAACTTAATACAGAATTCGGATAATCTAATGTATGTGTACATTTAAATGTTTGTATATCATAAATTTTAACATGCCGATCTAAACTGCTCGATAATATACGTTTATTATTTGTACCTAAACGTAGACATGTTATTGTTTTATGATGTTGTGATATTGATCCTAATAATTTACCACCAGCTAATATATCCCATATTTTTATATCAGTACCACCAGCTGATAGAAATACACTACCATTTGGTAGAAATAATAATGATTCAATTGGACTACCATGGTCAACATTCATTACTAATTGGTTTGTTCTTATATCATACATATTAACAATATTATCATAACCACCTGATAAGATAATATCATTTGATATTGGACTTATTGTACCAGCACGTATATAATCATTATGTTGTTGATATGTTATTATATCTTTCTCTGTTGGTATATCCCATATTTTACAACATTTATCATCTGAATACGATACGAGTTTTGGTTGATTATTTAAAAAATATGTACGATGTACTGGTGCTTCATGTCCTTTAAATAAACGCAATAAACCTTTTGTTGTTAAATCAAATAATTTCACAGTTGCCTCTTCACTACCACTACACAATAAACGACCATCTGAACGAAATACAGCACCATAAGCACATTCACGGTAACGTGATAAACTCTTCACAACTAATTTCGTTAATGGATTGTAAATTTGTACACGTACTGAACATGTTACAGAGAAATAATGCGGTTCAATTGGTGAGAAATCGATATAATCAATTGGACCGAATTCCTTCACCAAAACTGGTGACTGCAATACGAATTAATTAAGACGATAGAAAACAAAAATTAATTAAATCAACTATAAATAAAGTGACTTACACCGAATTTCTTCCAATAAATATTATCAGGCGTCAATACAGACTCCTGTTTTTGGTAAATTTTCGTATTTAACTTCTTAAACGACGACATGTTGTTCTATGTACAATTTAAAGTGAGGTTAAGTCGACCGGCATGTGTTTTTGGCCAGATGGCGCTGATTCTTTCCTTGCTAATCGTAGCGTTCAATCGACAGCATTAATCAATTGTAAAGCGGGAATTTTAAAAAGTGTTAGGCAACGCTCACACAGTAATTTTGATTGTTAATTATAAATAAATAGCCTAAATAGATTTATTTGCATATAATATAGAATCGAAATAGTCCATTACTGATATAATTATCGTCTACAATAGTATAATAATCATTAAAATAGCTGCTTAATTATCTATTTTGAATTTAAGCACTTTATTCCAGTTTTAATAATAATCAGGCACTTTCGTCATTATCTAGAAAGCAATCTATGAAATGTTCAAATCATACATTTTCAATAATTAAACAAAAAACAAACAAATTGTAAGTTAAGCGTAATTGTTTTTATGACTGTAAATTATCGCGTAAAAATAAATTATTTTAATTAAACAAACAATAATACAAATTTTATAAATTTCTCGTACATGTTTTCTTTTTTTTTGTTGAAAAATTAAAGCAAATTATAATTGTATTTATGATCAATTAACCATCTTTCAATTGAATGATAACTCTTCTTCATCCATTCAACATTACTTTTCACTTTTTCAATGGCAACATCAAATGCTTGACTAGCTGTACCAAGATTATCGCCAATTTCATCTCTAAATCGTATCAACTGGAACGAAAATTTTATAATAGACATAAATAATTGAGGCAAGTTTATATATAACGTTGCCGCAGTTGCTTGTGTTACCTCTGATAATTGATATTCAGTATTCATATATTTTGGTAGACTTTTCACCATTTTACTTACAATATTGAAACCTTCACCATAACTTTTATAATAATCATAAAAAATAATTACAAAAGAAATTAATGATTAATTAACGTATCTAATTATCTTACTGTGTTAATAATTCATTCCAGTTTGTTCGTAGAAAATCAAATGCTAATGTATTAGCAATATTATTATCAGCAACTGATTTAAATACACGATCGGCATCTTGGATTTTAATACTAGAATTGTTTTGTAACAATAGATGTAATAACCTAGAATTTAAATGTTTAATTGATTTTTTGTTAGTTAGCTTTGGCTTAGAAATATTAGTTAAAGTAAAGTTGGAGGGAGAAGAAATTCGATTTTAGATGATACCTTGATAGAAGCCATTTTTTCGTTGTACAACCTAAAGCATCCAATAATGTGTTCTTTTCCGAAACGGAATTTGTACGTAAATAAGCTTCATAAGCAAAATTCCATTCAGCTTCTGTACCTTCACGGACTGCAGTACAATACACAATATCCCTCAAATTTGGTGGTATCCTATTTGAACAATTAAATTAATAATAATTAGACAACCAATCATTTGCCAACCAATCAGGGTAATGTCGGACTGTTACTAATAGCAACAAACTTTCTTCTCATTGGTGTTACTAATAGCAACGCATTAAAACGCATTTCTGATTGGTGTTGCCAATAGCAACGCAAAATAACAATATTAAAACGCGTTTCTTATTGGTGTTAAATTTATACTTACGGTGTATTTTTCTCCATCCATATACGAAATTTATGATGTGCTTTAATTGCACATTCCGAATCAGAACGTTTACATGCCCATTGTAATACAACTCTACGTATTTGTTGTTTTATATAATCTTTTGAATAATAATCATTATCATTATCAACCATCTTATATGTTGTACGAAATATTGTTGTATGATATTCCTGAAATATTTGTCATATATTGTTTTGATAATTTTTGATAATAATTTTTAATTGATTACGCCTCACTTCAAATAAACCAAATATTGGTGTTGTTGATAACATATCATTTAAATATTGTAATTTATTAAATGCTATATTTGTTGGTACATACATAATTAAATTATCTTGTACAGCCATACGTGCTATCATCCTTAATGGTATATCGTAATCTAATAAATTTGCACGTGCTAAATCCATTGAATCACTTATTAATTGGGCACGAATCAATGGTGGTAAATCAATTATAATATTAATTAATGAACGCCAATTTGCTTCATCATAATTCACAATGAAATAACCTGAAAATTACATTAAAATAATTGTTTTAGAAGAAGAAAAAAAATGAGAATTTAATTTCTACACTTGTGCGACATTTTAATCACGCATGCGCACCGACTGCATGATGTCACAATAAAGCCCATGTAGGCAACTAGTAATACATTACAGTCTAAACATATACAACCAGCAATACATGTTTGATTTAATAATCAACAACTTACCGGTTTGATTAACATTTATTAAATACCATCCGGTTGTATTTAAATCAGCAGTCAACATTGGTACATTCTTCAACCATACGGTAGGTTTTGTATTTTCAAAATCAGGATTTTCGAATGTAATGATCGAAACTGGCACCCACCATGTTGCATTATTATTATTATCTTGATAATTTGTAAACAAGAATCGTTTCTGTATGATAAACACATAGATATTTGATTAGAATTTAAAAAAAAACAGAAAAGAAGAATACGCCAGCCTCACCTGTGATAAAATCAATTTGTGATTAGCATGATCTGCAATTGCTGTGATAACAGGAAAACCCGGTTGTTCTGTCCATGTATTCATTATGTCTTTTATTGTTGTATTCCGATCTAATTCATCGTTAATATGTGCTTCTTCTGTTAATGAATCAAATAAATCATTACGATCAGCATTATTGTATTGATATTTTTGTAAATATTTAATTAAACCATTTTTAAATGTCTCTTCACCCAGAAAATGATTCATCATACGTATTATACATGCACCTTTAGCATACGATAATTCATCGAAAGTCTGTCGAATTTGTTTATTATTTTTCACATCAAACGATATAGATCGACTCGATTCATACGAATCAATACTAAAAGCACGTAGTGTTTCTGATATAATAAATTCTTCATGGATTTTCCATAATGGTTCAACATAATTAACACCGATATATTGTAAATATGTTGCAAAACCTTCTTTCAACCATAAATCCTTCCACCATTTCGGCGTAACTAAATTACCAAACCATTGATGGCCTAATTCATGTCCTAAAATCGTTGCAATATCCCTTTGATTATTTATATTTGAATTGTCTTGATCAAATAATAATGCACTTTCACGGAATGTTATTAAACCCCAATTCTCCATTGCACTATAACCAAAATCTGGTATTGCAACAATATCAATTTTTTGTAATGGAAATTTAATTGTGAAATAATCTTCGAAATAATGTAAAATTTTTGGTGCTATTTCAGCGGCATATGGTGTTTGGTAAATTAAATTTTTACGTGACCAAATTTTAATTAATTTATCCGATGAACCATATGCTTGTAAATCACTAACAACAAATGCTATTAGATATGTTGACATTTTTGGTGTTTCCTTATAACTATCCCAAAACCAATCTTTACGATCAACACTGAAATGTTTTTGATTTGTAATCATATTTCAGAAGTTGGTGTATTGCTGGTTGCATTTATCGGTCTAACTATTGATAGACCGCCTGAATGTATACATCCAGCAATACATGAATTTCCTATTCAAGTTTAGTCGATCATATCGCGATAGACTTACTCTAAATACGATTTTTCTATCGGCATATTTGAGATTGATGTTAAATTGGATGGACGGGCAATATTAATTGAGAAATTCGCTTTAAATGATGGTTCATCAAAACATGGAAAAGCTCGACGAGCATCTGTTGGTGAAAATTGTGTACTAACTAAATACCTATACAATTAACAAACATTATACAACAGTTTTAACAATAATTCATAGACTTACTTTGTAACATTCTCATAAGGATCATTATATTCACTGCGATAAAAACCTTGTAAATGATTATTTAAATGTCCAACATATAGCATTTCTAAATTGTAAATGTTGTTCTTTTTTAAATTTTGATCGAAAACAATACGATATTTTTCACCGATTTCATAATTTTGTTGTTTAATTTTGATGAAATTGTCAGTACCGATTTCACTGAGACGCACTGTAGCTTGATCAATTTCAATATCTTTAACATGGAATACAATTTGATTTGTTTCTTCTTTCACATTCAAACCAATTGTAATGGCACCATTTGTTGTTAAATTATTAAAATACGGTATTATTTGTAATCTGGAATATATATTTTATTTGAGAAGTACATCGAATACTGTGGTAACAAATATTTACCTATAATGATTCGGTTCAATACTTGTCGGTAATCTTTCATCAATAACATCATCATCAACATTATTATTATTTTTAATTTTTACTTTATTTGGTGGTGGTACATTTGATAATTGATTATGTGTATTCCATGCATCATTATGTCGATGATTAATTAATTGTGGTAACTCATTAGTACCACATCTAGGAACTAAGAAGAATACAATTAAACCTACAAGTATTGATAATAATAATGCTCCAATCGCCATTAATGTACATAAAGCTTTCGATATCACTAAACCATTTGATTTTTGATTGATGGTATATTTTTTTTGGTGGCTATTATTTTCTAAATCCCCCGCTGTGGGTACACCTAAATATAAAAAAGAAAAAACAAAACAGGAAATTATTGTTTACTTAAGACTTTATTAGATTTAGAGATAAAACGCACATGATATATATATGTTATGATGACCTATTTAAAAAATAAAAATTTCGTATTCTTAAATTGTTATCTTTATATACAGATTGAAATGTTTCAAATTTGAACGTAGAGATGGCGCTTCATCAACGTAAAAATACCCGTATACAACAGCGCCAGCTTGTGGATGTGTTTCAAATGTAGAGAGTGATAATAAAGGTGGACGCTCATTAATCAGCACCGTACGCACCACCAGACATATCGTATTTCATCTGGAGTGTACGTGTACACTTACAGATATGGAAGTTGACTGTAAACGTCGCAAGTCCAGTGCTGAATAATGAGCGTTCACCTTACAAATACGTTTACAGTTTATATTAGAATGATTTTTATTTATTTATTTAAGCGATCCATAAATTATCACTATTGCATTTATGTATATCCATCATGAATTGCATTAGTGAACGAAATAAATTTACATCAATTGCACAAATTCAAATTGAATTTTAAAAATACCACAACATACAGACTGTTTCGTTTTCATTGATGCACGCTTATGTGTTATCGCTTAAAATAGAGATGGGAGTTTATCGACAGGATACCACAATATACAGACTGTTTCATTTCAAACACCGCTTAAGACAGAGATGACGATTCGTTTTAACTTGATACACGTTGTAGATATCGATGGAGATTTATTAATGGAATACCGTTACAATTACAGTTTCATTCATATCCGTTATTACTGTTTATATATTTAATTGTTTTAATTACTTACTAAATATAGATTTGAATTATTCAAAAAAAAAATGTGTTCAACATATGTTAATTAATGTTAATTACAATTATACAACAAACGTAATACTATTGACCTAAAAAAATTGGATTAAATAAGAATAAATAATTATTTAGGTCAAGTTAAATGAAAATTATTTTTTTTGATAACCTTTAAGGGCGGCATTTACGTGACATTAGTTGTTGTTGTTTGTTGTTTTTCATATATTTTGTACTAACACAATTAAATTCAAGGAAATTATTCAATTCTTAAAATAGAAATTCCTATTTTCTATTCAGTGTTTTTTTTAATTTTTTTTTATTCAAAAAAATTACCGTGATTATAATGTCCAACCATGTCTTGATATTGTTTTTTTGTTTGTCTTGTCACACTAATAATTAACACATTTCACTATTTGTTGTTGTTGTTGTTGTTGTTCTTGTAGTTTTTTGTTTTGTGTTTTTGTCGCTTAATTAGCGCGGTGAAATGTAGGCGTCACGACGCTCAATTTTGAAATGTTGTCCGGAAGTTCAAGTCAACACTGATGTATTTGATTTAACACAAACCGTGCAAATCTACGAAATGTAACAATAATAATAATAAAAAAACAAAAACGGAGCATTCCTGGAGCGTCGTCGCCGTCGTTGTTGTTATGCGCAGTCTTTCGTCAAAAAATTTTTGATAATAAAACAACATTTAAATACACACACACACACACACAACTATTATTTGAAAGTTTTTAATATTATTTTTAACATCTATTTCACATCGATTGCGTAATTAGAATGAGGTAAACTTTATAAATGTCCGTTGAATATTGGCAAAAGATCTCATGATGAAGATACAGATTGTATCAATTTCCACACACACACACACAACTCGAACTCGATTTATATAAGAGGATGGTTTGTGTTCTAATGATTCTTAAATGATTTGTTTACAAACATTCAAATACGGAAGTGGAATTTAAACAATTTATCGTTTTAAATTTGGTATTCAATCGTATTCTATAATAACAACCACATCTTTATATATCTCTCACACGCTTTCTCTCACCAATATTTAATCATTGAATAAAGATTGTGATACCTTCATAGAATTATCAATTACGTTAAGTGATAATTTATTGGATACAAACTTGATGTTAAATTTTGTTAAAAAATCTTGACCCACGTCAATGGTATTTTGAAAATAAACATTTGAAATCGTAGTATTTTCGTATAATAATAGAACATCTACAATTCGTAAATATAAAATGAGGTTGTTATTAAAATTATTCTCTACAAATCTCTATTTCAATCGCTATCTACAGATTGTTGATATTTGTTGAATAGACGATGATGATGTGATTAGAGAATGAACAACCGTCGTTCACGCTAGTCACATGATATAAACATTAGAGTGACCGCGTGACTTACGTGCCCACAATATCCAATGTGAATGTAGCTTAATACCGATCAATTGTTTATTTATGTATTTTTACAATGTGCTAAAATAAAAAAAACAAATTATATAGGCAGCAATCTATAAAAAGACGTTGTCAGGCAGTTGGTTTTTAAATAGTAGTAACCAAATAAATCAAGTGAAATTGTTTTTTGGAAATTTGATCATGCACCTATATACATAAATGAAATTAATCAAATTTCAATAGAAAACCTTTGTTGAATCATAATGACACTCACTATATTCTACCGTATGTCCCATTCAATACTACACTACAATTTTAAACAAAAGAAAAAATAACAATACAATAATAAATAATTAAATAAATATAATTGGATGCATGATAATAATAATGATGGATTAATAATTTGTATTGTATCAACAATATCAAATATGAGAATGATTAATTATATAGGCACACCTTAATGGGATACCTGCAATTTAATTTGAAGTTGACCTATGATGTTCTAAATTAAATTCTGATATCATTTTTGAATTATGCTTAAAATAACAAATATACTTATTTTAAAAGTAGATATATGTATAAACAAGATGTTTTTTCTTTTTGTTAACGATCAATTAACGAAATAACGCGTGTATGTAACAGCGATTTCTTTGAAGTTTGATAAGTTACAAACTATACATATGTATGTCCAAAAAAAACACCATATTGTTGTTGTCATTTTTAATTAGTTAATACTTCTTCTTTTTTAGAGAAAAAAACAACAACAAAACTTACAAAAGATTCTAATAATAGCAATGTAAAAGTTTATTGTTTCGCAATCAGTAGCGTAGCCAATGAGCTAAGTTCGTTACGATTTGGAATTATGTTGAGTGGCGGACATATCTGACGCACGCCAAACAACATTACGAATCCAAACAGGTGTACACGAACAATCGCAAATGAGCATGGCACAAACAAAATTTTAATGAATATCACCTTATGAGTCAGACAGCACAAACGAGTGGTTCGATACGTTCGTTTGATTGTTTTTTTCCCATTTGTGCACGCCACTGCCACTTTAGTTATATTGTAGAGATGTTCTAGTTTTTAATGGATATTTAACGATTTCTCTCTCTCTCTCTCATTTCATTACTTCTCATAGAATTTAGTTTTTAGTACTTGTAATTATTGTTTTATAAATAGTTTTGTTTGTTTCACTTATTAATTACACAATTGATAAGTTGTGTGTTTATTTTAAGGTTGTTTAGATGTTGTATTAAAGGCTTATTAAAATTCCACAAAACGATCCATAATTAAAATCAAAGTATATTTACACGAATTCCATAGTTTTAACGTTCAAAATAATTTAAATATTTAAACTGTCTTCTCCAGGGCCGTATGGAGAAATAATTGCGACCGGCTAACTATGTGAACCCTTACATTCTGTTTAATAACATACAACATACATCTAATAAGGGTCGCTGCTGAGTCCGTATCGCATCACCCTTCCCGTACGGTCCTGTAAGATCTATCTTATCCACAAATTACAATTATAAAAAATTTGTATAGAGTCATCAAAAATTAGCCTCTTTTATAATATCTAAGATAGTATACACATTAAATGATTTATATCAACTATGCTGTATTAATAGATTTGAATCAATAAACTCTAAAATGCTTCTTTTATACATCAAGTCAATTCAATTCAATTTAATTTCGTCTTTTCTAATCTTTATTATATCGAAAATTGACCTTTTTTTTTGTTGACTTCACCCTCGACCCCGTGTGAAGATTACACAACACAATAGATTACTTAATAATTAACTGGATTGTATTTATAAACGAATCAATTAGTCCGGATAATCGACTCTACTGTAATTATTACAATAGCAATACTGTAGTGAGTCTATTCGAAGCAAAATGTATGTGGGGAGGTGTCCCAAAATTCAAATACGTCCGGAGCCCCAACTATAGCACGCCAATGATTTTACATAGAAAACAAAAATGCATATTGTCCATCATTTGCGTTATTTAAATGAGCTCCACAATTATTGTTAAAAACAAACACAAAAGTAAGTAAAAATTTTTTATTTGTTCAAATAAAACACGACAAAGATGATTCAACCGCACAGAAAAACAAAAAGAGGAAAAAATCAAATATTGACATTCACTTTCCAAGGTTTTTTCTATGTGTATTTTATGATTTTCAAATGGGTAGGTGGTAAAGATTAAGCAAGATGTAATTATAGTAATTTTATTATTATTTATTGAAAGAAACTGGTTCTATTTGGACAAATTGTTGATAGAAAGACATAGCAAATAGGTCAATTATAGACGAGTAGTCGATATTCTATTGATTTATATCGTAAAAATAGATGGGGAAATATTTGGTATCTTTGTCGTGTCAATTGTGATATTTTACAATTCATGATCGATAGATGGGAATTTTGAGTAGATAAAACAAAGATGGAATATATCCCATAGAATAAGCAAATAGTGGTTGAATTATACACCCTCACTCATCACACCCGTTTTAAGCAACTCAACTATAAAATTTTTCTCATCGTACTTTAATGAAGTCAAGTCGGCCAAATTCACTGTAACTTTACCATATTTAAACAGATGTTTACGTAAGTTTGGTATAGTGACTTTTTATGGTTAATTTATCGTCGTATATCAGAATGTTTCTAATTGTTTGTTTAATGATAAGTCCGAAAGCGGTACTTAAAAAAAAATATACCTATATAATAAAATATAGTTTTGTTTTAATAATAGAATAAAAGAAAAGAGAATTGATTCCCACTATTGACCTTACTGGAATTTTTATGATCATCCATAGAAATTCTTATCAATTAACATAAATATTAGTAATTGTTCATTTAATATCTAATAGAAGAAGAAGAAAAAAACATCGACTTACTTGAATATTCAGTCTTACCAACCATTTTTAATTAATTTTATAATTAAAATAAAATTATTATTATACGATAAACGAATTAATCACAACAATTTTTATATGAACCACCGCATTGTTGAGTTAAAAACTAAATGATGAATAAACAAATGTCCCACTATTTTAATTCCATTTTTTTATTTGTTCGAAGTATTAACAACAATTGACGTGTACACATTAAAAATGAATGAATAATAATAATAATAATAATAATAATAATAATAAAAACCACCTTCTGTTTCGACTAAAAATTTGAAGAAAACTTGAAATAAACTCCGGTTTACCTACGCAATTACAACTATGTCTCTCACACTTTCATTCGTTTTTGTTTGTTGATTTTAAAACATCACCATCAATTAAATAAAAACTGAAGAAATTTATCTTTTCTCGCTGATTATATTCAAAAATTATTTCAAAAACAAACTGAACCATTAACAAAGAGTGAAAGCGTTTAAGTAGGTCTAAAGATTGAATTATAAATGCATTGTTACCACTATATTTGGTATATAGTTAAGATGATGTCATTTTACGAGGATATGATAACTAACGTGCTTTAATTGCATACTGTTATTATTATTTTTTTATTTTAAAATCATCATGCATGACATTATTACAACTGTAGAATAGATTTATAGCTTTTCCGGTAGTACCTACAAAAACAGGAAATCATTCTCTTTTCCTTCAAGCATTGAACAAATTAAAAACAAACAAAATTAGAATTTATTTTAATTATATGAAGTGGTTGGTTTTCTCGAAATAAACCCTGACGTTATTAGGAGTGCTCCCATAGAAAAAGCTATATACATCGATTAAATCCCGACCCTGGATGTTACTATCCACTTGGTTGACAATCTTATGCAACACAATTGATATTGTCACATGTTAAAAATAATTTTTGACTAATTTGAAATTAAACCACAAAAATGAGTCGGTGTTGCATAAATTTCCGATAAAAATTTATTAGAAATTCCAACAATGATGATGAAAATGTTTAAATAATTCGTATAAAAATAATCATTACGTTATCATTATCTACATAGAAGCTTCTATGGGGTATGTTCTGACAAACGATTGGACACGTTTAGAAAACATTCCACTAGATGTCGTTGCAAAATTACCCATCGTCCTACTCTAGATATGATGTCATAGTCACATGCGCATTACTATAGCGCCATATTCAATTTTAAAAACATCAATTTGTACGTAAATAATTTTTAATATAGATATCTGAAACCATCATTTGCAATGCCGTATCTAGGGCAGGGTAAATGGTGTATGTGGTCGTTGCTTCGGGCGCATAATTACTAGTGTAAGTCCAAATTTTAATAGAATTCTCTCTTAACACGATTTAAAAAGCACATTGGTGAGGCCGCCAAAAACTATATTACAACCCCATGAAACATTTCTTTCCGGTCCGGTACTGCTCATCTTGATTTACTGTTATTTTATTTGAATTTTATCAACATTTCCCATGTTACTAGATTTTTAAAAGAATTTGGACTATAGTAGCGCAATATACGATTCAAAGATCTCGGTACATACGAAAAAAGACAAACATCTTAAGGCTTTCCAATAAGTTAGATGGAGATAATGGGGAAATAGGCGGCCAGAGGATGAGAAATTTTGATTATAAACAACACTCACTCATAGACTCTTAGACATAGATCTCACTCTCTTCCGTGTACAAAAATATACCTGACTCTCTCTCGGTACGTTCTAATCTTAACGTAACAGTGCCGTGCGATAAAACTGATTTTTACACTTGTTTAACGTGTAAATTGTGTAAATTTTCCGACCTAGAAACATACATTTGTTTCAATTTATTCAATGTCCTGTGGCAACAATTTCTTAACTTCCGCATTTCCATGACGACTAAAATAGCAATTATTACAAACTCAAGCCGACTATGATTCGATTTAAAATCGTATTATTGTCACCTTTTATATCGCTTTTACCTCTATTTAATCGTTAAATAAGTAATCTCTTATAATACTAAACGTTCTATTCAACAGATTAATGCCCAGTTTCTAGAAGGTTTTCTTATATATTCCATAGTTATCGATTCTATAAAGTTATAGAATCTACAAACTCAAACTGGGTTTCTAAAATGTTCGACAAGTATGGTTTCTATAAACTATCTTCTTGAACATATTGAGAGATAGCGTGTATACTTTCAGCCACGGTCTTATAAATAGGCCTTGACACTACCCTAATGTGGGGGCCAGTTCTTATTGAAGTTAAATGTGGTGGCGCAACAGTCTAGGGAACGAAAAGCATGACATAGATAAAAATATAGTGTTAGAAAAAGATAAATGCAATAAACTTACTGTCGTTAAGTTGGCCGCAGCATAAATGTTTTGTTTTTTGTTAAAATTTAACAATTGCGATCGTTTGTTGGTCTTATTTCAACATTTGTTGGTTATTATATTTTATATTATTGGAGGAATAAATATGGACTGTTCATTTGGCCCAAAGTTGTTTGTGTTTTTTTAATTCTTCTTTGTTATCAATGCAGAAAATTAAACACAAATAGTCTACAACACTCATAACCATTTTTTAAGTAACCCAGATGGACGTACCATAGACATGTATTGAAAAAACATGAGAAAACACACTCTACAACACTCATGGACAATTATTAAGTAATCAAATGGACGTACCATAGACATGTATTGAAGAAACATGGAAGAACGTGACGGCATGACTATCTCTATCTATCTCTATTTTTTCATATAGTCATCTTTGTTTCGATTCTCGTTCCCTAGATATTTGCGCCGCTTCTAGTGAACTACAATTACTTACAATAACGAACTCATGCTACTATCTACCAATGCTTTTAGTATAGGTGTGTCAAGACCTGTTTATAAGATATCGTGCTTGCAACTCATTTCGGGGTTGCTTGGCGTAAGCGAAAATACAAAAATCGAAGTCAAATTGTCGAATGACACCACACAAATTATAGACAACGTATTATCGAATGTATAACTCATTCAGATGTTTATGGAATATATAAATTTATTGAATCAATTGAATCTATAGGCTAAATTACGTTTTAACCGGTTTCATCTTGTTATTCCGTTATATCCGAATAGTTTGTTATAAATGAATTCGTGTTTATTTCGAAACTGAAATTTAATCTTTCACACAAAACACACGTAGTATTTCATATATGTATAAATATCGTATTACAAAAGAAACTGAAATTTCCGATTTTTCAGTCGTCATACAGTCTGTTTTAGATACAACAAATACAACAGGATATTCTACTAAACAATATTATTCTTTTATCATTTATCACTTCCACATAATATACTGAAAAACAACCAAATTATTATTTAGTTTGGAATAAAAATCACATCATGACACATTAAGTAGTTTCATTTTTTTTTCTGGTTGTTCTTGTTGTTGTTGTTGTTAGAAACGAATAAAAAAATTAGATTTTAATTGCCGTTTACAACATAATTTCTCATATGATTTACATTTTTTATTCTAAAATTAATAATGCTGTCTGGAAAACTCATTAAAAATTATTTAATAATAATAATAATGATAGTAATTGAAAGAGATTTCATTAAATCAAATCTAAATATAAATAAACAAAAAAAAATAATTTCCCATACAATTTTCCTACAAATATAAACTCAAAATAGGCATTGTTTTTTTTATGTATTTATACAAGAAAAACGGAAATATTGACCGGCTGAACTGGATAAAATTATTTACGATCTATCTATCTATATCTATACTAAAACCGACATCCTTTACGGAAATCATCAATACTGTAATTCTACCTGGAAAGGTGTGTTCTACTCCACTATCACTAAAACCCTGACTTGACCTAATTTTATTTTTTCCACCCCATCTACGAAAAATAGCAAGCAAATAAAAATCAAATGTTTCAATCGGTAATTTCGCCCAATGGAAATTCAAAATTCTATTTCAGTACCTGAAAATCATATGGGGAAAAACATACACACACACGCACAGATGTATAATTTAAATGGCGCCACATAACATCCCTTTGCGGTCTTTTTAAAGGGTTACTCAAGCAATTAATTTTTCTAACATGAAACTACAAAAACGCAAAACAACAACAACTGTAAACTAAAGGTGTGGCGGTAACTTTATCGTTTTTTTTTGGTTGCCACGTTATTTAAGTAATAAAAACGTAAATATTCATAAATAATTGTTCAATAATAAATAAATAAATCATTCCTACCTTAAAACGGTTTGTCTTTGTTGAAATACAGGTGATTTCTGTATCTAGAATGCCACATCAATATACGATTTTTGTTAACAATAAAACAACCGGTTTTATCCAATTAAATACACATCATCAATCGGACTCATTAACCTTATTGGTGATGATCCAGATTAGATAAAATTCATCTTAGTAGCCGTGACTTGTAAAACACCTGCTAGTTGCCATGGGAACGCCAATTTTATTCCTAAAAAAATAAAAACAATTGAAACAATTAGATTATAGAGAACAGGTGAGAGACTATAGATTTGATTGATCCATGACAACTCTGATTGATAGAGCAATTTTCCGGGAAATTGAGACGACAATCGATGGTATAATAATAATAATAATAATAATAATGATGATGATGATGGTGATAGCAAAAAAAAAGAGTGAACTATATTTTAAAAAATAGATCAAAACTCCACCTCCAACCACTAGACTTGAGTTTATTATTGGTCGAAATAGAAATATATCTTATCCTAATGATGTGAGATGACACAACATAAGCATCCTAAACACCCACCCACCCATCATCTTTATCCATCATCCAGTTTGTCCCCCAACACACACACAAAAAAAACCCGAAAAAACAGGACAGGATTTACAGTTTATTAAAATTAGTATGTTTGTAAATTTCGTATATGTGTGATTTAAATTAACGTTATGTACTATTTAATTAATTCAATCAAACAAGACAATAATCAAATAACAACAGCAATGATTAATAATAATGATAATAATAGTGATCAATTAATTGAAACATCAACAAATAACGATTTAATTAATTATTTATCGTATCCGATGATTTTGACGCAGAATTATTTGAAAACTGGCATATTTGTTGAGAATCATCCAAATTTCGATACAATTCCAAATTACCATCAAAATCAACGAAGATATCAAGAGGCAATCAATGAAATCAACGGTAATTTCTCAATGGACAATTTTGATTTCCATGAAAATTCTATTGAAACAAATCCTGAAAATAATGGTAAGTGTTGTTGTTTTTTTTTTTGTCAATGCTTCTATGCAACTTGATTAGAATCAGTAGAGTGACATAATTTTACCGATCGGTACTTTTGATGTTAATGTTGTTTGTGTTAATTAAAAACGAAACAAACTTTATACTCGTTTAATTTTAATTTAAAAAAACAAAAATCGCCGTTCTATTTACTTTTGATAAATCTTTTCGACATAACAAAAAATTAACATCGCACATATTCCATCAAAGTCGATCAGAACGAATATTTCTATACAGACGATTGATAAATTGGCTTTTTCGTTTCCTATGAGTCAACACCCACAACAGATGGGTCAACATTTTATTTGACATTCACGAAATTTGTCCTATAAATGTGTGTGTGTGTAGATGTGTTACTGTTTTTACAAGGGTGTGATTTATTTGAGGTGGATGTGTTCTGGTCGAAATGAAATAACAAATTAGCCGTGAACAAGTCAAAAGAAAAATTGAGTTGGTAGGTTGTTTCCCCTACTTTTCGTTAAATTATTTCTATTTTATTATAATAAACATATTGGCAAATGAGTGTTTGCTACTAGCAATTGTTAAACAATACAAGAAGTAGATTTAGTCTAAATCGGTCAAAATAGCGGTAAAACACACAAAATTCCAGAAATGATCGAATTTTATCTCTCAAAATATTTCAACAAATTAATTTAGCAAAAACAAAATCAATTAGAACGCAACGATAGCATCACACAGTTTAATGGTGTGTTTACATTTGTGCGCTTTTATTGCAATAAACGCATGCGCTATTTTGTCTAATTAAAATTTAGAATGTAGAATTTATTGAAAATTACAGGATCCTATTAATTTTGTGAGATTTCAATCATAAAGGAAATGATGCTTTAGTTGCCGTCCACATCTATCGAACGATCACAAAGGAATGGATACGAACGGAATTGTAAACATAGTGTGGACGGCAATGAAAATGCGATCGAATGGGAACGAAGGCCAAGGAATGGCTGGAACACCGATCCAACAGTTGTCTACAGTTCAAATGATTTCAATCGTTCGCGTGTTGACTGGAAAAACAAATCATTGTTGATTCGTTCCCCTTCTTACCGATTCTTTTGTAATCGTTCGATAGATGTGGACGGGACTTTAAACTGTACCACATTTCGCATTTCTACTATTAACGCTTATGCCTGCCAGTAAAAAAGCAACATCGGATGCCTTTGACGCATGGAAAGTTCAAAACGCAAATCGAACAAACCGTGAGGAAAGTGCACAAGTGTGAACATATTAAGATGGCAAGCGAGGAGCACTTCCTAAAGGACGCGATTAGAGCATAGGCCCATACACTAAAAAAGTTTAATAATCATTTGAAAATTCTACAAATGTGAAGCTTAGACGTGCTCCATGGCCCATAGTTTCTTAATCCGACATTTGTCAATGCCCTTCGAAACAAAGCCAGTTAGACGAAACAATCAGCCAAAGATACGTGAACATAACCCACACCAAATTTAGACAATTCAAACAGTCAAAAAAAAAGCTGTTCGATAACAATTTGCTTCTAAATACTACTGAAATTCTGCTTTATCTAAATACAATCCACCGACAAATCAGACTTTTGTTTTATTTTGACTAATCTTGTCTAGAGTTCAATCCGAAATAAATAACTCAATCAGACACGATAAATCGTTTTTGTCTGACTGATTGATTTAGTGTAGGTACACCCTTAGATTTCCATTTATACAGTATAAATATTCTTACGTCCGCGATTTCTTACGAGCTTTTACAATCCATTTATAACTCCCGATTCTCTACGATATTCACAAATTTCGTAAAAAAATTAGCTGGGATAGGACTGTTATATGGAAGTTTTTGATGCCACAATTTTATTTAATTTCCATTAAATTATATTATTGATAATGTTTTAATGGTTAAAAAAAAATACAGGTTTCGTTCGATAAATGATGTCATTTTACTACATCAAACTTGTCGATTTTCTTACAGATTCAAATACTACAAATTTTACAAATAATAAACCAAGAAAAGAACGTACAGCATTTACAAAACATCAAATCAAACAATTAGAAAATGAATTTACACATTCAAATTATTTAACACGTTTACGACGATACGAAATTGCAGTTGCATTAGATTTAACTGAACGACAGGTAAAACTACCAAAAAAAAAACACATTAATATTCTAACTGTATTAAAAGTATTGTTTCTATTTATTATTGAAACAGGTGAAAGTATGGTTTCAAAATAGAAGAATGAAATGGAAAAGAACCAAAGGTAATGGTTGCAGCAGTGAACAAAATAAATCAAAAAAGAGAAATTAATAATGACTTAAATAAAGAATACAACATTTGTAAATTAATACTTTTTGATAAAAACTAATTATAATCGAAAATTGTAGAATTGTAGATCCAAAAAAAAATAATAATAATAACCGACAACAAATAAACATTACCCATAATCCGTGGATATCCTGTATAATTATTTGTATGCCTATCAGTTAGACAGAACACATTACACACAACTGTTTGGATGATAGTATAACCACACGATATTGTCATAATTATTTACACGTGAATGATGTTCAGTTGTGACACGTAATTTGAGGTTATGTTCAGTTCAATATCAATAAAAACTCTATCATTACGTTATTTCCCAATTAAATTAGCGAAATTCTCTGAAATAATGAATGATATCAAAATTGTACGTAAACCACGTTATGATGGCCGTATGAAAAAACGCCAATGGGAAGAACGACGTAGTGATAAGGGGGCCGCATTAGATCCAATTGATACGAAGAAAATACGTAAACAACAAATCGAAATTGATGATAATCTATTAGAGAAAATCAAAAGACGTAAATTTGCAATATTAATTGGTTATTCTGGTACAAATTATTATGGTATGCAACGTAATCCAAATATGAAGACAATTGAAGAGGAATTATTTACAGCATTATTAAAAAATCAATATATAAACGATGAGAATTTTGCACAAGTACAAACATTACAATATCAACGTGCAGCACGTACAGATAAAGGTGTATCAGCTGCACGACAAATTGTTTCATTAAAACTACCAGAAAATATTGATATCAATCAAATCAATCAATATTTACCAGATGTTATACGTGTATTTGATATCAAACGTGTTACAAAAGGTTTTAATAGTAAAAGTAATTGTGATAGTCGTTCATATTTTTATTTATTACCAACAATTGCATTTGTATCAATTAAAGATGAAATGATACAAAAAGGATTTCGTTTAAATCAAAATATTTTACAACGAATCAATGAATTATTGCAGAAATTCATTGGTACAAAGAATTTCCATAATTTCACATCGAAAAAGAAACCAAATGATCCCAGTGCGAAACGTTATATAAAATCATTTAGTTGTGATCAACCATTTGTTAAAGATGATGTTGAATTTGTTGTAATTACAGTACAAGGACAAAGTTTTATGTTGCATCAAATTAGAAAAATGATTGGATTATTGATAGCAATTGTAAAAGGTTACACAACTGTTAATACATTAGAATTGGCATTCAAAACAGATAAAATTTGTATACCACGTGCACCTGGTTTAGGTTTAGTGTTAGATTACGTCCATTATGACCGCTATAATAACCGTTATGGTAATGATGGTATACATCAGAAATTAATATGGGATGAAGTTGAACAACAAGTAAATGAATTCAAAAACAAACACATCTATCCAACAATTATCGAAACGGAAATTAATGAACAATCAATGATCGATTGGATTATCACGAAACTATCACGACATGAATACGATGATATGAATGACGATGAAAAAAGTGATGGTGACGATGATAAGAATGAAGAGGCAACTAACGTTACGAATAGTTGATTAATCAAAGAATAAACATCAAATAACACTTACCTCATTTTATAGTCAATTGCAAATAAAATCTTGTATTGTGTAAATTTTCCAGTTTTAATATTGGATCATTCAGGATATTTCAGGCAGGATAGTAAAATCATTGGTAAATCGTAATTATTTATTAAATCTTCTTCATTTTCAAACCATCAGGAATATCAACTGGTTGTAATTGATGTTCAATTCCGAATTTCTGTAATTTCTTCAAACGTTTCTCAAGTTTCTCCAATTTCGCTTTGCATTTCTCCCGATGTTTATCATCGTCAATCTCATTAAATTCACCATCAATTAATCGTTGCCTTTTACGTAATGTGGAACAATCATCGGGCATACTTTGTGCAGAATGGAAGATATGCGATGGACGTTTATCGTTTGGTATAAAATTTGCTGTTAATTTCTTTTTGAACATTAAATAATTATTCATTGTTTCTGCGGCAATTTTGGCAACATCTTCATGTGCAAATTCAACAAAACCATAACCTTTACTATTACCGGTCCGTCTAGAACGGCATACTTTCACATTTAGAACACGTCCAAATTGACTAAAATAGCCTTTCATTTCATCTTCATAGAAACCGTGCGGTAAATGGCCGATATAGATTAAACCGCCCGGTTTGGTGGATTTCCGGTGTGATCTTCGTCGAATCACCATTTTACCATCCTAAAAATAGCGAATATGTAAATAATTAATTTATAGGTTATGTTTTGGGGGATTGCAACAAACTTTGATTTTCCGTCGAAGCTTTTGTGTTTTCTTTGTAAATTTCTTCTGATCTCCTTTAATTAGAGAAATATCACCTTTTACTTTCATTATTTTCGATCAATTAACAACAATTACAAACAAAAACAACGTGTTTTCAACAGAAACTTGGAAGGGAAGATAACCTCAAAAATCAATCACGTGATCCAATTTTGGAACGATGACTCAAATCAAAATCTCAAAACTGAAATAGACCAATACGATACCAGTTCGAAACCGAGCACTAGATAGAGAAAGATATACATCTAAATACAGCGTTCCCGAACGTATAAACTTCAGCATCGACAACTTATTCAAACGCACAATTAAAAACCCTAAATTTATTTCTAAAAAACAGTAAAATTTCCTTTGAATAATCTGAATTCCAATTAAATACGAACAAAATCATTAATTTTTTACAGTTTCAAACAAAAATAGCCCAATCAATTTTATATAATAGATGATTATAAGTGGAGTCGGAACTAGGGTCTTGTGATTTTTATCGGTTGGTATCTGAGAATTTGATATAATTTGACATTTGTGGTGCAGTGGTGGAAGTTGCGATTTTCTTTTGGGAAAATTCGATTTTCTTTAGAAAATTGATCAAATTTAATTGATTTCTGTTGCAGTTTAGGTGTTGAATTGTTTCTAATTAAAAATGTGTGGTGGTTTTAGTTGTTCGAAGAATGCTCTGATTGCATTAAATGTTTTATATATTGTAAGTTATTAATTATTCAAGAATTCCCATTTTTTTTTTGTGATAATTATGGATAACCCGTTATTAGGTTGTTGCTTTTATATTGATTGGTGTTGCTGTTTATGGTCGTGCCGCTTCTTTGGTCACCAATCTACCAATTGTTGGTGGTATTTTAGCATGCGGCATCATATTAATGTTAATATCAGTATTGGGCTTAATGGGGGCTGTTAAACATCATCAAGTTGTGTTATTCTTTGTATCCTTATCAACAAAAAGGAAATTACCTATAATTTCTCCCCCTTTTTGTTTTTAAATTTAATTTGGTAATCATATTAAATTACAGTAAAAGATTGTGTAGGTTGATTTCCTTAATTGATTATAATTAGTATATGGTGATATTGTTTTTATTGTTTTTAATACAATTTTCGGTGGCTTGTGCTTGTTTGGGTGTAAATGAATCACAACAAATTCAATTAGCTGAAGAAGGTTGGAGTCGTGTTGATAATAATACAAAAAGTGATGTACAACAAGTATTCAAATGTTGTGGATTTGATCGGAATATTGATAAACATATACCACATCCAATTTGTGATAATATCCAAAATCAATGTTGTCCAAATCCAATAGAGAAACATTGTGTATGTCCACCTTGTATGAAAAAATTACAATCAACAATTAATTATGCATTTAAATTGTGTGGATGGATTGGACTTTTCTTCAGTTTAACAGAGGTAAAATTAATGGAATTTTCTAATAATACTAACGAATTATTATTAATGTTGGTGTAATGGTGCATGTTTCAGTTTATGGGCGTTTTACTAACAGTCAGATATCGTAATCAAAAAGACCCTCGGGCTAATCCTAGTGCTTTTCTCTAGTCACCTTACAAAAAAACAAACACAAATTAAAAAGGTTTATTTTGGTATTTTTTATTAATACTTACTTACCTTTAAAAAAAAAATGATTATTTATTTGTTTTGTAATATGAATAAATAATTTGTAGTTAGCAGGCTTAGCATTGACAAGGCATTATCGTAATCAAGCTGATCCAAATGAGAAATTAGCAACAGCAATCTTCCCTCGCCATAATTTCACATATTGAATCTAGTCAGAATTGTTCAAATCATAGTCAACGTATATATTTTATACCAAAGATTATTTTATTAATTATTATTAATTAAAGCTTTCAAATTACAATAATAATAGAAACAAATGTGTATCTCTAGCCTGTGTGATAAACTACATAATTCCATTTGTACATTTTAAGTTTATTTAAAAAAAATAATAATAATATTAAATAACCAAAAAGAAAATGTTTAATGACAAAACGTGGAACCAGTAAAGGCTGTTATTTAGGAGTGCATATATTTTCAAATAAAATTCCATATTTGTGTCGAAAATAAATAGGTAATGATGTCTAATATTAAATATGTAGATTAAATGTAAATGATTAAATGTAATTAATGGTATTTGTTCTCGAATAATTTTATATTGTAGTGTGTGAATGTATCAATTTTGCTTTCAATGACTTTAAATTTAATTAATTATTGTTAATATTTGGTAATTTATCACTGATGTACATTTGTTTAGACAAATTGTTTTTCAATCAAAGTTGCCATTCTCATTGTTTCGATTGTTTTACAATCAATCACAGTAGGCATTGGATTTTAAGGTAATTGCCAGTCGCGAAACACACACACACACACACACAAAAATAATCGATGTTAAATTATCAAATATGACAAAAAAATACGCTCAAATTTGTATTTTTTAAAATAATTGTGAATTTTCACAAGTTCAAAATTATATCATTGTGACGTCATAACAAAATTGAATGATAGGTAATTTTGTTGCGACATCTAGCGAAAACTGTTTGAATTATTTGGGAATGGGGAAACCCCCCGTATGTGGATGAATTATATTTGAAACTCTGCCTTTATAGGTTGTTGTTTTTTTTTTTAATTATTATTATTAGATTTTAACTTGACTGATTTTAAATGTGTTTCAATAACAAATTATTTCGCTTGCTTTAGATTTGCTGAGTTGTAATGAATTTAATAAAAATATTCAAAAACTATAATATCTTGCAAATTATGTTTATTATATATACATTGTACATAATATTATTACATTAGACCAAGTCATGGCAAATTGTCGTTTTATCAGTAAAAAATAAATAGAATAATTACTAAAGTGATTCGTAATCATGTGATTAATAGAATGGTACATGGTGTGGATGATGTTTATAAAGTCGGCTATTTTCCTGATGTCCCAATAGGCTTTGTTCATCAACACCATTATTAGCACCATATACAGCACCGCTACCACCGTATTTCTTTTCACCATAATTACCATGATTACCATTACTATTATCAATGATATGTTGATTATCGAAATGGCCTTGTTTCTTATGTCCAGCAGCCGAAAATTCATCATTTTCATGGCCACCTTTATATGATGATTTGCCCAATTCACCAAAACTACCAGATTGACCATTATAATTCAATTTATCACCTTCATCATTGGCTTCATCGTAATATTCTTCAGTTTTGCCAGATTCATCTTTATGATGTGACGATTTATAGCCTTTGATTACGTGTCCTTTTTTGTGGCCGGCTTTCTCATTTAATTCACCACCATTTTTGCCTTCTTTATTGAAATGCTGGCCACCATAGTAGGATTTTCCATCTTCTATAGCTTTTTTATTACCGAATTGGTCATTGTAATAGCCGGCATCACCTTTGGCATCTTTGACAGCAGCAATACCTTTTGTGTAGCCTTCATTGCCGGCACCGAATTCTTCACCATTCTTACCGGATGCTTTCTCGAATTTGCCATCGTTCAAATTCTTTTTGCCACCACTATAAACGTTTTTGTCGACATATTCACCACCGTAACCGTGATGGTGGAGAGGTGCTTCAATTAATCCACCACCACCATAACCTAATCCAGCACCTCCAATTCCACCAGTTTTTAGAAGACCTGCCCCACCATAACCGAGACCAGCTCCACCAATACCGGCACCATAACCAAGACCAGCTCCACCGATACCGCCACCATAACCAAGACCAGCTCCACCGATACCGCCACCATAACCTAGTCCAGCACCACCAAAACCGCCACCATAACCTAGTCCAGCACCATAGCCAAGACCTGTTTTCAATCCAAGACCTATTCCACCGAAACCAATTCCGGGACCATAACCACCGCCACCGATAGCACCTGATGCTCCTTCAGGATAGTAACCACCTTCGACCACATGATAGCCATGTAGTGGAATTGTTGTAGCTGCTGTTTTCATCAAATCTTCAGTTTGATAACGATATTTATATAATGGCGCTCTACCTGCATCTTGACAAAAGACTACTGTAATAACAGTAAATATAATCAACCACCGATCCATTGCTGAATTGTTGTTAACTTTGAATGAAACCAAAGAATGAACTGACATCAACTGTCTTTTACATCGTTTATATATTCGTCAAATTGTTGCTTTATTAATAACAATTAAAGCGTAAAACGATTTGCTTGATTGATTCTTCTTAGATTATTGAAATTAAGAGGTGGCACAGTACGACCTTAATGGAAAAAAAACAAAAAAAAGCCTTTTTTGAAGTATGCCAACTTGTTGATTGGCTTTTTAACCTTGATTGATTTGAATCATAGGAAGTACACATTAAAATTTTTGTTAATACGCTTATTTATCATTATTTAAACTGTAGATCCGTAATAATTTACAAATGAATTGTTGATTTTTTAGATTAAGAGCATGGCGAGTAATGGTCCATTTTGATGTGAGTTCAAAATCATTTTTTTTTTAATTACAGTTCTTGTTAATATACTCCATCTATTTTAATTGGGCCGGCTTGGCTTTAAGCGAACGCACAGTGTGGATCATTTCTGTGGCGGGTGATTTGATGATTCGACTGTACGTCCAGCCTCTAATCACAGTGACATCAAAGCTTACCTGTAGAATTGTTGCAATTCATTAAAAATGTTTGTTAGAGTATTGCCCATGTCACAGAATGGAGCTATGGGTAATTTACCGCGCCATCTAGTAGAAAGTTTCCCCAACTTGTCCAAATCGGACTTCAATTCTCTTACACCGTCAAGTCGATCGAATCAAAATTGACCAAGTATGCATATAAACAGACCATAGACGAAATGATCGAAATAATGATAAAGATCGAGATACGTTCAGAATTACTCTGGGGCTTGCCGTAAATGCGTAAAAACTAATCATAATTTTATTGTATTTAACATGAATTGAGGAATTTTACTATGAATGAATTACGAATCATGACTAACACAAATCCTTATTATAATTACACTATTTTTGCTAATCTAGGAAGAAATTACAATAGAAAGATCGATTTTTGTTTTGTTCATTGATATCAAAGGATACAAAGGATAACAGGTATCAGGGAATTTTTCCTTATCAGGATAGCAGGAAACAACCACCCTATTTTGTACACATGTCTGTTGCACAAAACGGTGGTGGTTGTGTATTTCGTATATGTTGGAGTTGAATCGAAATCACACCCTTATTCACTCTGGTGGTCGATTGTACGCACGGTCGAGTGACGCACCCTTTGTTGAATCTTTAAAATAAAATTTTTCATTTGTTATCAGTTGTGTTTTTGATTCATTTCCGGTTTCTTTTGCAAATCAGTGCAATCAAATCATCAATTGTGTATCGGTTGAATAATAAGGCAGAAACAATTGATCGAAAATTCAAAATGTCTGTGTCGGATGAAGAAAGAGACGAGTAAGTAATTTTATTGATAAGCGGAATTCCTTCGGTTGATCGTATTTTTTTATATATTTGTGATTTATTATCGAAAATTTGTACAAATTGACCTTGTTACCGTTTTTTTTTGTGCTTGTCTCGTAAATGTTATTGATTCGAAATTGAAAAACGGATGTTACAAATTTTTGGCAATTCTTATCGAAAATCCATTGTTCAATTGATTTTTATGGTTGTATGCATACGGTGGTCACGGTATACATATTAGAAAGGACAAGGTTTAATTATTTACGAATAGAAAATTTTCCCATAATTGATATTGTTCAACTGTAATCATCATCGCTATCTTGTTAGTTTCTCCTCTGATTTTTAATTAATATATTAATAAATCGAGATACAGATGCAGGTGTTTGTTTGGTAGAATATTCACAGCAAACACTAGTTGCGTATTAACATTCAAATATTGATTAAAAACCACTTGAACTTGGTTGTGGATATTTTTTTTTTGTAATACCACACAGAATTTCCTCGATTATTCTCGTAGTTTTAAACACAATCTATAATTAGAATTGTCTGTAATTATTGATATTTCTACAAACAAATCCATATATGTTCGAAGAAAATTTCCTTATAATTTATAGTAGATCAAATTTAACTTGACTCTAGACTGATTAAAAACAATAACGCCTGTGTGACTGATTAAATACCAACAGCGGTGTATGAGAGGTTGCCTGAATAGTTGTTTCAACGCCTTCTTGATCACGCCGTTTATAATAAGTGGCACACATTTTAGTTGACATTGGGACAGTCTATATATTCGATTTAATGCTACCTAATAACAGACATATTCATGATTACAATAGATCAAATTTAACTTGACTTTATATTGATTAAAAATAATAACGCCTGTGTGCTTGATTAAATGCAAACAGTGGCGTATGAGAGGTTGCCTAACTAGTCGTTGCAACGCCTTCTCTATTAATCGGTTGATTTGATTGATATACATGAGTGGCGAAATTACCCGGCCATAAAGACACGTGAAACACTTTCTTTGGTCTTTCATGCATGTTAAAGTTGGATAAAATAAATTTACTTATTTTATTTGTCTCCAATTTCTATGAAAGCCCTAAGAAAGTGTATTGTGGGACTTTCTGTATATGCGTCTAGTTATTGCGCCGCTCATGTATACGGTTTCTAATAAGCGACATACATTGGAACAGTCTGTATATATTTGATTTAATTGTTATCAAATCAATTCTAAGAAATAGAAATAAATAAATCAACTGTATATTTATCAAAAGTTAATGACCTTGTTGCCTCTTTGATTGTTTTGATTTTCACCAGCGTAAAAACATGGCTCATTCATCAAAAAAAAAAAAATTATCTTCATTAATGCTGATGTCATCCATTCACTGAATAAATATTGCAATTTAAAACTGTTAAAAACAAAAACAACGTCAAATTGTCTTTGAAATCGGTGGTTTCTCTGTTTAATTTGCCATTCACTTTTATCAAGTTACACATAAGCAAAAGAAAAAAAAGACAGATAAAAGTTTTCGTGTATATATTTTTATCGCCAACAAAAACTCATTAACCGAGAACGGAATTTTATCAATGATTTTTATTTATTTATTTTTTTTCGTATATTTATCGAAAACGACGTCAGTTTCGTTTCAACTTCGAAACTAGGCGGTGCTTTGTTGGTCATTGGGCTCTCCCCATTATTATTATTAT
Source organism: Meloe dianella (assembly GCA_028455855.1). Classification (NCBI taxonomy): domain Eukaryota; kingdom Metazoa; phylum Arthropoda; class Insecta; order Coleoptera; family Meloidae; genus Meloe; species Meloe dianella. The sequence continues at coordinate 4,054,882 of JAPTHL010000008.1, read as the reverse complement.
TATTATCGATAATCTTTAACAAAATGCACAACGGTAATGTGTGTACGAAAACTAGCGACGACCATGACAATTTCTATCATGATTATAATGATGATGATAATGTGAAACAGAATTGCGAAGATCCGAATTGTAATTTTAAAAAATTCAGGTATCTCATCGCCACATCTGTCACCATTTATTCCCAATTTGTTCTAATTATCATTCGTTTTGTTGATAGATATCCAGATGGGACTGTACGTTTACGGAATCCGCATATTGAATTAATGGATCAAGATATTTTGTATCATTTAGCTTTAGGTAGTGAATCCCATGATCTTGTTGAAATGTTTGGTGATATTAAAGTAAGTAGTATTTAGATAAATTCCGAACAAATCATTATCTCCATCTATATGTATTGCATAATAATACGTTATCAGTGATGAAGGTCGACTATTTGGTTTTGTTTGAATTTCAGTTTGTTTGTATGGGTGGTACACCGAAACGTATGGAAAATTTCGCTTATTACATAATGAAGGAAATTGGCCATAAATTACCAACAGGTACAACTTTACAAGATATCAGTCAGTATTCATATCGTTACAGTATGTATAAAGTTGGACCGGTACTATCAATTAGTGTAAATATAATCATAACTAATAATTTTTTATGTTAATCATCGAAAAATTTGTGATTTATAGCATGGAATGGGTATACCGTCCATTGGTATTTTATTGCACGAAATCATCAAATTAATGTACCATGCCAAAGTAAAGGATCCGATATTCTTCCGGATTGGTACGTGCGGCGGTATTGGTATTGAAGGTGGTACTGTTGTTATATCCGATGATGCCGTTGATGAGATGTTGAATCATTATTATGAAGTGGTACTTGACTGTTTTATTAAATGTGTGTTTTTTGATGTATCAATTAACAGATAAAACTTGTAGCCAATGTTGGGTAAACCGGTGCGTCGACCATCAAAATTAGATAAACGTTTAATTAGAGAATTGAAGGCATTGGTTGATTTAGAGGATCCATATGAAACGGTCACTGGTTTAACAATGTGCGCAAATGATTTCTATGAAGGTCAAGGCCGTACAGATGGTGCATTTTGTGATTATAGTGAAAATGACAAATTGGATTATTTAGAACATTTACGTAGTAATGGTGTGAAAAATATTGAAATGGAAGTAATACCATTTGCTGCATTAACACATCATGCTGGTATTAGAGCAGCTGTTGTATGTGTGGCATTATTAGATCGTTTAAAAGGTGATCAAGTTTGTGCACCAAAAGAAGTATTAAATGAATGGCAAATACGTCCACAAACATTGATTGGACGTTATATTAAACGTTATTTACAAACAAAAGGACGGATATCATTCGATGGGCATGGTTCGATGGCTGTTAAAAGTCCAAGACGTTTCAAATTAGTACAACAAGAATCTCAGACGTTCGATTAAATCGCAATGATTTGGGGAGAATTCTTAAGTTCGGGAAAAAAATACAATAATAAACCAAAAAAATTCTATATTTTCACCAATCAAACATATCGTAGAAAGGCTCTCTCTCTCTCCCCACTAAAAATACACCAAGACCATTCCGCTTCTTTATTAACACTAAATTGATTTAAAATTATAAAGCATGATCAATGTTGTATAATGTCTAACTAGTTCTATTTATTATTGGACAATGCAATTCGTTGTATAAATAAATTAACACATTTTTTTTTGGTAGAGACAACGAGGTAGTAGTGATGAAAACAATTATAGCTGCCTAAAGAATTTGTTAAAATATTTGCTAATTAAAAAAAAACGAAGATTGTTGAATTTTTAGTCCATACAGTTGTTAACAATTCATTATTTTTATTTATGGAAATTTCAAAATTATTAAATTTATTGTTGATTATTATAAAAATATGTAATTGTCGTATCGATGTATATGTCGCTTATAAATTAATAAAGAATTTAACGATTTAATTAATTCGAATCAGTCATTGTTTTGTTGTTGTTGTTGTTATAATTAGTTGTTGTCGTGTGTATTTTGTGGTTTTTTAGCGAATAGAAATTTTTGAAAAAATAATTTCGTCAACAACACCAACGGTTGTTCAATTAACGTATATAATAGAAATGATAATAAGAATGACACAAACATAATGCCACATGCTATAATCGACTGAAATAACAATAAATTAATCGATTTAATTACAATTTTCTATCCTCAATTCAACTTACAAATGATGCAATTGATGCATTTAAACGATGTTCAGCACCAAGGAATATTATAGTTGCAATAACTGGATTTATCAAATATGCACAAAATGTTAGACGACTCAAAGGTACCCATCCTTTAAACGATAAAAATTTCTCTAATGCCCCTGCAAAAAAAACATTTTTATCAAATAATTCCAATTTAGCGCCGCAATACAACCAATCAAAACAATGAAACAACTTCACTTCAATCATATGATTGGTTATAATCAATAAGCGCCAAATTCAAAAATATATCTCCAATACTAACTAGCATTTCCTGTACAACAGGCAATTAATAACCACCCCATACCGATGCCCCATAATGTTCTAGATATGCCCATATAAACAGCTGAAAATTCAACCGATACATTACGTCCATAAATTGTGAATAATATCCACAAATTCAACATTGGAAATAATATCCATAAAACAATTCTAGTACGTTCTTTAAGTATCAATTCTTTTTTAATTTAATTAATAATAAATAAGCGACAATAACACCAATTAAATAAGGTCCAAGGCGATTCCATGGTAGATCATAAATAGCATCTAATTGTGCTAATTGTTCATCCATACTAATTAGAAAAATAAAATACCATAATTATTGGACTTTTGTATAATTAATTTAAAGAACAATTACCTTGGAATATAACCGATACTATACGATTTATAAATTGTTGCACATATTGTTGTTATTAGCAATAAAACTGTTAGAATTCCTGCTGTTTTTAAAGCACTAAAAAACACACACCAGAAACGCAAATTATCGAATAGAGTTGAATGAAGTTTTGATTATGGCAAACTTACATTGTTGATAGAATTAACAAAAATGTGGCAATTACAAAGAATTGCGTATCTAATGATAGATACCATGACCAACTAAGGCACATTTCCGATCTTGGATATAAATTATTTATGTATAAAATATTACGCCACCAATATTTACCGCAACGTAAATCATTACGTTCACTCGTTGTTAATGATGATGTTTGTTGATAGAATGTGTATAAAACATCAGTTAATAGTATCACAAATGAATATACAGGTGTTAAACTAGAATTTTACACAAATCGATAAAAAAATTTCATTACAATTCAATTCAATTCAATTCGTATATTTACCGTAGAAATCGATTGAGCATCATTAGAAGGAATTCGTTGATTTTCTTCATGTAATTCACAGGTGTTGCTTCATTATTATTATTAGTATTTTTCGATTTCGATTTCAAATAAAGATAACCGAGGAGAAATCCACTGAAATCAAATAATCAACTGTTATTATTTGTGCTAAATTTTCGTTAAGTTGGTAATGGTCCTCTAGCGGTGAAATAGTGCAATTCTATAGATAATCAAAAGCTGGCTACACACAATTCCAGTAAAACTAAAGGTGACTTCACACAATACACTCACCTAATGAATAAATATGTATCGACGCAATATGTGGAATTACTCAATATTTGCGAGAATAAATCTTCAGATAGACGATATGCATTGGCGATATTCTCAATGAAATCGGCTTGATAGAACGCTGAATGTACCATAATCACCCATAACATACTTAAGAAACGTAAGCCATGTATAATACGTACTGTATCACCATTCAATTTAGTTTTCATCAAACTTTTCGAATTCGTATAAAATGAGAAACATTTAATCACATCACCAAATATACTCGATTTGATTGTATCTTCAATCGAATCTGTTGATACCAATTCAATTTCAGATACTGAAATCAAGAGAAATTCCAATAATTATTTTAAACGAATTTTTGAAATCTTGATCGCGATCCAGATGTAGATCGGGATCGAGATTGTTGTGGGAATTAATTCAAGAAATTTACCACTGGTCGGATTCGATTTGCTATTGATATTGCTACGATGGCCTGTTAGCAAGTTTTTTATACGATTATGTTTACGTACATCATAAATTGTACCAATTATTGTCAATAATAATATGAACAACGATAAACAACTATAAAGAAACAAAGGATAGAGTGAAAACGAGCCTTGTTTTCATTGTCAACCACTTACATTAAAATTATTGTTTTTGGCAATTGCAACATCCATAAACCCGTTGTTTTTAATGGTTTGATTTCATTAAGATTCAAATTTAATTCGTATAAATTCTGTATATTTAAATATTTCGATTTGATATAATTGCTAAATAATGGTGTTAAATCTTGAATGGTACACGATTGTGGTAGACATAAGCCCAATTGGATTGTAAACTACAAAAGAATTATATAATAGAATGTTTCAAATTTGGCGCCGATATCCCCACCAACACCACCAATTCATTGATCATGCGCACTGTCGACATTACCAATAATTCCTGTACGAACTATAGATTTAATCTTACCTCTAATGGCAATTGCGAATGAAACTGCAACGTATTGTTGTGATTCAGATAAAACATATAAAAACCCATATGGTATGGTGGATAATCGTATGGGGTTGGTGGTGGATGTTGATTCTTCTCATAACTAATCTCAAATCGCTTCCGATTCGATATATCACTGCATTGTGAATGTGAACCAATCCATAGATTGTTGCCGTAAATAAAACCAACTCCCGGTGCGCCACTGGCATCTAAAGCTACGGAAAGAAAACCACCCGACATTTATATAAAATAATTAATATTAATTCATTAGATAATATTTCGTGTCTTTTTTTTCGTGAAAGAGAAAGTCTAATGTCCTAGTGTCATATTACATAGAAATGTTGTGATATAATCTCTATGCAACAATAATGTTTTGATTGATTTATATTACGTAAATTTGTCGGTGTAAAATTCATCGTGCAGGCGCAGCTTTAATTGTCAAAAATCTTACACTGCATCAATCAAAATTGATGGTAATCAGACAAATGCGGAAAATTCCGAATAAAGCCGGTACGAACACGTTGATATTTGTATCAAATCTCACCTTTAAGTGCCCAAATTTGTTTCGAATCAACAGCATTGTAGAGTTGCCCTAATTGTTGTAGACACACTGTAGTATTGTTGTTTGTTTCAACAATTGATGTTAAACCGTATAAAACGGATTCACCACGTAAAATTTCATTTAAACACTCAACATCCACCACAACAGCAAATATAAAAATTAATAATAAACACTTAAACATTTCGGTTAATTAAGGAAAACTGGTGGAAGAGAAAGAGAAACATCGGAGAAAATCGCTATTGGAACTAAAGAAATTATTAAAAGCGATATTTATATTAAATATACAGCATTTATTGGCTGGAGAGAGGGGCGTAGCGACCATATAGTGGGGTAGTAGTCTGTCGGTATAAATTCAAAAGACCGACCAGAACGAAGACGACCACTAATCGGCAAAATATCACGAAAAGGTCTGCAATTATGTAAACAACATTGAAAATACGAACAATATTTTGAGTTATATTCACGTACGCAATATTGTTTGATTATATTGAAAAGGCAAAAAACAACAATGTATCGAAATTACTGTCGGTCTAGACGATCTTGGCCCACTCGACTTGACATCTGTCCCTCCATAAGCTCCATAAGCGGAAATTTTACGGTTCGACTGTTGCCATTGTGGACCGACTATATTCGAATTTATTTTGTTTACATGATGTTATCTAAGAAATGGTGAAAGTTCCTCTTCACCAAATTCAGTTTAGCTGGTTTCTAGGTTAATAAGAATGAAAAAGAAATGTACAGATATGTGTATATTATATAATAATTGAAGTATTACAGCATTATTGTTGATAATTAGAAGAGGAAATTGTCAACTCGTGTGCCATATAATAAATAAATATTAATGTTAATTAAATGTCGACATGCATCAAAGAAGTGCCAATTGAATTTCACTTAATTCCACTCAAACAAGCTCTCTTTCTCTCTCTCTCTCTTTTCAATTTCAATTATAATAATCTTAAAAACCAATTATTCTAAACGTAAATACTTTAATTGATGGAAATTCACATTGTTTTCAAAGATGAGGCAACATATGGAAACCCAACAAAGAAAAACAAGTAATTAATCGTTTTTTATTGATTCTATGAATTTTACGCAAATTGATTGTTTTGTATTAAAATTTATAAAAAAAAATAATTAATGCGTAAAGGAAATGTTTGCCAATGTTTACGCAAATAAGCGCCGATCAAATGAGAAAATAGCTTCAGGGCGCCAATATGGCATACAATTAGACTGTAAACTATAGCGTAGCAAACTATGGACGCGATTTATCATTGAGCCGGTGTTGTTTCCAAATATTTAACAACAGATACAATCGAAGAGAGAGCAAAATAAAATTTCCAATTAAGAAATATTGACTGGCCTCTTATGAGATTCAAGTCAGATTTGATGGTGTTTTATAGTCCGACAAATTGACCAAATGCCGGTTCGAGTCGCAGACAAAATTCTTTTTGCTAAAAGAGAATTCAAGTCTGGCCAACGAAGGTAAAGTCGTTTTATAAACTCTTTGTAGATGTATCTGAAAAGTTCAAGGATATAACACACGTCCACTAACCTTTTTATTATTTTGGTAAAACATCTTTGTTGTGGTTCAATTCGATATTCTGAAATGACGCAAAAACTACATTTACAACATGGTCCATTACGAATCTCAAGGATGTGCGATCTTATCTCGAATGGTTGATGAAACCTTCCAAATACTATTGACCTCTTGTAAAATGAATGGTACAGACAAACAAATTCATGAATTATTAATGAATATAATTAATTAACAAGTTTAATTTCCAAATAATCGTGCCACTATAAAACTAGAAAGATGGCGTAATTTGTTATATTTATGTGTTGTAAAATCTTCATCTCCATCTGCAGTAAAACAATAAATAGATGAAGATGGAGATTTGTTAAAGATTCAGAAAAATTCTATTCAACAATTAACAATCCACTCCGATAGCTTCTGTTATATTTTTCAAATGATCTCTTTGGATCAAATCAACTAATTCCCTTTTGATTCTTGTCACAATCGGCGGTCCATCATAAACTAACCCCGTATAAATTTGGATCATACTGGCACCATTGCGGATTTTCTCATAAGCATCTTCACCGTTCATTATACCACCAACACCTGGAATGCCAATATTTTTCAATATTTGTTAAATGTTTATAAACCAAATCATTATTACCAATAATTGGTATGGTCCCCTTTGTTAATCTGTACATTTTCTTAATTATTTCAGTTGAGATATCTTTGACTGGTTTACCACTTAAACCGCCAATTTCTTGTTTGTTGACATCAATCAAATAATTGGGTCTTTGGATTGTTGTATTGCTGATAATCAAACCGTCAATTTTACAATTTTCCAATTTAATCACCTGAGCAATATCCTTTAATTCATTATCAGTTAAGTCGGGTGCTAATTTCAATAGTAACGGTGGTTTTGGATTGCATTCAAGATTATTGCGTGTTTTTAAACATTCTGTTAATAGATCGGTGAGGATTTGTTGGTTTTGCATACTTCTTAAACCAGGTGTATTTGGACTGAAAAATTAAATCAAAAACGAGAAAAATTCAACGAATTTGTTCGTTAATTGTTGCAAAATTAATATTGTATTGAAACCTGCTAATGTTGATTACTAAATAATCAGCAATTATTCCAAAATTTTCAATACCTTTAACGTAATCATCTATTGGATTATTAGAAATTTTATTTTTGCCCAAATTAACACCAATTATACCATTATTGAAATTGTTTTTACGTAAATTTTCTAATCGTTTTTTAACAACCTGATGACCATCATTATTAAAACCGTATCGATTGATTACAGCTAAATCCGATTTCAATCGGAATACTCTTGGTTTCTCATTACCATCCTGTGGTGTTGGTGTGATTGAACCAATTTCAATAAAACCAAAACCAATATCGATTAAACCATCAATTGCTTCACCATTCTTATCGAAACCGGCAGCTATGCCAATTGGATTTTCGAAAGTTTTGCCAAACAATTCGATTTTCTTTAAATTTAAATCTAATTAATAATTGAGTTGTTTTTAATTAGCTGGAAAATGACATGATTACCAAACAATCAGGATTCTGATAGCTGTTCTTTGGTAATAAACGATATTTAGCGGCAAATATTGCAAGTCGATGAGTTGTTTCTGGATCTATTAGATGGACAACGGGCATCACAACATTGCGATAGAAGGCTTCATCGTTTTTTAAGAAACTAATCACTGAATAACTGACCAAACCACCTGTAGCCACCACAACAAGTGATCTCAATCTTTGCTGAAATTAAACGTATGGATAATATTGAGAATATTCCTGATTAATTAATAAAATTTACTCGATTCGTTAAAAGCCTCATTGTTTTTGACTTTAGTTGTTTTCGATAGTTTTCAGTATTTATTAAAAAAAAAATTGAAAGTGTTTTAATGGTAAACAGACAGAACTTCAAACATACCATCAATGTTGCCAATGTTACTCAATCTCAAAAAATATTAACCATATCAATCACTACAATAGTGATATAACGTAAGGTAAGAGAAAATCAAAGAATTTAAGCTAATTATCAATTAAATGAAGCCAAATTGATGAGTAATTAAATACAAAAAGAAACAAATCTTATCCATGCTGTGATAAATTGGCAACAGTGAACGGAACAATTTGTAGTTCCTATGTTATGGTAGTTCAAAAATACATCTTAAAGATGGGTTTATTAGTAACCTTTCATTCATGAAATGATGATTTTTAAATAAATTATAAGTAAATACACTCATTTGTGGTATATTTCTAATTGCATCCAGAAAACTTTCTACGATATTTCAATTATAATCAATTTTCTACCACCGTTCTTCATCATACGTTAGAGGTGGGATAATTAATTGATAGAAGTTACAAATCAGGGGTACACAATAACTAGAGCTCACTATAGTATGTAAAGCGATTTGCACTGTTGCCGGTGTTACTAGCATAGCGATAACTTTTCTTGTGTTCACAAATTACTAATGAGTTATTACTACATTTTAAAAATTATAATCAGCAGGAGACTTTTAATCTGAATTTTAAAGACCTAAACTGTAATTTAAGCTTGTTAAAATTTTGATTGTGGAACAGTGTGGCAACATGGAGTAGCTGTACGCTTTTATTTGGCTTGCGCACACATCTCTTTACTTACCATGTTGTATGCGTAGTTATGTGTGTACCGAATATGAAAGTCGTTCCGTATTTCTAACCTCGAAATTTAAAAAAAATTCTTAAGCCACTTTAATCCCCGGAAAAAAGCAAAGTAAAAGGAGGAAAAATGTTGCATTTCAAAGGTCACCAACAAATTTCTATTTGACTTTGATTATTTGTTAACATATTGTTCGTCAAAATGAGTGGTAAACTTGTATTCGATGAAATTTGTAAATTATTAGAAACGTATAGAGGTAGAGATAAGGTGAGTTGGCGATTTTTTACTCTAAAACAATTGTAGATAACGATTTTTTGTTGATTTTGATCGTTTGCAGATTCTACGAACACTATGCTACAGTACGAAATTGATTGGTGGCTTACAAAACAATCAGAAATGGGCTGAGAGATTTGCGAAATTTAGTAAACAAATGTCTGGAACTCGAGCCACATTACGTCTTCTAGACGATTTACCAATGTTGAAATATAATTTAGAATATGGATTTGGATCGGAGGTATATTTCTAAATCAATTTGTGGAATGATTGATGTATTTTGATCGTTTATTGATAGGAAACGGATCGTTTGATGGCTGCTTTAGGTGTTACAACAAACATAATCGATCAGATTTATTATCCAATTGAGAAGATTTCATGGTTAGCTGAACACGATTTAATCGATAATGTTGATGGTAATTTCTGGGATACTGCCAGTTCTATCTTTTGGGTATCTTCAATTTATTTGAATCTAATGAAGTATATTCGAATTCAATTCAATTAACTGAATAATTAATTTGTTGTTTTTAAGGACTTTGAGATATATTTCGATAATTCAACGCCATAAGAAATGCGTTAATATTAAACAGCATGACACGTAATAGAATTCTATTTCTATTTGAATTTGATAGAACATTAATTAGTGTTTGTTTTCTTATAATTTCAGTGTGACGTTAGAGAAATTAATAGCAAGACAACATTTTGAGATATTTACAAGTCTACGATTAACGTTAGATTTTATACATGCTGTTAATACATTACCAAAAGGATTTTTATGGTCTAGAAAATTGGATACGTGGCATATTGGATTTATTGCAACTGTATCATCAATTATGGGCATTTATCAAATTTTTGCTAAACGACATTTGAATTAATTTCGATTTTTTTTTCTTAAATAAAGTATGATAATAGTTTTCCTAAATAGTTATGAATCTTTTTTTGGTTTTATTAATGTGGTAATTCCTGATTGTGAATTTAGAATTTCCCAGAGATGGATGCCCGTGTAGGTATAGCTTTAGCGTGATAATACCAAATCTGCGTGATCTTAGACACAATTATGTGATCATAACCACAATTACGTGACATTAGCCACATCAATACACAACAGTATAACAGAATTGTTAACATTTTTTCTTCTTGGTTTTTCATTAAGTTTTATGAAAGGTGCTTAATTTTTAATAGATGCCACCGAAATTCAAGTTTTCCGAAGGTTCTATTTGTGTTTATATTCTAATACTGTTTGTTTCATTAATGTCACATTCTAGGTGAAAAAGTGTTATGCTTCCATGGTCCCCTTATTTATGAAGCTAAATGTTTAAAATCAACAATTACAAAAGATAAACAGATTAAATATTTCATTCATTATGCTGGTTGGAATAAGAAGTAATCCATTTTTATTTTAATAAAAATTTTTGATTGTTAATTCTATGTTGATTTCTAGTTGGGATGAATGGGTGCCTGAGAGTAGAGTTTTAAAATATAATGAGGCCAATGTAGCTAGACAGAAAGAAGTCCAAAAAGCCCATTCAACACAACCGAATAAAACTAAAAAAACAAAGAAAACAACAACAAAATCGGAAACAACAAAAGATATAGATTCACGTTCAAGTACACCAAACAATGAATTAACAAAACAAGGTACGAAAACAAAACAAACAACGACAACAACCACAACAGCGGCAGCAATCACAACAACAACAACAACAACTACAACAACAGCAACGATAGCAACCAGCACACCATCAAGTGGACAAGATTCTAGTTCAGATATACCACGTAAGAAACGTGGCCGTTTAGATCCGACCGTTGAATCAGAAGAGCAATTTTTGAATAAAGTTGAAATTAAAGTTAAAATCCCTGATGAATTAAAACCGTGGCTAGTAGACGATTGGGATTTGATAACAAGACAACGGAAATTAGCTAATTTACCAGCAAAAGTTACAGTCGATCAAATCTTAGAGAATTATTTGAATTATAAAAAATCGATAAAATCGAATAATTCTAGCAAAGAATCGGCCACAATTGAAATTATGAAAGGTATAAAAGAATATTTTAATGTAATGCTAGGTACACAATTATTATATAAATTTGAACGGCCTCAATATGCGGATATTCTACAAAATTATCCGGATAAACCAATGTCAGAGATCTATGGGGCCACACATCTGTTACGTTTATTTGTTAAATTAGGACCTATGTTGGCTTATACACCATTGGATGAGCGTAGTATACAATTGTTATTGCAGAATATTCAAGATTTTTTGAAGTATTTAGTGAAGAATAGTGCACAATTATTCAATTTACAAGATTATGGAAATGCGTCGCCGGAATATCACAGGAAAGCGTTGTGATTAAAAATGAATTATTTTTAACAATTCTCTGTTCAATAAAACGAAATTGATTGCATTTTTGTTGGTTTATTTAACAAAATTTAATTGAAGTCAAGCTGGCCAAATTCATTTTGCATTAGTGTATTGACATAACATAACCTCAATTGAATTTGAGGTTAGGGTGCTGTCATTCAATTTTTTTTACAAAATTTCAGCAAAACCATGCCGATACTGCACGGTTGGAGATACGCAGCATTCATGGGGGGTCTTGTTGGTGTTATTGGTATAGCATTATATCCGATTGTAGTTGAGCCAATGATGAATACAGACAAATACAGTAAGGCACTGTGCTGAAGTTCTTACAGGCTTTTGTGTAAATTATCGAAATTTTAGAGCAAATCCAAGAAAAGAACCGTGCCGGTATTCGACAGGAAGATATCCAACCTGGCAGTACGTTAAAAAACAGCCACTAATAATTGAAATAATTTGTAGATATGTATTTGTAGATATGAAAGTTTGGACCAATCCTTTTGATAAAAAAACAAACTGAAATTTACTTTATTTAGTTTTATTATCGTAATTATTTTAAAATTAACATATATACATGGTGTAGATACAAAAAAATATATAATTATTGGTAATTTAGCGGAAAAAAATCACAGCCAATACGCATCATCACCATCATCTTCTACATTGACAAAAACATCAAAAGCATCACGATAACAATTACCATCATGATTGAAAATGTATCGATGAAATGTACCATCAAGACATGCAACTGAAATTGTCCCTTTTAACATACAAAAAAAAATGACACAAATAAAGTAGATTGTTTTACCAATTACTGAATTGTTTAATGTAAACGCACAAATACACGGCTTTTCTGGTGGTACAGTGAATGTTGCAAAAGCCCATTGTGAATCACAATAACCTCCTAAAATCCTTGTCTTCGATATTCTAAAATTTCAACAAAATTAGGTGTAATTGTAAATTAAAAAAAGAAGAAGAAATCTAGACTTACAACATTCGTTTATTTAATTGGGTGTTTTTCAGAGCAAATATATGGATTGTACCTTTATCACTTGAACAGCATAAATAATCTGAATTCCTACTAAAATTTAGACTACAAAATGATGAAAATCAATATTCAATCCTCGAAAAAAAAATAAGAAAATTGAAATTACCAATAGATAGAAGCCGGATCTGTACCTCTACGCAATTCTAATAATTGTTGTCTTGTTGTTACATCCCACACACGTATTAATGTGCCTTGAACTGAAGCTGTTGCTAATCGTGTAGCTTGTGGATTTAATGCTAAACATGCTAATTCACCAAGATGTGCATTTAAACGTACAGGCGGTCGTGACATACTTATCTCAATACATGATAAATCCTACAATTTATTTTCATTTCTATCAACAACATTAATAAAATAATCGATTTGATAACTAACAAGAATTTCAACAGTGCCTGTTTTATAACCAGGGAATATTAGAATTTCCCTTTCACACGATTCAGATGAACTTAATTCTAATAAACCACGTGGATTTGGAATTGTATTGATTGAATATAATTTCTGTGTTGGTACAAGATATGAGTAGATATGGATCTCTTTTAAAAGGGCCACTGCTAATCTATAGATTAAAGAAATTGCGATTAATTAATGCAATTTTAGAATAACAGGCGAGAACTTGCTTGTCTTTTCTCGCACGTACTGCACGTATTGATGATGGAAATGTAATTTCCAATACAGTTTTCCTTTCAGCATTATCAAAAATCAATAAAATATTATCAGAATATTTCGGTCGTGAACCACCCGATACAATTGCTAATAAATTAGATGTTGTTAGAATTTCACATTTAACCACACTACCGAAATATGAAATATCTAGAAATTTACATAAATTTCGCAATAGATTTCATTGAATAATTAATACAATTTCATTACCATAATGGGATTTCTCTAATAATGGGTCTACATTGAAAATTTTCAATCCAGTCTCTAATGAACACAGGAAACAATCTAGGAATTAAACCAATTAAAAGAGAAGACAATTAACAATTAATAATAATTTACCATGGTCTTGACTAAAGCGTAAATTATTTATTACTTGTCTATCACAATCCATGATTTGTACTTTTTTCTTTGTAATTTTAAATGCGTAAATACGTAATTATTTACAATCTATACACGAAACTTGTTCATTAATAATCACGTAATTAATTACACTTTAAATTAATGTAGAATTTTAATTAATTAACAAAAAAAAATAAGTAAAACTAATTCACAGCAAACTACGATTTGTTATTATTTTGGAAAAAATAAGGAAAACAACAAACAACAAAGCATGCCATGATCTAGAAAACGCGCATGTCTTAAATTAGTACATGCGTATTCGATTATCATCTATTTAAAGCGCACACAAGAACATTATATTGAAATTAAAACTACTAAACACATTGAATACGGACAAAATTCCACCAAATTATCTGATTTATGAAAATATTTCAAAAGAATTGTTCAAATTTTAGAGAAAAGACGATATAATGTGCTTTTATTACATTGTAATTTGAGAGCTACAATTAGAAATTTATAGTAGGAACTCTAGCCACTTCCATTGTAGTGGTGGTGGTAAAGAAAACAAAAAGTCATCATTGTATCGAAATGGCGTCGGCGGGTTGGTCTGATGCGAAACTTTCTCAATTAATTAATGAAGAAACCCGTTTAATTACATTAAAAGAGATAAAAGAACATCTCGAATCGTTGTCGCGTACAGAAATTTCACTAACAACAAATTCGTTACAATTACCGATAATCTTTGATTGTTTAAATGATTCAAACAAGTAAGTTAACCTCAATACTGCTGTGTTGTTATTATTGTTATGTTTGCTTGTTATTTTTGTCTTTAAATTGTGAATTTATTAATTTTTATAGTGAACAAATCGATGTAGCTTGTGATGTATTAACAATATGTATGGAGAATTTAAATTTAGGTGAAACAACAAATAAATACAGCATCTTTTTGGAGCGTGCCTTAAATCATCCAAATACAAATGTTAAATTGATGGCATTAAAAGAATTAAAACGTAATATTGATAATGATGATATATTGATTGATTTATGTAAAAAACAAACATTAATTAATAATATAATCAAATGTATTGGTGATAAAGATTTAGAAGTTGCTAATAAAACAACAGATATTTTAGTTATTTTTGGTATATCAAATGTTGGTATAAAATATTTAACAAATACTGATGGTTTAAAGATTCTCCATGAAACAATGGCATTAAATGAAATTACAAGATTACGTTTATATGAAGTATTCATTCGTATTTGTTGTCAATCGGAGATGAATTTTCAAATGATCAAATCAACCGGTTTATTAACACAAATTCTAACCGAATTAGAAAATAATGATATATTATTAAGATTAAATATTTTAGAATTATTAACACGTTTAATTGAATGCAAACATGGTTACGAATTTTTAGAAAAATCTGAAATAATGAAATTATTATTATTAATCTTAGAAGATAATAATGATTTAATACAGATACAATTATGTGAACCTGGTATATTAAAATTCTTTGGTAATATTGCACATTTTAAACCAATACAAGTCTTATCTAAATATCCATCGATTGTAAAACGTTTATTTGATAATTTAGAAAATGAAGATTTTACAGTTGTTGGTATATCATTAGATACATTGGGTTATATTGGTATGTTGAATGAAGGTAAAATTGCATTAGATGGATTACATCCACATACAGATAATGCAATTAAATATATATCAAAACAATTACAATCATATCCAAGTAATATTAAAATACGTGCATTAAATTGTTTAGAAAATCTATTGAATCTAAATGAATACAATAAACAATGTAGTGATATAACAAAGAAATGGTACCATTTAATTGATGATGATAATCCAATTGAATTTATATGGCTATATGCGAAAAATCCATTTATTGAATTCCGTTTTGCTGCATTTGGTGTATTATTTGCAATAGCAAAACAATTATGGGGACAAGAGATTATTAAAAATACACCTGGATTAATTGAATTCGTATTAGATCGAAATACGGAAACAACAAAAGAATGTAAAGAAATTAAATATGAAATTATTAAATCATTAGCAAATTGTTCAATATTTGATGATTTAATATTGAAACGATTACAGGATTATGTTAAAGAAGGACCATTTTATGTTCATGCAATTGCTGATGTGGCTATCGAAAGTAATGATTAATTTTTAAATTAACCAGTTTTTTTTTTGTATGTTTAAACAGATGATGATAATAAATCGCATAGATAATAATTACGATTTTTAAATTAATTTCGGCGGTTAATGTATGCAATTTTGCATACACGGCTGTATATGGAGCGGTATGCGTTGTGCATATGCAACCAAAGATACATCGAATGCATGGATGAAGATCTAATAAGGGTAATTATTATTATTTAACTTTTTATTAATATAAAACAACATCTACTTATAACTACTTTCTAATTGAATAATTTACAATATATAAAGGCAAGTGCGTTCTTATTGGTATATTTATGATTGTTACGTGTTTTTTTTTTTGGTATTTTAACATGAATTTAAAACGATTTGATTTGTTATGTATTCGTTAATGTTGTAGGTTTTTGTCGGCTAGCCAATTTCGTCATAATTCTCAACATACCAACAACAGGTGCTTCAAATGCTAATGAAACAAAAAATGCCAATGTATATGATGCAACAATTTGTCCTAAATAGATAATAAACATAACTAAATTGCCTAAATGTAATGGACTATCCATACTCATTGCCATACAACGTATAACAATTGGATGTAATAAATATGCACAATATGTAACACGACTGAATGGATATAAAATTGTTGTTGATAAAATTTGATTAATAACACCACCATAACCAGTACAACATGCAATAACAATCCATGATAAACTTAATGCCCATGCTGAATGACTTAATGCACTATATGCAGCACCAGTAATTGGTGATAAATTCACATCATATAAACCATAAACTAACGATAATAAACAAGCGAATGATGCTAACCAACCGCAAATAACTGTCAACTATAAATAACAATCATAAATCGAAAATTATATTAAAAACAAAACAATTCAAAGGAAATATTGATTTCTAACATACTTTTGACATGCGAAATTCGCAATTTTTCTTAAACAAAAACCAACCAACACACATACCAATCAAATATGGGCCCAATCGTGTCCATGGTTTATCATAGATTTTATCGAATAACGCTAATGGATCATCAGAACCAGGCATATGGCTGTTACTAAATGCGATATAACCAGTCGTCAACCAGGAACTTGTCATGAAAAGCAACAGTAGACATGCAGCACTTTTAAAATGACTGAAAACAAAACGAAATTGAAACGTTTTTCCGCATTTAAATAAACTTCAAATCGAACAAACTTTGTTGCTAGAATCAACATAATAGCACCAACTATATAGAATTGGGTATCATCAGATAAATACCAACTCCATAACATACACATTTCCTCAACTGGGAATAATGTATTAATATATAAAACGTTACGCCACCAATAATTTGGGCAATTAACGTGATCCATTGTGGGTGGCTCAAAAATCGAATTGTAATTAAACCATTTCATTGTCACTTCAACTACACCTAATGTAAACAAATACGGAGCTGTCAATCTAAAAACGAATACCGAATCAAACAATCATTTGTTAGGGCATTATAACAAAGAACTCACCTGGCAAATCTGTAGATAATTAAGCCGAAGAAATGCAATAAACCTGATATAAAACTGCTTTTATTCGTTATTGGATCCAATTTACCACGTGCATGCGTACGAAAATATAGAAATGATACTAAAAGACCGCTAGTAAAGAAGAATGTATCAACACTGAATGCACCATTTGTGATTGTTTGAAATAGAAATTCCTTTTGTACAACTTTTCTATATTCCATATTATCGGAATATTTAAATGCAACAATACATGTATGCCCTAAAATCACCCATGCCATACTGATCGATTTCAAACCGTGTATGACTGGAATTGTATCACTACTGACTGTTTGATCGCAAATTGTGCGAATATTTGTTTTTAAAGAGAACGACAACATTGTCTCTTTGATAATTAAACCTGCCAAATTATTGTTATTTTCTTCAATTGATCGTTTTGAATTAAAACAAAATCTCGATTAGAACTTACGTAACGGTGATGGGTTTCGTCGATTGTTGTTAGACGCAGAACACGCGTCTAAAGCTTCCTCAAGATGACTATTATTATCATTATTATTGTTGTTATTAACGACATATAAGCGATAATTGCCGTTTTTTGTTCTAGTATCGGGCATATTCATATCGAATTTTAAACGATTTTGCGTTATTGCAAGCAGATCTTTTTGCTTCTCGTGCTCTAAATAGAAATCATATGCTGTGCCAGCTATCAAGAAAACGATCACAATTGATGTTACAATACTGAAATCATTAATGGGGATTATTCAAATATTTCGTAGAAAAAAGTGATCGACCATCCGGATTCGAACTGGAATTTTATTATTGTAGACGTGTGGAAGAGAACGGTTCGAATCCCGATGGTTCTAATTTAATGGTTTTTTTTGTTGTTGTTGTTGTTATTGTATTTACCATAATGTCTGGAATGTGGAATCTTGCCAAATATTGAAATAACTATGATGTGAACGTACAACTTCTACACGAACATTAACAAATTCGGATGTTTTTGATGTTTCTTCCATTATTGTTTTAATATCATTATCGGTACAAATGTATGGCATACATACGCCGATATGCAATGTTCTCTCCTGTAGATTAAACAAATTTTATTGCAAAACAATCAGTGGAAAATTATAAAGAAATTTAACGTGTAGTTCGGCCGGCGCATCCACCAAAATCAAACAATTTCATTATTTATTGCGTTATCATTGTTTGATTTGCTAGAAAATCTACCGGATGTCCCATTTGTGTGTGTGTCTGCACCCCCCACATTGTTATTAATTTGATTATACCTCTATTGTAAACGTTGAATTTAAATGGATACGCATCATGAAGAATGCAACAGGAAATGGTGGTACTGATGTGTAAACCATTGGTTCCATTTGATAATTTCCACCGTGTTTTGTTGTTATTGCGATTGTTAAATCACGCCGGATCAGATGTGTACGATTCTAAGAAAACAAAACAAAACAAATATTTAACAACGAATTTTTGACGAAAAGTATTTCTTGAATAAATAAAAAACAACAGGTGTGTCTTGGCCGTTTATCGTCATCATCACTCTCATCATATTTACCATAATAGCAAATACACGAAAAATTCATGTATTTATTGATCAACAAATCAACATTTATCACTTTCTAATTGTGTGACTAAATTATTCGTTTTGTGTGTATGATCGACAAATACGTGAAGAAGAAGAAGACGAAAAAAACGATCACGCAACAGCTATTGTTGATTAATTTTTTTAACACCTGTTGTGTTAATTAAGCTGTAATAAAGTGTGTTGCTTTACCTCTGAATTGATTATAATTGATTTCTGTTTCGGTACGATATTATCACATAAACTTTGTGATCCGGTCCAATAGTGATTGCCCCAGAACCAGCCAGTTGAATATCGACCACTGGCATCATCCACTAATTACAATCAACAAAATATAATCTAATTAATATAATTGCATAATAATATTGCAATTTTTGGGGGTACAACAAATTCTATTTCGAATTCAATTAACTCCAATCACGCACTATTTGATGGGGACAAAAGTGTGTCAAATAGATCAACAAATGCGTTATTGAATACTAATTAATTAATTAAATTTAAATTAAATTCCAATCAGGGATGCTTCTCAATTATCCCTAATTTTATACAACAACAACAACAAAAAGATCGACCCCATTTTCCGGTCTTAATCATTCACAAATTGTATCGAATATCCCATTGAAAGCACCACTGTATTGTTATGGCGTCAAACCATAAAGTGATTAAACTTTTTTTCTGGGAAACATTCATTGATTTTTGCATGTAAGATTGCATTGAAAATCGATGGTTTTATTGTTGATCTCAAGGTAGTTTAATAACAATTTATTGTTATTGCACACAATTACAACATTCGTATTGCAAATATTGCTGTAAATTGAAAAAAAATTAAACGTCAATAGAGATCAAGATCGAGACACCAATACTTTCTTGTTGCTAGTTTTTCATGCGATTTTGCTTTCACTATTTAATCGCGATTTGCTAACAACATTCGGCGAACCCATCTAATTAGCTCGTTGTTGCTGTTTTTTTTTCGTTGAATTATTTCTCACCAATTAGCTCACAAATGATAAAGAAATTCAAACAAATAGAAAGCAATAATTAGATAATAAATAATTTCCGTAAATGCATGAAGAAGATTAACAAAATGAAAGTACAAAGAAAACAACAACAATTCTTACATCATTACCAATCATTAAAAAAAGCAACAAAACAAATTAATGAAAGTGAAACAGTTTATTTATTGTTTTTTATCTTCTTCATTCCCTCCTTCATTGTATTGTTGTTGTTATTTTTGGTATTGTGTAAATATTGTAATTTAATTCCGGAAATGTCCATTTTTATGTAACATCATACGTTTTTACTTAAGTCGCTAATCAAATCATCAGTTAGTTTTTGGTAATATCGGGTTATCTAAATTATTCGAATTCAGCCTCAATTGATAGCGTAATGTGCGAATCAAGTTGTGAGCCTAATTATGAATGATAATTATGGATAATTAGAAAGAAAGTAGATGGTTTGCATGTTGGAAATTGTACGAAATTAGAGACGAAAGAAAGGAAGAGTATCCATCCGCCACGGTCATTAATACAACGGGTGATTCGAATTGTTCCAGAGAATCGCGGCACGTACGTCGTTGACCACACTCGATTAATCAAATTCTACATAATTATTACGTTTTTATTATAAAACAATAACAATAATAATGGTAATCATATTAATGTTTAGAAAGAAAGTTGTAATTCTGGTGAAAGTTGTTCAATGTTTTCGTTAAAAATTTGACGAAAAACGTGTGCAATTTTCCATCAAAAATTTCTGGAATTCCATTTTTGATTGTCAGCATTATGTTGACGGATTTTTGTTGTTTCAGTTTTGTTTATTTTTATTTGGTTTTTACATTAAAACTTTCACTTTAATATTCGATTGATTGATAACTTTCTTCTTTTATTTTGGATTAGCCGTAACCGTAGTTGAGGAGGACTGTTTTTTCGCAATGCAAATATAAATTACGATCGCAATGATTAAAAGAATAACGGCAGTGATAATGTAACGGATACAAGAGCTCGCCAAACACATTTCTGATTGAAATTTGTATGACTTTCAACCGTGGAAATGGACAATTATGTTGTTGTTTTTTTTTAAGTAGATTATTTATCGATTTCCATGGTATTTATAATTGCTTTCACATGGTTGTTAAGGTCAGAAAAATTACGCCAATTTCTATTGGTAAATTTGTAATGATTAATACTTACTTTTCAATGCCCAAATATCAGTTTTATTTAATCCTTCTAAATACAATTCGATATCTTTTTTACAATTGATTGTTAATGAATTTTTCAAATCTTCAAATTTGATTGCCAGCATTTCCGTATTGTAAAAATTCAAAACTCGACTTAAACTCGATTTAATTACGATTTGCTGTCGATTAGAATCACTGACACTGATATTTAAATTTGGTAATTGATATTTTTGTTCAATTAATTGCCCATCAATAAATTCCATTTGATTTTGTTGATCATCATCGGTCGAATTAATTAAGATAACACTATTAATATTGAATGTTAAAATGAATATTATTACTATTAGATTCATTTTGTTGTTTTAATTGCAGATTATTGAGTGTTGCTGTTGTTGTTGTTGCTATTATTATTGTTGTTGGTGGTGTCGCGTGTTCTTCAATTTAATGTTTTCGAATATCTTCGACCATGTGCGGAGGTCTTGGTTGGCTAGACTGCCCAACAACTTTCTTTGCACATTCACTCTCTTTGTTGTTTGTCAAATAGAAATTTTCAGAAAGATTATTCAATTTAAATCCCCCTCTTGTGATGCAACGTTGAATTTTTTTCTCTAAACTAAAAACAGAAAATTAAGAAATTCTGCTTAATCATAATACTTGAATTATGTAAATACACTAAAAGATTTTTGCATATTTGTGTTTGGTGTTTAATCAAAAATTGAATGATTTCCGTTGTGTTCGATTTGTTTTACCATGTAGTTCCTGTTGATTTTCTAAACAATAAAATCGTGGATATTTGTGGATAACTATTCAAATAGCTGTAACTATGTTTAAGTGTGTTTAAATATATTCATAATAGCGTTATTTTTAATTTTTGCTCAATGTAAAATTAATCCGAAACATGCAGGGGTACTCATTAATGGAACGTCATATATAAACATTGCCGTGTTGTGTAGGCAACTAACAATACTCTAATGATTAGAGAGTTGCCATATCCAGTAACTGATAATACAGTGCCAAAATGAAGCGATTCCATATTATGAAGTGTTCGATTATTTTTGCAAATATAAATTAAAATAAAACAATAATTGTACGGCAAAATAGTAGAATTATTCCAGTATTAATGTGATAAAACTGTACACAAGTATACCAAACTCTCGATACTTCTCAAGTCATTTCCCTTATCACTGTTGTAGACGGTTATCAATTGCAATTCAACAAAAATCGATCATCATTGTGTTAGCTCTCACTTTTTGATTTTTCGTTTAGCAATAGAAATTTCGACAGATTAGTCAATTAAATCTCGCCTAGAAGAGATCTTCAAAGTGTGATGCAATAAGTTTCTTTTTTATTCAAATCGAAACACTGCTAATAATAGTTTAAGACCTTTGATTGAGCATAGTCTATTAGTAATATTTAAATTATTATGTAAAAGGTTTCAAAGGTCGCTTTTTTCTTGGATTTGTTCAGGTTTGGTAATTTCCGGAATTTCCAGATCGATTTCCTTTTTGTTTTCAAATAAACTCACCTACATTTGTGAATGAGTATTCAAATATAATAATAATGAGATATATTTGGAAAATCGCTACATTTTATGATGTTAATTACTTAAAAAAACATTTTGGGTGCGGATAAGTGGGTCAGCCTGTATAGATATTGTACTGTTGTGTAGACAACTAGTAATGCACAAATAGTTGCGAGTTGCATATTTAAAATCTCACGATCTAACATCACATCAGCAAAGATTCTCAGGTGTTCTCAGGTATTCTATTCCTTCTATAAACACAACAAAACTTAAAAACAACCCTTATTGTAAATTTCGTATACTGCAAGGTACTACAAGTGTTAAAATGTTAATTTGTTGTTGTATAGGCAACTAATCTTACATTCTGCAATTATCAATGATTGCAATCTAAAAATTTTCAATTATTCCCCAAGTCATTTTGTCTTATCAATGTAGAATTAATTAACAGAAATTGATTAGTTTTTGATCGAAATAATGACGGTCTATAGTCCGTTTGTCTATTGGGCACAAAATGAACAAAATCTATTCTTAAAAATCGATTTAAAAGATGTCAAAGTAAGTTTTGAGCATGTGTAATTCGAAAACAACAAACACGATAATAATTCCGACTATTTTTTCTATTATAGGAGCCAAAGATTAATATCGAAAAGAAACGTTTATATTTCTATTCGAAAGGTGTAGGTGCTAGAGGCCTTCAACATTACTCATTCACAATTGATTTTAATAGTGAAATTGATGTTAAAGTATACCACACAAATCCCAACAATGAATTTATTGAGAAACCAATTAAATTAATCTATTAATCAATTATAGGAATGTATTCATAAAATTACCGATAATCGTGTCGATTTTACATTGAAGAAATCGGAGAAAAACTGGTGGCCAAAATTGTTGGAACAAAACCAGAAACCTATCTGGTTGAAAATCGATCATGATCGTTTCCAAAGTGAAGATATGGATGATGATGATGATGATGATTATAATAACGGTAATAATCTTGGTCGTATACATAAAGACTATCCAAATCTTTACGGAAATTTACAAAAAGAAGAATTCGGTTATAGAAAAGGTGTGATTATTTACCAATTTAAACCATTATCTCTATCGAATAATTATTGTAGAAGATTTCAAAATGGTCTATTTAACCATATATAATTTGATAATGTACGTTGGTTTTATGTATATCGTCTGTGTATTGTCAGTACGTTATTTGAAAGATGGTATCAATTCGTTCCCAACAACGTATGATGCTGTTGGTTCAGCTATGTGTTTCTTACAATTATTGCAATGTTTAGAAATCTTACATCCACTATTTGGTTATGTTAAAGGTGGTGTGTTAATACCATTCGTACAAATTATGGGTAGAAATTTCGTATTGATTTTTATGTTAGAATACGAACCAAGATTACAAACAATGCCGGTTGTATTCTATTTGTTTATGACATGGTCTGCGATTGAAATCATCAGGTATATTCACACTATACCTATGTCTCACTTAAATTAACGATTTTCTATTTTTTTTGTACAGATATCCTTATTATATGTCCCAATTATTTAAAAAACACAACAGTCTATTAATCTGGTTGCGTTATAGTGCATGGATTGTATTATATCCAATTGGTTTTATATGTGAAAGTGTTATTATATTTCGTAATTTATTATTTATGGATGAAAGTGGTAAATGGTCGATTGCATTACAATATCCATTTGAATTTACATTAAAATTCTCGTATGTCCTACGTTTTTATTTATTATTTCTAATGATACCGTGCGCTTATTTATTGATGGCGCATATGTCGAAAATTAGAAAACAAAAAATCGACTCGAAACGAACCAAACAGAAAAACAAATAAATCCATTAAATGGAAGGTAAGTAGGTAAATAGGTAGGCATTGACAATAACGTTGTTATAACAGCCAATAATGTTACGTCAATTGTTTATGCCTTCTTTAGAAAAACAAAATGAGGACTCTAGTAGGAATTTTTTTTATATACACACATAATTGTATCAATTGTTAATTATATACAATTATGTTAATATCAGGTGAATTACATTAATTATAAAAAAAAATGAGGTACAATAGTATAAAAATTACATTAATGAAAAGACACTTCACAAAAATATGTAAACGAATTTGTTTGAAATAAAATTGAGATGTGGTGGCAAAATTAATTAAAAAAATTGAATCTGTCCGGCCTGCGACGAGTATTTGTCATAATTTTAATACTTTTTATTTTGGCAAAAATAATTCATTTTACGAATAAAATGTAAGGACGGACGTTTGATTACCACGTACCAATAAAATCGGTGGCATATCTCTTGTTAATAATTCCAACCATGCTAAATATAATGGTGCTGAAACGATATTTTTACGTGGCATTGGTAATGTCATCACAACCATATTCGCTTCATGTGAATGTTGTAATAATAATTCACGTAAACGTAAATGACGATTTGTTTTATCTTTAACTGCTAATAATTCAGAATCGGTTATACAAACTGTAAAATTAACAAACATTAATTATTGTTGTCATATTGTAAATACTCGAAATTTACTTGAATTCGGATCATTACTACCATCTGATTTACAGAAGTCATTAATTAATGAATCAAAGAATTGTTGTGTACAACTCAATGGTTTACTTGTTATATCTGATACAACTTGTAAATCAGAATAATCAATACGGAATTTTGCTAATAAACTTGCCATATTTCGATGTTCTAATTCTAATTCATCACGTTTATTTGCTAATGCAAATACACGTAATTTACAATTACTCCAATTACGTCTTGTTGACATTATATATGGCAATAATAATGTTAAACCACCATCATCATATAACCACCATACATCAATTGTACCGCCGCGTTTGTGTTGTTTCTTTTGAAATTGGAATATTTGACTGATACGTTCTTTTGGTATTTCAATATTATCATCAATTAAATCACTATTAATTGATGGAATCGGTTTTGTTTGTTGTAGTAAATCATCATCAACATTTGGACTGATATTAACGATCGGATCACGTTGTGATATTGGTGTATTTGGTACAGATCGATCACTAATACTACTTGCTATAATTACAAAAGATTCATTTCAACGAACAACTATCAAATTAAAACAAACCTTGCGACATTTGACTGTACGATTGATTCCTCGGCAACGATTCTATACTGTTCTTCAATCTTGAGGCAGTATCCGGTATGATTTGATTAAAATCCAAACCTTGTTGTAATCGTAATATACCAACACCTAAATGTAGATCAAAAGCAGTACTAAAATTATAATTTTCATCAATAACAATCAATGGAAAAACAAAAATTATAGAATCAATTACTGTAATACGCTAAAATATTGTTCTAAATCAGATTTCGAACATGTTTGCCAATCGGATTTGTGTCCCATTAATAGAATATTTGGTCGTAATTTACCAATACCGCTTGCTTTCAATAATGCTATACAACCATCTTGGAAATTCATACCATCTACTTGCATATAGAATGCCTTCAATTTATGCGCCTTCAACCAACTATTCGCTTTATAATTTAAAACATTCCGTACACGTTGCTGTAATAAACTCTAAAAATTTCCAAATTTAATTACAAATTGATTAATTAATTGTAATAATTACGGTATTGATATGGCCACAAACAAGCATGGATAAATTCTTTGTTAATAGATGTGCAAAATCAACTAATGCCGGTCGTGCACTTGGCATTCCGGATAAAACTAAAATTTGCGGACGATAATTCTTGACATGCTCCTCAACAGCATTCAATTGATACACAGCTTGTAGGGCATTTTTATAAATTTGTGCTTGTGTTGTTGATCCCCAATTAACATCAGGTTTACGATATGATACAATCAAATATAATGCTAATACAGCAGCAAATGTTATCAATGCTGTTGACCATGATATTAAAAACATCACAACAACACATAATATTGAACCGGATAAACTCAACCACATATTATAATATTTGAATGTTGGCCGCCAACCAACCGGTTTTGCTAATGATGCATGAAATGTTGAGAAATTAATTAATGTATATGCACCCAAAAAGAAATTCGATATTAATGGTGCGATTAAATTTAATTCACCAATTAATATAAATGCAACAGCTATTATGAATGTTAATATATATCCACGTATTGGTTCATTATTTTTACCATAACCTTTACCAAACCATTCTATATGTGGATATAATTTGTCTTTGCATAATGCTTGGAAGATTTTCGGTGCTGATACTAATGATGCTAATGCTGATGATAATGTAGCAGCAAAACAACCAGCATAAATCACTGGACCTATCCATGATACTAATTCAACTACTTGAAAACTATTATGTAAACCATAATCACATTGATTAGATACACATAAACTTCGATCAATACCAATAAAACTACCATTAATATAATAATCAGTTATATTACCAGTAGCATCACGTAATACAGTAAAACCACAAACAATTCCCATTAGTATATAAGAACCTGTTGTTATAAATATTGCTAATATTGTACCTTTTGGTATAGCCGATTGTGGATCTTTTAAATCACCGGATATATTAGCACCAGCTAATATACCAGTGGCTGCTGGAAAGAATATAGCAAATACACTAAAGAAATTATGTTGTACACCTTCAGATTCACGATAATCTGAATAGAAATTCTCTTTGAAGATTGTCACTAAAATCAAAACGGAATTATTAATTTTTTTTTATAATCTCCAATCAATTACAACTATATTACAATTATAACCAACGAATCCTTTAGATGTAGATGCTTCATTTGGACCAATAAAACTACCAATAAAAAAATCAACAATTGCCACAACTAATATCACCAATAATCCTAATTGTGCCTGTAAATTTTATAAAAATTTCAATGATTTAAAATAGAAATCGATTGATTATTTTACTTTAGCCTCCCATTCCATACCGACAACAACAATTGCCGTTAAAATAACAATTGTTATTGATCCTATTATACGTACATCTTGTACACTACCATCGATTATTGATAAATTAAATGTTGCTAATAAATCACTTAATGATTCACAAAAACCAACAACATACATAGCACATGCTACAGCATTGGCTAATGCAAATATCAAACCAATTGAACCACCAAATTCTGGACCTAAACTACGTGAAATCATATAATACGTCCCACCTGTCATCAAAAACAACAACAAATAAATATTTCTTATCATTTCCTGCATATCGACTAATAATAATAACAACCTCCTTTAATGACACCATTTGTACTGATTGCAGACATAGATAATGCTGTAATTGATGTAACAACTGTTGTTGTTAATATTAATATAATAGCTTCACCAACACCAGCTTGTGCTATTACCCATGATAAACGTAAAAATAACATAACACCCCATATATTCAAAAGACATCGTATAAGTACGCCCTGTATCCATCCAAATTTGATTTGACCTTCTGCAATTGTCGATTTACCATTTAATGTTGCTGTTGTTGGGGGATCCTTTAAAGATGCCACAAAAATTAAATTGTATTAAAACCGGTCCTGTCTAACAATTCCGTAAGTGTATTATTAGTTGCCTATGCACACCGCTAATTAAATTTTAACATTTTTTTCTTTTTTGATAATCAATCATTTTAATATCGTTTAAATTAACCTTGAATATGATTAGAAATTGGTTGTAAAAATTCTACGATTCATATTTGATCAATAAAAATTTTAAATATAAGTTTTTGTAAATTGCATCGGATGTCCCATTAAACACACCCCAAAATAAAAGAGAAGAAGGATCTTTGATGATGGATTCCATTTGTGTCGAAAGAGAAATTGGTTCATTGACCCAAAAACTATTTCACATTGTTTTGTTTTTTTTTTGGCGGAAATTTAAAGGTGAACGGAACTAATTGTGGTTTAAACAAAAAAATTCTACAATGAATCACAGTTATAATGAAAGAATTGATTATAGATTCAACTAAAAATAGAAAGGAGAGATCGCCTTCTTCTTTGAAATTGATGAAAAAATAACGGATTATCACAATAGATAATCGATTAAAACAAAAACAAACAAATTTTTTTTTAGATTCATCTCAATTAAAAGATGATTTAATTAAATATTCGTCAAATAAATTCTGATGACGTGTATAACGAATAATATAAAGGGTCTTTTAAAAGGTCAACAATGAATTTTGATTGTCATTAACAAATATTAAAGGTTAAGGGCTTATTAATCTTTTTAATTAACAACTAATTAACTAATCTACCTAGAACCATCGTAAGTAGGTTAAGTTTCATTTTTTTTTAATTCTCATTGAAAACAATTGAAATAATTATAAGCTATAGATAATATTAAGGTGTGTCCACATTGAACTTCTAACCTGTTTCTTGTACTAAAAAACGAATTGCAAAACCTCAAAAAAATTTCCACATGTAGGCATTGCTTTAGACAAAAACAAAACGTAGAATTTTTCAACAATTACGATGCCGCAATTTCGTTTTGTAAAAGCGATTTGCATTTAAATCAAGTTCAAATATAAAAATAGCAATAATAAAAAGACCACACAACCTAAATTAGAACAAATTATCGATTCGATTAACGTATTTGCTCTATTGTAAGCAAAAAAAAAACAAACAAAAACAACGATTTTATTGACAAATTCTTTAACCAATCTATTTGTTTATAATAAACATATGTTTATTAATTAATCAATGTTGGTATCATTGATTTAATGGCGTTTATATTAGAAATATCAAATGTCGATTTCGATCACCCGTTATTGTCAGATTCTTAAACATATGATAATTAAACACATCAATAAAGCCACACTTGTTGATTCCATTGTTATTTACATGTTTTGTTAACGTGTGAAATTGTTTAATTATGAGTAAATCCATGTAGTTGTGGGACACCCGATAGTTATGTATAATGGGTGATTTTAATTGCACAACTTACCTTGTTGGTAAGTGTTGCATTATGTAATTCATCCAAAGTTGGTCTGTTTGCAGCTTGTAAGGACATTATATTCCTGTAATTATCCATTCTAGGTAGGGCTTCTCTGGTCAAGTGTCTATCAAACATATAGAAAAGACAACCAATATTTAGATCGCCCATTATATTGAATTAATTCGAATTACTACACATGACTTATTATTAACAAAATGTGTAATTAATGTAATTTTCCAACCATAACAAACGAATCTTTATCCTGTTTATTGTTTAATTATTATTGTTATTCGAATTAGACTTACCGAAAACTTTTTGCATATTCTGAATTCAATTTCGTTCTATCTGTAATTTCATCTTCACTATATCGTCGATTATCATCCTCATAATCATCTGCATCCCCATCATCATCATCATCATCATCTGATGTCAATGTGATTGTTGTTTCTTTCAAATTTTTGTCATTACTTTGACTTTCATTACGTACACGATTTACTTGGAAACGTGTCTGTTGATCTTTGTTTTTATTTGATTTTAACGAATCCATTTCTAAACTACCACCACCTTCATTCGTATGTGGTACCGACATTGTTTACCTGTGCAATTAAATTAAAATTCAATTATAATCAGGTAGATTTGTGTAAGCATTTCGATAATTGCCAACAAAAATCAGAAGAAGAAGAAGAAAAAAGTATGAAATTAAACTCCAATTAATTGATTTAAATAATTCTGGCATCATTGTAATCTGTATTACCAACTAAACTTATATGCATGGCCTACTATTCCAACATTTTATAATAATGTGTACCTATAATTAAATTACGATCACCCGTTATCACAAAATTGTTTGTAAATTATTTATAGTTTTGTTTGTTTATAAATAAAATTTTGCAGTGATTTTAATGAAATTCCGTTGGTGTGTTCGTAAAAATCAGGTTTAAATCAAGATTCCATCGTGGGTGTTTTTTTTTGTTCGATCCAGAGAAAAAAGACAATTGTTACTATAGCAACAACAAATGTGTAGTTGCTATGGTAACGGGAGAATTTTGTTTCTCTAAACCGATTTTTTCAGCGATTTGTAATTTCTGGGCAAAAAGTTTTCCGGTGTTCTCATAGAAAAAACAAAAATAAAATAAAATACGATTATAAGTTGCGATATACTCACCGAAATAAATAAAAATAGTATCGCAAAACAAAAAAAAGTACAGCGAATTACTGAAGAAAACTACAATTTTCCTAAACCAAAAAAATTTGCATTATTGATTGAACGTGGCACTTTAGAAAATTAATATTTATTTCTGTTATCAATTTGGAAAAAAATTATTAATAATAATAATTATTATTGGTGTGAATTTTCAAATAATTTCTATTTAAAATGATAACGAACGAATTTCTCGTAATTTTCCAAGCACGTGTACGGATTTAAACGTTCTGCACGTGTAAAACGATCACACTACACTGAAACGTGTGTGGTTTTGAACAATTCACATACGTATGCACACACACACACACACACACACGCACACAAACACTCTGTAAAACAATCAAAGCAAATACATGAAAACGACACATCCAATAAAAATCTACCGACAATAAGTTTTATTTATATTCGATTTTTGTATAACAATAGAATGGAATTGTTTTCAAATGTGAATAAATAGACGGTGGGATTCTGGCTATCTCCCCACTTCAAACCCGAATATTTATAACGTTGCTTCTTTGTATATTTTAACATTTATTTGTACACACCAACCTAAGATCTTTCGTTCTGTAGTATTTTCTTCTCCTGATACACAAAACTAATGTGAACAAGGTTCTATTGGCAGATGTTCGGGATATGGTTAGAAGTTGTTTTGTTAGATAGACAGAGATAGATGTAAAGGATTTTGCTTTTTCTATACCTATTTAGGGGAGTTTCGTCAGATAATAGAAACAGGACCGTATTTGAGGATTGAGACAAAACAAACAAACAAACAGAATTTTATAGCAATACGTCCATTTTTTTATATAACAAATATAAAATGAATTGTTTCTGTTGATAATTTATATTTGAAATCACTTTTAAATAACTCATATATTGTTGATATATCACGATTTCATCAAATACTTGGAAGTTTACGTAAGAAAAATAACGTTGCAATCAATGCTATCCTAATATCAATTTAACAATAATCAGCACTATATTCAGAAATATTAATGGAACTGCAACAAATATAATTGATTATCACAACAATAATAATAATTGTAAATCTTACTTCGAGCGACCGTTCGTATAGAATGTATTAAATTCAATAATTGCGCTTTCGCAGATGGACTTTCACCAAAACCTTGAGCACTGGGACTTTTTGCACTCCATCCAACTGAAAACAAATTTTCAATCATGCTACTGTATTGAAATAAAAAAAGAAAAGGGGGCGAAAGTTAGGTTAGGACACATCATACTCACATTTACTTAAAAAACGCTCTTCATGCAATATACAAACAGCATTCAAACAAAGTACGGTTGCTTCTAACAGATTCCATAAAGTGAATGCCATTATTTCATTGAATTTCTTAATGAATTACAAAATTTTGAATAAATATTTTGCAAAATTTTGACGTTTAACCACTAGTGCCATCTGTAATATAATAGCGGAACAAACAATAAAATCGTACCTCTTGTACTGTTAACGCCATCTATTTAATACTTCTAATATGACGCAATCGTTGATTATAGAGTGAACAAAATTAATGGGCCCCATTGAATAATAAGTTGCATAACTTACAATAATATAATGAAAGTAATTGTTCGATAAAAAAAAACTGAAAATGTATATCATTACTGATTATAATCATTTGCAATTAACCTACATTTAAAAGTGAATTAAATTAACGATCAAATTATACGGTTGGATGCTATACATGCAGACTTCCGCGATCGAACGAAATTAGAACGGATTACCAAAAACAAAAATCAATGATAATTTGCAAAAATTCCAACTTTCGATCGAATAACATGTAATTGTAAAGAGCCAAAAAAAAATTATCTTTATTTCTACGACAAAACATAATTACATACTTAAATAATTCGATTCGAAAATCCTGTATGATAGCATTTTTGATTGATTGGTTAAATTGGTTAATTAGTTGGAAATTGAGCGTTGTTCGAGTGAAATCCCGAAATTTGTCATTACTTTCTCTTTTTTTTTGTTATTGTCTGTCTGATAAGAATTGTAATGTTTCAATGAAAGACTTTGTGACTAGACTGATTAATATCTGCAATACCAGGAAGCCAATATCATCATCATCAATATTATTTTTGTTGTTGGTTCGTTTGTTCGTTCGTTTTGCTCTCATCATCGACCTACATTCGTATAAAATCCTTTCTCCTTGTATTTTACGTCTTTTGACCGATAAAATAGAAATCATTTAATTGGTCGATGTATCTTTTGGACCTAATAACACAGTAAAAGTTACTGTGTAAAATTGAAAGGAGTCCATTCGCATAATGTTCATGTATACTTATTGGATTTCACATTTTCCACATAGAAGATGGCATTAAATTCCGGAAAAAAGAGAAAGAATCACGATTCACATGCAAAAAATCAATTTCTAACAGTAATTACATTATTAATTGCACTACGACCAAAATGAAGCGAGTATGTGCAAATATTTTGTAAACGTGTGCGGTAACATCGTTTATCAATTGAAAATGAGCCTTAATTAATTTAAATGTATTACTTTCACTAATCAAAACACTTATTGCGTCATTGATAAAGTATCACACTTTCATTTATTGCCTCTAATTTGGTAATAATAATCAGATGAGTAGAAAATTGGCAAAACTTTCCAAGAGCGATCAGATAAGAATCCCACCAATCAGGCCGACATAAATTTAATTGTAGCTTCATTAATAACATCAGCAGCAGCAGCAGCAGCAGTAGCAACCAAAACAAAACAAAAATGATTATGGAAATTTATGTTAAGTGGAAACTTTCTATTGATTCAAATTTCTTCTTGATGATTTGTGGGAAATAAATAATTTGGAATAAAATACTAGAAATACGGTGACAAATGTATTTTTTTTTCTTAAAAAAAAAACGTAACCTACAAAAAGCTTTATACAAAAATATAAAAAAAAAATATATAGAATTTTGATGTTATTGAATTTCAATGCATCATGACCCGTGTTTGTGTTGTTGTTGTTGTTGTTATGGGTTGTTTGTTGTTGGTCGATTTTTAACACTCATTTTTTTGAATCAGTTCTGTAGCTCTTAGAGCTTAATATGGTACTCCATAACCACCGGATGGTCGGCTAGGTGCACCATATGAAGAGCTTGGTCCACTTGGATAACCACCAGCAATTGATGATATTTGATTGTATTGTGCGACTTGTATGGCTTGTTTGATGCCTTCTAAATCAATGCCAACAACACGTGTTGAATAGCCACCAGGTACACCGTATGATGATGATGGTACACCATATTGCTGTGATGGTGCGCCGTATGATGAACTGATACCACCACCACCGCCGCCGCCGCCACCACCAAAACCACCACCGATTGATCCTGATGTTTGTTCCTCTTTCAATAATATTTGACGGACTTGTTCTAATAATGCTGGATCTACAGAGGCACCTTCGGATGTTTGATAACCAGATGAGACAGCTGTATAACCGCCACCGCCTCCGGACAGTCCACCGCCTGAATAACCACCGCCTCCTAATGCATAACCACCGCCGCCACCACCACTTGGACGATTATAGCTATAACCGGATGGTGGTTCAGCTACCACGGCTACGGCCATGGCGAAGGCAAAAGCCTACATTTCAACAAAAAAACAAATAAATAATCATCAGCAACAACAACAACAACAACAACAAAAACAATTATGAGAAAAACAACTTTCTTTTATTGGGAAAATTTGTTAATAATTTCCCACAATTCACTATTTTCACACAAGATAGATGTATAGATAATAGGTACACATATATATGTAGATTGGAATAGGGATTTTTTTTACACCACTTACCACGGTAAATCTGTTCATGATGCTTATTGTTGACCGGTTGGTGTGGTGACTGTGACGATTTGGAGATGATTCTCCTAGTTTTATACTCGTCAATTCTGAGAAGGGGTGGGAACAATGAAGTGTCTTCAGTTATACGAGGATGCCATCATCCACTTTCACATACACAACACTTATACATACACACACACACACACACACACACACACACAAACACACACACAAACAACAACAACAACAACAAAAAACTATCACAAATGGAAAGAATTATTTCTAAAAAATAAATAATTTAAGCGACTTCAATAGTAGATCAAGGCAGATACTTGACACACGATAATTTCCAAGAATACCAAATCTAGAAAATTCTGAAAATCTCTTTAGAAAATCCCAAATGAAAGTGAAATTACACTCATAATTAGACACTTTCTTAAAAATCAATTGCCAGGACCGTATTCGATGATTTGAACGTATTTCATATAGATTAATTGATAATAAGAATTTCCTAGCGCATCCACCAAAATTGCAACAGCAACAACAACAAAAAAAGAGAAACAATCAATAATCAATATTCCAGATATGGATTAGATAAATTTCTATTTTCTAAAATAGCCTGTTTCATATGTGATAATATTGTGTAATTCTAATTTCAACAACAACAACAACAACAAAACCGACGAAAAACATCATATCGAATTACACATATTGATTTATAAATCACTTCCTTCTTTAAAATGATGAAAACATTGATGATGATGATGATTATCATAACGAGCCTTTCTCCAATGACTTATCGTAGTAATATGATTCTTCGATTTAACAGACAATTGCGTTGTGTTTTTTTATCCAAAATCAAATCAGAAAACCAAACGAATTCTTCCATTTGTTGTTGATTCGTAAGACACGATTCACTTTCATCGATTTTCTTTCTTTCTTTTCTGAATTCATTATTATTCTTATTATTATTATGTGGTTCAAGGCTGATCAAACTTGAAAAACATCTAAGAAGCGAACTCGTCATAATCCACCCAATGTCCCATTGAAATGTCGTAAAGGATGATCATCATTTAGTTTTAATGAAGTGAAAAAACTTATTAGAATTTCAAATATGCTGCTGATCAAATACGATTAAGAAGAATTTAATTAAACTTGCATAACACGCACATTATACCTATGTAAGATGATCTGAAATGGAAATTTCTTCAATATCTTTGTGACTTCATCATCAAATTAATTATAATTCTAGTTGTTTTTCCATTTTCAATTATTTTTATTACTTCAAATCGTAATCATCACGTAGATGTTGTAATCAATATAGAAAAAAAGCTGTACTTGCACATACTTATAAGCTACAATTAAAATTTTCACGAATCTATTCCATACCGAAAAACAATAAATCAGAGTTTCTTATTGCATCATAATTGCAAGTAGTTTTCTATTATAAAAATAATCAACATTTAATAGAAGAAGCAGAGAAAAACGTATGTCTATACTTGACACCTATGTTATTTTTAAATTTTTTCCTGACATTTTGACATTAAATTTTTTAGACACATCCATATTGGAATGGCAATTATAATAAATTAGCGAATACGCAAATAGATAGAAACAGATACATGTCGGATGTGTGCATCTCTATCCAGCTTTAGCCGTTTTTTTTAATAGTTTTAAACAAAAATCGAACGATTGGTACCGGATTGCTCGCTCTATCTCAAAGAAAAACTTTCGATAATTTTCCTTGATTTTCAAAAATTTCTATAAATTATTGCCAAGAAATCATTAATTTCCGATAATCAGTGTTGTATAATCGGTTATTTGTTTCCTTTCTTATTCTTTTTTGAATAATTAATTGGAATTGTCGATAGCACACCAGTTTTGGAACGATTTCTATGTGGGAATTATTCACATTTAATTGATCGTTTGATTATTTATCGGACAATTAACCGACTACATAAAACAACCACTCGATAAATCAACAAATTATGTGAAAATTTCCGGTAGTTGTCTGTTTGTTACAACAAGAACAACAACAGAATAAATATGAGGCAACAAAGACTTTCATCTTGACGGCACTTGAATAATTTCCTTCATTTTCCATACCGTTTTCAATCAAAATTACGTAAAAAAAAACACACGGATACAGATGGCAGATGATGAACTTGATTCTTAATGCAACTGTTCACGAAAATAAGGTGAAAGTTGAATGGAAATTTAAATAAAAACACAAAAACGGAATTGTTAGAATTTTTAATTTAAACAATTTTATTGTAAAGAGAATTTATGTTGTTAAAACGGCGACACTTAATGGCACCTTCAGCATTTTATTGTTTGATTTATTACTTTTACTTATTCAATTTCCAATTTTCATTAAATAAAAAAAATTCTTTTACGTATTAGCAAGTTCATTTACACATAATTAACGTTCCATTATTAAGTTTCACAAAATATTTCTATTTACATTGCGACCTAAATGCGTAAAATCGTAGTCGATTTTGACGAATTCAAATTTAGCGCTCCTTTCTAACCAATCGTGATTCAGATTTACGTCATATCGCCGTTATAATTGAGCGCCATATTTAAAATTGCATGATTGAATGAAGTCACGCCATATGTTCGGTGATGGTAATTTGTGAATTAAATTAAAATAATAAGTATCACAAGGCTGTTGTATGTTAATATGTCGCTTTAAGTGTACTTAAAAAATAACCAATTCTAAGACACTAATTACTTTTCTTATATAAATCTCAAGGTTGTGACATCCTTTCTATCTGCCACCAGATCGTCGTTTTTCCCCACGAAAATGGATTTTTCTAATCGAATCCATGTGAACTATCATGACTTTTGTTTCGTTTTGTTTTTTGCAACTTACTCCAAACAAAATTAACTTCCGGCTGTCTGTTATTTCCTATATAATTCCAACTGGTGAAAGGTATCTTTAGATATTTTTACAGCCTACAGTTATAACGCTAAACATAGAAAGAAATAATTCCGCTAATATTTGTACATTTATAAATATTAAAAGATTCATTATTATTGTCTAAGTGAAGGTGTTTTTTTTTTGTTTGTTCGTTGAATTCATTCAAAAGAGATTAAGTAATAAATATGACTTAATTAATGATTACAGTCGACATAAACTCGCAACGGGATTACGAAATAGCAGCTCACAAATACAAGTGTTAATTATTTCTCTCTAAATAGAAAAAACAAAAATTCGAAAGAAATTATCTGAAAACATAATCAAACGGTCAGTTGTTGTTGTGTTAATGACATAACCGGCCCTTTCACTAGGATCTAATGTTGCGTAAAAATGAACGCATCGCATTGTTTCAACGATTCGAATTTATAAAGAATCGAAACGAAACACTTGTCTAATCTTTCATGAGTTTTTTTTATTATTAATGTACGTTCATTTTTCATACTCAGTTAGATAGAGGCACCTTTAATCCTTCCGTGAGGTCAAGAGATGTATGAGAGATTTAAGAAAGTTTATGTTTTGATAGAAACAAAAGGAAATAAAACCACAATAGTTCTACTTTTTTTTTATACATATATAAGTTAAAACAATTATCTTGCATCATTCTAGTTGAAATGATGATTGTTTCAAATTGAGTATATAGAAAAATATAAAATGATGCAATTTAATTGTAACACAATTAAATATGTTCCATGTATAAGTAACACAATTGTGTGACGGATGGCCCTTTATGTGAGTTTTCTTTTTTTACATAATAGCAGCACGTTAGAGTTGAGATTTATAATGTATGTAACGATTCAAGTTCCGTACTCTCACTTGATTGGAAAAGAAAGAATGAAAGACGTCTCCACATATCATTGTTCATTTGATCTTTGAACTTTTTACAAATATCCCAAATAAACTATTAGATATGCATTCCAATTTCACAACATATCTAAATTGAATCGAAATATTTCTAATAATTCCAATTACAACACATTATGTGAATATTAAATGAAAATTTATTTGTCGACAACATTTCGTATGTTTCTCACGCATTAATCACAAAAATAAAATAACGTGATCTATTTGTTAGTGTTTAATTTTAGAAAACAACCGATAGATGGCGCTATTACTACAACCATCATGGCTAACACGATTCGCATAGAAATCGTTGATTTTTCTACCGTTTAACAATCGAATATTACGACATTAATTGATTGTCTCATGAATATAATCGATAATAAATGATTTAAATAGAAGTAAAGTTGTTTGTAAACGATAATATTGAATTGTATCACCACATTTCACTGGAATTAATTCATGTTCACTATAACGAAATATTTGCCTAGATTTATGTTCGTTTATATTATATTTAATTAATGAAATGTCCATTTTATCATTATTATCAATGTTACTATAATATAAATGATTGTTGTGTAAAATTGATGTTTTATTACGACAGAAATATGTTTTATTAGTTTCATTTAAATCATCTTCTAGAACGATTTCGATTACATCATCTGCAAATCAATTAATTGTTTAAGCATTCAATAATAATCTCGATTGATACGTACCAGCATTGTTTATTTGTGATTTTTTGATTTTATAACATTGCCATATTTGTTGTTTATCAGATTGATAACAATAAGCAATATTAGCATCAATATCAAATATAAACAATTGTTTTTGATAACAACAACATTTGATAGAACGATTCATTGTTGGCAATTCAATTAAATTACTCCATTGGTGATGGATAAAATCGTACCTAAATAAATTGTTTTCATATATACGAAATTGTCCATATCCGCCAATTATATACAAATAATGATCAACGATACAACAATAGAAATGGCGACGTTTATATGGGAAACTACAATTAGAAATTCGTTGACAATTTGATGAATTAATGATGATAGAAGCGATATTACTCGAAATATACGCCCGTATTACGGATGAGATCATATTTCCATCCTCTTTGTTTCCATGGACCTTTCCCGATAGTTTCTTCACCGCCCAACACATAAATAAATTGTCGATAATTGATAATATTGAAGCCTTCTACATGGCAATCAGCATCAATATCAAGCAATTTCTTTAATTCATTTGTTAATGGATCTAAATAAATGATGGTTAATTTACATTTAGGAAACTGAATACATTTTCTAGTCCTTTTATGGCGATCTTTAAAATGCAAAATTGGATCATTGCCAGCAGCTTCAACTAGAAAACACGGTAGTCCATTCGAGTCTCTTGATTTTGATTCTAACAGTTTTTTGGCAAATTTTCGGGAATCTGGCTCGAATGTATCGCAATTTTTGGAATTCTTTCGATATTTAACACAATTTAGAATGTCACAAATATTGGAATTGTCAATAATCGTTAATATTTCATCGATATTGCCGTTTGTTAGATTATTAAAATCTAAACAAAATATCAATTTTAATAAAATCCCATTATTATCAGAATTACTTTGATAATTTCGATTATACCACAATATCGATGTATGGAATACGTCGATTTCGTTATCGGTTTGTAGATATTTGCTGTTTAAATATTCCAAAATTGTTTCTAAATCCATTAAAAATATCTGTTCGGTATTGCGTATTCGTTTAAATTCTAGAATCGATAGGAATTTGGCACGTTTTATTAAATCATATTCATGATAATATTTTCCCAATAACCATATTTCTATGCAATTATTAATTGATAATCGTTGTATTATTTGATTTAAACAAAATTCTTTTATATGTTGCATTAAGA
The DNA here is from genome assembly GCA_028455855.1 of Meloe dianella. Taxonomy (NCBI): domain Eukaryota; kingdom Metazoa; phylum Arthropoda; class Insecta; order Coleoptera; family Meloidae; genus Meloe; species Meloe dianella. Next base: position 4,014,226 of record JAPTHL010000008.1, on the reverse strand, counting down.
ACATATGTGTTGCTCTATAAAGTTTTAATAATAATTCATCATCTAGATGTTCAATAATGTCGATATCCCATAAGCATTTTTCGATTGTTTCCATTGTTTTATATTCAATTTCCTATAATAACAATGGTTTTATTATTTTTATGTAATTTGTTCGAATATTGTTTTACTTTTAATTCAATTTTATTCAAATTGTTTTCGATAAAATTCCCACTAAACATTGTACGAAAATATTCGCTATTTTCAATTAAATTTGTTTTATTACAAATTAATTCGTTGTTGTCAATTAGAAAAATGATTTTCTCATCGATTTCTTGATTTTCCATTTTATTTACGGGAATTTTCAAATTTCAATCAAAACAACAAATCGAATCTAAGGTTAAGTTCAATGATTGTGGTGGTTAAAGTCACATGACTGTGACTGAGGTGACGCAACGTCTGAAAATTAAGCCGTGTCTACACTAGTGCATCGATTATCCAAAAACAAAATCCAGCAAGATAAGTCCATCAATATATCTTTTACATTAAAATTGTGCCTATTATGAACTAATATTCATTTGGTATTTGTTAGTATACAATCCATAAATTAATTGTATAAAGAATGATAATAACACTTTACATAATTTCTACTGTATAAACAACAGCAATGTTACTGGCAACCAGTAATACACAAACGCACTTTATTAATCAAGATTTATCAATTTGCAATCAAAATTGTTGTTATTACTAGCGAAAAAGTCAACATTTAAGCTTGTTATATATAAGAGTGAGATATTATACAGAACAAATCAATCTTTAGGATTTAATTGAATTTTAATAGATGCACCAAAAAAGTGTAGAATCTCTTCAAGTAACATTAACACACTGCCGACATACATTTTCACGATTTATTCGCGTATATGCAATAATTTTAAGTAGAAATTTGTAGTAACACCAAGTACCAGCTGTTATGTACGATAACTTTAATTACACTAGTTTATTACTGGCTGCCTATACTACTCCCGGTCTTTATACAGTAGAAGTTATATAAGGGCCGTGTTCTTTACGGTTTGAAGTGTTGAGCAGAAGAACCTCTCACGCATGCATAAATGACATACAGAATCTCCAAAAGGATCACTTCAAACCGTAAAATACACAACTATGGTGATTATGATGATTTGTTTGCTATTTTTCGATATGGACATCCTGTGAACACTAATTGTTGTTCAATTTATAAGTTTAATACAAATCGTATAAATAAGCCTTTATCTTGATGAATTATTTATAATTCAGCAACAGTGATTTTGCAATAATAAGGTCAAGGTTATAGGATTGTGTCAAAGGTTACGCTACATTTTAAATTACATAACAGTAAAGCTGCGTTTACACCAGCATAAACGCTCATTTAAAAGTATAATTTAATAAAATTTCGAATATTCATAAATAAAACAGACAAATCTAAGAGAATCATCGATTCACGTCAATATACGTTCATATTAATGTGTCGATTGAAAAAAAACAAAGTACGATTTTATCGCTATTATTGTAGTTGAAACGAGGTTTATACATATGTTGTTTTTATCATAAGAAAATAACACAAAAATCGCTGTTTTCAATAAAAAATTTAATCAACACCTGAATTTTTCGTTTATATCGAGATTAATCGAGTTTTTTGTTGTTGTTTTTTTGATGCAGTAGGCTGTTCTGTCATATTTTTCATTTGTTTTTGTAGACAAAATTTAGATCAGTGCTTTTTTATTGAATAATTTCCAAAATTTCTAAGTTTCCGTCGTGTTTTCTGGAAACTTCTACAGTTACGTGATCATTGGTTAAATCTGTTGAATAATTTATTATCAAAGTTCCATTTCAATTCAATTAATACAACATAACCTTAAAAACCATATTATCAAACAGTTTTGTTCTATAATTCAATTCGTATTATGAGTGTTGTTTTGTGATCTGATAAGATAAAGGTGAATTTCTGATTGATATTTGTACAAATTTTGATTAATACTCGTTGTATTTCTTTAGTTATTTATTTATAGATAATTATGTATGCTTGGGGTAGTACCATACATGGCCAATTGGGTTTAGGTGGTGTTGAAGAGGAACATGTCTATACACCGAAAGAATTAGAATGGTTTGGTGCACAAACTGTGATTAAAGCGGCCTTAGGTGATAACCATACATTGTTTCTAACCGATAATGGTAAAGTGTATTCATGTGGTAGCAATGATTATGGGCAATTGGGACATGATCAACCTAGAAAACGGCCACGTATGTCCATCTTTCGTATGTTCTCATTATCATCCGTTTATTTTTCAAACAGAAACTGTCATCTATTACTCGATATTTCCAATTAAAACAATATTTGTTTTTGTATTTGATTGTAATTTGTTAAATATTCTAGAATTGATATCTGGATTGGAAGCATATCCGATAATTAGTGTAGCTTGTGGTGCTACACATTCAATAGCATTAAACAAATGGGGCCAATTATTCACATGGGGTTCAGATTTATATGGTCAATTGGGCCTACAATTAGGAGAAAATTTACAAACAATACCGAAAATATTGAAAATATTAGCAACAAAACATGTTATCCAAATTGGTGCTGGTCAATATCATTCAATAGCATTAACAAATAATGGTGAAATTTATACATGGGGTAGTAATAAATATGGACAATTAGGTATTGGTAAAGAGATATCACATGAAATACAACCATGTTTAATTTTATCATTATATGGTATACCAATATCATTAATATCATGTGGTGGTTATCATACATTTGCATTATCAAAATCTGGTGCTGTATTTGGATGGGGACAAAATAATAATGGACAATTAGGTTTAAATGATATCGAAAAAAAATTATATCCAACACAATTACGTACATTAAGAAATTTACGTGTAAGATATATATGTTGTGGTGAAGATTTTACATTATTTTTAACATTAGATGGTGGTGTATTTTCATGTGGTGCTAGTATGTATGGACAATTAGGTCATGGTAATAATACAAATGAAATATTACCAAGGCAAATTATTGAATTGATGGGTTCAACAATAACACAAATTGCATGTGGACGTTATCATTCATTAGCTTATGTACCATCTAGAGGACGTGTTTATAGTTTTGGTTTAGGTGGTACTGGTCAATTAGGTTTACGTAAACCAATTAATAGTTCAACACCACAAGTTGTTCTATTACCATGGCTATCATCAACAAATCAATTGATTGATAATAATGTAAATATTCGTTGTATATTTGCTGGTGGTGATCATTGTTTTGTATCGATATTACCAAAATCAATTGATAATAATATTGAATCGGATGATTTTCGTTATTTTTATACAATAGAAAATCAAATATTAGAATTAAAACAAACATATATTGAACAATGTGTAGAGATATTACCAGATCATAGTGTTGATCAAGAATTATTAAGTTATTTAGAAGTTGTATTTAAAAGTTTAAATTGTTTAAATGGTTCATTTCTATTAGAAAATGATGCACATTATTATTGTACAAGTAAACATCATGGTGTTAATATGGAAATTGCTGAAAATATATTTTTAATAATTGCTAGAATTGAAAATAACACAATTAAAGAATTAATACGTAATTGTATCATTGATGATATTATAATGAAATTAACAATATCACCACCAGATGTTGAAGTATTACGTATATATTTAATATTGCCATTATATCATGAATTTAATAATTCAAAACAATATTTAAAATTACACACACCATTCGCAATGAATTTATTAAAATTAAATGAACCAGCTAAACGTATTATTGGTATGTGGTGGTTAAATATGAATGTTGATTATTTTGAAAAATTAATAATTATTTTTAAAATGGTCATTAGCTATATATTAAGACAACAAAATATACCAACAAATAAAACAATAACATATGATGCTAGTCTTGTTGCCATGTTGGATGTTTTAACATTTTTAAATGAATTAAATCGTAAAATTGATAATTTAAAAGTACCATATGATACATTCCATATAAATGAATTAAATGATTATCTGGATGTTAGAGTTGATTATATTTTATGGTTACAAGATACAACTGGTAAAGTATTTTTATGTAATTATCCATTTATATTTGATGCTAATGCTAAAACACAATTACTTGAAACTGATCAATCAATTCAAGTAAGTTATCATAAATAATAACGTATTAATACAAATTTTTATTCAAAATTTTGTTGATATATATATAGATGCATAATGCAATGCAAAATGCTGCCCAACAAGCATTATTATCAATGATGTTATCACCAACATCAACACACAGTATACAACAATATTTAGTTTTAAATGTAACACGCGAACATCTAGTTGAAGATGCATTACGTGAATTAAGTAGTATTAATGCGAATGATTTGAAGAAACCGTTGCGTGTGAAATTTTGTGATGAAGAAGCCGAAGATGCTGGTGGTGTACGTAAAGAATTTTTAATGTTAGTATTACGTGAAATACTCGATCCGAAATATGGTATGTTTAAAGAATATGAAGAAACACGTACAATATGGTTTTCGGATGTATCATTTGAGGATGATGATGTTTATTTTTTAATTGGTTTTTAATTATATTATTTGATTTATATTAATTGAATTAATTTTCTAATTATTTTTAGGTTTAATTTGCGGTTTGGCTATTTATAATTTCACAATAATTGATGTGCCATTTCCATTAGCTTTATATAAGAAATTATTGAATGAACCAATTTTATTATCAGATTTAAAAGGTTTATCACCGACAATAGCGAAATCTTTACAATGTTTACTTGATTATAACGATAATGATTTATATGAGACATTTGGTTTATGTTTTGATTTAACAATAGAACGTTGGGGTGAACCAGTAATAATTGAATTGAAACCAAACGGTTCAAATATTAATGTCACAAATGATAATAAACATGAATATGTTAATCTTTATATTAATTATATATTTAATGAATCTGTGAAAAAACAATATGAAGCATTTCATACTGGTTTTATGAAAGTATGTGGTGGACGTGTATTAAAATTATTTCATTCACATGAATTGATGGCTGTAGTTGTTGGTAATGAGAATTATGATTGGCATGCATTAGAAGAAGCATGCGATTATAAAAATGGTTATAAATCATCAGATCAAACGATTTTATGGTTTTGGGAAGTTATACACGAAATGTCATTAGTTGATAAGAGGAAGTTTCTATTATTTTTAACAGGAAGCGACCGTATACCCATACAGGGAATGAAAGCGATTAAAGTGAATTAATTATAAAACGTTAATCAAATATCTAAAACTAATTATTATTTTTTTTGTTGAAAACAGATCATCATACAACCAGTGAATGATGATAAATGTTTACCGGTAGCACACACGTGTTTCAATTTGTTAGATTTACCAAGATATCAAACCAAAGAAAAATTACGATATAAAATGATGCAAGCAATACAACAAACTGAGGGATTCTCGTTAGTTTAAATGGACGGTTCTGACAAACACTCAATTTCCGATGGTAATATACTTGTTATATATTTAAATATATTTTTTTTATGTAAATTATATACAAACTTCTATGGGATATAGTTAATATTGCCGCTTTATTATTCAATTATTTACCAGACCATTCGCTAATTCTGCCATTATCAAATACTAAATTGTAACGTGGTAATGGTATTAAACGGCCACGTTTTATTATTTCCATATTCTCACCTGGCCGATACTTGATTAAACAACAACATAAAAATCAATAATTTTTCTCTCTAATTAAAACGGGAGAATTACCTGGCATTGTGATATGAAATCTAAAAGTACCTCACCAAGTCGCCGACTAGATTCAACCAATTCCTGTAAACTGATTTTTTTTTGCAAAAATTAAATTAATAAACGTTTTTTCTTTTGTTGGAATTAGTAAGAAAAACAAACAAACCTTTCTGGATTTGTTAAACCACCCGTTATTATAGCGTCGCATATTTTAGTACTTGCATTCACATCAAATAATGGTATTCCAAAATGACAATCTAATAACGTCCAAATCTGACACATTGTTAATAATTGATTAATTGTTTAACAAGAAAAACAAACAAACAACAACAATGAATTGGTGTGGTAAAACAAAACTTACCTCTCCTTGATTATCAACAATTTTATTACCATCATCACTATTATTTTGATTTAAATTTCTATTAAACATATTGATATTACCATCAATTGGACTTAATAATGATTCAACAGATGTTGAATGTGGAAAATCCAATGATAATTTCTCATTATCTTTACATAATTTATCAATTTCTTCTTGTAATAATTCGGAATTTTCTTTACTTGTAAAACCATTAATTGGTGATGAATTTTCTTTATTATTTACAACATCATTATTATCATTTGTAGAAAATCGAAAATTTTCATTTGTTATAGTTAATGGTGTTGTATTTTTGATATGTTTCTCGTGTTGTTGTTGTTGTTGTTGTTGATTATTATCTAATTGTACAGTTATTGGTCGTTTCAAACAACCAAAATCACAAACACCTGTATTAATGAATGTTAAATAACCACAATTATGTTTAAGATCAATTGATTCGGTTAAAATTCCAATTGATGGATGTTTATGAAATACATAATCACTATTATTATTACTAAGATTTTTTTCTAAATCGATCTGTTGGAATGGAAATGGTATTATATTGATATCAACGATTTGGTGATGTACACTGTAAGCTTGTATAAGTACTGGTGAATATTGTGTAGCTGCATTTATATGTAAAACATTTGAAACTGGTATTACTGATGGTTCATGTAACCATGTCGTTACTAAAATTCGTGAATAACCCAAAAACATATGTGGTAATCGCTTCAATATTGTACCTAAAATCCAACAAATTTTCTACAAATTCCATTGGTTATAAACAATAATACCTTTAGCTAATAATAGAGATGGTGGACCGTAGCCGGTGATGTGATATAGAAAGAACTTGAACCATAATGAATTAACTTCAGCTACAGCAGGACCTAGATGTGGTGGTGATAGACATCCAACAGATCTCACTTCACGGCTAAGTGGTGCCATTGATACCAACAAACTTAACAAATAACAATAACGATGAAACGTATTTACAAACGAAAATTTGAATAAATCACCTGTATTTCTTCTGTAACAATCGTAATCGAGTTGCTTCATCCAATGAATGTAAACTTTCTAAACGTATCAAATCTAAACCATGTCCTGGTAATTTCATTAATGCAATTATTGTCGATTTTAATATAACAGCATGATCGAAGAAACGTCGTGCTTCACCTTCACCATCAGCATCTAATAACGAAACATTTTCTAATTCTGTTAATAAACTATCAAGACCTTCATCACATAATTTACCAACTTCAAACATTGTTACAGCATGTTTTTTTAAACCCTAAACATAATTTTTGTTTTCAAATGATTCTATTCGTAAACAATTCAACTTACAGGCGATAAATTTCCCATCATTAAGAATGCTGTTAATGTTGAATCGTATAAGAAGGCTACACGATTCTTTTTTAAATTTGCACCACAATCCGGACTATCTTCAAATGATAATAAATTTATTTGTTGGGTGGTTGTTGATGAATTATCCCATGATGGATGTTTTATTATAATTAACGGTTGTAATTTATATGCGAATTGTAAGCGACAATATAACGAAACAGCTTGTTTTACTAATTCTGTATCAACTTGAAGTACATTTGCTAACTGGAAATTTCCAACAAACATTAATTGAAAACTATTTCGATAATTTTAATTATTAGTGATATCACCTCTCCAACTGTTGTATGTTTATCAATTGATACAAATATTTTATATAATAACGTTTCAAAATAATCACCAGTGACACGATTCATTACAAAACCTTGTAATGGTGGTACTTGTATACAATCAACTGCTGTTATCGGTACGTCCAAATAGATTAAACCTTTCCTTAATTAGACCAATACGAAAACAAAACAATTAATTACAGATTAAACACAAAGTCCACAATTTAAAAATCTTACTTGTAAAGGCTTAAAATCGTGTAATAATTTAATTCACCAGCAGTTTGTGATCCTAAATCAATCAATTTATCGATTAACGTTAATTCTTCATCATTCACCATCTAAAAATAAACGTTTATACGCTCATTCAATTAGATGATTCGATCAAAATTCATACTTTAATGTCTTCTTCCAGTACTAGACCGACTTCGACCCGCCACCATGGTGCAATATAGATATCGCATGGTACTTTCGGTAGAAGACCACGCACATTCTTTTTGCCAAATAATCGCACTTTATTCGAACGTGCCTTATTCATCAATTCGATATATTCGTTACGGCCAATACCAAGCAGACGTAAACCTATTTGATTTGTTTGTTTTTAGTGTTTCTATTAGAATGGTGATATTTAACAAAATTATATTGCAATGAATCTTACAATCGGCTGCTGTGAAATTCGGTAGTGTATCGTAACTTTTTTCAGTTTGCATTAAACGTTCAACAACTGCAATATAATAATTAAATGGTGTTATACGTAAACCTTTAACAATCATATCAGCCAAATGATATGGGTATAACATTAAACGTTCTTTACTATAACCAACAATACGTTCATAATAACGTTTCTCATCGCGTAATACATTCCGTACTAAATTACCACGATATCTTAATTGATTTTTAATACTGAAATTCACAATATATCTATCGTAATCTTTAGATGAATTACCTAAAATCTATGCAGCATGTGTTTCTACATTAATTAACATAAACATTCATTAATTTAATTGTAAGTCACCTGTTTTATGTGTGTTGGTAATTGTGGCCATGGTATTTTTCTACGAATATTCTCTTCGATTTCTTCATTCATTTCTTTACAAAAAAATATTTGTGTTTATTTACATATGATTCTTGTTCTCTCACAATATATAAAAAGGTGTATATAAATGGTTGTTTTTGTTTGTTATCAATTGTACTATCATGGAATGTAATATGTTACCTTCTTCTATTAATACTTTTGCTTTTATAAAATTATGGTAATTACTGATAAGGAATTTGTTTAAAATAATAATAATAACAATAAAAATGTGAATTCCAACCTCTTATCACTTGAAATGTCAACAATTAATGGTAAGGGGGCGCTGTGAATCGATACACCAGTGGCACCTAGCGGATATTCGAGCAAACTACGATGACATATTCAATCAAATATACGCGATTTTTTGCAATTTTCTCTATTTCTAACGCTTTTAATTGACAATAAAATAATTTAAAAGAGTTAAAAAATTGCTGGAAATCAGTTAATTATTCATTGGTGATCTGGTAAGCTGTCGATTTTCACCACTTGTAGCGCTGGCGTCGTTTTAGTACATCAGATTGTTGATAGATAGCGCTATCGTATATAGGTCATGGATAAATTGATTGTGATAGTTTTTTTTCATCCCCTTGAAACATTTCAAATATAAAACGGGCAAAATCAACGTCAATCACATTGAATGAATCTATGAAAAACTTTATTTAACTTTTCCAATTTATAATGGGGTTTCATACAATTTTTTTGATAATTAATTTCATTTATTAAATGATTAATGCCCCGTACAATTACTACTAATCATACAATTTTTTCAAAATTTATTTTTGTTACGAATCAACAAGACTAGTCGAAATGTGACACAAAAATAAAATCGTATGGAATTATTTAAACGAAATAATAAATAATACTAAACAAAAAAACACAATTTTCTTTCTTACATAAATTTTTGGAGAAAACCTATAGTTGTCGTTTGTCAAATTATTCTCAATTTGTTAATATTGAAGGGAAAGAATGATATATCAAACAACTGTCTCATTATTTCCACGTCAGTAATTTTGTTTATAATTTTTTTTTTTTAATTACATATAAGCAAAAATATATGCAGCTTAAAAAAATATTTAAAAATTGAAACCACCCATTGGAACTGATTGATCAGCATTAAAATGATATTGTTGTTGTTCAGCATTAACACTTGGTGCAACATTAGCATCCTCTTCATCTGTACCAAAGAAATGTTCAATTATATCGAAAGCTTTTTGATAAATATCCATATTTACATGTGATTGTAAGAATTCAATTTTATCTAAACCTGTAAGTTGTTAACAATTAGAAATTGATTGGGGAAATTTATTATTAATGCGAATTACCGTAACATTGTTCAATTAGAACAGCATAAGGATTAGTACCACCATGGTCTTTAGCATCTTGTTCACCTAATCTTAAAATATTTTCTAAACCGTTTAATGCCACTTGAACAATCTTCACATCCATTACAGTTAATAAATCACATAATGGTCCTATACAGCCTTGATCAACTAAATAACGTATTTGATCTGGTGTACCGCCACTTGTCGCATTCGTTATAGCCCATGCTGCTTCTTTTTTCGTTTTAAATTCAGCTTTACTCAAAATCTCAATCAATACAGGAAATATATTTGCATCAATCACAGCTTGTATTTGTTGACGATTACCAGCTGTTATATTACTTATTGTCCAACATGCCTCCTTTTTAACAGATTCTTTATTTGATGATAATAAATGATGTAAACAATGTAATGCTGAACAATTCAATATCACTTGTGTTTGTACATCATCACCTGTAACAATATTACCAACAGCACGTAATGCTGCTGATACAACATTTGGTTGTTGATGTAATAATAATTCAACTAATTTCCTACAAACACCAGCATCAATAACAGCTTGTATCTTCTCATTTGGACCATCTGATAAATAACTAAGTGCCCAACATGTATCTGATAAAACATCAGGATCTGAATGGAATAATAAACGTGCCAATACTGGTAGACATGGTGAGACTTTTGAGAAATCCGGTGGTGGATTTTTGCCACGACATAAATTTGATAGGGCCCATACAGCATTTCTTGTCATTGTTAAACGTGTTGATTTACTTAATAATTGTAATAATGGTACTAAAATGCCTGAATCAAGTACATGATCACGGCATTCTGGTGAATCACCAGCTATATTACCAAGTGCCCATACAGCTTGCTCTTGCACATCTTCATATTCACTACTCAATAACATGATAAATATTGGTACAGCACCAGCTTCAATTACCATACGTGTTTGTTGAGATGTTCCAGATGCAATATTTGTTAAAGCCCATGCTGCTTCAAACTAATTCAATAATAACAAACAAATAAATAAATATTGGCCAATTTGATAATAGAGAATTTAACATACTTGCAGGCTACAATTGCTAGAATTTTGTAAAAACTCCACAAATCTCGGTACAATTCCAGTTTGTATAACTTCATCGATTGGTGGATTTGGTTCGCGACTTAATAATTTGCGAAATTGTTGTGTCGCTTCTAATTGTTGTTTAATATTACTACTATATAATGCCTGTACTAATTCTGGTGTTATAGTTGGTGTTCCCGGTGATGATAAGATATCATTTTCCAACTAGAAAATGATTAAATAATCTTTTTTTTTGTATGAGTTAAACCTACACAATCTAAATACCCTTGATGAATCATTATCATCCGGTAATAATTGATTTGTATTAACATTTCGTCGTTTATTCAATTGTTGTTCACGTTTCTGCTTCCGCAATTGTACACCTTCTTCTTCACGACGTCTTCGCAATTCCACACTATCCAACGCTGAATTTTTATAGCGATGTTTATGGGCCGAACCAGACATCTTCTACACATGTGCAATTATAATAATTAGAATAAAAACAAAACGTTAAAATTAATTAGAATTTATTAAATCAGAACACCCACAAAAAAAAATTGTCAAAAAAATTAAAAGAACTCCCCCCTCAATATTCATTATAGAGATTAATATGGCTAATTACCCGAAACTATTTATTTATCATGGAAATAATAATTTGATTAATTAAATGGAATTACCTTGAATTTGTGCTGGTTTTTTATTTTAATTTTTTTTTGACTAAAAAGAACTCAATAAAATTATTATAAAAAGTAAAAATGACAAGATGATGACCATAAAAGAATTTTCAGGAAATTGACAATTCAATTTTCCACTAGAAAATAAAAGTCCCTAAATTATAGCAAAGATCCCATCGAAAACGTTCACGATTCTTCTATATTTATAATAATTAGCTCTTTATTTGTTGAACAATTTATCAACATGCTTTATCTATATTGTTGAACAAAAGGTTATATAATTGTTTCGCGTCCATACATATGTATTTACACAGTGAATATATTGGAAATTTTTGCATGGGACGTTTGGTATATAAACGATGCCATCTTGTATAAGTAGTTGCCTACCTAATAGCATAATAAAGCTGCACATGCACGCTAAAATATAGTATAATCCAGATTCTAATTCATTTAATTTGCACGATTTCCATTCACAATCACTATTTGATATAGCAGTCTACACTACAGTCTGAATAATTAGTTAATTTCACTAAATTACGCACCGTTTCTACTTTAAACGGTTGAGTATGCTCTGATGTATAAAGAGTTGCCTACCTTCAACATATTTCCTGTATTTTACAAAAATCAATATATAACAAAAATGGATTAGTCGATAAAACGCATACTAATCGATATTAATTTGTATTTTAGTGTGATAGTGGCATTATTCAAATCGATTCTGACTGAAATTTAGCGAAAATCCCTAACAACGTTGACGTCACTTTAGGATATTGCTAAGAGATGGCGCCAGCACACTCAAATGCGGCTATTTTTAGGCTATGCTCTATCTTTTCAATAAATCAATGATTTTAATTAAAAAACGATAAATTCCTAAATAAACACAAACAATATTAATGTAGAAATGCGATTTATGTGTATTTTTCTAATTCTTTGTAAGATATTTATTTCTGTTATCATTGGATGAAACGAAACATTTCCAAGTTTGTTTACAGACGATTTATTCATTATCTAAATCAATCAATTATAACTAATTAAGGTATCAGGTTTAAAGTCTATTTTCGAACGATAATGAAGACAGATTCAATATAGATAAAAATAAAGCTCTATCTTAAATAAATACATGTCTATAAGAGTTCTTATGATTTGAGTGTTTTTTTATTTTGTAAAATCTTCCAGTTACCAAGTGGAAAAGTTTTAAAAATCAAGTACATACACTTTAGATTTAATTTTAATCGGTATAAGCTGATCAATCACGTAGTAGATTCAACGGAAATAAGCGATAAAAGGAAACAGGATTCATTCGAACGATGATTCATCATCACAACAACTGACGAGATTTTCAACATAATTCATGCAATACTTTGAAATAATTAAAGTAACTACCAGTAAACGTATTGTTTACAATTGCTTTTCAATGACCTTTGCTCAACATTAAACAAAAATTATTGCTTATCATTGTTGTTTTGTGTTTGGATGGAATAAAAATGTGTTTTTATGTCAATTGAACTTTTATTTGTAAATATTGATTATTGCTACATTTATAATAACAAAAAGACATTCTATTAAATTCTACAAACGAATACTAGGAAATTTTTATAATTTTTGTAAATATTCATCAAATATGAACAATGATAATGCACTGTCTTGTGATCTTAACATTGAATTCAAATCGGACGTAAAACCAGATAATTTTCGAATACTATCAGAATGTTTATGTACAAATTCCTTTTCAATCCATGATGATATCTCTGGATCATGTTCTTCTTTACGTTTTTTCACAGCTTGATCATGTATATTGAATGCTTGTTGTGCCATTTGTTTTTCCATATCAATTGATTTTGCTAAACTTTGTATTTCATATAATTCATAACTTTGTTCGGGTGGATTGACATTGATATCATCATTATAACGTTGATTGAAATCCATACGTCCACCGCGTTTTGTTATATATTTAATGATATCAATTGCTTCATCCCATTTATCATCAGATAAATCACGATATAGTTTTTCAAAACCGGCACGATTCTTCTCATAATTAGCAAAATGCGTCGACATTAATAGATATTCAAATGAACGAATTATATGACTGTTAGCGAATGATTGTAAATACGGTTCAATACGTGTAATTGAACCATAATTAGCATTACAATTCTCCAAAGATGTGGCTAAATGAAAATTTAGAAATCAAACAGAAATTTGTGCAATTCGAAATTGAACTTACATTGTTTTGTTGCTGAACATGCTTCTACCACATCTTTATAACAATATTTCTGATCGGCAGCTGTAACAACAGCGATAATTGCTAAAAATCCAACAATGGCAGCCTTCATGATCCCTATTTGCAAACAAACAACAATCTATTTAAAAATGGTGGTGATGATATGGAATTACAAGTACCCTACCTGGTATCTCGCCAGCGAAATCACAAATGACTCTTTAGAATTCTGTAAAACCACAGATCACTAAATAAGAGATAGCCAGGTCCCATGTTAAATGACGGAAACAAAAGTTTTAGCGACACCTGGCAGGCCTGTGGCAAACTATTTTTGTAACCAGATTTTGGCGGGTTATTTAATTGTCTTTATATTTACTACTCGTATAAAATATATCAAAGGAAAATGAAAATATCATTTAGTAGTTATATGAGTTTATTATCACTAAATGTTACACATCACTGCACAACACGAAACTGTCTGGAAAAAATACATAAATAATTGTTTATATAAACTACATACAACAAATAAATATAAGAAAATCATAATTAGTAACACTATCAACGAAATTAAAATGTTTTGTATAAAGACATAGCAAATGCTTTATCCTGTTGCGACCACCTACGTCCTCCAGTTTTTTTATTTGTATTTCCCAGCTGACTCTTAATAAGCTCACTTGTAATGCAATTTAAATGTTCTTCAATAGATTCAAAACGATTCTTTTCAAACAATGATTTTAAATGGTGAAATTTATCTTTATCATTACTTAAAGTAACACGTAATTTTAAAAGTTTAGACAAAACAGACCGATGAATTGTGTACATTAATGACTTTCGAGGTGTTAAATCCTTTACTTTCATACCAATTTTACGTAGTATTCCATTTTCAGCATGATCTAAAAAATAAAACGAATTTAAATTAGAATCACTTTCACAAACATAATTGTGATCATGGTGTGTGTGGCTTTTGTTTCCCAACGAAAAACAATAATTAGCAGCTTCGTTTAGAGCACTCTGCGATGTCACTACTGATTGCTTGTCATCACTATTATCACTACAACCATCATCTATATTATCAAATGAATTATGGCCATCATAACAATGGTCATTATTAATAGAATAAAAAATATGATTATTATTACAATTGTTCTTCCATCGATTACACAATTGTTCATCACCAGGAAAAGACAATTTTTATGATTTAAATAATTAACACTCCAATATTTGGGATATTTCCAAGAGTATTTTTTTTCTTAATAAAATTTCCATTCCTTAAAATAATAAATCAAAAATTTAAAAAATATAACACTGAAATTATTAATAAATGAATAAATGAATAATAACTGTTTGAATTATTAAAAAAATAGTTTAGAACGAGTAATCAATTACTTTTCAGAATTGTTTATGTTCTGATAAGTGATAAACAAAAATTCAATTTCATGAGTCAGGTGTTTTGAAGAGTTTAAGGCGCGAAAGACGTCCAATGAGGTGTTATTGTTTCAAAGACTTCACCCAAAGGTGTTGTGATTGGTGCAAATCGATTGACATTCTCCTGTGGCAAATCTAAGGTTATGTTTGAACGTGTTTCCATTTCTCCTATCACCTTTGACCCCCTATGTGTAAAACGCTCGAAAAAATCTCTTATATTTTCGATAACTAAACTCTGATTCTGTTATTGCTTTATCAACGTTGTTTTTGACCTCAAAAAAGAACAAGTGTGCTATATGATACGCGTAGTAGCGCAATTGTTTCTACGCATTGCTCGCACACAAAGGAATCTGCAAGTCATTTGTGGTGGGAGATTCGAAAACAACCAATCGAATTACAGTATTGATTGTTGAGAGGGTGAGTGGGGGGTTGGTGTGTGTGTGATAAGTCGAATTTCAAGTGCGTAAATCGAGTGCCATTTGTCTATTGTTATCAATCGGTACGTGGTTGAATTGAAATTTTCCAAAAAGTTTTATTCATTTAATCATCGCTTTCTCATAATAGTCACCTTCTACACCAGTGAGTGTAAAGGCAGACTACTCTACAACCACAAATTCTCAAGCAATAATTCTCGTCAATTTCTTCATCTTCAAGCTTAACAACAACAACAACATGAAAGCTTTCATGATTTTCGTTGCTATTATCATTGGATGCATCACATTTACAACAGCTGTTGATAATAATTTAAAATGTAAGTCGTTTAATTTGCGGTGTTAATTGAATTTCTGTACGAATTTATTTTTTTGTTGTAATACAGGTGAACATCCCCAACCGCAAATCCCTAAAGATTGGTTAGATATGGTTGAGCCCTGTGTGAAAGCAATGCGTGATCAAATCAAACGTGAATTGCACGCATCTATGCAATATCTATCGATGGGTGCACATTTCAATCGTGATGTTATCAATCGTCCAGGTTTTGCTAAAATGTTCTTTGATGCAGCCTCTGAAGAACGTCAACATGCCATCAAATTAATCTCGTATTTATTAATGCGTGGTGAATTAACTAAATCTGTTAGTGATTTAATCAATCGTAACGTACGTATAATTCAAATAATATCGAGAAATCATTAAATCAATGCGCATTTGAATGATTCATTAGATTGATGTTGAAAAAACTGATTGGACTTCTGGTGTGGCCGCTTTAGAAGATGCTCTAAGATTAGAAACGTCCGTCACTAAAAGTATTAAAGGTTTGATTAAAACATGCGAAGAAAGCTATAAAAATGATTATCACGTAAGTTAATTGTTTAATTATATAAAATAACACCTGTATTATTTATTTTTGTTTAATCAACAGTTGGTTGATTATTTGACTGGAGAATTCTTAGAAGAACAATATAAAGGACAACGTGATTTAGCTGGTAAAATATCCACGTTGGATAAATTAAAAGAAAATCATGGTGCTTTAGGTGAATTCCTATTTGATAAGAAACTGTTAAATGGTGAAATTTAATGGGGAAATTTATTAAGAACAAAATGTAGATAAGTAGATTTAGATCTCTACCTTATATTTTCCTTTCCAATTGAAAACTTGTATTGTTTGTTATTTACAAAATAAAATACGTCAAATTATTTTGTTTTAATTTTATTAATAATAAATCTGAAATTACAATTAGTTGAGAAATACAAATAATTAAGCAAATTTAATGAATTAATCAGAAATTAGCGGAAAACAAGAAATCAAAGAAATGTTCATTGTATTAATTCTACACGAATGATTTACATTGGTCTACCCATACCACGTCCAGCTGGCATACTTGGTGGTGCTTCAGATTTTTGATTTTTGATCGTTTCATCAACTGATAGAATTAAACATGTTGCTTCACTAGCCGCTGATAATGCATTAATTTTAACAACAGCCGGTTCCCATACACACGCATCTAAATTATCAGAAATATCTTCATTATTAATATCAACACCATACCAACAGAAATTCTGTGCATGTTTTTGTCGTAATTTATTTAAAATATTTGTAGCATCAAAACCAGCATTATCACATAATTGTCTTGGTATAATTTCTAATGCTTTTGCAATAGCACCAATTAATAATTGTTGTTTACCAGCAATTGTACGTGAATAATCACGTAACATTTTTGATAATTCCATTTCAATTGCCCCACCACCAGCAACAACAGCATCATTTTTAATTGTACGACGTACAATCATAATAGCATCATGTAATGAACGTTCTGTTTCTTCTAAAAATTGTTCAGAACCACCACGCAATATAATTGTGCATGTTCTAGCATTTGGACAGCCATTAAAGAAATTGAAACGATCACCGCCAATTTGGCGTTCTTCAAAACAATCACAACGTCCCAATACTGTATCATTTAAATCGTTTACAGTTGTCATAACAGCACCACCGCATGCTTTTAATGTACGTTTCAAATCTTCATCAAGTACACGTCCAGCACAGAACATATCACGATCAGCAAAATATTGTGTTGCAACATCACCAATTGGTAATTTTGATAATACAACATTTGCACCAGATTTATAAATTTTCTCTAATTTCTGATATAAAATATTCCATTCAGCATCAACAATCTTTTGATATTCTTTAACATTATCAACACGTACTTCAGCATTATCACGTTCAGCTTTCAATTCTAATTCAATATTTAATAATGCAATTTTACAATTTTTATATGTTTTTGGTTGCATTTCAAAGCCAGCATATGAGAATGTTTTTTTAAATGCAACACCAGTTACTAATAATGAATCTTCTAATCCACCACCTTGTACTTTCTTCACACCAATCATATTTAATGGTAATAAATCATCTAATGATAAAACAGCATCAACGACCATTTGTGAAAAGAATACACGTTGTTGATGGATTAATTTTGAACTCATTGCTGTTGATGCACATTTCGTTAATAATTGTTGAAATTCATCTGGTTTGGTTTTATCGACTTTAATTGATATTTCATCAATTTTACTTAAACATAATTGTAATGCATGACGTACAGCTTTTATTATTACTCTTGGATGGACACCTTCTTCAACATATGGTTTGATTTGTTTTAAAAATTCACCAGCTAATAATACAACACTTGTTGTACCATCACCAACTTCAGCATCTTGTGATTTTGCTATATCAACTAAACTTTTTGCAGCTGGATGTATAATATCTAATAATTTTACGATTGTTGCACCATCATTTGATATTGTTGCTTTACCATTTTTATCGACAATCAATTTATCCATACCACGTGGACCTAATGTTGTTTTAACAGCATCAACAACTGTTTGGCAAGCATTGATATTCGATATCAATTGTGGCTTGCCTTGCGACGTATCCGTACCTTCTTTCAACAATAAGATTTGCGGTTGCTAAGGATTCAAGAAAATTCATTAAAATCACAGGTGTGTCCAAGTGCCGGCTCTTTCGAACCTTCCAGAAACAATACTCACCATCATTTTCGGATATGATTTAATGGAATTTCTTCAACAAATAGTCGACAATTCACTAATGAAGAACGGGAAAATGGCTGGTTTGTTCGTGAAAACGGTGGTATTTAATTTCAATATTCTTCAATAGAAAATCACATGAAACAATGTCGGAAAATCAACTGTCTTATAGTTACAAATCTCGCCGATTGGGGGCCAAACTAGTGGAAAAATCCACACCAACATAACGAAATTAAATAGTCCTCTAATCGAAGCTTCTTATATTTCTTAATAGTATTCCAGCAAAATAAAATATCACACTAGAATAGTGGAATAATTGAGCGAAATACTACAATAGACGTATCGAAATAATAGCAAATTTAATAGTTATTGTGTTTAATTGGAAATACTCTTGATTGATAGTCTATGGCCGCCATTATCTATATCAACTGATCCACGACTTACGTAAATTTCGTTTGATGGAACAAAAAGTTCGGTTAGAATTCACTTGACAGCTGTCACTTTATCGTAGAAAATTAGCAATTAATGGATTTTTGTTAATTTTGAGTGTGAATTATGGAGGCGAAATCTGCAAAACATAAAAAAACGAAACCTAGAAATCCGAAAGAAGTATGAATCTATCAAAATTTCGTTGTTTTTCTTTTGAATTGTAACAAATGTTGATTTTCCCATTTCAGGAAACGATACTGAATCATTTAGAAATCTCTGTATCTGAATCTGAGAAACGTACAAATG
The DNA here is from genome assembly GCA_028455855.1 of Meloe dianella. Taxonomy (NCBI): domain Eukaryota; kingdom Metazoa; phylum Arthropoda; class Insecta; order Coleoptera; family Meloidae; genus Meloe; species Meloe dianella. The sequence continues at coordinate 3,994,464 of JAPTHL010000008.1, read as the reverse complement.
GTACATTAAATTTAAGAGAATTCTATACAGTTTATTTGATTGAAACGAAATTATTAAGTGCGGAATTTCAAGATCGCTTTTCAAAATTAACAACTGTGTGGCGACGTTATACCGAATTTGAGCAATTACGCAATTATCTGGAAATAACTTATCCGTATATTGTGTTGCCACCATTGCCAGAGAAGAGGGTGATGTTTGGTTGGCAGAAAATCTCAAATGATACATTCGATCCGAATTTTATTGATCGACGACGTGCCGGCTTAGAAAATTTCTTATTGCGAATTGCATCACATCCGACATTGTGTTGGGATAAATATTTTATTGAATTTCTACAACATGAAGATGATTGGCGCGAATCATCCACATACCATCTTAATAATGGTTATTTGCAAATAATGGAGAATAAATTGAAGAATTTGAATTTAACAATACGTTTCCGGCATGTCGATACGAGATTTGAGAAAATCAAAGATTATAGTGCGGCCATTCAAACTGTATTAAATAATTTATTAAGATCACGTTCACGTGTAGCTGAGAAACAATACAACGTTTATAAATTACATGCAAATTATGGACGTGTCTTTAGTGAATGGAGTGTTATCGAAAAATCAAATATCGGTGATGCACTACAGAAGACTGGCCATTATTTAGATTCATTATCATCAAGTATTGATGCAAATTTAGAAGATGAAGAACTATTAATGGATCAATTAAAGGAATATTTATTTTTTACAAATTCCTTACAATATATATGCAAACAATATGAATATATACAAATACAATTAGTGAATGCTGAAGAGAATGTTACAAATAAAAATATTGAACGTAATAAAGCACAACAAGGTAAAACAAGTTTGATTTCACGTTTATTTGGTGCTGTTGATACAGATGAAGTACGTGAATTAAAAGTGAATTTATTAGATCAACAAATACAAGATGGTGCAATTGCTGTTAATACAAACAAAACGAATCTCAAGTAAATTCAAATGAAATCAATTAATATTGATTGTAATTAATTTTTTTGGATAAATTTCAGTGATTTTACAACAAAAGCCATCACTGATATCGAACGTTTCGAAAAGCAAAAAATCGTCGATTTAAGTGAAACTCTAACAAATTATGCATTCCTACAATTGAAAGCTGCCAAAAAAGTAAGCAACAACAACAATTTTAATCGATTTCCCAGAATTTTCCAATTAATGTTAAGACTTAGGCAACACATTATACATGTGCTCAAATTTGTTTTGGAGCTACAATTATAATGTTAGCACTTTTAAAATGGAAATCACTAGATGATTGGCGCGATTTTCAAATTTCCACAGTGGCGTTCGTGTATTGATGAATTTTGTTGTTGCAGGGCTTGCAGACATGGACGCAAATCCGTGATTGTCTACAGAACATTCCATAATAATCGTTATTACCAAATCTTTCAAAAAAATACTATTCGCACGATTATTATTATTAAGTGTTTAGATATGTATTTATTTAAAAAATCTATTCGAAAATGATATTCATATAGCTTTATTATTGAGAATTAATTGAATGAAAACAATGGATACTCGTATTGTCTCTAATTTAAATACAAATAAAACACAATAAATTATTTATATTCTCTTAAATGTGTCAGTTTTTCTAGTTGTTTTTATCTATATGAAGCTTCGGCGTCTATTTGAATTTATAAAAAATTCATATGCCACCAGTCCGGTAATGTTTCTTCTCATTATATTTTCTTCATTAATTTTGTAACAGTATTGATGATTGTATTTTTTTCCACGTACTCCACATTATTCTTGAAACAATAATTGTGTTGTACAGAGTTGATTGTGGCATTTGTTGTTTTTTTCCATCCATCAAATTATGTCGCCTGATAAGAATGAAGATAAATTACGAATGGGTATCAGCATGTGGATATCGTTTTGTTTATTTTTGTGTTTATGGTTTTTAAGTCGTTTTGTGCGTGGCCGACGGCAATTGCACAACAATTTACATATAATTGAGGAAAGTTTAAGGCGAATGCAAGCGGAAATTGATCGTAGACAACGTGAAACCAGCATCACAGATGGACAAACTAGTAAGAACCCTGATGAATGTGCACAAAAAGATGTTGGTGATAAATTGGTAATTATTCATATTTTTTCGATGTTTATTGATTTTATGCTGTTTACTGTTGTGATTGTTAGTTACTATGAGACATTGTCATAATGTTTGATTATTTCGTATACCACCTTCTATGTGGAAATAATAAAGAAATGCGTTCACAAAAAGTAACTGTTGATATTTTTAAAATGTTGTATTCATCATGTTCATATTTAGTATTAGCATTTACTGCATGGTTATTAATAAAATTGATTTATGCTTGTTTCTGGTTGCCGGACTATTTGAAGAAACAAAATGAAGATAAGACTAATGGAGACGAAACTCCAAATGACAAACCTATCAATAAGGATGATGATGAAGATAACAATGCAACAACAGAAGAAGATTCAACAATCACCGATAAAAAGAATGATTAAGTAACAATTTTTTATATTATCTATTTTAAAAATCAATCATTTACAACTAGATAAAATATATGTAGACAATTAAAACAATTTCAATTAAAATCATTGTTTGATTCATTAAAAACAAAACATCACCTATTAACCAATCGAAATACGTATGACATGTTTGTTTGTTAACTATCATCGGTGATTGGTTAAAAAACAACAATAAATTCCAGTGTCAATTTGATAATTGGTTATAGTTTTATAAACAAATGAAGTGTTACAGTTGTGATTGGTTGAAACATCTTCCAATACGATTATAATCAAATTAACAAAATGGCAATTGTTACAATAAAAACAATAAAATTGCGGATCATCCGATTTTATACTTTTAAAATCGATAAATGATCGATTCCCGATTAATATTTAATCAGTATTAATGGATTCAACTAGCCACGTGTCTCATGATTGGGGGGTTTCCTTATTATAAATTGTCCTTAGACAATCCAACTGTTGGCTAATTATATATTTTGAACAAAAAATAGTAAACATATAAATATAAATATAGTCACCTTCATTAGTTTTGAATGAAAGCCAGTTTATCGATCTGTTTCCCAAAAGAAGGGATGTAACAACCCTAGCTGCCGATAGATGTAGCCCATTGTCAATTGTACAAGATCCCATATAATGAAAGTATCAACCCTTTAATGGTGGTTTCATTCAAATTTTAATTGAAATAACAACAAATAAACTGATTTTATTCACAAAAAATTGTTCAAATCTCAACTTGGAAGCAAGACAAAAACAAAACGATAACGGTAAAGGGTTCTTTTTGTTTTCAAACGTATAAACAGCCATTGGTAGATAGCAATTGAGTGAGAAAGAACAAAAGTGAAATTTCGTGTTTGTGCGTGTGTGTGTGTGTGTGTTATTAACAATAATTAATTGATTAATTATTTAAATCAAATAATTGACGATGATTTGCGGCAGTGCACATTTTAATGGAATTAGATTTGTTCGTTTATGTAGTTGTGTCGTTGACCTTATCTTGACGTACAACTAACAAACAGTAGTTCTTAATGTTGTTTGTTTATCTATTTGTTTATATTTAACAATAAACAAATGGATTTTCGATGAATTGATTAGTTAGAAAATATAGAAAGTGTCTATAGAAAGTGTATCTATATGTTTACAAATAGAGAGCCCAAATTATTGAAGGGCCAAAAGAGACTAATGTAAGTAATTTAAAATTGTTTATTTCACAATAACTATTCCAATTTACAATAACAAAAACGAATAAACAAAGGGGAATTTGTTAATTTATTTGTGATTGTTGCCTTGAACTAGGCAACACACATTACTGTGCCTCTATTGACTGTCAGTTGTGTTGCCTATACTCCACTTGGACCCAGATTAAATAAAGTTCTCTTACACTTATTTTAATGGAATAATTTGAAAAAAATATCCGCTGGGTCACACAAACTTTGATTTCTTTGACGTACTTTGTTCTATTTATTCCAGCAAAATTTATTTCGTATGTAATCGCGATTTGGCGCTACAATCAGATGATGGTAGTATTAGAATAAAAATTTACTAAAAAGAGCGCGTAATTTTTAAAATTAGACAGTGGCGTTCGTTTATCAGTGAATCGATAAACATTGATTTTTAAAATTTCTATCCCCGTCTTTGGTTTAGTCTCATTATTTATTTGGCTAGAATACATCTGTTTATTTGAATAATTGAGGTCTTTTGTATAAAGAAAAATGGCAATATATTGTTTAACCGAAATTAAAACACATCTAGAATATAACGAAATGTAAATAATTTATATTTTTAACATATCCTGTAAAGAGTTCTGACGTATGTGTGATTTCATTAATAAGTTTTATCAATATTTATAAAGTCACATGTAGATTAATCGATTTTTCACATTTCCATAAAAATCATCCGCAATGCGAACGTTAATGTTAAATACTAGCTAACCTACAGCACAGTCAAGTATTACTGGTTGTCTAATATAGAAAACAGATTAAATAGGCTAAGCCAATTTTCAGGTTTGCCTGCGCACAGCAGGAGAGCAGCACAACAATCCTAAACACAAGTTGTGAACTGTAAACTGTTTAAAACATTCAGTCGTTTGCGTGATCGTTAAGTGTTCGGTTGTAGTGATTAACGTTTCTATTTAACACTTTAATTACGTTATTATTTTCTGTGTGAAAATGTTGATTTTAAACGAATTCATATGAAATCTCAGTGATTCTATAAAATATTGTTGTTTTTTATTGAAATAATGACGTTCATATCGAAGAATAATAATTGTAAAATTTCAGTATCTCACGCAGACAGTGGTGTTAAAGAGGCATGGTATGTTAAAATGTAGGTATACCTACACTTGTTTTTAATTTTTTTTTTTTGGAGTTAAGGTACCGTTTATAAATGCCGCTGATCAATGTTATCCTCCACCTCCAGCATTTTTATCTCCTTTAGGTCTTGGCAACGTTCTAGTTTTTTTTTGTCTTTCTTTTGGCGTGAAAGCGGTTAACGACCGTTCCAACCAGCGAACCGGTTACTTAGAGGCTGCTTCTGCAAAACTTTGATTTTATTCTGAAAATTATCGTTTTGTTCTGTAGTGATCTCTTCAACCTTGGACGCTGTTTAAATTTACCATAGACAGCAGGAAATGACACCAATTTTCATGCTTCCTTTTTATGAAATTACCAAAACAATTGTGTGCGGTCAAGTAATCTTCAATTTCTAATAACATCAATCATTGAACCTAAACAGGAAATGTATGCGCTTCATTGTTACGAATTTCCCTCATGGATATCGCATGTGGAAAAAATAATAACAGACACATACACAGAATATTGAAAAACATGTTAATTAAACCGAAACAACTGCGGTCTCATCAACATTCATCATCTTGATCATATTAATTGAATAATTACGAATATAATAGCGGAAACGTATAATTTCAATTGAATCTCTCGCATTTATATGCCATATGCATATCTATTTTGTTGTTGTTGTTGTTGGTTTTCAATTAAAGATGCATCTTGTAATTCATTTCAGTTCAATGAACTTGATTGTGTTTTAATTTAACATTTGTTCCTGCCTACAGTTCTGGATTGATGTTTTGTTTCTTTCGTAATTGCGCATGCGTTTGTTGGTAGGATCCTGTTGTTTTTTGTTACACTAAAACAAAACCATTATGGTTAAAATTAATGTCTACTAATAGTAGATATAAAAATGTTATCTTTTGTTAACAATAAAAAATATTTACATGATCTGTTGTTGTTCTAAAAAACTCATATATAAATATGTATGATAACAGTAGATAAATAGAGAACATATCATACAAATAAATTATATTTTATTTATTTATTAATTAACGCACATTATTGTCTTTGTTGTTTAAATTGTTCACAGGAAACAATATTTCAATATGAATAATAATGAATTAATGTTGAAATAATTTATGGTTGGAAATTGTGAATAAATAAGTGCCGAAATTATACCTGTTAGTCACTTTTTCGTTTTTCTTTGTTTATCAATAATTGTTTTCAATTAAAATCAGAGCCGGACCGGCGATAAATTGCGCCCGGAGCAAGTGTCCCTCAAGTCCCCCCCTCGGTTCGCTACTGATTAAAATTAGTGTTGTTGTTTTTTTTTTGGAAATTGCTAATGTAGCAACGATTGTGTTTTGTTCCGAATTTTTCTAGCCAATAAAACGCATCATTTACGATGGTGTTGTCATGGCAACTGGCAATTTATTGGTCGCGAAAATTGAAATACGGTAACTTTGATTGTGTCAAAATTTAGCTTCTCCAAGGCAATATGGCTGATAAAGTGGTGCATACATTGGGAGTTTTGTTGTTGCATAACAAAAATACAAACTAACGAACATATTCTAAGTAAAATATTATTAAATTAATTGTGTGAATCATTGAAGAAATTAAACGCAATATGCGAAATTAAAAATTTAATTGAACAAATCAAATTAATCAATAAAATAAGACGGCCAAAAAAGAGTTTGGATGACATCGAATTTAGCTTGAAATATATATAGATCAATCAATCGATGTGGGTAATTTTCTTGTGAAATTACAAAACATTACTCATTTACGAATTCAAATGAAAATTTTGCAAAAGAATCAAATTAGAAAATATGAGTAATATTTTACGGAATTTTCTAATTATTTTTAGAATTATTATTCGAAGTTCTGTCAAATATTTGTTTTTGTTTTATTTAGTTGGATTGAATCAACTATAATTATGATTATTTGTTATTGTTTTAGGCCTATTCAAAGTGAATCAAAATCGTTAGATGGTGGTAGTTGTGGTGGTGGTGGTGGTACAAATAAATTAAAGTGTCCCACACCATTGACACGTTTGAGGGTTGAAAAAATCGAGGGTGGTCTAATGGTGGCTGGTGTGGTTGTAGCTGCTAATTGTCAAATTATCTTACCAGTATTTGGATTTTTATTCCTTCTAGTTGGCTGTGTTCTTACTGGTAAGTCCCAATAAAACGATTAAATATTAATACAGTGGCGTAACTAGTGTTATCAATAGATTTCATTTACGATCAATACAATACAATGGGAGATAATTAAATTGTTTATTTATTGATTTATTACAAGGTTTACACGCTTTTGTAATTTTCTAAATTAAAAACTATCATTCAATTATTAAAATGTATAATGATTTTGTTGATGAAAAAAAAACAACTTTCTCTTCCACATATTGTAAATAAATAAATACTCATGTGAATATTATTGACTTTCCAAAAGCTACTCTCACTATTCTAAAATATAATGAAACTCGTGATTTGATAGCCTGTTACTATATAATCTATCTAATGTTATTATAATATGAAATATATAGAGAGATAGGTGTTGAGTTTCTCTTTTAATCGACCTTCTATTGTATTCGATATTGTTGGCTAGTGGTAACCATCAGTACCAACTAGTATTTCTATATCAATTTTTTTTTCATGATTTGTTGTTGTTTTTTTGTTTTGTCTATCTAGCTGCATCATATCGTGGTCCTGGTGAGGATGAAGCACCTGAAAATTATGCAGCCCGTATTGCATTTACTGGTAATTCACGAATTTTAGGACCGGCATGTATTGTTTTTGGTATATTAATGTTAATTGCTGGTTTTGTATTATGTGTATTAACAAGACGTGCACGTCAACGTGAACAAACAATTGGTTTCCATTGTCCATTACATGGTGATTTCTATCCACTTAGTCCTATAACTAGTTCTAGAACAATTGGTAAGTTTTGTTTTGTTTTTTTTTAATTATTATATTTGCAACGGATACGCCACTGATACTGATACTCTATATTATGTTAGGTATATATCCGGTCGATTTTATACGAATGTATAATTTATTAAATAAATTGGAATAAATTGAAACGTCCGGCATTTTTAAATCAATCCACAAATAGAACAACAAAGATACTAATTTTAATGATTCTATAAATACACATCGGTAATGCGACATTTCTATTCTCAATTTGATCGATTTTTTATCTCTAGTACTAAGAGTGAATTAATGTTTGTTTTTTTTTAATTGTTTTTGTTTATAGCAGCAATAGAACGTGGTAGTGGCACATGTTCGTTGTGTTGGCCTAGAAAGAAAGGTCCTGGAGCAATTGCTGTTGGTCCACCACAATGTCCACATAGTCAAATATCAAGTACAAGGAGTTCAATAGCAAGTTCACCACATAGCCAATGTCCAACACCATTACCATTTCTTGTTAATTCTGGATCAGTTGGGTAAATCAAAAATTTTCAAATATACACACACGCAAAGAAAGCGATAACATAACCATAGACAATAAGCCTTTTATATAGTTGATATACATTGAACGTTAATCTATTTGTAGAAGAAATTGAGGGCGATCGTTCAACCCACACACGTTTACAATTTTTACTAAATTTAGATTGTGTTTGTCAACTTATTTATTAATTTATATGAAAAACCACCGTATTGACCCTTTATTGATTGTTCAAATTGATTTGAAATATTAATATTAATTCGATAATGTGTAGGTGGATACATGTTAGTACGTGTTTCAATTTTTTTTCCTAATATATAAATACCGATTGAAATTAATATCCGCCTCGTTATAATTTTATTATTCATTTATTTTGATTTCTTATCTATTGTTGTTGTTGTTGTTGTTGTGGTAGTGTTGTGAAATAAAATCGAACTTATGGTGTGTGGTGACAGGAAATCATTGTATGTTAATAAGAATAATCACCAATTTGAAAGTTGTCTTTAGTTTTATTAATTGTCGTTATAATAAATGCCATTTTGTTTTTTGAGGAATAAAACAATACAATAGACAAACATTCCTCTATGGCAAAATTATCGATCAAATACGAGTATTTTGTTGGGATTCTATGCGAAACTTCATAATATTATTACATATATTTGTAGTCATTGCCAAGTTTCTAGATAGTAGGATCCATAATTAGTTGGCTATGTCAATGGTAAATTAGACGGTTTTTGTTTATTTATTTTTGGATTTTCCTTTCAATTGCAAGGACATAATAAACGTTACAATTAGTCTAATATTGAAACAGTACCAAATGTGAATGATGATCAGCCAATTGTCGATATTTCAAACGAAATTAATTGTTCGCATTCGTTTGTGTTGTGTTCTATTTGTATTCGTTTGCATTTGTCCGTTAGTTGTGGACAACGGCTTATAACAATATAAACTATCGTAATAGAAATTGTTCTAATATTTCTATTAGTTCTAATATTTGTTTAAATTGTAGCGGTATTGTACCACAAGCAGCTCAATTATCACCTGACCAACCGTTCGGTTCAATACGTTCATTGAATGTTAGCCGTGAAGTTGCTAGTTTTCCATTATCAAGAACACCCACACCACCACCACCACCACCATCAGCATTTGAATGGTAAGTCGGAGTTTTGTTTGTTTGTTTTTTTATTTTAATGTGATTAGAATTTCTAATTTGAAAAGTTTAAATAGTTTAGTTTTTATTAAATTGATGAAAATAAAATGAAAGTTATACGTGTAGGTGGTTTAGTAATGGCTTAATTTTCATCATTAACCATTATTTTAGTTTGTTTTAACTAAGATAATCCTGTTCAAAGTACAACGATTTTTTTTTATTTATAAAACATATTCGATATAAATAGAAGAAAAAAGAAACCAACAATATCATTTAACTGTCTCATGTTACGATTAACATAGTTATTAATAGATGAAACATTTTGTTTAATTTATAATTAACACAATAATTAATGAGATTACAAAATAATAGGTGATGAAATATTAAATAAAGATTATTTGATTTACGTATAGTTTAACAAGTCCAAATCTAGTCCATGTTCCTGATGAAGAAAAACTAGTTGATGCAACATTTGATGATGATGATGATGATGATGATGATGATGATGATGTTGATGATAGACAACAACCACAGCCGCCAATTGTTCGAAATGGCCCTAGAAAATCAGTGTCTATTGTTCTACCAACTGAGGGAAATGGTTGAAAATCAACACAATACATTAAATAGAAGAACAACATAATTTTTGTGTTTCTTTTTAAAAACAACCAAATTAAAATCACTTGAATTTTTTTTATTTTGATTTCACTTTTAACTAATTAATGATGATCATAATGAATTTTAAAAAAAAATCAAAACAAACATGGACAAAAAGGTATTATCATTGAGAAAAAAAAGACTAGAAAAACAAAGACAATTACCAATTTTTGAATATATTTAGCGTTACTTTGTTATTTCGTAAAATGATGATCAAATTTTTGTATAAATGAGGTGTGTGTGTGTGTGTGTATGTTATGTATGCACGTGCTAGATAGGATCTTGTTAATGATTAAAAATCATTAACATATGAAGATAATTAGACTGAAATCGAGATTTCATTCATTTTCAATCACACATAGTCATTGTAATCAAATATAGAAAGAACGGATTAAATAAAACACCAGTGATATGTTATTATTATTATTATTATTTAATTTTCCACGTATTTTTTATAAGTTCGTTATTTACAATAATTATATAACAGGAAAGAAATGTTTGTTCCTTTACAAAGCATTTTGTTTGCAATGTAACAAATAGTGCGAACGAACGTTGATATTAAGACTGATTTTTTGTTGTGTTTCAATTCAATCTGTCTACTAATGGGAAATAAACAACATATCAAAATAGGAATTAATTAAGGGGCAAATATTTTTTTCTTTGTTTTACTCAACAATTTTTAAGTAATTCGTACTTAGTCTATAGTTTACACATTATATGATTCATGTAATTTTTGTTAAATTCAATTGCGATGAGATGTTAATGTTATTGTTTTTATCCGTCCCCGAGTGCCAAATAAATAATTTGGAAAATATGTGCAATCTATTGTTTATAAAACTACAAACGATTATTATTATTATTATTTTATTGAAACGACTCAATTGCACGCCCTTTATGTATTTGTCATTTTAATGATTTTACTCATTAACATCTCATTGCTATAATTATGATTATTATCATTATTATTATCATTAGGATATGTAATAATTTTAATAAAGTGATATGCATGTGTTGTTTGAGGCTGATTATATTTTCAATTAGTCAGTTTTTAGAAACGAACTCATTTTCACTCAATTCCATTTGAGATAATAATGCAAAACAAACAGAAATTAAAAACAATAATTACAGCTCTATTTCACACTTGCTCATTCTAATAATTAGAGATTATGTATAAAAGATGTATTTGAACAATTAAAAAAAACAAAAGAATAGTTTAAAATTTGGTTTTATTTCAATGTTGTTGTTGTTTTGTGAAATAAACTAAACGTGAACGACTAATATATGTTTATAAAGCTATAATTAGTGAGTTTCCTCTACTCGTTTCGTTGATTTGACCAATCACGAGGCGGAAAAACACGACGCTTTCACCAATATTGAATTTTGCGGTAAACGTATCGTATACAAAACACATTCTGACCAGCACATACTATAGTGTATAATCAGATTTGCACCGTTGCCACTTCTACCGTAGCCTCATCTTTATTATTATTGTTTATATAGAACAATCAATTGATTATATCAAAATTGACGATAATTAACGTTACAGTCTCAACTACAATCTCCAAATATTTATAAAGTCTGCTTTTTTCATCACAATTTAGTTGGGTAACTAAATATGGCAATGCGTATTGGTAGCACGATATTACTACCTTGCGCGCGCATCTAAGTACATGATACAATTTACGTGTGTACCGTATATGAGACTTGACGCCGAATTACCTAACCAAATTCACATCAAATGTCATTTTAACATTGTTTTATTAATGTGAAATTGTTGTTTGGTTTGTTTTTAAATTAATTTTTATGTGGAAATAAAGATGGGTCGTCACAAATCTGTACCGACAAGAAATCAGAATGATGGTGAAAGTTGGAGTATGCAACAACCGATTGACTATATACCAGTAAATAAGAAGAAACACAAAAAACGAAATAAAACCATTTACCACAATGTGTTACTATTGAAAAATGATGATAATCAATACCACATAGGTGAATTGTGTATTGGCACAACAGATAATTCATTACCACCATCATGGACAACATGCAAATTAAGTTTTCTAACAAATGATAACGATAATAATGAGTCGATTTCAATTGATTTGAATTCAACAACAATCATTGTAAAACTATTAATTGATAACGAATTCCTCAAAGGTATTTCGAATGCCATATAAAAACACATCAATTTTTTAAAAACCCGTTTTGTTTTTTTTGTAGAAATAATCGTCTCAAAACTATTCGAAATCAAGATTAAATTGAAAGACAACAATGAGATTTATTTTGATATCTATTTTACAACATTACCATTACGTAAATTTAGTAAACGTATCGGTACATGTGTTCAAATGTTATTTGCATTATTTTACGATTTTCCACTATATAATAATGATAATAATGATAATGATCAGATTGAAGACAACAAAACTGCTATTATAAATCTATATGAGAATTTAAAAAAGATGCGTAATATTGATGTGACAAAGAATAATGTCCAACATTGGCGTTTAAAACCATCATTAAGACCATATCAAAAATGTGCAATTAAATGGATGTTATCACGTGAAAATAATTGTTATAAATCAATAGATGAACAATTATTACATCCATTATATACAGCTGTTACATTACAATCAGGCATAATTGTTTATTATGATAAATATACAGGTTATATTGATTGTAATAAACCGATAATAACACATACAAATAATAGTAGCGGTATATTAGCTGATGAAATGGGTTTAGGTAAAACTGTTGAAGTTCTATCATTGATTTTATTAAATCCAAAAGTAATTGATCAACGTAATAGACAGCAAATTCTAAAAAAACCACCAACAATCGAACGTATCTCACGTAAACGTAAATCAATTGATAATAATGATAATGATCGAAATAGTAAATTGCAAATAATTGAAACGAAACAAATTAAAGTCCGTGCGGATTGGGTGAAATCAACAAATAATAAAACACAAATGCGTATAGCATTAGAGAATTGGTATGCAAATTGTTTAGAAGATGTTAATCGACGTATTGTCATTGATAAAGGACCAAAAGTACAATGTGTTTGTGGCAATGACATACAAAAAAATAATGTCACATGTATTGATTGTGGTAAAATACAACATAGTGATTGTTTCAATTATAAACAATCGTACGGTGATTATTATTGTCCACAATGTTGGGTAAATCAACCGTTAATTGAATCAAATGCAACATTAATTGTATCACCAATATCATTACGTACACAATGGTGTAATGAAATTATCAATCATATAAAAGGTGATTTGAAAGTATTAGTATATAGTGGTTCATCAATTACACATATTTATCCAACAAAATTATGTAATTATGATATTGTTATAACAACATATTGTGTATTGAAATCCGAATTTCGTTTAACTGAAAATGAGAAAACAATTGATTTACGTAGACAAAAGAAATATTCAAATTATGGAAGTCCATTAAGTCGAATTAAATGGTGGCGTTTATGTTTAGATGAAGCACAAACAATTGAAGTTACAACAAATATTGTATCAATTATGGCACAGAAATTATTAGCAAATCATCGTTGGGCCGTTACTGGTACACCAATATCAAAAACAATATCCGATTTATATGGTTTAATTGATTATTTACAAATTGAACCGTATAATGATGAGAATACATGGCAACATGTATTACTTCAACCATATTTAAATGGGAATATTGAACCGATGTGTCGATTTTTAACACAGATCATGTGGCGTTCATCGAAAATCGATATTATTGATCAAGTAATTTGCTATTTTGGATATGGTTGTTGTTGTATTTTAATTATTTGTTTGTTTGTTTGTTTTTTAGATTAAAATACCGAAACAAACAATCGAAGAACATTGGTTGGATTTTTCAGCTGTTGAACATTACTTTTATAAATGTGAACACAATTCGAATTCTAGTGTATTTTTAGAGAAAACCAATTCATTCAATCCAAATACAACACTTTCATCGGTTGATAAAAGCACGTTAAAATCTGTAAGTAGATACTGTGTTATTTCAAAAGAGACTCGTACCTGGAACTCTTTAATTTACCATTAGCCGATGTGTTTCTAATTAACGATTACATTTCAAAATTGCCCGGACACACTTTCTTTACAGAATCTGCATAATTAAACAAAATTAATTGGGGAATCAATCAAAATTAAGAAGGAAACAAATGAATTGACTTGAATAAATGTCAGGCATGTCGATTTTTTGTTTAAATTCAAATTCATTTGATATTGCCAACATAAACAAAAGTCCCCAAAAAGTATGTTTTTAAACAAATAACTTTTTTGTGTCCTCGTCCAAACATTATTAATTTTCTACATTTCCACATCGTCGGTAAACACTTTGTTTGCAAGACTAGTGCGGCAAAGAGTCAATCCGGGAAACTGATTGTAGAAATATTGTGGTGAATAGTAGGGATTTTTTTATTGCTCACATTGGTGACATCACATGTGTGCAGATTTTTTGAAATTTCCACAAAATATCAACAATTTTTGATCTAAAACGCCCATTTTAACATGAATTTAATATACAAACAGCTAAATGATGTAAGTATAATAAACAAAAAAAAAACGTCTTGTGTGTATCACACGTCCTTGTGGAAATATTTCTCTGAATAAGTCGGAATAACTGAGTTATTTGGAACTCTTCTTTACACTTATTCGGACTTGTTGGAAAGAAAGAAAGGCTGAAGAATTCGAAATAATTCCGTTGTTCAGGCGTTTTTTCAGAGTTTCTTAGACTGTTTCAGTGAAAAATAAGACTTTTAAAAGTGTAATTCGGACGTTTTTTTTTTTTAAGAAATATATTTTATTTTTCCAGTTAATGGCCCCTTTATTGTCGTTACGTCAAGTATGTAGTTATCCAAATTCATCGCGTCGACGTTATTTGGCAACAAAGAAACCAGTGACATCAATGAAAGATCTATTAGAGGCATTAATAATGAAAAATACAAATGAATGTGAAGAATATTTACGTATAATAATTAGTTCATTAAATGGTTTAGCTGGTATATATTTATTATTACAAAATCCAATACAAGCAATCGATGAATATCGTAAAGTATTACAATTACATACACGATTCACAATAAACGACAATATAAAATTAATAATTGATACATTACAAATAATACATACAATGTATAATTTAAATGAAACATTAATTATATTTCCTGATTTAAATATTGGACGTACATTACGTGATGAACATTTAATTAAAGATTATAAAGAATTAGAACAGAAATATATTAAGAAATTTATCCAACAAGTATGTTTAAATCAAACCAAAAGACTTGGCCTTTTAATTGTAATACAATTTTTTCTTTTCTAGTCAATGATAGCTTATCAAGATTGTATAATGTTTTCGAATAATATCGATAATCTACAAGGTAGTTTTATATTAAAAGCTGGCCAATGGTATTACGATTTATTAAATTGGATACAAATACATGAATTTCAACAAGAATTAGAATCGAAAATTAATAATGCACATACAATTGCCAATGTTGAATGTACAATTAAGTAATTATCGAATTTTGAAATTTATTTTATTTGATAATTAAACAAAAATAAAATGTTTTATTGCAGTTTAAGACAGGAACGTAATATGTTGTTTACTATAGCAGCATGGGATGAAACAATATCTGAATTGCGTGATAAAACAATTGATATTATCTTTGATTTATTCACACATTGTCCTGATGATGAATTTAAAATAACTGTATCACAGGATATTGTTGATAAAGCAACCGATTGTCATTTACGTCCATCAAAGAATCCTATAAAAACTGGCAATCATAATAATAAAAAGAAATGTCCATTATGCGAAGCTAATGATTATTTGAAACGTTACGAATTGAAATTGTTTTCAATGTTGAAACGTACGAAAAATTTCGAAGAGATGTCATTGAAAGGTAGTTGGAAATCAACATCTGAAGAATTAATATTTCGTTCATTATTAACATTAGCGAAATCGAAACATGTTAATCAAGATTGGATACGTGATGGTGATGTACATATACATTTATTAGAGACAATTAAAAAGGAATTCAAAGAAATACGTAAATTATGGACATATTTAGATCAACAAATTTGTGCACAAGATGAATTAAATATGTGTAAAATACGTTTACGTGTTAAAGAACATAATACAACAGATGATAAAGATATGAAAAAAGTTAAATCATTATTGAAATGTTTAAATTATAATTTGGAAAATAAAATTGAAACAATCAATTTATTAGATGAACATGAATTAGATTATCAACGTACATTATTACAAAATGAAGAGAAATTGTATTTGAATAAATTAGAAAAGAATTTGGGTATACGTAATTATTTAGAAACATTACGCCGTCAACAATATGAAGGACATAATCCGGATCCATGTCCAATTTGTAAGAATGCATTAGAACAGCATTGGAGTATTATACCGTGTGGACATAGTTATTGTTTAGAATGTATTCAATTGCTTATAGGACAGGTGATTTAATTTTTCATTTGCAATTAAACACTGCTAATTAATTAATTCATTGGTTTTTAGACAAACGGTCATCATGTTTCATGTTCGGTATGTCGTGGTGATCATCTAGTAACAGAAATCTCTTATATAAAACTAGGCGAACAAGATAATACAAATGATACGACTTGTGAACGTATCAAAGGGAATTATTCAACGAAAATCGAAGCAATTATCAATTTATTATTGAAATTGCACAATAATGATGATAATGTTAAAGTATTAATATTTTCAACATGGCTATCAGTACTTAGTTATTTACAAATTGCATTAACATTAAACGATATAACAAATATATTAATAACAAATGGTAATTTAGAGAAGCAAATTGAGAAATTCAAAGATCCAAATGGTGATATAACAACATTATTATTACCAATACATTTAGGTGCGAAAGGTTTAAATCTAATTGAAGCTACACATGTTATATTGATTGAACCATTATTGAATCCAAGCGATGAATTACAAGCAATTGG
Source organism: Meloe dianella (assembly GCA_028455855.1). Taxonomy (NCBI): domain Eukaryota; kingdom Metazoa; phylum Arthropoda; class Insecta; order Coleoptera; family Meloidae; genus Meloe; species Meloe dianella. The sequence continues at coordinate 3,977,375 of JAPTHL010000008.1, read as the reverse complement.
ACGAGTGCATCGTATCGGACAAACAAAGTATTTTTATAGTTTGACATTGAATTGTTTGTAAACATATCTCTAACATTCTCCTTATAGACCAACAGTCGTACACAAGTTCTTCATAAAGAATACAATCGAGGAAAGTATCCAGAAAGCGATAAGTACGAATACAGCAAATTGGGATAAGAATAAAGTCACTTTACGGCAATTAATTGAACTTTTTACTAATACAGAATATTAATCGCATGAATATTCCATTTTAATGTAGTAATTTTAGATATTTTTTTTCCAGTATTATCGGTAGTTTTTATATGTGAAATCGGTGTGTGTGTGTGAATTCGAAATATAATGAATATTGATCGAAATGTTGTTGATTATTTGATAAATAGAATCGCATTGTAACTGGCAATAAGCGTGTAGGTCATCGTACTTGAACTCAAAACCGGCTTGGTACATCTACGATTCAATTCAGTGACTAAGGTGTTTTTCAACTGTAAACAACAACAACAACAGGTAAGCGTTTTGTGATGTCTGAATGGTTGGAATTATTAGCAGCGACCAGTTGGTTTTGGCTATTTTCCACCGGTTTTATTGCATCAATAATCTTAACGATTCTGGCATGTTTCTGTCCGGCAATTTGGTGGCTTCCTTTATTATTAATCGTATGGATGGTATATGATCGAAAAATCATTGATAATGGTGGTAGGCCAATTGAAACGATACGTAAATGGTCATGGTGGCAATTGATGAAAAACTATTTCAATTATAAATTCGTATCAACTGTAAGCAATTTGGATCCGAAACGGAATTATTTGTTTGCATGTTTTCCACATGGAATTTTCCCAATTGGTACATTTGCTGGTTTCGTGGATGGCTATCAAAGATATTTCCCAGAACATACGGCTTATTTGACTGTATTGAATATACAATTTTGGATGCCTATATTAAGGGAATTGTATTTAGCAATTGGTGCCGTTTCTGTATCGGCGCCATCATTACGTTATTTATTACGTTCGAATAATGGTGGTGGTCATATTGTATCGATATTGATTGGTGGTGGTGATGAAGCTAAATACAGCCAACCGAATTGCTATAAGATTATATTGAAGAAACGTAAAGGTTTTGTTAAATTGGCATTACAAACTGGGGCATCATTGGTGCCGGTTTTTACATTCGGTGAGACTGATGTGTTCAATCAATTCGATTTTCCCGGTTGGAAAATGCTACAAAATATTGTCAAAAATCTAACACAAATCAGTTTAGTTCTACCAATTGGTAGATATTTGATTTGTCCTAAACGTGTTAATATTATTACTATTGGTAAAAATTGGTTTTATTTTTTCTGTAATTGTTTTGAATTTTTATTGTTGTTTTGTTTGTAGTTGGTCAACCGATTGATATTGAACGTATTGATGAACCTACTGATGAACAAATTCAGGAATTACATCAAAGATTTATTGATGAAATAACGAAACTTTTCGATCTACACAAACATAAATATGTTAAAGATCCAGAGAAGACATTTTTAGAAATTGTTTAATTTCGATTCATTTTAATTTGGTGTTGGTTTGTTCAATAAATTGTTTAATTGTAGATTCTTTATTTATGAAATATTTATAAAAGACAAACAAATCTATAATTCTATATGGGTGTTTTCAGCATTTTTCAAATAGAGATGTTTTTGTTCTTCGAATAATTCTATTAAGGATTCTGTAAATTTGCTGTGAAGATCATCGATTTGCTCGTCGGTAGGATTCTCTATTTTCTCAACATCAATTGGATTACCCACTGTAAAATCAACAAGAAAATTAAATGAATTTCAATGAAACAATAAACTTACCAACTACGGTGATAGGTCGACGTTGTGGTATCATACCAAATGAATATTGGAAAAGTCCACGGCCTAACGGTATTATCGGTGCAAATCCAACGTATCTCCTCAAAAATTCTTGGAATTTCCTCAAATGTGAACCTTCCGATTGATGATAAACATCAGGTTCACCAAACGATATAACTGGTACTAATGGTGCACCAGTTTTCAATGCTATACGGACAAAACCTTTACGTTTCTTCAATAATAATTTATAACGTCCAGGGAAACTATAATAAGCTTCAGGTGCACCACCCGGTGCCAATAAAACTACATAACCACCTTCTGGTCGTATTAGTACATTGTAAATTGATTCAAACGTTACCGCGATAGTACCAACTGATAACATGTATTCACGAAAGAATGGTATTAGAAAATTTAATGGTAATGTAGCAGATTTAGGTTGATGATATGGGAATAATTGTTTATATTCACTTGCATTTGTACAAAATGAATGGAAAACACCAATTGTTGCTATACAATGTGGAAAACAACAAAACAAATAATTACGTTTTGGATTTAATTGTAAATGTTTTGTTGCTGTTGTTAATTTTAATGGAAAATAATCACGGTTATATTCAAACCATTTCCAATTACGTACAAATTCGCATGTTCTACCACCATTCTCACATATCTCTTTATCATAATAAATCCATAATAAATAAATTAATGCTAACCACCAATAATTTGTAAAAAATAATAAATAAATTTCAAGAAATAAACCAATGAATCCACCAAAAGGAAACAGTGAAATACAAACAGCTGCTGCTAATGTTTCAAGACGTCTAGTCAATGGTATATTCAGTGGGGCAAATTTTATACCAAAGATTTCCATATCGTAACTAGAAATAATTGTTAAATATTAGGGTTTTTAAAAATGTACCACCCGAGTACTACCAATTGACAGTGCCATTATGGGTGTGTTTGTTAATTGATTCGGGGGATTAGGACACTTGAAAAGAGTACGTCAAACGTCTTCCAACAAGATATTTTGTCCTGAGGTATTTATTGTGTTGATACGTGTTGTTTGATCAGTGTACGTTGTATACTATTTAAATGGCCCCCATTAATGCTGCAATAAAGCTTGCGATACAACTGTACAATTCTGATCTACCGGAGTGTGTGTGGTGGTCGAAAACTGCACAGATTTATCGAACTGTTGTGAATTGCAAAAACCGATGAGATTGATCTGTACAGACCGATCGGATCATGTGTGGCGTTCCGGTAGATCAGATCAGTTTTATCTCCAGATTTATCCGAGCGTGTATGCCGGAGAATACATTCAGACATTCCACAATAAGGAAAGCACTGAACAGTTTTATCTCAAGATTTATGAAAACGTGAGTGGGGCCCTGAAATCATTTGAATAACAAATGTTAACACACTCATCATACAAAAACTTTTTCCTAAAGAACATTTCTGTTTGATCGGTCTGCGGTCAGCCTTTGTCGTTTTGACGTAGGTACTCCGGGCAAGTGCCCTGAGCAATTAAGAGAAGCACACCCCACATTGGTATTATTGTTATTATTTGAAATTCTATTTTAAAAGTAAATCTTACCTTATTTGCTTCGTACGTCAATTAAATAAATGCAATGTAGAAAACAACCATATAATTACTATTATTCTCATATTTATCAAACAAGTAAAAATAGTCATTTATACATATTTTTTTTATCTATTTAATTGAATAACAATGTTTTTTTCAGGTCTATATCGGTGAACTTTAAAATCCAACTTTATTTAATTATCATCAACATTGCATTATAATAAAAATTAAGAAACAATACTCTTAAAAGGTCAATAATTAAGTCTCCATTGAAGAAGTTTGTTAAGTAGTCATATTTTTAATGAAATTTAATAAAATCATTATTTGCAGGCGATAACTAATAAGCATTAAACAATATTATCATCTTTCAACAATAGTAAACTTATTCTTATTTAAGAATTGTGAAATCGTATTTATAAATGAAAGATTTATAAAGCAAAAATAAAAACACTACAATTCTAAATGGATATTTTCAGCATTTTTCAAATAGAGATGTTTTTGTTCTTCGAATAATTCTATTAATGCTTCTGTAAATTTGTTTTGAAGATCATCGATCTGCTCGTCGGTAGGATTCTCTATTTTCTCAACATCAATTGGATTACCTACTGTAAAATCAATAATTAAATTAAATGAATTTCAATGAAACAATAAACTTACCAACTACGGTGATAGGTCGACGTTGTGGTAAAATACCAAATGAATATTGGAAAAATCCACGTCCTAACGGTATTATCGGTGCAATTCGAATGTATTTCCTTAGAAATTCTTGGAATTTCCTCAAATATGATAAGTCCAATTGATCGTAAACATCAGGTTCACCAAACGATATAACTGGTACTAATGGTGCACCAGTTTTCAATGCTACACGTACAAAACCTTTACGTTTCTTCAATAATAATTTATAACGTCCAGGGAAACTATAATAAGCTTCAGGTGCACCACCCGGTGCCAATATAACTATATAACCACCTTCTGGTCGTATTAGTACATTGTAAATTGATTCAAACGTTACCGCAATAGTACCAACTGATAACACGTATTCACGAAAGAATGGTATTAGAAAATTTAATGGTAATGTAGCAGTTTTAGGTTGGTGATATGGGAATAATTGTTTATATTCACTTGCATTTGTACAAAATGAATGGACAACACCAATTGCTACTATACCATGTGGAAAACAACAAAACAAATAATTACGTTTTGGATTTAATTGTAAATGTTTTGTTGCTGTTGTTAATTTTAATGGAAAATAATCACGGTTATATTCAAACCATTTCCAATTACGTACAAATTCGCATGTTCTACCCCCATTCTCACATGTATCTTTATCATAATAAATCCATAATAAATAAATGAATGCTAACCACCAATAATTTGTAAAAAATAATAAATAAATTTCAAGAAATAAACCAATAAATCCACCAAAAGGAAACAGTGAAATACAAACGGCTGCTGCTAATGTTTCAAGACGTCGAGTCAATGGAATATTCAGTGGGACAAATTTTATACCAACGATTTCCATGTCGTAACTAGACATAATTGTTAAATATTAGGGGTTTTAAAAATTTAGCGCAAGTTCTTTTTCAAATTCACCAGCACAGTACTGCCAATTGACTGTGTCATCATGGGTATGCTCCTTAATTGATCAGAGCTTTTGTCCAGAGTCCGTCGAAACGACTAAAGCTGAACGCAGACAGATTAAGCAAAAACGTCTTTCAGCAAGATATTTTGTTTGGATGTGTCTATTCTGTTATCACGTCTTGTTTGATCAGTGTGCGTTGGATGCGATTTAAATCATTTGAATAACAGTTTATAAGAGACTCGTACAAAGACTTTTTCCTGGGAGCGTTTTTGTTTGATCGTTCTACGTTCAGTATTTGTCGTTTTGATGTAGGTACTCCGGGTAAGTGCCCTAAACAATGAAGAAACACACCCTACATTGGCATTATCTGTTGGCGATACTGACATTTTATGTTATTAATTGAAATTTTGTTGAGTAATTTGCTAATTTTGTCGTATTATACAAATTGTAGGTATTTGGTTGCAGTTGTTATGATCGAGTGCATTATTCTAACGAATTATTCTAATTTCAAATAAATTTTCTTACCTTATTTACTTCGTACTTCAATTAAATGAATGCAATGTAGAAAAGAACAATGTGTATATATAAAACTACAATTATTTTCTACGTGTACATATCAAACAAATAAAAATAGTCATTTATACATTTTTTTTTTATCTTTTTAATTGAATAACAATGTATTTTTCAGGTGTGCATCTGTGAACTTTAAAATCCAACTTTATGTAATTATCATCAACATGGTATTATAATAAAAATTCATAAATAATATTCTTAAAAGGTCAATAATTAAGTCTCCATTCAACAAGTTTGTTAAGTAGTCATATTTGTAATGAAATTGAATAAAATCACTATTTATATTTATAACGAAAAAAGCTACAATTCGAAATGGATAATTTCGGCATTTTTCAAATAGAGATGTTTTTGTTCTTCGAATAATCCTATTAATGCTTCTGTAAATTACTTTTGGAAATCATCAACGATTTGTTCGTTGATAGAATTCTCAAATTTTCCAACATCAATCGGATTACCTACTGGCAAATCAATACTAAAACTCAACAATGAACTCATCAACTGTTGTTATAGGTTGATTTTTGTGGTAAAATACCAAATGGATATTGGAAAAGTCCACGTCCCAATTACGGTATTATTTGTGCCAATCCAACGAATTCCCTTAGAAATACTTGGAATTTCCTCAAACTTGAACCTTCCAATTGATCATAAAGATCAGTTTCACCAAACGATACGACTGCGGTACTATAATGCTGCACCAGTTTGCTGCACGTACAAAACGTTTACGTTTCTTCAAAAATAATTCATATTGTCCCAGGGAGACTATAATCAGGCCCGACAAGACGCCCGGGGTGGAGCGGAGTATTTGGCTCCGGGGAACGCCTGCTCTGAGGAAGCCATTGCACTTGAACTAAATGACTTAACAACAGCAATTGAGATGTTATACCATGTGAAAGACAACAAAATAAATAATTACTTATGTAAAATGACTGTGCAAGGAACCGGTAAAATAAATTATAAACAGGATTGTTATGTTGCAAAACTTAAGTTCACTATAAAACCATACTTTGTAATCGTTTTGCTCTTGGTAAGGAGGGTGTATTTTAAGAAAGAATGGTTCCATTTCGGTTCATATTCAAGTGGTGTTGATTTTCCAAGAAAATTTTTATTAATAACTATAAATTCTTATTTATAGAAGAAACAATAACAAAAAATCTATAATTCTAAATGGATATTTTCAGCATTTTTCAAATAGAGATGTTTTTGTTCTTCGAATAATTCTATTAATGCTTCTGTAAATTTCTTGTGGAGATCATCGATTTGCTCGATGGTAGGATTCTCTATTTTCTCAACATCAATTGGATTACCTACTGCAA